>OV121084.1:3248055-4581227 GCA_921293015.1 Phorcus lineatus
AAAAAATGGGCGGAAGGCGCAAGGTTCGTAATAAGGGCTTCTTTTAAGGTTCTTTTGAGATTGTGAATGGTTAATACTCATAGAATAAAGGATATTGAGGAATATCTCAGATAAATGGGTCTTTTCGCAAACATTTTAGGAGTATTTTAAAGATTGGGTGGCATACGAAAAAATGGGCGGACGGCGCAAGGTTCCTAATAAGGGCTTCTTTTAAGGTTCTTTTGAGATTGTGAATGGTTAATACTCATAGAATAAAGGATATTAAGGAATAATTCAGATAAATAGGTCTTATCGCAAACATTTTAAGAGTATTTTAAAGATTGGGCGGCATATGAAAAAATGGGCGGAAGGCGCAAGGTTCCTAGTAAGTTCTTCTTTTAAGGTTCTTTTGAGATTGTGAATGGTTAATACTCATAGAATAAAGGATATTGAGGAATATCTCAGATAAATGGGTTTTTTAGCAAACATTTTAGGAGTATTTTAAAGATTGGGCGGCATACGAAAAAAATGGGCGGAAGGCGCAAGGTTCCTAATAAGGGCTTCTTTTAAGGTTCTTTTGAGATTGTGAATGGTTAATACTCATAGAATAAAGGATATTGAGGAATCATTCAGATAAATGGGTCTTTTCGCAAACATTTTAGGAGTATTTTAAAGATTGGGCGGCATAAGAAAAAATGGGCGGAAGGCGCAAGGTTCCTAATAAGGGCTTCTTTTAAGGTTCTTTTGAGATTGTGAATGGTTAATTCTCATAGAATAAAGGATATTAAAGAATATCTCAGATAAATGGGTCTTTTCGCAAACATTTTAAGAGTATTTTAAAGATTGGGCGGCATACTAAAATATGGGCGGAAGGCGCAAGGTTCCTAATAAGGGCTTCTTTTAAGGTTCTTTTGAGATTGTGAATGGTTAATACTCATAGAATAAAGGATATTGAGGAATATCTCAGATAAATGGGTCTTTTCGCAAACATTTTAGGAGTATTTTTAAAGATTGGGCGGCATACGAAAAAATGGGCGGAAGGCGCAAGGTTCCTAATAAGGGCTTCTTTTAAGGTTCTTTTGAGATTGTGAATGGTTAATGCTCATAGAATAAAGGATATTGAGGAATAATTCAGATAAATGGGTCTTTTCGCAAACATTTTAGGAGTATTTTAAAGATTGGGCGGCATAAGAAAAAATGGGCGGAAGGCGCAAGGTTCCTAATAAGGGCTTCTTTTAAGGTTCTTTTGAGATTGTGAATGGTTAATTCTCATAGAATAAAGGATATTAAAGAATATCTCAGATAAATGGGTCTTTTCGCAAACATTTTAGGAGTATTTTAAAGATTGGGCGGCATACTAAAATATGGGCGGAAGGCGCAAGGTTCCTAATAAGGGCTTCTTTTAAGGTTCTTTTGAGATTGTGAATGGTTAATACTCATAGAATAAAGGATATTGAGGAATATCTCAGATAAATGGGTCTTTTCGCAAACATTTTAGGAGTATTTTAAACATTGGGCGGCATACGAAAAAATGGGCGGAAGGCGCAATGTTCCTAATAAGGGCTTCTTTTAAGGTTCTTTTGAGATTGTGAATGGTTAATGCTCATAGAATAAAGGATATTGAGGAATAATTCAGATAAATGGGTCTTTTCGCAAACATTTTAGGAGTATTTTAAAGATTGGGCGGCATACGAAAAAATGGGCGGAAGGCGCAAGGTTCCTAGTAAGGGCTTTTTTTAAGGTTATTTTGAGATTGTGAATGGTTAATACTCATAGAATAAACGATATTGAGGAATATCTCAGATAAATGGGTCTTTTCGCAAACATTTTAGGAGTATTTTAAAGATTGGGCGGCATAAGAAAAAATGGGCGGAAGGCGCAAGGTTCCTAATAAGGGCTTCTTTTAAGGTTCTTTTGAGATTGTGAATGGTTAATTCTCATAGAATAAAGGATATTAAAGAATATCTCAGATAAATGGGTCTTTTCGCAAACATTTTAGGAGTATTTTAAAGATTGGGCGGCATACTAAAATATGGGCGGAAGGCGCAAGGTTCCTAATAAGGGCTTCTTTTAAGGTTATTTTGAGATTGTGAATGGTTAATACTCATAGAATAAAGGATATTGAGGAATATCTCAGATAAATGGGTCTTTTCGCAAACATTTTAGGAGTATTTTGAAGATTGGGCGGCATACGAAAAAATGGGCGGAAGGGGCAAGGTTCCTAATAAGGGCTTCTTTTAAGGTTCTTTTGAGATTGTGAATGGTTAATTCTCATAGAATAAAGGATATTAAAGAATATCTCATATAAATGGGTCTTTTCGCAAACATTTTAGGAGTATTTTAAAGATTGGGCGCCATAAGAAAATATGGGCGGAAGGCGCAAGGTTCCTAATAAGGGCTTCTTTTAAGGTTCTTTTGAGATTGTGAATGGTTAATACTCATAGAATAAAGGATATTGAGGAATATCTCAGATAAATGGGTCTTTTCGCAAACATTTTAGGAGTATTTTAAACATTGGGCGGCATACGAAAAAATGGGCGGAAGGCGCAATGTTCCTAATAAGGGCTTCTTTTAAGGTTCTTTTGAGATTGTGAATGGTTAATACTCATAGAATAAAGGATATTGAGGAATAATTCAGATAAATGGGTCTTTTCGCAAACATTTTAGGAGTATTTTAAAGATTGGGCGGCATACGAAAAAATGGGTGGAAGGCGCAAGGTTCCTAGTAAGGGCTTTTTTTAAGGTTCTTTTGAGATTGTGAATGGTTAATACTCATAGAATAAAGGATATTGAGGAATATCTCAGATAAATGGGTCTTTTCGCAAACATTTTAGGAGTATTTTAAAGATTGGGTGGCATACGAAAAAATGGGCGGACGGCGCAAGGTTCCTAATAAGGGCTTCTTTTAAGGTTCTTTTCAGATTGTGAATGGTTAATACTCATAGAATAAAGGATATTGAGGAATAATTCAGATAAATGGGTCTTTTCGCAAACATTTTAGGAGTATTTTAAAGATTGGGCGGCATATGAAAAAATGGGCGGAAGGCGCAAGGTTCCTAGTAAGTTCTTCTTTTAAGGTTCTTTTGAGATTGTGAATGGTTAATACTCATAGAATAAAGGATATTGAGGAATATCTCAGATAAATGGGTCTTTTAGCAAACATTTTAGGAGTATTTTAAAGATTGGGCGGCATACGAAAAAATGGGCGGAAGGCGCAAGGTTCCTAATAAGGGCTTCTTTTAAGGTTCTTTTGAGATTGTGAATGGTTAATACTCATAGAATAAAGGATATTGAGGAATCATTCAGATAAATGGGTCTTTTCGCAAACATTTTAGGAGTATTTTAAAGATTGGGCGGCATAAGAAAAAATGGGCGGAAGGCGCAAGGTTCCTAATAAGGGCTTCTTTTAAGGTTCTTTTGAGATTGTGAATGGTTAATTCTCATAGAATAAAGGATATTAAAGAATATCTCAGATAAATGGGTCTTTTCGCAAACATTTTAGGAGTATTTTAAAGATTGGGCGGCATACTAAAATATGGGCGGAAGGCGCAAGGTTCCTAATAAGGGCTTCTTTTAAGGTTCTTTTGAGATTGTGAATGGTTAATTCTCATAGAATAAAGGATATTGAGGAATCATTCAGATAAATGGGTCTTTTCGCAAACATTTTAGGAGTATTTTAAAGATTGGGCGGCATAAGAAAAAATGGGCGGAAGGCGCAAGGTTCCTAATAAGGGCTTCTTTTAAGGTTCTTTTGAGATTGTGAATGGTTAATTCTCATAGAATAAAGGATATTAAAGAATATCTCAGATAAATGGGTCTTTTCGCAAACATTTTAGGAGTATTTTAAAGATTGGGCGGCATACGAAAAAATGGGCGGAAGGGGCAAGGTTCCTAATAAGGGCTTCTTTTAAGGTTCTTTTGAGATTGTGAATGGTTAATTCTCATAGAATAAAGGATATTAAAGAATATCTCAGATAAATGGGTCTTTTCGCAAACATTTTAGGAGTATTTTAAAGATTGGGCGGCATACTAAAATATGGGCGGAAGGCGCAAGGTTCATAATAAGAGCTTCTTTTAAGGTTCTTTTGAGATTGTGAATGGTTAATACTCATAGAATAAAGGATATTGAGGAATATCTCAGATAAATGGGTCTTTTCGCAAACATTTTAGGAGTATTTTAAACATTGGGCGGCATACGAAAAAATGGGCGGAAGGCGCAATGTTCCTAATAAGGGCTTCTTTTAAGGTTCTTTTGAGATTGTGAATGGTTAATGCTCATAGAATAAAGGATATTGAGGAATAATTCAGATAAATGGGTCTTTTCGCAAACATTTTAGGAGTATTTTAAAGATTGGGCGGCATACGAAAAAATGGGCGGAAGGCGCAAGGTTCCTAGTAAGGGCTTTTTGTAAGGTTCTTTTGAGATTGTGAATGGTTAATACTCATAGAATAAAGGATATTGAGGAATAACTCAGATAAATGGGTCTTTTCGCAAACATTTTAGGAGTATTTTAAAGATTGGGCGGCATACGAAAAAATGGGCGGAAGGCGAAAGGTTCCTAATAAGGGCTTTTTTTAAGGTTCTTTTGAGATTGTGAATGGTTAATACTCATAGAATAAAGGATATTGAGGAATATCTCAGATAAATTGGTCTTTTCGCAAACATTTTAGGAGTATTTTAAAGATTGGGCGGCATACGAAAAAATGGGCGGAAGGCGCAAGGTTCCTAATAAGGGCTTCTTTTAAGGTTCTTTTGAGATTGTGAATGGTTAATACTCATAGAATAAAGGATATTGAGGAATATCTCAGATAAATGGGTCTTTTCGCAAACATTTTAGGAGTATTTTAAAGATTGGGCGGCATACGAAAAATTGGGCGGAAGGCGCAAGGTTCCTAATAAGCGCTTTTTTAAGGTTCTTTTGAGATTGTGAATGGTTAATACTCATAGAATAAAGGATATTGTGAAATATCTCAGATAAATGGGTCTTTTCGCAAACATTTTAAAAGTATTTTAAAGATTGGGTGGCATACGAAAAAATGGGCGGAAGGCGCAATGTTCCTAATAAGGGCTTCTTTTAAGGTTCTTTTGAGATTGTGAATGGTTAATACTCATAGAATAAAGGATATTGAGGAATATCTCAGATAAATGGGTATTTTCGCAAACATTTTAGGAGTATTTTAAAGATTGGGCGGCATACGAAAAAATGGGCGGAAGGCGCAAGGTTCCTAATAAGGGCTTCTTTTAAGGTTCTTTTGAGATTGTGAATGGTTAATACTCATAGAATAAAGGATATTGAGGAATCATTCAGATAAATGGGTCTTTCTGCAAACATTTTAGGAGTATTTTAAAGATTGGGCGGCATACGAAAAAATGGGCGGAAGGCGTAATGTTCCTAATAAGGGCTTCTTTTAAGGTTCTTTTGAGATTGTGAATGGTTAATTCTCATAGAATAAAGGATATTAAAGAATATCTCAGATAAATGGGTCTTTTCGCAAACATTTTAGGAGTATTTTAAAGATTGGGCGGCATACGAAAAAATGGGTGGAAGGGGCAAGGTTCCTAATAAGGGCTTCTTTTAAGGTTCTTTTGAGATTGTGAATGGTTAATTCTCATAGAACAAAGGATATTAAAGAATATCTCAGATAAATGGGTCTTTTCGCAAACATTTTAGGAGTATTTAAAAGATTGGGCGGCATACTAAAATATGGGCGGAAGGCGCAAGGTTCCTAATAAGGGCTTCTTTTAAGGTTCTTTTGAGATTGTGAATGGTTAATACTCATAGAATAAAGGATATTGAGGAATATCTCAGATAAATGGGTCTTTTCGCAAACATTTTAGGAGTATTTTAAAGATTGGGCGCATACGAAAAAATAGGCGGAAGGCGCAAGGTTCCTAATAATGGCTTTTTGTAAGGTTCTTTTGAGATTGTGAATGGTTAATACTCATAGAATAAAGGATATTGAGGAATAACTCAGATAAATGGGTCTTTTCGCAAACATTTTAGGAGTATTTTAAAGATTGGGCGGCATACGAAAAAATGGGCGGAAGGCGCAAGGTTCCTAATAAGGGCTTCTTTTAAGGTTCTTTTGAGATTGTGAATGGTTAATACTCATAGAATAAAGGATATTGAGGAATATCTCAGATAAATGGGTCTTTTCGCAAACATTTTAGGAGTATTTTAAAGATTGGGCGCATACGAAAAAATAAGCGGAAGGTGCAAGGTTCCTAATAATGGCTTTTTGTAAGGTTCTTTTGAGATTGTGAATGGTTAATACTCATAGAATAAAGGATATTGAGGAATAACTCAGATAAATGGGTCTTTTTGCAAACATTTTAGGAGTATTTTAAAGATTGGGCGTCATACGACAAAATGGGCGGAAGGCGCAAGGTTCCTAATAAGGGCTTTTTTTAAGGTTCTTTTGAGATTGTGAATGGTTAATACTCATAGAATAAAGGATATTGAGGAATATCTCAGATAAATGGGTCTTTTCGCAAACATTTTAAAAGTATTTTAAAGATTGGGTGGCATACGAAAAAATGGGCGGAAGGCGCAAGGTTCCTAATAAGGGCTTCTTTTAAGGTTCTTTTGAGATTGTGAATGGTTAATACTCATAGAATAAAGGATATTGTGAAATATCTCAGATAAATGGGTCTTTTCGCAAACATTTTAAAAGTATTTTAAAGATTGGGTGGCATACGAAAAAATGGGCGGAAGGCGCAAGGTTCCTAATAAGGGCTTCTTTTAAGGTTCTTTTGAGATTGTGAATGGTTAATACTCATAGAATAAAGGATATTGAGGAATATCTCAGATAAATGGGTCTTTTCGCAAACATTTTAGGAGTATTTTAAAGATTGGGCGGCATACGAAAAAATGGCGAAAGGCGCAACGTTCCTAATAAGGGTTTCTTTTAAAGTTCTTTTGAGATTGTGAATGGTTAATTCTCATAGAATAAAGGATATTGAGGAATATCTCAGATAAATGGGTCTTTTCGCAAACATTTTAGGAGTGTTTTAAAGATTGGGCGGCATACGAAAAAATGGGCGGAAGGCGCAAGGTTCCTAATAAGGGCTTCTTTTAAGGTTCTTTTGAGATTGTGAATGGTTAATACTCATAGAATAAAGGATATTGAGGAATCATTCAGATAAATGGGTCTTTTTGCAAACATTTTAGGAGTATTTTAAAGATTGGGCGGCATACGAAAAAATGGGCGGAAGGGGCAAGGTTCCTAATAAGGGCTTCTTTTAAGGTTCTTTTGAGATTAAGAATGGTTAATTCTCATAGAATAAAGGATATTAAAGAATATCTCAGATGAATGGGTCTTTTCGCAAACATTTAAGGAGTATTTAAAAGATTGGGCGGCATACTAAAATATGGGCGGAAGGCGCAAGGTTCCTAATAAGGGCTTCTTTTAAGGTTCTTTTGAGATTGTGAATGGTTAATACTCATAGAATAAAGGATATTGAGGAATATCTCAGATAAATGGGTCTTTTCGCAAACATTTTAGGAGTATTTTAAAGATTGGGCGCATACGAAAAAATAGGCGGAAGGCGCAAGGTTCCTAATAAGGGCTTCTTTTAAGGTTCTTTTGAGATTGTGAATGGTTAATACTCATAGAATAAAGGATATTGAGGAATATCTCAGATAAATGGGTCTTTTCGCAAACATTTTAGGAGTATTTTAAAGATTGGGCGGCATACGAAAAATTGGGCGGAAGGCGCAAGGTTCCTAATAAGCGCTTTTTTAAGGTTCTTTTGAGATTGTGAATGGTTAATACTCATAGAATAAAGGATATTGTGAAATATCTCAGATAAATGGGTCTTTTCGCAAACATTTTAAAAGTATTTTAAAGATTGGGTGGCATACGAAAAAATGGGCGGAAGGCGCAATGTTCCTAATAAGGGCTTCTTTTAAGGTTCTTTTGAGATTGTGAATGGTTAATACTCATAGAATAAAGGATATTGAGGAATATCTCAGATAAATGGGTATTTTCGCAAACATTTTAGGAGTATTTTAAAGATTGGGCGGCATACGAAAAAATGGGCGGAAGGCGCAAGGTTCCTAATAAGGGCTTCTTTTAAGGTTCTTTTCAGATTGTGAATGGTTAATACTCATAGAATAAAGGATATTGAGGAATCATTCAGATAAATGGGTCTTTCTGCAAACATTTTAGGAGTATTTTAAAGATTGGGCGGCATACGAAAAAATGGGCGGAAGGCGTAATGTTCCTAATAAGGGCTTCTTTTAAGGTTCTTTTGAGATTGTGAATGGTTAATTCTCATAGAATAAAGGATATTAAAGAATATCTCAGATAAATGGGTCTTTTCGCAAACATTTTAGGAGTATTTTAAAGATTGGGCGGCATACGAAAAAATGGGTGGAAGGGGCAAGGTTCCTAATAAGGGCTTCTTTTAAGGTTCTTTTGAGATTGTGAATGGTTAATTCTCATAGAACAAAGGATATTAAAGAATATCTCAGATAAATGGGTCTTTTCGCAAACATTTTAGGAGTATTTAAAAGATTGGGCGGCATACTAAAATATGGGCGGAAGGCGCAAGGTTCCTAATAAGGGCTTCTTTTAAGGTTCTTTTGAGATTGTGAATGGTTAATACTCATAGAATAAAGGATATTGAGGAATATCTCAGATAAATGGGTCTTTTCGCAAACATTTTAGGAGTATTTTAAAGATTGGGCGCATACGAAAAAATAGGCGGAAGGCGCAAGGTTCCTAATAATGGCTTTTTGTAAGGTTCTTTTGAGATTGTGAATGGTTAATACTCATAGAATAAAGGATATTGAGGAATAACTCAGATAAATGGGTCTTTTCGCAAACATTTTAGGAGTATTTTAAAGATTGGGCGGCATACGAAAAAATGGGCGGAAGGCGCAAGGTTCCTAATAAGGGCTTCTTTTAAGGTTCTTTTGAGATTGTGAATGGTTAATACTCATAGAATAAAGGATATTGAGGAATATCTCAGATAAATGGGTCTTTTCGCAAACATTTTAGGAGTATTTTAAAGATTGGGCGCATACGAAAAAATAAGCGGAAGGTGCAAGGTTCCTAATAATGGCTTTTTGTAAGGTTCTTTTGAGATTGTGAATGGTTAATACTCATAGAATAAAGGATATTGAGGAATAACTCAGATAAATGGGTCTTTTTGCAAACATTTTAGGAGTATTTTAAAGATTGGGCGTCATACGACAAAATGGGCGGAAGGCGCAAGGTTCCTAATAAGGGCTTTTTTTAAGGTTCTTTTGAGATTGTGAATGGTTAATACTCATAGAATAAAGGATATTGAGGAATATCTCAGATAAATTTGTCTTTTCGCAAACATTTTAAGAGTATTTTAAAGATTGGGCGGCATACGAAAAAATGGGCGGAAGGCGCAAGGTTCCTAATAAGGGCTTCTTTTAAGGTTCTTTTGAGATTGTGAATGGTTAATACTCATAGAATAAAGGATATTGAGGAATATCTCAGATAAATGGGTCTTTTTGCAAACATTTTAGGAGTATTTTAAAGATTGGGCGGCATACGAAAAAATGGGCGGAAGGCGCAAGGTTCCTAATAAGGGCTTTTTTAAGGTTCTTTTGAGATTGTGAATGGTTAATACTCATAGAATAAAGGATATTGTGAAATATCTCAGATAAATGGGTCTTTTCGCAAACATTTTAAAAGTATTTTAAAGATTGGGTGGCATACGAAAAAATGGGCGGAAGGCGCAAGGTTCCTAATAAGGGCTTCTTTTAAGGTTCTTTTGAGATTGTGAATGGTTAATACTCATAGAATAAAGGATATTGAGGAATATCTCAGATAAATGGGTCTTTTCGCAAACATTTTAGGAGTATTTTAAAGATTGGGCGGCATACGAAAAAATGGCGAAAGGCGCAACGTTCCTAATAAGGGTTTCTTTTAAAGTTCTTTTGAGATTGTGAATGGTTAATTCTCATAGAATAAAGGATATTGAGGAATATCTCAGATAAATGGGTCTTTTCGCAAACATTTTAGGAGTATTTTAAAGATTGGGCGGCATACGAAAAAATGGGCGGAAGGCGCAAGGTTCCTAATAAGGGCTTCTTTTAAGGTTCTTTTGAGATTGTGAATGGTTAATACTCATAGAATAAAGGATATTGAGGAATCATTCAGATAAATGGGTCTTTCTGCAAACATTTTAGGAGTATTTTAAAGATTGGGAGGCATAAGAAAAAATGGGCGGAAGGCGTAATGTTCCTAATAAGGGCTTCTTTTAATGTTCTTTTGAGATCGTGAATGGTTAATTCTCATAGAATAAAGGATATTAAAGAATATCTCAGATAAATGGGTCTTTTCGCAAACATTTTAGGAGTATTTTAAAGATTGGGCGGCATACGAAAAATTGGACGGAAGGCGCAAGGTTCCTAATAAGTGCTTTTTTAAGGTTCTTTTGAGATTGTGAATGGTTAATACTCATAGAATAAAGGATATTGAGGAATATCTCAGATAAATGGGTCTTTTCGCAAACATTTTAAAAGTATTTTAAAGATTGGGTGGCATACGAAAAAATGGGCGGAAGGCGCAAGGTTCCTAATAAGGGCTTCTTTTAAGGTTCTTTTCAGATTGTGAATGGTTAATACTCATAGAATAAAGGATATTGAGGAATATCTCAGATAAATGGGTCTTTTCGCAAACATTTTAGGAGTATTTTAAAGATTGGGCGGCATACGAAAAAATGGGCGGAAGGCGCAAGGTTCCTAATAAGGGCTTCTTTTAAGGTTCTTTTGAGATTGTGAATGGTTAATTCTCATAGAATAAAGGATATTAAAGAATATCTCAGATAAATGGGTCTTTTCGCAAACATTTTAGGAGTATTTTAAAGATTGGGCGGCATATGAAAAAATGGGCGGAAGGGGCAAGGTTCCTAATAAGGGCTTCTTTTAAGGTTCTTTTGAGATTGTGAATGGTTAATTCTCATAGAATAAAGGATATCAAAGAATATCTCAGATAAATGGGTCTTTTCGCAAACATTTTAGGAGTATTTTAAAGATTGGGCGGCATACTAAAATATGGGCGGAAGGCGCAAGGTTCGTAATAAGGGCTTCTTTTAAGGTTCTTTTCAGATTGTGAATGGTTAATACTCATAGAATAAAGGATATTGAGGAATATCTCAGATAAATGGGTCTTTTCGCAAACATTTTAGGAGTATTTTAAAGATTGGGCGGCATACGAAAAAATGGGCGGAAGGCGCAAGGTTCCTAATAAGGGCTTCTTTTAAGGTTCTTTTGAGATTGTGAATGGTTAATACTCATAGAATAAAGGATATTGAGGAATCATTCAGATAAATGGGTCTTTTCGCAAACATTTTAGGAGTATTTTAAAGATTGGGCGGCATAAGAAAAAATGGGCGGAAGGCGCAAGGTTCCTAATAAGGGCTTCTTTTAAGGTTCTTTTGAGATTGTGAATGGTAAATTCTCATAGAATAAAGGATATTAAAGAATATCTCAGATAAATGGGTCTTTTCGCAAACATTTTAGGAGTATTTTAAAGATTGGGCGGCATAAGAAAAAATGGGCGGAAGGGGCAAGGTTCCTAATAAGGGCTTCTTTTAAGGTTCTTTTGAGATTGTGAATGGTTAATTCTCATAGAATAAAGGATATTAAAGAATATCTCAGATAAATGGGTCTTTTCACAAACATTTTAGGAGTATTTTAAACATTGGGCGGCATACGAAAAAATGGGCGGAAGGCGCAATGTTCCTAATAAGGGCTTCTTTTAAGGTTCTTTTGAGATTGTGAATGGTTAATGCTCATAGAATAAAGGATATTGAGGAATAATTCAGATAAATGGGTCTTTTCGCAAACATTTTAGGAGTATTTTAAAGATTGGGCGGCATACGAAAAAATGGGTGGAAGGCGCAAGGTTCCTAGTAAGGGCTTTTTTTAAGGTTATTTTGAGATTGTGAATGGTTAATACTCATAGAATAAAGGATATTGAGGAATATCTCAGATAAATGGGTCTTTTCGCAAGCATTTTAGGAGTATTTTAAAGATTGGGCGGCATACGAAAAAATGGGCGGAAGGCGCAAGGTTCCTAATAAGGGCTTCTTTTAAGGTTCTTTTGAGATTGTGAATGGTTAATACTCATAGAATAAAGGATATTGAGGAATATCTCAGATAAATGGGTCTTTTCGCAAACATTTTTGGAGTATTTTAAAGATTGGGCGGCATACGAAAAAATGGGCGGAAGGCGCAAGGTTCCTAGTAAGTTCTTCTTTTAAGGTTATTTTGAGATTGTGAATGGTTAATACTCATAGAATAAAGGATATTGAGGAATATCTCAGATAAATGGGTCTTTTCGCAAACATTTTAGGAGTATTTTAAAGATTGGGCGGCATACGAAAAAATGGGCGGAAGGCGCAAGGTTCCTAATAAGGGCTTCTTTTAAGGTTTTTTTTGAGATTGTGAATGGTTAATACTCATAGAATAAAGGATATTAAAGAATATCTCAGATAAATGGGTCTTTTCGCAAACATTTTAGGAGTATTTTAAAGATTGGGCGGCATACGAAAAAATGGGCGGAAGGGGCAAGTTTCCTAATAAGGGCTTCTTTTAAGGTTCTTTTGAGATTGTGAATGGTTAATTCTCATAGAATAAAGGATATTAAAGAATATCTCAGATAAATGGATCTTTTCGCAAACATTTTAGTAGTATTTTAAAGATTGGGCGGCATACTAAAGTATGGGCGGAAGGCGCAAGGTTCCTAATAAGGGCTTCTTTTAAGGTTCTTTTCAGATTGTGAATGGTTAATACTCATAGAATAAAGGATATTGAGGAATATCTCAGATAAATGGGTCTTTTCGCAAACATTTTAGGAGTATTTTAAAGATTGGGCGGCATACGAAAAAATGGGCGGAAGGCGCAAGGTTCCTAATAAGGGCTTCTTTTAAGGTTCTTTTGAGATTGTGAATGGTTAATACTCATAGAATAAAGGATATTGAGGAATATCTCAGATAAATGGGTCTTTTCGCAAACATTTTAGGAGTATTTTAAAGATTGGGCGGCATACGAAAAATTGGACGGAAGGCGCAAGGTTCCTAATAAGCGCTTTTTTAAGGTTCTTTTGAGATTGTGAATGGTTAATACTCATAGAATAAAGGATATTGAGGAATATCTCAGATAAATGGGTCTTTTCGCAAACATTTTAAAAGTATTTTAAAGATTGGGTGGCATACGAAAAAATGGGCGGAAGGCGCAAGGTTCCTAATAAGGGCTTCTTTTAAGGTTCTTTTCAGATTGTGAATGGTTAATACTCATAGAATAAAGGATATTGAGGAATATCTCAGATAAATGGGTCTTTTCGCAAACATTTTAGGAGTATTTTAAAGATTGGGCGGCATACGAAAAAATGGGCGGAAGGCGCAAGGTTCCTAATAAGGGCTTCTTTTAAGGTTCTTTTGAGATTGTGAATGGTTAATTCTCATAGAATAAAGGATATTAAAGAATATCTCAGATAAATGGGTCTTTTCGCAAACATTTTAGGAGTATTTTAAAGATTGGGCGGCATACGAAAAAATGGGCGGAAGGGGCAAGGTTCCTAATAAGGGCTTCTTTTAAGGTTCTTTTGAGATTGTGAATGGTTAATTCTCATAGAATAAAGGATATCAAAGAATATCTCAGATAAATGGGTCTTTTCGCAAACATTTTAGGAGTATTTTAAAGATTGGGCGGCATACTAAAATATGGGCGAAAGGCGCAAGGTTCGTAATAAGGGCTTCTTTTAAGGTTCTTTTCAGATTGTGAATGGTTAATACTCATAGAATAAAGGATATTGAGGAATATCTCAGATAAATGGGTCTTTTCGCAAACATTTTAGGAGTATTTTAAAGATTGGGCGGCATACGAAAAAATGGGCGGAAGGCGCAAGGTTCCTAATAAGGGCTTCTTTTAAGGTTCTTTTGAGATTGTGAATGGTTAATACTCATAGAATAAAGGATATTGAGGAATCATTCAGATAAATGGGTCTTTTCGCAAACATTTTAGGAGTATTTTAAAGATTGGGCGGCATAAGAAAAAATGGGCGGAAGGCGCAAGGTTCCTAATAAGGGCTTCTTTTAAGGTTCTTTTGAGATTGTGAATGGTTAATTCTCATAGAATAAAGGATATTAAAGAATATCTCAGATAAATGGGTCTTTTCGCAAACATTTTAGGAGTATTTTAAAGATTGGGCGGCATAAGAAAAAATGGGCGGAAGGGGCAAGGTTCCTAATAAGGGCTTCTTTTAAGGTTCTTTTGAGATTGTGAATGGTTAATTCTCATAGAATAAAGGATATTAAAGAATATCTCAGATAAATGGGTCTTTTCACAAACATTTTAGGAGTATTTTAAACATTGGGCGGCATACGAAAAAATGGGCGGAAGGCGCAATGTTCCTAATAAGGGCTTCTTTTAAGGTTCTTTTGAGATTGTGAATGGTTAATGCTCATAGAATAAAGGATATTGAGGAATAATTCAGATAAATGGGTCTTTTCGCAAACATTTTAGGAGTATTTTAAAGATTGGGCGGCATACGAAAAAATGGGTGGAAGGCGCAAGGTTCCTTGTAAGGGCTTTTTTTAAGGTTATTTTGAGATTGTGAATGGTTAATACTCATAGAATAAAGGATATTGAGGAATATCTCAGATAAATGGGTCTTTTCGCAAGCATTTTAGGAGTATTTTAAAGATTGGGCGGCATACGAAAAAATGGGCGGAAGGCGCAAGGTTCCTAATAAGGGCTTCTTTTAAGGTTCTTTTGAGATTGTGAATGGTTAATACTCATAGAATAAAGGATATTGAGGAATATCTCAGATAAATGGGTCTTTTCGCAAACATTTTTGGAGTATTTTAAAGATTGGGCGGCATACGAAAAAATGGGCGGAAGGCGCAAGGTTCCTAGTAAGTTCTTCTTTTAAGGTTATTTTGAGATTGTGAATGGTTAATACTCATAGAATAAAGGATATTGAGGAATATCTCAGATAAATGGGTCTTTTCGCAAACATTTTAGGAGTATTTTAAAGATTGGGCGGCATACGAAAAAATGGGCGGAAGGCGCAAGGTTCCTAATAAGGGCTTCTTTTAAGGTTTTTTTTGAGATTGTGAATGGTTAATACTCATAGAATAAAGGATATTAAAGAATATCTCAGATAAATGGGTCTTTTCGCAAACATTTTAGGAGTATTTTAAAGATTGGGCGGCATACGAAAAAATGGGCGGAAGGGGCAAGTTTCCTAATAAGGGCTTCTTTTAAGGTTCTTTTGAGATTGTGAATGGTTAATTCTCATAGAATAAAGGATATTAAAGAATATCTCAGATAAATGGGTCTTTTCGCAAACATTTTAGTAGTATTTTAAAGATTGGGCGGCATACTAAAATATGGGCGGAAGGCGCAAGGTTCCTAATAAGGGCTTCTTTTAAGGTTCTTTTCAGATTGTGAATGGTTAATACTCATAGAATAAAGGATATTGAGGAATATCTCAGATAAATGGGTCTTTTCGCAAACATTTTAGGAGTATTTTAAAGATTGGGCGGCATACGAAAAAATGGGCGGAAGGCGCAAGGTTCCTAATAAGGGCTTCTTTTAAGGTTCTTTTGAGATTGTGAATGGTTAATACTCATAGAATAAAGGATATTGAGGAATAACTCAGATAAATGGGTCTTTTCGCAAACATTTTAGGAGTATTTTAAAGATTGGGCGGCATACGAAAAAATGGGCGGAAGGCGCAAGGTTCTTAATAAGGGCTTCTTTTAAGGTTCTTTTGAGATTGTGAATGGTTAATTCTCATAGAATAAAGGATATTAAAGAATATCTCAGATAAATGGGTCTTTTCGCAAACATTTTAGGAGTATTTTAAAGATTGGGCGGCATACGAAAAAATGGGCGGAAGGGGCAAGGTTCCTAATAAGGGCTTCTTTTAAGGTTCTTTTGAGATTGTGAATGGTTAATTCTCATAGAATAAAGGATATCAAAGAATATCTCAGATAAATGGGTCTTTTCGCAAACATTTTAGGAGTATTTTAAAGATTGGGCGGCATACTAAAATATGGGCGGAAGGCGCAAGGTTCCTAATAAGGGCTTCTTTTAAGGTTCTTTTCAGATTGTGAATGGTTAATACTCATAGAATAAAGGATATTGAGGAATATCTCAGATAAATGGGTCTTTTCGCAAACATTTTAGGAGTATTTTAAAGATTGGGCGGCATACGAAAAAATGGGCGGAAGGCGCAAGGTTCCTAATAAGGGCTTCTTTTAAGGTTCTTTTGAGATTGTGAATGGTTAATACTCATAGAATAAAGGATATTGAGGAATCATTCAGATAAATGGGTCTTTTCGCAAACATTTTAGGAGTATTTTAAAGATTGGGCGGCATAAGAAAAAATGGGCGGAAGGCGCAAGGTTCTTAATAAGGGCTTCTTTTAAGGTTCTTTTGAGATTGTGAATGGTTAATTCTCATAGAATAAAGGATATTAAAGAATATCTCAGATAAATGGGTCTTTTCGCAAACATTTTAGGAGTATTTTAAAGATTGGGCGGCATACGAAAAAATGGGCGGAAGGCGCAAGGTTCCTAATAAGGGCTTCTTTTAAGGTTATTTTGAGATTGTGAATGGTTAATTCTCATAGAATAAAGGATATTAAAGAATATCTCAGATAAATGGGTCTTTTCGCAAACATTTTAGGAGTATTTTAAAGATTGGGCGGCATACTAAAATATGGGCGGAGGGCGCAAGGTTCCTAATAAGGGCTTCTTTTAAGGTTCTTTTGAGATTGTGAATGGTTAATACTCATAGAATAAAGGATATTGAGGAATAACTCAGGTAAATGGGTCTTTTCGCAAACATTTTAGGAGTATTTTAAAGATTGGGCGGCATACGAAAAAATGGGCGGAAGGCGCAAGGTTCCTAGTAAGTTCTTCTTTTAAGGTTATTTTGAGATTGTGAATGGTTAATACTCATAGAATAAAGGATATTGAGGAATATCTCAGATAAATGGGTCTTTTCGCAAACATTTTAGGAGTATTTTAAAGATTGGGCGGCATACGAAAAAATGGGCGGAAGGCGCAAGGTTCCTAATAAGGGCTTCTTTTAAGGTTCTTTTGACATTGTGAATGGTTAATACTCATAGAATAAAGGATATTGAGGAATCATTCAGATAAATGGGTCTTTTCGCAAACATTTTAGGAGTATTTTAAAGATTGGGCGGCATACGAAAAAATGGGCGGAAGGCGCAAGGTTCCTAATAAGGGCTTCTTTTAAGGTTCTTTTGAGATTGTGAATGGTTAATTCTCATAGAATAAAGGATATTGAGGAATAACTCAGATAAATGGGTCTTTTCGCAAACATTTTAGGAGTATTTTAAAGATTGGGCGGCATACGAAAAAATGGGCGGAAGGGGCAAGTTTCCTAATAAGGGCTTCTTTTAAGGTTCTTTTGAGATTGTGAATGGTTAATTCTCATAGAATAAAGGATATTAAAGAATATCTCAGATAAATGGATCTTTTCGCAAACATTTTAGTAGTATTTTAAAGATTGGGCGGCATACTAAAATATGGGCGGAAGGCGCAAGGTTCCTAATAAGGGCTTCTTTTAAGGTTCTTTTCAGATTGTGAATGGTTAATACTCATAGAATAAAGGATATTGAGGAATATCTCAGATAAATGGGTCTTTTCGCAAACATTTTAGGAGTATTTTAAAGATTGGGCGGCATACTAAAATATGGGCGGAAGGCGCAAGGTTCCTAATAAGGGCTTCTTTTAAGGTTCTTTTCAGATTGTGAATGGTTAATACTCATAGAATAAAGGATATTGAGGAATATCTCAGATAAATGGGTCTTTTCGCAAACATTTTAGGAGTATTTTAAAGATTGGGCGGCATACGAAAAAATGGGCGGAAGGCGCAAGGTTCCTAATAAGGGCTTCTTTTAAGGTTAATTTGAGATTGTGAATGGTTAATACTCATAGAATAAAGGATATTGAGGAATCATTCAGATAAATGGGTCTTTTCGCAAACATTTTAGGAGTATTTTAAAGATTGGGCGGCATAAGAAAAAATGGGCGGAAGGCGCAAGGTTCTTAATAAGGGCTTCTTTTAAGGTTCTTTTGAGATTGTGAATGGTTAATTCTCATAGAATAAAGGATATTAAAGAATATCTCAGATAAATGGGTCTTTTCGCAAACATTTTAGGAGTATTTTAAAGATTGGGCGGCATACGAAAAAATGGGCGGAAGGGGCAAGGTTCCTAATAAGGGCTTCTTTTAAGGTTATTTTGAGATTGTGAATGGTTAATTCTCATAGAATAAAGGATATTAAAGAATATCCCAGATAAATGGGTCTTTTCGCAAACATTTTAGGAGTATTTTAAAGATTGGGCGGCATACTAAAATATGGGCGGAAGGCGCAAGGTTCCTAATAAGGGCTTCTTTTAAGGTTCTTTTGAGATTGTGAATGGTTAATACTCATAGAATAAAGGATATTGAGGAATATCTCAGATAAATGGGTCTTTTCGCAAACATTTTAGGAGTATTTAAAAGATTGGGCGGCATACAAAAATATGGGCGGAAGGCGAAAGGTTCCTAATAAGGGCTTCTTTTAAGGTTCTTTTGAGATTGTGAATGGTTAATACTCATAGAATAAAAGATATTGAGGAATATCTCAGATAAATGGGTCTTTTCGCAAACATTTTAGGAGTATTTTAAAGATTGGGCGGCATACTAAAAAATGGGCGGAAGGCGCAAGGTTCCTAATAAGGGCTTCTTTTAAGGTTCTTTTGAGATTGTGAATGGTTAATACTCATAGAATAAAGGATATTGAGGAATATCTCAGATAAATGGGTCTTTTCGCAAACATTTTAGGAGTATTTTAAAGATTGGGCGGCATACTAAAAAATGGGCGGAAGGCGCAAGGTTCCTAATAAGGGCTTCTTTTAAGGTTCTTTTGAGATTGTGAATGGTTAATACTCATAGAATAAAGGATATTGAGGAATAACTCAGGTAAATGGGTCTTTTCGCAAACATTTTAGGAGTATTTTAAAGATTGGGCGGCATACGAAAAAATGGGCGGAAGGCGCAAGGTTCCTAATAAGGGCTTCTTTTAAGGTTCTTTTGAGATTGTGAATGGTTAATTCTCATAGAATAAAGGATATTAAAGAATATCTCAGATAAATGGGTCTTTTCGCAAACATTTTAGGAGTATTTAAAAGATTGGGCGGCATACAAAAATATGGGCGGAAGGCGCAAGGTTCCTAATAAGGGCTTCTTTTAAGGTTCTTTTGAGATTGTGAATGGTTAATACTCATAGAATAAAAGATATTGAGGAATATCTCAGATAAATGGGTCTTTTCGCAAACATTTTAGGAGTATTTAAAAGATTGGGCGGCATACTAAAATATGGGCGGAAGGCGCAAGGTTCCTAATAAGGGCTTCTTTTAAGGTTCTTTTGAGATTGTGAATGGTTAATACTCATAGAATAAAGGATATTGAGAAATATCTCAGATAAATGGGTCTTTTCGCAAACATTTTAGGAGTATTTTAAAGATTGGGCGGCATACTAAAAAATGGGCGGAAGGCGCAAGGTTCCTAATAAGGGCTTCTTTTAAGGTTCTTTTGAGATTGTGAATGGTTAATACTCATAGAATAAAGGATATTGAGGAATAACTCAGGTAAATGGGTCTTTTCGCAAACATTTTAGGAGTATTTTAAAGATTGGGCGGCATACAAAAAAATGGGCGGAAGGCGCAAGGTTCCTAATAAGGGCTTCTTTTAAGGTTCTTTTGAGATTGTGAATGGTTAATTCTCATAGAATAAAGGATATTGAGGAATATTTCAAATAAATGGGTCTTTTCGCAAACATTTTAGGAGTATTTTAAAGATTGGGCGGCATACGAAAAAATGGGCGGAAGGCGCAATGTTCCTAATAAGGGCTTCTTTTAAGGTTCTTTTGAGATTGTGAATGGTTAATACTCATAGAATAAAGGATATTGAGGAATAATTCAGATAAATGGGTCTTTTCGCAAACATTTTAGGAGTATTTTAAAGATTGGGCGGCATACGAAAAAATGGGCGGAAGGCGCAATGTTCCTAATAAGGGCTTCTTTTAAGGTTTTTTTGAGATTGTGAATGGTTAATACTCATAGAATAAAGGATATTGAGGAATAATTCAGATAAATGGGTCTTTTCGCAAACATTTTAGGAGTATTTTAAAGATTGGGCGGCATACGAAAAAATGGGCGGAAGGCGCAAGGTTCCTAATAAGGGCTTCTTTTAAGGTTCTTTTGAGATTGTGAATGGTTAATTCTCATAGAATAAAGGATATTAAAGAATATCTCAGATAAATGGGTCTTTTCGCAAACATTTTAGGAGTATTTTAAAGATTGGGCGGCATACGAAAAAATGGGCGGAAGGGGCTAGGTTCCTAATAAGGGCTTCTTTTAAGGTTCTTTTGAGATTGTGAATGGTTAATTCTCATAGAATAAAGGATATTAAAGAATATCTCAGATAAATGGGTCTTTTCGCAAACATTTTAGGAGTATTTAAAAGATTGGGCGGCATACTAAAATATGGGCGGAAGGCGCAAGGTTCCTAATAAGGGCTTCTTTTAAGGTTCTTTTGAGATTGTGAATGGTTAATACTCATAGAATAAAGGATATTGAGGAATATCTCAGATAAATGGGTCTTTTCGCAAACATTTTAGGAGTATTTTAAAGATTGGGCGGCATACTAAAAAATGGGCGGAAGGCGCAATGTTCCTAATAAGGGCTTCTTTTAAGGTTCTTTTGAGATTGTGAATGGTTAATACTCATAGAATAAAGGATATTGAGGAATATCTCAGATAAATGGGTCTTTTCGCAAACATTTTAGGAGTATTTTAAAGATTGGGCGGCATACGAAAAAATGGGCGGAAGGCGCAAGGTTCCTAATAAGGGCTTCTTTTAAGGTTCTTTTGAGATTGTGAATGGTTAATACTCATAGAATAAAGGATATTGAGGAATATCTCAGATAAATGGGTCTTTTCGCAAACATTTTAGGAGTATTTTAAAGATTGGGCGGCATACTAAAAAATGGGCGGAAGGCGCAAGGTTCCTAATAAGGGCTTCTTTTAAGGTTCTTTTGAGATTGTGAATGGTTAATACTCATAGAATAAAGGATATTGAGGAATATCTCAGATAAATGGGTCTTTTCGCAAACATTTTAGGAGTATTTTAAAGATTGGGCGGCATACTAAAAAATGGGCGGAAGGCGCAATGTTCCTAATAAGGGCTTCTTTTAAGGTTCTTTTGAGATTGTGAATGGTTAATACTCATAGAATAAAAGATATTGAGGAATATCTCAGATAAATGGGTCTTTTCGCAAACATTTTAGGAGTATTTTAAAGATTGGGCGGCATACTAAAAAATGGGCGGAAGGCGCAAGGTTCCTAATAAGGGCTTCTTTTAAGGTTCTTTTGAGATTGTGAATGGTTAATACTCATAGAATAAAGGATATTGAGGAATATCTCAGATAAATGGGTCTTTTCGCAAACATTTTAGGAGTATTTTAAAGATTGGGCGGCATACAAAAAAATGGGCGGAAGGCGCAAGGTTCCTAATAAGGGCTTCTTTTAAGGTTCTTTTGAGATTGTGAATGGTTAATACTCATAGAATAAAGGATATTGAGGAATAACTCAGGTAAATGGGTCTTTTCGCAAACATTTTAGGAGTATTTTAAACATTGGGCGGCATACGAAAAAATGGGCGGAAGGCGCAAGGTTCCTAATAAGGGCTTCTTTTAAGGTTCTTTTGAGATTGTGAATGGTTAATTCTCATAGAATAAAGGATATTAAAGAATATCTCAGATAAATGGGTCTTTTCGCAAACATTTTAGGAGTATTTAAAAGATTAGGCGGCATACAAAAATATGGGCGGAAGGCGCAAGGTTCCTAATAAGGGCTTCTTTTAAGGTTCTTTTGAGATTGTGAATGGTTAATACTCATAGAATAAAAGATATTGAGGAATAACTCAGATAAATGGGTCTTTTCGCAAACATTTTAGGAGTATTTTAAAGATTGGGCGGCATACTAAAAAATGGGCGGAAGGCGCAAGGTTCCTAATAAGGGCTTCTTTTAAGGTTCTTTTGAGATTGTGAATGGTTAATACTCATAGAATAAAGGATATTGAGAAATATCTCAGATAAATGGGTCTTTTCGCAAACATTTTAGGAGTATTTTAAAGATTGGGCGGCATACTAAAAAATGGGCGGAAGGCGCAAGGTTCCTAATAAGGGCTTCTTTTAAGGTTCTTTTGAGATTGTGAATGGTTAATACTCATAGAATAAAGGATATTGAGGAATAACTCAGGTAAATGGGTCTTTTCGCAAACATTTTAGGAGTATTTTAAAGATTGGGCGGCATACAAAAAAATGGGCGGAAGGCGCAAGGTTCCTAATAAGGGCTTCTTTTAAGGTTCTTTTGAGATTGTGAATGGTTAATTCTCATAGAATAAAGGATATTGAGGAATATTTCAAATAAATGGGTCTTTTCGCAAACATTTTAGGAGTATTTTAAAGATTGGGCGGCATACGAAAAAATGGGCGGAAGGCGCAATGTTCCTAATAAGGGCTTCTTTTAAGGTTCTTTTGAGATTGTGAATGGTTAATACTCATAGAATAAAGGATATTGAGGAATAATTCAGATAAATGGGTCTTTTCGCAAACATTTTAGGAGTATTTTAAAGATTGGGCGGCATACGAAAAAATGGGCGGAAGGCGCAATGTTCCTAATAAGGGCTTCTTTTAAGGTTTTTTTGAGATTGTGAATGGTTAATACTCATAGAATAAAGGATATTGAGGAATAATTCAGATAAATGGGTCTTTTCGCAAACATTTTAGGAGTATTTTAAAGATTGGGGGGCATACGAAGAAATGGGCGGAAGGCGCAAGGTTCCTAATAAGGGCTTCTTTTAAGGTTCTTTTGAGATTGTGAATTGTTAATTCTCATAGAATAAAGGATATTAAAGAATATCTCAGATAAATGGGTCTTTTCGCAAACATTTTAGGAGTATTTTAAAGATTGGGCGGCATACGAAAAAATGGGCGGAAGGCGCAAGGTTCCTAATAAGGGCTTCTTTTAAGGTTCTTTTGAGATTGTGAATGGTTAATTCTCATAGAATAAAGGATATTAAAGAATATCTCAGATAAATGGGTCTTTTCGCAAACATTTTAGGAGTATTTAAAAGATTGGGCGGCATACGAAAAAATGGGCGGAAGGCGCAAGGTTCCTAATAAGGGCTTCTTTTAAGGTTCTTTTGAGATTGTGAATGGTTAATACTCATAGAATAAAGGATATTGAGGAATATCTCAGATAAATGGGTCTTTTCGCAAACATTTTAGGAGTATTTTAAAGATTGGGCGGCATACTAAAAAATGGGCGGAAGGCGCAATGTTCCTAATAAGGGCTTCTTTTAAGGTTCTTTTGAGATTGTGAATGGTTAATACTCATAGAATAAAGGATATTGAGGAATATCTCAGATAAATGGGTCTTTTCGCAAACATTTTAGGAGTATTTTAAAGATTGGGCGGCATACGAAAAAATGGGCGGAAGGCGCAAGGTTCCTAATAAGGGCTTCTTTTAAGGTTCTTTTGAGATTGTGAATGGTTAATACTCATAGAATAAAGGATATTGAGGAATATCTCAGATAAATGGGTCTTTTCGCAAACATTTTAGGAGTATTTTAAAGATTGGGCGGCATACTAAAAAATGGGCGGAAGGCGCAAGGTTCCTAATAAGGGCTTCTTTTAAGGTTCTTTTGAGATTGTGAATGGTTAATACTCATAGAATAAAGGATATTGAGGAATATCTCAGATAAATGGGTCTTTTCGCAAACATTTTAGGAGTATTTTAAAGATTGGGCGGCATACTAAAAAATGGGCGGAAGGCGCAATGTTCCTAATAAGGGCTTCTTTTAAGGTTCTTTTGAGATTGTGAATGGTTAATACTCATAGAATAAAAGATATTGAGGAATATCTCAGATAAATGGGTCTTTTCGCAAACATTTTAGGAGTATTTTAAAGATTGGGCGGCATACTAAAAAATGGGCGGAAGGCGCAAGGTTCCTAATAAGGGCTTCTTTTAAGGTTCTTTTGAGATTGTGAATGGTTAATACTCATAGAATAAAGGATATTGAGGAATATCTCAGATAAATGGGTCTTTTCGCAAACATTTTAGGAGTATTTTAAAGATTGGGCGGCATACTAAAATATGGGCGGAAGGCGCAAGGTTCCTAATAAGGGCTTCTTTTAAGGTTCTTTTGAGATTGTGAATGGTTAATACTCATAGAATAAAGGATATTGAGGAATAACTCAGGTAAATGGGTCTTTTCGCAAACATTTTAGGAGTATTTTAAAGATTGGGCGGCATACGAAAAAATGGGCGGAAGGCGCAAGGTTCCTAATAAGGGCTTCTTTTAAGGTTCTTTTGAGATTGTGAATGGTTAATTCTCATAGAATAAAGGATATTAAAGAATATCTCAGATAAATGGGTCTTTTCGCAAACATTTTAGGAGTATTTAAAAGATTGGGCGGCATACAAAAATATGGGCGGAAGGCGCAAGGTTCCTAATAAGGGCTTCTTTTAAGGTTCTTTTGAGATTGTGAATGGTTAATACTCATAGAATAAAAGATATTGAGGAATATCTCAGATAAATGGGTCTTTTCGCAAACATTTTAGGAGTATTTTAAAGATTGGGCGGCATACTAAAAAATGGGCGGAAGGCGCAAGGTTCCTAATAAGGGCTTCTTTTAAGGTTCTTTTGAGATTGTGAATGGTTAATACTCATAGAATAAAGGATATTGAGAAATATCTCAGATAAATGGGTCTTTTCGCAAACATTTTAGGAGTATTTTAAAGATTGGGCGGCATACTAAAAAATGGGCGGAAGGCGCAAGGTTCCTAATAAGGGCTTCTTTTAAGGTTCTTTTGAGATTGTGAATGGTTAATACTCATAGAATAAAGGATATTGAGGAATAACTCAGGTAAATGGGTCTTTTCGCAAACATTTTAGGAGTATTTTAAAGATTGGGCGGCATACGAAAAAATGGGCGGAAGGCGCAAGGTTCCTAATAAGGGCTTCTTTTAAGGTTTTTTTGAGATTGTGAATGGTTAATACTCATAGAATAAAGGATAT
This sequence comes from Phorcus lineatus, assembly GCA_921293015.1. Classification (NCBI taxonomy): domain Eukaryota; kingdom Metazoa; phylum Mollusca; class Gastropoda; order Trochida; family Trochidae; genus Phorcus; species Phorcus lineatus. The sequence continues at coordinate 3,273,193 of OV121084.1, forward strand.
TGAGGAATAACTCAGATAAATGGGTCTTTTCGCAAACATTTTAGGAGTATTTTAAAGATTGGGCGGCATACGAAAAAATGGGCGGAAGGCGCAAGGTTCCTAGTAAGGGCTTTTTTCAAGGTTCTTTTGAGATTGTGAATGGTTAATACTCATAGAATAAAGGATATTGAGGAATATCTCAGATAAATGGGTCTTTTCGCAAACATTTTAGGAGTATTTTAAAGATTGGGCGGCATACGAAAAAATGGGCGGAAGGCGCAAGGTTCCTAATAAGGGCTTCTTTTAAGGTTCTTTTGAGATTGTGAATGGTTAATACTCATAGAATAAAGGATATTGAGGAATATCTCAGATAAATGGGTCTTTTCGCAAACATTTTAGGAGTATTTTAAAGATTGGGCGGCATACTAAAAAATGGGCGGAAGGCGCAAGGTTCCTAATAAGGGCTTCTTTTAAGGTTCTTTTGAGATTGTGAATGGTTAATACTCATAGAATAAAGGATATTGAGGAATATCTCAGATAAATGGGTCTTTTCGCAAACATTTTAGGAGTATTTTAAAGATTGGGCGGCATACTAAAAAATGGGCGGAAGGCGCAATGTTCCTAATAAGGGCTTCTTTTAAGGTTCTTTTGAGATTGTGAATGGTTAATACTCATAGAATAAAAGATATTGAGGAATATCTCAGATAAATGGGTCTTTTCGCAAACATTTTAGGAGTATTTTAAAGATTGGGCGGCATACTAAAAAATGGGCGGAAGGCGCAAGGTTCCTAATAAGGGCTTCTTTTAAGGTTCTTTTGAGATTGTGAATGGTTAATACTCATAGAATAAAGGATATTGAGGAATATCTCAGATAAATGGGTCTTTTCGCAAACATTTTAGGAGTATTTTAAAGATTGGGCGGCATACTAAAAAATGGGCGGAAGGCGCAAGGTTCCTAATAAGGGCTTCTTTTAAGGTTCTTTTGAGATTGTGAATGGTTAATACTCATAGAATAAAGGATATTGAGGAATAACTCAGGTAAATGGGTCTTTTCGCAAACATTTTAGGAGTATTTTAAAGATTGGGCGGCATACGAAAAAATGGGCGGAAGGCGCAAGGTTCCTAATAAGGGCTTCTTTTAAGGTTCTTTTGAGATTGTGAATGGTTAATTCTCATAGAATAAAGGATATTAAAGAATATCTCAGATAAATGGGTCTTTTCGCAAACATTTTAGGAGTATTTAAAAGATTGGGCGGCATACAAAAATATGGGCGGAAGGCGCAAGGTTCCTAATAAGGGCTTCTTTTAAGGTTCTTTTGAGATTGTGAATGGTTAATACTCATAGAATAAAAGATATTGAGGAATATCTCAGATAAATGGGTCTTTTCGCAAACATTTTAGGAGTATTTTAAAGATTGGGCGGCATACGAAAAAATGGGCGGAAGGCGCAAGGTTCCTAATAAGGGCTTCTTTTAAGGTTCTTTTGAGATTGTGAATGGTTAATACTCATAGAATAAAGGATATTGAGAAATATCTCAGATAAATGGGTCTTTTCGCAAACATTTTAGGAGTATTTTAAAGATTGGGCGGCATACTAAAAAATGGGCGGAAGGCGCAAGGTTCCTAATAAGGGCTTCTTTTAAGGTTCTTTTGAGATTGTGAATGGTTAATACTCATAGAATAAAGGATATTGAGGAATAACTCAGGTAAATGGGTCTTTTCGCAAACATTTTAGGAGTATTTTAAAGATTGGGCGGCATACAAAAAAATGGGCGGAAGGCGCAAGGTTCCTAATAAGGGCTTCTTTTAAGGTTCTTTTGAGATTGTGAATGGTTAATTCTCATAGAATAAAGGATATTGAGGAATATTTCAAATAAATGGGTCTTTTCGCAAACATTTTAGGAGTATTTTAAAGATTGGGCGGCATACGAAAAAATGGGCGGAAGGCGCAAGGTTCCTAATAAGGGCTTCTTTTAAGGTTCTTTTGAGATTGTGAATGGTTAATACTCATAGAATAAAGGATATTGAGGAATAATTCAGATAAATGGGTCTTTTCGCAAACATTTTAGGAGTATTTTAAAGATTGGGCGGCATACGAAAAAATGGGCGGAAGGCGCAATGTTCCTAATAAGGGCTTCTTTTAAGGTTCTTTTGAGATTGTGAATGGTTAATACTCATAGAATAAAGGATATTGAGGAATAATTCAGATAAATGGGTCTTTTCGCAAACATTTTAGGAGTATTTTAAAGATTGGGCGGCATACGAAAAAATGGGCGGAAGGCGCAAGGTTCCTAATAAGGGCTTCTTTTAAGGTTCTTTTGAGATTGTGAATGGTTAATTCTCATAGAATAAAGGATATTAAAGAATATCTCAGATAAATGGGTCTTTTCGCAAACATTTTAGGAGTATTTTAAAGATTGGGCGGCATACGAAAAAATGGGCGGAAGGGGCTAGGTTCCTAATAAGGGCTTCTTTTAAGGTTCTTTTGAGATTGTGAATGGTTAATTCTCATAGAATAAAGGATATTAAAGAATATCTCAGATAAATGGGTCTTTTCGCAAACATTTTAGGAGTATTTTAAAGATTGGGCGGCATACTAAAATATGGGCGGAAGGCGCAAGGTTCCTAATAAGGGCTTCTTTTAAGGTTCTTTTGAGATTGTGAATGGTTAATACTCATAGAATAAAGGATATTGAGGAATATCTCAGATAAATGGGTCTTTTCGCAAACATTTTAGGAGTATTTTAAAGATTGGGCGGCATACTAAAAAATGGGCGGAAGGCGCAATGTTCCTAATAAGGGCTTCTTTTAAGGTTCTTTTGAGATTGTGAATGGTTAATACTCATAGAATAAAGGATATTGAGGAATAACTCAGGTAAATGGGTCTTTTCGCAAACATTTTAGGAGTATTTTAAAGATTGGGCGGCATACGAAAAAATGGGCGGAAGGCGCAAGGTTCCTAATAAGGGCTTCTTTTAAGGTTTTTTTGAGATTGTGAATGGTTAATACTCATAGAATAAAGGATATTGAGGAATAACTCAGATAAATGGGTCTTTTCGCAAACATTTTAGGAGTATTTTAAAGATTGGGCGGCATACGAAAAAATGGGCGGAAGGCGCAAGGTTCCTAGTAAGGGCTTTTTTCAAGGTTCTTTTGAGATTGTGAATGGTTAATACTCATAGAATAAAGGATATTGAGGAATATCTCAGATAAATGGGTCTTTTCGCAAACATTTTAGGAGTATTTTAAAGATTGGGCGGCATACGAAAAAATGGGCGGAAGGCGCAAGGTTCCTAATAAGGGCTTCTTTTAAGGTTCTTTTGAGATTGTGAATGGTTAATACTCATAGAATAAAGGATATTGAGGAATATCTCAGATAAATGGGTCTTTTCGCAAACATTTTAGGAGTATTTTAAAGATTGGGCGGCATACTAAAAAATGGGCGGAAGGCGCAAGGTTCCTAATAAGGGCTTCTTTTAAGGTTCTTTTGAGATTGTGAATGGTTAATACTCATAGAATAAAGGATATTGAGGAATATCTCAGATAAATGGGTCTTTTCGCAAACATTTTAGGAGTATTTTAAAGATTGGGCGGCATACTAAAAAATGGGCGGAAGGCGCAATGTTCCTAATAAGGGCTTCTTTTAAGGTTCTTTTGAGATTGTGAATGGTTAATACTCATAGAATAAAGGATATTGAGGAATAACTCAGGTAAATGGGTCTTTTCGCAAACATTTTAGGAGTATTTTAAAGATTGGGCGGCATACAAAAAAATGGGCGGAAGGCGCAAGGTTCCTAATAAGGGCTTCTTTTAAGGTTCTTTTGAGATTGTGAATGGTTAATTCTCATAGAATAAAGGATATTGAGGATTATTTCAGATAAATGGGTCTTTTCGCAAACATTTTAGGAGTATTTTAAAGATTGGGCGGCATACGAAAAAATGGGCGGAAGGCGCAATGTTCCTAATAAGGGCTTCTTTTAAGGTTCTTTTGAGATTGTGAATGGTTAATACTCATAGAATAAAGGATATTGAGGAATAATTCAGATAAATGGGTCTTTTCGCAAAAAATTTTATGAGTATTTTAAAGATTGGGCGGCATACGAAAAAATGGGCGGAAGGCGCAATGTTCCTAATAAGGGCTTCTTTTAAGGTTCTTTTGAGATTGTGAATGGTTAATACTCATAGAATAAAGGATATTGAGGAATAATTCAGATAAATGGGTCTTTTCGCAAACATTTTAGGAGTATTTTAAAGATTGGGCGGCATACGAAAAAATGGGCGGAAGGCGCAAGGTTCCTAATAAGGGCTTCTTTTAAGGTTCTTTTGAGATTGTGAATGGTTAATTCTCATAGAATAAAGGATATTAAAGAATATCTCAGATAAATGGGTCTTTTCGCAAACATTTTAGGAGTATTTTAAAGATTGGGCGGCATACGAAAAAATGGGCGGAAGGGGCAAGGTTCCTAATAAGGGCTTCTTTTAAGGTTCTTTTGAGATTGTGAATGGTTAATTCTCATAGAATAAAGGATATTAAAGAATATCTCAGATAAATGGGTCTTTTCGCAAACATTTTAGGAGTATTTAAAAGATTGGGTGGCATACTAAAATATGGGCGGAAGGCGCAAGGTTCCTAATAAGGGCTTCTTTTAAGGTTCTTTTGAGATTGTGAATGGTTAATACTCATAGAATAAAGGATATTGAGGAATATCTCAGATAAATGGGTCTTTTCGCAAACATTTTAGGAGTATTTTAAAGATTGGGCGGCATACTAAAAAATGGGCGGAAGGCGCAATGTTCCTAATAAGGGCTTCTTTTAAGGTTCTTTTGAGATTGTGAATGGTTAATACTCATAGAATAAAGGATATTGAGGAATAACTCAGGTAAATGGGTCTTTTCGCAAACATTTTAGGAGTATTTTAAAGATTGGGCGGCATACTAAAAAATGGGCGGAAGGCGCAAGGTTCCTAATAAGGGCTTCTTTTAAGGTTCTTTTGAGATTGTGAATGGTTAATTCTCATAGAATAAAGGATATTGAGGAATATTTCAGATAAATGGGTCTTTTCGCAAACATTTTAGGAGTATTTTAAAGATTGGGCGGCATACGAAAAAATGGGCGGAAGGCGCAATGTTCCTAATAAGGGCTTCTTTTAAGGTTCTTTTGAGATTGTGAATGGTTAATACTCATAGAATAAAGGATATTGAGGAATAATTCAGATAAATGGGTCTTTTCGCAAAAAATTTTATGAGTATTTTAAAGATTGGGCGGCATACGAAAAAATGGGCGGAAGGCGCAATGTTCCTAATAAGGGCTTCTTTTAAGGTTCTTTTGAGATTGTGAATGGTTAATACTCATAGAATAAAGGATATTGAGGAATAATTCAGATAAATGGGTCTTTTCGCAAACATTTTAGGAGTATTTTAAAGATTGGGCGGCATACGAAAAAATGGGCGGAAGGCGCAAGGTTCCTAATAAGGGCTTCTTTTAAGGTTCTTTTGAGATTGTGAATGGTTAATTCTCATAGAATAAAGGATATTAAAGAATATCTCAGATAAATGGGTCTTTTCGCAAACATTTTAGGAGTATTTTAAAGATTGGGCGGCATACGAAAAAATGGGCGGAAGGGGCAAGGTTCCTAATAAGGGCTTCTTTTAAGGTTCTTTTGAGATTGTGAATGGTTAATTCTCATAGAATAAAGGATATTAAAGAATATCTCAGATAAATGGGTCTTTTCGCAAACATTTTAGGAGTATTTAAAAGATTGGGTGGCATACTAAAATATGGGCGGAAGGCGCAAGGTTCCTAATAAGGGCTTCTTTTAAGGTTCTTTTGAGATTGTGAATGGTTAATACTCATAGAATAAAGGATATTGAGGAATATCTCAGATAAATGGGTCTTTTCGCAAACATTTTAGGAGTATTTTAAAGATTGGGCGGCATACGAAAAAATGGGCGGAAGGCGCAATGTTCCTAATAAGGGCTTCTTTTAAGGTTCTTTTGAGATTGTGAATGGTTAATACTCATAGAATAAAGGATATTGAGGAATAACTCAGGTAAATGGGTCTTTTCGCAAACATTTTAGGAGTATTTTAAAGATTGGGCGGCATACGAAAAAATGGGCGGAAGGCGCAAGGTTCCTAATAAGGCTTCTTTTAAGGTTCTTTTGAGATTGTGAATGGTTAATTCTCATAGAATAAAGGATATTGAGGAATAACTCAGATAAATGGGTCTTTTCGCAAACATTTTAGGAGTATTTTAAAGATTGGGTGGCATACGAAAAAATGGGCGGAAGGCGCAATGTTCCTAATAAGGGCTTCTTTTAAGGTTCTTTTGAGATTGTGAATGGTTAATGCTCATAGAATAAAGGATATTGAGGAATAATTCAGATAAATGAGTCTTTTCGCAAACATTTTAGGAGTATTTTAAAGATTGGGCGGCATACGAAAAAATGGGTGGAAGGCGCAAGGTTCCTAGTAAGGGCTTTTTTTAAGGTTCTTTTGAGATTGTGAATGGTTAATACTCATAGAATAAAGGATATTGAGGAATATCTCAAATAAATGGGTCTTTTCGCAAACATTTTAGGAGTATTTTAAAGATTAGGTGGCATACGAAAAAATGGGCGGAAGGCGCAAGGTTCCTAATAAGGGCTTCTTTTAAGGTTCTTTTGAGATTGTGAATGGTTAATACTCATAGAATAAAGGATATTGAGGAATATCTCAGATAAATGGGTCTTTTCGCAAACTTTTTAGGAGTATTTTAAAGATTGGGCGGCATACTAAAAAATGGGCGGAAGGCGCAAGGTTCCTAATAAGGGCTTCTTTTAAGGTTCTTTTGAGATTGTGAATGGTTAATACTCATAGAATAAAGGATATTGAGGAATATCTCAGATAAATGGGTCTTTTCGCAAACATTTTAGGAGTATTTTAAAGATTGGGCGGCATACGAAAAAATGGGCGGAAGGCGCAATGTTCCTAATAAGGGCTTCTTTTAAGGTTCTTTTGAGATTGTGAATGGTTAATACTCATAGAATAAAGGATATTGAGGAATAACTCAGGTAAATGGGTCTTTTCGCAAACATTTTAGGAGTATTTTAAAGATTGGGCGGCATACAAAAAAATGGGCGGAAGGCGCAAGGTTCCTAATAAGGGCTTCTTTTAAGGTTCTTTTGAGATTGTGAATGGTTAATTCTCATAGAATAAAGGATATTGAGGAATATCTCAGATAAATGTGTCTTTTCGCAAACATTTTAGGAGTATTTTAAAGATTGGGCGGCATACGAAAAAATGGGCGGAAGGCGCAATGTTCCTAATAAGGGCTTCTTTTAAGGTTCTTTTGAGATTGTGAATGGTTAATACTCATAGAATAAAGGATATTGAGGAATAATTCAGATAAATGGGTCTTTTCGCAAACATTTTAGGAGTATTTTAAAGATTGGGCGGCATACGAAAAAATGGGCGGAAAGCGCAATGTTCCTAATAAGGGCTTCTTTTAAGGTTCTTTTGAGATTGTGAATGGTTAATACTCATAGAATAAAGGATATTGAGGAATAATTCAGATAAGTGGGTCTTTTCGCAAACATTTTAGGAGTATTTTAAAGATTGGGCGGCATACGAAAAAATGGGCGGAAGGCGCAAGGTTCCTAATAAGGGCTTCTTTTAAGGTTCTTTTGAGATTGTGAATGGTTAATTCTCATAGAATAAAGGATATTAAAGAATATCTCAGATAAATGGGTCTTTTCGCAAACATTTTAGGAGTATTTTAAAGATTGGGCGGCATACGAAAAAATGGGCAGAAGGGGCTAGGTTCCTAATAAGGGCTTCTTTTAAGGTTCTTTTGAGATTGTGAATGGTTAATTCTCATAGAATAAAGGATATTAAAGAATATCTCAGATAAATGGGTCTTTTCGCAAACATTTTAGGAGTATTTAAAAGATTGGGCGGCATACTAAAATATGGGCGGAAGGCGCAAGGTTCCTAATAAGGGCTTCTTTTAAGGTTCTTTTGAGATTGTGAATGGTTAATACTCATAGAATAAAGGATATTGAGGAATATCTCAGATAAATGGGTCTTTTCGCAAACATTTTAGGAGTATTTTAAAGATTGGGCGGCATACGAAAAAATGGGCGGAAGGCGCAATGTTCCTAATAAGGGCTTCTTTTAAGGTTCTTTTGAGATTGTGAATGGTTAATACTCATAGAATAAAGGATATTGAGGAATAACTCAGGTAAATGGGTCTTTTCGCAAACATTTTAGGAGTATTTTAAAGATTGGGCGGCATACGAAAAAATGGGCGGAAGGCGCAAGGTTCCTAATAAGGGCTTCTTTTAAGGTTTTTTTGAGATTGTGAATGGTTAATACTCATAGAATAAAGGATATTGAGGAATAACTCAGATAAATGGGTCTTTTCGCAAACATTTTAGGAGTATTTTAAAGATTGGGCGGCATACGAAAAAATGGGCGGAAGGCGCAAGGTTCCTAGTAAGGGCTTTTTTCAAGGTTCTTTTGAGATTGTGAATGGTTAATACTCATAGAATAAAGGATATTGAGGAATATCTCAGATAAATGGGTCTTTTCGCAAACATTTTAGGAGTATTTTAAAGATTGGGCGGCATACGAAAAAATGGGCGGAAGGCGCAAGGTTCCTAATAAGGGCTTCTTTTAAGGTTCTTTTGAGATTGTGAATGGTTAATACTCATAGAATAAAGGATATTGAGGAATATCTCAGATAAATGGGTCTTTTCGCAAACATTTTAGGAGTATTTTAAAGATTGGGCGGCATACTAAAAAATGGGCGGAAGGCGCAAGGTTCCTAATAAGGGCTTCTTTTAAGGTTCTTTTGAGATTGTGAATGGTTAATACTCATAGAATAAAGGATATTGAGGAATATCTCAGATAAATGGGTCTTTTCGCAAACATTTTAGGAGTATTTTAAAGATTGGGCGGCATACGAAAAAATGGGCGGAAGGCGCAATGTTCCTAATAAGGGCTTCTTTTAAGGTTCTTTTGAGATTGTGAATGGTTAATACTCATAGAATAAAGGATATTGAGGAATAACTCAGGTAAATGGGTCTTTTCGCAAACATTTTAGGAGTATTTTAAAGATTGGGCGGCATACAAAAAAATGGGCGGAAGGCGCAAGGTTCCTAATAAGGGCTTCTTTTAAGGTTCTTTTGAGATTGTGAATGGTTAATTCTCATAGAATAAAGGATATTGAGGAATATTTCAGATAAATGGGTCTTTTCGCAAACATTTTAGGAGTATTTTAAAGATTGGGCGGCATACGAAAAAATGGGCGGAAGGCGCAATGTTCCTAATAAGGGCTTCTTTTAAGGTTCTTTTGAGATTGTGAATGGTTAATACTCATAGAATAAAGGATATTGAGGAATAATTCAGATAAATGGGTCTTTTCGCAAAAAATTTTATGAGTATTTTAAAGATTGGGCGGCATACGAAAAAATGGGCGGAAGGCGCAATGTTCCTAATAAGGGCTTCTTTTAAGGTTCTTTTGAGATTGTGAATGGTTAATACTCATAGAATAAAGGATATTGAGGAATAATTCAGATAAATGGGTCTTTTCGCAAACATTTTAGGAGTATTTTAAAGATTGGGCGGCATACGAAAAAATGGGCGGAAGGCGCAAGGTTCCTAATAAGGGCTTCTTTTAAGGTTCTTTTGAGATTGTGAATGGTTAATTCTCATAGAATAAAGGATATTAAAGAATATCTCAGATAAATGGGTCTTTTCGCAAACATTTTAGGAGTATTTTAAAGATTGGGCGGCATACGAAAAAATGGGCGGAAGGCGCAAGGTTCCTAATAAGGGCTTCTTTTAAGGTTCTTTTGAGATTGTGAATGGTTAATTCTCATAGAATAAAGGATATTTAAGAATATCTCAGATAAATGGGTCTTTTCGCAAACATTTTAGGAGTATTTAAAAGATTGGGTGGCATACTAAAATATGGGCGGAAGGCGCAAGGTTCCTAATAAGGGCTTCTTTTAAGGTTCTTTTGAGATTGTGAATGGTTAATACTCATAGAATAAAGGATATTGAGGAATATCTCAGATAAATGGGTCTTTTCGCAAACATTTTAGGAGTATTTTAAAGATTGGGCGGCATACTAAAAAATGGGCGGAAGGCGCAATGTTCCTAATAAGGGCTTCTTTTAAGGTTCTTTTGAGATTGTGAATGGTTAATACTCATAGAATAAAGGATATTGAGGAATAACTCAGGTAAATGGGTCTTTTCGCAAACATTTTAGGAGTATTTTAAAGATTGGGCGGCATACTAAAAAATGGGCGGAAGGCGCAAGGTTCCTAATAAGGGCTTCTTTTAAGGTTCTTTTGAGATTGTGAATGGTTAATTCTCATAGAATAAAGGATATTGAGGAATAACTCAGATAAATGGGTCTTTTCGCAAACATTTTAGGAATATTTTAAAGATTGGGTGGCATACGAAAAAATGGGCGGAAGGCGCAATGTTCCTAATAAGGGCTTCTTTTAAGGTTCTTTTGAGATTGTGAATGGTTTATGCTCATAGAATAAAGGATATTGAGGAATAATTCAGATAAATGAGTCTTTTCGCAAACATTTTAGGAGTATTTTAAAGATTGGGCGGCATACGAAAAAATGGGTGGAAGGCGCAAGGTTCCTAGTAAGGGCTTTTTTTAAGGTTCTTTTGAGATTGTGAATGGTTAATACTCATAGAATAAAGGATATTGAGGAATATCTCAAATAAATGGGTCTTTTCGCAAACATTTTAGGAGTATTTTAAAGATTAGGTGGCATACGAAAAAATGGGCGGAAGGCGCAAGGTTCCTAATAAGGGCTTCTTTTAAGGTTCTTTTGAGATTGTGAATGGTTAATACTCATAGAATAAAGGATATTGAGGAATATCTCAGATAAATGGGTCTTTTCGCAAACTTTTTAGGAGTATTTTAAAGATTGGGCGGCATACTAAAAAATGGGCGGAAGGCGCAAGGTTCCTAATAAGGGCTTCTTTTAAGGTTCTTTTGAGATTGTGAATGGTTAATACTCATAGAATAAAGGATATTGAGGAATATCTCAGATAAATGGGTCTTTTCGCAAACATTTTAGGAGTATTTTAAAGATTGGGCGGCATACGAAAAAATGGGCGGAAGGCGCAATGTTCCTAATAAGGGCTTCTTTTAAGGTTCTTTTGAGATTGTGAATGGTTAATACTCATAGAATAAAGGATATTGAGGAATAACTCAGGTAAATGGGTCTTTTCGCAAACATTTTAGGAGTATTTTAAAGATTGGGCGGCATACAAAAAAATGGGCGGAAGGCGCAAGGTTCCTAATAAGGGCTTCTTTTAAGGTTCTTTTGAGATTGTGAATGGTTAATTCTCATAGAATAAAGGATATTGAGGAATATCTCAGATAAATGTGTCTTTTCGCAAACATTTTAGGAGTATTTTAAAGATTGGGCGGCATACGAAAAAATGGGCGGAAGGCGCAATGTTCCTAATAAGGGCTTCTTTTAAGGTTCTTTTGAGATTGTGAATGGTTAATACTCATAGAATAAAGGATATTGAGGAATAACTCAGGTAAATGGGTCTTTTCGCAAACATTTTAGGAGTATTTTAAAGATTGGGCGGCATACTAAAAAATGGGCGGAAGGCGCAAGGTTCCTAATAAGGGCTTCTTTTAAGGTTCTTTTGAGATTGTGAATGGTTAATTCTCATAGAATAAAGGATATTGAGGAATAACTCAGATAAATGTGTCTTTTCGCAAACATTTTAGGAGTATTTTAAAGATTGGGCGGCATACGAAAAAATGGGCGGAAGGCGCAATGTTCCTAATAAGGGCTTCTTTTAAGGTTCTTTTGAGATTGTGAATGGTTAATACTCATAGAATAAAGGATATTGAGGAATAACTCAGGTAAATGGGTCTTTTCGCAAACATTTTAGGAGTATTTTAAAGATTGGGCGGCATACTAAAAAATGGGCGGAAGGCGCAAGGTTCCTAATAAGGGCTTCTTTTAAGGTTCTTTTGAGATTGTGAATGGTTAATTCTCATAGAATAAAGGATATTGAGGAATATCTCAGATAAATGTGTCTTTTCGCAAACATTTTAGGAGTATTTTAAAGATTGGGCGGCATACTAAAAAATGGGCGGAAGGCGCAATGTTCCTAATAAGGGCTTCTTTTAAGGTTCTTTTGAGATTGTGAATGGTTAATACTCATAGAATAAAGGATATTGAGGAATAACTCAGGTAAATGGGTCTTTTCGCAAACATTTTAGGAGTATTTTAAAGATTGGGCGGCATACTAAAAAATGGGCAGAAGGCGCAAGGTTCCTAATAAGGGCTTCTTTTAAGGTTCTTTTGAGATTGTGAATGGTTAATTCTCATAGAATAAAGGATATTGAGGAATAACTCAGATAAATGGGTCTTTTCGCAAACATTTTAGGAGTATTTTAAAGATTGGGTGGCATACGAAAAAATGGGCGGAAGGCGCAATGTTCCTAATAAGGGCTTCTTTTAAGGTTCTTTTGAGATTGTGAATGGTTAATGCTCATAGAATAAAGGATATTGAGGAATAATTCAGATAAATGAGTCTTTTCGCAAACATTTTAGGAGTATTTTAAAGATTGGGCGGCATACGAAAAAATGGGTGGAAGGCGCAAGGTTCCTAGTAAGGGCTTTTTTTAAGGTTCTTTTGAGATTGTGAATGGTTAATACTCATAGAATAAAGGATATTGAGGAATATCTCAAATAAATGGGTCTTTTCGCAAACATTTTAGGAGTATTTTAAAGATTAGGTGGCATACGAAAAAATGGGCGGAAGGCGCAAGGTTCCTAATAAGGGCTTCTTTTAAGGTTCTTTTGAGATTGTGAATGGTTAATACTCATAGAATAAAGGATATTGAGGAATATCTCAGATAAATGGGTCTTTTCGCAAACTTTTTAGGAGTATTTTAAAGATTGGGCGGCATACTAAAAAATGGGCGGAAGGCGCAAGGTTCCTAATAAGGGCTTCTTTTAAGGTTCTTTTGAGATTGTGAATGGTTAATACTCATAGAATAAAGGATATTGAGGAATATCTCAGATAAATGGGTCTTTTCGCAAACATTTTAGGAGTATTTTAAAGATTGGGCGGCATACGAAAAAATGGGCGGAAGGCGCAATGTTCCTAATAAGGGCTTCTTTTAAGGTTCTTTTGAGATTGTGAATGGTTAATACTCATAGAATAAAGGATATTGAGGAATAACTCAGGTAAATGGGTCTTTTCGCAAACATTTTAGGAGTATTTTAAAGATTGGGCGGCATACTAAAAAATGGGCGGAAGGCGCAAGGTTCCTAATAAGGGCTTCTTTTAAGGTTCTTTTGAGATTGTGAATGGTTAATTCTCATAGAATAAAGGATATTGAGGAATATCTCAGATAAATGTGTCTTTTCGCAAACATTTTAGGAGTATTTTAAAGATTGGGCGGCATACGAAAAAATGGGCGGAAGGCGCAATGTTCCTAATAAGGGCTTCTTTTAAGGTTCTTTTGAGATTGTGAATGGTTAATACTCATAGAATAAAGGATATTGAGGAATAACTCAGGTAAATGGGTCTTTTCGCAAACATTTTAGGAGTATTTTAAAGATTGGGCGGCATACTAAAAAATGGGCGGAAGGCGCAAGGTTCCTAATAAGGGCTTCTTTTAAGGTTCTTTTGAGATTGTGAATGGTTAATTCTCATAGAATAAAGGATATTGAGGAATAACTCAGATAAATGTGTCTTTTCGCAAACATTTTAGGAGTATTTTAAAGATTGGGCGGCATACGAAAAAATGGGCGGAAGGCGCAATGTTCCTAATAAGGGCTTCTTTTAAGGTTCTTTTGAGATTGTGAATGGTAAATACTCATAGAATAAAGGATATTGAGGAATAACTCAGGGTAAATGGGTCTTTTCGCAAACATTTTAGGAGTATTTTAAAGATTGGGGCGGCATACTAAAAAATGGGCGGAAGGCGCAAGGTTCCTAATAAGGGCTTCTTTTAAGGTTCTTTTGAGATTGTGAATGGTTAATTCTCATAGAATAAAGGATATTGAGGAATATCTCAGATAAATGTGTCTTTTCGCAAACATTTTAGGAGTATTTTAAAGATTGGGCGGCATACGAAAATGGGCGGAAGGCGCAATGTTCCTAATAAGGGCTTCTTTTAAGGTTCTTTTGAGATTGTGAATGGTTAATACTCATAGAATAAAGGATATTGAGGAATAACTCAGGTAAATGGGTCTTTTCGCAAACATTTTAGGAGTATTTTAAAGATTGGGCGGCATACTAAAAAATGGGCAGAAGGCGCAAGGTTCCTAATAAGGGCTTCTTTTAAGGTTCTTTTGAGATTGTGAATGGTTAATTCTCATAGAATAAAGGATATTGAGGAATAACTCAGATAAATGGGTCTTTTCGCAAACATTTTAGGAGTATTTTAAAGATTGGGTGGCATACGAAAAAATGGGCGGAAGGCGCAATGTTCCTAATAAGGGCTTCTTTTAAGGTTCTTTTGAGATTGTGAATGGTTAATGCTCATAGAATAAAGGATATTGAGGAATAATTCAGATAAATGAGTCTTTTCGCAAACATTTTAGGAGTATTTTAAAGATTGGGCGGCATACGAAAAAATGGGTGGAAGGCGCAAGGTTCCTAGTAAGGGCTTTTTTTAAGGTTCTTTTGAGATTGTGAATGGTTAATACTCATAGAATAAAGGATATTGAGGAATATCTCAAATAAATGGGTCTTTTCGCAAACATTTTAGGAGTATTTTAAAGATTAGGTGGCATACGAAAAAATGGGCGGAAGGCGCAAGGTTCCTAATAAGGGCTTCTTTTAAGGTTCTTTTGAGATTGTGAATGGTTAATACTCATAGAATAAAGGATATTGAGGAATATCTCAGATAAATGGGTCTTTTCGCAAACTTTTTAGGAGTATTTTAAAGATTGGGCGGCATACTAAAAAATGGGCAGAAGGCGCAAGGTTCCTAATAAGGGCTTCTTTTAAGGTTCTTTTGAGATTGTGAATGGTTAATACTCATAGAATAAAGGATATTGAGGAATATCTCAGATAAATGGGTCTTTTCGCAAACATTTTAGGAGTATTTTAAAGATTGGGCGGCATACGAAAAAATGGGCGGAAGGCGCAATGTTCCTAATAAGGGCTTCTTTTAAGGTTCTTTTGAGATTGTGAATGGTTAATACTCATAGAATAAAGGATATTGAGGAATAACTCAGGTAAATGGGTCTTTTCGCAAACATTTTAGGAGTATTTTAAAGATTGGGCGGCATACAAAAAAATGGGCGGAAGGCGCAAGGTTCCTAATAAGGGCTTCTTTTAAGGTTCTTTTGAGATTGTGAATGGTTAATTCTCATAGAATAAAGGATATTGAGGAATATCTCAGATAAATGTGTCTTTTCGCAAACATTTTAGGAGTATTTTAAAGATTGGGCGGCATACGAAAAAATGGGCGGAAGGCGCAAGGTTCCTAATAAGGGCTTCTTTTAAGGTTCTTTTGAGATTGTGAATGGTTAATACTCATAGAATAAAGGATATTGAGGAATAATTCAGATAAGTGGGTCTTTTCGCAAACATTTTAGGAGTATTTTAAAGATTGGGCGGCATACGAAAAAATGGGCGGAAGGCGCAAGGTTCCTAATAAGGGCTTCTTTTAAGGTTCTTTTGAGATTGTGAATGCTTAATACTCATAGAATAAAGGATATTGAGGAATAATTCAGATAAATGGGTCTTTTCGCAAACATTTTAGGAGTATTTTAAAGATTGGGCGGCATACGAAAAAATGGGCGGAAGGCGCAAGGTTCCTAATAAGGGCTTCTTTTAAGGTTCTTTTGAGATTGTGAATGGTTAATTCTCATAGAATAAAGGATATTGAGGAATAACTCAGATAAATGGGTCTTTTCGCAAACATTTTAGGAGTATTTTAAAGATTGGGCGGCATACGAAAAAATGGGCAGAAGGGGCAAGGTTCCTAATAAGGGCTTCTTTTAAGGTTCTTTTGAGATTGTGAATGGTTAATTCTCATAGAATAAAGGATATTAAAGAATATCTCAGATAAATGGGTCCTTTTCGCAAACATTTTAGGAGTATTTAAAAGATTGGGCGGCATACTAAAATATGGGCGGAAGGCGCAAGGTTCCTAATAAGGGCTTCTTTTAAGGTTCTTTTGAGATTGTGAATGGTTAATACTCATAGAATAAAGGATATTGAGGAATAACTCAGGTAAATGGGTCTTTTCGCAAACATTTTAGGAGTATTTTAAAGATTGGGCGGGCATACTAAAAAATGGGCAGAAGGCGCAAGGTTCCTAATAAGGGCTTCTTTTAAGGTTCTTTTGAGATTGTGAATGGTTTAATTCTCATAGAATAAAGGATATTGAGGAATAACTCAGATAAATGGGTCTTTTCGCAAACATTTAAGGAGTATTTTCAAGATTGGGTGGCATACGAAAAATGGACGGAAGGCGCAATGTTCCTAATAAGGGCTTCTTTTAAGGTTCTTTTCAGATTTTGTATGGTTAACACTCATAGAATAAAGGATATTGAGGAATAATTCAGATAAATGAGTCTTTTCGCAAACATTTTAGGAGTATTTTAAAGATTGGGCGGCATACGAAAAAATGGGTGGGAAGGCGCAAGGTTCCTAGTAAGGGGCTTTTTTTAAGGTTCTTTTGAGATTGTGAATGGTTAATACTCATAGAATAAAGGATATTGAGGAATATCTCAAATAAATGGGTCTTTTCGCAAACATTTTAGGAGTATTTTAAAGATTAGGTGGCATACGAAAAAATGGGCGGAAGGCGCAAGGTTCCTAATAAGGGCTTCTTTTAAGGTTCTTTTGAGATTGTGAATGGTTAATACTCATAGAATAAAGGATATTGAGGAATATCTCAGATAAATGGGTCTTTTCGCAAACTTTTTAGGAGTATTTTAAAAGATGGGGCGGCATACTAAAAAATGGGCGGAAGGCGCAAGGTTCCTAATAAGGGCTTCTTTTAAGGTTCTTTTGAGATTGTGAATGGTTAATACTCATAGAATAAAGGATATTGAGGAATATCTCAGATAAATGGGTCTTTTCGCAAACATTTTAGGAGTATTTTAAAGATTGGGCGGCATACGAAAAAAATGGGCGGAAGGCGCAATGTTCCTAATAAGGGCTTCTTTTAAGGTTCTTTTGAGATTGTGAATGGTTAATACTCATAGAATAAAGGATATTGAGGAATAACTCAGGTAAATGGGTCTTTTCGCAAACATTTTAGGAGTATTTTAAAGATTGGGCGGCATACGAAAAAATGGGCGGAAGGCGCAAGGTTCCTAATAAGGGCTTCTTTTAAGGTTCTTTTGAGATTGTGAATGGTTAATTCTCATAGAATAAAGGATATTGAGGAATATCTCAGATAAATGTGTCTTTTCGCAAACATTTTAGGAGTATTTTAAAGATTGGGCGGCATACGAAAAAATGGGCGGAAGGCGCAATGTTCCTAATAAGGGCTTCTTTTAAGGTTCTTTTGAGATTGTGAATGGTTAATACTCATAGAATAAAGGATATTGAGGAATAAGTAAATGGGTCTTTTCGCAAACATTTTAGGAGTATTTTAAAGATTGGGCGGCATACTAAAAAATGGGCGGAAGGCGCAAGGTTCCTAATAAGGGCTTCTTTTAAGGTTCTTTTGAGATTGTGAATGGTTAATTCTCATAGAATAAAGGATATTGAGGAATAACTCAGATAAATGTGTCTTTTCGCAAACATTTTAGGAGTATTTTAAAGATTGGGCGGCATACGAAAAAATGGGCGGAAGGCGCAATGTTCCTAATAAGGGCTTCTTTTAAGGTTCTTTTGAGATTGTGAATGGTAAATACTCATAGAATAAAGGATATTGAGGAATAACTCAGGTAAATGGGTCTTTTCGCAAACATTTTAGGAGTATTTTAAAGATTGGGCGGCATACTAAAAAATGGGCGGAAGGCGCAAGGTTCCTAATAAGGGCTTCTTTTAAGGTTCTTTTGAGATTGTGAATGGTTAATTCTCATAGAATAAAGGATATTGAGGAATATCTCAGATAAATGTGTCTTTTCGCAAACATTTTAGGAGTATTTTAAAGATTGGGCGGCATACGAAAAAATGGGCGGAAGGCGCAATGTTCCTAATAAGGGCTTCTTTTAAGGTTCTTTTGAGATTGTGAATGGTTAATACTCATAGAATAAAGGATATTGAGGAATAACTCAGGTAAATGGGTCTTTTCGCAAACATTTTAGGAGTATTTTAAAGATTGGGCGGCATACTAAAAAATGGGCAGAAGGCGCAAGGTTCCTAATAAGGGCTTCTTTTAAGGTTCTTTTGAGATTGTGAATGGTTAATTCTCATAGAATAAAGGATATTGAGGAATAACTCAGATAAATGGGTCTTTTCGCAAACATTTTAGGAATATTTTAAAGATTGGGTGGCATACGAAAAAATGGGCGGAAGGCGCAATGTTCCTAATAAGGGCTTCTTTTAAGGTTCTTTTGAGATTGTGAATGGTTAATGCTCATAGAATAAAGGATATTGAGGAATAATTCAGATAAATGAGTCTTTTCGCAAACATTTTAGGAGTATTTTAAAGATTGGGCGGCATACGAAAAAATGGGTGGAAGGCGCAAGGTTCCTAGTAAGGGCTTTTTTTAAGGTTCTTTTGAGATTGTGAATGGTTAATACTCATAGAATAAAGGATATTGAGGAATATCTCAAATAAATGGGTCTTTTCGCAAACATTTTAGGAGTATTTTAAAGATTAGGTGGCATACGAAAAAATGGGCGGAAGGCGCAAGGTTCCTAATAAGGGCTTCTTTTAAGGTTCTTTTGAGATTGTGAATGGTTAATACTCATAGAATAAAGGATATTGAGGAATATCTCAGATAAATGGGTCTTTTCGCAAACTTTTTAGGAGTATTTTAAAGATTGGGCGGCATACTAAAAAATGGGCAGAAGGCGCAAGGTTCCTAATAAGGGCTTCTTTTAAGGTTCTTTTGAGATTGTGAATGGTTAATACTCATAGAATAAAGGATATTGAGGAATATCTCAGATAAATGGGTCTTTTCGCAAACATTTTAGGAGTATTTTAAAGATTGGGCGGCATACGAAAAAATGGGCGGAAGGCGCAATGTTCCTAATAAGGGCTTCTTTTAAGGTTCTTTTGAGATTGTGAATGGTTAATACTCATAGAATAAAGGATATTGAGGAATATCTCAGATAAATGGGTCTTTTCGCAAACATTTTAGGAGTATTTTAAAGATTGGGCGGCATACAAAAAAATGGGCGGAAGGCGCAAGGTTCCTAATAAGGGCTTCTTTTAAGGTTCTTTTGAGATTGTGAATGGTTAATTCTCATAGAATAAAGGATATTGAGGAATATCTCAGATAAATGTGTCTTTTCGCAAACATTTTAGGAGTATTTTAAAGATTGGGCGGCATACGAAAAAATGGGCGGAAGGCGCAAGGTTCCTAATAAGGGCTTCTTTTAAGGTTCTTTTGAGATTGTGAATGGTTAATACTCATAGAATAAAGGATATTGAGGAATAATTCAGATAAGTGGGTCTTTTCGCAAACATTTTAGGAGTATTTTAAAGATTGGGCGGCATACGAAAAAATGGGCGGAAGGCGCAAGGTTCCTAATAAGGGCTTCTTTTAAGGTTCTTTTGAGATTGTGAATGCTTAATACTCATAGAATAAAGGATATTGAGGAATAATTCAGATAAATGGGTCTTTTCGCAAACATTTTAGGAGTATTTTAAAGATTGGGCGGCATACGAAAAAATGGGCGGAAGGCGCAAGGTTCCTAATAAGGGCTTCTTTTAAGGTTCTTTTGAGATTGTGAATGGTTAATTCTCATAGAATAAAGGATATTGAGGAATAACTCAGATAAATGGGTCTTTTCGCAAACATTTTAGGAGTATTTTAAAGATTGGGCGGCATACGAAAAAATGGGCAGAAGGGGCAAGGTTCCTAATAAGGGCTTCTTTTAAGGTTCTTTTGAGATTGTGAATGGTTAATTCTCATAGAATAAAGGATATTAAAGAATATCTCAGATAAATGGGTCTTTTCGCAAACATTTTAGGAGTATTTAAAAGATTGGGCGGCATACTAAAATATGGGCGGAAGGCGCAAGGTTCCTAATAAGGGCTTCTTTTAAGGTTCTTTTGAGATTGTGAATGGTTAATACTCATAGAATAAAGGATATTGAGGAATATCTCAGATAAATGGGTCTTTTCGCAAACATTTTAGGAATATTTTAAAGATTGGGTGGCATACGAAAAAATGGGCGGAAGGCGCAATGTTCCTAATAAGGGCTTCTTTTAAGGTTCTTTTGAGATTGTGAATGGTTAATGCTCATAGAATAAAGGATATTGAGGAATAATTCAGATAAATGAGTCTTTTCGCAAACATTTTAGGAGTATTTTAAAGATTGGGCGGCATACGAAAAAATAGGTGGAAGGCGCAAGGTTCCTAGTAAGGGCTTTTTTTAAGGTTCTTTTGAGATTGTGAATGGTTAATACTCATAGAATAAAGGATATTGAGGAATATCTCAGATAAATGGGTCTTTTCGCAAACATTTTAGGAGTATTTTAAAGATTAGGTGGCATAAGAAAATATGGGCGGAAGGCGCAAGGTTCCTAATAAGGGCTTCTTTTAAGGTTCTTTTGAGATTGTGAATGGTTAATACTCATAGAATAAAGGATATTGAGGAATATCTCAGATAAATGGGTCTTTTCGCAAACATTTTAGGAGTATTTTAAAGATTGGGCGGCATACTAAAAAATGGGCGGAAGGCGCAAGGTTCCTAATAAGGGCTTCTTTTAAGGTTTTTTTGAGATTGTGAATGGTTAATACTCATAGAATAAAGGATATTGAGGAATAACTCAGGTAAATGGGTCTTTTCGCAAACATTTTAGGAGTATTTTAAAGATTGGGCGGCATACTAAAAAATGGGCGGAAGGCGCAATGTTCCTAATAAGGGCTTCTTTTAAGGTTCTTTTGAGATTGTGAATGGTTAATACTCATAGAATAAAGGATATTGAGGAATAACTCAGGTAAATGGGTCTTTTCGCAAACATTTTAGGAGTATTTTAAAGATTGGGCGGCATACAAAAAAATGGGCGGAAGGCGCAAGGTTCCTAATAAGGGCTTCTTTTAAGGTTCTTTTGAGATTGTGAATGGTTAATTCTCATAGAATAAAGGATATTGAGGAATATCTCAGATAAATGTGTCTTTTCGCAAACATTTTAGGAGTATTTTAAAGATTGGGCGGCATACGAAAAAATGGGCGGAAGGCGCAATGTTCCTAATAAGGGCTTCTTTTAAGGTTCTTTTGAGATTGTGAATGGTTAATACTCATAGAATAAAGGATATTGAGGAATAATTCAGATAAATGGGTCTTTTCGCAAACATTTTAGGAGTATTTTAAAGATTGGGCGGCATACGAAAAAATGGGCGGAAGGCGCAATGTTCCTAATAAGGGCTTCTTTTAAGGTTCTTTTGAGATTGTGAATGGTTAATACTCATAGAATAAAGGATATTGAGGAATATCTCAGATAAATGGGTCTTTTCGCAAACATTTTAGGAGTATTTTAAAGATTGGGCGGCATACGAAAAAATGGGCGGAAGGCGCAAGGTTCCTAATAAGGGCTTCTTTTAAGGTTCCTTTGAGATTGTGAATGGTTAATACTCATAGAATAAAGGATATTGAGGAATATCTCAGATAAATGGGTCTTTTCGCAAACATTTTAGGAATATTTTAAAGATTGGGCGGCATACGAAAAAATGGGCGGAAGGCGCAAGGTTCCTAATAAGGGCTTCTTTTAAGGTTCTTTTGAGATTGTGAATGCTTAATACTCATAGAATAAAGGATATTGAGGAATAACTCAGATAAATGGGTCTTTTCGCAAACATTTTAGGAGTATTTTAAAGATTGGGTGGCATACGAAAAAATGGGCGGAAGGCGCAAGGTTCCTAATAAGGGCTTCTTTTAAGGTTCTTTTGAGATTGTGAATGGTTAATACTCATAGAATAAAGGATATTGAGAAATCATTGAGATAAATGGGTCTTTTCGCAAACATTTTAGGAGTATTTTAAAGATTGGGCGGCATACGAAAAAATGGTCGGAAGGCGCAAGGTTCCTAATAAGGGCTTCTTTTAAGGTTCTTTTGAGATTGTGAATGGTTAATACTCATAGAATAAAGGATATTGAGGAATAATTCAGATAAATGGGTCTTTTCGCAAACATTTTAGGAGTATTTTAAAGATTGGGCGGCATACGAAAAAATGGGCGGAAGGCGCAAGGTTCCTAATAAGGGCTTCTTTTAAGGTTTTTTTGAGATTGTGAATGGTTAATACTCATAGAATAAAGGATATTGAGGAATAACTCAGATAAATGGGTCTTTTCGCAAACATTTTAGGAGTATTTTAAAGATTGGGCGGCATACGAAAAAATGGGCGAAAGGCGCAATGTTCCTAATAAGGGCTTCTTTTAAGGTTCTTTTGAGATTGTGAATGGTTAATATTCATAGAATAAAGGATATTGAGGAATAACTCAGGTAAATGGGTCTTTTCGCAAACATTTTAGGAGTATTTTAAAGATTGGGCGGCATACAAAAAAATGGGCGGAAGGCGCAAGGTTCCTAATAAGGGCTTCTTTTAAGGTTCTTTTGAGATTGTGAATGGTTAATTCTCATAGAATAAAGGATATTGAGGAATATCTCAGATAAATGGGTCTTTTCGCAAACATTTTAGTAGTATTTTAAAGATTGGGTGGCATACGAAAAAATGGGCGGAAGGCGCAATGTTCCTAATAAGGGCTTCTTTTAAGGTTCTTTTGAGATTGTGAATGGTTAATGCTCATAGAATAAAGGATATTGAGGAATAATTCAGATAAATGGGTCTTTTCGCAAACATTTTAGGAGTATTTTAAAGATTGGGCGGCATACGAAAAAATGGGTGGAAGGCGCAAGGTTCCTAGTAAGGGCTTTTTTTAAGGTTATTTTGAGATTGTGAATGGTTAATACTCATAGAATAAAGGATATTGAGTAATATCTCAGATAAATGGGTCTTTTCGCAAACATTTTAGGAGTATTTTAAAGATTAGGTGGCATACGAAAAAATGGGCGGAAGGCGCAAGGTTCCTAATAAGGGCTTCTTTTAAGGTTCTTTTGAGATTGTGAATGGTTAATACTCATAGAATAAAGGATATTGAGGAATAACTCAGGTAAATGGGTCTTTTCGCAAACATTTTAGGAGTATTTTAAAGATTGGGCGGCATACAAAAAAATGGGCGGAAGGCGCAAGGTTCCTAATAAGGGCTTCTTTTAAGGTTCTTTTGAGATTGTGAATGGTTAATTCTCATAGAATAAAGGATATTGAGGAATATCTCAGATAAATGGGTCTTTTCGCAAACATTTTAGGAGTATTTTAAAGATTGGGCGGCATACGAAAAAATGGGCGGAAGGCGCAATGTTCCTAATAAGGGCTTCTTTTAAGGTTCTTTTGAGATTGTGAATGGTTAATACTCATAGAATAAAGGATATTGAGGAATAATTCAGATAAATGGGTCTTTTCGCAAACATTTTAGTAGTATTTTAAAGATTGGGTGGCATACGAAAAAATGGGCGGAAGGCGCAAGGTTCGTAATAAGGGCTTCTTTTAAGGTTCTTTTGAGATTGTGAATGGTTAATACTCATAGAATAAAGGATATTGAGGAATATCTCAGATAAATGGGTCTTTTCGCAAACATTTTAGGGGTATTTTAAAGATTGGGCGGCATACGAAAAAATGGGCGGAAGGCGCAAGGTTCCTAATAAGGGCTTCTTTTAAGGTTCTTTTGAGATTGTGAATGGTTAATACTCATAGAATAAAGGATATTGAGAAATCATTGAGATAAATGGGTCTTTTCGCAAACATTTTAGGAGTATTTTAAAGATTGGGCGTCATACGAAAAAATGGTCGGAAGGCGCAAGGTTCCTAATAAGGGCTTCTTTTAAGGTTCTTTTGAGATTGTGAATGGTTAATACTCATAGAATAAAGGATATTGAGGAATAATTCAGATAAATGGGTCTTTTCGCAAACATTTTAGGAGTATTTTAAAGATTGGGCGGCATACGAAAAAATGGGCGGAAGGCGCAAGGTTCCTAATAAGGGCTTCTTTTAAGGTTCTTTTGAGATTGTGAATGGTTAATACTCATAGAATAAAGGATATTGAGGAATAATTCAGATAAATGGGTCTTTTCGCAAACATTTTAGGAGTATTTTAAAGATTGGGCGGCATACGAAAAAATGGGCGGAAGGCGCAAGGTTCCTAATAAGGGCTTCTTTTAAGGTTCTTTTGAGATTGTGAATGGTTAATTCTCATAGAATAAAGGATATTAAAGAATATCTCAGATAAATGGGTCTTTTCGCAAACATTTTAGGAGTATTTTAAAGATTGGGCGGCATACGAAAAAATGGGCGGAAGGCGCAATGTTCCTAATAAGGGCTTCTTTTAAGGTTCTTTTGAGATTGTGAATGGTTAATACTCATAGAATAAAGGATATTGAGGAATATCTCAGATAAATGGGTCTTTTCGCAAACATTTTAGGAGTATTTTAAAGATTGGGCGGCATACGAAAAAATGGGCGGAAGGCGCAAGGTTCCTAATAAGGGCTTCTTTTAAGGTTCCTTTGAGATTGTGAATGGTTAATACTCATAGAATAAAGGATATTGAGGAATATCTCAGATAAATGGGTCTTTTCGCAAACATTTTAGGAGTATTTTAAAGATTGGGCGGCATACGAAAAAATGGGCGGAAGGCGCAAGGTTCCTAATAAGGGCTTCTTTTAAGGTTCTTTTGAGATTGTGAATGCTTAATACTCATAGAATAAAGGATATTGAGGAATATCTCAGATAAATGGGTCTTTTTGCAAACATTTTAGGAGTATTTTAAAGATTGGGTGGCATACGAAAAAATGGGCGGAAGGCGCAAGGTTTCTTATAAGGGGTTCTTTTAAGGTTATTTTCACATTGCTGCACGTTCATCACAAATCATGCCTCTAAAACACATTTTGCACGTGTTTGTGAATGCACAATTCCAGTGGCTGCGATTGATGCGATGCGTTCGTGTAGAGGGAACTATGCAGTAATATTACCATTTCCTGTTTAGAAAGAAACCCTTACCAGCCCTCTTAATGTTTTCATGAAAAAAGTGAAACCTTTCTTTTGTCTGGGAGTTTATAAACTTTGCCAAGCAGAAAAGTTTTCAACAAATGGGACATAGTCAAACTAACTCATTCCTTCACAAATCATTTAACTAGATGTTTTACATATGAAGAAACTCCAGTCTTTTCATAGGTAACTGGGATAGAGAAAACGGTCAGTTTGAAATAACATCGCTGGTTGCACAACCAATTTTGATTGTTGAAAAGTAGAGATGAGTAAGATAACATCTGTGGTTAGATATTTCCAAAAGCTGGATCCTGTGAAGTCTGAATCAACGTTAATATCGATGATTGCAATTCCAGTTTGAATAAATTTGCCAGTGCAGTACCACCCATGGTTTGCTAGTTCTAGCCAAAGCTCGCAGGTTACACCGCAATGCAAAGCCACAATGGTGGCAATAAAAGAAACAGTCGTGATAAAAATGATGTACATCATTACTTGGAAGCTAAAATTTTGGAAAAAATCTTCTTTGTAGGATGGAGATTTCTTTGCAATACCCCCTATAAAATGACCGATGCAAGGGTGCATATTTAAGTTGTGATTAACCACAACTTGTTGGCGAAGAAAGCTACACTTTTCAGAATAATATCTCTGTTAAATGGAGACTCAAGTTGGTAGATTTGGTTTTGACCCCTTTTCAAATATGGGCGATACCGTGTGTGTACAATCAAATATTCATTAGTCTTCTGTCCAGAAACCAGATAGGCTAGGAAATTTGGAAATTATTATCATTCTGAGATTGCGAAAAGAAGGGCTTGGCAGGGGTACAACTTTGGGTGAGCTAGATTTTCTTATGGACATTAAACTTATTTTGTGATAATGAAATGACTGTAGTCATCTAACCATGTCATGAATTTTTAAATGAGTCCATTCTCCAAGCTTTATCACACAAAAAATAAGAAACAATACAACACTTTCTTCTTCTAGAGCATGATCATACTCTTGAGTTGACCCTACTTTGAACTCTCGCGTATTGATGTTCAGTCTACATCTTTCCATGAATCGCACAGTGCGTATTGGAGTGTCTCGGCAGCATTTGCATCTGAACTTCTAACCCACTGACTGCAGTGACCAGTGACAGGCAGAGGATTTTAAAGAGTAGCTCTTTAGGGATGGACATCATGATCAGACTGGAAGAGAAAATTCTTAATTTTCACAATAACAATTCAGTAAAAGAATTAATTTTTTTAGATATTTATTACGGGCAGATTACGACGATGAGAATTCATTGCATGTTGCAGACAGTATATTTCTTGTGTATTATTAATATATTGTGACCTGAGTGTTGTATTCTTTATTTATTATACTCGTTGTTAGGAAATGAATTATATGGAGATGACCGCTTTGGTAATATTTTGAGTGATGGTAAGCACGACAGTTGTATGAACTGATGTACTGAACATTTTAATGATTTAGTATTTCTTCCAGAGAACTATGTGTTAAAGTCTTCAACAACAAACCACACAAAGTCTGATGAGCTGCAGAGCCCATGGCTCTATTTTTTTCAGAACGTAAAGGAGAATAAAATTATGTTTTATGTTTGCTTTTTGGATTGCTTATACATTCAGCCAGTGGGCCCGTACTCTACATTCAGCATGTTTTCCTCAGTAAGACAGACCCATTCCTGATTAACAGCAACTGTCACTGACTTCTCCTACAGAGGCCTGACTAACTTGTCATTCACCCAGAACCCTCTTAATATACTGGTAAAAATATGCACACAGTATTCTTAAGGAGATCACGTCTAATCAATTCATATATAGACACTTTAGTAGTGGTACACCGAACAGTGTGTGAAATATATACAGTCTGTCTATTCATGATTACAGATAATACCCTGTTAAAAATAGATATATAAATATTTCGCAATAACACAGTTGAAAGCATAGATCGCGGGGTACAAAAAAAGATTGATATTTACTATATTTTATTAATTTTTTATTTTGGAAGTGTTAAATAGATGTTAATTAGCTTATGACACTTTATGAAATGTTTTATGGCAATTTAACACTGATAAGCATTTAAAATCTGACATTATTTTTTTTAGTTCATTTGTTCATCACAAAGGCCTTGTAATGACAATATTAAAAAAAAAAAGATGTATAAGTTCCAAACAATGATGTAAGAATATTTTGTTCGAGTCGTCTATGTATCAATGTTAGGAATATAAGGGCATTATTTCCCCCATACGTACGTTTAGAAACGAAAGTAGCTTATCGTGTTAATTGTCATCGAATTGATTGGAAGCATATGACGTTATATATGTGTGTCTTATTTCTCTGAAAAAGTTTTACGTCACGTGTTATAGATCGTGTTTAACTATTGTAAAAGCTGTTGTACACAATAAAAACGCTGTGTTGTAATATATTTGTTGATGTTCAAGTAAAACGAGTAAGAAATTCCTGTTCCTGAGAAATGACACATGCAGCTTAAGAATTTTTTGTATCTGTTTAACAGGTTTACGGCTATTGTCGAGGTCCATATAAGGTATGAAACCATTGATATATACACCATTTGCATGTTAGTTAAATTAAATTTTGATCAGAGCGATTACTCAGGGTTTCATAGTTAGGGCAGGAGGTATGTAGCGTCTCAATAACCAACTCTAAACATCATCATGAATCAATTATTTGCAGTGGATAAGGAACAACATATTTAGGACTTATTTATTGTTATACGTTTGAGGAATTAATTTGTCTCTTTTAGTTAACTCTGTCGGTAGAGGACGCACGGTGATTGTAAGGAAACGTTTGAGAACATGTTACTAATCTGTGTAAGCTTACATAATATTCTTGTTAATAGGAACACATTTTCAATATTCATAAATTTTTTAAGAGTAATATGACTACAATTCGTGAAACTTTGAATGCAACTGGATGAATGTTGATTACTGAAGGTTTTCTACGTATCACAAGACTGCATAATTAAGCATTATAATTAGGTCTGATTAAAAGATCTACGTCATCAACCAATGGATAATGTTACACAGTTATTTGGTTTGACCTTTAGTTCATTCGTGAGTGGACACTTGCTCTGAATATAACCGGATATCAATTATTACCCTCAACATGTCAGTGAAATGGCTTATAAAGCTGTAAGCCAAGATATATAGACTTCTTTTTATGAATCAATCTGTGATTATTATAACATATTATTTGTCCTTGATACGAAGCTGATTAAATATAGATTAAAACAACCCGCATAATAACCCTTCAAGGTGAATTATATGAAAGTTATTAGATTTAATTTAACAAAACAGTCTCAGATATGTGAAGAAAGGAAATCTAATAATATAACCTATTTGTCCTTCTGGCTGCTTTAGATAAATTTCAAAACCACGTTAGATTATTCAACGGGCGTCATTGTCCTATCAAAACTTGATAACTTCATAATTGTAACTCCAACAACTCAAGGAGTGTCTTTTAAACTCTCTACGGCTCTCCAAACTTGCATGAGTTTATGACAATTCTATTCTTCTTGTTTTGTTCTGTGTGTTGAAAAAATGCAATTCTACACCTTCACATATTAAGATCTGAACAGGAACTTGTAAACAAAAACATCATAATTGTTGTCCCACTACATGTAGCTCATATTTGTGATCGATAAATCAGCTGAAATAGGATTCTTTTAAACAAAAAGCGAAAGTAGACCTTATCGTCATTTTGTCAGCTCTATATTTGGAAACTTTAGCATATAAAGGAAGGAGTGATGTTCGCATTACCACAAGGCGAATTATATCATCGGGTGAGTGTCTTTGTGGTATTCATATTTTCTCATCTCAATTTTCAGGTGAAAATACATTTGAAATTTGAAGTTATTTGCTTAGTACGCTCATTCAACATATTTTTAGAGAATAACTAATAACCTGTGTTTGGTTATCGTCTGTCTGTAATTCAGTTTGTTAGTTTTCAACCGTCTGAGTTTAGATTTCGTTTTACCGTGACAGAGCTCTGTCCAGTTATAAATTGTCTTACATGTCAGACTAATTTTGTCTTTTCAAATATGTGAGCTTCGCACGGATAAAGAAACTCCAATCTTTTTATAGGCAAAGACTTTCTTATGGACATTAAACCTATTTTTGTAATAATGAAATGTCGACTTTAATGAATTAAGTATGTTCATGAATTATTAATGAGTCAAATTTCAAAGCTGTAGCACCTAAAATAAGAAACAATACAACACTATCTTCTTATGTGCATGATCATACACCTGAGTTGAACCAACCTCCGAACTCTCTCACATTGGTGCTCAGGCTACACCTTTTCATGAATCGCACAATGTGCGTTGTAGTATCTGGGCAGCATTTGCATCTGAACTTCTTAACCACTGATTGTATTGACCAGTGACAGGCAGAGGATGTTTAAAGAGTAGCTCGTTAATCATGGGCATGTTTACGGTAGTTTTCAATCTAATAATCAATCACAGTACTCTAGCAGTTGAAAATTAAGACTGAATTTAAAATGTGTATATTAATGTTCATTTATAGTAATAGTAACAGCCATCTGTCTGAAAGAGAAAAAAATCCTAATCTTCAAATTAACAATTCAGTAGAAGAAGGACATTTTGGGTAGATATGAACTACCGGCAGATTATGATGATGAGAATTCACAATATAAACAGTATATTTCTCGTGTATTGTGAATGTATCGTGACTTGAGAGGTGCATTCTTTGTTAAGTATACACATTGTTAGAAAATAAGTTGTATTGAGATGACCCCTCTGGTAATAATTTGAGTGATGATAAACATGAAGTCCGAATGCATAGGGTGGCTGGGGGAGTGGAAAGATGGTTGATGTAAATTAGGAGGGTGTTTGGGGGAGTGGAAAGATGGTTGATGTAAATTAGGAGGGTGGTTGGGGGAGTGGAAAGATGGTTGATGTAAATTAGGAGGGTGGTTGGGGGAGTGGACAGATGGTTGATGTAAATTAGGAGGGTGGTTGGGGGAGTGGAAAGATGGTTGATGTAAATTAGGAGGGTGGTTGGGGGAGTGGAAAGATGGTTGATGTAAATTAGGAGGGTGGTTGGGGGAGTGGAAAGATGGTTGATGTAAATTAGGAGGGTGGTTGGGGGAGTGGAAAGATGGTTGAGGTTAAGTTAGGAGGGTGGTAAACAAAGGGGGGAGCCAGAATGTGGAAATGCCTCGAAATATAGTTACTCATTAACAATTATACATTTATAATAATTTAGTTTTCCATTTGATATTATGATTTCAGAAATAAAGTTTGAATGTAAAGTCGTCTTATACTCATGCACTGGTACTGAACAATTAGTATTTCTTGTAGAGAATTATGTGTTATAGTCTTCAACATCAAACCATACAAAACTGATGAGCTACAGAGCCCATGGCTCTTTTTGTCAGACACTTAAGGAAAATAAAATTATGTTTTATGTTTGCTTTTTGGTTACGTGCTACTACATTCAGCCAGGGGGAAGGTAGTTCACATTCAGCATGGTTTCCTCAGTAATATCTTGGTAAGAAAGGCCCATTCCTGATAAACAATTAATGCCACTGACGTGTCCTAAAGAGGCCTGACTAACTTGGCATTCATCCAGCAATCCCTTTACATAGTGGTATAAATAGACATAAAGTATTCTTGAGGAGATCATGTATGTTTACAGTCAAATCAATTCATGCACAGACAATTTTGTAGTGTGAAATGTACACAGCAATGCCATTCATGCTTACAGATAGTACCTTGTTAAAAAAAGATGTCTATACATTTTCGCATTAACACAGTTGAAAGCATACATGTAGCTCGCGGGGTAAAACATAAGATTGATATTTACTATATTTTTATCTTTATGTTTGTGAAGTGTGAAATAGATGTTAATTACTACATGAGCCTTTATGAAACTTTTCATGGGAATTTTCATAACACTGATAAATATTTAAAATCTGACATTATTTTTTTATAGTTCATTTGTTCATCAAATAGGTCTTGAATTGCAATATTTCAAAAAAACATGTTGAAGTTCCAAACAATGATGTAGCAATAGTTCGTTCGAGTCGTTATTATTATTTTACCCTTGCCAACGTTTCTTGTTGCAATATTTAAATAGGTTATCAGAACATTCAACGAGTGATCGCCTTGTACATGTACCTATCTTACTATACATAGCTATTACCACATAGGTATGATCGATTGCACTTGGAATAAATTTACTTTAAAAAGAAACGAAAGTAGCTTCTCTTGTTTATTGCCATCGACTTGATTGGAAGCAAATGACATTATATGTGTGTCTTATTCTCTGAAAAAGTTTTACGTCACGTGTTATAGATCGTGTTTAACTATTGTGAAAGCTGTTGCACGCGATAAAAACGCTGTATTGCGACAAATGTGTTGATGTTCAAGTAAAAAGAGTACGAAATTCCTGTTCCTGAGAAATGACACATGCAGCTTAAGAATTTTTTGTATCTGTTTAACAGGTTTACGGCTATTGTCGAGGTCCATATAAGGTATGAAACCATTGATATATACACCATTTGCATGTTAGTTAAATTAAATTTTGATCAGAGCGATTACTCAGGGTTTCATAGTTAGGGCAGGAGGTATGTAGCGTCTGCTAACATGTTAATGGCTATTGTCGAGGTCCATATAAGGTATAAAACTATTGATATATACACCATTTGCATGTTAGTTAAATTAAAAATTTCATCAGAGCGATTACTCAGGGTTTCAGAGTTAGGGCAGGAGGTATGTAGCGTCTCAATAACCCACTCTAAACATCATCATGAACCAATTATTTGCAGTGGACAAGGAACAAAATATTTAGGACTTATGTATCGAAATACGTTTGTAGAATTTATTTACATGATCAAAACTGTTTTATTAATTTTATTTCATTTTCTAGACTGTTGCTCACCAACTTTGCCTTCAAACGCACTTGTACACGCCAATATTTCGTAAACACAACGTATGCACACATACTGCATATATCTCGATATTACTCACTATCCTCACTCAAGTAATCTACCTCGTAAGTTATTGAACAAATATTTACGTTTCAGGTAGTAAATGTACACTGTTATTCGGTATGGCCTTTAGTTCATTAGTGAGTGGAAACTTGCTCTAAATATAACCACATATCAATTATTACCCTTTACATGTCAGTTAAAGGGCTTGTGAAGCTGTAAGCCTAGAAATATAGACTTCTTGTTTTATGAACTATTTAAACTCAAAGATTTATTTTTATGAATCATTCCGTGATTTTCATGAAATATTATTTGTCTTTGATACGAATCTGAATACCATATATGATGATATAGATTAAAACAACACAATACTCCTTCAAGGTCAATTATATGGAACTTGTTAGATTTAATTTTACAAAACATTCTCAGATATGTGTAGAAAGGAAATGTAATGATATAACCTAGTTGTCCTTCTGTATGCTTTAGATACATTACAAAACCACATTAGAATATTCAACGCTCGCCATTGTCCTATCAAAACTTGATAACTTCATAATTGTAACTCGAACAACTCAAGGAGTGTCTTTTAAACTCTCTACGGCTCTCCAGACTTGCATGAGCTTATATTCTTCTAGTTTTGTTTTGTGTGTTGAAAAGATGTCATTTTACACCTTCACATATTTAGATCTGAACAGGAAAAAAAATCATAAGTGTTGTCCCACTAGCTCATATTTGTGATCGATAAATCAGCTTAAATAGGATTCTTTTGAACAAAAAGCGAAAGTAGACCTTGTATCGTCATTTTGTCAGCTCTATATTTGGAAACTTTAGCATATAAAGGAAGGATTGGTGCTCACATTACTACAAGGCGAATTATCTCTCCGGGTGAGTATTTTTGTGGTATTCAGAATATGTCATCTCAGTTTTTCAGAAGAAAACACATTCGAAATTTTAATGACCTGCTGAACTACGTTGGTTCCTCATATTTTCAGAAAATAACTAATGACCTCTATTTCGTTATCGTCAGTAAGTAATTGAATTTATCGCCGTGTTTGATTTTTTTTAAATAGGACATAATTTTTTTAAAAAGACATTGTTTTGGATAGCATTTTCTGCAATAATACAAGTACTACGCTCTCTTTCAGCTTGAGACAGCACTAAATGTAAATGCAGTAATTTTAAATGATAAAAACAACCAAAACTGATCTTCATGTCATAAATGTATTGTATAGCATTTTCATAAAATCAAGCATGTGACATTCGAAAATTATTCAGGCTAACTTTACAGGCACTATTGTACGCTTTTGTCGATTTAATTGGCTATATTTGCGCGTTTCTGGCTAGAAGCTAACTTTCAATATCCCCAATATCGTAGTTTATGCGGATTTAATGCAACGTAGCATTAGATACTTCCAATTTTTTTAGAATCAATTTTATAACCGTACATACCGTAATACGTACATATTTGCTAAATAACTTACGAGGTTGATTACCTGGGTGTAGATCGTTAGTAATATCTGCGTATTCGTTGTATGAACGAAATAATAATGTGCACAATTTTCTTTAACATCTATAGACATTATTCTAAAATGCTTATTTCAATAAGGCCTCTGAAACATTGTATGCTTATTTAATGTTCCCGAAACTGTCATAAATCGAGTCGATTACCTATATCACAAGGCTTAGAACTGAAGCGACACATTTGGAATAGCAACCACGATGCATTCGTTTTTAGATCTAAGTCATTATTACATAACGTTGACATGGGTCTAAAAATAGCAACCTTTTAAAGGCTTTGTTATGACATTTATCTGACAGTGTTGTAGGTGAGTATTGCGTGCTGTTTGTCGGTTTGTACCGTGACTAGTTCGACAGGCGTTATACATTTAGTACAGTTACATATCATTTGGATATTCACAGATTGAAGTTAACGACAAAGAATGTTTTAAATTTAGAATGTTTAAACAACCTTGGTATTCGGAGTTATTTCTACCTGAACAGAAAATAATCGCTGATTTGCATCAAGAGTATTACATATAGGGAAGGATTTCACTGTTTATTGTATAAGGACTTTTACATAAAAAAAGGTAAAATAGATTATAATATTACTAATAACAAAAGCTTTTATGAGACCGAACAGAGGGTCTACTTCATCGATCCTTATGAAAGTACTACAGGCAAAAAGTAGTTATATTAATCATAGGTCAAAACATTACAGCAATATATTTAATCAAACATTTTATATGAATGAACATGGAGAGATTTATTTTGATTTATTTACTGCGTAGGGGGTAATTAGTTGTATGGTACATGGAACACAGGTAATATACGATGGAAGGTGAAAAGGATATACCTATCTTCTATTTCAGTCAATCAGTGCAGACATAAATTATATATACACATAACAGAGAAAAAAGATGAATTATATAAGCATTGTTATGAAAGAATGTGGAAAGATTTTGAATCTTGTTTTCATTTTTACTTCTCGCAGGACTAGATTTTGATACATGGATCGACTCTCAAACAATATGATAGACAGGGAGAAGAATGCTATATTTATCTTTTATATTATTTAATGAAAGTTTACATGATATGTATATTTTGGATTATTTCTTAATCTTATTTCTGTTACAGATATATGGAACGGTAATAGGTGTCCTCATTCCAAGACGTAAGGAAGGAAGCTTTTTCTGTTACACTCTCCAGTTATGGAGGTAGGAACGCGTGTAATACGAGGCCCTGATTGGTCAGCTGGGGACTTGGATGGAGGTGAAGGTCACGTTGGGACGGTAGTGAGCTTAGGAAGGGAGACAACCTGTGAGGTAATCTGGGATAATGGCAGACGGTCAACTTGCAGAACAGGAAGGGGAGGAAAGTTTGATCTACACGTGTTCGATTCAGCCCCTGCAGGTTTGTGTTTTCTCATGCTATTTCAAAGCTTTTACCATTTCCTTTTATTGGTTTGAAGTTTGAGAATCCGTGTTTCATTGATAAGTTTGAGATTGATCATTGTTACGTATTCATCATACACGTCCGAGTGCAGGCTTTTGTCTAACATCTAATGAAGACACTTTGTTGTGGGTTTATTCTGAAAAATAAACTGTGACAGTGTCTTCCATTTGAGTAACTTTAGTACTTGTAGATGAATATTATAGACCATAATCATGCTTGATGAAAGGGTACACTACACCGATTTGTAAATACAAATAAAACCGTTCGTTATTTCTCATTATTTGACCAATGTTGTCTGTAGACTTACAGTTGTTCAATGTCCTTATCTCTCAATTCTGTCTTTTATTTCTGGGAAAAAACTTATGTCACTTCACTTCTGTTTATTATATACCCCAGGATACATTTACATGTATCACTGCGCCAGGTAGCAGCAGTGTAAACTCTCTCCTCAAAGTATTTCAAATATCTACTGACAGCAATTTCTGACATTCATGAAACTTGACAACAAGCTTCATAAGACAACAGGGATTCACATTTCTGTATTTTTTTGAAGATTCAAGTTATGGGACATTAGAAACACCTCATCTAAAGAAACTTTTAAATCTCTTCTGAAGACCTATCTGTTCTCTGCTTCCTATTAATTTTCAATTACTGTCATAGCGCCACTGAGCATCTACATGGTGGATATTAGGCGCTCTATAAATTTATTATTATTATTATTATTATTATATATAGTAATACCGACGATTCCGTCTGTACGTCCGGAGACATTTTTTGTCTGACCGATTGAAGGAAAACTATTTATCCAATTCTTTTCAAATTTTGCACGTCTTCAACCCTATGAGGAGGTGTCTAGTGCCAAATTTCAAGCAATTTCGTTAATTTTTATATTGTACTAATTGCTATGTCTTGAACTTAATCATTTGTTGAGGTCAGAACTTGTTCGACCAAGAGTTGCGGTTGTATGCAACAAGTGATATTGTCATTTCCTTCTTATTTGTTGTAAATTTCAATGTTTAGAACTGGGTTTAGAAATTTAATTTAAACTGATCTATCGAAACAAATTACAGACATCTGCTTGAATTCAAGGGAAGTTATTGGAAGTTTCCAGTATTACAGTTGGACAGGGATACACGGTCAGGAGTATAAGTGAACCACGCTCACAATTTTGCTTGTTAATATTTATTTCTCTCCACAGGGGTTCAGCACAAGGGCACATCTTGCAGCGCGTGTCAAGTTACTGATGTCGCTGGAGCTCTGTGGGTCTGTAGTACTTGTTACACGTTCAAATTGTGCACCATATGCTACGGGAGTTTGAAACACGACATCACTCACAGGTTCAAGAGATTCGACACCCCACTATCAAAAGGGTAGGCATTTCTAATGATTAGCGTGTTTATGATTATTTATTTGGCTAACAAATTCCTAACAACCCGAATCAGATTTGTTGTACTTGTTAAAAATAAAACATTATTCGTCAGATGCCTGTTGCCACCACGGTGTTCAAGTCTCCGCTTGCAGGCAGTTGGTCTGTTCCCTGGTGCAGTCGTGGCAAAGGGAGGAGACTGCAGTGGAGGTAAGGATTTAATGATGCACAACAGGAGTTATTGGTTGGAGGCCCATAGGCCTCCAACCATCTTAACAGCTGATATGTCTCTCTATATTACACTTGGAATTTTCAAAGGAACTTTCAACCAATCATACTTAGCCTCTTTGTATTTCGGCAATATCGTAAACCAATGAACACATCTGTATTAAATTTAGAACCACGTGACCATGTGGGTATTCCAAAATAATTGGCAACCTTTAATACGAAAAACGATTGTTCATGCAAATCTCAACGTGAAGGGCAATCAGTGGTGTTTAAGAGTCAAAACGGCAGTACAATTCTTCATGAATGCACGTGAACTAAATTAGACACATAGATTTCTCATGAAAGGTCAGAAACATCTATTCCATATTAGTAAAAAAAAATTCCTTTACAACGGTACACGCGAGAAACAAGCACCTACAAGTCGATAAGTAGAGAATGTGAAAAGGCGAGTCAACTAGTGTGATATCACTAAGTGTCAGAGATAAAGGCAGTGAAATACGCTTCAGACAATGCTTCAATATATCTTGTCCTGGCAATCCTTGAGAGTTCAGAAACAATTGATTTATAACTGATGCATGTGGACATATTAATTTGCAAAACCATTGAACATCTTGAGCGGTGCTGGACGCTATCAATTGTGACCTATATCCTAAAAATAGATCCCTTTCGCCTTTCTCCAAGGGATAAATGGGTGACCGATTGACTGTCGAATGTTGTTTAAAAAAGAACTGTATATATATGTAACAGCATATTTGCCTTACTATTCTATTTTATTTGATGCAATGAACAAATGATTATATAACCTTTTCTAAATAGAGAATAGCATGTCGGTCTTTTGTTCTTTTGTTGGCCTTAATCTACTATCCTATTTGTACCATATTATTTTGCAGTATTTCCTAGCCTAATTAGGGTGCCTCCAACTTTGCCTTTTTAAAGGCTTTTCTTGTTGACCTACACCTCGAGATCTCATCGAAGATAAATATGTTACTCTATAATAGGGTCGGACATGCGAGTCATAATCATAGACAAACCAACTACACATTGGAGAGAGAAATAGGCAAAGTCATATGACATGCAATAAATTGTTTTTCTCCTTTGAAGTTCTACTGCTATATGTAATTACAAGGATGTGTTAAGTCTTATAAATCCTTTATCATCATGACATAAGACGAATATCCCTGAAACATTTGTTCCAAAATGGCCTCTCGTGATTTTGTTCAGGTTGCATTTGAGCTTTACATTCTTTTCCTCATTCTAAATCGAAAATAAATTGATATTGTGATATTTCTTTCTTGTCATATTACTCAGGGAAGGTTATGGCAATTGAAGACCACCCGTCTGGAGCGACAGTTAGGAGCATGGTGAGGGTGTCGAAGGGGGAGGGACAGTCTGATCTTTTTAGGGCTGGTCATGACGGCAATGTGGACGTTCATTGTGAGACGGAATATCCGGGCACTTTTTACTACAGGGAGCACCTTGGTCGTTTCAAAAGAGGTAAAGGAACCTGCTCATATTCATATTGTAAATTGAAGCAAATCTCCTTAGCCTCTTCTTAACTTTCGTGTTCAGTCTTATTGATATTGCTTTCCATGTTGTGATGTATCATGATGTTGACATTGAAATGAGGTGATCGAGTAATAATACATGCTCAAAACCTAATTATTTCTGTGTAATTCAAGATTTATCTGATGAAGCGGGGACCACAAAAGAGACACGGCGTCTCTTTACGGGTGGAGACCGGGTGTGTCTCAGAGTGCCTCTCCATAGACTCAAAGACATGCAACGACAAGCTGGACTCTCAGAACACGGAATCGATAAGGCAAGAACCCCTGTCTCTTCCTTGGAAATGTAATGGGATACTCTCTAGTATTAAAGCCATTCGACTTGTTTTTTGCAATCAAATAATATCTAGTGTAATGATTATGTATAAAGTAACACTGACAACATTATTATTTAATGTTTTTTTATTAAAGGGCAAGCTGAACTTTGGCACTGTGAAGAGCTACACTCCTGAAGGTCACGTGACCGTATCATTTGGAGGTCACAATGTGATGAACGTTCCTCAGGAAGCCTTGAAGAAGGTAATCAAATAAGTATTGTTCATACCCAGTTTTAGTGTATTACTAACGGCGGTGTGTATGAAGAACCTTGTGTGTTTCAGGAACGACGCTGTGTGTATGTTGATCGCTTGTGTGTATCAATAGTGACGTTGTGTAGATGTTGATGGTTTTTGTGTATCATTATTGACCTTGGGTGTGTGATGATCGTTTGGATGTATCAATAATGACGTTGTTTGTATGATATTGATCAATTGTGTATTAAATAAATGACGTTGTGTATATGTTGATCGTTAATATGTAGCGTTAATGACCTTGTTTGTCGTGAGGTGAGGTGGTTTGGGTCACGAGTATTTCACTTCTATCACGGCGGCTAGTATTAATGCAGAGACAAAGCCCGCAACATCATAGTGGCTATACATACCGGTGAAACCTGCGAGCATCGGCTGCAACTAGCGAACAATGGGTGGCACTGTGCTGAACTTGTGTAGCATTGCACCCAAACCTTGCAGAACAGTTTTCTACTGCAGACAAAGTTTGCGAGCCCGTGGCAGGATTCGATCCACGAGCCTCTTGATCCAAAGCCGAACGCACGTTGTTTGTATATTGAACGCTTGTGTATATACCAGTCATGACATTGTGTGTATGTTGATCATTAGCGATTGTTTGGGTGTATCAGTCATGACATTGTGTGTATGTTGATCATTTGCGATTGTTTGGGTGTATCAGTCATGACATTAGGTGTATGTTGATCATTAGCGATTGTTTAGGTGTATTAGTAATGACTGTGAGTGTATGTAGAACGCTTGTATGTATCAGTAAAGACATCGTGTGTATCTTGATCGGGTGTATGTATAAGTTAAGACGTTGATCGCTTGTCAGTATTAGTAATGACGTTGTA
Source organism: Phorcus lineatus (assembly GCA_921293015.1). NCBI lineage: Eukaryota > Metazoa > Mollusca > Gastropoda > Trochida > Trochidae > Phorcus > Phorcus lineatus. Next base: position 3,312,824 of record OV121084.1, read on the forward strand.
TGGACCTATATAATGACGATGTTGCTGCAGATGTTGTTGTTGACGGAGGGGGACACGGTGAGGATCATCTCGGACCTGGAGGAGTTGAAACAACTACAGGAGGGACACGGGGGATACACAGCAGACATGGCACAGGTGGGCGTTAATGTCGTCCTTCTGTCCAAATTAGGTCCTGTCTTACTGCTATAGATTCTGACTAGTTTAAGATGAATTTTATAATCAAACTTATTAGAACAAGGAGAGGTTGATTCAATACAATGTGTTACTTTGTTTAGTGTCTTCATTATTCACTCTTATTTTAGCCGTACGGTATTTTCTTATACGCACGCTTTGTCCTAGGCGAAACTTTGTTGCACGGTAAACGGTCTAAGCCAACGAAAGACCTAAATGAAGGTTCGGCTTATTCAATTGGTTGCTTCATATCAATAACACTAGCTCATTTGTAAATCATTACACTCTCTGGGATAAACAATCCTTATGTGTTGTGGATTGTGCATCTTACAGTATGTCCAACATAACCTTATCCTTTGCCGGGATATCTTAAAGTACATGTATGTTAAACCATGTGTAATCAATTTCACTAGACTCTGGGAAAAGTGGGCGTGGTTGATGACGTGACGTGTGAAGGTGATGTGGCCGTCAAATTTGTCAAACTCTGCTGTCGTTACAACCCGGCCTGCTGTACCCTCGCTGATGGACAGAACGTTGATGTGTTATTTTCTGCATCAGGTGAGTTACACAATGATGTGACAGATCATGCTAACACTAGTTGTTCCTTCGATTTTAGTAATTACAATAAGCGAACATCCTGCTGGTGGCATGACAAACTTTTTGAAATTGAAATAAATTGTTCGGCCTGTGCGAAATGCAAAGTGGGAATATAGCATTAGGCAGAGTCTATCAATACTATCAAAGATACGTACCAAACGGTATAACTTGAAAAAAATTTTTTTACCCTTGTCACCGCTATATTTCCAGAACCATTTGCAGGATTTCCTCCATTACTCAAGTATAGGTTTTTATTAGGAAGACGTCGTGCCCAATCGATTATTGTGACCTTCAAATAACCTTCTTAATTTTGATTGATGTTTCTGGTGACATGGCAATTTCTTTACTTTGTCTTCAATATTCAAATAATAATAATTTGCAGTCTATTATATATCATTGTTCATGCAACTAGATGAAACCATCGTGACGGAGGTTGTACACGAGTTAACTGAGACAGACGCTGTTGGAGATGCAGACCTGGACGGAGAGAAGGTAACCGACGTCGCGCTGCAGGTGAAGTTGTCGGCCATGTCAGGAGCCTTTCTAACGGGGAACTATGATCTTTGTCTCGAGCTCATCAAGGGAGAACCAAGACTTGTGAGTGTGTTGATGCGTGAACTTGTGAGATGGTCACTGATTATTCAGTTTGTCTTCTGTTGAACCGTTTACTGTTCGCTGCTTACTCTACAAACCGTTCAATCTTACACAGATACTTTTTAACGCCACACAGGATTTAACACAACATTGAACCTTTTCATGTTATGTTATGTAGCTTTAATTTTCAGCACACAGGAACATTTAGTAACTGAATTTCTTTGTAACTTCTTTTCGTTTGACACCTTTAACAATCGAACTACATGTATAGTGATGTGGGTTTTTTAAATGGAATATACACTTCTCTTTCGTCATCAAATATAGTTTTGATAACACTCAGATGGTGTAAAAGAGTATCTTTCATAAAATTGTATTTACCCTTGTGGCATTGTCTGGCTTTCGATCGACTTTATCGTTATGTTGTCAATAGATTGAAACGATTAGCATTTCAATAGTATATTTCAACAACAATGCTTCTTAGTCATCAACACAATTTGTAGCTTTTGACATATTTGACACGACAACGTACTCTTGGTGCTTTCCAAGTCAGTCTTTTGCGATATAAGGACATTTGACATTCTAATCCTTATCCAGAAAAACATCCGGTTCCATGGCAAGCCACTGCTTATCCACGCCTGTATGAATGGTCGACACGAGTTTGTACAGCAGCTTCTTGACGTCGGTGTTGACATCAACAGACGCGACTCGGACAACTCCACAGCTATACTGGTCGCTACTGTAAGGTAAAATACCGTAGCACTTGGTCTCAAAATATGCAGCGGTAGTGATAACAGAAAACAGAATGGATGGGTCGCAAATAAGTAATGAGTCAGTGTCAAATAAGTGGCAAGTCTAGTTAGCGCCGTGATTTTATCAATAATGAATAGTTATTGACATGCGAGATCCATGAGAGTATCCAAATGGGGTAAGATTGTAAGATCTCTGCATTTCATATGAAATTTTTTATATATGGGATTGAATGAGCACAATCGTTCATTCGACTCTTGAGAAAGGTGTATGCCCATATTTAAAATAAAATAGAATTATTTACATTACATAAACTGTAGATTACTATCATGAACGCGTGTTTACTGACTAAATGTTTCAACACGTTATGGAACTTTAACAATCCCGAGCAATTGAAAAACAATTGACAGTTGTTGATGCTGTAGTGTGTGGGATTTTGTTTCAAGATTGATCATAAGTCATACTTTCAACAGGTCATATCTAAACAGATCTAAACTCACGGGCAATAGAAACGCTACCAATCATTTAAATCTAGATTGCAGAATAAATACATAAGTGAGATTAAAAAAACCAAATGTGTATTTAACAAGAACATGTGACGATTTCATATTCATAAAAAATGCAACAAATCAGCTTCTGGTATCAACGGCACAGTCTCCGATATTTGCCTGGGGGTTAAAACGTCGAAGTTCACCGTCATGACTGATCCCGATGCAGGGAAATCCAGGTTCAGTGTGTTGAAAACAGTTCACATTAATAACAAATATATACGTATACGCCCATTAACCCTCCGACTCACATGAGGAAAATCGTGTAATGCCTTGCCATTCTTATTGGAGAGCTTGAGCAAGTTGCTGGCGGTTATCTGGAGGTGGTCGTTGACGAATACGACGATCCAAAGCGTCCCAAAGATGTTCGATCCGTGACATGTCAGGCGAGGATGTTGGCCACGGAAAAACGTCGATGTTGTTGTTAGCAAGGAAGTTCTGAGTAACTCTAACAGCGTGCGGTCGGGTATTGTCTTGGATCGAGCCTTGTGCCTGTTGTCGAAGAAAGGGACAGACGGCGGGATGGAGAATGTCATCGACATAACGCTGAGCCGTTAGATTTGCATTTCCAACGGCCTCTTCTCCTTACTAAGTATGCCTCCCGCAAAACCATGACACTTCCTCCTCCGTTGGGCACCACTTCCTGAACGCAACATGTAGTTGTTCTCACTGATTTACCGCGGAAAACACGCACTCTTCTATCTGTTTTGAAGAGACAGAACCGACTTTCGTCATAGAGGAGCATACTCTGCCACTGACGTCGCTGACACGTAAAACCGTCCTCACCCATCTCATTCTCCATTGGCGATGTTCGGCTGTCAACAGCTGTCCCCGGAACGGTCTGACTGTATGCCCTGATGCCATGGGACCATAGACGTTTGGCCACTGTGCGTCTGCTTATCCGGTGACCACAGGGCATTCGACGCCGATGACGTCACTGTCAGGAAGCGGTTTCTGAAGATTGATGTAGTTTTGGATCGTTATACGACGTCCACAATGTTTTCTAGTGAATTCATGCACTAAATACTACTTTCGACATATTTTTGTTTCTGTTGAATTGGTTGCTATATTTATACTGTTCTGTCTTCGTTGCCTATTTGGACGTTTTGATGATACACATGTAAAAGGTCAAACAAAATGAGGATCATGATGCTGAAAAATGAAAAGTTCCTGATGGTTGAAAGATTACAATACATTAAAATCAGGACAGCTACTATTGGACACCTCTCTTCGTTGCCATGAAGCATTAACACTCTTAAGCTTTATAATAGCAGCCTTCAAATATTAGAGAACCTTCAACTGATTACTTCTGAGGTTTTTATCAACTGCGTTTTTAAGCTTTCATCTAAGGTTTTTATAGTTACATATTACGGTCTCCTTGAAAAATTTTTCATTCTTTGAACGAGAAATGAAAGAGATTTTATATAATGGCTTTAGGGGCCGTTTTAGAACATACACGATTATGTATCTTCATTAATCAAATGTTTCATTTCTGTACGCATTTTAAGATAAATTTGACAAATAGAGTTTGAGACTCGCTTGCATCGTTGACATTAGATACATTGCCTTACTTTAGTACCGTTTGAGATTTATCTCTTTTTACTACAATAAAACAATAATAAACATCGTCACTAAATGAAAAAGAATATCCGGTTATCTAGACATGACTGTGAGCTAGCAAAGATACTGATGAAAGGAGGTTGTGACGTGAACAAGGCGGGTCCAATGGACGCCACCCCTCTACACATGTGTGCTATGATGAAGAAAGGAGACATGGCGAAGATCCTCCTTCAACGTCCCGCTGATCTCCGTCTGAAGGTAACCCCATTTTCTAAAAATAAATGATTTTTTTTCCTCCACCAAACGAAATTTTCGGGGATATACATATGACCTCCGTCCGTACATGCTAACTCTTTTCGGGTCTTGTACTCAAAACCATAAGGCCTTACTCATTGAAACTTTCAATAAGGAACAATTATGAGTACATGTGAAGTGACGCCCTTTGGCTTTTCATTTCGTCTTACATGTTTTGTTCGTTTCCATTAAAACAAAACTTGAAATTTCGTTTCCGGACCAGAACTCCAAAACCACAAGGCCTGGCTTATTGAAACTTAGTATAATTAGTATAGGTAGTGTGGTTTTCATTTTCTGCCTAAATATATTAACGGTCGATTCCTTGAGACGCAACTAAAAGCCTAAGGTCTAGCTTATCGAAACTTGGTGTGTAGAACACTCGGCATGTAAAGTGGTGCCTTTCGTGATTTTCATGTCTTCAGAATGTTTTGGGGACAGTTTCAATGGAATCACAAGTCACAGAACTGTTTCCAAAGGTGCAACTTAAAATCTTAACGCTAACCATAATAAAACTAAACATCTTAAACTATCATCTTTTGGAGGATTAACAATTACCAATAATCTGACTAGGAATGTTTTCCCGGCGCTAAGAATATGAGTTGTTGAGGGTTAATGAAAGAATTCAGCTTCGTAACTGTTGTGCATTGTATTTCGAACTTCTGCCACTTGACAGGGAGAACTCTGTTTGGTTTTACAATGCTAATAAATTTTACATGGAAACCAAATGCGAAGGTGTGTGGTTTCATACACAGTAAAATGAGTAATTCCGGTAAGTATAGCAAGTTTAATCCTGATTGAAAGCATGGAGGTCATAAATGGACATAATCAACCAATCAGAATCGGGGGACAACCACTGTCATCATTGGATGGAAAATAAACGCCACTTTTCACCTTTACTGTAACTAGATAGTGCCTATAATTATTTCCCGAATATGCTTAAAATGAAATATGTTTCCTCTCTTTGGATATTCAGAAGCAGCAAAATTGTTGCATGATATATACGATCGTAATTTTACAAACCTTTTATAGATAAGGTATAATTTTTTTGTTTCAGGACGTCAAGGGTAACACGCCACTCCACTGCGCACTGGACACAAAACAGAACGACATCATCAAATTAATGCTCAACTCGTGCTCTCATATTGAACCTACCATCGTCAACGCCAGACACTTTAATGTCCTACACTTGGCAGCAATGACAAACAACTACAGGTATTCGTTGTCAGGAGATACATATGTTGCATTTGAAGAACAATGATTTCTACAGTCTGTTATAATTAGATATCTTTTTACTTAAGTTTCTGTTCGAGTAATTCAGATTACACCCAAAAATATTGAGCTCTGTCAAAATACAGTATAGAAGTTAGATAAAAATGTCAATTTATAAAGTCAGAACAGTAACTGCCATCATTCGTGTGCAGCTAATCTTCCAGAAACACGTGAAAACACAAAGTACTGAAGTGACAATAGTTTTCAAATAAAGAATATGATAAAGTTATTGACTTTTTATGTAATGTTATTTTATAATTCTTTGAGCGATAATCTTTGTATGGTAACCCAGGGCAATCGAGATGATTTTAGAGAAGTTCCCTGAAGCCGTGGACTCCCCCATGCCGGAGGAAGGGTTCACGGCTCTCCATATAGCGGCAATCAATGACCTCACTGACTGTGCTAGGGTCCTCATAGGCAAGGTTAGTAATATTTTATCTTTGAACAAGAACATGCTATGCCAACAAATACCAACAACTCTTGAGACATTTACCACACAGCTATTTGTGTGAAAAGAAACACCTTCTTGCTGTCACTGTGGCGGATCCAAGTATTGGGGAGATTGGGATGTTGCATGCCTTAAAAAAATAATAGATACTTTGTAGTAACCACCCGAGCGTGCCCCCTTTACTTTAGAAAGTTAAATCCCTGTTTGAAAAATTCTTGACTCGCCCCTGTATCAGTCTCTATATAATTATAAACTACCCATTTTTCTTATCATCAATATTATCTTTTAACGAAATGATTTACGCATTTTCTCTGACAGGGTAAAGGGAACATTAATGCACGGAATACCAACCAAACAACGCCCTTGCATCTGGCATGCTGCAGACTCCACGACAGCACAATGTCGTATCTTCTACAGAAAGGTAGTTCATTTTAATGAAACTTGATATATTGAAGTGAATTGCAAACACTTTGTTTTTCAACATTCCAAGTCGGGTGAACTAAACAAATTGATATTACATTTATTTATTAAACACTTACTGAGAAACAACAACGGGACCTTATTTTCAGGTGAATCATTCATAATTCGCAAGTTGCCTTTCATCTTGATTTGACCAAGGCTAGCGTCCGGGTAAAATATTTTCTAGTGCATTAGGAATCTACCATATCAACCTTTACCTGGTTTTCAGGTGCTGATATGAATGCACAAGATGAAATTGGGAACACGCCCCTTCACTACCTCTTGGATGGGTCATTGGCTCGTCATGGACTGTTGGTCAGTATTTCTAAAATTATTATGTGTGAATAATTATTTCTTCACACAACGATCAGTTGATTGAAGTTAAAGAGGAGACGAAACGCATAATTTTGATTATTACAAATTATTATCTGTATTAGCTTCAGATTACTTTGTTTTCAGAATAATTGTATTTTGTATTTCCACATTATTTCTTCCAGGGCTTGGTAGGATTGCAGGAAGACAACACTGAGGATCGTATCCAGCTGGCGTGTAAGCTTCTGAAGAGTGGTGCCAGACCGGAAGTCAGAAACAAACAAGGACAAACTGCCCTGGATACAGTTCAGAATGAGACCATTAAAACGGCAGTCACCATGTTCATCAGGTAATACTGTCCAACAGTTAGCAAGAATATTGTTCCTGAGATCACAACGTTTATTGGGTGAGACTATTGGATTTGCTGTTAATCGGGTGAGCCTATTGGTCCTGAGATTAGTTTGTTCATTTGGAAAAACGTTTGGAACTGAGGTCATATTGTTCATGCGTGAGACTATCAGAACTGAGGTTATAGTATTCATCAGTAATACTATAAAAAGTTACGTCATCATTTTCACATGCTGATGCTTTCTGAAGTGAGGAAGAGTGTTCATGACAGAGATATTCCAGCTTATCATCAAAATAATAAAACGGGATAAACCTAAATAACTCTTCCCCTGAATCCATTGAAATGTACGATTAAGCAAAGGAGAAACATTTAATATGTAAATCTTTTCAATGTTGAGTATGTTGGATATCAACGACAAATGAGAAGTTTTGTTTTTAGTAGATCTGTGCAATTTCTATATTGTATTCTTCTTGCAGGAGCCAATCAATATCAAAAGAATCATCTTCAACAGAGCCGAATGGAGACTCCAGGTTAAACAGAATGTGTTTCCACTGTCTGACAAGACATGTGGACACTAATACCCAACCATGTGGACACAGGTTCCTATGTCAGAAGTGTGTGGGCGTGGTCAAGGCGTGTCCCTTCTGTAAACAACAAATTCTGGGATCAGAGGTTGAGGATAACGGTGAGAGATAGAGGTCTTTGATTTCCTTGACTTTCACTTACTTAAAGAGATATTAAAATGTGACCCGAGGCAGGATTGGTTAATATCGTATATTTTAGTCATTTTTATACCCCGTAGCGGGGGTATACACAGGTCATTCCGTCCGTCAGTCCGTCAGTCCGTCCTTCCGTTTTCTGGAATTCATTTTTTGTCGTTTCCATTTTTTGGACTTAGTTATCTTTGCTTGGTGTACAATGGAGACAGATTTTCTCAATAACTATTACACCTAGAGGAGTGAAATTTTGGTTATGGATACACCTGATAATACTCTTGATCGAGTTCGAAAGCCATTTCCGAAAATTTATTTTTAAAAGATTTATGGCCCTTGATCGCTCAATTTGACTTGAAGCGATTAACAGATCTGTTGCTCCAAAGGGGACAGATTTTTCAGAAACTATTACACCTAGAGGAGTGAAATGTTGGTTATGGATACACCTGATGATACTCTTGATCGAGTTCGAAAGCCATTTCCTAAAGTTTAATTTTAGAAGAGTTATGGCCCTTGATCGCTCAATTGGACTTGGTGCGATTAACAGTTCTGTTGCTCTAATGGGGACAAATTTTCTCAGAAACTATTACACCTAGAGGAGTGACATTTTGGTTATGGATACACCTGATGATGCTCTTGATCGAGTTCGAAAGCCACAAAGTTATGGCCCTTCACAAAGTTATGGCCCTTGAATGCGCAATTTGACTCAGACAGTATCACACTTGTATTTTGGTTTTGGACAAACCGGTTGATGCTCTTGGAGTTCGAAAGCCATTTCTGAAATATTATTTTTGACTTACTTATGGCCCTTGATTGATTAATTGGACTTATAGCAATTAACAGATCGGTTGTTCCAATGGGGACACATTTACTCTTAAACTATTATATTAACTTTAAGTAAATCAGGTTATCCAGAATCATACTAATTCAGACTTGAGGGAGTAGAGATCAGACGGGCTGCGGGGGTTTGTGAGCCATGCTCACTTTTTTTCTTGTTACGTACACATTTTTTTTGTTTTCTGATGCATTTACAAGTCATTATTTGCATACAAGATTGTTATGTTTTCTGATCCATTTACTAGTCATTATTTGCATACAAGATTTTATGTTTTCTGATGCATTTTCTGTCTACATTCACATACTTTTCTTGTCTTCTTTGTAAACTTTCATACTTTTTTGTGTTTTTACTAGGTACGTTTAATTTAATAAGAATAACATTTCAACATTTAAACGCAATGCCTTCTTGAGTCACACAGGCCATGCATCCCTATCATTAAAGTTATAAAATTTGAGTTTGTTAAACTTGTTATATACGCCCTTATATTGATATATAAGGTTTACTTGTAATACTTGAAGATGGAGTAAAGGAGACCGAGGCAACAGCGCGTACCTTCTGGGAAGGAGACAAGGTGCGTCTCAAAGTGTCGCATGCACGACTGAAGGAGATGCAGAGACAAGCTGGACTCTGGGAACACAGCGTCAATGAGGTTTGCTTCGATCCTTTCGTCTGTGGAGACTCTACTTTCATCTTCGGTTACCTTGGGTTGGAAATTCCCATGCTCTTCACTTTATAACCTCTGGCAATTTTCAGCAGGTAATTTGTAATCTGATTCCCCTTAGAGCCTCGTTATGAAACAAGAACCAAATGAAATAGGATGTTATAAAATATAGATATATGTGTTTGGTAACACCAAGTTTTTAAAAATTTTATCATTCCATGCATAGAAATTTGAATTTGAAATTTGAAAGAAAACCTTCCTTCCTGATTGGTTGCTATACAAGAAGTGAAATTGCGAGAAAGTTCCTCAGCAGAAGAAAAATGAGCGTTGCAGTGTGTTTTTAGAGGAGCGCGCAGGTCCATTCAACATAGCAGTTTCATTATTTGCTTACCCAAATCAAGAATGGGCAGTATCAATTTTCCCAATGAAGAGTCGCAGGACAACGTGAAGAGCATCGGAATATTCCGCCCGAGGATGCTGTACCCATTAGGCAATGGTCTACTGTGACTCAGATATAGCGATCTTTATATAGTGAGTAAGACTATCTTTATGTAGTGAGTAAGACAATCTTTGTAAAGTGAGTTAGACGGTCTTTAAATAGTGAGTAAGACGATCTTTATATAGTGAGTAAGACGATCTTTATATAGTAAGACGATCTTTATATAGTAAGACGATCTTTATATAGTGATTAAGACGATCTTTATATAGTGAGTAAGACGATCTTTATATAGTAAGACGATCTTTATATAGTGAGTAAGACGATCTTCATATAGTGAGTAAGACGATCTTTATATAGTAAGACGATCTTTATATAGTGAGTAAGACGATCTTTATATAGTGAGTAAGACGATCTTCATATAGTGAGAAAGACGATCTTTATATAGTAAGACGATCTTTTTATAATGAGTAAGACGATCTTCATATAGTGAGTAAGACGATCTTTATATAGAAAATGAGACGATCTTTATACAGTGGGTAAGACGATCTTCATATAGTGAGTAAGACGATCTTTAAATAGTGAGTTAGACTGTCTTTATATAGTGAGTAAGACTATATGTAAATAGTAAGACGATCTTCATATAGTGAGTAAGACGATCTTTATATAGAAAATGAGACGATCTTTATATAGTGGGTAAGACGATCTTCATATAGTGAGTAAGACGATCTTTAAATAGTGAGTTAGACTGTCTTTATATAGTGAGTAAGACGATCTGTAAATAGTAAGACGATCTTCATAAAGTGAGTAAGACGATCTTTATATAGTGAGTACGACGATCTTCATATAGTGCGCATGACGATCTTTATATAGTGAGTAAGAAGATCTCTATATGGTGAGTAAGACGATCTTTATATAGTGAGTAAGACGATCTTTATATAGTGAGTAAGAAGATATTTATATAGTGAGTAAGACGATCTGTATATAGTGAGGAAGACGATCTTCATATAGTGAGAAAGACGATCTTTATATAGTAAGACGATCTTTTTATAATGAGTAAGACGATCTTCATATAGTGAGTAAGACGATCTTTATATAGAAAATGAGACGATCTTTATATAGTGGGTAAGACGATCTTCATATAGTGAGTAAGACGATCTTTAAATAGTGAGTTAGACTGTCTTTATATAGTGAGTAAGACTATCTGTAAATAGTAAGACGATCTTCATATAGTGAGTAAGACGATCTTTAAATAGTGAGTTAGACTGTCTTTATATAGTGAGTAAGACGATCTTTATATAGTGAGTACGACGATCTTCATATAGTGCGTATGACGATCTTTATATAGTTAGTAAGAAGATCTCTATATGGTGAGTAAGACGATCTTTATATAGTGAGTAAGACGATCTTTATACAGTGAGTAAGAAGATATTTATATAGTGAGTACGACGATCTTCATATAGTGAGTACGACGATCTCCATATAGTGCGTATGACGATCTTTATATAGTTAGTAAGAAGGTCTTTATATAGTGAGTAAGACGATCTGTATATAGTGAGTAAGACGATCTTCATATAGTGAGTACGACGATCTTCATATAGTGCGTATGACGATCTTTATATAGTGAGTAAGAAGATATTTATATAGTGAGTAAGAAGATATTTATATAGTTAGTAAGAAGATCTTTATATAGTGAGTAAGACGATCTGTATATAGTGAGTAAGACGATCTTTTTATAGTAAGACGATCTTTTTATAATGAGTAAGACGATCTTTATATAGAAAATGAGACGATCTTTATATAGTGGGTTAGACGATCTTCATATAGTGAGTAAGACGATCTTTAAATAGTGAGTTAGACTGTCTTTATATAGTGAGTAAGACGATCTTCATATAGTGAGTAAGACGATCTGTAAATAGTAAGACGATCTTCATAAAGTGAGTAAGACGATCTTTATATAGTGAGTACGACGATCTTCATATAGTGCGCATGACGATCTTTATATAGTGAGTAAGAAGATCTCTATATGGTGAGTAAGACGATCTTTATATAGTGAGTAAGACGATCTTTATACAGTGAGTAAGAAGATATTTATATAGTGAGTAAGACGATCTTCATATAGTGAGTACGACGATCTCCATATAGTGCGTATGACGATCTTTATATAGTTAGTAAGAAGGTCTTTATATAGTGAGTAAGACGATCTGTATATAGTGAGTAAGACGATCTTCATATAGTGAGTACGACGATCTTCATATATTGCGTATGACGATCTTTATATAGTGAGTAAGAAGATATTTATATAGTGAGTAAGAAGATATTTATATAGTGAGTAAGACGATCTTCATATAGTGAGTACGACGATCTTCATATAGTGCGTATGACGATCTTTATATAGTTAGTAAGAAGATCTTTATATAGTGAGTAAGACGATCTGTATATAGTGAGTAAGACGATCTTTTTATAGTAAGACGATCTTTTTATAATGAGTAAGACGATCTTTGTATAGAAAATGAGACGATCTTTATATAGTGGGTTAGACGATCTTCATATAGTGAGTAAGACGATCTTTAAATAGTGAGTTAGACTGTCTTTATATAGTGAGTAAGACGATCTTTATATAGTGAGTTAGACTGTCTTTATATAGTGAGTAAGACGATCTTCATATAGTGAGTAAGACGATCTTTATATAGAAAATGAGACGATCTTTATATAGTGGGTAAGACGATCTTCATATAGTGAGTAAGACGATCTTTAAATAGTGAGTTAGACTGTCTTTATATAGTGAGTAAGACTATCTGTAAATAGTAAGACGATCTTCATATAGTGAGTAAGACGATCTTTAAATAGTGAGTAAGACGATCTTCATATAGTGAGTAAGACGATCTTTATATAGAAAATGAGACGATCTTTATATAGTGGGTAAGACGATCTTCATATAGTGAGTAAGACGATCTTTAAATAGTGAGTTAGACTGTCTTTATATAGTGAGTAAGACGATCTGTAAATAGTAAGACGATCTTCATAAAGTGAGTAAGACGATCTTTATATAGTGAGTAAGAAGATCTCTATATGGTGAGTAAGACGATCTTTATATAGTGAGTAAGACGATCTTTATACAGTGAGTAAGAAGATATTTATATAGTGAGTACGACGATCTTCATATAGTGAGTACGACGATCTCCATATAGTGCGTATGACGATCTTTATATAGTTAGTAAGAAGGTCTTTATATAGTGAGTAAGACGATCTGTATATAGTGAGTAAGACGATCTTCATATAGTGAGTACGACGATCTTCATATAGTGCGTATGACGATCTTTATATAGTGAGTAAGAAGATATTTATATAGTGAGTAAGAAGATATTTATATAGTGAGTAAGACGATCTTCATATAGTGAGTACGACGATCTTCATATAGTGCGTATGACGATCTTTATATAGTTAGTAAGAAGATCTTTATATAGTGAGTAAGACGATCTGTATATAGTGAGTAAGACGATCTTTTTATAGTAAGACGATCTTTTTATAATGAGTAAGACGATCTTTATATAGAAAATGAGACGATCTTTATATAGTGGGTTAGACGATCTTCATATAGTGAGTAAGACGATCTTTAAATAGTGAGTTAGACTGTCTTTATATAGTGAGTAAGACGATCTGTAAATAGTAAGACGATCTTCATATAGTGAGTAAGACGATCTTTAAATAGTGAGTTAGACTGTCTTTATATAGTGAGTAAGACTATCTGTAAATAGTAAGACGATCTTCATATAGTGAGTAAGACGATCTTTAAATAGTGAGTTAGACTGTCTTTATATAGTGAGTAAGACGATCTGTAAATAGTAAGACGATCTTCATAAAGTGAGTAAGACGATCTTTATATAGTGAGTACGACGATCTTCATATAGTGCGCATGACGATCTTTATATAGTGAGTAAGAAGATCTCTATATGGTGAGTAAGACGATCTTTATATAGTGAGTAAGACGATCTTTATATAGTGAGTAAGAAGATATTTATATAGTGATTAAGACGATCTTCATATAGTGAGTACGACGATCTTCATATAGTGCGTATGACGATCTTTATATAGTTAGTAAGAAGATCTTTATATAGTGAGTAAGACGATCTGTATATAGTGAGTAAGACGATCTTCGTATAGTGAGTACGACGATCTTCATATAGTGCGTATGACGATCTTTATATAGTGAGTAAGAAGATATTTATATAGTGAGTAAGACAATCTTTATATAGTGAGTACGACGATCTTCATATAGTGCGTATGACGAACCTTATATAGTGAGTAAGACGATCTTTATATAGTGAGTTAGACGATCTTTATATAGTGAGTACGACGATCTTCATATAGTTAGGAAGACGTTCTTCATATAGTGCGTATGACGATCTTTATATAGTGAGTCAGACGATCTTTATATAGTAAGACGATCTTTATATAGTGAGTAAGACGATCTTTATATAGTGAGTAAGACGATCTTTATATAGTGAGTACGACGATCTTCATATAGTGCGCATGACGATCTTTATATAGTGAGTAAGAAGATCTTTATATAGTGAGTAAGACAATCTTTATATAGTGAGTACGACGATCTTCATATAGTGCGTATGACGATCTTTATATAGTTAGTAAGAAGGTCTTTATATAGTGAGTAAGACAATCTTTATATAGTGAGTAAGTCGATCTTTATATAGTGAGTAAGACGATCTTTATATAGTGAGTAAGACGATCTTCATATAGTGCGTAAGTCGATCTTTATATAGTGAGTAAGTCGATCTTTATATAGTGAGTATGACGATCTTTATATAGTGAGTAAGTCGATCTTTATATAGTGAGTAAGACGATCTTTATATAGTGAGTAAGACGATCTTCATATAGTGCGTATGACGATCTTTATATAGTGAGTAAGACGATCTTTATATAGTGAGTAAGACGATCTTTATATAGTGAGTACGACGATCTTCATATAGTGCGTATGACGATCTTTATATAGTGAGTAAGAAGATTTTTATATAGTGAGTAAGACAATCTTTATATAGTGAGTACGACGATCTTCATATAGTGCGTATGACGATCTTTATATAGTGAGTAAGAAGATCTTTATATAGTGAGCAAGACAATCTTTATATAGTGAGTACGACGATCTTCATATAGTGCGTATGACGATCTTTATATAGTTAGGAAGACGATCTTCATATAGTGGGTAAGACGATCTTTATATAGTGAGTAAGACGATCTTTATGTAGTGAGTAAAATGTAGAAGCTTGACCTCTACACATCATTTATATAATTGATAAGGTTTTATTATAAAAACTGAATTCACATTTGTGATTTATGCAGTTACTGTAGAAAAATGTAAGAAATGTTGTAAAATGTACATTTTTACAGGACATGGCCACAGAAGGAGTCGTGAAAAATTACACCCCATATGGTCACGTGACAGTTTCCTTTGGTGGCACTGAAGTGGTCGTGCCAGAAGAGGCTCTACAAAAAGTACATATAGTCGCTCTTTTGAAATACATCAATTACCTACAGCTTGTTTATTTATTTATTTATAAATTTCATTCAGTGTTGTAAATAATACAGAACTAACGATGAAATAATAAGTTAATCTTTATGTTCTCATGTGTATGAATTTGGTTACTAGTTTGTTGAGTGTCTGTGCACATGTGCTAATCTGGGTATGATATTGTCAAATTTTGTCAGTTTTCCTCTAAAAAGATTCTCTTAAGGCATTTGACTCGGTTACATATACATAGGATAATGTTGTATGACTGTTGATGTAAGTATTCAAATGATAATGTCCTTTCTATTATTCTGTGTCTTATTCTGATATACGTTGGTTCCATGACAACTAGGTGGTTGATGTCAACTAGGTTCCTCTATATGAATTTTGACGATGGTGGTGTCATCTAGGATACTTTATTTGAACGTTGACGATGTTGATGTCAACAAGGTTGCTCTATATGAAGTTTAGGATACGGATATTAACTATGTTGTTCTAAATGAAGTTGAGGATACGGATATTAACTATGTTGTTCTAAATGAAATTGAGGATACGGATATTAACTATGTTGTTCTAAATGAACGTTGACGATGTTGCAGAAGACGGTGCCGGTGAAGGAGGGAGACACAGTGAGGATCATCTCGGACGTGAAGGAGTTGGAACGCCTGCAGTTTGGACACGGGGGATTTGTGCCCGACATGGCTAGAGTATGTTTTCTGACAATGTTCTTATCACGTTTATTGATTTGATAGCTTCAGTTAGAGCAGCAAAAAAATCACAGTACACATACCAATTTAAAACCAAATTATATCATCTCTGACGCAAATTTATTATAGAAATTAGTACAGCTATTTTATAACCGACTTAAAGCGTGATTGCTGTGTAAATACATTTTAAAAGTTTTGTGTTGTCTTAAACTTTTCCTTAATGAGTGAAGATATTATTTTTACAACAAACTTCAATCAACAGGCACTTGGTAAAGTAGGTCTCGTGAAGAAAGTGGAACATAATGGCGACCTTGCTGTGTTCTTCGGGTTGACAAGATGGAATTTCAACCCAGCTGCTTGCTCTCCAGCACCCGGCGAGACTGTGGACATCATCTTTATTGAGAACCCGTTCAGTGGATCGGGAAATCCACTAGGTGGATTGGGAAATATTTTAGGTCGACTTGGAAATCCTTTAGGTGGAATGGGAAATCCTTTACATGGAATGGGAATTCCTTCACATGGAATGGGAAGTCTTTTTGGTGGATTGGGAGAGGGTATGCATGGACTCGGAAGTCCAGAATCCAGAATCCTACAAAATATTTCTTTGTGAAAGTTCATCCAGTTATGGAAATAACATTTCATTACATTTAACATATATTAGTAAATTGAATAACCCTGAGATGTTAAGTTTGCTTTCATGCAATGTTATAGTGTTAGTGATCACGGAGACATTTGACTTTTGATTTAGTTGATTGTCAAAGTATAACATGTTTGCGTGAAATATTATAAAAAGAAATAAATCTGCGAAGAAAATATTAAAACAATCAAATGAGTATTGATTCCATGCAGTGGGAAGTGCTACAGTCGAGATGTCTGTAAACGACGACGGTGAGACGAGGTTGGACGGAGAGAAGGTCACAGACGATGCTCTTTTGACGAAGGCGGAGGGAATGTTTGACGCCTTCTTGAAGGGGAACTTCAGTCTTTGTTTGACAATACTGAAACTGGACGAAAGACTGGTAAGTACTTCGTAATCTGTGATCGTCGGGTTATGATTGATAATACTACCCTTCCGATATGAAGCATATTAAGCATATTACACGGCACCACATTTTGGGTGATACAGAACACATGACATATTTTACAGTATTTCATGTCACATGGTACCTGTCATGTGTATAACATCACATATCACACAGTTCTCATTTAAGGTTTTACAGGTGTAGCATATCTGACATGGCATATCATACTGTATTATGCATAATTGTACACATGGTACTACTTATCACATGTTATACAGTACCACATGTCATGATACATAGTATCAAAAGCCAGGATTTAAGTATCTCTTGTCAAATAATATATGGAATATGACAGTATGCATGTTTATCAAATGTAACTATAATGTTATTCGGTTTCAGTGATCATTGGTTCCACATCTTTATGTCTAATACTGTATTAGCTTTGATTACGTCATTGATATTTCTATGGCAATATGGTATAAGAGGAATAATTGTTCAACATATATAATGTCAGAAAAGAATTGTACACGAAGGAAGGACTCTTCTGAACCTAGCCTGCGCCAATGGATGCAATGGGTTTGTCCGTCAACTTCTTGATGAAGGCATTGATGTCAACCTACGGGACAGGTTAAACACAGCGCCCATAGCGTTTGCAGTTGGCAAGTAGGTTTGATAATGTTCTTCTTACTTGATCTGTTTATTCATTTACAACTTTACATAACTTCAAACCTTGAAATATAATTTCTTTCCTTTCTGACTCGCTTGTTTTGATGTAATTTGTTTTTTGCATTTAATTGGTGTTATTTACAATTTACTTAGGAAATTTAAACTTGTTAGCTGTTTGATCATTTGCTTATAAACTGTTAAAAAGTTCAAGTAAACTGTTGTAAAAATGCCGGAGCCAGCATTTATCCCAGTTTCACCTTTTAGAGCTAGCGAACAACTACTTATGAAAACAAATTCTTAATTACAAAACCGTTGCATTAAATATCCATGTGTCCGTATGAGACATATTTTGCGGATCTTTGTATAAAAAAGGGTTGCTCACATGAATGATATAACGGGAGAAAGTAGCACAAGTGAAGTCGTAGTAGTGTAGTAGCACAAGTACGAAACAAATAAGAATAAATCAGCAAATAACGGATTACAAATTTGTTATTGTAATAAAACTGGATTTATATACATGTATGTAACACCGTTTATTAGAATATTATATCATCGTTGAAATCGTGTACATATTCACTAGAACTATGATATGATTTTTCTTTAAATAACATCACGAGATGTATGAGCAATTATCCATAATTCCTATCACTCAGAAAAGACCTAGAACTGGCGAAACTGTTAGTCGAGCGGGGATGCGATGTGAACACGAAGCTCATGATGGACCTTACGCCTATACATATGTGTGCAGCGGTAGACCTGAGGGATATGGCCAGGGTGCTCCTGAAGGCCAAGGCGGACGTAAATGCACAGGTACTTTTGCATGATTTTTACTGTCAGTTTGAAGTAATGTAACAATCTTTTGTTCAGCAGCCGTATATATGTACTCATCAATGATAAGACCCTTTGTAAACGATCGACCATTTACATTTTGATATCTTTATCATAGATAAGGTTTATATGTATGGTTTATACTAGTTTAGATAGGCGCTATACCAAATTGTCTGCAGTCATCATAGCAGTAATGCATTCCATGGTCAACCATGTGCTGTCGGAAATTTAAGTTTGAGATTCAGAGTCGCTGATTGCGTGAGCAAATATAGAAATACGTATGCTGTACCTTACCGATCCCTATACGTCATGTCAATGTAAACCGATGGGGATACATCCCTGTTTGATTCCGCAGTACCTGTTTGGAGTCACCCCCCTCCACGTGGCGATCGAGGGGGACCGGAAAGTGATGTTGGAGCTGCTTCTCTCCGAGTCCACCGATCTCGACCCCTTCATCAAAGACAAGAGGGGCTTTACTATCCTGCACTTCGCGGCAATAAAGGGGAAAACCAAGTAAGTGACCCAATAAATCTTATTTTATACATCTAGCACGCTAGAGTCTTTGGACTTGACATTAAACTAATTTGGGGTTATAAAATACCTCTTGATGATTAAGATTACCAGTTGTATCTGCACTGAAAAATTATATTTGAACATGTAAACTTTAAAATCCAAGACTAGTTCATAGCTGAAGTCATTAATTTATACTGAATACAAAGCTATGTTTAACATTCCAACTGAATTACTTACCTATTTTGTATCTATGTTTGACTAAATTCTTGCAGGTACGTGGAGAGTATTCTAGCGCATTGTCCTGGCGTGGTTGATGCGACCATGCCAGAGCACGCCTTCACAGCACTACACATTGCAGCCAACAACGAGCATACAGACACGGCCAGGGCTCTCATCCAGAAGGTGGGCTTTAGATCAGTGATAGTGATAGTGATACAACTAATCATCCCTTACAATGTCCAGTAAATAATTCGATTTATATTGTTTCTGATTTCAATTAGAGTAAACAGATCAAAAACATGCTCTGAGAATCAATTTTGAAAAATGTATTCCGAAGAGTTAGCTTTATAAAAGGAAATAAAAACTCACCAAAACCACGCTTCGACTCTAAGATTCTGAAATAAATGTCTTAGTATACATTTCCTAATTAATCAGTCGTTTGGTCTGACAATTATTTTCAACTGTCTGAAACAAAAGAAATAATAAACGTCAAAGTGAACAGTCTTTGTATCAGACTCTATCACAATCAAAACTACACACATATCAATGACTCCCTGCACCCCAGGGTCAAGCCCAGGTGAATGCCCAGAGCACCCAGGGCTGGACCCCTCTCCATCTGGCCTGTAGGATGCTGTGTGAGGGAACCATCACCGTTCTGCTGCAGGAGGGTAGGTTCAGAATAATGATAATATCATGGAGGCCTCAGGTTAATTGCGTGATACTCAGTGCAATGCAAAATCTCAGTTACTTATTGTTAGACCTGTATTATGTCAGTGAATAGAATAGAACCCTTTTATACAGTCCAGATCTAGAAATGACTGCATTCTTATCTTATTTACAAGACCAAGAAATAAATATTCAGAAAATGGCATTGCATAATTTTTTACTATTAAATATTTCATTGAGTAAATTTTAGTCAAACATGTTATTGGCCTTACGTTACACATTTTGAACAGCCGTTCTGGAAACCATTGAGTAAAATTTGCATTACGATCACATCATTACTAAACGCAAAAAAAGGATTTGCAATGAAGCAAAGTGAAGTAAAATATTTTAAGATGCTTTCATATCCACAAATTATAACTTTTGTGCTAGTAACAACAAACTATATAACCTAAAGGCATATAAATAAACAAGATAGCCATATGGTTAAACAGATAGCAATTTACGTTCTGTTGTCCAGGGGCGGAAGTGAACTCACAGGAGGAGGAGGGTAACACTCCCCTTCACTTTCTGCTGGGGGGACAGTCCTCAATGCCTGCTACACTCGTCCTGGTATGTGACATTGATAATTCTACCTGGCAAACAGTTTAACTGTTTCTGCCTTAGATAAATTTTCCGTGGAGAAAATACAAGAGATGATGGGTTTTTTTGATGAACATGTTTACGCTGAAATTGAAATTGAAGTGCCTCCAAATTTTTCACCGTTTTCAATTATAGTTTTGGCAAGTTAGTACCATGAAATTCTAACAAATGTGCTTGTATTGACTATCATTTTAATACATTAGGATCAAGATGATAAACTTAGATTACCAAATATTAATCGGCATCGGTATTATAAATGGAATGGGTTTCTGTATTGCTTAGTACATTCTTTTAAATATATTTTATTCTAATAATTCAAATCAAGTTTTTGCATAAACCTCATTGTAAAGGGTAGCCCAGCTGATCAGTCGGGGAACGAAGACACTCGTATCCTATTAGCGGGCAAACTGCTGAAGAGCGGTGCCCGGCCAGATATCAGAAACAAGGCAGGGAAAACACCTCTGGAGACAGTTCAGAACAAGACTGTCAAAACCGAACTCACCAAGCTCATCGGGTAAGATATTCAAAAGAAATGCCAAGTTTAGATAACCTCAACACACAGTTGTTTTAAAGTGTTCTATCTGACATAAAGCCTTATGCTAAACTGAAAATCATGATTGTTGATCAGAGCATGGCGCAGTACTCTACATACGTTACTGAACCTAAACCTCATCAAGAATACAGAGCACACTCTCTCCCTACTAGAAGTGGTCCTGTGCATTATGTGCGCGGGGAGGCTTCTTAAGATAAGATTGGACTCCAGTAACCTCATTTGGAAGAAAATACACAAAACCATGGATAAATGTGTTCTCTTTGTTGCGCTAGGCAAGAAGGATCGTCCGTTGATGAAGAACCAAGTGGCGAGACCTCGGCAACCCTACCATGTGCGCACTGTCTATCCACCCACGTAGACATCAGACTCCGGCCTTGTGGACACAAGCTCCTGTGCCGGAAGTGTGTGGACGAGGTCAAGGAGTGTCCCCTCTGTAAACAACAGATAGAGGGCTGTGATGAGTTGCAGGGACGGAACGAGGGTGAGAGACAGAATTTGACAGGTTTAGATGTGAATAGTTATCTCAATGCCAGAGTGATGTAATTTGCACGGCAAAGCCTTACTCGAAATGACATGATCGAAGGTATGGTGTCATTTTTTAAAAAAAGTCTTTTCTCTGACATCACAAGGTGCTTGCATAATGACGTTTGAAAACAAGTTTGGGGGAATATGATTTTATTAAATTAGAGGGAGTTTTTTAAAACAAAGAAAATATTACAATTATCTCCACTATGGAGCATACATGTTGGTGAAAAAAGGAAAGGACTCGTTTGGACTGTGTGTTTGGTGGAAGCGTTGGTTTGAACGTCATGATTTTTAAGATCAACTGTTGGCTACATAATTTGTAGGATTTATTTATCAGATAGAGTAACGCGATAATTATTACTACTATTACTATTATATCTTTATAAGAGCAACTAAATCTGATCTAAATGTATAGTTCTACATATGTAGGTATAGTCGACATGATATTGAAACATTTTTTTTATTTATTCACACTGAAATTAACAAGAATATTATTGACATCAATTCATTCTCAGGGGGCGGTGAACAGAGCTGCAAGGTGCAGTGAGCGTATCCATCTACACTCTGATGACACCACACACGACAGGACACTTTGACATATGGTCTCCGCCAATGAATAATCAATGAAAGGATATGCCATGATGAACTCTTATAGAACCACATGACCTATATATGCTTGGCCCTTATTGGTCACTGTATCAAAATCATTTCATTCACCATCGTACTGAATTACACGACCAAGTATTATCTGCTTTTGAAGTTTGCTATATTCAAACGATTACATTCAAACGAGAACATTACGTTCTCATATAGATATTTATGACTTGTCAAACTTTTATATTACTAAAATGTGACAAATTAAGATGTTTGATTTTGTGGAATTCAACCCTTAAACAACAAGTGCATGATAATTGGACACCTACTGAATAACATTGATTGATGTCTGACTTTTTACATTCATGTTATAAAAATACATTGTTATAATCAACGATTTCATGATGTTCTGTTATGGATATTTATGACTTGTAAAACGTTTTTGTTACCAAATTGAAACGATTCATGATGTGTTTGCGGAACCCTAAAACAATATGTGTTGAGACAGGCATCCATTGAAACCAATTACAGCTATCAGTGTTTTGAATGAGCTCTTCTCGGTGATGTTCATCTAATAGAATGTAAATAATATGCTTAATATATACATGTGTCATGTACTACAACAACCAACTTAACGACCTAAGCATTGCCAAACGTAACCTTTTCTGATTAATCTAAATGGTTTCACGGACATATCTCTTTAAGTTTTTTCTATGTCTAAAGGTTATCAAGGATTTGTTAAAGTAAATCAAAGGTGCGATTTCATTTTTTGTGATGACATTATTGGAAATTATAGCTATTTCACCTTGACTTACTTTGTTAGTTAATTTTCTTTTCTGTGAACTATTCCTCTGATTATTATTTGCAGTAATCTTTTTTCATAGTAGCTTTTAAGAATTTAGGTGACAAAATCTTAAAAGATCGGAAGACTGAACAATGTCAACATGAGCATGTGGATATCAACTGTGTATAATCCTTTAAATATTTCAATTAAATGTGTATCTAAATCATTAGAATTATACTTTTGGCAAATTTAAAAAATAAAGATTCGTCACCATGTTTCCATGGAAATCTACCTCCGTTATGCAATGATCTCAACCACCTTTGACAACATCTTTGAAGATGATTATTCTTCATTATGTTTGAATAAAGTCAATGTTGAATTGGCTGAAGCATTTCAATTTCAAAGGAAAAATTGTAGTTCTCTCTGATCTTTTCATTTGATTCATACTTTTATTTCAGACCAGTAGTTATTACAAAAATAATTTATTTGTGTTAATGGAACATTTACCTGTAACAATAACTCCCCTATCTTGAGTCATCGGTACTTCTTCTAGTTTCGTGAAGCCTTGTCCAAAAGTGAGGTAATATAAATACCTATCTGGATTTTATATGAATTAATCCCGTACATGTAAACCTTTAATTTTCTGTTAAAACCATTAAGTATTCAGTGTCAAATTCATTTAATTCTAACAATCAAGCATGAAAACACTTCAAACTTGGTTTCAATTTTGAAAATGGTGAGTTGGTCACACTTTTGGGCCATCAATTTTATTGTAGATTTTTTTTAAACAAATTTAAAGGAATAGAGGGGTTTTAACTCACTAACCCCCTCCCACCTTGATCCGCCACTGTCTAAATTGCAAAGAGTACAGCTCCATAAGTACATCTTTTATGTCCTTAAATGTGTAGGTTCCTTCAAAGATAACAAAGTATTCAGAGTTGGTTTAGTATGAAACATATAAACATCAGATAATCTTAGCATGTACCAGGAACAATAAGTAAGGTGAGAGGCAAAACTTTGTTACCTGTCTTGCAGTATACCCAAAGACAGGGAAAGTGTACACCCGTGTCCTAAATATAAAACAGCGTTCAGATCTTATATCCACTAATGGTCTGTAAGTGCGCCAAAGAAAGAACTATTAAAAGCAATGATAAACTCAAACACCATGCTGCTAAAATCCCCTCTAGTATTCAAGGAAATGTAAATAAAATGGTTATTGGTGTTTATCTGTTTATTGCTTGAACAATATATGATAAATTTCTACAAAAAAAGGTTGAATATCTAAGGGTTTCCCTACTGGGACACATAATTTCATCATGTTAATATATTAAAAAGTCAAAATGCCAAAGATGGGGGAAAACTTTAATTGGAATCCAAAAAACGAACTCATCGCCAAAAGCATTTTATTCATATTTCAAAGTTCTCTTAGACCCTCTGGAGATTTTAAGCAGACCTCACCAATAGAACCAGCAAGTTGGAACAATATGAAACCTTTGTCATAGTCTAACCTGACCACGACCCAGTTCAACTACTAGACCAGATGAACAACCAGCACCCACACATCAAATTTAAGATGGAAACATACAGCAACAACCTACTCCTTTTCCTTGACATCTTTTTAACCCGATGATCTACAAACCACTGTATACCGAAAAACTAATTACAAAACGAATATGTTCACTTCCAATACAAGCATCCCGCTTAAGTTAAGACATGCATCATCTCCACCCTGACCAGAAGAGCTGATAAGATCTGCACAGTGAACATAAGGAATACATCCATACATATATACATTCATTATCATTATTAGTCTGATTTGACATCTTCTGACCGGGACGCCACATGCCAAATGATTAGGTCTCTGATTCTCCTCGGATTTTCCTGTGACATCAGTTTGTTCACCAAAGTCAAACACAATCTCATTGATACATAACTGTTCAAACAGCCAATGAAAAAGCTCTATTGGTGAGCCTTCACCTGCATATTCACATATCATCCTTGAATAACACCCTGCTAAATCAGCGTATTTGAGTCCGCCCAGCTCATTCTAATACCCTGATCCCTTTCGGGCCAAATGCCTCGTACTGCTGGATCAGCTTGATATTCGTAGCTAAGTTCATCTCTTATTTGTTCTGCCAATGAAATGACGTTATGCAAGGAGCTCGAAGCTACTATCTTCAACTCAACGGATTTTGCCCTCCGGGTTGTGCCGCTGTTGCTGGATGGGAGTGGTCTCATTGGCTGACAAGTTGATACAGCAAACCCTAACTTCAGCTGTTCTAAAATATATTTACTATCTTAAGCAGGAGACAGAATATGTTTCTTGAATCATGTCACAGTCCTGAGCAGAATGCAGATTAAACCCTTCAACATTTTACTACATCTCTAACCTCCATTTCCTATCTCAAAAAGAAAAGTCCTGAACATAGTAAGAGATATAAAACTATGTGATACTGTTGATAATATTCATTCTGAATGGTTTTTGGCTGTTGTTTATGTTCCCAATGTTGTCCATTTAATAACCTTGACGTCCTTTGTGTGCCGTGTTTTGGTCCAATCTCATTGTAACTCTGATACCAAGTGACTGGTTTGCATGTCAACATCACCTTATCGTCATGAGGTAGTGTCACGATATGCACACACAGTTATTTGCAAATCGCATTCTTTTCTTTTAACATATCATTAACCTATGTGTTGTTTATATTTTATTGATCATCAAAATGACCTATAATTTATTTTGCCCATTTACTGCTGAACGTAATTAACTAGATATATAGCTATGTTGATGAACTTTGAAATGATCCCATTTTCAAGTCTGTAGAATCAATAATTAAAGAAATACAATACAACACTTAATTCTTCGAAAGTCTTAGCTAAATCCTGAAGCTTACCCTTATGTGAATTATGCGTATTCGTTCTACGACATGATACCTTATGGAGTGAGACCTATATATATATTTTGATGAAATCTTAAAGTGCCATGTTTCATGATTTTTCACGTGGCTTAAATTAGATTCACAATGCCATATGTCCTGGGTTAAGTTTACATCGCCTCTCACAACTTGCATCTTTATCCCCAAAATGCCCAAATTATTCCCATTTCTTGTTTTCAATACCAACGGAAAACAGCAATATAAATCAATGTTAGAAAGTCGAAATTCTGTGTCCCCTTTACATGTACAATAGTAGAATGACCTACTTATTATATTATAGACACTTCCAACCCATGTTTGCTTTGTGTCTGCCATAAATTAATTTCCAAAATTATGTTTGAGAAATCTGCGCGCACCACTGTCCGGTTTTCGATTAAAAAAAATAACGACTTAAACCTGTTCATTGACTTTATACTGAACTGATGAGCATTAATTGGGTATTGATTTAAAAAAACGAACACCCCTTCTTGATAATATGACAATGAAATAAAGTTCGACATATTTGACTTCAACATACTCTGTGCCCCTTTGGACTTGTACTAGTGCAGTATCTTAAGCTATTTTGATTACAGTTTGGTGCAGGGGTATATGTGAGTGAGCTACGGAAGCATCCTAGTGCCACAGTCAAAACGTTTTTATCCCCTAATTAGGATATACCATCACCTAATTAGGTCTTAATCATCGCCTAATTAGGACATAACTATCACCTAATTAAGGGAAACTATCTCCTAATTAGGAGATACTAAGTCCTAATTAGGACATACTAATTAGGACTTAGTTATCACCTAATTAGGAGATAATTATCACCTAATTAGGAGTTAGTATCTCCTAATTAGGACCTATTATCACCTAATTACGAGAAAGTATCAACTAATTAGGAAATAGCTTTGTCCTAAGTATGACTTAGTTATCTCCTAATTAGGTGATAACTAAGTCCTAATTAGGACTTAATTACCACCTAATTAGGAGTTACTATCTGCTAATTAGGAGTTACTTTCTCCTAATTAGGTGATAGTATCAACTAATTAGGAGATATCATCTCCTAATTAGGTGATATATCTCCTAATTAGGAGATAATTAAGTCCTAATTAGGAAATAGCTATGTCCTAAGTAGGACTTAGTTTTCTCCTAATTAGGTGTTAATTAAGTCCTAATTAGGGGTTACTTATCTCCTAATTAGGCGTTAATATCTCCTAATTAGGTGATAGTATCTCCTAATTAGGAAATAAAAAAATTTTAACTGTGGCACTAGGGTGCTTCCGTAGTGAGCAGTGCTCGTTTATTCTCTTATTTATAGATAAAAAGAACACTGAAAATTTATAAGAAATGAAACTTTAAAAGTATATCTTTATAAATCAAATTAAAATGTAACTATGTAAACATATCTATGAATTATTTGTAATTGTATGCAAAACCTTATCTGATACACTGCTGAGTTACATGTTCGAAGATCGAGGAAGAACACGTTACGTTTTCTTAAAGATAATATATCCACATAGGGGGTACGATTAGCGGAAATACTTCATAACATGGTTAAGAATAAATATCAAGAACTATTTAGGTTCACATCCACCTGAAAATAGCAGAAAAAACGTGTTTTATAAACACTTCCGGAAAACAGACGCCAAACGTTTTATTAGCCAATCAGGTGCTAGGGGAGTTGTGACGACATAGACAGGACTCGTTAACGACTGGCTGATCTGTGTCATTGTTTACAATACAGATTCCAGCGGTCGTGAACGTATATATTTTCACTGTTTGTTGTTATAAAAAGCCCCTAAGTCACCAAAGCTATTAATATCAATACATCGACATATTCTGTTGGACATTAATTGACTTGTTATTTGTTTGGGTTGTTAATCTCCGATAATGCCGATCGAGTGAACCCAAACTGATATCTGCCGCCATTTTGACTGTTTTTTGTTTGAACATCTAGACAAATCGACTATCCCCCTGTGTAGTAGATTGACCATTGTATATGTAGAATATTTGTTACTACTTTGTGCCATTTTATAGTGTCAACTCAATATCGTAACTCTGTGTTTCTGCTTTGCATGACTGAGATCTCGCTTTTGATGGACTGCCTCTCGGCAACTTCCGGATCTCGGAATAGGATACGACGGTTCCAAACAGCTGTTTTTGGGCTTATGAACCAGTTGATAATGAAAATCAAATTTTTTATGTGTTTAGTAAATGTACCTCTTGATTCGCGATTTGCCACCTTCATAAAAACTTAGACTTACGTACTAATGTATTTTGCATAGTAAGGATACAGATTATTGTTGTTTTGTGTGAGTAAATGGTCAGTGTTTGAGATAAAGAGTGTGGTACTAATATAGAGTGACGTGGGCCAATTTTGTCAATAATAACACAACATTTATTGTTGATTGTGATGTAAGTTAAAGCCTGCTTGGAAATGTATTGTAAATATGAATTTCTTTTTCAGTTTTAAGTATTTCAACCAAATGAAAATATTAACGCTGAAAAGCATATTATTTCAATTTCCTTCGGTACTTTAGTACCGGTATTTTACCAGAGAGAGGTTTTTTAGTTACCTAACACTACTTTTTCACACCAGACAATATAGTCATAAAGTTATTACCTAACAGTCTACATGAAATGCCGCACACCTGTACATTATGGCAATTAAGCAATAAACTTAATGACCTCAGCACCTGGCGCATTCCTAAAAGGTAATACACAAGCCACTGATAAGTTATCTAACTTTATCCTCACACATGATCAACAGCCTTTAGTGAAACTTGATGAAGGTAATTAGGTTTGTCAATACACGTGACACATGAAAATATATTAACAAATCAGTATTACTAAATATATTATTTCATACTGCAATGTTTATCAAAGGTTATAAATTATCCACTGTAAGGATACATAAAATGGTAAATGTTTCTCCGGGGCAGCTTTATGACTTTAATTTTACTTTTTGTTGCTTCTAATGTGAAGCTGGAGCAAGAAATTTTAATTTTTCATAAATGTTATAACCAAAACTGTAGTGTCAACATACAAACATAAGCGACGTGCCCACATTTTTGTATGTATCCATAGAGTAATCAGCACCAAAAAATATTTATACCCCAAAACTAGTAATGTAACAAACTACAAACCTGTCACTGTGTACCATTTACAGATCTATCTATCTATCTATCAATCTATCTATATATGTACCTTATTTCATTATACTCTCCAACATTTTTTAAATAACTATTTAGTTCAACTCGATTAATTTTTCAATTCTATATGTAATCAAATACTATAAATGTAAACAATTGTTGGGGTTTGAATTAATAATTTCTGCGACTAATCCTTAGAGACATAAATTCATACTGCAGATAAAAACTCAACATTCGTCTGCAAAATCATCAACTAAAGTCAACTCCCCAAACGTTTCATGATGTTTTATCCCACCTCTCCCTGGATAGAATTTTGAATTAGCCTATCTTTCAAATTTCTTACCCTCTTTCGTTCCCTCTTCCAGTGTTCGCGGTAGGTTTTTATACAGTGCGTGCAGAAATGAAATAATAAATGTTCAATTCAAATATTTCGCGTTTTTTGTTAATGGAGTTTTTATTTCAATAAAATAATTACTAGTAAAGGTAATAAATTGTCATAAAATTTAGACATCAAAGTTTAACCTACCATATACGGTTCAGTTTTGATGATAAAACACATGCAGCCACATGCCTGTGTAAGTAACTAGCTGCCGTTCCGAACTTCGTAATATTATACAGCATGAGACTTTATAATAATCACCTGTAAACATCGCTCTGATTGGATGAAACGAACGACTTCCGGGGAATTCAATCGGTAAAGTAACCAATGACAGGGCTTTTAGCAATGGGATTTCCAGGTTTCGATTTATTTTTGTCAGGACATCGTAATCAGACAATCAGCTTAGGACGATATTTTTAACATTATGGAAAAATATAAACTTAAGTGTATAATTATATGTGCGTGCAAAACACGCAGTTACAATATATTTTGCGTGTTTATATGATTTTTATGCGTGAAAAACGCAGGTTTATGCGTTAACGCGAACACTGTCTTCTTAAAGTATTCCGTCCGTTTTCTCTTCCGATGTGGTTGATTGTCATATTTCGCTTGACAGACGGGTAGCGGGCCTATTTTCATCTTTATCTGTTTATTAACTGTTGATACGGCATTTTTGACGAGTCTTTTCCTTTGTGGGAAGTCCAAAGTCCGTTTTGAAATCGTAGGAAAGATCATAACAGTCCTCTATGAAATGATCGGAGCAGATGACAGACCTGTCATTGGGACTCCACTTCGCTCTTTTCTGACTAACAAACTTTGTCCAATTCGCGAATTGGACATGATCCTTCGGAAACTGATGCAGTTGAATGTCTCCTGATTTCTTATTAGTACAGTTGGCAGCAACGCATGAAGAAGGCATGTCTCATTCCCAATGAAAACGTAGACGAATGCGACCCATATCTGCATTGATATATACTTGTTTACGAACAAACGCGGAGCGAGTCCTGTCTATTACGTCACATCAGCCGAAGGAAAGCTCAGGCCACTCTAGGGACTTTTTTAATTGGGCTTTCGAGGTGGCCAATTTCTACGCACTTTGAACCGTTATATCTTTTTAATTAAAGGACGAATCGAAACTCTGTTTGGTGTTTTATTTACTTGAATGTATTGTCTTTATGAAAATGGGGATTGAAGTCGGATACAAAACTGGGATATAATATCTTTAATGAAACTAAATCTAAAGGATTACACACAATTATCATACATCATGACATCGTTATAAACCCATTACTGGAAGGGTAAATGTGTATGTTCTCAAAATTCTTCTAACTTTTATTTTATCTAATTTAGAACCGGGTGTATCTACAAAATCCAATCTTAAGAAGTATAATAGGTATTTGTTGGGGAAGGTTGATGAAAAAATACAATGAAATTGGGAAGGCCATGGAAAAAAATTACGAGGAGTTCAGGAGGGCTTTACATTCTTATACACAAAAGCAAGTGAGAAAAACGCTGCCCAAATTGTATTATATTAATTAGTTCAAGGATATAATTATTTGGTTAGATTAATATCGTTTGATTATATATATCGTCTTTGTACTTCATTTTATCTTCAAGATGAATTTGACATAAAACATAATTTTTTGTAAGTTGGTTGTCATATGTTGGGACAATATAAAACTTCCTCATCGTGTTTATTTAACACAATGTCGGTGACTAATTGTGTTTGTTCAATGAACTGCCCTATCCGCCATATAGAACCAGAGAAATCTTTTGTGCTGGAAACTAGAATGCGCCTTTCAATCACGTGATCTTTGCTGTACAAAATGGCGAGCGATACTTTAGACCTCCTCAAGAGTGGAACATCGACAGTTATTGGGATTTGTTGGAAGTTCAAAAAGGTTATTTTGGTTGTCGCAGCAGGTATGTTTTTTACTTGATAATTCTGTGAAAAGATATTGAATTTACATGTTTGCAACCGATCTATAACTTATTTTGCAATGACTAGTTCATTGTTTGTAAACATGACCCCATTGTCATTCAAGAGTTCAATAAGGACAGTAAATGTCAAAATGATTTAAGCCTGTATCTAAGCGGCAAATTCATGAATAATGTACTTAGGGAGTCAATTGTCAGTTTCAAGCCTGATGAAGACTTAATTTTTAAGACTTTTTGAATCTTATTGTAAAAGATTTAATTAAATATAATTTTAGGATACATGAAATAGAATTTTAAAAACATGGTAGGTTGTTATATATATTAAAAAAATAGTTGGGAACAACTTCCTGTAATTTGAATGTAACAAAGACAAAGCAAATAATTCCATTTGTGGACATTATCTCTAACTCTGTAAGTCCAAGTCAAAAGAAACAAATATACTTACTTCTAACATATTTTCTTTTCCAAGTATCTATAATCTCAATGATAATGTCATACTCAAAGTGGGTTTGAGGGTGTGGGGTCAGTTATGTAAGGTGGGATAAAGTTAGTCAAAATCTTGGCGGAAGAGGAAAGTCTTTAGACAGGTCAGAGCAGTAGGAATATCATAGTTATGTCTTTAACTTTTACTTTCAATAATTTTTTAGGAGCATTGGTACATTTATTGTGTTTAATGTGCTCAAATATGCTGTTTTCGTGTAACACTGCATATTCTTTCAGTAAATTATTTTCTAGTCAATAATTAGCTTCTGCCTCAAGATCACCGTAAATAAGCTTATTATTTTCAATTTGCTGCCACTTGTGTCTATATAATTGCTTAACATAGTTTACTATTATTTAGCTCTTCATTTATCAAAAATTCCCCTGCCAGTTAAAAAAATATCTCTTTTTACAAAAGTTAAGATTATTGTGATTCAACCACTTAATATTGTTTTGTACAAGAGGAATTGTTAACTACCCTGAAGCACATACTTGCAGGAGCTGGCTACTTAGCATTGAGGAGGTACTTCAGTGGGGGCGTGTGTCACAGTCGAGCTCGGTTAGATGGCAAAACAGTCCTTATAACAGGAGCTAACTGTGGAATTGGAAAGGAGGCGGCACGGGATCTGGCAGCAAGGGGTGGGTATTGTTAAAAGACAATTATGCATTCTATTTTAACTATTTAATCTTTTAAATAAACAAGTGTTGTACATATGAGATGGTTTGTTTGTCAATTGAATAATTAGTTCTTATAACAGCAGTAATGAAAATAGGCTTATTAAGTAACAATCTAGAGGTTTTTCATATCAAACTTAAAATGTTTGTATCAAAAGATATCAAGCTATCAAAAACAGATCTTACTCAAATAAGTATTGTGTGATTTTTCCACAAACTGTCATTGCTTGAGAAATTAAATAAATCTAGTAAAATTCTTTCTTTGTTTCACTACTTTTCGCAAAAACAGGTGCAAGGGTATTATTGGCATGTAGAGATGTAACTAAAGCAGAGAGAGCAGCCGAAGAAATCAGGAAACAGACAGGAAACCCGGAAGTTGTTGTGAAGATTCTCGATTTGTCCTCACTTGAGTCTGTGCGGAGGTTAGCGAGAGAGATCTCTGAGAAAGAACAGAGGCTTGATGTTCTTATCAACAATGCAGGTATGTGTATATTACATCAATGATAATCATGATATAACTCAATGTGATAGGACAGAAATGTTTTTGTTGTAATTTTAGCAAAAAAAATGAGACAGTTTCTTGCTTTTGCCCTTTCATACCTTTTGGTTCTGTAAAGTATGGGATTTCGGGTCTGATAATTGACCAACATTCTCAAAGCACATGGCAAAGGGGACGTATGTAAGCTGTAACATGTGGGAAAACCTTATTGTGAATATTGCAAGGATGGTCTAAATTCAAACACACAGGTGTAAATTTGCTTTTGATAGACATCATTGTGATGGGAATGTTTCTATACAGGGTTAATGTTCTGCCCAAATTGGCGATCGAAGGAAGGGTATGAACTACAGCTAGCCGTCAACCACCTCGGTCACTTCCTCCTCACCAACCTGCTGGTGGACCTCCTCAAGAAGTCTGCGCCAAGTCGGGTCATCACCGTCTCGTCCATAGCTCATGCCAGTAGGTCATTTTGAATTCATATTTCTTGTAAACTTTTTGTGTTCAGTTAATTTCAAACATCTATTTTATTTCAAAAGAAAGTGTATTAGTTGGAATTTTTACCATGGTGAACATGATGAAATAACCAAGTAGAGAGTGAATAGTATTAGATCAAGATATTTACAAGCATCGGAATTTATGGTTCTATCGACTGAATTGACCCTTTGAGATTTACAACAGTTTGCTTAGAGATTGCGTAGTGTTGATCGTACTGTTTGTGGCTGTTGAACTGTCGTAAAGATTTGGTAATGAAGTGTTTGATAAGGGCTGAATGCATTGAGGTCTTGTCAAGTTCGTGATAGATGTGAAGTGCTTACATTGTTGGTGGGTCATAAAAGTTTGAGGATCAATGACATTACATGAAGGGGATTCTTTTGTACTGCGTATAGACGTGTGATGTTACCAGGACCTTCTGTTTATTTGGTTCTGGAGCTTACATTGTTGGTCAGGAGATGAAGGACTGAAATGATTTAGTTGTTGTACATTTCTGTTAGAATTGTTTCAATAAACTCAAAATATCTAAAAATGTACACACCTTATGTGACACTTTTTGGCAACAAACGACTTTGCAAACACCATATACATCAAAATATCATTTGTAAAGGCCTATCTATTCTGACAAAATCATGTACATCAAACCAATCATATCTGAATAAAATATGTCATTTGCATGACTAAGTCAGGGCTGCTATCAGTTTCTGTTGTCGCCTCTTGTTGTGTTTACTGTTCAGCTACTTTTCCCCACTAAAGTTTTCGAAACTCATTTACATAACTTCTTTTGACATGCTCACATCGAAAGTCAAAGGTCACAAGTAATAGAATCAGTAAACAAAATCCTTGTAAACACGATTACTTGAAACATTTTGGTTCTATTAGTTTCTTATTTTGTAAATATCAGCTATGGAGAACTACCAAGATTTGAAAAGATTAGCAAGCTCATGGCTTAAGAATGGTTTTGCAAAATATTTTAACTAATAACAATTATATTTAAATCATTACATGATTGTAAAATATACCCAATGAAAAGTGATAATTACTGTGTGACCTTGAATGTCAGGAGGTCAAAGTCACAAGAGAAGGATAAGTCAAATTTTGAAATCAGAAACAGCTTTTTGAGAACTTAGATCAATCCTTTATTGATTATACCCCTTGGGAATTCTTTTGACATGTTCACATTCAAGGTCAAAGTTTAAAGTCACAAGTTCTGAAATCACTAAAAAATGATGATAAAAATTGCCGGAAGTCATCCCAATAAAGTCATGAAATCAAAAGGCTACAAGTTGTATGTGCTATTTCTTGACTGTAACGTCCAGTCGTCTTTGATGTGGAATATTTAGAAAAAACATACCTGTTTTATTGCGGCTGTGAAGAAGATGGAAGCCCTCAGTTTCGGTACTGTTCTGCTTTTATTTTGTCCCGCAAACACTCATCTTTGTTATTTTATTTTTGTTTCATTTCTTTTTGTGGTACACTCATCTAGTTAAAACGTGAACCCCGATTTCACTGCCCTCATAAGTAATAAGAAAATCGTATCCCTGCAGGAGGCCACATCAACTTCGATGACTTGAACATGGAGAAGACATACGACTGCTGGCAGGCCTACGCTCAGAGTAAACTCGCCAATGTTTTGTTTGCCCGGGAGCTGGCTCGGAGACTTGAGGGTGATTAGTAATCAATTTAATTCAGTGTTACACTACTGTGTGGAAAGGGAGTGTTTTACGCTTTGTTTTATGAATATATTTGTGGGGGTTTTTTTAAATCAGAAAATAAAATCTTATTTTGTTCAAATTTAGTTTCATATGTAAGGTTGTTTTTTTTACAAGATTGCAGTATATTTCATTTTAACAAGTGCACAATATCTCAAGAAAATGTTTTGAATAAGCTTTCTGTCATTTTTAATAGTAGATACTTGTGCATTTCCATACATTGACATCATGCATCATAAAAAATCATAAAATATTCTTTGCTTTGTGAAAGGCATGATGATACAAAAATACAAATTATTATATTATGTCCATTTTTTCATCCACTCAGTGATTTTTTAAGACAACCATGATAAACTAGTCCTTATTTCCCCTTTAAGATTTTGCATAGATAACAAAATAGTTTATGAAACTTGTTTTTAGCATCTTAAAGGAACAGACCAAGCGTAAGTCATAAAATTTACATTGTCCCCTCCAGGATCAAGTGTGATTATTAGGACATCAGGAAATAAATTTTCACTTTCCAAGTTTTTCCCTCTGCTAAAGGTACTGGAGTCACGTCCAACTCGCTACACCCGGGAGTTGTAAACACGGAGCTGGGGCGCCACCTTCCTCTGCTGGGGGTCTCCTGGTTCAAGAAGGTCACCCACAAGATCATGTCCATCTTCTTCGTCAAGTCCGCTGAACACGGAGCGCAGACAACCATCTACTGTGCAGTGGAGGAGTCTCTGGAGAACGTCTCCGGCAAATACTTCAGGTATGGGATAGTTATGACATGGACTCTAGCCCATCTGGTCAAGGCTTATAAATTTTCTCACCCCCCTGATTGTCCTCTCACTTTGTTATCATAGCAATATATGTGGCATGAAGACACTAATAAGTCCTTTGATTCGAGTTCAAACTTTAAGTTTTGTTGGGAGGTACATTGTATCTAGGGGGTCAACATTTGAACCTGGGCATGGCAAGCACTATACCTGAAACCTCTGAACAACAAGTCTTCAGGTTATAGAGTAAATATATGAGAGAAGCCAGGTTTGAATCTCACGTACAGCTCAAGTTATCCATACCTTGACCAACGGATTTTACCATATATTTTAGATGCTTATTTACATAGTTTATAAATGAGTCTAAACTATAAAATGGTAAATCATGCAAAGACTATTGAGCCAATGGCTCTTTTTAATTTTTTTTTAAGCCACTTTTTATTTAGCATACCTGTAGGAGGTTGATTGAGGCCTTTAAATTCCAAACTTGTGCAAAAAAAATTTCCAATCTCGCTTTTCAGAATTAAACCAAAAAAAATCAAGAATCTGGAGAGACATGTTTTCGAGCCGATTGGTTATAGTATATATATTTTTCCAGTGACTGCGCTGTCAAAGAGCCTGCAGAACGAGGTAGGAACGACGAGGTCGCTCTCCGATTGTGGGAGATAAGTGCAGAGCTCGTCAATCTACACCAGTCTTCTTGATACAAGGTGTTCGGTTTCCTTTTCATCGAAGTAAAGATTAAGAGCTCAGAAACGTCTACACCTCGCCGATCTGAACTTACATCTGTCTGGTATCCTCAAGAAATGTCACTGTATATGCTGGAGTTTTGGAAACCATCACTCCTTTACATGTATGCAATTTGGTTGTGAAATATGAACCTATACAACCAGCAAAAGTACGAAAGCTTTTTGGGTCTGTTGAAATTTCAATAAGTTTTTTCATGAGAACATTTTGTTGAATTCCATCTTTATGATGTGAAAAATATTCCATGGCAAGCCTTTCCAGTACCATAACTGATGATATATATTAATCAATCTATAAATTATATATCTTAAATGATACAATTCATTATTTCCTCACAGAAATGTTTTGATACTATAATTATCCTTAAGGACATTTAAATTAGAATCAGGGATTTCTGAAATCATGACTGAACATTTTCAACTTTCAAGGATGAATTGTTTTACTGACTGTGAATATATTTTGTATACTTGAGAACTCATCAAAAGAATCATGACATTGTATGGTTACTTGTTTGATTAACTGTTATTATTAATCAAGTTACTTACTTCTGCAGGTATAGTCTCATATTGTGAAATCAGTTGGGTGGAATGGTTTGTACATATTCTGCGAGACCTGATTTGCTTTCAATACAGTTCAGGCTGGTATGGTATTGGTGGAACCTTGTAAATCAGGTTATTTTGTAAGGTGAAATTATAGTTTTAATTTCATCTTGTGATTCCTATGTATAACATAGTTATCATATGACGGAGTCATAAATGATAAAAGGTATGCCATTTCATTGTTTAGTTATGAATGAACAAATTGAAATACCACTCTTTTGTGGTA
The DNA here is from genome assembly GCA_921293015.1 of Phorcus lineatus. Classification (NCBI taxonomy): domain Eukaryota; kingdom Metazoa; phylum Mollusca; class Gastropoda; order Trochida; family Trochidae; genus Phorcus; species Phorcus lineatus. The sequence goes on from OV121084.1 coordinate 3,350,632, forward strand.
TGCAGTTCCCACCAAGTAATGTTGATGCATTGTTTTCTGTGCATATGTAAATTTGTGAGAGAGAGGTGTTTCTGGTACTATGTTTTTGATACATATGGTACAAATGTACAGATTTTTACAGAAAATGGCACGTTAAGGGGTACTTTGTTTAACTCAGGTGTTATTTATTGCTGGTGTTGGTTTTATTTTATTTCAGACAGAATTGAGTGATGACGATATCATATTGACATTTAAAAAACTTCCATTCCATTTACCAGTTTAGATCATCAGACATAAAAGGTTCTGATGCAGATCCCCCAGGCCCCCACACATCTGAAATTGTCTCTTGTCCTTGGGAAGAAAGTATCATTGAACACTGCAAAGCTGATGAGCTTCAGAGCTCAAGGCTCTTTTTTATATAACATGCTAATAATCCAAACTGAAAGAATCTGTTCAATTCCTGTTTAATTTTATATTGATACAAGCAATATTCTTGTTGAATGTGTGAATAGGATAGGATGATATTAATGCCTTTTTTGGTTGTAGTTTTTTATCATTCTTATGACAGACAACAAAAACATAGAATAAAACACTTAAAGTTTTGTTTTCTAAATTTTGCCAATACCTTAATTGTAATATTTCTTTCATTCACTACCTCTAAACTTATATGCATTTCCTTGTTTGTTTACAAACATCTAACAACAATTCAAACCTTAATCAAGTCTAGAATTAGACATGTTAAACTTTTCGAGTCTCCACACTTCGCACGTGCAAATCGTGCCCCATGTCACCCACAATCCTTCAGTCCTATCGAGCTCACTTTTCTTGTTGTTACGCAACCTGCAAAGACGTTGCTGTCTACCGGAGAGAAATCTTACCTTTAAATTACGAAACTTCCCTGTTTCCAGTATCCTGGTATCGTTATGATTATCATATATATCTTTTTTACATGCAACATTGTAAATATTCATTTATTCTCCTTTTTGTTGAGGAGTTTATTCTTCGTTGCACTTCAAAAATGGCGTGCTTCGTATCTCGTGTTCGTACACGTGACAGGAATTTTTAAATTTTGCTATTCTAATAATTCTTATTTAGCTTTACGATTGTTTGGCTAAATATGTTTTATGTATTATTGACCTCGTTTAATGATTGTCGGGTATTCGGGTATGGTAAGCCCGCCCATTTATCGATTTTCTTCTCGAGTATTTCTACCCGTTTTTTTTGTGTAGCGTGTATTCGCGCTATGTAGCGTCTTTTCTCATGCGGTTGATTTGCATTTTACGACGCTTCCATTTTCACATATATTTTGACCCTCGTGTTTGTAAGTTACACTCGGGTTTAAATTTAATTTTTGAATTTTATATTTTATCAATTCTCCAGCCTTACGATTTAGTTGGGTTTGGAAAATGTATATTTTTGGTAAGGAAATTAAATTATTATATTTAATTTCTAGTATCTCCTCTATGTGTAATTATAAGTTTAAATTTCACTTGAGGGTTATTTTTTATTTCAATGTTTTTTCATATGTAGTTTTCTATGTATGATTCTTATTTCTACATTTATCACTTCTTTGGTATATATTTTTCATTTTGTTATATATACTTGATATTGTGTATCATGATTACCTGTGTGTTAACGATTTTCCTTAACTATTCACAGTATCATGAGCAACTCCAAGAAGTGTGAGGGGTGCCATAAATTCATGTCGGCGGTTGATCCTCATCCTTGCTGTCCACGATGTTACGGGATCAACTGCTCGTTCGACCGGCCTTGCGAGTTCTGCTCCGACTTAGATGAACCTGTCTTCCAAGCTTATGTGGCTGCACGCAAGAGAAGCTTGGCGAAGGCGACGTCCAAGACCTCTACAGTCTCCATCCCCCCCCAGACGGACCTGGCAGCGGATCTAGCCCAGTTCAGATTGATGGCACAGAAGATGTTGCCATTGATGAACCGCTTGATGAGCCTTCCGGAGGTAGCTGAAGGAGTGGTACCGGAGGAGCAAAGGCTCACCCCGTCGCCAGGGCGAGACTTAGTCTCCCACATAACTGGTCGGCGGGGGGGTGAAGAGAAGTCAGAAGATGCCATCTCTATCATCGCCCCATCTGTATTTGATTCCGCGCTGCCCACGCCGTCATCCAGGGACCCAAGGTTGACCAAGAAGGGCCACAGACTATCAACAAAGGGGGCTGAGGCGGCCAGGAAGTTCTCCAAGGGGGTGACGAAGACGAAGACCAATGGGAACCCCATGGGTACTGATAGGGGACGGCTTCCCATCATTCTTCCGACGGAGGGGGACAAGGCCACGGACAAGGGGCCCTCCAGTACAGCTTCTGCTTCTTCGACTGAGCGCAACCGTTCCCAGAACAGTTTGGTGGACTATGAGAAGTCGTCATCCTCATCTTCCCAAGAAGTCCAGTGGCGTCCCAGGGGCGGGAAGCAGCCAGTGGAAAACCAGCGGCCTATGGATAACCAGCAGCCAGTGGAAAACCAGCGGCCTGTGGACAACCAGCAGACTGTGGACAACCAGCGGCCTGTGGACAACCAGCGGCCCATGGACAACCAGAGGTCCGTGGACAACCAGCGGCCCGTGGACAACCAGCGGCCAGAGGTCTCCCAGCGGTCCGTCGGCTCAGGCTCCAAGAGGAAGTCTGGGGACCCGCCTGAGATTTCTTTCTATGGCTCCCAGCCGGGTACTGTAGTCAAGAGAAACAAGAAGGATGCCTCCATGGACTCTCCCTTTCAGGGCTTATCCTGGTTTGAGAAGATAGACGAGGTCTACCGGCACTTCCCAGACTTGACTCGTCCTCCAGCTACCACGCAGCCCATACAGAATGACATCAGTAGGGGAGCTCCAAAGACTGTTCCTGTGGCGGCTAAGTCTCTACCTCCACCAGACTCCACGGCCCAGTTAGCGGCACAACTGTCGGAGAGAGTGGGTTCGTTGGGCTTCGATAAGCAACCATCTAGAAGCTCGTTCTACAGGGGGTTTCCCTATAAAGTTCATAATGCGAACTTTACCAAGGCAGAAGAAACTTCTTTGGATGACAACTTCCGCTACCTGTTGGGGAAGGGGACGCCTTCGGAGCAGATAAAGGTGAACGATAGCCGTCTCAAGGAGGTGGAGACTTCTATCCATAAAGCGATGCAAACTTCCTCATATATTCATTGGTTTGCGGCCACTGCGGCTAGACAACTCCCGGCAATTCCGGACTCTGCTGACCCTAAGGGGTCTACTTCGGTTCCCTTCTCGTCCTTGGCCACAGCCAACGCCTTCTTCGACTCGTTAGGGGATGCCGTCTTGGATCTCGATCGTCATCTCCTCTGGATGGATTCCCAGTTAACTCTGCTAAGACGTTCAGCTTACATTAAGCAGCTGCCACAGAATACTGACCCAAAGATAAAAGAGAAGTTGTACCAGGCTCCTTTGTTTAGTGGCACCCTCTTCGGGGACTCTGTGGGCCAAGCTCTAGCTCAGAAGGACAAAGAACTGGAAAGGAAGAGGAACGAGGACATTCACAACTTAGCACTGTCAGTGTCTCCACGGCGAAGGCAGTCGCCAAGGATAAAGCAATTCACACCTTCTAAGAAGCAGTCGTTCCAGAAAAACCAGGGCCCGACAACTCCAAAGCGGAATTTTGACAGGCACTTTGGCAAGAACACAACGCCTGGCAAGAGTGGCGGCCGAGGCCGAGGCAGGGGCCAGCAGCGGGTTTGACCGGCAGGCTCCTTTGTACGACCAGATATCGACCCTTGTCCGCCCTCCGATTTTCCCGTTGAATGTGTTTCCTGGTCAGGTCGGGGGTCGTCTTCAACAATTTGCCGTCAATTGGCCAATTGTTTCGGACGACCCCTGGATACTCTCTGTAGTTTCTCAGGGCTATCGTCTGATGTTCCATTCTTTTCCTCCGGTTACCTTCTTTCCGGAGGGTCCACGTTTTCATCTGTCCGGTCCTCCTCTGGTGGCAGCAGAGGAGGCAATTCAGAAGCTGTTGGTGAAGGATGCTGTGATAGAACTGGATCCGAAGACAGTCTCCAAAGGTTTTTATTCACCAATCTTTCTTGTACCCAAGAAGGACACGGACGAGCTGCGCATGATCATCGACCTGAAGAACTTGAACCGGAACTTCCTGCAGAGACCGCCTCACTTCAGGATGGGGGCTGGGGTGCACACCTCATGGACCAGATGTTTCAGGGCACTTGGTCTCGGGAAGAAGCGCCGCTTCACATCAATCAGTTGGAGATGTTGGCTGTCTGGAAATCTCTTCAGTTCTGGCAGAACCAGTTGAGAGGGAAAAAGGTAATGTTGGCGTCAGACAACACGACAGTAGTGGCCTACGTAAATCGTCAAGGAGGGACACGATCAAAGGGGATGTTAGATCTTTGTCTTCAACTGTTCGACTGGATCGACAAGAACGGGTGTCAGATCAGGGCCAGACACATTCCAGGTCATCTGAATGTTCTAGCAGACAGCTTGTCACGGCCGAACCAGATCCAGTCAACAGAATGGACTCTTCATCCCACATCCTTCCAGATGGTGGCAGACTTGTGGGAATCTCCGATGATAGATCTGTTAGCGACCAGTCTGAACACGCAGCTTCCAGTCTACGTCAGTCCGGTTCCGGATCCACGGGCTTTCGCCGTAGACGCAATGTCAATCAGCTGGGACGGTCTTCTTGCTTACGCCTTCCCTCCACCAGCGCTGGTTCCAGCAGTCTTGGAGAAGGCAAGACGTCACAGCTGCGTCATCATTCTGATTGCTCCAGCCTGGCCCAATCGTCCTTGGTATCCAGATCTGTTGATGTCGTCAACCCATCCGGCGGTGGAGCTGCCAGTGTTTCAAACCTTACTGAGACAGCCAAGGTCCGACAGGTTTCATCGAAACCCCGAGTCTCTACATCTGCACGCCTGGAGGTTATCGAACGTAACCTCAGGAGAAGTGGGTTTTCTCAAGAAGTCGCAGAAGCAGTTCGGGGAGGCCTCAGGTCTTCGACTTCTGCCCTCTATGACTGCAGATACAGTAAATTCACCGAGTGGAAGCAGCAATTCCAGTCTGATGCTGCTATCTCCATCCCACTCGTCGCTGAGTTCTTGCTCTTTCTGAGGAAGGAGAAGAAGTTGAAGGCGGGAACAATCGATGGCTACAAATCGGCTTTAACAACTGCCTTAGCTTTACAAGGAGTCGATTTGTCAAGGGACCAGACCATTCATCGCTTGTCCAGATCGTTTCAGTTAGAGGATCTGAAGACTCCCAAGTTTCAGCTTAAGTGGAATCTGTCGGTGGTGTTGTCCGCTCTGCTGTCAGATCCGTTTGAGCCTATCAAAGAGGTTTCCCTGCAGTTTTTGTCTTGGAAGACAGCTTTCCTGTTGGCGCTGGCTTCTGCAAGCAGGGTGTCAGAGTTACATGCTTTAGACCATTCTACCATGACGCATGCTAAAGACTGGCAGTCCGTATCCCTTACTACCCTTCCCGGTTTCGTGGCAAAAAATCAGAAGTCGACAGTTGGGCCGTTGGGAAGAAGATGCTTCTCTGTTCCGGCTCTGTCCGTTGCTCTATCAGACGGCATGGAAAAGGATCTTCTTCTCTGTCCAGTTCGTTCTCTTAGGGAGTACCTGACCAGGACCAAGTTCTTTAGAAGGGGTAGACATAGGCTTTTTCTACCATGTCTCCCTTCTTCCAATAAGGACATTACGAAAAACACAGTTTCAGCATGGCTGAAAAAGACGATTAAGGCAGCTTACCATAAATCTGCGACGTCTCCGCCGATATTTGGTAAGGTGTCTGCGCATGAAATTAGAGCCTGGGCTACGTCAGCCCCCCTGTGGCACTCTACCTCGGTCGAGGACGTCATCTCTGCTGGATACTGGGCCTCGTCAACGACCTTCTCAACTTTCTATCTGAGGGATGTCCAATCTGACCTCCAAGGACTTCATCAACTGGGACCATTTGTGGCAGCCGGTGCAGTCCAGGCCTCCAAGCAGTAACATAGGTAATTACAACTCTTGATTGGAAAGAGGTTGTAAGGACGGAGTTCCTCCTTCTCGCTGAGAAATCCTATGTTGGCCGACCGCAGTTAACGGTTGTAAATCCACGACTGCCTAGGCCAGCCTACCATTACTTGGTTTAGCAGGAACTTGGTTCTCGCGACCTCTGTTTTTTGGTTAAAGGCAGTTACTCTTTTTGAGTCTCCAGCATCACTAGCTGATATCCTACCCTCCACCGATCTGTGGGAATCTGCATATAAGTTTAGAGGTAGTGAATGAAAGAAATTTAACAAAATTACAAGTATTTTGTATATTTATGAATGATACCTACCTCTAAACTTATAGTTTGGAACCCGCCCTGTCCTCCCCACGGATCGGATATCAGCTTATTGGGTTGCCTTCTACAAGAAAGTGAGCTCGATAGGACTGAAGGATTGTGGGTGACATGGGGCACGATTTGCACGTGCGAAGTGTGGAGACTCGAAAAGTTTAACATGTCTAATTCTAGACTTGATTAAGGTTTGATTTGTTGTTAGATGTTTGTAAACAAACAAGGAAATGCATATAAGTTTAGAGGTAGGTATCATTCATAAATATACAAAATACTTGTAATTTTGTTAAATCAGTAAGATATCGTCAACTCAGTCTGAAAATAAGGGCAGCCATATTTTCTAGAGCTTTTTTTCAACTAATTTATGTTTTCTGCTGTTGTTACTCAAGGTGTGGTTTATGTCTTACAATGCTATCTGAGAATTGACTGTTAATTTCCACTAGTGTGATAGTAAGTCAGCTAATGGCAGTCGTGAGATTATCTTCTTGTTTTTATGTATTGTTGTTGAATGTACATTTTGTAGAAAACTAAGTAATAATGAATCATTATGCAGAAACATGTTATTGTTTAACTGGAAGTATCGAAAGGGCCGTGTACTTACATTATTTAGTATATTGATGTTCTTTTTTCCAAACAAAAGTGTCTCTTTGGATCTCATTGGAATGATTATACAAAGGTTTCAACAATGATATATTGGAATATGCGATTGATTGAAATACTGTTGTTGACTTACATATTTGGAATTCCCTAGATTTTTATCAGCAAATGGCTGATTTTGAGTAGTTCAAAGTTTATTTGGGCACGTATCACTGTTGGATGATTATTAGGTCCTTCTCTCCCAACAGGGGCAGCTCAAGTTTTGTCTTCCTATCACAGAATCCAGATTGTTTGCAATTTACTAATTATTTAAAAAATCAGCGTTTGGACTGTTCCTGTAACTGTTGGAAATTAAAAAAAAAAAAATTTATCTTCTCAGATAACAGAATTCATTTGGAAACGTAACACAATATTTAAATTGATAAGAGAGAATAAAAATTTTCATTGCCAAGACTTTGAAGCACCTGAGAAATATAACCACATGTTACAGAGATTACAAGGTAAGAAATAACTGAGCAGCTTATGTTGGGAGAGAATGGGTTTGTAAAGAGGTCAGTTATATAATTTGTAATGAAAGGCATCATGTTTATTTTGAAACTTATCTTGACATGCCAATAATTTGTATTTTATGCATGCTTCAACGAACCACCTTTGTGAAAGTCATGACACGAGATGCGGTGGTTTTGTGTAGTTTTCATATGTGTGACACAGCATCATTGTTTACATACTGAGATATATGTCCTATTTTTATAGTAATTTCTCATAATGTCACAAAAACATCACATTACAACTCAGGGTTAATAGGTAAACGATTGACAATCAATAAAAAGTTTTAGTTTTTTTGTGAATTTATTAAAGAACACTTTAATTATTCTAATATGCCAGATTTAAAGTAAATCAAACAATTGTGAAACCTCCAAACATACATGTCTGAAAAGTACAGGATGTATTTAATTTACCTGTTTTGATATCTATTTCCTCTTTAGAGATTATTTTGTAAATAATTTGAACAATGTAATAATTTTATCCAAACTTTTTTTTGCCATTTTCGTATTCAAGAAACATAGCACCATACGTTGTAAATGTTGTAACCTATATCAATATTGTGTTACATGTCTACATATGATAATGAACATGATAAAGTTTTAGTAAATATTAACAATTGAAACTTTTTATGATAAATTTCTAATATGCACAAAATGCAAATTGAACAGTTGAAGTATTCCTACATTCCATTTATTTCCCATTACTTCATAGTATTCCCCTTGTATGAAATGACATCAAAAAAGTCTGAAAGTCATTGATTCTATTGAGCATTAGAAAATGTGCAACCTCATTTCAATGGACCCAGTTTGAAATCCTTATCACAGCAGCGAAGTACCAGATATGAGGGGAAATACATTCTAGTGCATCTATGCTAATACAGTGATGTTTTCAATAATGTGAGCAAGTGAATCATTGATTTGGATGTAATTTCTATGAAATTTATTTTAAAAAATGGATGAACATATCCCCTCCAATTTCTTGCCACAAAAATATATAGATATGTTTTCCATATGTTACAATCCTTTATTTGAAATATCTATTTAGTATACAGAAAAAAGTATATGTTCTAAATGATTTTGAGTATTATTTTTGATTAATTTGAAGAAAATTTTTTTTGTAATTATTGATATCTTATATAAGAAATTATCCAGCATGGTCTACAGCTAATCATTATATAGCAATATCTACCTTATTTATTTGGTTTATCCCATGAGATTGATATTACTGGTGATTGTACTTACAAGTATATATTATTTATTTGACATACAGCATTACTAGAGTGACCTTTGACCTAATTTATTAAGTATACCTATACATGTGATTTTTTTTCTTTTTAAAGTATAGCTACTTATAGTAACATGTATTCAATACCCTTTTTTCACCTTTCTGATTTTTTTTAAGTTAAGTAGATGTGTTCCATTTATTCTGTATTCAATATTTATTTCTTATCAATCCTCTGATAGGCAGGCTCTGATGTTGAATAACAAATGTCAAACATTTTAAGAGCCACACACGATGTATATCCAGAGTACAAATACCTTTTCAATGATTTTAAACTTCATTCATGTTCACTATATTAGACCTACAGACCTTTTCCATATATGATCAAATTATCATCTGCGAAAGCTAAACTACTGAAGAGTCCCTGAAATCAAGGATTTTTGTAGGAAAATTGCTTGAATCTTTTTGGAATAACCAGAAACCAGTGAGATCTTTATTTCAAGGTGCCGAACCCAAGTTTCAAAAGAAAGTAGAAAGAGGTCTTCCGGATTATTTGTCATCTTCAAAATGTCCTCAAGCATTTGATTTAGCATCTCGTTATAGCGATTGATCTGTCAGTTACTTTGAAGATCTGTTTCACCGATGCAATCAAGTTTTCAAGGCATTTTTTGTCTTCATTCCAATCATGATCTCAAGCGGGCAAGTCTTCCCAGACAATACCTCATCACTGAATTATCAGGTAATGTTTTCCAAAAACTGTTTCATCAGAACTCATTACAGATCATTGTGAACTTGTGGTAAATTATTGTTTTATCATTTGATTTCTGTAACATGAGAAAAGGGATTTATTTCTATTATAAATATATCAATAAAGATATTATTCAAGGAACAAGACATTTTTAAAGGTAGTGTTAACTGTGAATTCAGTATCAAGAATTTTTTTTACTAAAGGTGTTAATTTTGATAATCCCTGTCATAGTAAATATGTTCCCACTTTCAACTTATATGGTTGTTTTGTTATATAAAAAACAACAATCCTCTTCAGAATGTCATACCAAAGACTTCGTTAATCTCAATTTGTTTTGTTGAAGTTTCTTTGGATCATCGAATCTCCAACAAGAAGTATTCAAATCTTTTCTAATTCTAAATAGATGATCATGATTCTACTTCATAAGACCATTTATGTTGGTTTTGTTTCACATCTACCTACTTACCCTAAGTGTTCTGTCACCCTGTCTAGAAAAGCCATTTGTAATTGAAAAAAAGAAGCTTTCTTTAAATTTGTTGACGTTTCATTTTGATAAAAAAAAATTCCATTACATACAAACAAATTAATTTTATTGATTATTTCCCACTGTTCTTGTCCTGTCAATTTTTTTATGGACATTCTTAGAAATAAAATGGCTTGATGAATGGAATAATTCAATACATTTAAAAAAAAATTTCAGTAAATTTTTGTTCCCAAAGTGTATAGCAAATAGTTGATCGTGCATTGAGGTGAATGTGAGGAGTCAATGTGATATATCACAATGAGATTACTGACATGTTGCAATACAAAATGAGGGGGCGGGATAGTGCAGTGGTTAGGCGTTCGGCTTCGGATCAGAAGGTCCGTGGTTCGAATCCAGCCAGGGGCTCTGCAACTTTGTCTGCAGTAGAGAACTGTTCTACACGCAGTCAGGTTTGGGTGCAATGCTACACTGAAATTCAGCACAGTACCACCCGATGCTCGCAGGTTTCACCGCAATGCATAGCCACAATGGTGTTGTGGGCTTTCTCCCTGCAATAATACTAGCAGCCGCGATAGAAGTGAAATAATCTTGAAAGCGGCGTTAAAACACCAACTCACCTCACCTCACCTCACCGCAATACAAAATGCAATTTTCATGTGTCAACTTTGCAATAGATTATGAAAAAAGTAATAGTCAGCAAGACTGAAAATTATTTTAGTTGAAGATCAGGTGTTTTTGTTTGATGTTTCCATGGAAATGCACCAACTGTGACATATATTTCTTTCAAAAAAGGTATTGTAAATTGTCTACCCTCGACTATTTGATACAGAGATGTAAGAATTTCTTCTTTTTTTTAATGGAACCCATTGCTTCATGATGATCATCTGGAAAATGCAGTATTTTATTTTGAGCTGTTGGGATGATTTTGGTGTTGCAGTGAAGAAATATACGCTGTTTTTGACTTTTTGTCACTTTTGTATTCCTTGCTGATGATGCTACGATTGTACATTTTTCAAAAACAACGAAACCTCAAAGATATATTTTTGTCATTCCATTTCTTACAGAGTTAGAATAATCTTGTTGAGATATTGGAGATCTTCATCATTGTCAACTAGTCCTTATAGTCCTAGCAGGGACTTGTCTGTGATGTGTCATTTACTTGTGATGGATACAGGCTGATCCAGGATTATAACATGAAGGAGAGCAGGGGGCTGAAGGGGAACGGTGGGGTTGGCCGGTCATCCTTTTTAAGGTCAAATAAGAAAGTAAACAGGGGGGGGTGGGGGGGATGGAACCGACATAACATCCCCTGTGACCCTCATAATCCCCACTGGATCTGCCATTGGATGTTGCCAAGAGACTGTTGTTGCATTTTTCAAATCAGCTGGAGGGGCTTGCAGCACTTGTTTGAATCATAGAGTCTGGAAACTTTTTGAATTTTTAGTATGACGTTATGAAACATTATGAATGACTTGGTTTGCAATTTCAATATCATCAGATAGATCCAAGTTGACAAAATTTGGAGTGAGATGGACTGCAGTTTGAAGGAAGATGTGGGTTACAGTTGGTTTTGGCTGAGCCATCTTTAACACAAACTCTTTTATATTTCTTTTATGTTTCATGACGGTACAGCGCTTATAGTGGTTTGGGTGGTGGTTACTCTACTAACGTCATGGTCTCTGCCACATTTGGAATTACATGATTTAATTTTGGTATTAGCATAAACCTTACATCACTTCACATATAGCTACATGTAGTCTTAAAGGGGCAGTAAGCTGTTTTTTTAATATATTTTCTTATGTTCTCCAATAAATATTAGTTCATGCCAAATTAATTATCTTCAGAGGGATAAAACATACCATTACTCAATCCGGTCGTATACCTAGAGGAAGTAATCAAGTATCTAAACAACGGATGGCCTTTATTTGTGAACTTGTTTTAATCATTTGAGGTAGGGAATGAATTCCCATAGCTTAACTGTGCATGGTACTTTCATTTTAAATGCCATTGTCATTCGAGCATTTGTTTATTTTTCGTGAAATTAATTAACGTAGCTTAAACACATGCTACAGCCCCTTTAAGAAATTCTCCCCTGTCCTCTTCAGACAAAATGGTTGATGTGTTGTCAAAGAACTGAACAATTTTGTACAAAATATGATATGTGATCTTGTATTTAAGCAATAATTTTACAAGTGGAAGATGGACATGTTTCCAGGTATTAGTTTGTTTAAAGCAGGGAATGGTTCTTCCAGATTTTATTATAATTATTATAAATGCTGTTTCTGTCTTCATACAGTTGTTCTAAATTCCACTCACTTTAGTTTTGGTGCAGACTAATTGTTCAATGATGACAAAACATGGAAAAGCTATGCAATTGTTTTACTGACAGCAAGGCATCAATCCCTTACCCTTTTCACTGTCAATTTGTCTCTGGTTTTGTCATTCATGCATAGAGCTGATGAGTTCTAAGTATTATATTTCAACTCAAGGGAAAACCATGCTTACCTGAATTTGTTTACAATTTCATTAAAATCCTGTCTAACACAACACTCATACCTTGTGTTAAGATCTGAGCAGATCAAGGTAAGGGTTCTGTCTCGTGCACTTATGGCACTAGCCAATCACCGAGAGGCTTTCAAAATTAAGAAAGAAAATTGATCCAGGCAAGCCTGTGATAGGTTGTTTTATGGAAAGTGAAAGGTCACAAACATGGTCACAGTTTATAACCTTTGCTAAGTAGTAATTTCATTGTATTGCAGCAAGCATGAGTGTTATGTTAGATTAGGTTTTAATGAGATTGAATCTGTTGGCATGAATGTTAGAACTGTTTTCTACATTCAGGGTTGTCTCTGTTCATTGACTAGCTCTTTAGTGTGTGTATTTAGTGGTAAGATGGAAACACGGGTTAGAACCTTCTCTTGAAGGTGGACAATGGTATGGCAACCAGATATACGCAGAAGTAGAGTAGAAAGTTTACAGATTTTGTGTTTTTATCATAGAATTTTTAAGTTTAACATGCAATGATATGTAGTAATTGTAGATGTGAAGTCGGATGTCATTCTTACCCAACAGAGGTAGCTCCAGTCAAAAAATCCTCACCAAACCTCAGATTTCCAAAGGGGCAAAAAATTGCAACACAATCATTTGTAATATTTAAGCTTAAGAAAACTGAAGCTCGCTTGGCCATGAGTCAGTAGCTATGTTACGTCATTGTGTTCTGCCAAAAAGATTCAAAGTGCACAATAAAAAAAAAGGAGCAAACAGAAACCACTCAGAGATAAGCAGTGATGCTGATTGCACAATTAACTTTGACTGCGTCCAATCAGGCATCTCCATTGCCCAAAAAATGCTCATATTCAAACAGAGGTAAGATCAGGAGTTTGTGACTTTAGCTACCTTTTTTGGGGAGAGAGTGGTTAGATATTCCACTGAATCACTATTCATGTGAGAAATACTAGATTTCAGATATTTTTCATTCTCTCCGAACAGATGTAGCTCCGTCATTGATTCCTATTCAACCTCTGTCTTAATACGAAGGTTTCTTGATCTAGAAATGTAGAACGCTGATTGGATGCAATCAAAGTTAGTTGTGCAATCAGTGACGCCGTTTCAAAAGTTATCATTCACATCGCCTTCCGTAAGCTTTCCAACAGCTAAACTTTAATTGAATACGCACCTTGCACTTTGAGTCTTCTTTACAGAACACATTAGCCTCATGTTACGACTGCATCATTGCATAGGCCTGTGTGACATCAAATATGTCATTCATGCATTCGGTGTTTTCATTGGCTGAAATATTGCCAGGTAGTTTAAGTTGCAATATTGCGCCGGGAGGGGAAACTGCCAGAAGCCCGAGAAACCTTTGTATTTGGATAGAGCTTGTATAGGAATTTATGACGGAGCTACCTCTGTTAGGAGAGAATGGATATTTTTATGATAATTAATTTTCATGTACAAGATGTGGTTTTGGGTAGTATCCGTCCAGGCATTCACAAAGCAAGTAACGGTCTGCTGTAAAGTTTAGGAATAAAACTTTGTTTCTATCAATTGTGTTTCCTTGTTTGTGAACAATAGATCTACACTGTAACAAAATTCCTCTCCACTGTTCTTGGATACTTCTGCACATGGAAAGAATGGGTAAAGGTAGCTTGAAAACATATACCTCAAGGTCCATTTGTCACGATGGAGTTCTTTTCCAGGGAGAACATCCTTACAAACTCAATGAACATCCTAAGAAGAGAATCCTGCCTGGAGAGCGCTATGTAATATAAAGCCCTCCCAGCAGGATAAAATCAAGAATAAGGCCTCAAAGTATTCCTCTTCAAATGACTATTTTTCAACAATAAGATTATTTTTCAGTTTAAGTCAAAGTGCCAACTAACTATCCCTTTTGAAAATAACTTGAATTCAAATTTTCAATCTGCAAATGGCAGTTCTCAAACCTGTATACGACAGACGTCCTTACGTAAAACTCTGACAATTATAGCACTGTACAAACCTTGCTGAGATAAGACAGATATGCAATTCTAGTCCCTTTTGTAACCAAGGTCTGGTCTGGGTTTATGTGATATTTTACAGATGCTTCTGTTAATATGTTCCTTTTGCATTAACAGTTGAATCAGTGTAATTATGGTAAGTTCACGGTTATAAGGTAGTTAAACATTACTTGTGGTCATTATTAAGGGCAGCTTCAGGATCAGGTTGTATTTTATTGAACTACAGGAAGGTTGGGTTGGCCAATCAAACACCTAGAACTTTGAAGAAGGCTAGGATAGCCATAATAATGAATTGCTCTGATGTTTTTTGGTATATAAGGTATATAACGCCCTGAAGGATTTATCAAAATAAAATCACTTTGTATCAAGGCATTTGTATCAATATTGTCAAAAATTACATTCCAACATGATGTTTATATTCAGGTCAACAAAATTTCCTTTGCGAAACATGCATTAGCTCTTGGTCCAGTACTTTGTAATTAAAGAGCCACTCCGTGATTTTCATAACATATTATTTACCTTTGATACGAACCTAAATGTCATATGTGGCGATATAAAATCAAAACGGCTTAACTTTTCATATCCAAAAGACATATATATGACAAATACTGGTTTTCCATGAAAATCTAAAAACAGCCTTATAAATACACAGAGGTGTAGATATCACGTCCAATATACATGGATACTAGTTATATATCCTAACAAACACTATCAACTCCTAACTGCCCTCCTGGCTGTTTTAGATAAGTCTCCGAAATTACGTTTGACTATTTGACGCTCGCCACTGTCCGGTTTTCGATCATAATTGTGACGTTCTACCTTCATATTGTCAGTGTAAAAAAAACAATTAGCTTTAAAATGTGTCTTTTTGGTAACAGTCGATACTTCTTGATAAAATGACACCACTGATTAAGTTTGGCATATATGACTCCAACAACTCACGGAGTGGCTCTTTAAATTCTCGTAGCTCCTTCATATACCCCGATATCCTTGTGCCAAAAGCCTTGTATCCCTGACGGCTGGATATACTATTAATAGCCTGTAATTTGTCAGCAAATGAAAACAAAATGTTTCTAACTCAATGCACCATGCATTGTCTAGCGGGGTATGTCATGCAAATGGGATGCAATGCTGCTTGAGAGCTTAGCAGCGAGAATACACGGTCTTTGATACTTTGAGATAAAACAAATATATTTGTCAATCCCTTAACATTGAATATTGTTTTTTTTTAACCAGCCAACTGCCTAGAACAGGCTCTCTTTCCTTAGTGTGATTGACCCTGGAATAAACTCTCATCCAGGTGTTGCCGCTATCACTTGATGCGAGTTATTTCATTGGCATATAGTGACAAGGCTTTGGCCCCAAAGGATATAAGGGTATGTGTAGAAGCTACAAGTGGATACACATACGCTGATGTAACAGAATCATTCCAGAAAACATTAACAGTGAGGTTAAATACTTAATTCTTCAGAGTGACATACAAGTGACATACTCTGGAGCGCCTTTGAGCAGGTTTTCAAAGAGAAAACATTTAGTATGTTGTTTACAAATTTTGATTTAGCAATTTATGGTCCGTTGTCATTAACACAAAATTTTACAAAGTCAAAAATATGTCTACTTGATCAGAAGATAAGGTGATTTCAATCATTCAGTGTAATAAAATCACTGGTTCATGGAATAATCACACACACAAACTTTTATAACGAAATATAACTCTTTATTACAAATTCATATATCTATATATATAATGATAAAATGACAATTTCAATATGGAATATCATAAACAATATTTGATATCT
Source organism: Phorcus lineatus (assembly GCA_921293015.1). Classification (NCBI taxonomy): domain Eukaryota; kingdom Metazoa; phylum Mollusca; class Gastropoda; order Trochida; family Trochidae; genus Phorcus; species Phorcus lineatus. The sequence continues at coordinate 3,366,815 of OV121084.1, forward strand.
GGCTACTTCAGTAAGCACAGTACGTTGCAGAACACACAAACATCCCGACATTTGCCTGCTTTATCTGATGTTTCTTGTATAAAATGATTATGAACTAACTGGATGATTTACTTACAAACTGAGGCATGAAACTTTAATGTTGAAACAAAAGAACCAATGTACAAGCTTTATTATTCCTTCTTGCAACTGAAAAGGAGATAAGACCTCAAATAAATCTCTAAATCGGTAAAGATTTAATTTTGGACTTAGATCAGATGAGTTCCCAGATATTTAAAGTTTCCTATCCACTAAGTAGTCATACCAACTGCCAAATGATGGTTAAAAAACCTAGGAATTTGAAGCTTGGGTCAGTAGAAGAACTCACAAACGTTAGTAATGGGTCTCCTACCAACCTGAGCTAGATGGGGAAACTCTGTTTGGACCTTTTCCATGAAAGTGACCTGCCATTACAACATCCAAACCATCTGGATAATATGCCGTTTATGGTTTAAAGGAAAGATGTCCAAGGCATTTTCATGAATGGAGGTAACGGTCCTTGAGTGCTACCTCCTTAGTTACCCACGGCCGAATGTCCAATAACCCTACACTTTACCACCCCTGAGACTTTTCATAGTGAAAATCTGTAATGAAATTACAAGACCTTGATATAATTAAGCCGATGGATCTGTGAGTCCTGTAAAACTGGCATGCAATCTAGTTCTCGACCTGCACTTCAGTGTTCTCAGCCCACCATATTGCAAGTATTCTTTTCAAATTAAAGTTCAAGAGCATTACGAATTTATTACCACCCAAATACTGAGACACATTTTTCCATCATCTCATGTCAAAGATTAAAAACAAAATTAACTTGAATACAGGTTTACCGAAACCTGCCATGCTATGGTGAGTCGGGGTTTAACGCCGCTTTCAATAGTATTTCACTTATGTCGCAACTTGCAGGGACAAATCCCTCAACTACATCGTTGCTATGCATTGCGGTGAAACCTACGAGCATCGGCTGGATGAGATGCTTAGAGTATTGGAACATTCGGCCCTGGGTGACCAATGATGGGATGGGATAGACAAGAAAAAGCCTCCATCATAAGCTGTATGCAGAATATATTACTTAGAGAAGGTCCTTTCTGCAGCATTTCCTACCTTGGAATTTGAGGCATCAGATAAAGCTTGCGTTCTGATTATAATGGTTGTAACATATATATGTTTGCAGATGATGTAAGTAGAAGACATTATCAATCAATAGCAATATCCATGAAACAGAATATTAACTTCAGATCTCAAGAGGAAAATAATATTTTACACCCTAAACTTTTCAAAACATTACATGAATCTATGGAATAACTAGACATTAATAATTGCAATGTTGGTTAACTATATTATGACAAATACTTCAAAACGGCTGGCAAAAATTCAATACAGACATAAATATATATGAATGAGTAGACTATATCAGCTAATGTAACCAAAGTCTTTACAAACAAGGCAAAGTGAGCACAGCTCACATACCCCCTCCTATAGTTTGATCGCCTTTATGCAATATCAGTTATTTGAAAAAAATATGTAGTCAAGGTGATGAAGGTGATGTTACATATTTGGACAATTACACGATCAAACTGGTAGTTTTGCTGTTTTTGGTCATGATTGCAAAGAAAATTTGCACCTAGGAGCCACAACAACAAACTGAAGGTTAAATTCATACCAAATTCAAAGTATTAGAGTCATATAGTTTTCAAGAAATGGTCTGGAAATGAAACAAAGTCTCAAAATTTGGGTGCTTCCACAGAAAATCTTAAAAATTAATTGCATCCTGGTGTTGTAACCCTATAAAGGCACATCTACACCCTATAGGTAACATTCATCCCAATTTGAAGTTTTCAAGCAGTGTTCCGGAAATGATTTTAGACGGACAGGCGGCGGATGCACACGCAGAGTGCTATAAACCCCTGACTACGTCATAGCAAGGATATAAATAGATATATCTTTTTTATATAAAGATGATGCAATAACCTCCAAATCTAAAATTCCCAATGAAATATACTTATTGATATGGCCTATTTTAAAAATCTGTAAGCTACAAACATTCATCACAACCTCCAAGAGTTAAACCCTGGATTCAACACTGCGCAGCCTTTAATGATTCATAATGTGTAATTCCTACAAAAATATCCAGCTTTAAAATTTCACTCCATCATCGCTAACACAGCAGGATAATCATTATGCATTATATAAACAATTAAGATGTCAACAATCTCAAGATTTGATTGACATGATTTTCCATTCTAATCTTATATCGACAACATTTTTAATTTTTCAAGGGAACATCAATTTTACATATCAATGTCATCCATTTTGCAAAGAGGACAGTAAATTTGTATCATTGATGTCATTAACTTTTAAAGAGCCAATTAAATTCATAGTATCAATGATTAAATCAAAGAATTATGTAAACTACTGGTATGTTTTCTCTGAAAATGACCTATGTTTTAACTAAGCAGTGGGATCTCTTACAAGCACATATTCATTCAAAGCTCTCTCAATGCTAACCTTGATGTAAGTACTGTCCATGTACATTAGCTTACATATATCTTGATGCCACCCTCCTCCATCAGCGTATTTGAATCTGCATAGCTCCTTCATCACCCTGGTATCTATCAGGTATGACATCGATAAATGGAGCATGTAGCGAAAATCTCAAACTCAACAGACGTATCATTTTAATAATGCTGCTCTTAGATGCAAGTCATTTAATTGGTAACACTAACTGCAATCTAAACCTTCTGGCTTTATAGATATCTGGATATTGAGGAGCTCTGAGGAATCAAATATGCTGATGTAGCAGGACGTCATAGCGCTAACAAAGCTTGGAAAGTCTAGGCCCAGATAAGCAGGTGAGCACGTCTGAGATGAATTTATAGGGTGGTATCAGCATTTATGATGATTTATGACATTTCATCACAATAGAAAAGTAAACAAATTCAGATCTAAACAATTCACTTGAAACAATAATGATATACATATAACAGTGAATATAAACCAGCACTTTGAATGGTAATTAAAGTTCAGAATGTAAGCACATAGGCGTGTAAATATTATAGGTCCTCTCCTATTTCGTACAAAATTACTGTAAAACGGTTACAATGATGCAACAAGTGAAGTTACTCGAGGCTATAATTGGAAAACGCTTAAACTGATTTAGGCAATAATCAATAGACAATGACAATCTTTAAAAGGTATCTTAAAATGACTTCACAACACTTGTTTGAACAAAAACCGGAAATTCTTTTTTTCTACTGACAGTGAAAAGTGACAGATCCATATACAAACATTAAATGAAAACAAAATTAAGTTTTTTTTAATTTTTGTAGTAAATGAAGGTAAAGTTTAAAATCAAACTGAAAGATTTAAAATCTTTGCTATAGAAAATCCTACATGCGACAAATATCAGATTGTAAAACAGAAGTGACAGTGCAAGTCTCAACATTCGTCAAATCTCAAGTAAATAAAAGTTATCACAAGTTTTGATTTTTTGTAAAAATAATAACTCTTCTAGAAGCTACTGGCCTAGCAAACACATCATAAGAGATAGTTCCATCAAAAGATTAAGATACGTGGTCAGCAGAGGTATACGGCTGTCTCATCAAAACATAAAACACAATACAATACAAGGACCCCTAGAGAAACACAGTTGAAATAAAACAATATGTAACAAAATATTACAATAATATCAGGTGAATTTCCTCATTATCATTTCATTAATTTCTATACTTAGCATCTTCTACCGTTAATATTGTTCTGTTATAAATATCTGGTATGTAATCAATTTATAAGATAACATTATAATTGTGCAAATTGCACATCGATGGCTCTATGAATATGCATGAAGATGGACATAACATACAAAATTAAAGAAAGTATTACCACTAATCAAATTGCTATTTATCTTCAAGATATCTTAGATGACATCAAACCAATCAAGACTCCTATTGCAATATTCATATATCTTCATTTGTTCTAACAAGTCACTTGAATTTACACTGAATATCATTCATATGCAGCCGACTACAGGTGCCACAAGATACACACAAAATTACTTTTATGACACTAATCTAATTGGTGATCGCAGACTCTACAATTCTTCTATTTATTAGGCCTCTACCTTACAAACAAATAAAATATTAATAAATATGAAATCCACCCTGAGAAATTCTCATGAAATGCAAATATCAAGTTGTTGACATTCAGGCTTCCATGCTTTAGAGTAAATATATTGCACTAGTCTAATAAGTCTATGTGGAACATGTGAGATATGTGGCTTCAACTACCAGATACACAGTATACAAGGTGGAGGAAATATACAGTGTTACTTATCATGATCATACATTCTCAGTCATTGAGAATACCATATAAATAAAATACATTATTCAAGAGTATTGACCATATTACAAAAGCAATGGCTATTTGGGTACATCACTCTTACATATCATCTGTTTCTTCCTTTTTATGCAATATGTGTTATAGTAAGTATATTTACATCGATCAGCTGGAACTTTAGCAAAGAAATCAAGAAGATTAGCTCATCTTTATGCAAGCTTACAATCATATGAATACATAACTAATTTTGTCAAATTGCAATATTTCAGGTATTATGAGGTGTCACTTATTACATAGGAATAATCACATAAAACTGAATCTTATGCACATGAAATTATCATTTGTATAAATAATTGACTTACCTTTGTAGGTAGCAAGTGACTTCATTATAGTAATCATTGTAGATTTACAACAGTGATATAATCAACAGGAAAGAAATATCTTGAGGTTCATTAAGAAGGCACTGAACTGTATCAAGTTGGTCACTGAGAATATCCAGGAAGACATTTACAAAAGAATTTTTTTTCAATTATCATATAGTTTTAAAGTCACAAAAACTTTAACATGTTTGCATCCTTTTCAATGCATTATTTCACAGAGGATTTTTCAACTCGACTGAGGAAATGTTTTCTCCACATTCATTTATTCTATCATACCCATAAATCAAATGATAAACTAAACTGCTTTCCACTGCATAATAGTCCATTTTCCGATTAAACAATGAACTTGAGCTGTTTATTGCACAAAGCAAAGACAATGAATTGATTCAATGCAACAAAACTACACCAGGAACAAAACATCTACCTCCTATGTAACACAATGTTATTCTAATTTTAATGTTGATCTCTGATACTACACAAACATAGAAATTGTGTTGTTTCTTTTTTTAAATTAAAATTTGACAATGTTCATAATGACATCTCAACAATCACAATTTCTAGATAAAAAACTTAGAATTTTGACTGTTTATACATAAGTAGGATCAAATATATCATAAGTATTTATCATATGGACATCTTTGTGCACAAGATAATCTTCATTATGTACTAATGAGAGAAAAGTATTTGTTTTCTGTGAGGAAGAATCTTCACATCAACACAGACAGAAGTACCCTGTTACTCTGCCAGACACGACATATTACTTGACTTCTTTATCTACCAGGTATTTCCTCACGGCCAGCAAGGAAGCTTTCATATTATGGCAAAAATTAAATTTGGAAATATCTTAAAATAAAAGTTGACTTTCGGTGTACTGGAAGCTTCTAAAAACTTAGTGTAAGAACTCAGAAATATATATTTATGACATCTTTACAAGATTGTTTGATGACATGTACTGTTTAGCAGTTCTGGCACCATCAAAGACAATGAAAGATAACAAATGAGTAAATTATGAAACAAAACTTTCCAGCATGGGCTAACACATTATTTCAACATTATGACAATGCCCAAATATATAGTAACCATATAGAGATTTGTGGTATTCACCACCATTCAGTAATGAAAATAGTATTTGATATACTTCATATGCATGCAAAACAATTCAAATACTGCAAATCTGAAATATTGCAAAGAAATGATTATTTACAATGCTCCTGAATATGATGACAACATTGCTGCAATATCTTGGATACACTTTGAATAACTTCAGCTGTAAGGGAGATAACTAGGTCCTGATAACGAATGCTGCTGTCAAACAATACTTGAGATTGACATCTCCACTAGTGAAGATCACTTACGGGTCACTTATTAGGGGCTATGCAATTCCAATATTCTCCTTCAATGCCTTGTGACTCAGGTTGCCATCAGTTTTATTATGGCCACCACTCGTCAGTCGCGGTGGAATCATATGATTTTGAGCAATAAGCTCCGGGGAGTAACGGTCCAGCGAGCCAGCAAACGGCATATTGTAGGCAATGGCATGAGTCCAGGATGAGGTAGGGGTATTGGGGGAGCACAGGTCTTGGGGCACACTACGGTGATTGTCCAGGAGGGGAGTGTGATGGGGTAGCGCGGTCGGGGTGCTGTGGGACAAAGTGAGTTGTGTGTCCAAATCAAAATGTTCACTATGCCAGCTGTATGGTCGACCTGTGGGCACGGATATCATGGTTGACGCTGTGCTGGGGTAGCTTGTGGACCAGCGGCGCGAGTCGGTATCATGGGATATCCGCGAGTGTCTCGAATCGGTGGACTTGAGCGTTGAGGTGTCGTATGAGCCGCTAGAGCCGCTGTTAGTGTGCATCAGGGACTCATCGTTGCATAGGGCAGTTATGAGGGGGAACGAGAGGGCATGTGATTGACTCCGGATTTCAGCCAATTCAGGGTGCAGTTTCTCTCGATGATTCTTCACTGATATATGGTAGTTTTTCTTTGGTTTTGTACCATCCTCTTCATCAGGGCCCTAATTCAGAAACAGAAATGAACAAATTATAAACTTTCAATATGACAATTTGATACTTCACTATTCCCTCCTCGAAGAAGTTACTAATACTGCAACTTTCACATAAATTTGCAAGTTATAGACACAGTTGTCACATGTTAACAGAAGTTATTTTTGTCTAAAAAGTGCTAAAAAGTGCAATGCAGAAATGAACTCATTTTGAAACACCCAAGTGACTCTGCCACTGCAAAACAAAAGACTTTAACTTACTCCACAAATAAGTTACATCTCAACAGAGGTTACGTGAGACCCGAAGACATTAATGGTGGAAAGAGAGCACACATAACCATAATAATTTGATAAAGACTTACCTGACTCTCTAAATTCTCCTCCCCATCAACCTCAGAGTTAACAAACCCAGCTTCAGCTGTACCTGCAGTAACTGTGCTGTATCCAGTAGGCACAACCACCACAGAGCTCGGCACAGTGTCCCCGAGCACCGTCATACTCTGTAATGAGTCTGTGGGCAGTTCGCTCACCACTCCTCCCTCACTAAAGTTCTGGGGAGTCACAAACTCCTCGTGGGCCTGTCTCAGCTCAACCTCTGGGAACTCCTTCATGGAGAGCACTGTTGCACCAGCACTACTCCCAGGGGAAGGAGTCTTATCTGACAGACTCCCTGGCGTTATTGCTGGCTGGGTATAAGGAACAGGTGGTGGAGCATATTGGGAGTTGTTCAAGCTAGCTTGTATGTTTGAATAGGCAGAGGATTCAAGAGGATTGATTGTAAGTTCATGAGAACTCTGTCCACTGTGATCACTGACCGATTTGATTGCATCCTCTGAAGGAGTAATGTCACCATGAATCTGAAGCTGAGTCTGTTTAGTGTTGAAACTGTCTCCTAAGCTGGTGCTTCGACTCACAGGCTGTGATGTCTTATCCTCCGCGGAGGATGAGGACACATGGCGGGGGTAGGGCGGTGTGTATGGCGGTGGGTACAGTACTTGTTGCTGCTGTAGCAACTTGCTCCGATAACTGCCGTTACTGCTCCCCGGGGACAATTCTGGTAGGGTGATGGTTGTCCCTGTGGGGCTATGACCACTGCTGGTTCGGGAGGCAGGAGGCTTGAACAGCTCCAGAGAGTGGGGAGGAAGAACTGGGCTGCGGTTGGGCTTGTAACCTAGATTGGTGAAGTAAACATATATAAGAGTATTGTTATCATAAGGGCAATTTTTATAGCATAGTATTTAAGCAAAAATTCTAATTCAAGTGTCAAAAATGGTCTTGATCTTCTGGATTTATCATTTAAATTAATGAATCGAGTCTGAGTTATCGATTACAGGAAACATTACTTCCATGTATTGAACATACTATCAGGGAGAATAAGCCTGTATTGGACCCTTGCCTAAGATGAATGTTGATTAACAAAGTATAAGGAGTAACTAGCTAATCTGGACAGTTTCTGATCCTGCAAATAGAGAAATAAAGACTAACCTGTGAAGCCACCTGCCGTGAGCTGCCCAAACTTTGATCTTGCCTGCCCTGGTGTCCCATGTAAACTCCGTGGAGGACAGTCGATCATAATCTCTTTCCCATGATCTGCAGCAACAAACACATTTAATTTGACATTTTAAGTGAACCTCAAAATTTTAATTTCAGATGCATGGAGAATAATTTTTTACACTTTTGTACCATACAAACAATTTACCTTCACTTTCGTCAAAGCTGATAGTGTTTTGATTACTGACGATTCCTGACGTAGTAGCAGAACTTGCGTCACTGATCACAGAAAAGCGCTGGTTTGACTTCTTCGGAGACATTTTCCCTCGATACTGGTTGAAGCCTCCATTTGTTACAAGATCTCTGGCATCAGAATAAATATATGACTCCCTATAACGTCTTTGATCTGAAAACAATGCAATTAATTAGTTATTTTCAAAAACAAATCCTAAGATATATGAAATGTAACTTAAAAAATACATAACCTCTACAAATTTTACTATCTGTTAAACTGTTAATATCTTTGAACAAGTAAACTGCATGGATATATAAACTTAATGAACAAGAAAAAGGTGAACATGGCTCACACACACCCCCAATCTGCTATCCACCAAATTCAATCATCTTCATGAATACCCACATGTGAAATTTTATTTCCCTATATGTAACAGTGTGTAAAAATAACTTGTCCCAATCAGAGCTTTAGAGCTGTCATTTGCACCAGGTTCAATCAAATAACTTGGAATAAATCAAAAAATATATTTTAGAATCGGCTTTCAAACTCAATCAAAAGTATCATCAGGTATACCCATAACTAGAATTTCATTCATCAAGATGTTATAGTTTCAGAGAAAATGTGTACCCATTGGAGCATCAGCCCTGTAATTCAGCCCATAGATTGTGGAACAATCTCTCCGTGGAACTTTGCTCCATATAGTGCGAGGATACTTTCAAAAAAAGCTGTAAACTTTCCTTTTCCTATAATAATGCTATGAAAGCATCAGCCCCCCCTTGTGAAGCGTCAATGAGCACCTCTGAGATGGGTATAAGACGCTTTAGAAATTAATGCAATCAAACCTCAAGGGCCATAGTCCCATAACTCTGTCAAAAATAACATTTCGAAAGCTTATGAACTCGATCAAGTGAATCATCAGGTGCACCCACAACCAAAATTTCATTCATCTAGATGTACTTGTCCCCATTGCAGCATCAAACCTGCCATATGGGTCAAGCTCAATCAAACTTTCAAGGGCCTTTACTCCGTCAAAAATATTATTTCGGAATAAGCTTTCAAACTTGTTCGAAAGTAACCACAACAAAATTTTGCTCACCTAAGTGTAATCATTTCAGAGAAAAAATTGTCCCCATTGCATGTCATGGAACTAAGTCCAAAAAATAATATAATAATGTACAAATCAAATGTAAGAGATACCCACCCTCTGCATCCAGATGCCTGATCTCCATGAGTTTGGGTTGGATGGCCATCTGGAACATGTGCGTGGTGCGACAGATACTCAGCAGGTACTTGGACTTGCCGTCCACCTCCGTGTAGTACGTGAACTTCCTTCCCGCTCCATCACTCGTTGTACGGATCTCAAACTTCTTTTTCTGTACAAAGAGGACAAAGATCAATTAGTTTCATTAGCAACATATCTTATTATATAAATAAAAATGTATATGTTCTGTCCTATATTGGAGTTAACAATACTCTTTCCCTAATTGATAAAGTAAAGTCAACATTTTTCCAAAATTTTCACAATGAACATCAGAAAAAGTAAGTTTACGTAAGTGTCTTATCACAAAATTTACCTCTAGATATTAAAGTCTTTATATAGATCACATAAATCTCTGAAATGATTACAAAATAAAAAATAGAGCCATGGGCTCTGTAGCTCATCAGACTTTTGATAGAAATAGGTGTTGTGGTTTAGACCATGGGGTCATGGGCAGTGTAGGAAAGATAGCCTGTCCCAACGTCCGAGTTATTCACAATCAAATAAAAAAGGCCCATTGCCCATTTGGGGTCAAGGGGTCACCAAACCTACAATTCAGAATCCCCATTGTCCAAGGAGTCTACACACAACTATTAAGCTATCAAGACCTTTTGGAACTGGAGAAGAAGATGAAAGTAGGATTTTAAGGTTTTGACCCCTGTGACCCCATTTGGGGTCAAGTGGTCACCAAACCTACAATTTAGAATCCCCGTTGGCCAAGGAGTCTTCACACAATTTTTCAGCTCTCTAGACCTTTTGGAACTAGGGAAAAAAATGAAATTAGGTTTTTTAGGTTTTGACCCCTGTGACCCCATTTGGGGTCATGGGGTCACCAAACCTACAATTTAGAATCCCCGTTGGCCAAGGAGTCTACACACACCTTTTCAGCTCTCTAGACCTTTTGCAACTAGGGAAAAAGATGAAATTAGGTTTTTTAGGTTTTGACCCCTGTGACCCCATTTGTGGTCATGGGGTCACCAAACCTACAATTTAGAATCCCCGTTGGCCAAGGAGTCTACACACACCTTTTCAGCTCTCTAGACCTTTTGGAACTGGAGAAGAAGATGAAAATAGGTTTTTCAGGTTTTGACCCCTGTGGCCCCATTTGTGGTCATGGGGTCACCAAACCTACAATTTAGAATCTCCAGTGCCCAAGGAGTCTACACACAACTATTCAGCTCTCTGGACCTTTTGGAACTGGAGAAGAAGATGAAAATAGGTTTTTCAGGTTTTGACCCCTCTGACCTCATTTGGGGTCATGGGGTCACAAAATCTACAATTTAGAATCTCCAGTGCCCAAGGAGTCTACACACAACTTTTCAGCTCTCTGAACCTTTTGGAACTGGAGAAGAAGATTAAAATAGATTTTTAAGGTTTTGACCCTTGTGACCCCATTTGGGGTCATGGGGTCACGAAATCTACAATTTAGAATCCCCATTTGCCAAGGAGTATGCACATAAAATTTCAGCTCTCTAGAGTCATTGGTTCTGGAGAAGAAGTCGAAAAAGTGAAAAGTTTACGGACGGATGGATGGACGCCGGACGCCTTGCCATGCCATAAGCCCATCGGGTCTTTCAGACCTGATGAGCTAAAAATTCTCATAAGCATGAACATTTTTACTCACATCAAAATATAACTTTCCTATATCTGGCCAAAGAAAGGTTGAAATCCAATTCTTAAATCCACCATCCACTACCTAAAAGAGAATAAGAATTAGTACAAATATAAGTCAATTATAAAACAAATGCCTTTCAATTGCTTTGTAAATAACTTTTTGGATTGACATCATAACGGTTGTTCAAAATTAAAAAATTATCTAATTGAAATATCAAAATCAAGAGAAGGTCTTGAAATGTAATTCAATTATTTAAAATTCTGTTCCTTAGCATTCATTCTCTGCATGCTTGAAAATTGTCTAAAATATCCTTCTCTTTAAAATTTACAGTGACGAGTATAGGAAAATGAGCACCAATTCTACAAACCTCATAGACCTCAACTCCCTTAGCACAGACCGCGAGCCATGTGTTCCAGACTCTGTCTGTCTTCTTCCTCTTAGCTTTGTAGAAGTGCAGATTGTGAGCAGCGGGAGCTATCGATGCCTCTCGGATAAACCTAAGTTGCGCGTCACTGCGCGTCATGTTGCGGTTATCCTGGTGGATCAGTGGTGCGTTTTTTATCAAGTAGTTCACACCAAGCTTCTCTACAATCTGTGAGGAAAAGGGCAGATAATCTCAGCAAGGAAATTAGATTTGTCATTTAAAAGCAAAAGATTTATAAAATAAACAAAATAGAAGTCCAATGTACGAGACTTAGAAGCGATATAATGACTATTAAAGAACAAAACTGATAAAGTTGATTGAATTCTGTGTAATGTTTTTAATTTTTGATGTGAAAGAGTAAGACTAACCCATGATGGGAAGTACATGCGTGGATCGAAATATCCGTCCTTGTGCTTCTCTGGGATGAAGTTGCCACAGTCTGCCTGCAGGAGGTAACCCACGAGCTTGAAGCACTTCTCCTCGCTGTACAGATGGTCATAGTGTAGGAAGTTCTCCTTCAGCTGTAGGTAGTACAGGTGTCGTGTCACCTTCTCTCTGTAATACAACAAACTTCTTTATAAGGGTCATCAGCTAACCAAACCTTGCAAGTAACTGTCTTGACAGATATTACCCCGACAGATTCTCTCAAATCTCTGATAAGCCACTAACTTGCTATCTTTGGAAAAAGAAATCATTGTCAACATTGTTTGACTTTTAGACAGCTACACTTGACAGAGTAAAAATCATATTGCATTTTGAATTTTGAAAAACAAAACCATTGCCAACTTTGATTCCACTTTTAGATGGTTCTGGTTGACAGAATAAAACTCATTGTATACTGTATTTAACCCAATTTCTATCCAGTAAAAAATTTCCCTTCTACCTAAGCCCATTCGGGTGGAAAAAACAACAAAGTCCCCCAGATTGTTTGACATGCTTCACTTGTAACTGAAGAAAAGTTATTATTTTAAAGTGATATATATGTTTACAAACAATCTAGTTATAAGGTATATAGCCCTTGAGATGAAAACCTACCTAAGTAATACAACTTGATCAACATAGAACTGAACTCGAAACCACACGGTGATGATAGGGTTCCCTTGGGCATCATATCCCTGAAAAACATTATATATACATGTACAACTCAAGTACAGGTCATATTCTTCTCAATTCATAAACTGACAGAACAGTCATTTAATCCTTGTTGTAATGATCATATCATGTTTTGATAATAATAAATATTGATAAATCAGTGTATTTATTGTTATTATGTTTCAAGCATTTAAAAATCAATTGGAATGAAAAATCTTTTAAATGGGTTACCTCCCCTGGACCAGTTTTCCATCGTTTATGTGCATGTTTGTGAATTTTCTCATCCAGTAGGACAAAGTTGTATTCATCATCAACTGAAAGGTATGATGCATACCATCTTCACATATTGCATGACTGACTGAGTCATTTGAATTTATTACCACCATGATTTGAACCAATAACACTATGCTATGACAGTTTATACAATTTGTTGCTATTATACATTGATGGAGGCACAAAAAATGTAAAACAATCCTTAAATGACTTAGGTTTTAGCATATATAGTTTCAAAAGGACAATATAAAAAAATTGTTCGAAGTGTAAATCCTGATAAGATTATTATCTACTGCTTGAAAAACATTTCTAATTGAATGTGTTTAACTGTGAAGTGAATAAGAGGAAAGATGAAAAAAAAAACACAACATGATAAATACCTTTTTTGAAAGCTAATCCAAAATATTCAGTTTCTCTCAAACTTAGATGAGTTGCAACCTGATTGAAGACTTCTTGGAACTTGGACTTCACCTGTGAAAATATTTCAACATGGCTATCAAACAATGAAATGTAAAAGAACAATTGGACTTGACTAAAGCAAAATTTTACATTCGCTTCTAGCTATAGATTTTTAAACTTCTACATGTATAACAAAGTTGTGAGAAAAACAAACCAAACTATTTGCAGAGATTACTTCACATGCTCCTCGCAGACATGTCACTTGTGTTAATCGCCCTAGAAAGCAAACAAATGTTATGAAAATAACACCATAAGGACTCACATCAACATAGACAAGGTATTCTTCTCCACTGAGGAGGATGACATTGACGACCTTTCGTTTCTTGCCTGAGGAGAGTGTGCCTGTGGCTGCGGACATATTACCCCGAGGGCAGGCAGGAGGTGTGTCAGTGAGGCCAAGGCCAGGCTACTGGGGGGCGTGGCACACTGCCACCATCCAGTCCCAGTTCCAGTGCCCCGCTACCTCCAACTCTCTCCTAATGCATCTGGAACAGAGAGATGTGTAAGAATTGTTAACCACTTGATGCTGCTGCTGCTGATGATGATGATGATGACAAACATTTTACAAGTACATTACGAAATGTTTTTGCGACAGTCCACTCACGAGCCACAGTGAAACATCATGTTTTGGCATTATTCTATCCACATAGTGCAGGGTGCTGAACAAGGGACAACTCCCATCATAAAACCTTTTGATGTGTTGGTGTCATGGTGTGATGCAATCACGTCTCTGCCATCCAGCTGATGAACAAACACACCACCAAATGAGCTACATCTCAAGGCTGATTGGTAAATGGAATTTCTATGAGGTATATACAGAATACTTTGGATGAGTCTCATTTTTTCAAAAGCATTAAACTAATCCTTTGGTCAGTGATCTTAAAACAAGAGTTGTCAAAATATACTATCTGCCCCACTCTTTCTTTACATAAATTGCCAAGAAACTAAAAAAAAATTTTGAGTAGAGTTAAGGTACTTGTTAGGAAAATGTTCAACATTTTCTCAAAATAAAGAAGCAGAATTTTTCGTCATACGTGGACTTATTTACCAGGAGTGCTTCGAAACAAAGACATAACATTGTTGACTCAAATCCAAACTCATTTCTGTAGATTCCATGGAATCAAACATCAGTGGATATAAATATTGTTTTATTGTGGATATGGGTGGATATAAATCATGTTTTATTGTAAGATAAAATATTAGCATTTTGCTAAGGCCAATCCCAGATTTATGTCCTTGTGACTTCTGTAAATTTGACACAGGCTGATTTGGCATTATTATTATTACTATCAAATTCTTTTTAAAATGGTGAATTAAAAATCTTTTCACATTTTTTTCCCAAAAGTGAACGCCAAGTCTTAAAAGATACAATATGATAAGAATAGAAATTTCTTCAAATTTTAACAATATGTCTATGTAGGCTGCCTGATGAAGAACAGCATTTATAGTTTATCAGTGGAATCTTGTTGTGGAATGTCAATGAGTCTAACACACATCACAGTGGAGGAGTCCTCACCATGTCAGCTGGAATCAGTCATCCAACCAACCAACCATATGTTCAAATATCATGGAATCACCTTCCAACTTCAGCATCACATTTAGAAACTCTCCCACTCACTGTTATTGCATTAACTATGGCTCAGATAAAGACACTTGCAAGGAAAACATAACACAGCAGCCCCTAAAAATCACTTTCAATTACAGACCGAAATGTCAAATGCAAAAGGAACCAGACAGTTTCTATATCTGTACAGCTATTTCTCTCTGCTGGTTCAAATATAAGTACAACATAACAGATTCAAGTGCAGAACCACACTTCTTTGAAACTGAAGTTGTAGGATAATTTCATGCTGCCCTTTAGCAAAAAAAAGCAGCTGAATTTCTTTAAAATATACATGGAAAGTATACAGTAATATCCACAAAATAAGCACTTGTGTTCTTATAAAATTCAAATCTAATAACAAAAATCCTTTTTAAAAAGGACAATTTTCGGAAGTTGATATAATTTTGTCCATAGCACTAGTCTTTTTGTACGGAGTACTTTTGAAAGTATTATGTCCACAAACATAACTCCTAGCAAAAAATGTCAACTAGATCATGTATACAGTGTTTCACATTTTAATTAATAACTTGGAGCTAGTTATCATGCTTAACTATCACATTAACTAAGTGGACATGGACTACCAGACCAGTTTAATATCTTGTAATTAATAATCACATCTGACTTCACAGCCTGTCTTCTTTGAGATTTTGCTTCGATTTCCATTTCTTTAATAATCTAGAGGACTGACGACTTGAATAAGAATACAAACATGAATCCTTTCAAAGTAACACAATCTCTTTAATGCTCATTCTTTCTCACTTAAAGTTCTTCTTTCGATAGTATTGTGTGGATAATAACAAGAGTCATAGAACTGATTCTAGGCTCAAAAAAACCTCAGATTGCTAACTAAAAAAGGGATAGCTTTGAGGAGTATGTACCCTTACAAACAAACTTGCTGAAGCAGGAGTCTTTAGTAATGCAGACTACTAATCAGTTTGTTTGTACTTCTCCAAGATGAATGTAGGAAGTTGTGTGGGAGTAGGAGAAGCTGTTTTACACACACACAAGTCATTTTTGCTCATCAGCTCACAGGCAGACAGACAACAGCTGATACAGAGACAGCTCTCAAAGGAGAGAAGGGAGGAGAGAAGGGAGGGGAGAGGAGGGGAAAGGAGGGGGAGAGAAAAGGAGAGGAGGATTGGGTTCTAATGACAAGGTATATAAATCGAACTTAAGACTGAAAATGTGTTGTTACTTCTGAGATGGTTGAAGGGATATCCAGGGAGGATGGCAGTAGAAGGCTGGTTGTCTTGGTGATATAGGTTACATCTTCTCTTCTCCTCCCTGTCTGATCTCTCTTCCACCTACACACATACCTGTCTCATTCCATCACCTCCTTATAGTGCTATCAACACCTGATCATGTAGAAACAGTGTTCTAGCTTCCTACTTACAGCACCACAGTCCATAATATCAGAAATCTTCCTTGTCTCACATCAAAGAACATTCCTTAACCTATACTTTGCATGTATTACATGTATTGATTTAAAAAACATAATTTGTAACATTCATTTGGAAAGTTTAAAAGCTTGTCTCTAATAACAATATTTAAAACTGTTACCTTCAGTTATCATGGTTGGATATTGAACTAAATTTTGTATTGTGTACATTGCGATTATCTTTGGTTCCAACTTTTTATGGTTTTATCTTCATTTTTATCCCTGCATCTATGACATTTTTTACAGCTTTCAAAATGTGCACCATAAGTAAAGAAAAAAAAAATTAAAATGATAAACTGATAAGATGTAAATTCAAATGTAGTCATTGCAACATCTAATTTAGGTCAACATAATAGATTGTACATCAAGAGCATTTTCATTCATCTTTACCCTTGAATTTTACCCCAGAACAGTTACATCCGATTCATATTTATGTAGTTCAACTTCAATTTTTCAGTGCAAGATTGTTAATTTCAAAATCCTTATGAAATAACTCTATTCTATAATTTATGGTTTATAACGTAATAGATATATATACCGGTACTGGTAAAATTGCACACTGCACTGCCCTGACCTTAACGTACCAAAATATTACGGGATCTATATCTTAAGATGAACTCATCATGAAGTTGATCCCTGGTTATTCCTAGAGACTGAGTTGGCACGACTCAGATATTTAACGATATGAAACATGTCACGATATCCCATCATGTTACAGTCTGATATAACAAATACATGTCATGATACCCTATTTTCACTTCGTTTTCATATAAATACCATTTACTTCTTTGATAGGCATTTAACGACATTAGAATCTTTGTCAAAACGTCGCTTCTACAGAATAAAGAAGTTGCTTATCCATAAAAATTATCCTTATCGCTAAAAAAACCCTTTAGACAAAACATACAATTTTGAAGAATACCAAGTCCAGATACAGAGAACATATCATGATACTTATATTGTCAGTTTTAGTCTCAAAAGTCACGATACTGTGATATATAGCCATAACTCTATAAATGAAGAATAATGGTGTGGTGATTGCTGATAAAAACTACTCACTTGTTTTGTGTTTTATTTAATTCAGCAGGTTGATAGTAATCTTTTCATTCAAACTTGGTTACTGTTACTCAATTCCTTTACTGACATATCATAATCTGTATATACTGATTCTTTAACAAATTGTACAAATAAGTAGAATAGATGATATAGACATTTTACAAAATGTTATGTGTCATGATATCTTTCTCTGATACAATTTAATTGATACATGTCACAATATTCCATTTCAGTGTTTTCTGTATAGATTAAAAAAAACAATTAACTTTTGACAAACCACTTTGATTTTACGGGAAAATAAGCAATTCTTAAGTCATTGATATGTATCACTACACATACAACATCAAAATTATAGTTATCTTCAGACTAAGCAGAATTATCAATTATATACAATACTATGATATTACACCATAGCTCTACAAATTATGAACAAATGAGGATCCATAATGCAACTTCTGATATATACCCATAGCAGGGCAAATGCATCACCCTAGGATTGGTCTGGGATCTAAGTCATTGTATTAAATCTCCAATGGTCAGTTAGGTGAATATTTTCGATAAGGAATCACTTGTAGAACCTCAAAAAAACCTTCAGAAAAGGAAGAGAGCCACAGACTGCAAAAGGTATTTGCCTCAGTGACCTACATACACTAAGGGGGAGCCGGACATGTATGATTTAATAACATGGGGAGTACATGCCTCTTGCTGTCATACAACACTTGCACTGAGCTTCAAGTCAAGAGGCTAGTCTCAAGAGGAGGAAACCATAGCTATATCTGAACATCCTGAACATTATGCAGCTTCCTGTCATCTCTATATTACTTGACATGAAGTGCACAAACTTACATAGCAATCATTTCATGTATTTCTTGACAAAAGAGATAATATTTCAGTGAGTAAAACAAAAAACACTTGCACTTGAAATAACTATCTTACAGTTTAAAGAGTTAGGTCACAAACTAAGAATGATGTCAAAGAAAGTATAACGTGGCACAAGTTTTGTCTAAAGAATAAAACAAACAATAAGTCATAACTTAATAATATCTAAAAGGTCAATTAAAACAAGAGTTTATCACATGATTAAATACTAAGAATATGAGTTAATGAGAAAAAGTTGGATGAAAGAATGCCATGCACTTGGCCCAGTAGCTCACCAATCAAAAACAAATATGCAACTGGAAAGGATAAGGGCAGATTCATAAAATGATAGTATGTTAAACTGTCTTTGTACAGTTGATTTCTAATTCAAACAATTCCTGTAATCTATACATATGCCCAAAATTCAAGGCTATTACCTTAGATAGAAACAAATGATGTTTTTGTAACTGTAAATATACTATATACAATAATGTGATTAGAATAGATCAAAAATGTTTTTTTTCTGTAGTGAAAAATGGAAAAACGATGAAAAAGACTAGTTTGATTGTTTGTCACACAAAACCATTCCTGATAGAAAATTAAGAAAAACAGTGATTAATTATTATTATCCCCTAGGGATGTCACCATACACAATATGATATGTATTGCGATCAAGTCATGATACGATACGTATCACAATACAGTAAACATGACATTCTTGCTGGAAGATGCCAGTTTACTAATGTTAATTCAGTATTCTAACAAAAGAATAAGTTGAGAAAAAAAAAGTTAAACGAAATAAAACACGCTAACTTATTCATGATTCTCATATCTTTTTAATTTTATTCAACTTGAACATTATCAGAAACTCTATCTTAACAAGTGTTTTCACAAACTCTGAATTTCTGGGCCCATATTTACTTATATTCGCATCAATATTCACTATTTTTTTATCATGATATAGTTAACTGTATCTTGTATTGTCAACTGAACCATGACAATGTGTACATTTCTGGTGGAGTTGGATTAAAGAGCCACTCTGTGATTTTCATAACACATTATTTACCTTTGATACAAACCTAAATGTCATATGTGGTGATATAAAATCAAAACATCTTATCTTTACATGTCCAAAAGACATATATATATATGACAAATACTGGTTTTCCATGAAAATCGAAAAACAGCCTTATAAATGCACAGAGGTGTAAATGTCACGTTCAATATAAATGGATACTAGTAATATAACCTAACAAACAGTATCAACTCCTAACTGCCCTCCTGGCTGTTTTAGATAAGTCTCCAAAATTACGTCTGACTATCTGACGCGTGCCACTATCCGGTTTTCGATCATAATTGCCACGTTCTACCTTTATATTGTCACTGTAAAAAAACCAATAAGCTTTAAAATGTGTCTTTTTAGTAAAAGTCAATACTTCGCGATCAAATGACACCATTGATTAAAGTTTGGCATATATGATTCAACCAACTCACGGAGTGGCTCTTTAAAACCCAAACCTTCAGAGCCAGGTACAAACCAACATCACTGACCATACCAAATGATTATCAACTCAGCCACCGATGATTTAACATCAGAGTTTCATTTTATATTATCTAAATGGTCATGCATTACTACTAATACATCCATTCCATTATTTCCAGTGAAATAAGTTTATATAATCAATATAAAGGTTTTGAGCACTGAGTAACTTAAATGCCAAAACATGATCATTCTAATCAGCAAGCACACAAAAAAGAAATCACCAAAACGAAAGGTTATATTATGTGACAGCAATAGTAACCATAATCCTTTTGCATTATATCATAAGCAGAGCCAAAACATACACAATATCTTTATGATATTCGTATTTAAGATTAAATTATCTTTTTATTTGGAAGTTTATACAATATACATGTAACATAGAGTTTATAAATGACACTTGGTCATAAGCTAAAAACAAGATACATTTCTTAATCGGTGTACATGTCTCTTATTCGATTTAGAGAAACTTTACTCTTTGATGGTGACTTCAGGCAATAATCAATGAGTATCAAGTCATTGTTAAATAAATGTTTAACCAGTCATTAGTTTCTATGAAGAACGTCCATAAATTACAGTTAGTCAGTTACATACTCGTTCATCACTTCAAACTGGCCAAGATGCTTCACCCAATGTCGTTGGCATACTTTTGGCAACTTTGTTGTTGTGTATATACTTTGCATATTTTGGAAGGTATCAAAAGTACTCATAACACTAGAGTATATTTACTGTATTCGACGTGTAATCAATATGATAAAGTTGAAACTGGGACAATATTCTGCCGCGATGAGTGGCTAATATGTCAGGATTTATTAGAACAAGTACGCTCTGACGCGCATCAAAGATTTTCACTAGTGCCCTACCCATCCTTGTTTAGGACCCCTTCAAAATAAATGCTGTCTGAACGAAAACAAATGCAAAACGTGACACATACCTATCACACATTTCTTCACCATAGTTTTAGCTTCCATGCAGTACCATCCATTTTCACAAACAATTTCCAGATACGCGAATAAATGAGCGAATACCTTACATTCCAAACTTCTTTGTAGATTCTTGCGTTCCTGAACCAAAGCAAATACTCTCGTTAACTTCAAGTAGGGATGCTAACATGAAATGCCGGCATACCATGTTTCGTTTTTTTACTTTCAAAAAGTTTTCGTTTTTCAAAACATTTCATGAATAGGCAACGTAATTCAATTTGGAATAAAGTCATCTTTATTTTAATAAGAATCGATATGGGTTTGAGATTATATCCAGGTGGCGCTTTAACTTGACCCCATCTGAGGTCAACATGTGCTTGTTGTGAGTGAGCAAACCTTACAAATAATGTGGATGTTGGTCGTCTTGAACCGACTGTTTGATACAGAATTTGTAGTGCATTTCACATGGACATTTGTTGAGAGAGATGTTTGTGCTATCAGTTGATGATCATATATTTGAATCTGATTCGGTACGCGAAAGCTTTTCGTACATCTAAATGTGTTGTCAGTGATTTCCAATGTTTACATGATAATGTCATTACACGAACATATAATTTTTGACATCACATTCTTATATTGTTTTTTTGTTGTTGTTGAAGGCTTTAAAATTCTAAATGACTTAACAAGCAGTATTCCTTTTCTCACCGTATGATTTGTCAAAATATATATAAATATAAATTATATCGATCTCTTTCATCAAAAATAATCACATAGAGTTATTTTCCCAAACACAAATAATATAAGAAAAACACACCTACCCTAGCTCATGGTAGGCTAATGCTTCACTGAAAGGGAATAAACTCAGGTTTTCATGTTATGCATACCAGACAACTATTAGTATATTAAACACAATAACAAAGATTCTGACATTCTCAGAAAAGAATTGTCGGAATTTAAAGGGACCATTCGAGCGGCTTTCATCCGCCATCTTGAAATGTTAGTATCCCGAAAAATCAAATGTGCCGTATTATGCTAAATCATTGACAAAATTAAGAAATAGCTAATAGATTGATAGAAGAGGGACATATTTACAAATAATTAATAATAAAAGTTGTCGGTTACGACAATGTTTTGTCGTAGTAATGCATTCCACATTCGTAGCTCCGATGATTGGCTTCATTTCACGAAGTTTTTCTTTTTGATCGATACACTTGATTCTTTGTCAAATTGTTAAATCTTGAACAACTGAAATGTTTACCTCATGTACATATTTGAAATTAAGTGTGAAAAGAATCATGTAAAATCATTTATATTTGTTAACAGGAAAGTCCTCCTGAATTTCGTTTCCACAAAAAATACCCCGATTGAATGGTCCCTTTAAGAAATCTAGCACATGACAAATTAAAGAGGCACTCAGTGATTTTCATAACATATTATTTATTTTTGATACAAACCTAAATGTCTTAAGTGGTGATATAGATCTGGTTTTCCATGAAAATCTAAAAACAGCCTTATGAATGCACAGAGGTGTAGATATTACGTCCAATACACATGGATACTAGTTATATAACCTAACAAACCCTATCAACTCCTAACTGCCCTCCTGGCTGTTTTAGTTAAGTCTCCAAAATTACGTTTGACTATTGACGCGCACCACTGTCCGGTTTTCGATCATAATTGCGAAATCATCATCACTGTAAAAAAAACAACAAGCTTTAAAATGTGTCTTTTTGGTAACAGTCGATACTTCGTTATCAAATGACACCATTGAGTTTGGCATATATGACTCCAACAACTCACAGTGTGGCTCTTTAAGAAGAAAAAATTGTTAACCAAAATTTGATAATGTAATGTTAATATTTACAGTGTGCTATTTGGACTAACTTGGTTTATATTAAGCCTGGTAACCAATTTGTTTAATTATTAAATAGATTTTGTGCAATTTAAAAAAAAAAACCTCAATGGATTTTTAATAGAAAACACAGAATTATTTGTTTACTGTTTCAGAAAGATTCAACCTGTATAATTAAAAGCAGTCAATCTGTTTTTAATATCATTCTTATACCATCAATGCAAAAACTGGAATATCCCTCTGAATTTGTATTGGATCTAAAATTCATTTTCACTTTTATACAGGTGTTTTGTCAGGGTATCTTTTGCAGAGTGAATTATATAAGTATACAATACAATGATACAGGAACATGTATTGTTGATCCATAATCAAGACAATGGTAAACCCCTCAGAAGGCATTTAAAGTTTCTAGTAGTAACTTTGGATTTGATAAATAGACAAAGAGAAAAAATTGACAAGAAAAAATGAGGAGTGAAGCTTTTTATCAGCACTACATCAGTACCTTTATAAACACACTTGCTACAGCATAAGATACTTCTGATCTGTTTAATGATTAATTTTTTGTTACTTGAAGGATATTTGAAAGGTATCTAACCTCAGTACTATTGACAAAATTTGACGAAATATAGGTCACACCACCACCGTCATTGCTAGGATTTTCTATAGATAATCATGTATCTTTATGGATACATTAAAAATTTCATTTCAGATCTGTAAAGAGACTCCCATGCAGATATGAATTCACATGAATATGAAAAACTTCGGCAAGACCTATGCCTATTTAGGTAAACAGATTATTTCTTTCTACATTTTGGGTACTTAGTTTGAATTATATTCTCAAGAGATTTTGTTCATTTAAACACTAACATTGGTTAAATGTTACATGTTCATTACAGTAAACCATAATCATGTAGAAAGACTTCAAGACCACTTTAAGTAATCATGGACAAGTACAAATGATTTCAATATCTCCCAATTATTCTTACATTGTTAAATGATATTTGTAATCAATTTGATTAGATGAGAATGTTTTAGGTATTCAGTTAGAAAAAAGGACAAAGGGAAACAAAGGTGATAGCAACAAAGCTCTACCAACTGTGGTCAGGAGGTTGAGCAATTCCCTCTGTGTCCATGATATCTCATGGTCCTTTGCACTCAAAGTCTTCACATTTTGTTACAGTATTTATTTGAGAATTACATTCAATATATGAAATACCACACTCTGACCAATATGAAACCTAGCACTGGAAAATGTCTTGTCTTGATTCATCTTTACCGATGATATGCCATAATTGTGTCAAACAGCTCTTCAGTGAATTCTGTGTAATTGATGAAGACATCTCTTTTATGACAGAACAATTATGAACTGAACTGACATTTAAATTAAATTTCAGTGAGAATGGCACTGGAAAGTTCTCAGATTTGAGCAAGAGAGTTGAAAAAGTATCAACATGGCTGAAGAGGCTATGTGATGATTACATAAACGGTCAAGAAGCCACAGAGCCAGTCGCCCTTTTAGTTGAGACATACTTCTATTGCCTACCATGCACTAAAGTCACTAAGCTTATTGGGAAGGTAGTCATTGTTATTTTAAAGCATTTTTGCAATCAGATGAAAACCCATAGTTTGATATTTTTAATGCACAGCTTCTTTTCCTCTTATTCTAAGCAATTATAAAGATTTCCATGGCATGTTCACTGATCAACATTTTATACAAATGTAGACTGGTGATTAAGATAGTTCCTGTCTTTATTCATCATTTGTGTGACTGTAAGTCCATTTAACAGATAAATTTTGATATCTTCTTAAATAACATAACCATTTCCATTTGTTCTCACCTCTATGAAACTAACATTTTGCCCATAAACAAATAAGTCATTATATCAAATATGTTTGAACAAATTGTTTGTAAAAAAGAATTGTAATTGTAATAATATGTACAAGATTATGGAATTTTCAGGTTTTGTCAGGGCTCCCGCCTTGTGTTCAGACCACAGTTGAGGAAAGATTAACAGCGAACATTGATCATCTGATCACGAATGCATCCTCGTTTGAAAAAGGTTTTGTATACAATTCTGCTTTCATTTCACAATTTGCTATGTTATACACTTTGTGAAGAAAAGTAAAGTGGCCATTTAAACTGTTACAAAGCCTTTCTGCAGGTGTCTGAAAATTTAAGGATATAATTGGCATAGCTTACTGAAGAGGTTTTGTGATGGTATTTGTGATTTGTGGTACATACCATTTTTGACCTGTATTCAGTAATCCAAAAACACACTAGCATGATAACCTCTATATACAAGAAGATCACGGTACAATTCCTGACTGCATCATACAAAGAGACGTTAAAAAATTTGAGAAATTGATTCCTTGCATTATAAGGACAGTGCAATGGTTGATTGGCAATAGATGTAGAGAGCACAAATCATAATAATGATGTATGCACTGCTGCACCACAGGTCATTACTCACATCCATCACTGGCTTAATTAGCCTTGCTGCAGAATACTGGTATGAATTATTAGGGAAGTTGTTGAATGTAAAAAAAAAAGTTAATATTATTATGTCTCTTGCCTGACAAACAATGATTCTCTCTCAGTATCAAGCCTCTTGGAGCAGTGCATGTTTGGACACCATCTGATCCAACCCCAGTTGCCAGCCCTGTGTGGACACCTACATGCGTCTATCCAGGATTGGAGAACTGCTGACACGGCAGCTTTGTCTCACCAACAATCTGCTCAACTTCTTCTTGCTGTCAAGGTGGTTTATTCTAAATTTAAGATAATTGTAAAATTTTATTGATTGTCATTTCAGTATAGATTCCTAAATTATTATAAAACAAATTTCATCATTAAACACATTTTCAGAAAAAGTTTTAACAAAAAAGCTTTCATCTCTGAAAATCAAAGGAAACGAAAAATTCATAGTAATATTTTTCTTTTTGTTATTTGTTCTTATTCTATGAGAGATTCCTCCAGATAGAAACACATGCCTGACCATATCAAACATGTTTCCCTACAGGTGACTCTCCAAGTCGTGCATCACTTCAGAGAAGATGTCAGTGAAGTGGTCGGTGGCAGCATCGAATCTCCATTGAAGAAGGACTTCTCAAGTCTCGTCCATGAACTTGTCGGTCTTCTCAGTCAAAATGTAGGTTCTCATGTTGTTTAAAATACTGATACTTGAAGTAGAAAAGTACCTTACCTGTGACATTCAACCTCATCTCAGTAAATATTTTGCTAAATTTCGTTGCAACAACTTCAATTTATTGATAGAATCTGGCCGTGATAAGAATATACCCCTTAGCGAAAGAATCTGTGATACATGTTCAACTCAAAATGCCAAGTTTATCGAAGACGAATACCATGTCCTCCTATGTTGTGCCAAGTATCATCATCTATGAAAAATGTATATCAGTAACTACTTCTATGAAAACCAAACCTTAGATAAATTCACCCAACTCATGCAATCGTCAGAAAAACAGACAATCCAAGCCATAGCAGTGTTCCTGTACAAAGTATTCAACGCACGTCGGGAAAACTCATGAACAAATAAAATAATGCATGCAATAGCTACTATCAATCGATTTCTATGCTGTATTTTGGGCCCGAGGCCTTATACTGTAAGAAATCTGTCTGTCTGCCTCTCTGTCTAAAATACTGATAAGTCACCAAAACTTTTCCTACCATTTGTCCCTTCCTTTGTCCATAATTCCATAATTAAGCTGAATGACTTTACCTGGGTAATAAATTTTCAACAGTCAGTTTATGGAACCAAGCAATTGATATGGTTATGCATATTTCTTTCAGCTTATTGACAATTTTGTTTGACTCTTTGTTGGTTTCAGAACCATGAGGCAGACCTGTATTTGTTCGGAGGAACTCTCCTTGCTATGGTTCTCAACTGTCTCCCTGATAACAAGGCTGCCGTTCAGTCATTCTGGCAGATCCGAGATGTGTTGCTCCACAAGTCAAAATCATGTCAGATTGGACATCTGACCGTCAGTTTCCAAGATTTCAAAGTTTGTGAAGTGACCAATATTTCTGAACTGACGTTTGTGAGAGGTGTTACTGTATGTGCCAAAGAAGGTATTTTGTTGACAATTCTAAGTGATAATGATAAGAAAGAAGTGTTGAATGAAAAAAGAGAACTCAAGGGAGATAATCCATTCCTTTTAGACTTATTTCCTATTATATTTGGGTACTGCGAGAAGCTCACAACTCAGACAAAGCAGTATTACGCCTTTCAAGTTTTATCATTATGGTTCAAAACTCTTCTCAAGAATTTGCCTCCTGATTTAAGCTTCACTTCAAAGAATTCACCAATCCTCAGAGAAACTTTAAAACAAGTGTTTCTCAATTGGGACTGTCCAGTTGATGGCGTGAGTGAGTATGTCGGGGAGGTATTCAAGAGTTTGCTTGAGATCTGGAGCAGAGAACGGACTGATGGACGGACGGACAACGATCAGTTGGTGAAGGATCTCCTGGTGCATCTCCTGGAAGTCCCCTGGAATGTGAAGGGCAAATACAGGCTACTCTGCTTGCTGCTGCCTTACACAGAGATCACTGAGGTATGCACTTTGTAGAAATCGAGAATATTAAATTAGTACAAGTCATAATATATTCATAACCTTTAATGTTGATATTTCCTTAAAAAGAAATGGACATAAATATATGTGTGATGTGAGTGTAGAGTAGAAAAAACTAATCGGCTTTCTGCTTCTCAACATAGAGGTCAGTGAGGTATGTCCTTGAAGAAATAGCCGATAATTGACAAGAGCTGATTTTGCCAATGTTAGATAAGACCTTAAATATTTCTTATTTGGAGACTTGTTGTTGAAAAGTTGTCATTATTTTTATGGTATGCAGGTTGTGATGTCGTCCCCCCTGAAGGGGCACCTGCTGCAGTGTATGACGACCAACAATCTGGCACCGCTAGCCTCAGATGTCTACAAGATCTGTCTCCAGCAGACTCGGTAAGTTAACCGTGAATATGTATCTTAGCATAACAATCCAGTTTTCCTCACTTTGCTTCCTTAAAGTTAAACTAAAAACATCCCTTTGCAATTTGTTCCCAATTTCTTGATAGTAACATTCCTACAAATCTTGCATGTTATCAAGGATTGGTACATCCAGCTGATCAGCAGAGCATTTTCTTCAACAACTTTTAGCGTTAGACTTTGCTAGTGCAAGTATTTTTTAAACATCCCTTTAATGGTATCCTGTGTTGCAGACATATGGGTGATGGAGAGAGACTGGAAGTGTGGAAGCAATCCTGGCTGGAATGTTTATTACATGGTCTCACAAGCAGCAACCAGTAAGTCAAGTGTCAAAACTGTCTAAAAGGGTTTTAATATGGAACCAGAAAGTGGAAGAGTAAGGGTATGGTAAAAATAATTCAAATATTTAAATATAATATAATAATATAAAAATCAAGGAAATAAATGGTTGCGAGAATTTTTTTTAATTTCAGCTTTAGAAAGTAGAAAGTTGTGGATGCTTCAGCTCTTTATTATTATTTTGATGAGTAATTGAATTAGTGATATGTTATAATCTGATCTTTCTTATTTTGATCTGATAGATGGATATTGTTTTGTTGAGCCTTAATGTTGATAACTGCTGATACAACAGGCTGCTGTGTAAGAAGCTGAGTGACTACTGGGTCCCTCTGACCCTTAAGTTGTTGCCTGGCTGTTCCGTCTTCCTCCCCACATACTTAGGGCACCTGCTGCATGAGGGGAGACAACCCAGGACACAGAGGGGGCGGGTCCTGTTTGTGTGGCTACTGGTGGTCAGGATCATCAGGA
The DNA here is from genome assembly GCA_921293015.1 of Phorcus lineatus. NCBI lineage: Eukaryota > Metazoa > Mollusca > Gastropoda > Trochida > Trochidae > Phorcus > Phorcus lineatus. Next base: position 3,395,490 of record OV121084.1, read on the forward strand.
ATATCAAGGGCTTGGAGGACAAGCAGTTTGTATGTACTAGTCTTATGCTATGTACTCCACCAGACTTATATTTTTACAGACTTCAGCTAACCTTGATAGACACTGAACTAAAGCCTTGACTAGTGGAATAGATTTTTGTCATTGTTAGTCTTGTAATGAATATCTTTTAGAACTTTGCTCGTAGAATACAAACAGGTTTGTTATCAGGATAACTCTCCCTCATTCCTTCAGATCACAAGTTGTGGTGGAGGAGTTTTGATAATTGTAAACAAGTCTATGTATAGATATATCTATATTAAGCAAAAACTTTTCTCATTGTCAAAACCAGACCAGACTTTGCATTTTTGTATCTCCTTAAATTGGAGCATGTTTCAAAAGCATTTCTTTATGGTAATTGACAATACTAAAATTTATACTTTATTGACCTACAAAGTACCTTAATTTCAATGATTCCACGATGATGTATATTCCAGGATATGGCCCTGCTTGAGGAGGGGTTGTACTCCGGAGATGATGACACGAGAGGAGAGGTCATCGCCTTTCTGTGTTGCACCGTGAAGAAATCGGGTATATCCATACATACATTTAACATTTGTATAGCGCCCATATCCAACTTAAAGGCACTTTGTTTTCTCTTTGTCATGTTAAGATGAGAAATTTGTTTTTTAGTGATCCACTATTGTTGATACAATGAGGAAAGACAAAATATGTTTCATCAACGTGATCATTCTCATAAATGATCAAACTTTGAGATTCAGACATGATAAATGTGTTTGTTTGGATCTAAAACTTGCAATATATATCCCAATAGTTAGTCACAATAGTCTATCTGGTTGCAGTTTATGGTTACAATAGACTATCTCTATCGCAATAATCCAATCATGGTCAATAGTCACCCTTACTATCGAATTTACTTTTAACCAGCTGATTTAGAAACAAACGATATCCAGGCCTCTTATATGACTCATCTGAAAAGTCACCCACTTAGCACAATCACATTGTTGCTGAAGTAAATCCCTGTACCTGTAATGTGATTTTTATGTGTTTGTTTAATGCGTAATCTTTTTCTTTCTATTCATACAGAGCTGCTAAGTGAGAAAGAATCGACACTGCTCAAGAGTTGTCTGCCCCTGTGTTTGAGAGTAGATTCTGCTCCATTCCGTCAGCATCTCGCAGCAAATATGAAGAAACTTCTCATTCGCTTGAGGGATGGTTGTTTGGCAGCAATTAAGAAAAAACAGAAAGAACTGACAAGTAAATTTCTTTATACATATCTTATCTATTTTGTATGATATTATTGTAAACCATGAGTAAAATGTCAGCCCTTGGGCACTTACATGATATAAAGTACACCTGATTGTCTATTGCATGCTGACCTTTGACCTGATCTTCTTTTTCATGTCAGTGAATATCTGCTATGCTTCTTGCAAATAATTAACTTTTAAAACAGATTATCCATAACAGTTTTTGTTTCAATTGTTAATAAATTGCATATTATTACAAAACGAAGCTGAAAAAGAGTAGTAAATTATTTTTATCTGGCATGATCATACAACCAAATGGTAATGTTTAATTTTTTTCATTTTTGTTTGTGAAAAAATGTATGGTAAGAATTCAAATGTGAAGATGGAAAAAAAAATCTTCATTTCCTGCACTTCGGATGTGATTCATTTTAAGAGAATAAGACTATAATGCTGTCTAAGTTCATCAGGCCTATTTGGATACTTTTAAATTGTGGGGTGGCTTCAGTTCTATGTCGGATTTCAATAAACATTTTTTCTTAAAATTTTTCCTTAAGTGACATAACTCTTGCTGAATTTTTAGGTAAGGGTTTTTTATGAGGGTCTTAATTTCACTTTTGCAGCTTTGTCTATTGAGTTCCTAGACTGGCTGCACCATATTCTATTGGAGAGTCTCCTCCCGGGAGGAAGCTTCCAGAGACGGAAGACATGTCTCGACCTCCTGTCTCTCCTGTACGAGACCCTGGTATATGTCCCTGGCAGGGGCGGGGTGCAGAGGGGACAGGCTGAGAGTAGGTGGAGTTGACACTTACAGTCATGTCTTCTTATCCAATCAGTGTTCAGTATAACCTATTTGTGAGTAAAATCTTAGTTCAGGCTGAAATCAGAATTTTTGGCAAGTGACTTGCTTGATAACGGTGTTAGTGTCTACACCGAAACATCGCATCTCTTTGCGATAAAGAAATTGTAAATCCTTAAATTTCCTAATTTCTTCATCATACAAACTTCTAAACTTCCACTCAAAGAAGTTAGGCTGAGTTATTGTCCCCCGCCGCAACGCGGAACGGGGGACTATGAATTCAGCGGCGTCTGTACGTACGTACGTCCGGATTCTTGTTAACGCGATAACTCATGAAGCTTAGCACCTAGAGTGTTCATATATGGTGACAGCTTTCAATGGAGGAAGACTCAGACGCCAGTCAACTTTGGTGACCTTGACGTCATTTTCAAGGTCACCATGACACAAAGTACGTCCAGATTCTTGTTAACGCGATAACTCATGAAGCTTAGCACCTAGAGTGTTCATATTTGGTGACAGCTTTCAATGAAGGAAGACTCAGACGCCAGTCGACTTTGGTGACCTTGACGTCATTTTCAAGGTCACAACGACAAACTCGTGAAGCTTAGCGCCTAGAGTGTTCATATTTGGTGACAACTTTCAATGGAGAAAGACTCAGTCGCCAGTCGACTTTTGTGACCTTGACGTCATTTTCAAGGTCACCACGACACAAAGTACCTCCAGATTCTTGTTAACTCGATAACTCATGAAGCTTAGCACCTAGAGTGTACATATTTGGTGACAGCTTTCAATGGAGGAAGACGCAGACGCCAGTCAACTTTGGTGACCTTGACGTCATTTTCAAGGTCACCACGACACAAAGTATGTCCACATTCTTGTTAACGCGATAACTCGTGAAGCTTAGCGCCTAGAGTGTTCATATTTGGTGACAACTTTCAATGGAGAAAGACTCAGTCGCCAGTCGACTTTGATGACCTTGACGTCATTTTCAAGGTCACTACGACACTGACCAATTTCTAATACATTGTTAACGTGCACCTAGTGTTCATATTTGTTGACAGCCTTCAATGGCAGAAGACTCAGATGGCAGTCGACTTTGATGACCTTGACCTCATTTTCAAGGTCACCACGACACTTTTACCACTGTGTAATACATTGTTAACGCGGTATCTCTTAAAGCTTAGGACCTAGAGTGTTCATATTTGGTGACAGGTTTCAATGGCGGAAGACTCACACGCCAGTCAACATTGGTGACCCTGACCTCATTTTCATGGTCACCATGACACTTTGACCACTGTAATACATTGTTAACGCGATAATATTAATTATGCCAAATATCACATAAGGGCAGGGGACATTGCCATGTTAGTGGCAAACACTTGTTTGATATTTCGATGCCACATGGGATAGTTCATACTGAGGTTATTTGCTTACAGATAAAGTTCAGCATCAAGTGGGCATGATCATCACTGGATGGGAAACCTATATAACTGGCTCATTTAAGAGTTTGAATTGTATACAGGGAATAAATAGATGTGTTTTTTGTTTAAGATTTAGAATGTTTATCACTTGCTGATAATGTTTAATTAATTCTTAGTATTTGGATGAACAAACACTGAATTTGTTCTGAAACTTATTGGAAAACTGATTGTTATTGACAAGTTAGAAAATCATGAAATTACAGAGCGCTGCCGGCAGGTCCTGGAGATAGCCCACAGCCAAGGTCTGTGTGAGTTCTTCTCTCAGGAGACAGCCACAGTACTGCTCAGTTGTATCATGGACGGAGCAGATGAGGTGAGTCTTTCATCCATGTGGTTTCATAATCCAGAAGATAGTATCATTTAGACTAATCCTCCTACTGACATCTAGTAATGTAAAGCCAAAAATCGAGTTACCTAGTGTTGCTTTCAGAGATATGGATATAAGTTCATCCAAAATATTTGCATGGATGCAGTTTTTACCTTGAATGGGGGGTTTTTAATGGGTAATTTGATAATTTTCATCATTATGTAGGTGATTGTTCCTACTAAGTTGCACAGCGCATAAAGGTGACATGTCATCGACCAGGCAACAGATGACATGTCATAATAATTAACCTGTGTCTCCAGGTGCAGGATCTGAGTTGTCAGCTGCTGATGAGGTACTACCCTTGGACCTCCCCCTCCACTGTCCACTCCTCCACTGTCCACCTTTCCCACCTGGCCATACACCTGCTCAACACTGCCCTCAAACTCTGCAGCAGCCCCAAGCCCTACGAGGCAAGGAGTGGAGCTCTCCTATGCAACATTGTCTATTTCAAGTGAGTAAATTTCCACAAATTATTGTTACAAATGATATGTTGATGATATTTTGATGAAATAAAGTGAAATATGAAACTCTCTGTGTACTCGCCTACAGTTAAAGTGGCTGAAATATTTCCATAGCATCACTCAAAAGTCGCTCACTTTATTCAGATTTGCCTGTGAGCAGGATGTGGTGTTTACAAGACAGTCGGGGATCCTGCAGGCAGCCATTGTTAGTGGAACTGACAAATCAAGCACCAAGTTCCTGGAATTGCTTCTAACAGAGATGGAGGACAGCGTAACTATGGCAACAGGAGACCCAGTCACTGCATCACGAGACAGTCCCTTGCATGGTAGGCAGTGCTAGGCACAGTGTGAAGTAAATTATCAACCAATGTCCCTTTGTAAGACTGCTTTCATGACTTTTAGTCCCTTTCCCCTACTGTATGTCACAAGTTTTTCTTGGCTAAAACATAAGCGACTATTATAAGACAATTCAACGGTTGTTATGCTGTCTCTGGATATACTTAACTAAAAACATTTCATTTGTAACGACTGTTGGCCAATATGCCTCTACCAGTTGTACCAGCCATTTCTAACAAAGAACTGTCTATTGAAGTCATATCTAGGTTGAGAATATTTCACATATTTTGCCTCAATTGAGGATATGATTGAAAGAATCATAACTTTCTACCCAGGTTTGATCCAGGCAGTAACGCTGTGTTTACAAAGCAGATCGTTGTTTGGGGAAATAGACCGTCTGCTACTCAAGTTTGTCCAAGTCAACATCAGGGTTATACAAATGATGATGTCAGTTATGGCAGGTGGAAAAGACATTGGTATGTTTACAAGTTTTATTTGTTTCCCTCGTTATCTCATCTGTCCCCATGTTGCATGTCACCACTCTCCCCAACCTAGTTAAAACTAGATGCATTGATTCGTCAAAATTCTAGAGAATTGCACCCATATTCCGTGTCGCGCAGACGCGAACATCAGCCAATCAAAAGAGAGCTGGCCGAGCTCTTCAAATCGCGAGTCAATGCGATTGTTTCGCCGTTCTTGACCACCTAGATTACAAAATCACAATGTTACCGATGTATCGCAGTGAATTGTGTTGAAAAATATGATGACAGCATCAATTCTGTGCAGATTATGTTGATGGAATATTTGTGTGTTATTTATTTCTTCATTTGTGCAAAAGTATATCAAGAAATTAGGTCAAGCAATCACAAAATAAGTTTTAAAGTTTAATTATGGACAAACGTAGGGGAAACGTCAGCATGTGACATTAACCAAGATGCAAAAGAAACTCGTCTTTGATTGGTTCCTGCCCTCATTTTATTGGTCGGTTCAAAATGAGTCAAAGGTCAGGTGAACATAACCTCAATCAGTAATTCTCTAGATGTATTGACGGATCACTACATCAAGTTTTAACTAGATTGCCACTCTCCCCAACCTCAAAATTCTCCCTTGGGACGTTACTCCATTATCTATTACTGACTAAGGAAGCCATACTGAAATCTTTTAAGTATTCTGTGTCAACTCTTAAGCCTACTGATGGGTATTGATAGTTGAAAGTTATGATTTGCAAATCACCACTTCACTTCACTTTACTCACCTAAACTTGATCATCCTCACCTGCTCATTCACCTTTCCAAACCTCACCTCACCTCACCTCACCAATGCTCACTCACCTTACCTTACTCCTCTCCTCACATCACCCCTCACCTCTCCTCACATCACCTCACCTCACCTCACTACTGCTCACTCACCTAACCTAACCCCTCCTCTCCTCACCACCGCTCACCTCACCTCACCACTGCTCATTCACCTTACCTTACTCCTCTCCTCACCACCCCTCACCTCACCTCACCTCACCTCACATCACCCCTCACCTCACCTCATGTTACCTTACCTTTTGTTACCTTACCTCTCTTCTAACACTTCAACACAGCATTCCTAACCTCAGAAGACCCTCATCTCCTCAAAACATTCCTCACCTTACCTTTTGATACCTCATCTCAACTTCACCCCACCTCACCTCTCCCCACTCTTTTCACCTCACATCACTCCCCTCCTCGCTTTATCTCTTCTCACCCTTCCTCACCACATTTCACCCCACCCCACTCACCTATACTCACCACTCTTCATTGCTCCTTATATCAACTCACCTTACCTTAGCTCACCACCCCTCGCCTATCACACCACTCCTCACCTAACCATCACTCACTGCTTCTTTTGTCATCTCACGTCTCCTCTCCTCACACAAGTTTACCACATCCCACTGCACTAACCTCAACTTACCGCTCTTCACTGCTTCTTGCGTCACCTCCTTTTTTCCCCTTTCTTCACCTCACCTCTATACACATATTCTTGCCTCATGTCATCTAATCTACTACATGTTTGATCTGTGTTTGCAGAGAACTGCCCATCATTTGCAGAGATGGGAATGGCGCTTGAGAGTCTGGTGTCGGAGGGGGAGGGGGAGTCACTCTGTCTCACCCCCGAGTTCCAGATCCTCCTGTCATGGTGCTGGGTCAACCTCAAGGTGAATCAGAGTTCCTTACAGTGTTTGTGTAAACCTTTACTATAGAGGGGACACAGTGAGCGGTGTGTTTATGGAATCAGGAGATTCATTGAGTTCAGTTGCACAAATCTAAGCTATTTAGCAACTGAGATAACACAGAAAGTAGCTTGTTTGAGTTCTAGTCAATATGTTCCGGGTAAAATGCCGGCAGAGGCTCTGCAAATCGTATTTTTCCAGTTACAGTAAGGTTTCTCGAACAATGCTACATTGAGACTTAATGAATTGTTAGCTGATTCAGCTGTCCATATTTACTAGGTGATATGGGGAGCTGCAATTTAATTTTTAGCTGCCTCCCAATAACTCACCACATGTTCTGTAAATTTCAAATCTGACGTTCATTAGTTATGATGTGTTGTAGGAAAGCTGTACATGTCTTGGTGAATTGACGTCTGCTTTGGTCAAGTTAAAATCTGATCATTCAACATGGCTGCCAGATTTAAAGAACATAGGACAAATTTTCATTCAAGTACTCACGAACTGCCGTGTCAGGGTAAGTGACTAGTTATGTGATGTCAGTTTACTTCCTAAGAATGATGTCATTTATCCATTGACCTTTAGAATTTGTGGTATTTCAAACCACATGTGAAAGGATTTATGCTTCATTATGAAGGGGATATGTCCAAATTAAAGCAGGAGTTTTGGTCATCCGAAAAAGGAGAGGTCAGCAAATGCTAAATGCACTGTTGAAAAGATCCACATTATAGAGGGAGTTTTGATCATCCAAACTTATCCTAAATCAAAAGGGAGATAAGCAGATAGTAAATCCACTGTTCTGTTGATAAGAGGATGGCGTGTTGCAGGGTGCGATAGAAGGGTGTAGAAATGGTTTGCTGAACTACAGCACTGTCCTCCTGGCGTCTCAACACAAATCTCTCACTGCAATACCTGCGGAACTTCTACATCAGGTAAGCTGTGGATATCTGAACAATATGATCAGAAAATATATACTTTATGGCCTGAAATGTTTTAAATAATAAATTTTGAACGTGTTTGCTGCTTAGATTGTGTCCAGTCTGGAGAGCAATGAGATGTCGGCCTCTGTGACCCGCAGATCCGCCGGTCTGCCTATTATTGTACAGATCATTGCACAGGCAGAGCAGAGACTCAAACAGGTTAGTTAGTTCTTTTTTTTTTTATCACTTTATTTCTTTTTGAGTGGGGTACAGCTTTTTCTTGACATCAATGTAAACTATGAAACATTTGAGGTAAACAAAATAAAACATATCTATTCATTTCAAATAAACAAGTTGTGGCAAGACGACCAAAATGAGACAAACTTATCGTATTGGCATTGTGTGTAGACATTTGCTTTGTGTAGTTGATAATTATAATTTAATTTTGGTTTTAAGCCTGCTAGAGTCGGTAGAATGCTTGCTCGTTTTCTAGCATATATGTATTCCTTAGTTAGGATAAAAAGGAAGTTTAGAACATCATTTCTTCTTTCACTGAATCCAAAAAGAATTGTCTCTGCCTTTAGGTTCAAATGGGCGTCTGTTTCATTTTCGATCCATTTTAGTAGATCTTGCCACAACGTTTTTACATATTTACATTCATAAAAAAGATGGATAATTGATTCTGCTTCAACATTGCAGAATGTACATTGTGGTGATTCAATAAGGTTATATCTATGTAAATCTTTATTTGTTGTGAGGATTCTATGGAGAATTTGATACTGGAACCATCTATGTTTTGCACTATAACATGCTCGAATAGGTATAAAATTAAATGTTTTCCATAGATTCAAACTAAAGTCTATATTCAATTCCTTTTCCCACTTACCTTGATAAGCTAATTTTTCTTTGGAAATATCGCTATGTAAAAGGTTATAAAACATGCTACATCCTTTCTCAGCCTTAAACAGTATTTCTAAATTAGGCGGCATGAAAGGCAAATCTGTCTGCTTACTGATATTGGTCGAGTTCTGTTTTATAAATGATTTCAAAGAGGATATCAGACCAGCATATTCAAGAAAATTTGTTTTAACCCCATATCGTTCTACAAAGTCGTTATAGGACAGAAATGTGTCATTATCTGCTAGGAAATCATTTACAAATTTGATATGTGATTGCATATAATGGTCATATATAACAGGTTTGTTTCCTATTCTGATGTTGTCATTTGCCCATATGTACTGGCTACTGAGATTGATATTATCATATTTGCAGTTTTCTTGTAATTCAGACCAAGCGTGAAATACGTCTTTCCAGAATGGACTAATGAGTGTAGGGATGTATTGTGTCTTTAGATAAGATGGTCCCATTTCTACTGGGTTAAGTTGGCTTACTGGGTGTGACGTAAACAAAAGGTTACTTAATCTAGAATCCTGTACAAATAGTCGTCTAATCCATGATATTTTCTGGGCTTTAATTGTTTCTAGTACTGTTGGAACTTTTAACCCGCCTTCTTTATAAGATTTTGTTAACAGATTTCGTTTAATTTTGTCGGGTTTGCCTCTCCATATAAAGGAAAAACATTTTCTTTGAAAGTTCACAATCGTATCGAATTTTGGGTTTGCTAGTGATGCGAATAAATGGTTAAGTGATGGTAGTATCAGACTCTTTAAGACTGTTATTCTTCCTAATGGCGTAAGGTCTCTGAGAGACCACATTGTCATTGCTTTTTCTGCTTTTTTGAGCTTATCTTTGTAATTTCTCTCTACCATTTCTGCTTTGTTGTGTTGAAACAGTATACCTAGTAAAACAAAGGGTTTTTGTGTCCAATCTAAGTTAAACTCTCTGCAATAATGCACACTTGAAAACTGCTTTGAACCTATCCAGACAACTTTTGTTTTGTCTATGTTTATTTTAAGTCCAGAAAAGGATGCATATAATTCAAGTACATGTAAAGTTTCTTTAAACGAGCTTTCAGATCCATCTAGAATTATAGTTGTATCATCTGCAAATTGTGTCAATAAATATTCTAAGTCAACCATTTTGATTCCTTTTATTTTTTCATTATTTCTTAACATGTGGGCCAGGATTTCGGCAACAATTAGGAAGATATATGGAGAAAGAGGATCACCCTGCCTACATCCACGTGTAATTTTGAAAAATTCTGATGGAAATCCGTTTACAAGAACACTAGAATTTATATCATTGTAGAAAGTTTTTAACCAAAGTTTGATAGATGGATCGAAATTAAAGAAATCGAAACATTTCTCGATAAAAGGCCACTCTACAGAATCAAATGCTTTTTCGAAATCTATCAATATCAAAAGTCCAGGTTTATTCATGTAGTCTGTGTAGTCCATGATATCGTTAACCAGTCTTGTACACTCACCAATATATCTTCCTTTCATAAATCCCTTTTGATCATCACTTATCAAGTTTGGAAGAATTTTTTTAATTCGAGTTGATATTACTGCTGAAGCTATTTTATATGAAATGTTTAGTAAAGAAATTGGTCTAAAGTTTTTTTAGTTAGGTTAGTTAGTTCTTCATAATCTGTCATCACATCAATTAGGCATTGAGTAGTATCATAAATAAAGATTTTCTAGGCTTATACCAAAGGAAGTTATAAACATTTTCTAACCAAGAGTATGGCTAAGCTGACCTATATAAAAAAAATATGAGTGCCTTTGTAAACTATTTATCTTCCTGCCTGAAAAGCTTGAATTTGTCTGTCCTCATTCCCTTACCATTCCAAATGAGACCAGAGACATACTCCCTTAAAATTCACAGTATCATCTCTTCAAACGAGTAAGACTGGCTCCTGAGGACTGGACACTCTGGATTTATTCTTACTCCCATACCGTCAAGAAAAACATGCTTCACAATTCACATTATCATCTCTTCATTCCAGCAAGGCCTGCTCCTGAGGACTGTGGAAACTCTGCTGCGTCTGTCCTCACTCCCCTACCATCGAGAGTCTGACCAGAGACAAGACTTGGTGCAAGTCCACGCCCTTAACATCCTCCGGTCAGTGTTTGGGGACGCCAGTCTCGTGCTCGCTCTTATGCCAAGCTACACCCGTGTACTTCTCATTGTATTTGACGGGTTCGAATCGCCGAGTTGGGCCATCAGGAATGCTGCTACTCAGCTATTTGGTGAGTTGGATATTCTCTTATTTTTATTTCATTTTCCAGTTTTGAATAATGCCTAGTTGAGTCTGATTCAAAGTTAATCTGTATTTTCCTATACTTGCTGTGACCTTGGTCAGTTCAGAGAAAGAATATTAACTCAAGTCCATGTTTTCACAAATGACCTTAAAAAGAGTTCTATGATATAGTCCATACAATTTACGATTTCAGGAACAATGATGAGTCGAATGTTTGGTCCTCGGAGCAAAGATGGTACAGGACATAACATCATTACCTTCCAAGAGTTGTCTGCCCATTACCCAGGACTTCCTGCGGCCATGTTGGACAAGTTGACAAGTGGAGCAAAAGATGTACACAGTATCAGTTCTCTGAGCCCCTCGGTCTTCCTCATCCTCACCGTGCTAGCAAACCTGGGGCCCGCAGAGTCAATCAATGAGTTGCATGAGTGAGTTTCAGCTTTACACAGAGCTTAAAAAACTGGACATTTCTTAAATACAATGAATGTTTTCTTCTTTTTCCTTTACCTTGTCATTTGACAAGTAACAAACAAATGTAAGGCTTTAGTGCCCTACAAAATCAGCTAAAAATTTTACAAAAATGAAATCTACCTAATATCTACCTGTAATTGAAAGGAAAAGCTTTATGGTCAAAGAAACCTAGCTTTAATGATACAGTATTACACATCTTAACAATTTAGACAGAATCAATTAAGAAAGGTGTAATAACTAGGCTTTGAAAAAAGATTGTTTTTTGTAGCCAATGACCAACTATAACGTCATGAAATAATATTTCAGACTTCACTCATCCTTCATGGAGAAGATCAAGGATTGCCTTGAAGCTTCAGTCTACACATTGAGAGAGTTATCTGCCCTTGCTTTTGTAGCTTTTGTGCCATCCAATATGGCAAAAGAGAGAATATTTGAGCTTGTGTACAGTCTACCATCTTCCCCTGGCGATAATTTTAAACACAACAGTCTACATGGAACTCTTCTGTGTGTTGATAAGCTTGTGCTTCACACTCAATTAAGTCAGGATATTAAAAGAAAAATTCTGTCAGGTTTTCTAGAAAAGTCTTGGCTTGTAACCAACATGAACCACTGCCCACTTTTGGGAGCTAAGTATCTTCAGATTGTGAGATGTCTGCTGACGGATGTACAGTGTACGGAACAGCAAACATATGACATAATGCTGCTTTTGAAATCATGTGATGCAAAGGGACTGTCAAGGATTCTGGAGGTAATTAATATTTTTGGTGATTAAGAATTTTTTATGGAATGGCGAGCTTGAGACTTCCACTGTGTTGGAAACTATGCATTTTGTAGCTATATGGAAAATAATCTATAGATCTTTCATCATGGCAATTTCTTTAGATAATCCTAACACAAGATAAGGTTGTAACAAATATTAGTACATAGGCTATAAATGTTTCTAGGATTACCATGGGGTTGTTCTGAGTTATGGCCTCACCAGGAAAATGTGTACACAAATTACCTGCCTTTGAGTTTTGTTAAGATAGATAACCTAATGAAATGGCTTGATATGAGATGTGGCAACATGTGTTTAGTATCGCTGAATTTAAACCAGTTCCGCTCAGCATGTGCCCCAAAATTTGTATTTGAAAGTTAAAAGAAAACCTTCAATCCTGATTGGCTGTGAACATAAAAGTGAGAGCTAAGAGCTGGAATAGAAAGTCAATTTTTGAAAGCAAAACTAAACCTAGTTGTGACCCATCGATTAAGAGGCTTGCAAGTCCAGTTTCATTTGCTTACTCAACTCAAGGGCTGATAGTTTCAGTACAGCTTTTCTTGGTGAAAAATCCTAGGGGTTTTAAACTGAGGAGCATCAAGGATACCATACGTCATATATTATTTCAACTATGTTCAGTATATTGTTGTAAGATAGTTATGAGAAACGAATGTATGACTCATGTAGGTTGGTGCTGGTCTCATGGTGAACGACTCTGTTGCTTGTGTGACCCATCTACTGCGAGGTGACCCCGTGACCTTGACCTTGAGAGTGTGCTCCTGGCTGCAGACTGGTGACACTAACGTTTGCATGGCCTGTCTGGATCAGCTGATAATCATGGCTGATGATAATCTTGCAGTGAATTGGGGAGATGTTCAGGTATATCAGTTTGCAATTATATACTAAAATTTGCTCATTTTATAGTTATTTTCTAAGTTAAATGAGCACTGTAATTGTTCTGATTTGCTACTGCTTTACCTGCACATTTCTGTTAAAAAAGAAACTGAATATACTCTGAAAAAGCAAAATTATAACAGCCAAATCTCATCAAATGAATATGTAATGATATTTGTTATGAGCAATTAAATATTATTTTATTTTCCATGGTTTATCATAGTCTCACAAACATCTGAGTCTATCTATATATAAATGATTCTCATATGCAGTCGCAACCCCTTAGTAAAACCTGGATAAAGTAATATTTCTTTTGAGTCTTGTCATTACTTACTCATGATATTCATGTTATTTAACATTCATTATAAGTAATATGTTTTTTGCATTGTTCCATGGAAGTTTACTGATTTATTTCTTCTGTGTATGGTTGCCCAGAAATCTCTATGGAGTCTGCTGTCACGGTCGACAAACAACACACTAAAGACCATGACACTACAGTTGCTGTGTGACATCCGACTGAATCACGATGTGAGAACTGTTCACGACTACTCACTTCCAGACCTCCATGGAACCCTGACACTGACAGAGCCAAGTTCTAGTCTTCATGCCGCCTGCTTACCCGTGGAAGCCATCTTTGTTGAGAACCTTCTTCTTGATGTCACATATCTTACTGATGATATGTAAGCTATTCATCTTGTTTGATATAAAAACTTCTTAGTTTTTTATTTCTTTAAATGCATTCTTCTTTTGAAACCAATAAAAATTTACTTTTCAAAAGTTTTTATGTTCAAAATAACTAAATTTCTCACATCATTTTTGAGAAAATGTCAAGATATTTTTTTCGTGATAAAAATAAAGTAAATCATCTAGGATTAGTGAAAACTATATTGAAGCTCAAAACTACTTTTCTGGTCTTGCCATTACAGGGTAGATGTTATGATATGCTTTTATTTTTAATTGTAATGTTCTCTAATAACAAAACAATGATTGCAGTGTGCAGACTGTCCGTCACTGGGTCGATAGAGTGAAGACGGCAAGTGATCCACTGAAGACGGACACCACGCGTAGAGCCGCCGCAAGAGCATTACTAGTAGCAGGGGAGATAACTCTGACTTCATTTGACCAGAAAACCCATTTTTCTCACTCAGAATATATCTTGACTTGGTAAGTAAGGGATGGTAATATTAAGATATAAGTGGTAAAGCCATATTTCTCAGTGTAATGATATTACTAACTGTTTAAATAATTAATAACTCATAAGAATCAGCTCTCCTTTTGTTTTCAGTTTGATAGAATCTGTACAGAATTTGCTTGAAGATGGGGATTGTGATGTAAGAAAAATGGCTGCTGTGTTTGTGGCCAGTCTTCAGTGGTCAAAGCGACAGATTCAGGTAAATATTCATTTGAAATATTTTGTCCTGAGTTAAAGTCTTGAATTGCAGGACGCTATTTTACTCATTAAAGGAAGTCATTTTCAAATTGTATTAATGAGCTAGTCTATATCAGATTGTTGATATGTACCACGTTTCATTTAAGAGTCGAAAAGATTTATCTTCCATTGATTTCATTATAATTTATATTTGTTACTTTTGATTGTAACTTTTGTTTCAGTTCAAAGATATCAATATCACAACATGCCAAAAGGTAAGTCCATAAATAATTCAAGTGATATTTGTATTCAAATATTTCATTGTATTATTCATTACCTACAACCTGGTTATTTAACTTTCAAATGTTTTGCTGCCAAATTCCATAACTTTTTCATAATTGAACTTAACCAGTTCAATGAAGTTTTACATACTTTATATTCCTGTTCAAACTTTCAAGGTTAGTAACCTGGTTAACAAATGCAATACCGTAATGTAGTTTTACTCAGGGGAGGTAACTGACATATAGCTGTATGAACAGATGAAAGGTACACCCAATTTTCTCTTACAGATGTTCAGTGACTACATTTCTGACACTATGAGCTGGTCTCATACAGTTGCAGAATTCTTTATAAGGAAACTATACAAGCCAGGGGAGGCAACTGTGTCTTGTCAGCACAACAGAATCAACTCAAAGTAAGTGGCAGTTGACTTTCATAAGTGTATAATAAAAAATATGAATTATGTGATTTTTCAACATTAAAATTTTTTGATATTGATATCTTTTTCAAGATTACTATAAAATGAATAGAATATATGTAAATTCTTTTAATTACTATGTATCACCACCTCCATAAGGTCGAAGTATTTTCATTTTCATTTCAGTCTTCACTTATGAATACCAATAATCACTTATAATATAATAACTTTGTCCCTTGAAAATAAGATGATCATTTAAAGGAGAAATTGTAAACATACTCCATATTTTCTCTTGATTAAAAGTATTTCACCAACAATCATATAACCAGATGTCTTTTTTCTCACAGAGTTGAGGTGTTGTTCGAACAAGAGGCCACCAGTGTACTAGCAGAAGCGCCTCTTCAGAAACTTCTCATCCACACCACGCTCAAGGTACCAGTGCAGAGTTTATTATCTTAAGTTCCTCATTAACCATTGATGCATGCCTGTATGGTTGAATTTTATGTTGAGTCTACAGATCAAACATCGAGAACAGCGAACTTGGCACCAAGTAACAGTTCATGCAAGCTTTGATTTTGTTAATGATGATTTGGTCAAGGATTGAGTTATGTGTTAAGATTTCAATTCTGGGATCAGAATTTGTTACACAATTTATAGTTTTATCAATCATTTGTTATTTTGAGCTCTTTCTCAGGGATCAATGTCTATATTTCTAAGTTTATTATATACCTTAGTGGTATGAACTAGCTTTGGAGTAGTCTACCTTGGTGGAAAGGGATGTGCGTCCATCTAGGATCTTCATAACTCCACTTGTCCATGTTAATGTTGGAATCTCTAGTGCATACATTACACCAACTCTGTAATCTTTCAAATTGATGACCAACTGGTAGCTTAGTTAAGTGCCTTTTCTTCAAAGTTGTGACAGTAGACATTTTCACACAACTCTTTTGCTAATTATGCCTCCTTTCATATTATTATTATTAAAACTAGTAAAATATATCTCTTTCCATTCATTGTAAGTGGTGGGGGACATTAGTGGCAAACATTTGTCCATATTTGGAATGTTTGAAAATTTAAATTCTGATTTATTATCCAAGATGAATTCTTCCTGTCTTTCAGAATATGTTGTCTGCGGGACAAGTTGAGATGAAAGCTTTTTGTTCAGAGCTGATTGACGAGGTGTTACAAGACTTGCTGTCATGTACCAGACTACTTGAATCTGACTTGAAGGGTGAGAAGATACTGCACTAGAGTGTCAAATCATGTGATCTAAATACTTCTTGAAATGCAATTTTTTTTAACCAATGATATGTTTCTGTCTTAGATAAACTATGCATGATGCCTTTTGAAAAGTTTGTATGTTTTGTATATATTGAATTTTATTAACAAGTGTTCAATTGTTTTCCTGAAGATAACCCGCTGGTGAATATCAGCAGTGAAGTCAGTGTTTTGTCAGCTCTCACTGGACTTGTCCTCGTCGCCGATGTTGCTGTCTCTCTGTCTGCAGGGGAGGAAGTCACTGGTATTAAGACACTGAAGTCGGAACTGGTTGCACTGATACAGGTAAGATCATCCTCCATTGGGTAGATATGTTGTAGTTTACAAGTCTACATGTAAAGGAATCAAATTCTAAGGGATGAGAAATTTTGTCTAATTTGACTTTCAGCTTAACACAAAGCCACACTTGTGTTGTAGGGTTTATGCCTGCATTGGAATAGCCTCCATCTTAAAACAAGAACTTAACTTTACCATACCTCACACAACCAGTTAGTATTAAAATTGTTGTATGCCATTTATCATTTGCACTGCAAAACCTATGTTTGAACTGAACAAGTCATAAGAAAAAGCTTCCCATCAAACTACTCTGTAAATTTTGGTCGAACGAATATATTATCCTGACCACTAATCATGTTGTTTATCCTGATGACGTGGATTGAAGTACAACTCATTACGTTAATGACAAAATCAGATAAAAACCATAGTTGGCTCTAGGCTTCTTCTGTACTGCTTAGTTGCAAGCTGCTTTGATATTTAAAGTACTTTAAAAAAAAGAGTCACTTAACACACCGTAGGTGTTGATGAATCTTTTTCTCATATAGCTAATTGTTTATCTCTCAGAACTTACATGTAATTTGCTCTCTTTCAGATTCCCAATCTTAACCCCTGGTTAAAAACCAAGTTTTATGACCTAATCACAGCTCATCACTTGGAACAGTAGCACAGCAGAGTGGTTAGTGAATGTGACGTTGATGAAATGGAGGTCTCATGACTGCAAGCAAGAGCTTGGCAACTTTATCTGCTGTAGAGATTGACTGTCATGAATGAGCCACCTGATATAAACGCTTCAACAACATGGATCTAGAACATTGAACACTTTTAGTTGGGGCTACCTTTAAGTGGGTACCCGAAAAGAATCTTGGAAACTTTTAACCCGAGCACTTTCATGGGTGCTTTTTTTATTAATGGCAGTAAATACATGATGTGCAAATGTTTTAGTACACTGGGTGTAGTTAAGAGGATATAAGATATGGGTTTTAAATCAGGACTTGACAACATGTTTGAGACCTTGTTTGTATTGGTAACTGTCCTTCAAACACGTTTCCAACGTTCCATGTTCTTGAAAGTAGAGAAACATGGTAGTTTTCACATGAGAATTTACTTTGCGGTTCTATCACATTTTCCATTTCCATAACACACAATATTAACCTCTGTATATTGTTGCACAGTCTTTCCTCAAACTTTCCAAACACAACTTTCATCAATAGAAAACAATGGACGGACAGCCTCCCAGGGGGAGTAACTCTACCAATTATACATTAAGGTGAATATCATAAAAAAAAAACATGCTACAGTTACATACCTCCTAAAAATTATGGCACATAGTTTATTGAAGTACAGTTTGTAGTATCAGAATACCGTGAAGTTTTCATTCATAACTTGGATCCTAGCAAATACTACTGTAATAAGGCATCAAACAATGACATATAATAAACGATATGATAGACATCAATAGACTTGCAATTGGACTAAGAATCTACTTTCAGAGATTCTAAACTAAAGATGAATAAAATATAGGTAAATGTGATAAAGCTGAAAATATCACTTATTTTCTATTAGAACCACAAATTTGTGGATAGGACATTTGGGGATTTGAGTGTTTGCCTTTCAAATCAAGATAGGGATTGCCAATTGAAAGTCCTCACATAGTGGTTATCATCCGTAAATGTCTTTGTAACCATAGCAAGCAACCACTCGTTGTGGGGTAGATTCTCATCCTTGACCAGAATAATATCACCAACTTTCATATTGCGTTGAGGTGATATCCATATCTGGCATGGTGGCGGCATGATGATCGAGATTTCATGGTAAGGTGTCGGTGGTTCTAAAGCTGTTGGGTCATTCACATTTTCCACTGTCAATGGTCTGCTATCCACAACCACAGTCACCTCACCCTCAACATTTCATCATCTAACTGAGAACCACACTGATGCAATAATGATGCTAGAACAAAACGTACAGTTCTTATTTGTCGTTCCTAGACTCCCCCCCCCCCCATGTGACTTGCTGGAGTCTGTTGTCAAATCATCATGGATGGCGCGTAATGACATGCATGTAAACAATGAGTTCTTTTCTCCTTTCCACTATCATCCACGACCCGAAGTAGTCCTCTGAACAGTAAGTCTGTGTTCTGTGAGATCAGCCATCTTCTGATCTTGAGCCTTCTCCTCAACTTTCTGCATACAACACAGTTCATGATATAGTGAGAGACTGCAGATGTACAGCCAATCACCCAGAATCCATTTGAGTGAAGTTCTGTAATTGTCATACCTCTACCTTGATGCTGAATGTTCTCGTGGAAGTGTCGGATCAGTAATGTTGTGATATGATGTTTCCTGGAGAGTATCACAGGGTGCTTGATACAAAAAAAAACAAGGAATTATCAATATATATGGGTCATTCTCCAGAAATGTCACTTTTTCAGACATTCAAAATGACAAAACTATTCATCAAATATAGTTTTTTATTTAATAAAAAATATAGCACATATGTCAAGGTTCAACATGCAATATAAAGCAGACCTTAATAAACATTGAATTTTTTTTTATAATAGCAAATCTCATTGAAAAAATAATAATTTTCCCTCCTGTTACGCTAGAAAAGAGAGCATTTATTTCATTTTTTATTCCTAATTCCAATTTTGTTTTCATTTACACATATTTTTTTTAATTATAACAAACAAATTAGTAGTATTTTGATAATAAAGTTTTGATGAAATTGCTTTCAAAAGAGATTTGAAATCAAGTTTTGCAATGACAACTCTAAAAACATTTAACAGGTTATTCAAAACATTTTTACCATCATGTTTTTCAAAAACGATATCTTGCTACTATTTAAACATTGATTGATATACTAGATTCAAAACAGAAAGGGGCAATGAGTGAATCGAAAGTTAACTAAATGACAAGTTTGAAGTGAGGTAACAGGAGGGAAAACCTGTAACAGGAGGGAAACTTGTAACAGGAGTGAAAGTACTTGGACGGAATATCTAAAACAATGCCATAATACTAACATTTAATTTGAAAACACTGAAGTAATTGAACTTCATATTCAAGAAACTCTTCAGGACAAATTTTGAAAACTGTTCAATTCCATGAAACGATAATTGAAAGTGTTAAATCAAAACCTTCAGAAACATTTAGAACACAGAGTACTGAATTCATTTATAGAATGAGTATTCCTGAGCAATAAAGATCCAAAATGATCCAAACCAAGAAGACAAGCAGTACCCGAACAACCAGTGTATCAAATGTGAATACTAAAATTAATGCTCAGAACGAGACAAATACATATTTTTCAAATATTTTTCATGGTTTTTCATGACTATTTTCACAGTATGAAGTTGATCATGAAATTTTAAGTAGCCTTCGCAACACCATAGAGTGATTCCCAGATGCTTGGATCAATCTGAAAATGTCTTGCATTGTCATCCTTTGGCAAAGGTTTCGGGATGGTGCCCAAGACGTTGTCAATGTCATACCAGCATTTGTCAAAAAGTTTCCTTGGCCAGAAGAAGCAGTTACCTTTGCCAACTCTATGCATGCACTCAACATAAAGGTCACTACTCTCCAGATTTTCCACAAATCCTGGATATGGGATATTGTCATACAAGACTATGACAAATTTTTTAAGGTAGTCACTTATCAATTCAGGATTAAATAGTTCCCCTCTTAGTTTCTGAGACCTCTTTTCTGAAATTTCCATAACATCAGTCAACAATACTGCCTGATGACTACCTGAGCCATCCATCTTTGTCTCATCTCTGTCTGTCCTATCCATCTTTGTCTCATCTCTGTCTGCCCTATCAGTCTTTGTCTCATCTCTGTCTGTCCTATCCATCTCTGTCTCATCTCTGTCTGTCCTATACATCTCTGTCTCGTCTCTGTCTGTCCTATCCATCTCTGTCTCATCTCTGTAAGTCCTATCCATCTCTGTCTCGTCTCTGTCCGTCCTATCCATCTTTGTCTCGTCTCTGTCCGTCCTATCCACCTTTGTTTCGTCTTTGTCCGTCCTATCCATCTTTGTCTCATCTCTGTCTGCCCTATCAGTCTTTGTCTCATCTCTGTCTGTCCTATCCATCTCTGTCTCATCTCTGTCTGTCCTATACATCTCTGTGTCATCTCTGTTCGTCCTATCCATCTCTGACTCATCTCTGTCTGTCCTATCCATCTCTGTCTCATCTCTGTCTGTCCTATCCATCTCTGTCTCATCTCTGTCTGTCCTATCCATCTCTGTCTCATCTCTGTTCGTCCTATCTATCTCTGTCTCATCTCTGTCTGTCCTATCAAGTTGTGTTTCTCTGTTGAAGGGACAAGCCTTATCAACTGGAACAACCGGAACAAAGTGGTTAGGTATCCAGTGCTCGTTTTCCATATCTGTTCTTGTACTGATCCACATAATGTAGGCAGAGTAGCTTATTTGGTATTTCATCCTTGGCAAGATCCACCTGTGGAGATCAGTCCTGACATTTGGATTACCTCGGTGTGGGTAAATTGAAAACACTGGCATCTCCAAAACACTTGCCAATGCAAAGATTTGCCAAATTCCCATGAATGCTTTGGATTTTGTTATGGTCATGACTTCATGTTGATATATTGTGATGATACTCTTTTCATTAAGGATTATGCCAGGAACATATTCGTCCGAGTACATGGCAAATGCATTCAGAATATATCCTTTCTTTGGTTTACTGTGCAATCCCCTAGCCAGGTTATCTTCATTGAGGTAATAGTCATCATACAGAACTAGTTCCTTCACAATGCGACATCTGACTTCATCATCACGTTGATCAGTTCCAAACAAAAACACACTGCCACAAGCTGGCAGACAGTTCCCATCCGACTTCACAGAAACTGGATACAAGGGAGAGTCGGTGGGTGTGTCAGCTGGGCAGTAATCAATTGCATTTTGATCAACAACTAGCTTGTCATTAAGCACATATCGTGGTAAACCAGAGGTTGGATCCATGTTTAGAGTTCTGCATAGGCGTTTGAGTTCCTCATATGATTTGCATTTTGGTCAACATTTCATTTGATCCATCTGATTCTGGTGTTGATTTCACTGAGGTTCTGGTTGTCTTTTTTTCCTTCATTTGCTGGGTGAAACCGCTTTCTAATCCATCTGATTCTGGTGTTGATTTCACTGAGGTTCTGGTTGTCTTTTTTTCCTTCATTTGCTGGGTGAAACCTCTTTCTAACCCCTTGGAATTAAATGAATGGTGTTTCAGAGAGTGCCAATCGCAAGTTGATCCTTCTTTACAGACACAGC
Organism: Phorcus lineatus; assembly: GCA_921293015.1. Classification (NCBI taxonomy): domain Eukaryota; kingdom Metazoa; phylum Mollusca; class Gastropoda; order Trochida; family Trochidae; genus Phorcus; species Phorcus lineatus. The sequence continues at coordinate 3,417,468 of OV121084.1, forward strand.
TTATATCCCGGTAACTAATACTTCCAGGTGAGTTTGTCAAGACTTGATGTATCCTCATAGTCCCTGGTACAGTCGTCAAATTTGATGGTAAAGACCTTTGAATTGCACCTATCTGCTTTTCCTCTGTTTCATAGAGCTGTACTGACGATTCTTTGAGTGCATTGATGAAGGACTTTGAATCAACTATGTCTGCTCCATAACGAACACAGCGATCTGCTGCTCGTTTAAGTGCTCCTCCAATTCCATCAGGAATGCCCCGCCCATGTCCAGCTTCATGGAAGTTCCATGAACCAGAATCAAATCCAAGCTCAAAGATTTCTTTTGAGAAAAGATAGAAATTCTTTTTTTGTCTATACTGGGTGCACGGCCCGTCACTGTAAAAATGCACAGTATCAACTTCAGGATGTTTTTCTTTTATAGCTGTCACAACTGGTCCTAGGTTGGCCCATATGGCAGCAGGGTCATGCTGTAGAGAATCTGAAACACCACAAAATGATGTAATGTCAGGTGTATGTCCAACTGCATAAAATCCTGTATGTAGGGTAATTTGAACCTGGGATGCACCAAAATGCATGCTTTGGATTTCTGATGAAAGTTTTGCTGCATAGTTTTCTGCAAAATCTACATGAATGAAACATTCATTTGGTGCAAGATCTTCCCTAAGTCTCTTGTAGTAGCCATACTGATTAGATATGTTGAATGAATGTTTTCTGTACACTGTCCACATCTGGTCATGGAACTTGTCTGTAAGGTCAGCCAGTGATCCGGTTTCTGTCTCTTTCGTTGTTATTGTTACTTGTTTCTTTATTCCATTCTTCAATTTTCTTTCTTCTTTGACATAGCTCCATTTCTGCCATGAAACATCTTCATTCTTGTCAAAATCATTCATGTTGATTCTTTTACACCTACAAACCTTGCAGTCACCATACATACAGTCTTTGTTGTCCACAGAACAGACAACCTCCTGGAGAAGTACTTCCTACTTTGAAGAGGCCACAACCTTTGCTCTGTACAAGGATTCAGACAGAAACTTTGTATTTTCGCATGTTTTACACAGACATGTGTCTCTGTCCTTTTCAGAAGGAACAACAACCCAAAACGGACGGAGTTTGCAGAATGTTGAGTAGCTTGGATTGTCTTTGCTTTCGGCCAGGTATTTCTTGTGCAAGTGCATTAAGGAATCACACAACAAACGTCGCTGCACCTTGTCTTTTTTCCTTGTGATTGTGTTCTTCTTGCCTGTCGTTATTCTGGAGACATCATCCCGTTCAAAAAACTGCCTCACACTCCTTGATAAGCGATGATAAATTGATCCTTTTGTTTTCCGACTCTGGTATTTGGAAAAGGCTCCAATCTGAGATTTAGCGAAAGTGATAAACTTATATTTTCTCAGAATATGACCAGCAAGAATGTTTGTAATTGGTCTTTTGTCTTTGCCTTTATATGACTGTTTCATTTGAGCAAGCAGGGAGTGATGGAAGACAAGTGTTTTCCTTACAGTTTTCATTGATCTATTTCTAAGGAGCTTCCTTGTTTTGCTGCGTGGACTAAAGTCTTCACCTTTCGCCTTTTTTGCGATTCTCTCATACCTCATCCTATACATGTTTGCCTTTCTCTCGGCACAATGCAGTTTGTCTTGGAGAACTTTGTTTTCCCTGTAGCATTTAGCTTTTTGGCGTTTACATTTTTTTTTGCTTTGGGTAGATTGCCGTGAAGGCATTTGTACTTGATTGACGTCTGGTGAATCTAGTGGTGTGCATAGGTTTTGTACGACAGTTCGTCTTTCTTTCAAAGATTTCTTTCTTTGTCTCCACGCCTTTCTTTGAGTTCTCTTTGCTCTCTCGCTCATTTCACCAATAAGTTTTTTTTTGCCACATCCTTTGTCCTTTACGTATTTGTCCCGTTCAGTTTTTAAGTACGCAGCACGTCGCTCTGGGTCTTGATCTCTTCTCTCCCTATAGCGTCTTTGTCTTTCTGCGGCTGATAAACCCATCTGAAATACAATGAAATTTTGTATTCATCACAACAATAACTTGTCAATCTGTTTACATCTTGTAAATGGTCGAACTAAAATATCACCTATTCCTTATAGTTAGCAAAATTAAGTATTGTAGTTGAATGATACTTGTTAATCTATTAGGTGAAAGTGAAAATTGACAAAAGTAATTGTCTAAAATTTCTAAATTTTCAAAAATAATAAACCTAAAATCAGCAACATTTAACATTGAGTTCATTATCCAAACTGTTACTTAATAATTTTGTTCCCTCCTGTAACAGGATGACAGTGTTTTCTACTGTAACAGATAACCAATGTTTGGAAAAAATGACAGATTTCTTAAAAAATACAGTGTCATGTTTTAATCGGCTTATTAAATTTACAAATTATGACATCACTTCTTTAATAAATATATTGTCGGTGTATTGTTTCCCTACTGTTACAGTTAGACACCAAAAAGTATCCTGTTTTACCATATGATAATTTTTCAAAATGAATCACATTTTTTTTCAAAAAGACATTCTGATGTTTTAATTGCCACAATATATTGTACACAGTTTCATATCATTAACTGAATAAATGTCATTATCTATTCATTTTTTCCCTACTGTTACCAAATATATTCCCTCCTGTTACAGTAAGACACAAAAAGTCTTCTATTTTAACATTATGATAATTGTTTAAAATGAAATTACGCATTTCTTCAGAAAGACTGTCTGAAGATTTTATTTGTACAATAATTTGTACACAGTATCATATCATTAACTGAATAAATGTCATTATCTATTCATTTTTTCCCTACTGTTACCAAATATATTCCCTCCTGTTACAGTAAGACACAAAAAGTCTTCTATTTTAACATTATGATAATTGTTTAAAATGAAATTACGCATTTCTTCAGAAAGACTGTTTGAAGATTTTATTTGTACAATAATTTGTACACAGTATCATATCATTAACTGAATAAATGTCATTATCTATTCATTTTTTCCCTACTGTTACCAAATATATTCCCTCCTGTTACAGTAAGACACAAAAAGTCTTCTATTTTAACATTATGATAATTGTTTAAAATGAAATTACGCATTTCTTCAGAAAGACTGTTTAAAGATTTTATTTGTACAATAATTTGTACACAGTATCATATCATTAACTGAATAAATGTCATTATCTATTCATTTTTTCCCTACTGTTACCAAATATATTCCCTCCTGTTACAGTAAGACACAAAAAGTCTTCTATTTTAACATTATGATAATTGTTTAAAATGAAATTACGCATTTCTTCAGAAAGACTGTTTGAAGATTTTATTTGTACAATAATTTGTACACAGTATCATATCATTAACTGAATAAATGTCATTATCTATTCATTTTTTCCCTACTGTTACCAAATATATTCCCTCCTGTTACAGTAAGACACAAAAAGTCTTCTATTTTAACATTATGATAATTGTTTAAAATGAAATTACGCATTTCTTCAGAAAGACTGTTTGAAGATTTTATTTGTACAATAATTTGTACACAGTATCATATCATTAACTGAATAAATGTCATTATCTATTCATTTTTTCCCTACTGTTACCAAATATATTCCCTCCTGTTACAGTAAGACACAAAAAGTCTTCTATTTTAACATTATGATAATTGTTTAAAATGAAATTACGCATTTCTTCAGAAAGACTGTCTGAAGATTTTATTTGTACAATAATTTGTACACAGTATCATATCATTAACTGAATAAATGTCATTATCTATTCATTTTTTCCCTACTGTTACCAAATATATTCCCTCCTGTTACTTTTTTTGTGATAACAGGAGGGAATGTAACAGGAGTGAAGAATTCAACTATTTAATAGTCTATCAACTAATGAATGCTCCCTTAGAACAAAAAGCACATGGCTCTTGATTGCAATCAAGAAAAACATAATTTTCCATAATTCTGTGATAAGCATAAAGCGATAATTTTGTCAGAATGATCTGTAACAGGAGGGAAGTGTACTAGGAGTACATGCATAATCTAACTTACCTTTTAGTGATGTTTCTGGGCAAATTATCTCCAGTGTTGTAACAGTTGCATCTCTTGTAGAACAGGAAGTTGAAAAGGAATTGTGGGTATAAAGATTCCAAACTGATGGAATGGGGAGCAGTTATTTCATCTTTCTCATCTTGTAACAGGAGTGAAAAAGAAAACTGAACACACAAACTTTTTATTTTTCCATAATATTTTAAAGCTTAATTACTAAGTTACAAAAGGGAAATCTAAACATGTTTTCAGAATGAGATCTTATATCTTGATTTAATAATTAATCACAATAAAATAATATAGAAAATTTTAAAAAATTATGATTGAAAAATTGAAACGTTTTAATGATTTACAAATGCACAGCAATATTCCTCTTATTTTGAACTCTGAAAGGAAATATTTTCATAAGATCATTGTAAAAACTTAGATTTTGTGTTCTGATGTTGTTGGTAATATAAAGTAATTAGCATTAATAGTAAAAAAGTACAAATAAATCAAGTATAATTTTTTTTACTTCAAATGCACAAAAAAAATCGTCTTTTTGGAGAATGACCCATATATAAATTTTATATAATAACAAGGATCTTTTAAAAGCCAAATGGCTTGAATGGCTGGATCAGCTTGATATTCATTGCTTAGTTCGCCTGATATTATTTGAGCCAATCGGATTTCATTATTTATGAAGTCTATGGAGAGTCTTATGGAGAAGCTACTAGCATAAACTCAACAGATTTTCCATCCGGGTTGTGCTGCTGTTGCTGAATGCGAGTCGTCTCATTGGCTGGTTAAATAGCTAGCGATACGAGGCTTTTGGCTTGAAAGAGATCAGGGTACTAGGAAAGAGGGAGAGCGGATTAATATACGCTGATTTAGCAAACGCCTGGTTTGCAGATTTTTCTGCGTGACCGTTCTTTCGTTCTAGTGACTTTTATTGGATGAATTTCACTGATTGGTTTTGGACTGTAAAATCAGTCTGTGTCTGCCTCTCAACTACACTTTTCCCTGAATTGTGAACCACTTTATCTCTAAAATACTTTGATAGATTGGGTACTCTCACATACACCATCTTTAAACAGTTCACATGCACAGTTTGCACTCTAGCCTTCTCACCCTGTATTGTGACAATATGTTCACTTGGAACATCAAACACATATTATGGTCCAACTTTTTTCCTGGACCCACTTGCTAGTTATATACACAGAGTCTCCTTTCTCTTGAGATAGTGGAAAACTCCCTGTGCAGTCTGCACACATCTTCTCACTATTTCACATTTTCAACAACATTATTATTATAGTCTGCAAGACGTTTACGAAATGTGATATGTAGGTACTTATATCTACTGGTACTAAATGTTTGATGGAAAACCCTCTATAAATTTGGCAATCATGTCTGGATTAGTTTTCCTTAGTTTCCTACCCTTCTCAACAATATAAGCGCCAGTAATGGTAGTTGTATGCCATGTATTATCTGAAGGTGTTGCTTGGCAACTGCCTCCATTTTTTACCTTGTCTCATGGGAAAGTAAACTACGGTAGAGTGACAGTTGAGTTTATTGATGTTTATCGGTTGTGTGAGTCCTGACTGGCGTGGTGGCAGCGCTTTATTACCCACGTTACCAGCGCTACTAACGTAAAATACCTGTACAGGATTCATTTCACAAATAAGTGGACAATCATCCAGACAGAAGCGTCTGGTAAGTGAGCATCAACTCGCAACAAAAACTGTCCAGTTTTTGATCAGTGCCGTTTCTGTAATAACACTGCCACAGGTGAAGTGTACAAGGTGTGAACATGGCAAATACCCACCGCGCACTTAAACAATGGTCCCTTAGTAAAAATGAGACTAAGTTCTTTCGAGAAATTGGAAGCAGAAGCTTATTTACACATTAGCTCTTGATGGGAAGTTTGCCCCTTTCCTAGTTAGTTGATGGTGCAAGATGGGCTAAGAAAACCAGAGCTGCCCCACTGAGAGGATTCATAGATGATGGGGAAGACGTTAGAGGTAGACGTACAGCTCAACAGAAAGTCAACATGTTGGAACTGATGTTAGGCCAAATCGCTAACTACTGCCCCGTCATTTCAAGACAAACGATTGTCAAGAATTCTACATCAGTAGAGAGTATTTGGCAGACAATTCGCTTACACTACGTTTTTAAATGGACTGGTGACCATTTCCTTGATCTAAAGCTCCAACCAGATGAGCGCCCTGAAGATCTTTTCCAAAGACTGACAGCCTTCATTGAGGATAATTTGCTGGTCCAAATTGTGGCATTATCACCATGATGTAGCTATTGAGGAGGATGAAGAGCTTTCCCCTACTTTAAAGAATTTAGTTGTTCTCACCTGGCTTCAGCTTAGCCATAAAGATCTACCACACCTTGTCAAACAGCCATATGGAAATGATCTGAGGTCACGCACCCTCGCTTCGATTAAACCAGAAATATCACAGGCTCTTACGTCTCTTCTTCTTCTAGATGAAGTCCATGCATCAGAGGATGTAGAGGTCATGCATTAGCATGAAAAACTTCTATCAGCTGGCCATCTTCTAGTTTGAGTTGATTAAAAATTTCTGAATTGGTTATCTTTTGGATCAGAGTCAATACATTCAACAGAAAATGCTTGTAAAAGGAGATGCCAGTTTTGTTTAAACCTGTCTGGTAAGTAACGGTACCACGTGGATGCAGGCCCTTCCAAATGTAGAATGGATGTAAGACCCCAGCAATCTAAAACAACAGAGCGATGAATTGTCAGAACAAATTTATAAATGGCGGGTGACAGACACAAGTGATTGGTCCATGTGTGCAACGCAATCTCTGCAGAGTTGCTCCCCTTTGACTGTAGATTTCTTAAAGGCTTGGTCTTTTCCAGCTGTTGCCTTTGTTGTCTTGGGTGTCTTGAATAGAAAGCACTATTCGGATTGACTCGGTTGACAGCCGTTTAATCACATCACATTCACACACAGTACATAGCACGAAGGATCAGAAAATAGGATCGCGGATCAAAAACACATGGTTCAATGGAAAAGGCATGGCATCAGACTCTATAAAAAGTTGGACTAGAAAATGGACATTAAACGGAAATTAAATGTTAAAACGAAATAAGAATAAATAAATCTCTGAAAACTTCAGGAATATTCTTGACACTTTAGGACAGCCGCCCCCAAATTTATAGAATAAATTTGCACATTGGAATTTAAAGTCAGTCATGGCAGTTCTGGTAGCTTGACCAGCTTGGTCACGGGTCTGTGGTACTTGTCGCCTCCGGTCACACGTACGACAGCAGATCGGATTCTGCCGTCAGGGCTGGGGCAGACTTCAACAATTCTTCCAACAGGCCACAGTCCTCGGGCCTGTTGGTTGTCGGCGATCAGTACAGGATCTGCTACTTTTAGTTCAAGTCCGTCTTTGAACCACGTATCTCTAAGCTGCAGACTGGGTAAGTAGAACTGAATGAACTTCTTCCAGAATTGATCAGCTACAGCCTGGCAGTGTCGCCAACGACTTTTCCCGAGTCTCTGGTCAGCAGGATAGACCACTTGAGGAAGGGATGGATCTGGTCGCCCAATCAGCAGCGAGAATGGAGTAATGGGGTCAACATCTGCTACATCACTAGATACATAGCCGAGGGGTTTAGAGTTCAAGATTGCCTCAACTTCAAGTAGTACAGTTCGTAGAGTGTTCTCGTGCACTGCTTCTTGACCAAGCACAGTGCACAGGCCATGTTTCACAGATCTGATTTCACGTTCCCAAGTACCACCGAAATGAGGAGCATATGGTGGATTGAATTTGAATTGGATCTGTTGCTTCGATAAGCACTTTGCTAGTATGGGATTCATGGATTGGAATGCCTCAGACAGTTTTCTTTCACCACCTTTGAAGTTTGTTCCACAATCAGACAGGATTTCGTGAGGTTTACCACGTCGGGAGATGAAACGGCGTAGTGCCATCAAGAATGCATCAGTGTCCATGGACTCTAGCAGGTCTAGATGTACTGCTCGAGTTGTGAGACACTTGAATATGATTCCGAATCGCTTCTCTCTACGGCGGCCAATTTTGATGAACATTGGCCCAAAACAGTCAAATCCGGTGGAGTAGAAAGGGGGTGTAGTCCGTAGATCCGTAGTCTGGCAGGAGGCAGATCAGCCATCTTTGGACTGTCAGGGTTAGCTCTCCAGCGCTGGCAGTCAAAACATAGTCTCTGGTGGTGTCTTACAGCTTCTCTCCCTCTGAGAATCCAGAAACGACGTCGCAGTTCAGCAAACAAGCGTTCCGAGCTGAAATGGTGCAGCTTCACATCATAGTGTTTGATTAGTAGTTTTGTCAGAGCATGTTTTGGATCTAGGACAATTGGATGCTTGAGTTCAGTAGGTATTCCGCTTGCGTTTCGCAACCTTCCTCCAACTGGAATAAGACCGGTTTCTGGTTCATACTCAGGGCTCAAATGAATAAGTTTGCTGGAAGGACTGTCACATAAACTGATGTGATGATGTTCGTTGTTACAGAAGGCACAGTAGGACTTATAGGTTAGTTTTCCCTCATTAGGAAGAGAAGGTTCAGATTTGGTATATCTGGACTTGGTTACAGTGTTGAGTGAGGAGACAGGAGGGTTTGATCGTTGTGGCCTTGAAGGTTTGAATCCTACCTGATGATGTGTCTGGGATCGAGTCTCTGTCTTAACAGAGCTGACAGCTTGTTGGGCAATACGACTAGCTCTTGACTTAGCCTGTAGCCAAGCGTTCAGGTGCATCAAAGTGTCGGTAGATTGGGCTTCATGAGTAAGAATACCATGATTTAGACAGTATTCTATGAAACTAGTCTGTAAATGAGAGGGCAGTTTGGTGAGTAATTTATCCACATGGGATCCACATCTCAACTCCACTCTAGATTCGCCTTCAATTGATGTTAACATCCCAACAAGAGATTGGACGGAGAGGGCAAATTTGTCTAATGCAACATGGTCTCCTGATCTCACAAAGGGCAATGACAAGATAAGAGTTTAATTCTCCAAGAACCAGCTGTCTAGGTCGACCATATTTCTCATTTAAAGCTTGTAGACATTGGGCAACTGACAAATGGGTTTGTATCCTCTTGAAGCAGTATTACTGAACTTAAGAGTTGAAGTGAACCAAGCTGTGTCCTGCTGCGTATTTTGATGTCATGGTTTGTGGAGTTGACTATCTTAACAGGGACGTTAGTTTTTCCACCTCTCTTCAGTCAAAGAAGCGACTCCATGGCTCTCGATGTTCGGTTCTAACATGACTGTGGTGGTTTCAATAACATTGGTGGAAACCTTACACTTCACCTGTATTTGACCGGCTTTTACACAAATTGCCTGGCGTCCTGTATGGATATCAACATATAATACCTCGGCCTTTCTTCCTCCAGCAACTTGACAACAGCTTCCAACTTATTACTGTTCACTGTAGGCAAACCTTAATGCATGACATTGACTCTGTTACACTCAACCTGATTGAAAAGGTATTGTTCAATCACATTAAATCCTACAATAGGTATGACACTACTTGACATTCTTGTTACCAGAAATGGGACAGACAGGTATCTGCCTGTCTCCCCTCTAACTAACTCAAATGATATCTGTACCCAACCCTCAAAGGGTATATTCTCACCATTGGCGGCCTTAATTATCAGCTAATTATCATCTAACAAATCACTGACAGGTCTAATTTCTAGATGTGGTTTGTTGTCTTTTACCCACTGTTTTGGGAGGATGGATACCTGAGCCCCTGTGTCCCATAAAGCTTTAGTTTTCACTCCCTCAAAAACACAAATCATCTCACACTGTTTCCCCACCAGCTTAACTAACTTGTCGTTTTGGTTTGGGGTCAAATTAGTGTTCTTTCCCGACGAAAAGTCTCTCCTCTCCACTTTCTCTATAGCGCATCATATCGGCCTATGTCAGTCACTGTGAACGACCTGGCATCTGTATGAACAATAAAGAGTGAGTTGTTGTTTAACGCCGCTTGGGCAATATTACAGCCATTAGCGGCGGAACAATAAAGAGCACTCTGACATTTAGTACACTGGTACAGCTTGTCATCATCAGCGCCGTGACCACACTGCACACAAGCATTGGGCATATTATCTATTGTCAGTGACTGTTGTCTGTCTCTCTGACGGCTGTCGCAGGTGCCGGTGATGTCATTGGTGGCGTCGTCGTCTCAGAGACCATGGCTGTCAATAATAGCTGTAGTTTCCGTTCTCCCTTTACCTTGCATGAATGATTCAAACGCTACTAAACAAGATGTCTTTTCTGTTCCTTCCTTCACGTCAATACCGAGACGTTCCATCAACGTTGCTAGTTCTTCTGCATGAGGGCCATACAGGCCGGTCTTGATCGCCCACTCTGTGTCTGACATAGCTGCTGAGAGATCCTGATCACCATATGATCCTGACACACTCACCAAATTTGTAAGAACCCTCGGCAATCTAAAACAACAGAGCAATGAATTGTCAGAACAAATTTATTGATGGCAGACGACAGACATAAATGTGTCGCGCAACCTGATTGGTGCACATGTACAACGCAATCTCTGCAGAGTTGCTCCGCTTTGACCATAGATTTCTATTCGGTCGAATCAAGTGACAGTAATTCCACATTCTTACATAGACGACGCCATTTTACGACGGTCATTAGCTGGACAGTTTAATTGCTTGAGTGCTGAGTGCCTCACAATCAGACATAAATTTATCACTGTCTTCACTAGAAAGTCCATAAAACTTGTGGAAACTAATTTTCTCTGACATGACTGTTATTTGTAAGGCCTGGCGACATTCATTATTACACTTCCGTGCATAGAGTCCATCATATAGAGTCCTCAACACGTTTGGGGATTAATGTGCATACCAGGATACATGGTTTCTTCTTTCCAATTAGAAAAAAAGATTTTTCTTTTCTGTTCCTCACTTTATTCTCGTTAGTCGCCATTTTTTCACACACCCCGAAAACAGTGACGTCATCAATCAGTGTGCTAACAAAAACATATGTCCCAAAAAAAAGATGAAACTTATTATAATGTTTTACAGTTACATTGAGATAGTCTGCTGAATAATTATAAATAAGATAACCAAATTCTTCCAAAGTCTGCCTTCATATTCTAAGACAAAATGAAAGACATTCCAAAGAAAGCAAACACAAACTGTTTACAATAATAAATTATCAATTTGTAGGATGTTAATAATACAAAGGCTATTGAAGCGCTCATAAAATATTAAAGATTTGGCTAAATGTAACCCTGTTATGTTACACCAGCTGTACAATTGGGTACCTGAACCAAAAAAGTGCAGACTTCAAATTATTCAAGAGGCTTTTCTCTACTTGGTAACAGGCATGAAAAGTGAAAAATTTGTCATTACTTTGATGACTTTACTTGTGTATAGAAACAAGGTTGTTATAATTGTTACTGTCAGAAATGTTATAATTCCTGCTAAGTTATGGAATGACTTATTCTGAAAGATTTCTTCCTCTATAATCTCTGGGTAAACACTGATCAGATTTAGCTAAACTATTGCTCTGGATGCATCCAAGGCTTGTCAAATTTTACTACCACCCTTAGCTGGTACAATAAACAATTGGGAAGGACTTTTGACCATGTCGTGTTCAAGTAGATGGTACTCCACTTTGAAGCTGTGAAATGTGAAAGCCAGTTATGACACGAGCCACTTGATTGGTTGCTTAGCTTCCCAGTGTTGACACCTATTGGATAATAGTACAACCAAGGGACGTAATTCAATTGTTGTACCCAGTCATGGATGTATCAAATGTAATTATGGTTGTATATGAGAACATGTACCCTTATGGCAGATAAGGACTAATATGACTTGTTATCTGTGATATTCTTTTGCATAAATAAATAATTTATCTTTTTGTCTCAATTGTGTTTTGAAGAAGATCTGACTTGAAAGAAAACTACTAAAGAAGAAAGTATCAAAATATAAAAACACTTGTCATAGTTTCAAAATTTATTAAGTGATATAAATTATTTATATATTTACATCAACACTTGTAAAACTCAAACTTAAAATTAAACAATAGTATCACAACAGATAAATATGTCAATTCTACTGCACTGTACCGTAATTATAAAAAATATTGCTGAAAGAAGTGTTACATGGATAGAAAATAGACGCCATCAAAACACTTTTTTCTAAGTCGCAACATGAACAACACAATGTCAAAACATCCATTAACCGTTCGCTTTGTGCACATTAAATTCTTAAATTATTCCTTATTTTATTCACACTGAGGCATCTTTTAACAATCAATGTCTTCAGTTTTTTATTATGATTATGTTATCAAAGCGCACACTAAGTACATCACATGAAGCTCTAAGCGTTGAAAATATGATACAAATAAGCACTGTTTTTGATTTTATCATCTTACAAATAAACTCAGTGATTTTCACAACCTAATATTGTGAATCTGTTGAAATGAAATTCAAAGCCTCAGATTGATGAGTTAAGCTTTGAATGATATCAACAGGTATTGAATCTACATTCAAATAAGACAAAAATAAAAACACAAAGGTTTATCTTATAATAATCAATTTAAAGAATCTCAGAAAGGTGAAGAAAATAATATGCCTGGTTTGATTAAGAAACACAGTTGTTAAGTAAAATTGACCGTGACCAATTGTGCAATATCTGTACCAAAAGAAATAACTGGATCAAAATTTGTCAAGTATTAACTGAACGAGTGTAGTTACAAAATTGCAGAAGAATCCTTGACACTTACATTTGTATTTAAGAAATTTTCATTTAGTTATAACTCCAGCAGGTCAACACACTCCAATAACTTTACCTTAATTCAAGCTGCCCTCAGAAATTTGAAGATGCTCAGATTGGTCGCCTGAAGCTTTACAATAGTAATGAATACTGTTGGTGTGGTTTGCCCTATTGAAATAAATTCAGCACGGATAACTTGTGTCACTTATTGAAAGTGAAAACAGGTGACATATTATGAGGTCCAGACGTACATAGTGGTATTAATGTCGGGTTTTACAAACAAATTCAACAATTTAAAGACTTAAAGTTCAAACATTTCACAGCCTTCATCTCAGCTAGGCTGCATATTATGCAATACTAGATTTACATGTTAGGCTGAAAAATAAAACAACATTGGTTCCTTCACAAGGGATAATACAAAGATTTGAAACCTTGAACAGCCTGACCCTAAATAGATGAGAACCATTTTGTGATCTCTGAGATGCCTGACACTGAAAGCGTAATTGAGCCAAGGATCAAGTTTAACCCCTTCCAGTCACCTCAGAAATTGATCTGAATCACGTCCTACCTCCTTTGTGTGTCATCATGATATAAACACTCATCAGTCTGTCCATTAGAGTGTTTTGCTATGAGTCCTGGTCATGTTCAAAACTCTATAAAACTGTCAACAGGTGCATTTGTCCTGACTACTTCTCACTATAGAAATCTGGGTGTGAGATAGGTGCTGCCACTACCATGTACAAAATAAGTAACAGTATATATTGACAATTTTAGTGTCTGGAGTTCAATCACTAAACAAGTGTAAAGAGAACAGTACCTAAAACCAAGCAGTAAAAGAATGATATAGAACAAAACAGATCTACATTTCTTTGGAAACTTGATTTGTAACAAATGTTTCTTTTCAAATGTTTTGATACTTAGCGTATATCTGTCTCTCCTTACAAACAGCATGGGGTACAACTACACTTATGTTTGATACAGGGCCAGGAGCACAGTCTGATTAAATTGTCTCCAATAAACAACAGTTTATGCCAAATGTATTAAAGTCAAACATGTATGACTCAGCCCCATCCTAAGTCGTAGAGGAGATAATCATGGATCAAACAAAAATCACTGGCTGAACATCATTTTATCATTATAGGTGGGGAAATATATCAACAAAGCTTAACTAATCATGGTACATTCAATTTAGAACTGCTGCTTTTGATAAAAAATCATTGTCTTGCAATTGGTAACATTTATCTTTGTTTGCACGATCACTTTATCTAAAAATCATTCTACTGCCCCTTTAAACTAGCAATAAAAACATATTTTGATTTAGCAATGATAAAATGGTTCAATCACAACCAACAGAATGAAGACATCACTAAAGAAAAACAACGAAAAATATAGGCCAAACAACAACAAAAGTATCACAGATAAAAAATAAATGTTTTAGTTTAACAACATACACGTATGACTTCTGCATGTCACGAAACAAAACATGCATTTTTTTAAATAATGAAACAATAAAAAACTATTTAAACCTCTCAATATGTACTATAAGGACAATTAACCAAATGCCCTAATTTGAATTTTTTTTAAACGATTTTGAAAAAAAAAACACACACACCAAGGGATTCCCATCCCTCTGCATTGAGGTTGACATTTCTTTGTTGACAATTCAACTTACATGTAAAATAGGCCTGTATGAGAGGTTGTCACATTCATCTTTTGTTTGAAAAAGACTGAACTTTGTGACACTAAAGATGAGTACTTAATTCAAACAGACCCTACCATGTACCAATGCATGCCACCACATCTAAGTGTAAACTGCAGAACTTTATAATAGCTTGTGTCAAGTTATAAATAACAGATTGTCAACAGACACATTTAAAAAATCAAATGATTTTATATTACTTGTAAAGAGAGGAGATGATATAATGATTTTTTTAAAAAGAGTTTCGTTGATGAAAAACTGTTTGCTGTATAGTCAATTATCTTACATAGGAATGAGAAGATAACTAAACATGTTTTTTCCAGTTACGAATTATCTCTTCTTACAAGCAGGTCATGACCAAAAGCATGCCGGTTTTTCTCTCTGCCTTTTAACACTGATTATTAGTGGCCATGTAATCTTTTGTGTGACGTGCAGTTGATATTTGTCCTTGAAAAAGATCCGGTGAGATGAGACATCTATAGTGATTGGCTAAGTGGCTAAATGTCAAAGTTGAATGGGACAGCCCTGTGCATGCATCCATATTAAATCAACCGTATATAACCTAAATCTGTTGAAATCGGCCGAGGTCCATCATTGCAAGGAAGATCGATTGCTGCCAGAATGAAATCAAACATTGCTGCCGAACTATTGTAAAGATCTGGTGGGTTAACAAGGTGCACGAAAATCACTCTTTGAACGTAAATTCAATTTTTTTCTATTAAGAATAAAAAAAACTATATCATAAAATCACTGTTAAACACAGTCAAGATATGCTACTTAAAAATGGAGCCATTAATGGCTGAAAGATTGCCCATAGGCTCTGTACCTCATTAGACTTTTCATGATATCATAAGGTTGGGATTTTAAAATAAAACTTGGGGGGGATTTCATGAATTGTTACCAAACCTACAACTGTTTTGCGTCCGAATATATTCCTTCACAGGATTTTAGCAATCAAATGTTAATATTTAATCCCCAGGTGCAAAGGACTTTCAGTACAAAGAATTTTTTTAAAGCCATTGCTCTGTAACTCATCAGTTTTTCATTTTTTATTGTATTAGGTCTTAGACAAAATAACCAACAAATTTTTTCAAAAGAATGAAGATTTGAAACAGTTACAATTATCATTATTTTCTGATCAAAGTTTGTCTACGCAAGTTTTCAGCTACCAAGTGCTTATCCTTCAAACAGCTCTAAGTAGGAAACCTATGTGACTTGCACATTGTAACTTGTAGAGCCCCACACTAAAACATATCTGCTTTTAAATCATCAAAGTGTAAATTGAAATACTTGAAATATTTAAAACAACCCGAATTCTACTTCCAATTATCCCCTCAGTTCCTCCCCCCTTCTGAACCCACCTCCCCCCCCCTTCTGAACCCACCTCCCTGTACAAGTCCCTCACTATCAATATAACATCATTAACCTTGGCTGCTGTGGACAGTGTACTAGTGAAGTCAACCCAAAAACAGGACACACATCACTACTGGATAGTGATTTTATGTTTATATTTTGGTTATTATTTGTGTTACAGACTTGAAGTTGAGCTTGTTTGAATCCTCATTTCCACATCAATATGGATACTTTGACCATTTTACAAAGCTTTAAAAATATTTTGCCTTTATGATTTGCAACCCTGCCACACCATATTTAAACACCTGCCATTTTCATTTCCAAAGATGTTATTCTGATTATTTTAGCTTCCTACGCCAACTAGTTTTGATTTTGGTTAACCATGCTAAATATGTACCGCTGCCAGACTGGTATTCTTTGGGTAGGAAATTGAAAATTACACATCTCAATCTCCATCTTACAAAAGATGATAATTTCAAAATTTGCTATTTCTAGCATTGATGGTTTCTTGAAAGAAGAGTTGATGGTGGACCTCCTGCCATGCCAATATTTGAAGGGGGTTCAACACTAAAGTTACAAATCTAAGTCTTCATGTCAGAAAAATATTATTCATAAAATTTTAGCCTCCTGAGCCAATTGGTTTTGGACAAGAAGATTGTTAAAGAGTTTAGGAAAAACGCCTGCCATGACCATATTTGAGCGGGCGACGGGACCAAATGCTGATTAACTAAGAACAGGGTACATCCCCACAAAATTTCAGCTTTGGGGATGCAGCAGTTTTGAAGGAGAAGTTCAAAATGTGTTAAGTTTCAGACAACGGTTGCCGTACAACGGGAGATGCCATAAACCCATGTGACCTTTGAGGTATGATGAACTAAAAATATTTGATTTTGATCATTCTGTCAGTAGTTTAAGGAAATCAACAGATCTTAGAAGCCTTCATCAAACTCATTCCCCTGATGCACCTTTGATTCAGAATTCAAATCCAATGTCTACATCATATTCATAATCATAGATGTCCTCGTCATATTCATAATCATTCTCAGAGTCCTGTTCCTCACACACTGATGCAGCGCTATCGTCCGAGTCTCCGTCAGAATACTGCATCGCTACATGAAGAGCACTCGAGTATGCATCATCATATCGACTGCATTTGTCTAGCGACTGCATCATAACCTTTGGTACATATCCGATAGCTGCCACTGAAATATGATCTATCGGTGGAGGAATGTGGGCCATGGAACATGGATACTTCTCAGACACTTCGTGCATGGATGTTGTGTAAGGACAGTCATTGTTCAGAACAAAGATGCTGTCTTCAGTTGGGATGAGCAGCTGGAAACCATAAGCCTGTGTATCTGTGGTGAAGTCAGAGTTGGGTGTTGAGATCCTCCGAATCGAGGTCACCCACTTGGTTCTGACTTCATCCAGGACTAGAGCAGGTTGACCAGGATGGTAGATGAACACTGTGTCCTCCCGAACACACATCACATATGGTTTGGAGAAATCATCGTATGAGATGTCGGGCGGGGGAAGCTCCCAGGAGGAGAATATTTTAGTTCTTGTGTCAAACACAGCAAAGCCTACAGACTTTTTGATACAGAATTCTTCCGAAGGGCCAGTACGATGACGGAACCAGAGATACACATGGCGGTCGTCCTTGACAGCAGCACGACCTAGACTGATGAAGCGAGATCCCGGAATCTGAAAGCAGGTGTACTGATGGTTGGCAAGATTGCACATGAACAAGTGTCCGGTTCCCTCCTTGTTGCCGAGGACAAACAACTGTTTATTGCAGGAAACCATCACAGGGGGCGCTGTTCTGATGTTTGTGAGGGTGGTTCGGTAACAGGGGTTGTAAAAGTCCACTGTCCGAAATGAGAATAGCGTGGGTTGGCCTGTGACGAGATCGGTGACTAGGATGTTGATCTTCATCATATCTGTCGGGTAGGGGAAGCTTGAGCAGAGGTACATGAACAGCTTGTTGTCGTTGAGAACCATGTTGCAAACTGTCTGTCTCACTGGCATGTAATGCAGCATTTTTTCACCTGAAACTGGAAACTGATACCATTTTTGATCTTGCAAACAATACACTAATATTTTCATAAATTTCAACCCTTGATTACAGACGGAAGCCAGGAGCACTTTTGAGCTTGAGTCCAATGGACTCTGTTTGCCTGTTACCTCTGTATCTGGGTTTGTACTTCCATGATCCAAGCATGTTGCCCCTGCTGTCAGAGATCCATCCATCGAACGTTTAAGAACATCTGAAAACGATCCTTCCATGGATCTTCGAAGGATATCACTGGTTGACATTTCTCTCCCGAGGTAAGAGGCTTCATTTGCATAGTCTGAAATCCAAGATTTTACACATGTCATGAGGTCAGAATGGTATTGCTGCCGACAGGAACGGTCAGAGTCTATCCAACGTTGGACAACTTTCTTCAGATCATTGTAACTTGTATGATGAACCACGTGGGAATCCTCCAGCAGTCTAAATATACCTGAAGGTGGGAGGTCGAGGATTTCTCCATGATATATGACATAATCATGAAAGCGAGATTCAATCATTTTCTGAGAGTACTGTGCAACTTCTGGCATGTTGTGATCCTCAGCAAGAAACTTCAACCTCAAGCAGTTCGTCAGATCTAAGTTGCCAAGATCTAGGAAAAACTGCCTGCAGTACTCCTTCACATCATCGATCAGCAAAAAGTCCGATATTTTCACAATATCCTCCACATTATCAACTGTGAGTGTGATGGCCCCTGTATACATGTAATCCAAAACTGTGCCAAACACATCGTCTCTCTCCAGTAACAGAGATTCTGACAGATCGAGTTCTTTTGTCAAACGTTCCCGCATGTCGCAAGTGAACATTGACAGAAAGTAAGGGCTCCATAGCGCTAGGATCGCTTTGTGGGCATTGAAACATCTACCGTTCAATTTTACAGTCAGATCGCATAGTTCTCCTGTTTCTCTTTGCCTTAACAAAGGACGAATTATAAACTCTTGAGCATTTCTTGAAAAAGACTTCTTCGATGCTTTCATATAGTGAGACATCTTCACTCTATAACTGAGTCATGACGGACGAAATAACACAGTGCAAAATTATAAATTATAATGAACGAAAAGAAATCAATACAGCCATGTTAAATGAGAGTTACCTCCCTTTACCCGGAAGTGAGTCTCCGGTCATAGAAGGAGCCCAGTCAGTCACACATGTGCGGTTGCACTAGAAGATTGCAGTTGAGTATGACAACATAGCTGCCCTTCTTAATTATTTAAGCGTGCGAATTTATTATAAATGAGATGTAAGAAAAAAATAATTTACAAAGTTGATTTGATTTCCCTGTTCTAAAAGATTAAAACATCTCCATGTCTGTTTTTCATTTACAATTGAAAATAAGAAAATATCACAATTATGGCATAAAAAAGATAAAGTTGGAACTTTAGAAAGGCGATGTGAACTTAACATAGGTCATATGGTATTTTTGTTCTTATTTCAAAATTTATGAAAAACAATCGATCATTATTTGTCACTAATTGAAAATAAGTACAACTCTATTTTAAAGTTCATTATCTGTGTGTCCATGGCAACATTTGGTACAGCTAGATTTTAACATGATTATCAAGCAAATGCACATTTGCATGTCCTTAACACAACTTCTAGAAATCACTGAAAACCCTGTCAGAGATATACATACTTATGATTTATTTGTTTGCATACTGTTTGTTTCAGAAACTTATCAAAGTAGAGTATATACATTGACAGCAGTCAAAAATTAGTTTAACAATGAACAGTGCATTTCAAAGGAGATTGACTTCCTCCTGGATGAGATACATTTGTCACAGGCATGTTTCAGTCTTTTCGTCGGGAACTAAATTTCCTGTACGTTTAGGATGTGTTCATAAAACAGCACACAGACCTTTGTTTCTGTTTCCAATATATCACAATCAACTTTCATATCGCCAAATATCAGAAGAGAAAAGTAAGGTAAATGAAGTGGAGGAAGACGACACTGAGGAGGATTTGGATTCTTGGTTTGATGTAACTGACAATAAACAATACAAAATTCTTGGAAGTAAAACCTTAGCATCGTTCAAAGAGAAATGTACAAACCATAACCTGAAGATGACAGTGGATGACTGGAGAGATCTTGAGAATCGAGTTATTGATGATAATCCGCACGCACGGAAAGCTTTAGAAGCAACCATCATGAGTCTTCTCTTCAGTGCTAGAAATATGAATCTAGCTGAAAGCTTTCTGGCTTACATAAAACAGCAAGGTTTGAAACCAAACAGAGCAACACTTTCAACTTTTATAGCAATGTGTGGTACGTGCTGTGGGAAAGATAAACAGGACTTGATATATGCAGCGTATGAAGATATTCTCAAACATTCAAGTCTCTTAGACTTCTACACCATTAGAACTGTGATTACAGGAATTTCAGCAACTGACAGATGGAGACTGTGTTTAGAACTGATAGAGATGGCGACGCTGACAGGGAAACCAACCACTATATTTTACAGTCCTGTAGTTAGCGCTTCATTGAGGGAAGGGGATTGGGACGTTACCCTGGAACTGTTGCAGAAAATGGGGGATGAAGGAATACAGCCAAAAGAATCAGTTTTTCAAGATTTTATCAAAGCACTGAGCCAAAAAGATTCTGTCTTAAGTTTGAAAAGTTTGATAGATATCCTGAGAAAACATCATTGGTTGATCAGCAAGGATACAGCTGTTTTGTTAGAGCACTATTTGCAGAGGTAAACATAATTTTTTCAGTTTTGGAATTTAAATTTTTTTGTAGATGTTTCTTAGAGAGGTACAGTTAATAGTTTTTTTTGTACAAATCATGTTATTGAAACTGTAAAACTCTGTATGCTTTACATGATTTATGTGTGTGTTTGAATTGTTATTAATTACTTTATTTTACAATTATAAATCCTGAATTTTTTTGTCTACAATCATGTTAGATGTATGATGTATTTTTATTAACTTAACATGAAACGATTTCTTATGTATGAATAGTTTTATTATCATTGTACATGTTATTTGAAACTCTAGATTATGAAATTACAGAAATTTACTTCCTACTTTAAAAATTACAAATCCTCCCCATTATGAGTACATGTACTTTTTTTTTGCAGGACAGAAAATCTTAAAACAAGACTTACACATGTCGATAAAAGGTAAGAAGTATCTCCTTTAATTTGAGAGAAATGTTTTCATTTTTCATTTCAGACTAGATAATAAAATAAATCAATGGTATGTTAGAACAAAAGTATGTCGTATTTATTTGAATGAAAAAAGACAAAATTTTATTTTTTAATCGGGTTTCGAATAAAAGTAACTTTAAGTATCTTATCTCTTGTTTACTGATACAAGACTGGCCTTCTACTATATCCATCTGGTTTATCACAGAGGTGTGTGCAGAAACTGTGGGCATCAATTAGATCGCAATCGCTTGTCACATGACCAGTTCAGAGACTTGCAACGCCACCTACTCGAAAATGTGCTAGTCGGAGAGAATGTCTACCTTCAGTCACATCCAGAAGAAGTGCAAGAGTTAAGGGACTTTGTGCAGAAAAACGCACCCTTTGATATTGTACTGGATGCGTTAAACATTGTGTACAACAACGCAGGTGGGAAAAATAACAACTCATCAAAATCTGCACAGGTAAGAGAACAGTTACGTCGACTACCATTCCTGTTTTGAATCAAGAAAATCTGTTGTAAAAATCAAAATAGCAAACTTACCTTTGAACCACATACATGAACTACACCTTTGAAAATGGGAGATACTGCAACATGAATACAAGTAGACAATGATTTCATTTGCAAATTCCATTTCATATTTGATACTGAGATACAGTATAGAGTGGCCATGAGAATATTATTAAGGTAATTTTTCTCCTTTCACATTGCAGCCTTTGCTGAGGTTATTTGAGGACATACTGACATACAGTAACCTTATTTCCTCTTCTAGAACATTGTACTAAGTAATATCACCTCAGTTCTTTGTGAAAGTATACCCAGTTATATCCATTTATAAAAAATCTGAATGTTTTTGCCAAACTTCAGATATATTTGTCTTGTTTTGTTTTCAGCTGCGGAGAGTAGTGGAGCATTTTGCAGTGGATCGGGGTAGGAGAGTAGCTGTGATTGGTCGCAAGCACATGCTGAAGTGGAACCGGAAAGATATGCAGGCTGTAGAACGTGTGGCTGCTACTTTTTACACAGACAATGAGTGAGTACCAGAAGCCACTGTCAACATACATTTGAACTTTAGTAAGCAAACCTTAAAAATTGTAGCTCTTCCGTTATTCAGCTGTTTTCAGGTAACTATTGGCTGAAATGTCTCCCAATGAGCGGTATGCAATAACTTATTCACTCACAGTTAACAATGAGTCTGATAATGTTCCCTCAGGCACCAAGGGCTGATGTTCCAATACTCTTCACATTTTCCCCTGGGACCTTTGTCAGGACAAATAGTACTGATATTGTTGTCTTCAGATCGAAGGATGATCCCTTCTCGCTGTACGCGGCTATCTACAGCGGACCACGATGTCTGATAATGTCTCAGGACCAGATGAGGGACCACAAGTTCCGCCTGGGGTCCCACAGGAAGGAGGTGTTTGAACAGTGGCAGCGATCACATCAGATTGTCCCTGTTAAGAGTGAGGGTCGTCCCTCCTACCTGGTAAATACTCAATAAGTAATATTGTTAGCTCAACTATTTTTGTGTGTGAATGTTTTGCCTTTAGTTAAGAATAAATTTTTTCACACTATTAATATCTTGCGCATTGAAAATGAAAAATAATTAAATCTGAAACCTAATCGGAATAAGCAGTGACTACTAGTGTCAAAATGCAGTCTGATTAAAATCGACCATGTTCCACAGAATAAAAGTTTCAAAATATTGACTCTACCGAGATTCGAACTCTATATTTGTAGGCTATCTTCTCCACTAGGTCTGACCGCAGCCTACTGTAGCGCACGTTCTTACGTAAACACAGCTAACCAATCACAATGCGTGCGGCAAAAGCATTCGGTATCAGTAGCTAGGGGCAAGTAACTCTCATTCACCATTCGTTAACATTGACTGCTGCTATCCTTATTTTAAACGCGATGATGCGATTGGTTCGCTAATGACTAGGTTTTGTATGCGCTAAACTGGTGTCAGCACGTGCGCTACAGTAGGCTGCGGTCAGACCTAGTGGAGAAGATAGCCTACAAATATAGAGTTCGAATCTCGGTAGAGTCAATATTTTGAAACTTTTATTCTTCGGAACATGGTCGATTTTAATCAGACTGTGTCAAAATGGCAATGAATGATCCATTTAACAGTATTAAAAATGACTGATATTCTAGTCCAAATTGACTTGGAGTCTCACAGAAATGTTGTTTATGAAAATGTGGCAATGCACTGTGCTAAATAAGATTGCGTTTCTGAATCACTTGCATAGAAAACACTAAGCAAACTTGCAAGGACATTACCAATGATGGTTTGATGGTCTGGCTGTTTTCAGAATTGCATGAGGTAAATGGAGTTTTTCAAAAAAGTTCTTTTTTTTTTACATAATTTGCATATTTAAATTGGTAAATAAAACTAATGTAATATCTCACTCAGATGCCAAGTGGACATGACACTGGACCCCAGACTGACCCCGGGGGCTACCACATCCCCTTCGAGGACAACCAGGAGAGAGCGGCATATATGAGACCCAACACCTGGCTGTGTGGTCGGAGTAGGACGTAATTATAGTGGTGGAATAAATTGTGTTATAAATTTCTACTTTTATTCTCTTTTCAACCAGCTGTAGGATGGAAACAAACCAGTCTGATTAAAATCGACCGTGTTCCGAGGAATAAAAGTTTCAAAATATTGAGTCTATCGAGATTCGAACTCTATCTGTCTAGGCTATCCTCTCCACTAGGTCTGAAGGCAGCCTCACTGCTCGCACGTGCCGACACCAGTTTAGCATGCTTCAAAACCTAGTCAATAGCGAACCAATCACATCATCGCGTTTAAAATAAAGATAGCGGCGATCAAGGTTAACGAATGGTAAATGGGAGTTACTTGCCCCTAGCTACTGATACCGAATGCTTTTGCCGCACACATTGTCATTGGTTAGCTTAGTTTACGCAAGAACGTGCGCTACAGTAGGGTGCGGTCAGACCTAGTGGAGAGGATAGCCTAGACAGATAGAGTTTGAATCTCGATAGACTCAATATTTTTAAACTTTTATTCCTCGGAACACGGTCGATTTTAATCAGACTGCAAACATGCCTGCACTCATTATTTAAGGGTGTACAGGTGCTGGAATCATCCATAACAATTTCTATCTTATTGGATGTTTCTATCGGTATTTAGATTGCTTTATGTTGTGAGCTTTAAAGTGTCAGCTGCACGATTTAGAGAAATTCTATTTCTGCAAATTTTCCCCAATAAATATATTTATATATATTTGCTTGCTTATACCACATGTATTATTTATAGAGGGTCAAACACCTCCTTACCCAACCCGATTATATAAAACAAAAACTGCTGGAGGCCATTTAAGTGTGAACACCGTTCAATCAGTCAAGGTAGGGAAATGGATTCGAATAGATTAACTGAATGTTACGTTAGTTTTAGAAAAGCTGCTTTTAAATGAAAAATATTGCCTTGCAATTGCTTACATTTAGTTTTCATGAGATGCCCTTATTTACCTAAAAAACACCTGTGTTACTGCCCCTTGAGTTGCTATTTCAAACATTTTGTAGTTTTTATGAAACTTCATTGGAACAGTTGTAAATCAATTACACAAGAGAGAAAACAAACATAAAAGGTCAATAGAAAAAAGCCTCTTCCAAAATTATGGTTACAATTTTCAGAATTTTATGAAAATATTTCTGAATTTTCAGGCAAACTACTTTCGGTAAAGACATCATAGCAGGAAATATAATATTTTCAAGATGTCCCCATGCCTCCAGAGTTAAGTTACTTTCTATTGAATGACTACCCTGGTGTGTATGCTCTGACACAATGAACATGTAATTTCCCTTACCATGCTCAGGTCTTTGAAGGGCATGTAGAAGTGAAATATTTTGAAAAAAAAGAAGATATTCTCGGTAAAGACTTGAATGTCTTGAATGCCTTTCAAACAACCATTTATCAGGCTTTGCCACACAAGACACAACTCCATCACTACCTAATTTTAAGTCTTTCTGAATAGCAACTAAGTTACTGGTTTGAGTGCATTGTCAGTAATAGGCTGCGCTATTCATACAGTTACTATATGGACTATGACGTGAAGCCTCACTAGAGATAAATTAAGGAAATACTGCTGGTACAAGTTCTGTTCTGTAGGGGAAGGCAACATTCAAATGCAGGAGTAACTCTTTCCCTGACATGGTTACGCCATAACCATTATAAATTATTATTCTTTAGCTTTGACCATGTTTATACGGTATCAACAAAAAACAAGATCAAATATAATCCTTTTATTACAATCTTCATAATATCATACATATGTGCACCATTTCATATAAAATATCCCACATGAATGCTATGCATGACAAAATAACAAACAAAAATATCAAAAACAATTCATGTTTTTCTTAACATGGCACATAAAACGTGTGTTTTTACCTTCAGCAGTAAAGAGGTCCACCAGCAAAATATATGTCTAGTATCCTGTTGAGATATATAAATGTACTTACAACATGCTTACTTCAAATTGTGAGGTATCGTAACTTTTAGTCTAAAATCTCACATCTTTCAATAAAGAATGCTCTTGTCAAAATCTAGACAAATCAATGTTTAATGTTCTTTTTACCTTTCTAATTGTGCACTATTCTTTGTCAAATTAATAACATAAAACAACCAAATTGAGTCACTTGAGGACATAATTCTACAAAGAAACTAACTTAAAAAGGACAGATTATCATGCAGGCACAATAACAGATCAATAACAGTGTTTGTAGAAAATTGATAGATCAGAATAAAGAAGTAAAATAATAGTCAGTACAGAGTGAGATCAAAGTCATGGACATGCAGAACCCTACAGCTTATCGCTTACTGTCTTCAACTTGTACAAACGCCCATAGAAACTTGAAAAGAGGGGGCCTTTCAAAGAAATGAGTAAAATGTCTTGATATTCTGTTACAAAATTCTTTTATCTTAAACTATTCAAAATTGATGAGTGTTAATAGTTTTTCTTTCCTAGGTATGGGAAAAAAATCCCCATTTGCATAAGAGGTAGACTAAAATATTTTGTGAAACTGCGCCACCAATCCTAATCTGGCTAGGACTTAGGTGAGATACTCTATTTCTAATTTTTTTGGAAGAAGGTGTTAGTAGTGAGAATGTGTTTATTGCATTGAATATAGTAATTACAAAACATGATTTCTTTAATTCAAGAGAAACTTGAAAACTCTTAAGATATGATGCAAGTAGCAAAACATGAGACAGGCAAGATAAGAAATCTCAGTACCATGACTTGACTTTACAAAAATAAGGGGAGATAATCTCAATAGTCAACCTCATACAGGGCCAGGTAAAAGCGGTACAAACATTATAGGCTAAAAGGAAATGAGGAAAGAGAACAAGGTCTTCAGTATTGCCATAAATGCAGTTACTGACACTGTCTCAAGTGTCTAACTGGCTTGACCAAGGTGTTGGTATATGCTGAGAAATATTGCAAGTATTGCAATAGAGACACTGATTATGTCTAGAACTTGCCATTCTTTACTACAGAACAGTGGGAGGGGGAGGGGGTCCACCACAGATGGGTCACTCATTACACGCTTAATAAGGTGGGGTATTCACCAACCCCCTTTGATCCACCACTGCAACTTGCCTATCAAAGATTTTATATGAGCCTAGCATAACAAAAGCATTGTACAGCATATTCATTTTCAAATTTATACAAATGGTTACCTTTTTTGATTTACTAATCTGTTCATTGGCAAATTTTTCAAAGCAATCATTTCAATTGTCCTCAGAAATCCTGATGAATATGTAAAACATTTGCCGGCAGGGCTACTTAGAGGTATTCTCAAATGAGGCCACCCTGGAATTCACATGATCAGACGAGTCAGGACATCCTCAAGATGAACTAATTGGAGCTCCAGGCCTCCTTTATAATAGCATTCTTATACTACGCATATATCCATGACAAAGCATGCTCAAAGCGCCATGAGTATTATTGCCCTGGAGGGATAGTATGTTCAGTGCCGCCGATTAACAAGCGCTCCATGCGACTGTATACGTCCGTACTTCCCCCTTGTTCTGGTACCCATTTGTACAGCTGGGTGAACTGAGTGCAAAGTGGATGAAGTGTCTTGCCCAGGGACACAACACAGGATGAGACCCAAGTCACAAATTTTTGGTGTCTCCAACGGGATTCGAACCCGGGTCTCTGGTGTGAGAGGCAAGCATGCTAACCACTATAGACAATCATAAGTCACAATGGTGTCCATATCTACCTTAAAATAATGGGAGTTACAATGAAGCTAAGTCAGGATTGCTTTGAGAAACAATGCCCTGGTTCTGACATAACTGTTTAGTTTAACAGGTTGTTGTTCCCTGTCTGTGGAGAAGTAATGAGATTGCTGTAGCAGCCCTGCTCAGATCTGTGAGAGTAAATAGAGTACTGTGATGGAGAGTATCCTCTATGAAAAATAACATAGTTGTATTTCTCCTGAAAATATGTACAACCCACAAGTATAATGCAATGATCTAATTAAGTATAACATAAATAATAACAAAATAATAAGTTACGCCTATGAAGTGTAGTGGACTCATACATAGTATGAACATGAACTTTGGTATACAAATTAGTTTCTTCTCTTCATACCTACACCACTCTTTCTGTAA
This sequence comes from Phorcus lineatus, assembly GCA_921293015.1. Lineage (NCBI taxonomy): Eukaryota > Metazoa > Mollusca > Gastropoda > Trochida > Trochidae > Phorcus > Phorcus lineatus. The sequence goes on from OV121084.1 coordinate 3,445,144, forward strand.
TTTTCCACAGGTCTCAAACGTCATGGTAAGTTTGTTTCTTCGGCAATTGAAAAGGACTTTTCACGGTTTCATGTGTCTTTATTTTTTTTATCTGAAAGGAGGCGGGGATTAGACCCCCAGGTTAACCACCCTATATATGCAGCCCTGCCAAATTACAGCCTCCTCTGCTTATGAGTTTTGGAGATGATTTTTTAAACCTAAGCCCATATTTAAGTGGGATGGGTGGATAAGGTACATCCCCACAATATTAAGGTTTGGGGGTGCAGCGGCTGTGGAGGAGAAAAGTTTATGCACAACGCCGGACGGACTGCCATGCCATTTGCACATCTGACCTTTCAGGTCTGAAGAGTTAAAATAAGTAAAACTGACATTGATAAGTAATCATCTTGAAAGAAGAGCTGCATATTGCAAAAGAAAATGTATTCATATTGCATTTTACTACTGGTGTACATTGTTGTACCGGTCGTATTGCAATGCCCTGTTCTAAAGGGTTGTACTGTTAACCTGGTGGTGTTGTCACAATGGGATGAAGAAAACCTACAGATTTCATCTACTGCTATCAAGAAATAACAATAATAATGTCTATTCTCACTGTGGTTTATACAACTGCCCAATGGCAATTTTTTATCTCTTTTATCTCTTATGCTCTTACAAAAAGATGAAATAAACAAATGTTGGTTAATGGAAGTTTGTTCAAAAAATAAGAAAAACACATGTTGACAAATATTATTTGATGTTCCCGTATACCAAGTGAAGTGAAAACATGGCATCTTGAAAAGATTGAGTCTTGAATTGATTGCATTATATGAATGTGTTACATATGGTTGAAATGCTATGTCAAAACTTTTGCTTTACAATGATAAAAACAAGGTTTCACCCTAAATCATTAAAAATAAAAGCTGTAATAGAAAATCATCAAACTAAAATTTTTGTTCAGACATAATTTCCATCATAATTCTTAGCAGTTGAATATCTGTCTTTGTCTTTGTCTAATGTGTCTTTGCCTGTACCACAAAATATGGAAAATTAAAAAAATAGTAATTCTTAGCAGTGTTGACAACCGAACATTCCATATGTGTAAATATATCAATCTTTGTTACTCTAACAAATACAACTACAGCTATTTCTATCCCAAGCCATTTTTGTGTATCGTTTTAGGGGAGCAATCTCCAAACCAAAGCATTTGTTATTGATATATTTTACAAAGGAACTAGGGACAATGCTTTGTTAATTTATCATCACAAAGTTCAATTTCATACCAAGCATGTGCTCTTAAGGATTACCATTTGAGTGACTGACAAGATTCTTTTAAGACTATTGAACTAACAATACAGAAAATGCTCCAATGTTGTTTAAAAGGATTGCCTTTAAATAACTCAATCACATAATTAGACAGTTAATGTTGATCAGTATCACTACTGGAAGCATTTAAATCTGCAAAACACGACTCTTTTGAAAAGATAAACAATTATTTCAAATACCCAGATATACCTTATTGTAAAAATGTAACAAGCCAAATCCAAAATACTCTTGACTTTTGAGTCTTTTCTCTTTCAAAATTTAACAATTACTTGCAAATGTGATAAAATCAAATAACAGAAATATTTACATTTGCATATAAAATGATTTCATAACAAAACTCAACAGGTCCAAGAAACCAATAATTCACATCTAAAGTCATCCATGACAGACAAGATTCAACCTCCCTTCATTATTTTACAGTCACTCATTAACAAAAGATTGTCCCTCTCAGCTTCACAACTAAACATAAACATCACACCTTGGAGACTCCTGTGCCCTGTGCCTGGCTTGCCTTGGCTTTCATTACACGCTTCCTGTGGTTGACATATATTTTGAGGAAGAGAGCCATAAACACAACAAGAATACCAACCAGTCCTATGATGGTGACAGGGTGGCCATATATAACACATGAGAGGAGGATAGCCAGTCCCTGACGGATTGTCATGATGATCACAAATGTCACGGCACCAAAGCTTGAGATGGTGTAGAAGATGAACAACTGGCCGCAACCAGAGCATATGCTTAGGATGACTGCGTGAAAAATGAAGTCCGGGTGTCGGAACATGAAGGCAGTGGAATCGAGGAACCCTCCCTGCTCTATGAGGGCCACTGATGTGAGGAGACAGGAGAACATGTTCACACCTGCCATCATCTGGATGGAAGACATCTTGTGCTTGGTGAACAGTGCCCCCTGCCAGTTGGAAGTGAAACTATCAAACAGCATATAACCAACCAACAGGATCACGCCAGAGAAGGTGGTCACGGTTCCCTTGTCCTTTGTTGCATCTCCACTGGTGAGCAGAAACATGCTTATACCAACGGAGATCATCGCAGCTGTAAAATACTCATGGAATTCATAGGACTTCTTCTGTACAACCTTTCCCATCAGCATCACAGGGATGACTTTTGAGGCTTTAGCGAGCACTTGTGTTGGGAAGCTGACATACTTCAGAGCTTCATACTGAAACCAGCTGCTCATTATGTTTGAGAATGAGCTGTAGGAATATTTGTAGAGAGGAGCCGTGTGAGGAGGCTGTTTCTTGAAGAAGATGACTAGAAGAGCGATGACAAAGGCGAGGATCCGGTTAATGAAGACTAGGAAGGTGGAGTTCTTGAAGGACTCACCCTCGTCATCAGCCGTGCTGCCATATTTGAATGTCATGATGCGTTCCTGCAGAATGCCCCAGGTGAGGTAGGAGAACTGCAGACCTGCAAAGCAGAAGAGCAGCTTGAGGCCTGTGGTGGTGCTTGAGGACGCCTCTCTCTTCTCGGCCCCGCCAGACTGGGTTCCTTCTTCCACACTCTGCAGCTTCTCTTGGTCCTTCCCAAACACGCACAGCATTGTGAAGTTGGACAGACACCCTGGACCTGTAGCAGGATCATCTATTAGATGGGTACACATTAGATAGGAGGATAGGATAGGATAGGATATACAAGGGTAAACAGGATATACAAGGATACACACAATATATATGGGTGATATAGGATATCAATGGGTAACATAGGATATTCAAAGGTAACATGAATATACTACTGTAACATAGGTTATACAAAAGAAACATAGGTTATACAAAAGTAACAAAGGATATGCTAGGGTAATAAAGGATATGCTAGGGTAATATAGGATATACTGGGGTGATATAATATATACATGGCTAAGTCGAAAAGATGACTGAAAGGTAATAGAATATATATATATATATATTTGAAAATAAAATACTTCAGACGACACTTGCTGTAGATATATATATATATATATATATATATGAAAGTTTAATAGGATTGCAAGGGGGTAATAAAGGTCATACAGAGTGTTTTTTGTTTGTGAACTGTGAACATGTATTGTTCATTTTCACATTCCTCATAGACCTTGTTGTCCATGACAACCTTTCATAAAAGGGCCCTGTTCATTATCAATATCAGGACTCTATTGCCAAATTGGGAAACCTTAAAAAACCTAACGTTTCATTTAGCAAAATCAATGACACTAGAAAACAAACTAAAATATTTGAGTCAATATATAACATTTACTTGAACTGTAAATCAAATAAACACAAAAAAACTTATTCACACTTTTAGGCAAACTGTGACGTCAAAGCATTGTATACATGACGTGACGTCATATTGAAAAAGTGATATTTTGCCCCAGGGCATCATATGAACACATATGAACCCCAATATGATTGCTCCCGTAGGTACTGGTAATAAATCCCAATATATCTCAGGAACTATGGTAGTAACTATTAATTTTTTTTATTTTTTTTTATTCTTATACCGGTTTATTCTGAATCTAACCAACCTGCTGTTTCATTGAACTTGGTCTTCTTCAAGTGCTTTATAAGCAGACCACCGGGAACAAAGATGGTGGCATAGCCCAGGACATTGACCGCCAGTCGGAACAACCAGAAGTCTGTCCAGGCTGGTTCTGATCTCGTCTCAACCTTCCCCGTCTCAGCGGCAGCTTGTGAGTAGACGGCATAGGGCGCCACCACCAGGAAGAGGATACATACAAAAATATACCCCATACTGCAACATAAAAAACAATTTATTAATACAACTGTGTAAGATACCTCAGTGATACAATATTTACACAGCAATGTTTAACTAATCTTATCCTACTGCATTGTGCCACAAACGAAATCACAATAAGTTGCAGTTGTGAAATCACAATGTTAGTACAGCACAATGGTACAGAACCCTCAAATTTTTTTTCACATAATAAGTTCTGCTGTTGAATCTAAAAATATTTGCATTGCATGGTTACCACTTGTCTTGCATAGTTCTGGTTCTTCAGGATATTGACGTATCGTCACTCTCACCAATGGCCAACAAACAACTCTCACTTATTGTATCCTACGTTGTGAGCCATATACTTGCACATGACACTGAATTACATCAGTCGGGAACCTTGTAAACATGTTTGTGCGATCTAGGAAGAGAACTTGTCAAGCACTTGCTGAAGGTTAATTGTAAGATTTAGGGGTCACCAAAGGCATGTCATTTATTTTAGTTCCAGACCTTATATATCCAGAAACCGCACCATCTAAACGATGCCTAAGTTGAACAAAATTGTTGCTAACAAATGTACTCTGGACCCCGTGGTCCAGCACACTCAGCAGTTTTTAAATTCTTCTCAATGAATTTCTACACAATTCATGATTCAGTTATACGGTCGATGCAAATCTTACATATAGATTCTATAATCTCACTTATCAGCAGTGACGGCTAACTACATAATTGGACCATACATGGCTATCCATTGATGTTCACCTTAACTTGTATAATACCTTGTTTTACTTATATATACATACACTTACACATATCTTGTAAATGATAAAAAAATTAAGATGCATACTGTTCAAATTAATTGAAACCAGAAAATATACAGTATCAACACTGAAAGATAACAGATTTTTCATACATAGGTTTAGCGCTATATAGTGAAGGGCAATGTTGTGATATCTATTGAAGGGTTGATAGTTCTTTACAATATGTCTGGAAATATCCATACTGTTGTTGCCCATTTCATTCTCTTTGAATCTCATTGAATATCCAGTAGACAGTCCACGGCCCATTTAATAGCCTGCAACTTTGAGGTCACACACCTCATAAAGCTGATGACAACTAAATGCAGGAACTGCTCAGAAACAATAGTTGCTAAACAAAAGTGTGCACATATGGAAAATATGACATAATGTCATCACTTATGTTTCACCATATGAATAATAGATATAATCTTATCATGTACAATGCAAATGCATTACGCCAACATGATAACCCAACACAGACCTGGACAAGCACCTGCTGAAGGTTCCATAGGGAGTCCAGTGCCCCCCATGCTGGTGGTAGAGGGGGAGGGAGGGGGACAGTCTCTGTCTACACTGGGTGCTCACCAGCAGGGAGTGGTTCACCTGCTCATACACATACACCGGCACTCTACACAGCTTCCTCAAACACACACTCACATGCTTGAGTGTCATATTGTCTTACTCTACATCTACTGTGCTTAATCTGCTTTGAATGTGGTAAGTCTCCTCCCAGAGATCCTTGATAGTCAATGGACTACAAAGTCTTTATACTAGAAAGAAAGCAAGCAAGAGTAAAAATATTTTGTCACTTTTGGCCAGTCACAAATTCAAAGCCCTATGATCCTCCGGATGTTCTTTGCAGATGGTCGCTTCTTAATGAGCCAGTATGTCACACCATGTGAAGAAAACAAGCAAGAATTTTTTGTTTCCCTTTTGTGACTAGATATGAAGTTAATGTTGCTGTTGGACACAATATCGTCTACAATGTCCTTCACTGCATTATCTAAAATGTCTGCCACCAAGAGATTATTGCTGGTGGACCTTCCTCTCCATTACATGAATGATACACATTGCAATTGTGTGGGCACCAGTGATGTATCATATATCGTTAACCAAATCTCGTCAGTGAGTATCATCCAGTCTTATCACATGAACGCACAGAAATTTTGTGGAACATTCCTGTCAACATCACTCACAAGATTGAATGAGTTTTTGAACAAGATATATAAGAATATCATGCAACGTTCAAAAAGATGGAAAATGTTATCACCATTTGGTCAAAAGAGTGACAAAATTTGAAAAAAGGCAATATTAGTAGGTTTTTCTGATTAAAAGACTTGCTTCATGAAAAACACCTGGATTTTGAGTATCACATGCACAGCCATGTTAAGTTCATTACATCCAATCAGATGCCAAAAATTTGAATAAAGAAGAAGTCATCTGAATACAGGGTCGTTCTTTAACACCAACATATCAATGACGCATGGACCATTCTGTCTTCAGTTATGATTATCTCAGTCACATGAAATCTCTTGAATAATTTTCTCGATCCTTAAAATACACAACACAAACATATTAACCATCTATTGGAAAATGTCTCATATTTGTGTCCGTCTCTCAATCATTTGAGCAGTCCAGCCTTTTTTCCAATTACACAACACCAACACATTAACCTTGTATCTACCATTTTGTCTAACCATATGTTCCTCTCACAAGTTAAGACTTAAACAGTCCACATTGTTTCTTAAAATACACAACACCAACACAATTCTATCTAATATATGCTCATCTAACAAGTAAATATTCTAAGTCCACAATGTTTTCACGATGTTTATCCAAATACACATCCAACGTATCATCCATGTAGAGACGAGCCGTTCCATATGTTTCATCAATAAGGACAGGCCATGCTGTCAGTGTCCCACCACATGTACATCTCTCCCTTGACCCAGGCTGTATATATCTACTTCCTAGTGATTAAAGTCTCATAAACCTCGGGCTATTATGATTTAAGCTCTTATTTGCATCAATCTCACTGTGGGATAAGCTTAAAGATGTACCCTGCTGGGGTGATGAAATGGAAATTTGGGATAGTTGGTGATTTAAAAGTGTCAATAAAAAAATCATTTCGTGACGATGGAAACCTATTTAAAGTTGTGGCAATTGGAAAGATGCAGATAATACAATCAGATAATTAAATCCAGTCCCATTATATTTGGATATCTTTTTGGATATCTTTTTTTTTCATGGTTATTGAAATCGTGTCAAATATAACTCAAAGTATGAAGTTATGAACTGGCAGCTATTGAAATTTACAGGGTTTGCCATGTCTCTTTTCAAAGTATGTCAACTGTGACAAGTATATTTACACTGGTAGATGTATGTACCCTCAAATATGATCATTTTGTATTCATAAGTCAAAACAAACATTCAGTGAATCATAAAAACTGTATTTCTTCTGTTATCAAGAAAATCTCGCATCAATGAGATTTCGTGATTTAAATGTCAGATGACACTGATTATGATAGATTTTGAATAATTTTTCCATGATAAATCTATTGGGGTTTTTTTGTAAAAAATAATACCCACTCTACATGTTTATCATTGAAATTTTGCGAATCAAACTTTCTACATGCGTGAATAACGTATAAATTGCGTGACATGTCCCCCGACATAATTGATTTTTTGCGAGAGCTGTAAGTAAATAGGGGGGAATCCTGCGATCGCGCGGCCTGGATGCAACATTGATTCTATGAAGAAAATTATTCTTTTAGTTATGACAAGAATATATATAGAAATTTAACTGATAAAACACACAATTTAACAATTCACAGTTTAATCTTAAATAATAGTCAAAATGTTGCAATTGTATTCCTCTAACTTAACAGTGATATCAATGATTTGTAAGTTGATTGCATTGAGATCCCTATCACTGTTAAGTTTTATAATCAGTGGGAGGACCAGATGGGTCACTACTAGCTACCAGGTATAATATATTCAGTATCACCTGACTGGGTGTTGATACAGGCCACAGCTGGAGATGATAGGACATCAGACAAGATATATAATTATGTAACTTGTCTTTAACAACAATTAAAGAAGGAAATTTAGAGTTAACTATCATTCCTGATTTTTTAAAAGTTTCAAGGCAGTGGTTAGGCAACCCTATATCATATCTCCTTTAATTAACCTATCTCTTATTATCTGGGCTAGTAGTAGTAATGTGCAGTTTGTTATGTAGACTATGAGAAATGATGGGCGATTCGTAGCCCCTTATTTCTTTTGCAGAAATTGGAGTATTTGGCTCGATATTTTTCCCTCTTAATATTGGTATTTTCAGGGAGTATAATAATGCTCATTCATCATACCTTCATTACTTTTCAACATCAGAAAATGTTGCCACATATGTCCCTGTGAATGTCTTTGACATTTATTAGGTTAAATTTTAAAAAATTAGATAAATGATTAAAGTGTTTATGCTAAAAAACAAATCAACAAGTCGAACAAATTTCAATTAATTATTCCTTTAGAAGAGATCAGAGATTTGGTTTAAAAACTTTATCACAGAGACAGCTTTTATACAGACTTTATTCAGAATTTTTAAAATTAAGAAATTTAAGAATTTTTATGGTAGAATAAATACATCCACTAACTGCGTATGCCAACCTGTGACATAGAGAAAATCAATATCTATTTATCAGTGATACATCTATTAGAAAAGAAACTATGAAGTATATTAAGCTTAATAACCCACAGCAGATAACATCCATACTCACATCACTGTATTCCACAACCTGATCAAAATATATGAGCACAACAGTTGACAATCGACCACACATGAGGTCTTGAAATGAACTATAGTTACTGGCTGTATTTAAATACTTAATCTCTACTCATTCATACAATTAGATTTGGATAAAGAGCTTATCTTCAGCTTTATTATTGGTATTTATAGCAAGTCGTGCTGTAAAGGGTATTGACATATGAAATTGTATTTGCATAGAGATTTGATTGTTTATTATTACTTTTTTGTAGTCATGCTAAAAGTATTTTGGAAAGAAAAAATATCTCATACATTCACTCACTGTTTTAAGTTAATCATTATAAATTTTAAAGTATTTGGAAAATTTTCTAAGACGAGTCTTAATATATATAGAGGGATACAATTGCATATGTAAGCATCCTCAGTCATACAGACAAACGTAGTCACAGGTTGATATCATACTAAAAGTACAACACAGTCACAGACGACCAAAGTGAAGCTAAAACATCATTCAAAACCAGTCATTGAAAAAGACATAAAGGTAAAATAGGCATAATTGTTATCTGAAGTGTTTATTATATCATTGCTATTGCCATTGACCTTGATGAAAAAATCCTTGACATTCACGAAAAGGGTTTCTAAACTTTGTACGAACTGGGTATCATACGTGATGAGAATTAACATTTCAAATGCCTTCACAAAAAGGAGACCACCAACACATAAGAAAATAAAGGAAAGGTTGCAAACTTACTCCCATTAGGCTGCATAAAAAAAATTAAATGTTTCACGGGCACATTTTTTTCAAAAGTGACGAGGGAGGGAGGACTTTTTTTTTTTTTTTTAAAGGAAAAAAAGTGACGAGGGAGGAACAGATTTTATTTTTTCTCTCAGCAGTGATTTTCACCGATACCAGGACGGCCATGCTGCTTGCAAACTCCGTACATCGATATAAATAGGCAGCTGCATAAAGCCCACTCAATGTAGAGAGCGTGTACGCGATGTTAGGAGTTTGCAAACGGAAGTACACTCGTTCTTACAGACACTAAATTATAGTGGACAAATGGATAATCGGGGTTTTTAGCGATAACGACGCGGAAAATTGAATAAATTTTTTTTTTAATGGCAATAAAAAATTTAGACGCGCACACATAAAAGTGACGCGCCGGAGCCCGAGAAACATTTCATTTTTTTTATTTAGCCTTAGCTATATCTCTTTATCAGAAATAACAAGAAATATAAAGAAAGTTCACAACATAATACAATACTCCATATCTATATCAATGACTATAATAAAATGTCATGATTAAACTTAATTTTCAAACATTTCATTGAAATCACACAAAGTGGGAAAGCGTTTATGCTTTACAACAACAAAAAATACAGGGATGTGAATATTCAACAGACCTGCAAATTCAGTCAAACTTTCCTACGCCATCGGACATAATGTTTTTAAAAAATTTAAACTTACAAAAAATGTATTCCAAATTTAGAAATGTAGAAATGAAAAAATCATGCAGTTTCTCAGGTAAAGAAATGAATATAGAGTAGACTATACCTGTCCAATGTTCAATCCAATCTGTGTCCAGGATGTGCCACTGTTTCAACTACACCAGATTCTTACTGCAACAGCTGCAGATGTTTGGTAGGCTAAACTTATTGATCCCTATATCAGTAATCAATCTCACTGTACAAAAACCATAAAGCATTATGATGCCGAGAAAAATACCAATGAATATAGAAGTTTGAAAACAAACACTTGACAAATCATTTTGTAGCTGAATGTTTGGAGTATCATGCTGCTAATGGAGTTGGCTTTAAAAAGGCAGTAGTACATTATTTGAAAGATTTATTTCTTCATGTTTTCCCTAATAAGGATTAGTTTATGCCAAATGTATTATACAGAATCAGAGGGTAAACAAATCTCAAAACTCAACCTGATCATCTTTAGTCGCAGATGAAATTGTCAAATTTCAAGCAAAAACCACTGGCGTTCATTTTTGTGTGAACACCTTTCAACATTTGAGCTAGGGAAATTGATCTCCATGGATTAACTGATCATGTTATGCTCATTTCAAAACTGCTTTTATGATTACAAAAACATTGTCATGGAAATGGAAATGGTTTTTTTTTGTTTTTAAGAGATACATAAAGTGTATCATGATTCTATGAACTACCGCAGCGAGAAAACCTGGTGAAACCTCTCAGCATAGGCTGGAATTAACAAATAGGTCCCGTCTGCACTAAAAGATGCATCAAAGTTGCCACGCTCTTGTTCAGATTCAAACCCTGGACATTTTTATCTGAATTAATGTGATAACCATAGTTTAGGACGTTCAAATAATATGTTAATTCATAAACATTTAAGAAACTTAAAATACAATACAAGACATCCTGTAAATTGATTTGACGAATTCTGTCAACAAAACTGTAAGCAAACAACAATGTATTACAGAGGATGTAAATACTTGAAAATCATGAGTTTATTTTCCATCAAATATAAATACCCCAAAAACATTTTGACAAACTATGAGACTGTTTTAATCAAACTTTTGTAGATTCCTTAAATCAAAATCATCATTTATCTGCAATATCTCATTCTACGGGTTGCCAATGATTTAACTTCATAAGGTAAATGACAAATTTGAAACATGATATTGAAAACAAACATTCGGTTTAATACATGAATATTAACATACAAGATTAGATTCCAACTATTGATATTTATTCAACTGAATTATGTACAGCCTATGCTAAACACCACCAGGCACATAGATAAGATATATACAGCATATGGCTTCAAGAAAGGTGAAACATTGTCTTTCACTATAAAGTTACCAACACAATTATCAAAGGAATCAGTACATGGATTAACGACTACCTGGCAAAGTTTCATTAACGAAGGTTTGTGATTGAAATGCATTGCTTAATATTTGCCTAAGGATATGTACATTATACCATTGTATCCATTTCTTTTCAGGATTTGTATACTTTAAAAACCATAATGGTCATAACAAAAGATTTATCGGTCGGACATTCTTCATTCTGTAAACAATAAAGAAGTTGTTATCTTAAACAATGGCTTGTCTTATGTATGTGATTACTCATCAACTTAAGACTTTATGATGATCATCTTCAAAAGTACCAATTGTTTATGACTTCAAATCAAATATATGTAATCTTTCCTCTAACCTAAAGAGTTCATCTATTAATAATTATTATCACTGAAAAATGAAGAATGATTTGAAGTTGAAAATAAGTGTTACAAATAATCTGTCAAAAACAATTAGATTATCTACAAAAAGCACATTACATGGAGATTGGGTCACGTTGAATTTGTTGCAAACACAAGTGACAGCTTCGAAAAAGGTTTATATTCATTATCTTTCTTAAAGTGTTCAAAACTTTATGGTGCACATGGACAATTTAACAAGTGGAAATATCTGAAAATGGTAATGATGTTACCTCAGAATGAGATGTCAGCCTGAGATCACATCTGAATCATATCAAAAGAAGAACTTCAGAATATTCTATTCATCTATAATTTTTGCTGTTTCCAAATTCAAAACAATTCATGACACTGACAAACTATTATTCATGCTGTATTATCCCTCAACTAACAAGATGTACAAACCACATATAAGATAAAACCAGAAGAGTTACATTTCATACTAGCTTCGTCATAGAACATTTTTAACAAAAGATCAGGAATTTAAGGAATCATCATTTTGGCTTCTCTAAATGGAAAATAGAAATTAACTGTAAAAATACATGTAATCAATGTATATCACTTTTGTTTTCAGCTTCAGTCCTAGATGGATAATGTAAGGAAATGAATGATGTATCTAGCCACACCATGTGTGACTGGCAGGGTGTTAATGCATACTGCACATAAGTGGAGTCAACAGGTGGCATACAGTGATAAGTGGACAACAGCAAGTAACACCTTTGTCTTCCTCCTCCTCCCTCCTCCTACGAAAGGACATGTTCCATGACAACAAGTTTAACAGGGACTCTTTTATGATTAATAATTTTATTTATATCATTAATAAGAATAAATGTCGAGGAGTCTCAAAATCCTTTAAAGGATGTGGCAAAGAAGACTTCCAAAATAACAAAAGAAACTTTTTTTATATGATGGCCTTGATGACAGGGGTTCATTGTCACACAATTCATTGTATCAGATGCGAAGACTATAAGGCGTTACAAAAGGGAAAGTGCTAGGCATACAGCTATGCCCGAAAACAAATATACAGGGTTACACAGGGTCAGGTATGGGTTTGTTGCGTGAATATATTTACGTACATGAAGTAGTGGTTAGGAATAAAAAAAAAGGGTTGCATGTCTTTATTAATATTGTATACCTGATAGGCTAAAATTATTGGTTTAAATTGATGCAAGATTTTAAAAAATATCTCTTATGATAAAGGATCTATTCAGGACAACTCAATATTTAAGTACATGTATCACTGAACCACTTATCTGATTTATAGTATGCAGGGAATGGAATGCAAAATCATGTTCCCTGTAATAAGCTTGGGAGACTTACCAAGCTTAGGGAGTTAGAGGGAGGGGAGCATGAATATCTACAACGTTTTCTGCATTGTTTTATTTGAAACCATTCTATCTGCAAATAAGTAAAAATTCTATACTGTACTTTAGCTCTGACTGCGATTTTCTATTCCCATTTTAAATTTTTAAGTCATAGTTAAAATTAATTGATTAAAAACTGTGACTTAAAACAACACAAAGAAAGCTATCTTTCTTTCAAAAGATGCATAAGAAATCATTAGACAAACTTGCGTTAGTAACCAGGGCAGTGGAGTCTTGAGCCGGGTAAGATCTAACTTACCTTCGCAATCGATTTCTCATTGTGATGTGACTCTATTCAAGAAGAAAAATTAGCATTTCCTTCTCGACTAAGCATGTTGATCAATAACTGACAAACGAAACAGCATTGAGAATTAAAGTCTCAATCCAAACAACAAACCTGTCAAATCATTAGCTGTCGTCGTGTCAGAAACTTCGCCAAACTTCCGGTACGTTTGGTGGCTGAACAGCTTTGCGTAAAGGGTTTCCCCAAAACTAGGAACGGAATACGAACGAAAAATGGTAGTTAAATATTTATTCCATGTTGCCTTACTGAGAATGTAGAAAACACAATTTCATTAAGAAAAAATAATAATTTTGCCTCACTACGTCACACTGGTTATGGCATAGATTTAGATTTTCCTTCATTGACATAAGTAAAAACCTAATGATTAAGAAAAAATTTTCCCCAAATTTATAATCCGTATAAAACCAAACTATTGCATGCTCTCTTTGAGGATTTTACAAAATGTCTTTACATTTTTTTCAACAATTCATATGTTTCATTTTTGAGAATTTCAATTAACACATCGACTCTATGCCTTACCGCTCTTCATGTCCAGCTCAATCGATAGCACCCAACACAATTAAAAACTCTCAAAATATAAGGTGCAAGTTTACATAACGTGAATTTGGATTCAATATGTGTAACATTTTATGCATATCAATCAATCAATCAATCAATCATCCAACCAACCAACCAACCAACCAATCAACCAATCAATCAATCAATCTTTATTTCCGAACTTAAAGAGGCACTCCGTGAGTTGTTGGAGTCATATATGCCAAACTTAATGGTGTCATTTGATCGCGAGGTATCGACTGTTACCAAAAAGACACGTTTTAAGGCTTTTTTTTTTACAGTGACAATATTAAGGTAGAACGTCGAAATTACCATCGAAAACCGGACAGTGGCGCGCGTCAAATAGTCAAACGTAATTTTGGAGACTAAGGCCTCCCCACACCAACACAGCGCGCAAGCAGCGCAGCGCAGCGCGCCCGCAACAAAAAAATTGCTCATGTTGATTTATGATTGATAACCCACACCAACGCAGCGCGCCGACAGCGCGCCAGCAACAAAATTTCTGAATCGCAAAAAAAGTGATTTTTGCTGCCTGGCGCTTCGACGCGTCGGGGAATCCCCTACTTCTGATAATTTTATAACAAGATATCATTGGTCACTTGTTCCATATATTATTTCGCTGCATCGACGCGCATTGATGCGCTGCGCCAGTCTGGGGTAAAAAAACGCGCGCTACGCGCTGCGCTGCTGACGCGCTGCCGACGCGCTGTGTTGGTGTGGGGAAAACAGCCAGGAGGGCAGTCAGGAGTTGATAGTGTTTGTCAGGTTATATAACTGGTATCCATGCATATTGGACGTGATATCTGCACCTCTGTGCATTTATAAGGCTGTTTTTAGATTTTCATGGAAAACCAGTATTTGTCATATATATAGGCCTATATGTCTTTTGGACATGAAAAGTTAAGATGTTTTGATTTTATATCACCACATATGACATTTAGGTTCGTATCAAAGGTAAATAATATATTATGAAAATCACGGAGTGGCTCTTTAAAAGGCCACAGGCCTGAAGTACATTCATGGGTAGATAACATTATAAAAAAATTTTTTACAATATTTCTTAATATTTCATAATAGATATTCATTGCAGGATTCTATAGTAAAAGAGTCTTGGACGCAATTCATTAAATGTTATGTATCATTTTTCAACGCGTTGCTGTCCCTGATAGAGTAACGAACACGTTTGTATCGCTTGTTAAAATTCTTATTTACATGCTTACTTACCTTAAAACTGCCGACCAGTGAATTGATAGAATGATAAATATTAACGGAACCAGAGCAATAGCCTAAACTTGAGACAACAATGACACGCATCCATACTCTATCAACTTTTTATATCGTTTGATTAATCAATAAAATGCTGATTTATAGAAGACGACATTTCACATATCTGATGCCAACTTGAACACATAAAATGTATCAGTATCAGTTTAGCTTGGGCATCAATAGTAGAAGATATAGTTGTAGAAATAAGTTATTGCAAGTATGGTAGTAGTAATGGAGGAAGAAATAGTGGTAGGTTATGGCAATGCAGCAGCAGCAGTAGTAGTAGTAGTAGTTGTAGTTGTAGTAGTAGTAGTAGTAGTAGTAGTAGTAGTAGTAGAAGAAGTAGTGGCCTAAGAAGAGGAAGAAGTTGTAGAAGAAGAAGTTGTAGTAGTAGTAGTAGTAGTAATAGTAGTAGTATCAGTAGTAGTAGTAGTAGTATCAGGAGTAGTAGTAGTAGTTGAAGAAGATGTAGTAGTAGGAGTAGTAGAATAAACAGAAGTAGTAGTAGAAGAAGAAGAAGTATAATATTATTATAATCATATTATTATTAGTAGTAGTTGTAGTTGTAGTAATATTATTATTAGTATTAGTATTAGTAGTATTAGTATTAGTTAGTAGTAGTAGTAGTAGTAGTAGTTAGTAGTAGTAGTAGTAGTAGTAGTAGTATCAGTAGTATCAGTAGTAGTATCAGTAGTAGTAGTAGTTAGTAGTAGTAGTGGTAGTTAGTAGTGGTAGTAGTAGTAGTGGTGGTAGTAGTAGTAGTAGTAGTAGTAGTAGTTAGTAGTAGTAGTAGTAGTAGTAGTTGTAGTAGTAGTAGTATTAGTAGTTAGTAGTAGTAGTAGTAGTAGTAGTAGTATCAGTAGTAGTAGTAGTAGTATTAGTTAGTATTCGTAGTAGTAGTTAGTAGTAGTAGTAGTAGTAGTAGTATCAGTAGTAGTAGTGGTAGTAGTAGTAGTAGTAGTAGTATCCGTAGTAGTAGTGGTAGTAGTAGTAGTAGTAGTAGTAGTAGTAGTATCAGTAGTAGTAGTAGTAGTAGTAGTAGTCATGACTGTTTCAAGACGATGTCACATCAGATCAGACTTAATTTGTAAGTCATCAGAGCCGTCCAACGTATGTGGAGGTAGATCTTCTATAGTAATTAAGAGTCTTTATATTCAATCGAATACCTAGCTGAGTTTTGGACAACCTAAAAGATAACAGTTTCTGAATTATCACCTTTCTCGAGTATGGTGCGGGATGTCGTTTAGTGTTTTTTAATTGCTTTTTAATTGAAAAAATAAACGACAATTCTTACATTCTTCTAGTAAGGATGTTTAAAGATTTAGTAGTACAAAAACAAGCCAAATTCGGCGGATGCATGGTTGTCCCTGTATAAAAGAGAACCTTATTTGTTTAGAAATATTATCAACCTTTCATTGGAGCAATGAGGAAAACAGCCACCAAGTTATCTATTTCACTGCTTCATCTTTAAAGTGTTGTAGTAGAACATTATGTTTCAGCTTGAACGGCAAGGTAGGTTTTCTCGAGTAATTATCTCTTCTTCTCCTGTAAGCTAAACATGAGCCTCGAGAACAATCCCAGGTAGCTAATTCGGTCAGAGGCAGGGATGTTTTGATTTCCAAAACGTACTCAAAGAGTCACTGAGTAAACTCAGAGTTGAAATTATCTCTTTTGACCTGGATTCCTCCTCAGGATGCCGACCTTGACAGACGAGCTATGATAAGGGATAGCGTTACAGGAACTGGGAGGGAATGAGGGGAGGGGGCCCCGGAGGGGGAACTCTATACTTGCTCCCTGAAACGGAATAAACCCAGGAGGTTATAAACATATCGGGCCCAAATGGAACATTTTTGTACTAAATGTACGATACAAATATACGAATTTTTAAAACAATCTTCCCTATAGCCTCCTGCTAGGTCACTAGTGCATTAGAATAAAATTAGTCTTTGCAGGAATTTCTTTCACTAATAAAATGCAATACGATTTTTAACATTTAGTTCTTAGTCTTCTAGTCTTGAAGTTTCATTTATGCGTTCTTGTCTTGACTTGCTAAATGAGGACCTAGACTGTATACATGTTAAATTTGTTAGTCATTGAGCAGGAAAAAAATTAACATCACACTTGCAACAACATTTTCTAAGGAAATGAGCTTTATTTTCTGTTGATGTATCAATACACATGTCATTGCTTTCGCTCTACCTCATTTTTTTACCAGAAAAAAATCTCTTAAGGAAAGCAATTGTCATTTATCTAACGTACGTTTCCTTTCAAAAGCAATTTATAGGAGTGGTATTTTATTGAAATATCATTCCTATATCCTAGTTCTTCATTGTAAAAAAATAATATTTACTATTAAAGCATTCAGGATTTTGTATATTCTTGACTACAATGACTAAAAGTCGTTTAAAAAGCACGCCTTTTTCGAGTTTGAAAAATAAATACAATATGGATTCAAAAGAAACACAAAATCGTTTGATTCTTCACAATCTGCTTTAAGGGCCACAGAGTATGTTGATGGAATCATATATGTCAAACTGCATAAATGGTGTTATTCAATTGAGAAATGGTGGTTGTTTCTGAAAATAAGAATCTCAGTGCTTATCAGTTCACCATAGTGATAATAAACAGGTTAAAGAGCCACTCCGTGATTTTCATAACATATTATTTACCTAATTTTTAACCTAAATGTCATATGTGGTGATATAAAATCAAAACATCTTAACTTTTCATGTATAAAAGACATATATGACAAAATCTGTTTTTCCATGAAAATCTAAAAACAGCCTTATAAATGCACAGAGACGTAGATATCACGTCCAAAACACATGGATGCTAGTTATATAACCTAACAAACACTATCAACTCCTAACTGCCCTCCTGGCTGTTTTAGATAAGTCTCCAAATTTACGGTTGACTATTGGACGCGCGCCATTGTCCGGTTTTCGATCATAATTGCGACGTTCTACCTTCATATTGTCACTGTAAAAAACAAATTAGCGTGAAAATGTTTCTTTTTGGTAACAGTAGATACTTCGCGATCAAATGACACCATTGATTAAGTTTGGCATACATGACTCCAACAACTCACGGAGTGGCTCTTTAAAGTAGTAATTTATGATCGAAAACCGGACAATGGCGCGAGCCAATGATTTAAACGTAATTTGGAATCTTATTTACAGCATACATGTATATCAAGACAAAAAGGGGCTAATAGGGTGAAGTAAGTTACATAGATTATAAACATGTAAATTGGAATTTTGACAGTTTAGTGTTAAAAATGAAAGTTTAGAACATACTCTGTGTCACTTAAAGATCGTGAGGCAAGCATCGATCAAGGTCCGGCTGAACGCGAATGATGATTAACAGTGAAGAATATCTCACGGTCGTGAGCAAGTCTACATTTCGTCTTTGACGAAAAAGAAGCAATAATTGAAGTTGCTCTAATTCTAAGCTGGTTACTGTTGGTTAGTTTGCATAGCAGTCATCTCTCACCTCTCAGCAGTCCAGTAGTAGTTCAACTCCAATACATTTGCTTTGGGTCAAGTTTCCATTTTATCGATGCGAGACTGATTTCGTCTATTGATCATGACGTCTGTTTGTAGATCGCGGCAACGTTCTTCTTTATTTTCACATACAATACAATACATCACGTGTTAATTGATCGATAACTGCATTTATGTATTGTTTTGTTTAATGTCCCGGAAGACTAGCTGACGCTGGATAAGATTAATTTATATTACCTATAATAAATTATATGTTATAACATTCCGTCAAGGGTGACATAGGGATATATTATTCCCTTGAAAGGTTTTATGCAACGAGCGTTATAACATTCCGTCAATGGTGACATAGGGATATGTGAGCGGTTGCTTAAAACCTTTCAAGGGAATAACATATCCCTATGTCAACCTTGACGGAATGTTATAATGAATTTATCTTACCGAAGGTCTTAATGTATTATATAAAAGACAAACAGAAATGAACAACACCTATGACCTGATCACGTGACTTTGACTGATCGACGTGGAAGCGCGCTTTACTCATGTAGCGGGGTAAAAGTGATTTATTAATGGATATTTTTTTAGGGTCTCGTGGACCAATCAGAGATCGGCATTCTTACATGAGGTAGGATAAAGTATGTTGGCATGCATCATACTTTTTAAAAGGGGGGGGGGGGGATAGTTATAACTGATTTTGTTATGTTTATGTACGAACCTTTTTATACATTATGTAGTTGATATGTTATACCTCTGGAATCTTGAAAACCTACGCTTGCCTGACAAAGTAACTGACGTAACTTTACCGACGTGTAAGGTTTGGTAACTGGAACAGTAACTCGCGTCATTCGAGGGTTTGCAAAAGAAGATAAAACAACTACTAAATGAACTCGTATTGAATACTATCATACTGATCAATGTGTGTAAATTTGCTGAACAAATTTAAGTTCCAATATAAAATTATCAATTTGGGAAATCTTGATTTAAGTCACCATTTCTTAATAAAATCTTTATAGTCTAAACCTTTGGATCAATGCGTGAATGTATTATTTTATTACAACTTATAGAAGGAAGAAGATACGTGGTATGTCAGGGGAAAATTCCATTCTCAGAAAGACGCATGGGGTGCAAATTAGAAAGTTTTTATCAGCAATGAAATGCTTTTGAACATATTGTAGGCAAATATTTGCTCAACAAAGATACCAATGGTTAACTTTGTGATATGTATTTTTTTGTTTTTAAATAGAAACTTTGAATTGAAAATGTTATAAAATAATCTAGAAATTTGCCTTTTTGCATGTTGATGTTGCATTATTGCTTGTCAGACAAGTCCCTGTAGTACTGTGAGTGCAGTCTTTTTGTATGTGACAGGTATATCTTTATTCTTCATCTTCTAAAAAAAACAACAAAAACTTGTAGATAAATGATGACTGAATTACTGGATCGTAACACCAAATTGCATGATATTTCCTCTATGATCGAAACTAATCAAAACAATGTACACCATCGTGTAAGTGGTATGACTCCCCTAGTTATACGCTCGTAGAATATTGAGCAACATCGGAAACAAATCTTAACTTTCTTCACGTCATTATAAAGTTTCTTTTTTAGAATAATTTTGAGTGAAGGTTGGTTGAATTTTGTAAAGATTAGTGTAAGATTATATTTCTAAAAGAATTATTTCAGGCAGAAGGGGAGGAATATTAATGCGGCAAGATTAATATAATTAGGCTATAAAGTAATGATATCAACTTTAAGAGGTTCAGAGGTTTAGCGGGATTCGGATACCGGTCGTTTTGATTCGAATTTCTTTATTATTTCTTTAGAATGTAATTTTTATGTAGAACATTCATGGTACATTTCGAATTTAATAACATTGTTTACAAAAGTTATGATAATTCTTCTTTGTAGAGAAGGAATCAACTATGTAAAGAAGAACGTTTATCTTTTGACATATACTATAACAGATTGAATTCACTCTTTAGTAAAGAATCCAACAAAACAAAGTTGATAAAACATCATGAGGTAGTAATCAATAAGCCCTAGCCCGAGATTAGGTTCCTGTTGCAATAGAGTGTGGGTAACGCTCTTTGAAGGGCCACCGGTGGAGACCCTCTTCACTAACAGCGCAAATTAGTTTGGTTTTCTCATTCAGGAAGACAGTAAGCAGACCCATGTTCTTCAAGTAAGAATCTTCTCTCGACGCGCCATGAAGGAACTGTGTTTAATTGGAGTACTTTCTCTCTGTGTTGTGTCTGTATCCATTGGAGGAGCAGGTAATTAGTGTTAATTAAGAAAACATTGAAGAATTTAATTTTAAAGTTATGTTTTTTATTAATTCCTTAAACGTGTTAACATTTATTGTTCACTTATGTTACACAACAAAGGAGTTCCTAAGCCTGTAAACATGTATGACTTTTCCTTTATGTAAAGCATTATAAAGTCATAGTTTATATATTCGTTTTACCTTTTAAACTTCAGGAAATGTCGAGAGCATGCATGACCCGGCCTTCATATATAGATTATATGTTTTATGCTTTGGATTTTGAATAACTTTTACCTTCTGCGAATGTTTATTTATGAGGTTTTAAGTTGTACGATGGAACTTTTAAAAAGTAGATTTTAGGAATGACTTTTCCGAATATTTTTCTTATCCTTTCACAATAATGATAACTAGTCTAAAAATACATTGGTCTGCAAAATATAGGTATGTAGATGTTCTAAATGTTGAAAGCTTAAGTATTACTTGCTGGATAACGCAGTTATAGTATCGACATAAAAAAAAAGTCGCATCGCAAGAAAGAACTTGTAAAATCCAAAGAATTAAAATTTCTTCTGCCAAATTTAAGGTTAAATAATACTTCATTAAAACAAGGAAACATGTAGATGAATATGTCCTCTCTGAAACAATTTTTGCACGTCTAATGCTAAAGTTTTCTCTAGAAGCTTCCTGTTCGTAGTTTGTCGTTGTAGATTTCACATAAAATGGATGCTAATATTTTTACCGAAACCAGCAACCACACACTTTTCCATTGTAACCATGTTCATTTTTGTGTTATTACCTGATACACCTTTTCAAATAAGGCCTGAAAACTTTGTTGCATCATTATAAAGGAGTTAATTTACTATAGTAGTAATGAGTAGTCCTCCTGTCACTGAGAAGCAATTTGCAACATGTCCTCTCGTTATACTACATCACTAATGACTTTCAAAAATAACGAATTTTACGAAATAAAACATACCCTGCTTACATTGACTTTTAGTGCACTATAGCACATTTTTTTCTCTTTTTTTGTTTTCAAATTGGTTTGACGATTGAGGCACTCACTTAACTTTCTATCGATGTAATGAAATATTCCTAAAAATAAAACCTATAGTCAGCTGTGCACTATGGAAAAAATATGGACCGTTGAAGTGAGGTGAGGTGATATGGGGTTTAACGCTGCTTTACAAAAGTATTTCACTTATATCGCGGCTGCTTATATTATGGCAGGGAGAAAGTCCGCAACACCATTGTAGCTATGCATTGCGATGAAACCTGCGAGTGTCGACTGGAACTTGCGAACCATGGGTGGTAATGCAGCGAAATTCAGTGTAGCATTGCACCCAAACCTGACTGCGTGTAGAACAGTTCTTTACTGCAGACAAAGTTGCCGAGCCCCTGGGGGATGGACCGATGAAAACGATCGAACTAGTAATGTGTGAAGCTTTGGAATTTACCTAAACTCTGAACAAATTATTAAGGACGAAATATCATTTATTAAAGCAATCTTGTAACTAAACTTTAAATGAAGCATTGTTATCGGATTAAGAAAGCGGCTCCTGTTTGCGCCATTCTGGTTGTAAGCAAAATTTTAATATTTCCGATATCGTAGTTCATGCTGATTTAATGCATAGTTGCATTAAATACTTCCGGTCTTCAACTTTATAACCTGATTGCGTACGTATTTATTAAATATTACGGGGTAGATTACCCGAGTGTGGATCGTTAGTAATATCGAGAGACACGCGTTATTTTTGCATTCGTATTATATATGATATTTCGCGAGTATTAACTTTCTACTTCTGAGGTGGTTTTGACCATTGGAACTTAAGAATCAATTCTTTTATTACAACGTCTTAAACGTTGATACTCTTTACTCTGCTCACAGAGGGCAAATGACAGGGAAATGCTTTGTATAATGTTAGTTGAACAGAGAGTCAACTTCTATAAAATCTAACAGCAAATGATTTTGCAATATAAAGTGTTAAATATTGATAGTTTTCCTATCGTAAATTCAGTATTCAAAATGCTTTAAACGGCGCAAGCCAGTCATTGATTTATAAAACTTGATTTAAAGATTCGTGTGATAACACTATATAAATAATTCTATATCATATAGCAGCTCTATATTTTCGTTTCATCGAAGTAATTTGCCATGTTTTCCAATGTAAATGCAGTATTTATGCTATTATCATTTATATTATGCACATTTCAACTACTCATGTACTTGTTTGAACACCTTATGGTGTAAATAATACTTTCAATATATTCAGACAAGCATATTATTGCTTATTGTGTCAACATACAATACATATACACCAGCAGTTTGTATTTTTATTGGCTGTTTTGTGAAACATCCCGAGTTTCAGAGCCAGATGGAGAAAACCTATCCTATTCTATTCTATAGTTATGAATAAACATTCAAATGGAATTGTATATTTCACTTAAATGCCATGCGTTTCAGTTTTTTGTAAAACCCAATCGTGTCCAACAGATGCTTATACACATACTTTCATTTAGTTAAATATATCATATAGTGTGAAAGCAATTCGGATAAGGTATCTTCACATCAAAGGCAACTACAAACATATAGTCGTACACAAAATTATGAACAAAGGACGAAGGCATAAGTTGAAACGCTTCCTGTGTGCAAATAATTAATCACTAAAAAAGATACTTTGCTTTGCGGAATATTGTTAATATGATCACCACTCACATGTATTGTTTCATCAGGAGTCAGTCATATTCAAATAATCTTCATTTGGTCTCTATTTCAGTAAACTAGCTACCTTTTATAAAGAGAAGAACATGCTTAATGCTGCTTCAGACGCGCCGACTTTGGTAGAATCCATTCAAATGTTGAGACATTTACCTATCTTTAAAAAGACTATGCATGCTACTACAAACTTTCTGTTGGGAGATAATAGAGTTGTTATCATTTGGTGAACGTTCATTTTGACCAGGTTTCATTTATCGCGGTTGTTTGAGAGGCATATACACTGCATTAACTTCACATATCTGTGAACATTTTATGAACACTGCATACTTCCATGTACAGATGTGGACACAGTGTTTGAAATAGCTACCTGTAACCTTTAAAATTGTCCGCTGTGCTGGCTATAGTTTGTGTTTTGTTCAAATGTAAACCCATTCATCAGGGGTCGAGTAGGTACTTACTGACATACCACTTGTGTAAAAGATTAGCACACGTGCCGAGGAGCGTCTCTCTGCCTCTCCCTCTGTCTCTCTGTCTCTATCTCTCGGTCCCTGTCTCTCTATCTATTTCTGCCTCCCTCTTACCCTGTTTCTCTCTCTCTCACCCTGTTTCTTTTTCCCTCTCGCCATCATTTGCCACTGATCAGGTGTCTACCTTTTAGCACCTACTTGTTCCAAAGCAAAGGTTAAGTTTTGTATGAATGGACCACTCTCGTTCCTAGCTATTGCAACAAAAAGACAATATCTAAATATAAACTAAGGGTCGTGTATAATCAATTGAAGAATGAATGCTTTTTAGGTAATATCTTAGTATTAACACTAACACTAGACTAACATAATATAGTCCCTGAAAAAAAAGATTTCACCAAAAATGTATTTTTCAATATTTGGTATGAAATAATATAAAAAAGGAGTCCTTCTTTTACAAGAGCCTCCTGAACTGCGAACTTTAATATTATGCCATAGGGTCTGTCAACACTAACAGTTGTATTGTCATATACATGCATGTTATAATGTAAGATAATAATCTCAAAATATGATCACTGAAGAACAAAAAGAAATGTTCTGGAACTTTGAATAACATTAATGATACACAAAATCGAAACCTGCATTATGGGCTAAGATTACTGCATGACCGAGGATAGGTATTTCAGACCAGATCATAATAAGCACTTTGTATTTGATTACTGATATATGTAAATGTTAAAGTATCCCGCTTACATTTATATACATGGTAGGGAAGACAATGGGACAAAAACAAGGGTGAGATCAGTGATGAGGCAAAAGCACTTCTGTAGCGTGTAACGTTTAGTATTTCAAAGCGATGAGTGGTTCGACATCAGGCCAAGGAAACACTCTGACAATCCTCCAGGAACGGCATGTATGATATTAACGATGAATGATAGGGAGGCTGGCGCTCAGTAAGCTCTGTAAGTGTGCCACGAGGCGGCTGATATACTCGCAGACCTGTTGTATATTTACCCTTATCTTACCGTTTATCGGGAATAACACAGAGTTTATACTTCTCCGGGAGTCGCTCGCTCCACAAGGATTATGTTTATACAGGCTTCTTTAACAAGACCCTCCTGAACTGCGAAAGAAAACATTTTTTAAATTGCACATTATTTTCTCCGGGACCACACAAAGCACAGACAAATTGCCGTTATTTTACATACATGCTTGGATGAGATCGAGCAGATATCCTAGAAGTTATCGTTATGGCAGTAGTTTTGAGATTGAGAGTTTTCACATTGCCATGAACAAAAGAAGCAAAAGAGAAATATTTCTAGACGAATACATTAAATCTAAAAAATTACAAAAACAAATAATTATATATACTCAAATACTAAGAAGCACCATTCGTTCTTGAAGTAACAGTTGTATTGGTAGTGAACATTGCATTGTAATCTGAATGTACTTCTCAATCTGTCCCCAGATGGTAGTAACCGCCAAGCTGGAGTGGAGATGAGTGTGTCAGTTGACAATACCACATCCAACTCCTCCGCCGTGACCGGTTCTAGTTCTGCATCCGGGGCCCACACTAACGTCGGTGTTTGGAGGCCAAGAGATAACATCCGTGGTCACAGGCGTCCTCCTGGATCAGATATTGGACCGAGTCAGCCGAGATACGTCGCTAGAGGAAGTCGCAGACGTCCCGCCTACATCGAACGTTTCCGCCAACGTATGCGAAACAACCGTCGTCGGAACAGACGTCCTAATCCTCATGGCGGAAACCACGGGTTAGGACTTGTCGCAACCGGTTCTCACAGCATCGCAAGCGCCCGAAGACCAGAAGAGGTCGCGGGGGTTGATCCAGCAGTTGCATTGCAGAATGGACACAGACGAAGGCTTCCATTCCAGGACAGACAGACGGCTTACGACTTTCTGAGTAACGGCGGCAATAGTTTCAGAGCGAGGAGTCGTCGGCAGCGAGAACGGGGTGAAGAAAATGCTCAGATGGCGTCCGTCATGTGTGGTGTGTTTGGCAAACAGTTCATTCCCAGTGCTATTGGAGGTCGGTGTGTAGATCCACCGAACTGACGGAGATGAACATCTTGATGATACCAAACTGAGGTTGTGCGTAAAATGTTAGTTGAGATGACTATTGTAAGCACATACTTTTTGTATCTTGCAAATTGACCATTTTCCAGTTTCGCGAAACGAGTCGGTTTGAAAAGTCACGTGACCGCGGGCAAGCTGTCCAAGCTTACGTTCAGTTGAACGTTGTTTTGGTCTACTTTCAACGCTCGCCTAGATCTTATCTTTCATCCCCTCGAACTATGGAAGGTCACAAATGATTGAAAACCGTATAAGTTAACATGAAAAAATCAATGAAGGCGAATATGTTTGTAATAATTATTAAATGGTTAACTGTTTTTTAGAGTGGTACTGACATAAGACTTGGTACATGTATCATTTTTAATTAAACTACTGGTGAAAAAAAAACATTAAATAATATTTTTTTAGAAGACAAGGTGTGGTTTTGTGTTTAACTTTCAATAATCAGACCAATATTGAAACGTGTATAAGGATAAAGAAAACGATCCGACCAGAATAAAAATTCGGCTTCTCCAAATTTTTAAACTTAAATTAAAGGCTGAAAGTAAAATAAGGGGCACAACAAAACTCTGCAATTTGCGCAGTTAACTACATATCTGATCTTTTGCATTGGGAAAAAAATCAAGAGCAGAACCTCACAACTTGTAAATTTAAGGGGCATGGGTACATGCCTACTTCGAAAGCGGCAACCATATATTTTCTTATGTTACAGATGTGATTTTCAAGCTTTCATTTAATATTTTTCATTTGAACGAGCTTTTACTATTTTACAAACACGTTTAATCTGGATAGAAAAAATATTAACTTATTCGACTATCAAGCGCATTGAACGCTTTTAGAAAAGATTCGGCCTTTTATAACAATCCTTTTATAACAATCGCTTAACTGAATTCTATGAGAAAGAAAATTCTGGATTCTTCATAATAATCTTCAGAATATTCAAATCGATTGTAGATTTTGCTTGCACGGTAATGAAAGAAATATACTGGCCATATTCACACAAACAGTAATGAACTCCCCCTTGACGATCATAAAAGTAAGAAAAAAGTAAGACTCATATGCCCGAATTAATGAAAGGGGTTTAAGATTGTCAAGGTTTAACACTATTCTTCATTGCATTACTATATTCTGCATCGGAATAACCGAAAACAAACTGCATGCTACTTAATTCGGACTTCCATTGACGCAGTTGAGATCAGAGATTAAAATTGTAAATAATCACTTTCATGATTTATTTTAATTATTTTAACACGCTTTACATCGATCAATGGTAAATATACCCCCTAGCATGTTTACATTTTCGTGGTTTAATGCAGAATTTGGATCTGTTTCAATGTCACTTTGGTTTCTTTAATAGAGAAACAGTTTTACCACGGAGTTTAGCACACGGCTAAACTAGCTTTAATCGCCCACTCCACTTTAAACTCCGAACGTTACCGAGTGGTGATGATGAACCTGTCGCAGTTTAAACTTGCTTAAAAAATGTAAAAAATGTGAGACTCAGTCTACATGCAAAGGATTAAACCTGGGTTTTATATTAAAAAAAAAAAACTTGCTTCACTAAGAGCAAATCTGGTTTCATGCTTGAGTTAGACCTGTTGTATGCATCATCGTGGTCTTAACCTGTTGATAAAATGTAAATGTTTGCAAATGTAAAACTTTTGCAATATTCAGCTGTAATGTAGGGCTAACCATGCTAAATGAATGTTATAAAACTAACGAGTCAAGGCATGATAATAAGTTGCTAATCTGTTCAAAAAATGCGCAATGAATGCATTTTTCGGATAATTTTTATAAATCGACAAGGAATTTTATGAACGTTTTCAATCGTTTGAAATAATTAAAAATAATTTAAACCCAGTCGGAATGAAAGCAACCTTCTAATATTTGATAGCAGTATCGCCGTTCATCATTTCTTGAATTTGTTTTTGGCAAAGAATTATCAAGTAGGCTTACACATAATGCCACCTCGGTACTATATCCCTATAAGTAGGCCTACGTAGGGTTAGGCGCTATCACAATAAATGGCTTATTTGATCTTTAATTGTTAGAGAAAGAATTGAAATATTCATATTAATGGTTAAACAAGTTTAAATACTGGTTTATCCTTTTGAACTACGACTTTCTTATGCTATAAAGCCAACTTCTCAACACCCGTAAGTGGGCCCCCTTACTTCTCACCATTGACGCTTAGCGTGACGTTGCCCGCGGTCAAGGGCAGATAACTCTAAACGTCAAAACTGGAAAATGGTCAATTAACCATATTTAATTTGGTTTGTTTTACATTAAAACGATGGTATAACTACATGAATAAACGAGATTTTGCCTGATATAGGACCTTCTTTCGGGAATTCTCAATAATAGTTTGATAATGTGTTTGCATTTCTATTACTTTTATAATTAAGTAATTTGTTCATTACGCATGCATATTGAAAAGTGTAACATTGTTTAGAAATTCATTTTAACGGAGGGAGGGCAATTATCAGTTATGTTATAAGTTGTTCAGAGATTGTTAATACAATTTCCATCAAAACACTGCCAATATCATATCCGTCCAAAACATTTTTTCATGCTGTTAGTTCTAACATTGTATTATTTCTGGTTTCATGAGTGACTGCCGTGGTAGAATATGACTGAATAGCATCATCGTGTATCTAACTATCATAATCATGTTTTATCATTCAATAAAACGTTTTTGTTATCAATTGCATCTCTTTGTATTTTGTCCACAAGACTGGGCTACGAATTGTTAGTTCAATCTTGACAACTATGACATGACAATGTGTTCAAAGCAACGGCTTTTAAATGTCAAAGGAACTTACTTAAAAGGCATATTTTAAGATGACCATTCGATAATTTTATATCTGTATAATATTCTGTAGATGGGTTTATAAGAATAAGAAAATCTCAATAGAATATCTACTTCGTTGATTTATAAAAAGGTGCTCGTTATTATTTATAGAAGAAAACCCTTACAAAAAATAACTAACACTAATAAATTAATTTGACACAACGAGTTTCAGACATAAATTATAAACAATATATATAGAATTCATTCAAATCTACAATGTGAGGTGATATGTGGTTAAACGCCGCTTTCAAGAGTATTTCACTTATATCGTGGCTGCTAGTATTATTGCAGGGAGAAAGCCCTCAACATTGCGGTGAAACCTGCGAGCATCGGCTGGAACTAGCGAACCATGGGTGGTACTTCACTGATATTCGGTGTAGCATTGCACCCAAACCTGACTGCGTGTAGAACAGTTTTCTACTGCAAACAAAGTTGACGAGCTCCTGGCGGGGTTCAAACCTCGGACCTCTTGATCCGAAGCCGAACGTGCTAACCACTGCGCAATGCCGCCCCCTCAAATCTACAAACATTATGCAAATTTCAGAGATAACTTACAACCAATATGTATGGAATGCCTGCTAATATACAAACATTATGCAACTTTCAGGCATGAGAAATGACCATTATCATTGGCGGACCGAGTTCCAAATAGTGTAAATGTTGTGTGTCCTATTTCTCATAGTGCAAACTGACCGAGGTTCGGACACGTTTGACTAGGATACGTGCGACCTGTTTATTTTATAATGTATCTTCTGTGTTTTATTTCATTTATTTATTTTGATAAACATTAAATTCTCGGTAATATTTCTAATCGAATTTTTGCCTTGAAGTACAAATAACGGATTCAAGAAAGAAAATGGCGAAATATTTGTTTCAATGTAAATGTTGACGATTAGGTCAGGAAATGTACACAAGCACACACATATTTTTAACTGTATTACAATCATAAACAAAGGAAAATTGCCAAATAGTACATTTTTTTTCTGAATATTGGTACATATTAAGGGAATACATCAGTAAATATTGAGATTTCGATAATATGTCAAAATGACCTTGGTTTGGTTTAAACATACACAGACACTTCTTAAATTTTCTTTCTAAGGACTAGTAATGTTGAAATTTTACCGACAAAGGTTCCATAAACATGAATAAACATACAACTTACACATATAGCAAATTGACTAATTTTGAAAACATATTGTAAGGCGCTAATGGCGTTCTTGTGTTGAATGCCTACATATGAGATTTTATCTCGACTTGGACAGCAATGTCGGATACTCATTGGTCAAAAGCGATCACGTGCCATAGGTATATTTTTCTATGTTAAACTGGGTCACGCGCAACCCTAGTAACGAGAGACGACGTGCTGACAAGAGTTATCTCCCTTGTCCCATTGTAAACAAAGGCTACGCTACGCTGGTTTGTTGAACACTACCTTTACACGCTCAGTGTATCTTCCCATATATTAAAGTCATATCTTATAATCACACTACTGGAACAAGAGTAAACTCTCCTACAAATGAAACGTTGGTGCCGAGAAAAGATCGTGACAAGTCAAAGGCTTGCTAACGGCCTGTCTGTTCACTAATGATCACTAGCTCGCAGCGGGGTTGTCCATCAGCGAGGTGGAGATTGAAATGTTGAACCAGAAAACCAATCTATACAAGTATCAGTCGAGGTCATCACCGACTCTTCATTCACATTCATTCATATTCAAACCAACCAGTGCGTTATGCAGTGATGCCTGCATGTTCTGTGCGCCCGACAATTTCACACTAACTCGCTCCTTTCACGACGGTCGGCCATGACAGTCAGAAAACTACGGAGATTTTAGCGCCGCTTGAAATCGAACGTTTCCAAGGTGGAACGTGTATACGATGTCACGTGACCAAACAATCAAAATTAAATAAGCCCTGCAATACTCGTTATGTTTATTTAATTTTGTTAATCTGCATTTACCGTCTAGTACCGCTGCACGGTACTAGACTATAAATAAAAAAGTTATACTGACAAGATCAGCCGCCATTTTGACACATCCAATATTTCAAGCCATATTTAAAGCATACAATAAGGGTCCTCGTCGTGATAAATACGTTGCCATGTGTCCGCGAGTTTGATATGGAGATATATCATGTGTCCGAGTCAAATATCAAACTCGAACTTCGTTCTCGTTTGATATTTAACTCGAACACATGATATATCTCCATATCAAACTCGCGGACACATGGTAACTTATAGTGACGTCACTATACCGTAACGAGGTCTGAAATTATTTTGATGAATATTTTAAGCCATGGATGCATTTGAAAAGATTAGGTGCAACTGTCCGAAGTTAGGGCAGAAGTGTCCGAACCTCGGGAGAATTGATATAAGCAAATACAACCGTTATTTTCGGTCAATATTGAAATAATTATGGCTATTGAGAAAGAAATCAAATAAAAAATTAAATTTTTTATACTTTGATGTAATGATTATTACTTTAATTTGATAGTTATAACTCGTATAGTCTTTCAAAATGTATGAATCATTACACTGTCCGGTACTTGTTCAGTTTGCTCTGTATGATAAAAGTTCATTAGGAAAGTGTAGGGCAGGGAACTTGAATTCAGTGAAAGTTCGCACACAAAACTCTCATAATAGATTACCGAATTCTAACTTGTACACCCAGTGCGCTCCCCACTCAAACAAAAACCCTGTCTCTGCCCTGCTATTTGGATACTGCATCTGTCTCTTCTTTTCACATAACATGGGTTTAAATTAAGTAACTGTTCCGCACCTGGGCCCTAAGGTCTACAGATGAACATAAACAACTATTTACATGTCATGCTTCCTAACATTACAAAAACTTTGGGTAAATCTAGATCAATGCCTAAATTTATCATAATAGCGATTTTTAGTATAGATCATCCTCATCCTAACGCACTGTTTAGTGAGGTTATAACCCAGGGTACAAATTGAATGAGAGTGTATACATTTTACCCTGATACAGGATGAGCATAGATACCAATTATATTTTGAAATTAATGATTGACAATTTCAAGCATTTTCTTGAAAACAGGGTAGAAAGAAATTCTGATCTTCCAGAAAGTCTTTCATCTCTACAGAATCTAAACTTTGAGACTTGTTACATCTTCTGCTATATAGGAAATAAATATCAACTGAATAACTTCTCATGAAAACCTTCTATTCTCTATTCTATTAGTTCGCTTTGTACTATTTAGAGGGCAAAATGCACATCTTCATTATCTGTAAACTGGCAAAGCAAAATCTTCACCTCTGAAAACATAGAACTATACAACATGTAGAAAACTAAGAACATGGCACAATGCACATCTTCACCTTTTGTCAATTGGCAAAAAAAGAATTTTCACCATTGCTAAGTTAAAGATACAAATAATACACATAAAGAAGATACAAGAAGTGAGTGTTGTAATTAGTTTATTTACACTATATTGTACAATATATCAAAAAGTCTACCCAGAGACAGACAATGTTTGAGAAACTTTGTGT
Organism: Phorcus lineatus; assembly: GCA_921293015.1. NCBI lineage: Eukaryota > Metazoa > Mollusca > Gastropoda > Trochida > Trochidae > Phorcus > Phorcus lineatus. The sequence goes on from OV121084.1 coordinate 3,477,846, forward strand.
TAAAGGGAATTTGATAGCAGGGAACAGATGACTATTCAATCTTATTCTTCATAACTTAAAATCCTTAATATTTTGGAGCTGCAATATTGTCAGGCATAATGAACTTGTTTTTGAGATCATTACAAATGTGATAAAATTACACCAACTTCTTTGATATAAACTAAGTTGGCAATTTGGAACAAGTTTTTGACAAGTATATGATTGACTCTTCTATTCTGGAACTCTGTGATAATGTAAACAAACATTTCATTAAATTTACGATATCATTTCTATAAGTCTCATGAGGAAGAGGGGGTGTTCTTATCCTGTGCCTAATAACAAAATTTTCTGAATGTAAGTCATGCAAGAAAAACCTTTCTTACAATCCATTGAAAAATCTTTGATGTGTTGCCCTATAGGATATGGTTGCTAGAAGAATCCCTTGTTAATCATTATCATCACAATCCTAAGAGTTACCAAAAATGCAAATGAATATTATTAAAGAGTAAATGATTAAAATGCAACAATGTAATTAATTTCATCAAATTACATCCTCCCTCTAAAGGATAATGATGCATAACAAATTCACTCAAAGTAACTATTTGAAAAGAATTTGAAAAGAAAATACAAATATTTGCATTCCATTCACAAAAAAGAACCGGTAACAGATTGTTGTAAGTTATTACACAACATTTTCGTCCAATCTCAAGGTGGTACTGAGATAATGATACACTTAAACTTTTTAGTAAATATATTAATAACAAAATAACATGTCAGAATGAGCTAGCAACAGTTGTTGCAATTGAATCTCCAAGAAAAACATAAATGACAAAACAAAAGCTTTTATCTTAGAGTTGCCAAATGTGTTGAAATCACACCAGTACCAAAGCTATCCATGACAAATACAGGACGAAAGCAAGTAAAAGTGTTTTTTAATAAAATACAAGGGAGTTAATAAACCATGTTTATTTGAGCAGCATCAACATTATCTACAGCAAGTTTTAACATTCATCATAAACCCAAAAAAAATTTAAGATTATATCTGCAATTACAGGTTTTGAGATAATTTTCATCTGTTCAATTTACTGCTAGACACTACTTTGGTCAAAATTTCAGCCATTGGTGACCTACTTTGTTCTGCAATTTTTCACAAAGTGTAAGCAAAGGTGAGGTGAGTTGGTGCTTAACGCCGCTTTCAAGATTATTTCACTTATATCGCGGCTGCTAGTATTATTGCAGGGAGAAAGCCCGCAACACCATTGCGGCTATGCATTGCAGTGAAACCTGCGAGCATAGGCCGGAATTAAGCTAAGGTAAATTCAAATCAATTATCTCAAATATACTGGCATATAAGGGTTCATCAAAAGATTTTCAGCCTATAAATGATAATTTGATCCACTATCTCCTTATAATTAACCATAAACCTTGTAAACTGTCGTTTCTTAACCTAGGACCCATGTTTTAAACCAATTTTCTAATAGATTTGGGAGATATGACATACAACAAAGCATAGGAGCTTTAGACAATGGGAAAATGGAAGAGTTTGAAAAACATACAGTGATATATAGTATCTGTAAAGAAGGTGAGTGAGTGAGTTATTGTTTGGCCGCTTTGGCAATATTTCAGCCACTAGCAGCTGTCAGTAAAGACAGGAATGAACCCAAAAGAATTCCATAAAGATATGGTTGATATATTGGATGATAACCATGCTGCATAAGATACTGATACTGTTCAGAAGTGGGTGGCTGAATCAAAACTCGATTGGGAAAGGGAAAAAGATATTGGCAGGTTTGGTCAGCTGAGAATCTCTTCCTGATGTTAAAGTTGCAGCTATGAACAGCATGGGTCTCACTGCTTGCAGATAGAGCTGTGACCACGTAAGCATATCTGACAACCTCGGCAACCTCCAGACTCCAAGAGAGGTCCCCAGAATGTTTTTGCTCACAATTACTCATCGATTGCTCCTGTGGAGGGTTTATTAGAGTTCTACAAACATGGAGCAATAAAGCTTCAACACCACTGGACAGTAAGTATCAATGTAAATAGAGACTATGTTAAAAATAGAAAAAAAGCCCTAATTTTGTGTTGTTTTTGTAAGGCTACAAATATTTGATTTACCCTTATATATTCTCTTATTATGTGTTCAAGATCAGAGTTCACTTATTTTTCTAACTTTATTTCGCAATAAGTGAAGTTTAGAGATTTCACTTTCAAATTACATAGACCATTGATAAGGTCTTAAAATCATTATTTAAATAACTACTCACGCAAATTTATCCAGATTTTGATAGTGTGCATAATACTTACTCATATTCATGTTTGTTTACAAAATCTTAATAATGATACACCAAAAAATAATCTGATATCATATTTGACCTTTAGACTGGGACTGATACTCGGATACTCAAGTCAGCATAACATACAGCGAGATAAGACTTGTATTGTTAGGAATCAAGCAAGTTTTATCAGCAAGGAAAGGTAAAATTAAAATTGATAATATTTAGTATTTCTTGAGTAAATAAAATGTGAGCACCAACTCTGTGGTTTCTCATTTTAACACCCTTCAATGTTCTGTGCATCAGTTTAAACTAATGATGGATAAATAAAATTACATTATTTTAATCAAAGTTCTCTTAAAAAGTAATTTCCAATTTCAATATCTCATAACTCTTACATTTTCCTTTCCGCCTGACACTCAGAACACTCCTTCAAAACACCTTCACATTACTCTTAAATCGTGATTTCAATAGGATTCCATTTCACCAATATAAGCACAAGGGCCACGCATACATTAAAGATTTGCATGAATAAATCACAAAAACTTTATAAAATCTGTAATCTGAGACTTATTGCTGTCTATGTACACACAATGTCTAAAACTGAAAAACAGATTATTATATACATGCAGGAAATGTACAATTTCATAAATAACAACAACAATCTGTCTCCAAAAACTCTGTCCACAAATGGGAGATAACTCATACAAGAAGGGGAGATAACTCATCTAATATGGCTTACATTCATTCAAATCACATCATTTCTATGTTAGATTCTCTTTCCTTTATTCACATTTATTCTTATTTATTAAATTCCATCATCTCCTAAAATTTCCTTTGATTTGTGAGAAAATACTTTACATGCTGTATTTCCTATTGGATGTTTTTTTGAGGCAAACTAGAAAAACAAATCCAAGATATTTCCTTATCTTACCAGCAAAAGAAGTCAATTAAAAATAAGTGAGCTCCTGCTTGTGCTGGTTGGAGACTGCAGTGTGTTCAATATACAAGATAGATAAACTTATATATATCTCTGGTTCTCTTCCTGAGTAGGCATCTATGAAATCAAGGAATCTGGTGAGAGAAGGATATCACTAAACAACTGATACACTCAGAGGGAAACTAAGCTTGCCTATCCTCAAAGGTTTTGCCACTCAATTGCAGTGAAGTTGCTATTGAACTCGAGATTGTGCGCAATTGTTTCCGGTATCGCATGAGAGAACCACAGTCTCTGTAGCTCCTTGTACTTCTCGTGACATAAATGCAATGGGTTTCCACGTCTGCAATGACAAAGCAAAGGATTTATCGAAACCAATGATTAAAACAAACATTTATCTTAAAAAATAACACTTTTACTTCTTACTTCGTTTATAGTTGCAATTGAGTGTCATCGCTAGCAAAGGAACAGAATGAAAAGGTGTTTGTGAAGTCTTATTAAGAGAACAATGAAAAAATGATACAAATAGATATAATAAATAACAAATACAAATATCATTTAAAATATATTAATGAACTTTAATAAAATAAACCAAATCAACCTAACTCTCGAATCAACCAATATTTGCCCATGGCCACAAAAATAATTACATAACATCAGAAAGACTCAAAGTTTATAATTGTTGTTGCTGTAAAGACTGACACCACATCGTACACACCTGAGCCCCTGGTCTGTTTCCCCATAGTTGTCTAGATACGGCGGTGCTATAAAACAGCCTTTGGTTTTACCTGCCAGCAAGAGGATCTGACAGTCTCGAACCCTGGAGCAGGAGACAACATCAATACATGTTACATATCAGTCTAAATTTTTACAAACATTTCTGAGATATAACACTTGATGTGAATGTGAAACTTTGATTCTGTGTTACGAGTGTGAACTAGTAAACTTGGTAACCTACCGTAGGAATATGCCGATGCCGGCTCCGCAGCAAGATGCATGTTCCGTGGCGGCGCCAACTGACAAGCCATCAAGATCCGTCTGACAGCAGTAGCTCTGAGAGCACAGCATGCGTCCACACACGAGACACATGGTCGGAGCCCGGCTGTCGTCTCCGTCAGACTTGGGGCATCTGTCCATAAAAACAAACATTTAAAAACGTTGCAATACTTCACATGATAGAGAGACTATCAGTCTGTCATACACACCTGGGAAATTATCGAATAAATGTTTCTTTTGAAACCTTCTCCATATATTTTCCATCATGAGTTGACATAGTTAAACTTTAAAAGAAGTCGTAGTTTAATTAACATGTCAAGTCACTGTCCTTGTAAAATTACTACAAGCGGATCAATTCATTATCTATGGTTGTTATGTGTTAAGACTATCACTATCCTAGTTTGTCGCTATGTGCTGTATGTCGACAGTTAGGCCAGGTCAAAGCTTGGTCCGGTACTTACGTGAAAGTTGAAACTTGGTTTATGAGTTCACTGAAGTCATTTGGTAGAACAACAAGCTTATTGACTCTCAGAGGGTACTTGATTAGTTTTGCACTGCTAGCTGATAGCCGCTCCTTCATGCTTCGACTGTGGCACCAGCTGAAACATGAACACAACTATATAACTGGCACTCAGTACATACAACTGAAGACATTTCTACAATAAGAGTATGAATGTCAGTATCAACTTGAAAGAAAGAAAATATTTGATTTATTTACAAAGTTGATTGTAAAATCCATTTCCTACTTCTCAAATTGCAACATGACCTTTTTAATATTCTGATTGGTTTGAAAACATGAACAAATGTTCAATGAATACCAAAACTGTCCAATGAAAGTATCTGACATTGTACCTGATGGATACATGGTAAAATATTTGAAACAGTTATTGTAAACCATAATGGCTTTGAATATGTAATCAAGAAATTTTAAACATGTGGAAAAACATATCTTTCAGAAAGTCCTAATTCTATTTTGTATCACTAGATACATTTTTTTCTTATCCAGCCAATTTGCTGTCCCTATGGAAACAAGGCAAAAGTGAGCACAGCGAAAATACCCCAGCCTTTGGTTTGATTGGCTTTATGCAACATTAGTTATTTGAAAAACTTGTAGTCAATCATATCAATGATTGAGGATCCGTCAAAATTAAGAAGGTGATGTAACATATCTGGACATATCATAGGTCACAAACATGATCAAATTTGTAGTTTCGCTGTTTTTGGCCATGATTTCAAAGGCGATTTGTATCTAGGAGCTGTAACAACTAAAGACACATCTACACCCAATTTGTAACATTGATACTATACAACAATAATTAGAAGTTTCCAAGACATATAGTTTTTCGAGAAAAGCTCTGGAAAAAACCCAAAGTTGTCAAATATCTTTTTAAAATTATATACATCCTGGAAGTTTCCAAGTCATATATTTTTCAAGTAATCGTCGGGAACAATTTTGGACGGAGAGACATGAGGAGTACTATATACCCCAAACTACGTCGTAACAGGGGTACAAAGATGATGAATTACCTTTTGATAAGTGTGCTTGTGACAGTCCCCTGTTTCTCAAAGAGTTCTGACATATGGACTGGGAGTGCCAGGTAACGACACAGAATGTCAAACTCATGAGCATTCCTCTCTGGAATAGAGACAAACAAATAATCAATTCCTTCATTGTGCAAAAAAAATAAAAAATTTGTGGTTGTCAACTTTGCTTAATGCACCTTCAACTGCCTTGAGAAACTGAATGTTCAATCGACAACTCTAGTACTTGACTCTTCTCAATCCTGGGCCTGTTAACATAAACATGAAACCTTTCCTAAATAGAAACATTAGTAGTACACAAGTAGACAACAAGCAACTGATACTGACCGTCTAAGTAGAGGTCTTCAGGGGGGATTACTCCAGTAATGTGGTGAAACAAGATGGCTGCACAGCGTAAGAAGGGGAGAGCACTCCGGTGAATGTACTTCAGCAGCTGGTATGGGGAGGGCGGCTGTTCTGATGGATTTCTGAGGAAGTGGAAGAATTAGATCAATACATTTGTGTTTAAAAGATCAGATCATAGCTACAAGGCCATTTCCAACAGAGGAATTCTAAATAAAACATCAGTTTAGATACTTCAATACCTAAATGAAATGATTATCAAACTACTTCCATCAACTGATTCATACTAGATTTACAGAGTTTAACTCAAAATACTCGTGAGGATGCTATCCAAAAAGTGCATATTCTACCACTACTTCGTGAATGTGCAAATTGAGACATTTAAACCATCTATGTCAGAAGTTTCACCTGATTAAGCGCTGACCTTTCAACCCTTCATACACTCAGTTTTCAAGACTTCAAGCAAAGAATCTGTGCTTGAGCAGATAGCGAGATCTCAAAATAGCAATGTATTATTTTTTCACTGTCTCAATGACAGATATTTAAAAATTTTCTTCGTCCGATTTTATTTCAGAAAGATTGTGACCTACCCGGCATGTTCCCGCAGCTCCCTGTACACCCTCAACAGGGCGTGGCCCTCTGCGTCCCCCTCCAACTCCATAGGCTCTGCATACACAAACAAACCTCATACAGCTTGCTAATATTTACCATATAGCAAAATGATTACAAAGAATTTCTTCCATAGATATGAAAATCTTCATGAAAATTCAATAGACAAAATATCTCTTTCAACTCACTTAAAAAGTTCTAATCAGTAGCTTTCTACCTTTATTTATTTAATTCAACAATGTTGTTGACTTAAAGGAATAATTTGTGAAAACAAAAAGAATCTTCTAATGGTCAAATTGATGTTACCACACCAGCAAATGAAGGGTTACCAACTTAATCAAATACAGCAGAATTTTGTCTAACTTTCCAATAAGTAACGGCACGACTTACCCTGAGGCTCCTCATCGAAGGTGAGGAGAAGCTGAGTAATGTGCACGGTGAGAACGAGCTGCAGTGCATGCTTGTTGTTAAGTCCGCCAGTCGGGAGTGAGGAGATGAACGTGGTCTGCTCGGCATACAGGGTGGCCTGCTCCGCATACAGGGACGGCAGGGTCATCGTCAAGGTGACCAGGTAGTGCAGCATGTCAATATCTAGCAGACATGGCACATCCTTGTTCCTCTTCTCAAGCTCGTCAGGGATCAGCACTGGGGGTGAAGGGTAAGAATCTTGATATATATTTTCTTGAAGGAATTAGATTTAATTTCTAATAAGTAATGCAAGGTTCAGTGAGAACAGGGGGAAAACTATGTATAAGCAATTAATTAAGTTATCTAAGTTAAGTTCTTTGTTAATTGTGAACTATCATAACCATTATAATTATGATGATACAAAAACAGTTAACAATTACATGTTTGGTTTTACTCACCTGAGAGAAGACGGACACAGTGCTGTTTGACCTTGTCCTGGGAGATCACCTGACTGACGACAGCCCCGAAGCGGACGAGAGAACCAAGCAAGTCTGCTTGTCGTGTCGGCAGTGACCCAAACAGACTCTTCTCCTCACTCTGCAGAACTTGCTCTAATGGTTGAACCACATACTAAGGTTACTGGAGTGGTTTTACTTAGTTGTTTAGGAATATTTAGTATCTGTTACTCATGTTCCCCTGCCACAACAAGCTCATCCTCTTGATATACAAGTTACAATTGACTAAAGAAAACGCTACTCATTTTTTAACTGCTAAATAATAGTAATTATCTATTGTTATTGGCCGAGGGAGGACGTAACGCTCTGAGCAGATGGTAGATGTATGGAGAAATCTTTCACTTTAAAAAGTCACTAATCATTAAAGACATACGTAGGGACCAATTATTTATTACATGCTAACTTCACCAACCGTAGAACATGGGGCAGCCATAATCCATATATGTCCCTGATGTGGGTAAGACATATGTATTTTGATACATATCTATTTGTTATTAGTAATGGTATTAAAAACCTATTTTGATATGCAGCTGATGTTTAAAGATGTAGGCTGTAAAACAATTTCTAATCAAAACTGAATCTTAAACATGTTAAACCCATCAATGGAAGGGTAATTTTGTTTTTTAACATTCTGTTAAGTATTATTTTCAATAGAGAAACTTTTCTTTAAAGTGTCAAAGAAGAAAATTTGAATGAAGAACCATTACAAAATCTTCAAAAGATCAATTTCAATAAGTCCCGTAGATATACTTTTGGGGAGTGTCATGCAAAAAACCCCACTTAAATGGCGAAAGCCATGAAGAAAATGGGGGCTACATTTCATATACAAACCCAAGAGAAAAGCTGCACCCCTCCGCTCCCCGAAATAAATGACCAGCCCCTCTTATTGATACAGCGCTGTAAGAGAGGATTCAGTTCTAAATGCAAGACATACCTATAGCCTGTATGGTGAAGGCACATGTGCTCCACGCCATAATGGACACGCGCGGGTTCTCATCGTCTGGATCCACACCCAGCCCAAACTGTAAGAGCAGAGAAAACTATCATCAAACTAGAATCTTTGCAATAATATTAACAATAATTAGCTTAGATACTAATCCGAAGGATTGCGAAGTTTTGGTGTAGATACTAACTGTCATCACTTGCTTGATAACACTGTTAGTATCTACACTGAAACGTTGCAATCCTGCACTAAAGAAGTTGTAAATCCATAGAACTTGTTCTCTATTCATCTCACCAACTTCTTAATGCCTCTCAAAGAAGACACAGCAATTTGTTGTAGAGTATTGCCTGGAACAAATGTACAATGGATATTGACCAAAAATGACTTGAAAGATAAACTCACTGAGTAGACATCCCGGGCAAACTTCTTCAGCATCTCTCGCATCCCGTCCGAGAAGTGACCACTGCAATACATATACATTTAGGTGCATAAGTAAACCTATCACAGCAAATTATATGTCTTTTTTATAATGATATTATGGAAATAAAAAAAAGTTATTTTGATATCATCAATCATTGACTTAAAAGATGAAAGAGGTAGGTCACCTGGCATCATCGTACACATACTCCCAGAGCAGCTGAAAGTTCTTGGCCACACTCTCCGCCATCATACGTGTGATGTTGGAGATGGGACACGGTTGGAACAGGGGGAACTCATCTGGAGAATGAGAAGAATAACTAATAAGAAAATAATAATAATAGACATTAATTGAACAGGTACTAATACCTACTCTAAATGCTACTTGCATCCAAGCATCCAAGGGCAACCATGTAGGTCGTTCATTGTTTCATTATTATCCTTTATTTAAAAATAAGCTGATTAATTTGGTTAACTGGTCAAATTTGGTGAACATGAGTTTGATACCACAGTACATAAATCTTTGACTAATATCTAATGGACTGGCAATAAGGAGTTTAATATCACTTTAAGATATCTTTGACCTTTGACTTCATCCTTGTCCTTAGATATTCATGAAACTAGTGTTCGTCAAGGGAGAAATCCTGCCATCATGTGTACCTAGGCATTGCATTGATACATCCTAACATTAGCTGACCCAGTTCATTTGAAAACAGAAAAGAAATGAATCACTAAATATTCTGATAATTCATCATCATACTCATTTGATCATATTTCTGTACACAGTAAGTTGGCAGATGTATGTATAGACAAGTTTGTAACCTTCAGACTCCTTGTCATGAGCGGCCTGGACACTGTTCTGAACTGTCTTCTGGATACCGTCCAACCAGTCGTCGTACTTCAGCTGCACCTCCGTCTCCCTGCAAAATAGGTGATATTCTTATTTCATATAAAAGTTTGTTAAGGATATCTGAAACACTAAGGCTTTATTACTCTTATTCCTAAATTCTTCTTTAGACTTTAAATTATGTATATATCCTGTATGCAAAAAAATTGTTAATTTCAAGTATGAATTATGATTTCTTGTTTTACAGAATATGTAAAATTCAGTTTGAGGGGTCATGCCTCCCTATTTTGTAATGAAGATAAGAACAAAATAAGTAAATATTGAAGTCTTTCAACTTGAATGGTACTGAAGTTATTGTGTAAATGATGATAAAGTGTATATTTACAAACAACAGATGATTTAATCTTTACAACCCGATTGCTCTAATAGCCCAGCTATGAGTTTAATAATACCACAAAAGCTTTTCTAGTTGACATTTCAACTCTATACCATCTCTTGATGTTGCTGAATGAACTCACGTGTCAGCAAGCATGGAGACTAGTGGTGGCACAATGGGTATCACAGAGTTGCTGAGGCCCTCACAGAGAGGACACAAATACTCCATCTTCTCCACGTCGTAGCTGTAGCTGTGGCGGAACCGGAGGGGGCGTCGCCGCTCCTTGCTCATCACATTATCAAAGTACCTACAAGTGGACAGCAGTGATCATACAATGCAAAGGCCTTGCCACTATCATATCAAACATGTCCTGCATAAGATTTGAATGTCAAAAATGTTGAGTGAACAATACTATTTTGATGATAATTTTGGTCTAAAATAACTGAATGAAAATTTCCCTTTCAGTCTACAGAATAGATCTTTTGACGCAGTGCACAATATATATGTATATGAGCATATTTCCAAATGTAAAAAGGGTAGTGTCCACATAAAACTTCACTAGATATAGCAGATTAATAGTCATGCGTCTTGTTAAAAGTTGCTGCATGTTTATAGTGTAGAGTTGGAAGAAGATAATACGGATTCATAGCATGTTGAGCTAGGTCATATGCAAGACGATGTTACTGTAACAAACCTCTGCCAGCAGTCGTGGTGCATGACGTGTCCACAAGAGCTGGTGTGAGTCCCGGAGGTGAGGTCTGCCGCCATGAAGAGCGGGTCAGAGTCTTCCTTCAACTCACATCCCTTCTCTCGGTTCTGGGACAGCACTGTTGACCTGGGGACATGAACAGATTGCTGCTACAGTGAGAGCGTGTTGTAACTTTCATACCTTTGTAGCTCTCATAGATCTTAGATTGTCACAAGCCAATGTTAATGTATGGTACCAAAGATTATACAATCTCTAAAAGTTTTTTAAAAACATAGGTACATATAAATTTGGATGTTTTTAATGTTTAAGCAGATATCATTCCCTTTATTGCTTTCCTATTATCAACTCTCACTTTAGATTCTGAATTATGTGGGTCAACAACTTAACCAATGGCATTTAATTTTGTATTTTTCATGTCATGGAATTGTCAAAATACCTGGCCAGAAGAAATGAGTATATGAGACCTTAGCTTAAATGATCAAATTCATCAAACTTGACCCAAAATACAACTCTTTCTGGAACTACTTGAGTTTAGTCATCCATGGATAGCTAAGTAAATCAGTAATGTGAATCCAAGTTTGCTCTCACCTCTGTACAAAGGCTGCAAGGACCATGGCCTTGCCACTACACGTGACCTCCTGTTCCTCTTGACACAGGATACACGTGGCGTGGATTGGAGCCGTCACAACCGCACTGCTCCGGGACTGACCAAGGGCCACTGGGAAACCCGTGGGAACACTCTCACTGTGAAAGTGGAAGGATGTCTTTAGATCCAATGTTATTTTTATACTTCCCTTATACATGCATGAATATGATTACTTTATTCAATCGTTTCTTATATTGAATATATATCAGTGATCATGATAGTTTACTCTTTTTACAGAAATAATACTATGAGACACAGTCTATAAAAAGTAAAACATACTTTCAAAGTTAAGATCTTGCTAGTTAAAATTGGAAAATGCATTTCTATGACCTTCGTATTGCATTAAATTTACATGCAATTTACATGGTTTAATCTCAAATTTAGGATTTCTTTATTTACATGTTACATTTTTCACTATCTGGAATAGTTTAAATTCTTCTATTTTTGGGGTTGTATCCCTTGTGCAACATCATCCTACCTGTCACACACTTTTCACAAAGTACATTTCAAGATAAGCCATACTCATAATTGATTTCTCCCACCTGAGATCCATATCAGAGGACGCAGCCTTCAGGTCTGTGCTTGTGTTCTCGAAGAGATCAGAGTTCTCTGCTATGAAGTTCCTCTGCATCTTCGACATCTGCGCCATCACTCGTGCTCTCCGTTTCGCTGCTCGCTCGGCTTTCTTCTTCTTCTCGGCTTCCGTCTTGTGATCTTTGCCACTTGTAATACTTTCCAGAGTTTCCATGTCCAGACAATCATCCTTCTTACTACACACTTCCGCAAATTGCTGGAATTTGAAATAGATTGATAATAAAATCATACTTTTAAGAGAATTATTTTACATTTTCTGATAGAGTAAAAGTATAAAGTACCCATATTGGCAATGTAAGCCTTCTAAAATTGTAAGTATACTTGACTATGAATAGTGATATTAAGCGATTTGACAAATTATCTCACAAAACAGTTGCTGTAGTATTCCAAAAAGAAAGATGTCGACACTACTGTGGTGATGCTTTTCTACAAAACCTACAAGTATCAACTTGGAAATGATAGGATGAATCAAACTAGGCTGTCTGGAAAGTTGTTTCTAGGGGGTTTCTCGGAAAATTTGGCCACATTTTTGGTTGTTTAATATTTTGTGATGTAGGATACTTTTACCATTGTAGAGGGTCTCCTATGTTCAGAATTGGCAAAAAAACATCTTATCTGATCATCTAAGAATACACTGTTACACTGTGATTTTGGAAGGGATCAAAGGCAAAAAAACACATGTCTTATACAAACATTGTAGCCAGTAATAGCACTCAACCTAACATTTGGACAAGACTGTCTGATGTTAATACCTTGAGAACCCAGGTGAGGAGATCCTTGACTGGGTCCTGACTGACGTTCTGGTTCCCGACTAGACTCTGCAGGCGAGACAGCAGTCCATGCTCTGTAAGACAAATATACTCATATTGATTCACTTCATACTGAATTAGCTGAGGTCATTTCAGGTTTAGCACTGTGTTGAAGGGTGTAACATTAATAGAGTTGGAGTTACTCGTAAAGTGTTAGAAATTTTTACATCAGCCCTTGAGGGTTTTCCTCTTGAACCATTTGGCTACAAAACTTATACATGTATGACTTTGATATTTTTCAACAAAATGTCAACGTGCTAGACCAGATCATATCACAGATACCTTTGACTGCCTTTGTGACGAAATCAAAGTTGGTGTTGTTTGTGTCAATGGCTCTCAACTGTTCATGCAGTGCTATTCCAATCACATAGAGTATCTATGGAAATACAGAAAGAGAACAATTCATATACAGATTCACATTAATCATTACAACATGCCTATTTTTCAATGCATACTATTCATACAAAATATCTTTGAAGAGATCTTGTAATAGCAAATTAATGATAGATTTGTATGTATAGCTGCCACAGAGTTGAAAATGAACGAAGTATAAAATAAAACATAACATCCAATATCCAAAATATGCTTTAATTTTTATTGGCAAGACAGGTTCATGGTTTTAACAATCAGATACCAAATTTTGTTATGAGCCTTATAAGTAATAAGAATAAGTTTCAAAATTTACACAAGCTAAAGAGGTTATATTGCCTGTTTTAAATCTTGCCGTATCTGAAATTTAATTGCACTTTGGTGGCAGGCAGCTACTTAAAACACTGTTAATATTGTTTACTTACCCTCTCGAACTGAGCCTCTGACCATGACCTTGACCTCAGTGCGACAGTGCGAGCGAGGATGACACGCATGATGTGGAGCATGACGTCGGACTGGAGGATGTTGACTAGAGACTTGAACTGTTCACTCAGGGGCGGGGGGACAGGCGGGGGCAATGCTGCAGCAGCAAGACAGGCAATGTGAACATGGAGTGTCAAAAGTTTAACCTTGCACTTTATTCATGACTTGTGTCTACACTAACCATCTATGGTCACAATTTAAAACAGGTCTAGTCTCCATGATCATATTGTCAAAATGACTATTACAATAAAAATCCAAATAATTTTATTTATATACCTTTCATAAATATTAACAAGGTATATAAATAAAATTATTTGGATTAATACAAAAAATAAATATTAACATACTGTAGTTAGGATATATACATAAAAAAGATACATACAAAATCATTAAGCCATTTACTAAAAGTTTAACTTGTTATAAACAGAAAGGAATAAAAATTTGCCCTACAGTCAAGTCACAAACTGATCACATGAAATAGGACGTAAGTAGCTTCTATCTATCTACAACAAACCTTGATCTTCATCCAGTTGCTTCTTCCTTTTTCTCTGAGCTTCCTCAGACTGTGAACAAGAGATATGAACATGATTTAACGACTGATTATTAAGCTTTAATGCTAACACTAATCACACCCTCTCAAACTTAAACTATTATCATTCAAATGATTTTCAGAACATCTGACACGTTAGTTTAAGAAATACATTTAAAATGTTAACTGGACTAAACGATGAAAATTTGTTTTAGTGATCAAGTGCCCTTTGCTTGAAATTGTGACATTAGCAGAAGCCCACCTTTGACTGGTCAGTCTTGGTGTAGTGGTAATAGTAGGGGCAGTATTCACTATAGAACTCCTTCCGCAGCTCATACTTCCCTTTGTCTGTCCGGGATGGCTTTCTGTGGAGAGGTACCGAAAATCAAATGTAACGCTGTGCCTCACTCATTTTCTCAGGCCATACATCTAGTCAATTAAGATATCTACATGAACTGTTTTGGTAATTTCAAATTCTGAAAAATCTTGATAATTTGTTTGGAATGTTTCACCGACCTGAAGACAGCGACCTGTTCAACGACATCCTCAACACCAGTCTCATTGTTGTGCTGTGATAGAAATGAATTTAAAGAAATTATTATCCTACCATTTTTACTTATTTTCAAAGCAATCTCTGTTTTTTTTCTTTTAAACATGAGTTTGATTAAATGTTAAGAAAGATGGTATCCTGTTATGTATCTCTGACAAATATAATTTTGGCCTCCTATGATTTAGGAACATGAGGATTGAGTTGAGGCATGAGTTCAGCTGTTTGTTTCGAAAGCTGGGAACATGATTCAAGGGTTGTTTTAACTATTTATTGAAATTGTTAATAGCTATTATCACATTCAATTTAATTTTCCGTTAACAATTCAATACATAACAAAGATACTAACTCAACACTAAAAATATTTTGGCTGTTGACTTAGCGTTTGATTTGCGACTCGAGGTATAGATAATGAAGGTATAGATAATGGAGTTCATTTCATGAACAGTTAACTTAATTTTAACTTTACATTTTTTTTCAAGCTTTTAAATTTTTACTTTGTAAAAACAAGGTTTGGTATAATGTTACTCACATCTTCAGGCAGTGCCTTGACGAGTTCACTGTGAGCAACAGGAGCTATACAGAGTTGATGGATTATCTCCCTTTTCACAACGTCCTGCTGAGTGACTTCACCAATACCCGGCACATAACGCTCCTCTGAATACACCAATAGAAATCTGAATTATGTACTACCTCTGCAAGGTTGTATATATCTTATTTCAGAGTGGACATGAAATCAATATTTCAGTGAATGTTTACTGCTGAGCAGTTCAGCATTTACTTGACTTGCAAATAATGCTAAAATAGTGTTTATGCCCTCACAATAAATGGGATTAAGGCAAATGAGCTTTGAAATTAAGAACCTGTATCTGTCTGGAATTAATATATAATAGAAAATTATTAGGAGATTATCAAAATTGGACAAATACAACAAACATTATGATCCATAGCATTTTATCTGTAAAAAAGAATTCTCACTTGTTGATCTTACTATTTTTAAAATAGTACATTAAAAGAGTATTTCTCACCGAGCACAATGATAAGAAGGTTAAGAAACTCCTCAGCTAACATGACGGTCTGTCTGACCGAGTCTTCCTGACCTCCTGGAGTGTCATATTCCGGTCTGTGGAGACAAGAGGTCGTCATGAATATCAATAATATGTCCATTTACAGAGCACACTTATCCATCCACCCAGTGGTTGTTTGAGGTACTGTGGGAATATCATAACCCTGGTATAACTCATGCTGACATATTCATTGCTAGAAGGTCACCACCAACAAACCCTTTCACGAGGTACCATTTTCCTGCTTGGTGAACAGAGGCACATATATTGAATAAAGGCTCATGCCCAAGTTGACACCACAAGTTTCTTAACTTTTGTTTTAGTATGGGTCAGGGAATCACCCTTTAAACTCTTACTTATTCCAGCACAGAGAACCAACCACTCTGGAAATATGCATGATGTTGCTGAACTTCACTGATAGCGGTCAACTTAGCCATACTTTGGACTATCTTTAAATCTACACATCCATTTCAAACAATGTAATAATGTTTGTCAAATGATGTTGCAGAGAAGGACATAAATTTAAGACTTTCAACAAAGATGACCTTAGGTACCGGTAATAAATCAATAGAAATGAAAACATCTGATCTTCAGAAAAATTCCCATTTCCTGATGAATAACTACAAGATAAAAAATCAGTTGAAAAAATACACAAACTATAACGGTATTTCATACTTTGTCGGTATGAAAAACATAAGGTATGAAAATTTCAGTGTGAGCTTCATGAATGGAATGTAAAGTTGCTTCATGAAAAAAAAACCTTAAGCTTTGAATGTATTCCTTACCTGGCCCAGTGTAGTAGATTGAACTTGTTGAGTAGAGATATAAGAAATTCATCGGGGTTCATTAGCGATGCACCAATCTGAAATGAAGTGTGAAGCTCTAGACAATAGCATTTTGTGTTAGCAATGAATTACAATAACAGCTTCTGTTGAACAGACGGTATAAGAAACAAAGAGAAGATCATGAGATTACAATATAGCTGTCACTTACCTGCAACATGACAATATCTCGGTCATACATCTCTCCTCGACATCGCACATTGTGGTAGAAGAAAATCTGAAATAACGTAAAATTACAGGACGTGACACACCGAATCTTATGAAATACAGTGAGTACAAAATAGCAATTTGCAGTCGGGCTTGGACAGATCCTAATTTTCTACCCATGACCCAGGTTACTATTCCTAAACCTATAATGCATGCATCAATGAACTATGCACCTTTATGTTCATATGGAAATTGACGCCTCTGACAGAATTATTGGGATTATCAGCTAAACAGCAATGACAGGACATATAAGCATTTTGCCTCAAGGATAGATTATTAAAATGTAATTAAGGGATATCATCCAAGAAAATGTTATCAGGTTGCCTCATGTGTGCTGAATTACCTGGTTGAGAAGAGCGAAACCGTTCCTCCTCCACATGCCGGCCTGGGTCTGGGCGATCATCACCTGGGTCCGCAGTGGCGCCTCCATCAGCTCCATGGGCTCCAGCCGCTTCTGTAACAACATCAACAACAGCTTATCAATAATCTCCCTTTTACTACTGTGAAACACTCCATACAGCTGCATGGGCACCATTCAACCTCATTAAAATTAGATGAAACCAGACACTCATTATTTGCTGTATTTCTGTCCTGATTACAGCTCAACAAGAAAAGCCTCATTTCAGGCTATGCAGGATATGTCATATAAAGCTACACAAATTCTGTGGAGTAACAGCAATAGTAGTAAAACAACTTACCTTAGTATTTAGTTCTGCTGAATTGAAAGTAAGTCCAAACTTTCCAAGATTTAGATGTAGGGCTGAAATAACAAAAGGGCAGATAGAAAAACAAATACACAACATATAACTTCTTACCTATTTCTTTACAACATTTAAGCATGGATTCAAGTGTTTTTATCAAACACAGTCATCTTTTTATTATGAACAGGCCTTTAATTATTTCAACAGTAAGATGCAAATGCATTTAAGTGGAATGGAAAAGGTTGGGGTCATGCTATCAAATTTAGAATACCCTGTCCTTCAAGTCTCTCAAACTTTGATAATAGTTATGGGAACACATTCTCTCACATTTAGTTTTATTTGGTATTCTAATATTTTCAAGACTTTACCTGCGAGGAACCTGGTGAGAGGGAGGTGGATAGACACGGGTTTACAGGACACGTCATACTTGACAGCTTTTGTTGTCACGCCAGCAGCTGAAAATATATTAACAATCTCTAAAGTGGGAACAAGACACCAATCCAGGAATCTGATACACATCTCTAAACCTATACATAGCAATACTTAATCAGATCTTCTTTCACAGTCAAAAGACAATATTCCTGCATGATAATATACCTCTCATACCTAGTATTAAAGTTAGACTTGTGAATACATATCACCATTGCATGTTCCAAGGACATAGTTTATGCACTTAAGTGAAGGATAGAGCATCCATGCCTGGCCGGTACATGGGAATAACTGACACTAATGCACATGCGTTAACATATTTACACCCTCTCATCCTTAATCGTAGTCATTTAATTTCAAATTCAAAATTATTAATGAGTTGATCATATTCCAACTAACATCTGAAAGATAGAAATAATAAAATCAAATCAAATTAAATCAAAATATCTGGTGAGCCACTGACTCCAGAATATTGAGACCACTTCTTCACATCTAATCCTGATTGATCAACCATGAAATTAAGATTCAAACAGAAAAGTATTTCTCTCAAATCAAATGTAAATGTTGACTCATTGAGATAACATCACACAGTTTGGGAAATATATGTTTTCATACCTTCACACTTCTCCCTCTTTGCTGAATCTCGACAATGATAGAGGGCTTCCAACGTCAGCTTGTACGCTTGTATCAGGATGTACTTCTGAACACACCAACAAGAGTTTTCCTTTAAATTCAACTTGCTACGTCAAGTATTTCCATGAAAAGACTTGGTAAAAAAACCTTTACTTCACCATGGATATTGTTAATAATGATAATAATTCCTGACTATAATCAATATGAGTTCATGACAAAACTTTGAAAGTGATGATTTTAAAACATGAGAAACATGTAAGATGTGAAATATATATGTCACTAAATCAATAACTAATGGGCATTGGGCAAGTTATAAGACTTTAGATATATATTTCAGGTAGGTTCAACTTTATCTAAAATTTCAAGAGCGATAATCTTGAAAGACATAATTTCATCGTTTTTAAGTTTTGATATGGAATGAAATCTTTCAAAATGAAAGATCATGGTAAGCCTCATCCAAGACGGTGCAATTAACTCTAACAAATATAATTGAAAGGAAGAATTTGCCCCTATATACATACATCGTCCGCACACCAGCTTGCAAAGAGTTTGAGATCGTCCTCCAGCTTGAGCTGGAGATTGAATGCTCCCTCCCATTCTGGCTCAAACTCCAGGTGCTGGCCTGTCTGTCGTGTGACCGCATCCATACCCTACACACCAGTAAACATGTCATAAGTTACCCTCCTTACACTGTACAACAGGTTTTAACACCGATAATAGCAATGAAACAATGTCAATAGTCACGTCATCTATTTTTCGAGTATGTGCCAGAATCAGTTTTTGACCAAATAAAGGCTATATCCCCAAGATTACATGATTGAACTAACACTTGCAGCCTAGCAAATGGTGTCACCTAGACTGCTATGAAGAATGTATGACATAAATGTTTTTGGCGAGAAGCAAGACTTTGCTACTTGGTTAGAACTAAGGTAGCAAACGTCATTTACCCTGTAGCAGCAGCCTTCTGCCTAACCATTAACCCCAACTCACTCACTCTACCCTCTAGTGAGTCCCATTAGTAATGAGCAACAACTGATCGACATCAGGAAATTGTAATGTTAATACTTTCTACATGACAGATAACTAGTTGACATAAATGGCATCACTGACAAATGCAGAGTTGCATGTTGTGGATGTGTTTTTTTTAATCAGATAGCAATATATATTTTAAAGTAGCTAATTATTCCTCAAAGTGTTGATATTGAACCCAGCTATGAAACTACTTTGGTTGAGAAATGCTGAAAACCTGCCATGGTACTACTTTGGTTGAGAAGATATTACTTACAGGAAATAAGGGCTCAAATTGAGAGATTGATATGTAATGAGGAAATGCTACAATCAGTATACACAATTTGAGCCAATGAAACCGACCTGCATAATCTTGAGGAGATCGAGTAAGGCACTGACACCATGCAGAAAGTTTTCCCTCAAAGGATCCGACCATTCCTCCAAGCATGTCGGCTTCGCTAACAGTGCATATCTGAAACACAACTGTACTCTTGAAACACCATTGTACCTCAAAAAGGGCTTTAAATGAATTCATTTTGATAAACGTACTTTTGATCATTCCTCAAGAATGATTTTAAAACTATCAAGGGTAATTTTCTGATGAACTAGAATGCAGGATCATTAATATTTTACAGCTCATCCTACTCTTATATTCTCTTTAAATTCAACCATAACAGATATCGATAGGTAAATGATTAAGAGCATAAGTTTTTCTGAGAGTTGGAGTTGAATGTACTGTCTTACTATCTATTTTTCTGTTAGTATCAGGACACAAATTACATAAGAATGACAGTATGTCTAGATCAACAAGTTGAAAGTTTGCCAGTTTGACTTACTTCAAGTCATGTAGTGAGTACCAAGCTCTTTTGTACACCGGGTTACGATCATTCCGATCAAAACACAATTTCCCATCTTCTGCAGAAGAAGGAAGATCAAAATATAAGACATAAGCAAAGAAGATTGATGACAATGTAAACTATAAGTGAATAGCCTTTTTTGTTATTGCGCACAAAGTATAGAGTTTACGATTCATTTTAGTATTGTTAACATGTAACCATGCAAGCATGTTGCGCACTATTCTGAATCTATATTCCCCCTGCATATTCTTGCAAGGTTGTTAAATGAACATGATTAAAATGGAGAAAAATACTGATTCAATCTGTTGGCTCAATAGTATTTAAGTAATATTTGTGATTTTTCTAGGCATAGATCCAACACGAAAACACCAAACTGTCAACAGATAATACAATATCACTATAATTCAAAGATGTGTCTGGGGTCAATTTATTCAGGAGACACCCAACTTACTGTTTTTCTTGGTTTCACATGGGCGAAGGAAGGATCTCAATATCACACTGAGTAAATCATACTCCACTATCAGAGACCGTGCCTGCAATAAAACACAAAACAATTTCATTTATCTACAAATTCACTTTCCTTCTAGTAGCACTTTCTCTCATCCATTTCCATAAATCAACACATCACAAAGCTTAGGAGAGTAAACCGATAGTAATGATTTCAGCAAGATGATCGTGGAGTATTTAACAAATTTCTTCATTTGAAGAAGCATCACAACTCAATGTGCAGTTGCACGGTTCTCATTTATCATTATTAACCTTTATAAAACAACAAGATTTTTAGAATATATAGATTTATATTTTACAATATAAATTAGCCTACTTCATGGACCTATATCAATTGCGAAAAATGAGATGTATTTGTTTAAGTAGAAATGCAAATGTAACTGACATAATCAGGGTGAGCACCTATTCTTGACAAGAAAATGATTTAAAAGTTTCCAAGTCAAGTGGGAGCTCATATGAATCATCTTCATATATGGAGCTTAATATAAACATTTATTACCTACGGGGGCAATCATATTGGGGGTCATATTTTTCATATGATGCCCTAGAGCAAAACATCACTTTTTCATTGAGACATCATGTCAGAAACAATGCTTTGATGTAACAGTTCGGTTATGATTTTGCCTTCCAAATGTGACAACAGCAGGTAAACTGCCTATGCTTGGAAGTTAATTTTGATGTGTTTCCTTCGATTTTGCGACTTCGGTAATAAACTATTCAGGCCCATGACATACTATGTTAACGAGAGTATGTCATGGACAATGACATAATATCCTCTAAGTAGATTTCATTTGATTTGTACCCGGGGAATATGGTTAGTAATAAATGAAAACAGAAAAACGAAAAAACAGGTAATGAACTGTCATAAACTATGAAAATATTTGACTCACATTAACAAACTAAAGCAGTGTACACTTCCTTTGAATGAAGAAGGGAGAGCA
Source organism: Phorcus lineatus (assembly GCA_921293015.1). Classification (NCBI taxonomy): domain Eukaryota; kingdom Metazoa; phylum Mollusca; class Gastropoda; order Trochida; family Trochidae; genus Phorcus; species Phorcus lineatus. The sequence goes on from OV121084.1 coordinate 3,499,908, forward strand.
AAATGATAAGTAATGGGGATGTATCTATGATGTGACTTTGCTAGGACCTATCTGATAGCAGGGCAGAGTGAGTGACTGGCATAACATTGACCATTCTACTGTTAACCTACCAAAGAAGGAACTGTGAAAATTTGGACAGAGATACGAGCTACGGAGACAGATCGTTTTTGGTCATCCTGTATAAAGTCCTTCATAATGCTTGCATAGTGCTACAAATATAAAACAGCAGTTTAGAATATGGTAGTAGTAGCGGTAAAATCAGTTAAGGCGGATCTTTTTGAAAGTTTCATTCTCACTAGTCACTGCTCTGTATGTGTGCTAGTTAGAGACAAAATCAAATTGAACTTCATATTTCACTATAACAATTTGGTATTCATAAAATTTGGAACAGAACAAAACTTTCAAACAAATCCTAATTCTTGCGCAGATCGTTTCACATTTAAAGTTCATCAATCGTCACTGCATTGAAAACAAACACTACAATGCAGTAACTATTTGAAGTAAAGAAAATCAATGAGTAAATAAAAAATTTCAATCAAATTTGAAATCTTGATAAAAATCAAGTTGAAGATTGCCAATTTGAGCAGTTTTGTTGTTAAATGATTGTTCAAATGCCAGAAACTTTAAGATAAGAAGACCAAATACTGAACAGAAAGAAACCAATCCTACATTGTTTTGAAAGGTTGATCAGTAATGAACTAAATGTGAAACATTCGGCGCAGTTTAGGGACTGTGGTGCGAGGAGAAGGCATGGCTACCTCTCCCGCAGGACCTACCAGGCTTGGTACTGTGAACATTTGTACCGTTAACGAGGTAACAGACACGTCATGATCGTGGTCGTCTTTGCAAAAGTCTTGAAGGAGCTGATCATACCGCTGTGAACAAGCATAAAATGTCACACCACAGACCATGGAGCTCTCACACTCATGGCTGGTTTAAAGCGGAAAGATTTTAGTCTGTGAATGCCCTTACATTTAAACAAACACTGATGAAAACTATTTGTTAATTGTTGTCAAAAGACATGAGATGAACTATAGATAACAAAAATAATCTTATTGCTATTTTACACTTCGATAAATCTTAAAATTTGCTTGAATATTCTTTAGTGAAACAGAAAGGTGTTTACTGAGGTCAAAAGTTATTATGAAAGGAACGATTGGATTTTAAGTATGAAAATCGTACTTTTAATTTATATTTTCCAAACAGTCAAATTGATGAATAAAATAAATAATTCTTGATAGAGGTAGAAACAAATTGAAAGACACAGTGATTTGTTGTTGTCAGTTCTTTAAAATCAATCTAAATTCCTTTAGGAACAATTCCTTGATTGCGACAGTCATAATTTATCAATTCTTGTAAACGTTTTCAAAGTTTTTGAAATAATTGAACATAGGACTTCAGTTATGAAAGACCCAACGGCTTTAATGAGATGTTATATTTTGAGATAATGAGCTGCCATTTAGAGGTATACATAAATATGAGATTTGAATAAATGTGCAAGTCGAGAGCTGAATCGCAGGTAAATTCTTACCTTTGTAAAGATACCAGCAAACAGCTTCTTGCACTCCTGGTCCATCAGTGCACTGTAGATACAGATTTACCTTACATCAACTCGAAATGGTAAGATTTATACAAAATATTTCAATTCTAATCAATTGCAACAATTTTTTTCACCTAGAAACAAGAAAATTTTACTTGCTGACAAATCTTGTATCTTGGACTTGAATGTTTTGTTTCATTTATGTCATAAGCTTAAATTTGTTACTAATCAGAACACTCATGCTGAGTTACTGGTTGGCTATGTTAAGCAGTAATGAAAACTCTCTTTCATTTTACATTCTGATCTTGATTTATAGCTTATTAACAAACAATAGCACAATCATTTTTTCTGGTTGCAACTTTTTTCCTTTCAGCTATGAATAGCCATGCTATAAAAAGCTCTCTGCTAATGAGATCAAACTAACATTGAAATTAACAAGGCAAATATCATGAATGGTAATTTCCTTACATTTACCATGATATGCTTGCGATTTCATCCATGATAATGCTTTTTACTAGCCTGCCAAGAATATTAACTACTGATGTCCCACAAACAGTAGTAAAATCCATGCTAGGCATGTGCAACATAGCTTTGCTCACAACACTTATATTTCAATACAACTCCATACAAACAATTTTAATAGATTTAGTCATATTTTCTATATCACTTGCAATCAAAATATCATTTTGCTGATATTCTGTGCTAAGAACATTAAAATTTGGACAATTTAAGACTTCACAGCATTTAAAAGTCCTCATAATAAATTGTGGCTTACGTTCTTATAATGCACCAAATGAAGTATAAGCAAAACTAGGCAAAGTGTCATGAGACAGTAGTTAGTACATACCAAGCCATAAGCAACTGGTGACTCTGAACTCGAGCAACTGAAATCACAAACAGTCTCACATACAGGTCATTAATACACTACTGGCATAACCTGCTGCAACATTCATTATAAAAGTGAGCAAAATGAGATTTTTGGTAACAATGAAGCCTGTTGGAAGCGCAAATCTGCCTTCGAAGTTTGTGATATAATGAACATCTATCTTATATTACTATTTAATATTAATCAAAGAGAGCATAAACAATAATAGAAATAAAACTATTGTTTACAATAAAATATATTTTATAGATCAATTCAGAAAGAATCTCAAGTAATCAAATAGACAAATTTCTGATTTTTTTATTCAAATTTCATCAGAAAAAATTAACCTTGAGAAATTGCAACAGAACTAGTACATTAGATTACCTCCCTTGCTGGATTATCTCCCTTACCTTTCCAAAGCTGTGTATCAGCCAGCAGGACCCGCTCCATAAGAGAGAGAGGAGCATCTTCATCCTCTACGTCCATTGCCTTTGCAGTACCACTCTCAGTCTCATTCGGGACCTTCATTGACAGCATACAGAACAGGCGGCGAAATCCATCTAAAAAAACGTCACAAATTAAATAATAGTTTGGTCAATGATTATCATATCCTCATTTTAAGTAAGCTATTATTTGACTGGGCCTATCTTTTTTAAGCTCGCTTAGCACTAAGATAGGCGTAAGTACCGTACATTACCATTAGGTTACAACTATCTTAGCGCTAAGAGAATCTCAGAATATAGTAGTTTCAAAACAAAATCCTTTTTGTAACCTTGCATTCATGTTTATCATCATCATGATAGATACTAAAAGAGAATGGATAAAACTATAATTGAGAAGATAAAAATTATAAATGTATCAAATTTCAAAGAAACTCTGAAATAAACAACCCAATCTACCAAAGCAAATCATACACGCTAAGAGATTCCACAACAGCAAACAATCAGAGATATTTTCTGAGGGTATAGTGTTGCACTTTTTTAAACACACCAAATTTACTATGAAGCTGCAAAATAAGTTTATCCCATTCTTTCATATTGGTTAGGTGAAGTGAGAATAAAGAATATTTCAAACCTGCAATGCAAATGCACCATGTGAAAGTGAAAGGGGATTTGGAGACATGAAGTGACTCACCTGATTTGGAGATGATGTTTTGTAACCACTGAATCATCTTCATCGCAAATGTTTGATGAGCAACAACAGAGTTGTACATCACTAGAACTTTAAGTGGCTTACTGCCGTGTCGTGACGTATTCCTCTGGAACATTAGACATTGTTTAGAAAAACTCTGGCCACAATTATTTTAACGATCATGTAAACAAATTTTTAAATGATTCTGAAATGAAACCCACTATAATATCAAAAGTTATAATGAAAAATGGGATGGTAAACCTTGTACCTTCAACGGTATCTGGGTGAGAGATCTTCAATATTCAGATTGATCAAGTTATAAATTATCATCTTCCTTTTGTTTTCAGATTAAAGTAAACATGTATAATTTTAAGTTTCAATGTCAAATGTAGACAACTTTTTTGTCAATAAGATATTTTCAATAGCACTTATTCAATCAAAAAGTCAATGCTTACAAGATAGGGATTTATGTATGAGCTCATAGTTTAAATTAAATATGAATAAAAAAAGTGATGTGATTACCTCTATAATGTCCTTTGCACGTTCACAGTCTGTCTTGTTGCCTATATGGACACTACTTCGCCCCTTTACAAAAACACAATCACATGAAAAGTAAGAAAAAACATTTTTTTTCACTTCAGAATTTGTAAAAAAATTTTGGTGTATAAACAATAGTTATCATTACTTCTAAACACAATCTTCTTCCTCTAGTGAAAGCTTTTTAAAATGATAGCATTCAGTAATCCTCTATGTGTATTGTAAACGATTTATTTACAAAAAAATCCATGTAATGTTTTCTTGATAAAGAATTAACTCAAAGCACAAGAAACTGAAAATAACGATGAGACACTAGTGTACTTACCTCCCTGTCAACAATTGTTGCAAAGTCTATAGCCTTTCTCTGAGTGCAGTCGATGGCTCTCTGCAGGGTCGTGATAACCTGAACATGTCCATACATCATAGTAAGTGTAAAAGCATATATTTAATTAACAAAAACAAAGCTGAAACTTCTTCTTTTTTAAGAATGATACAAGACAGCATTAATTATTGATAAAAAGTGTTTGTCAATTTCAGTCATTACTTTCCCATCATCACGTAATACAACGATAAATAACAAAGTGCTATCTATATTACTTGAATCACTGTGTTTTAGAAGAATGTTGTGATTTGGCCATGTATACAGAAGAAAGCTTTCAAGGCGGAGAAAAACTGTAGTCATACAAAGTTGTCCTCAGAGATAACCATTGATGAGTAAGTTTGGTGTAGTTACATGTTTCGAGGTTTATACCCAATCATTAGAAGCTTTTATCTCCTACCCTATTGAAATATGGAATATATAACCCAATCACCAACTTCTACATTATTTAAATCATATGTCATCAGACATAGGACAGCTGATTTGACGGTAAACACAGACTTGGTATGCACTCACCTGATCGTATGTGTGGACCTCGTCGTTGAAGAGCATGCAGTGGTATGTCTCCTCCATCCCGTCCTCCGGTTCCAGTCCTTCTGGGAGCTCTGTGCTCTTCTCCCAGGTCAGAAGTTCAACACAATAGGTCAAGGTCGCCAGGAACATCATGCTTGCCCGGTCTACAAGCTCTGTCGTCAGTCCGTCCATTGGGTTCTGTGTTATTAACAAGATTTTTAACTTAAGGTACCCGTATTACCTGTCAAGTTTCAACATGCAGTTTGTTTCAGGAATAACTGTCATGCAAAGTTTTTGATAAATCTTTCCTTACAAATATTTTTTCATAGTAAATGAAAACTTTAACAAATATTTGTCAAAATTGACTAGGGCGGAAGCATTTTTTTGTTGGGGAAAACAATGATACAAAAAAATACATTTTTTAACTTAATAGTATAACAATTGGAATTGATACTACATTTTCACATCCCATATTTCATGGTCAAATGGATATTTGGATTAACAAATAATCAGGCGTCTGATTAAAAATCAATCTTTGAAATGACAAACAAAATACTGTTAACTAAACAACTATGAGTGACATGCCAACATCCCTAGGTGACCATAGAAACCGTTATTTCTTTAACTTAATATTGCTTATCATGGACATATTATGCTCAGTTTTCCAAATAAACTAACATGTGGGTGGTCCTGGTTGGTCGAGGCTCTATGCACAGAACAGTAGGGCTCCATCTTCCATGCTTCTACATCTCCACAGTCACAGTAACCCGTCCCTCCTGACGTGTGCATCTGGAAACAAAATCATCAAGGCATCAACATACATGTATAATAAATTAATAAAGAGATCATCTTGAAAAAAGCTCTACTTACAATTCATTTTAGGTGACTTAACAAATTAAAAAAAGATATCTCAAAAGACTTTAATATGATGTAAAACCCTGTTTGAAGCATTTTCTGTACTTACTTATCTATTCTGGTAACTTTTGTCACACTTCGATTGGTGGATATAAATAGTTCATCTGGCCCAGGCCCAGAACCAATATGTTTTGCAAATTTTAATTTTACAACATTTACTTTAAGTTTGACTATTTTTCAAGCTAATCACATGCACTTCTTATTTAGTTTACAATTCTATAAAAAGTTCAAATAATATGTTTCCTATTGCAGTATGTATTCCAAAACAGCCAAATGATAAACCGATCTCTTTACTCTAAAATCTAAATGGGAAAATGTAAAAGGAAAACTTATTCTATCTTTTTGATATTTTTAAGTGCTTTAGATAATTAGAAGATGGTAATACTTACCCTGTACCTGTGCTCCTTGTGTATGCTATTTTGGAAACAGTCTATACACAAGACACATGTTGGATCACTAGCACAGTCCCTGAAACACGCATGGTGGGCTGTCAACTCACATCATTCAAAGGGGTAGTTGCACGTTTTTTTATATTTTATCTCTTCAAATTTAACCCAATAAATATATGTTTATGCCATATGCATTTTCTACCTAGGGTCAAACACCTCACTACTCAACCTGATTATCTGTAGTAATAGAAAAGTATCAAGTGTAAAGTGAAGACTATTGGCGATGACTACGGTGTGAGTACCTTTTAATCATTAAAGGTAGGGAAATGGATTCACGTAGCTTAAACAAATGTGTTACATTGGTTTGAAAACTGTTTCTTTTGATAAAAAAGGATTGCCTGGTAATTGGGACAAATTATTTTAGTTTTCTTGAGATTACTTTGTTTACAAAAACACTTGCTACTGTCCCTTAGAGTTTGGGCCAAAAAGAAAATATGTGTTTGCAAGCATGTTTAAATCAAGTAATCTTTGATATTCTCATTGATGTTTCTGTAAGTAATTAGACTGTGAGTGATGTCTTTGGCGAGTTTGTCAGGACAAAATCTGTAGAAAATTATAAGTATTTAACCCACAAATATTGAAATGACAAATTGACTGGAATTAATCAGAGAATTTACATCATCATGGGATATTACCTGCATGAGTATGTCGGTTCACCAGGCTTAAACACATGTCCGCATATTTGGGAAGGGAGATTTTTTTCCTTTAGATGTTTGAAAACTGATTCAGTATCGTGTGAATCACATAAAAACTCCTCCAGTGGCCTAAATAAATACTTGTTGGCCATTTGCTCTTCTTTGGACGCTTCATGGTTGTTTGCATACACAAGTGGAACATACACACGAAAATGTTTCTTCAACCCATCTAGTAGTTCTCCTTTAGTACAACTCTCTTTCCATGCCTGAAACATAAGCAGTTCTTTACAAGTAGCAAGAATTGTTGACTTTTCACACCAAAACATAACATGATAAAGGAGCATAACCAGAAACTTGCAATTGACATGTATTCAAGCTATATTGCATTTTGATGAGTGCACATCAATATGCTCATTTCGTAATATTTTTTTTTTTAACCCTTTGATCCCTGTTGACAACCTTTAAGGGTTAGATTGTCAAGCATAAGGAGGGAATGGGACAGACATCTTTAGCAATGGGCCATTTTTAGAGCTTTTAGTCATTTTCAGAATTTGAGGGCCATTCCCCTTTGTAGCAATGGAAAAATTTCTAATTTTAATGGGCCATCTTTCCATCCAATGTGCGAACTAGCCCATGGCCCCTACCTTTCCCAATCCCTGCATTAGGGTTCGGAAGATGTTGCAGTTGGGTTTGGGTTTTGGACTACAACATACAGGAATGGCCTGTGCTCTGTAAGAGTGACATTACTCTGTAAGAGAAATTTTAACATTATTTGAAATAAACCTCAAATTAAGAAATCACCTAAATATAAGTTATTCAAAGGCACTAATTCACATCAATATTTCTTAAACATAATGAATGCACAGATACTGCATATCTCTTGATAATTCTTAGGATACGCACAAAGGTAATCTACCTCGTAATTATTTAGCAAATATGTACATATTCAGTTTATGAAGTTGATTCCAATATACTGGAAGTATTTAATGCAACGTTGCATTAAATCTGCATGAAACATGATATCAGAAATATCTAAATTTTGCTTACAACCAGAAAAGTGAAAATGACAGCCACTTTGGTTAACCCAATATAAAGGCTACTACTATTTTATCAAATCTGGTTAATGTCAATGTGGACTAAAAACGGCAAAAGTTTTGACAGGAATCTTGGGTAGTTTCTTCAATTTCTTCTTCTCACTAAAAATAACATTTTAAAAGTACTCCGGTGATAATCATTGAATGGCATGTACCCTTACGTAAATATTGTCTAATTTATGATTCTTGAGTGACATGGCAAAATATTCATACTGCTGAAGAAAAAAAAAGTCTTCTCCAGTTAATGCAATATCGACAACTGAGTATTAAAGATTACAACATTTAAGTTAATGTGGTATTTACATAAAGATTTCTGAGCAACGATTGGTTTTCTGAATCTAATGGGCTAAGTACGGTCAAGGATCCTTCTACAGATATAAAAATCGCAATCAATGACAAACACATCAAACGGAGTCGGAATTCAAAAGGTATAAGTTATTCCTTAGGAATTACCTCTTGAACAGCTCTAGCGTTGAATTCGTGGACTACAGAATATCCAACAGATAATTGCGCCATCGTTTCTTATTTTGATCTGTGAGTGTTCAGTCGCCCTCCATCTGTTTCCCATTCGGTCAGACGAGAGACGAAGAACCGTCGATGTCCCTAAGGATTGATTATTTTCAAAACAGTTTTGTTATATTTTTGCATTTAAGCTTGTTTTGAATACAAAATATGTTCCCTGTTAATCACATATTGCGTTATATCCACTACAAAGCACTGTCATTTGACACACATCCAAATCAGTTGTGTGCGAAACTGCGGCTGTAAACATAACGGTTCGTTATAAAACTAGGCGAGCAAAATAATACGGAATATGATATTTTTTAAATATAATATGTTAATTTGACAAGAAAACATCTAGCTACTTTCCAGTACATATTTTTGTGATGAATAAGATATACCCTTTGAAAACCTAACATATTCTCTTTTGACAGTTTCTGGCTTCACTAAATTCTCGAAGATTCTGTAATGATAATATATTACCTGAAGTTCTAGAGAAGTCATCTTATACAATGTGATTGGTGTTCTCTGTTATTAATAGGTGTTTGGAAAAAGCTTATTAAAATTTCTTTTAAGATTCAAATAGTAATTTAAAAAAATATCAATTTAATTTTGTTACACTCTTGTCTGTATGAATATAAAATAAAATTATTGTAGCGCGCCAAAGTAGAATTTGCTCCACAAAGATCATGTTGGCAACGAAATCTTCCTTAAATAGATACTAGTTATATAACCTAAAAAAACACAATCAACTCCTAACTGCCCTCCTGGCTGTTTTAGATAAGTCTCCAGAATTACTGTCCGGTTTTCGATCATAATTGCGCCGTTCTACCTTCATATTGTCTCTGTTAAAAAGCAAATAAGCTTTAAAATGTTTCTTTTTGGTAACAGTCGATACTTCGCAAACAAATGACACCATTGATTGAGTTTGGCATATATGACTCCAAAAACTCACGGTGTGGCTCTTTAAGTTTCATTGATCATGGTCAGCCGCCCGCCATACATATATCAGTACGTATTTCCTTTAACAAGGTTTAATTATACACGATTAATCGATTAAGTTTTCATACCCCGCAATATATATTTTGATTCACATATAAGTTCCTCAAAGATTTTAAAACTTTGATTTCTAGTTCCTCATTATATTTATCATCAAACTAAATGAGCATCGATGACACAATTCTGACTTTAGAAGCAATCATCATGTTTCATGACTGCTGTTGTAATTACGTTTTACGCTCTCAGAACCTATTTAAAATCACTACTAAACCCGTCAGGTCTTATTTACATATCATCAAAGACGTATATATTCTATATAGGTCTTTGATATCATGATATCGCCTTTTGACACTATTTTATCACTACAGTAAAATGCTTGATAAAATTATGCCATATCAGTCCATATTAAAATAGTCTCCTCTCTCATGATAGACTTTAATGATATAATATATTTACTACTATATGCATATATTGAAATACTGTTTGAAATCATAATATATGATGAACATTGAAGACACACTGCCATGGCATAGGTTTTGAATACATCTTTCTAGATTAAACCAGGATTATCATTATTTTCTTTAATCTCCCCCCTGCTGGATTGTTTGCAGGTTTTGACAGAGAGTACAACATTTTTAAAATTCTAAAAATTACGTCACATGGGTATCCCTCATGTAGAGTTGTTCTCTATTTTATTGATATATTCTTTTTCTACATACAAATATATTTCTCTGAATGATAATTATTTTTTTACTAAATATCGTCAATATTTCTTCTTAATTATTCTATTATTTTTCAAAAGTAGCTTTTATTTCCACTTGTGGATGAATGAAACGAACAAATTCACGAGTAAAAATTTTGTACTAAATTTTCAAAATCAGATTTTTTGTCATAATCCTTAAGCAAATTGTTTTCACCATTTTGTTCAGAATTAAATTTTGTACCAGAAAAAGAATTATGGCGCATGACTGGGATATCATTGCAGCAAGGAGGGACTTGTTATATACGATGCTCGTTGAAATGGGAAAAAAATCTGCGTAATTCTCAACAATGGATATTTTCCTGAACGATGCAATTTACTTCCGTGCTGATAATCTAACAAACAACGTCAATCGTTATCAAATTTAAACCGAAGTTGAGAAAATCTATTCACCTTTCTATTTACCAAATATGAGTAAATCACATCGATTATTTCTTATTTTTTAACGTCTATCTTTCATTGTAGTCGACAAAAAAGCCTGATCTAACAGTCTGTAAGTTTAATTCATTATCGTTAGAAAATATATATTTTTATGACGTACATTTGCACAGGCATTATTGATTTCTAAACCTCGATTCGGAAAAAAACGATATATGGCGGAAATAGACGAACGTGATTATGACTAGTCCTTTTGCTTGGAAACGCTAAACAGTTAGCGCTGTTGTACTTCATGGCATATATACCTGCCAGCATTACATTTAAATTTAAATTGTAGACATTATGGAGAAAATCGAAGATGTATCAATAGATGCCTGTACAGAGTCAAAGTACATAAAACCCTTGAAGATTTTATACAAGCAGGTACTGGTAAAAAACTATACTTAAGAAGGGCCTAAGCTAGTAGTGGCAGTGCTATTGTTTGCTTTTCTCATTATAATTTTCAAACATACAAGAGAAAATGATCTTTATATCATTAACTAAATTCTATTTTGCTCTAAACGGTATGTTGACATTGAAATAACAATTTTTTATTTTTTGAAATAGTACAATTATCATGCTAGAAACATGTATACATGATATCAAAGATTGAATAGTACACATAAAATATACGTATTTCCTTTGCATGGCAGAACAATGTATGCAGAAGTTGGGATGTTATTAGAGAAGATGATGAGTAAGTCTTCTTCATGATTAATTTATTTATAGAATGGATTGAAAAGAGAATGGCATGCAATGAAGACGTTAGATAGGTATGTTCTTTTTGGTTATTTAGTGTAACAAAAAAAGCAAATATCATTCAAGTAGTTAAGAGTCATTTTGACCATTCTTTAAAGTTATAGGCACACTTCTGCAAGGCAAATCTTAAAGTCATAGTCTCATTTTTGTAAGGCAACTAAACTGAACTAATTATTCTTCACGAACAAAATCTGATCACTAACACAAATATTTCCTCTCGCATTTTGTAAGATTTTCATTTTTATGCCCGTTTTACAGTTTTGGATGAAGCAGCTTAATGGCGTATGCCGTTTCAGACCGATGAAGTACCGAATCAAGTGCAATCCCATAGCGAGTACGAAACACCGGAAATCTAGTCATCGCAGCGCCGATACTTATGAAAGACGCATTCTTCATTGAGTTTACCACCTTTTTGTTATTTCTGTATTTGAAAAAGCGTAAGCTATTAGCTATTTTCATTGGATACTCAGCTGGGAAATTTTATGTGTTCTTCGTCACGGCCATAGCAAAATGACGTGGTAAGGACTAACGCTCGCAAAAACATAATATTCGGGTAGGGTAGGGTAGTTTGAACTTCATTATTGAGGACTAGAATGCCTGCAGAGTTCTGAAAATTGTTGCGAACGTCAGGGGAAAGATTTCTGTGAGTGGTGAACTATTTGTCCGGAAGTTATTACAATTTGCCTTGCAAAAATGAGACTATGACTTTAATGCAAGCCTGGCAAACAGTTAATCATTCACATCAATCTGTCACCTGATATTGCTCAGGAAGAATAATTAGTTCAATTTAGTTGCTTTGCAAAAGTGAGTATATGACTTTAGTGAGCCTATAGACCCTTCATTACTGCTTTGTAGTAATCCTGTTGGGTCCATAGGCATAATGTCTTTCTTCACTATTTCTAAAAAACAAGCCACTGAGAGTTCTATCTCATAATCAGCGCCCTCGTCACCACCCATGTCAGTGAATCTGTGCTACCAATACCAATATGTAAAGCATATGTAATCATGTATTACAAGCATATGTAATCATGTATTACAACCAGTCCTATGAAAAAGATATGCCAAATTAACTTAACTCTCATTATACCCGAGCAATGTCGTAGTCTGGTATAAAGCACACCTCATGTCTGTCAGTGTGTCTGGAATCGCTGCTGGAGCAATCCTCGAAAAGTATAAGGTTTTAGCCATAAGCAAATCTGTATAAATGGTAATTGTTCATATCGTAACAAAATCTATGTGCACAATCTGAGAAGTGTCAATATGATATTTTTGTTTCAGTGTTGCAATATTTGTATACAACAAAACAAGGAAGGTGATCGTCATGGTTAAACAGTTCAGGCCAGGTGAGATCGAGGCCGAGTACGCTAATCAAACCCTAATATTTGGGATATTTCTATTTGATTACTGGTCATGTACAAAAAAGTCCCAACCTTATAATACTTGTATAATGTCATAGCTGTCTTTGCATTGTAAGAAAACACAGAAGAAATTAAACTTTAGATGGAGCAATTAAATTGATGTTTACTTTTCTGTAAATAAAATCAAAGAATTTTTGACATATTTTGAAACAAAATCATGATAGCCCTGTAAAGCTTTAGAAAATATTGATTTAGAAAAAGAACTTAAACTTTATGACTTGAATTTTATTCATCATATTGAGTCATTGACTTGTAAAAATAACTATCTATAATCTGTGTGGAAAAGGTTTTAACATATATACAAAATGTTTTTTCAATTCATCTTTAAGGCTGCACCAATACAATCACCTTTGAGTAAAAATATGCAAAAGAAAGAAATCTGACGCATTTATAATAATTTAGCTTCGAAGATACTGGTACTTCATGAAAATCGTTTTGTTTGTTTGGCTGTCAATGTACATAGTGTGCTTATAGAAGTGCCTATTAAATGTCAGATTTATAAGATTTCATTATATAATGATGAATAGAATTTGATTATTAATTATTCAAATAACTATGTATCTTTACTCAGCAATATACATCTGTAATGCTGAGATAGAGGAGCGAGAGAGTACCAAGATGATTGACACAGACAAGTACCCGGCCAGTCTCGGGATCACGTACGAGTTGTGTGCAGGATTAGTCGACAAACAGCACAGCGTACAGGAGATAGCCCAGATGGAGCTGTTGGAGGAGTGTGGTTACAAGGTGCCCCTCGACAGTCTCGAACAGGTGTCGGCCTACAGGTGAGCCTCGGGAAGTCTTCAGAGGTTTCAGTTAGATTTGAAAAGGTGAAAATTGGTAATGATCAAAGCTCTTTTGTCAGTGAGTAAATCTACAATACCATACAAACAACTGTATTGTGGATATTTTTTATGATATTTTGAAGCTATGCAATGTTAATACTTTTGCCCCTTAATAAGTTGTTGTTAAATCTGTATTAATGCACAAATTATATGGATAACAGCTTCATTATTTTGAGAATGTGATGTTTTGATACAGATTTGTGTAGCTTAGTTGAGTATGAATGTTACACAGAGGATGCTATGATAATACAGGTACAGCGGCAAGATTGAAAGTTAAATTCATATCACTGTTTCAGTTAACTCTTTTCCTGCTTGTTGTAGGTCATGAATGTTTAGCCCTCAGCAAAGCAAAATATGCAACCCGCAGATAAGGGGTTAACAGTCCCTCTCTGTTGCAGGGTCGGAGTGGGGAGTTCCGGGGCGAAGCAGACTCTGTTCTACGTGGAAGTGACGGACGAGATGCGGGTGGGGGAGGGGGGAGGTCTGGAGGAGGAGGGGGAGATGATCGATATCGTGGACATCCCCGTCTCTGAGGGGCAGGACTTCGTCAAGGATGAGAGCAAGATTGTCCCTCTGACCGTCCTCTACGCCTTCAACTGGTTCTACACACACAAATTCTCCACCATACAGTCCAGTTTGTAGAGGTCATTGTACCCTTATTTATATAGCAATATGGCAGTGTATGAAATAAGCTTTAAAATGGACAGCTTAAAAGATTGAAGTTCTTAATTTAAATGGAAAAATATAAGATAAAAAGGAAAAGGTTACGAGCCCTAACCAAACGTCTGTTGGTCTGGACTGCTGTGCAGATCTTGTTTTATAAACTGCTTATCGAGAATCTCATGCAAGTGCCCCCTGATATGAAAATATCAACATGAACTGATTAATGACCAAATATTGAAGACACTAAATTGTTAGAATTTGATGCATCATCCCTAACCATCCTTCAACAGTTATAGTTGTTGTATAGTATATAGTATGTCTATATCCATACATTGTCCATATATAGAAACATGTTTTACATATGAAGATAAACTCATAAGCTCAAATCCAATTTAAATGATTTCCCATGTACTGCATACAGGCAACATTTTCAGTCAGAAACTTTTAATAGTTTGAGAAGCATTCCCTGGGTGGACTTAGAATTATGTTATAGTTCACATCATGTATATTGTTTGTGCAACTTATGATAAATGTTACTCTAAACCTTGTGCACAATCTCATTAAAATGAATTCTAAATGCTCCACTACATTACGCGTGTAGATCTCACCAGGCTCCATTACAAGAGCCGTCAGGTTTGCCTCTGACATATTTCAAATCAGCAAGTTTGCCATGTATTCTATGGTGCAGGCAAGTTGCATTTCGCTTATAAGCTCTTCAGAACTCAGAAACCGAAAACTTCTGACTGTTTTCCGAATGTTGAACTGCCTAAATATCAGAATGAATGTATTTTATGTAAATTCAATTTACCCTAGCTTGGTTTGTTCGACAAACAAGTCAATTCGAAAGCTATGGAGTTTCTTTTGCAAAGCAAACTCTGCATACCTTAACGCAGGGATCGTATAGATAGTCTATACGATCCCTGGTAGACAGTACCAATCCAAAATGCTTTTTCTGGAAACAGATACGTTGAATAAACGTTTCGTCTTTTAGTTTGCAGTAATCGTTGAATAATTTTAGATTTCTTGATAAGCATTAACAATAAACATTTTGAGAAACGAAAACCACCAAAACATGTACAAATACCAATAAGAGGTTTCTTGATAATTATACATTAGTCATATGCGATGTTTATATGCTAATGAGATTGACCCTTGATTTGTCAAAAACTGACATGTTATAACTAAATTTGCTGGATTGTCATTCTTTTCACGGACATATGCAAATTACTTCAACTTGTTCTCTGTAAAATCAAAAATTTATAAGAGCTCAATTTTAACTTGTGAAATTTCGTGCAATCTCTTAGAAGGCCTTCAAGATTTTGATTGCTTGCAGGTATCTGTGGGAAGCCAATGAGATTTAGAGGTCAAACTAAGGCAAAGGTTAACCTGACAGTTTGAGTAAAGGAGCCTAGTGAGATCTATAATCTGCGAAACGTAGTGCAGTAATAATAGATTTTATTTTAATGAGATTGCCTTTTGCATTGCATTATCTACAACTTTGTCATCATACAACAGATACAATTTCATTTGTCATTAATTTTACAAAATAATTGTGAATAATGTTTTCTTTTTGAAACTGCTGAACTTGTTATGCTATAAGATTCCACAAACCTGCTGCAGGGAAATGTGAACGGGCACACTTTTGTATTGTTAGCCAATGTTCTCTCTCTGCACTTTTATAGAAAGTAACTCTAGATACATTTAAGAGCCTACTAGTACCTTATTGATCCATCAGTTTGAGTACTATTAGTAAAGGTTCGTGGGGCGAGTTGCCTCTGGTTTTGTGTCTGTTCAACCTCTTTAGTTTTTTGGGTTGATTTTGTAATTGATATAAATTACTTTTTGTTTTGTTATTTTTGTTAGTGAAAGATTTGCTGATTATGCAAAGATGCAACTTCTTGGAATTCATTTTGACCCTGAACTTAACATTTATGACTTTTATAACATCTTGCTTGTATTGTTATGATAATTCTTACATTTTCTTAATCATACACTGTCAAATCCTTCATTCTGATCATTTTATGTGTTATTATGTGTGTCATTGACAACAATTGTACGGAACATTTTTTTTTATTGTTTCATCTATACAGGCAATCCTAAGCATATTTGAAAATTCTTTCTGGCATAGCATTTAATTAGTCATATTGCATGTAAACAAAGGCTTTGATGCCAAGTCAATTATGGGCTTGAGTACTCATTACGTAAATCAGTGAAATGAAAAGAAAAATAAGACTTCAGAACAAAATCTGACATTTGCGTTTTAATCATGATTATATAGAAGGGCAAAAATTTTGAATGTTGTTATGTATAATCAAAACTTTTTGATAACAGTTTTATCATTGGAAATGTATGGTTATCACGATTAAGTTTGAATATAACCTCGCGTACGGTGTTTTCGAGCCCCTAAGGCAAACAGCAACATTTGTAATAGAACAAATATAATTTGTACATAAATCTTATCTTATCAGTATCAAAATTTGTTTTTCTTCTTAGATACGTAATTCTTTAACATATATATACCCTTGTTTATTGCAAGAATATCTCCTCACTTCGAAAAGGTCCATTTGATCGTAACTTTTCTGACGTCACCTGTTTTCTAGCCCCTCAGATTTTGTGACGTAGTCAACGTATTTTCACTTTTCGGGGGCCGATTTCAAAAATTCAAAATACTGAATCAACTTTGCAACATAACAAATTTTTAAACATCTGAAAAGAATCATTTTTTCAAAGCATATGTTTAGTTATTTATATGACAATGGAATATCAGCGTTTCCGATACCTTTGTTATAGCATGGACACCCCTTTCAACATCATATGTTTTTGTCGTTTTGGCAATTGATTTTAAATGACAATTCTTTTAAGACATCATCTAATTATTGACTATTCACCAGAAAATGATAATGGTCTACATTTACTGACCTGATGTGAAGTTTGATTAAAAAATAAAATAAAATCTTATGTTAATAACAGGGCGCACCTGCGCAATAATCCCTTCAGCAGTTCAGGTGTGCACTTGACTAGTAGTAAATTGATAAACATAGTTGGTATCATTTGTGATAAAACACGCCTTTGGATAAATTCAAGATATACACAAAGTAAATCTTTAATAAATGAATTACATTTAAAATTCAATAGTCATGTATTTGTTGCTGTGCCACTTGTCTTGATGTCCCTGACGGAGAAATCTAAGTTTTAGACTAGCTCCAGACAGCGAGTATCCGCTCCGTGACGTCACTAATATACTCGCTGCCATCAGAAGGCTTGAAGGTGAAAAAGCTCTAACACAGCGCGTGCAACCAACGATTGATGTCACGCTCTAAAAGTGAAGCTCCTAACTCATAGGATTCACAATGCAACTCCGAACAACGACTCAAGAAATGAGTACGGCAAACGAAACTTTTTGTTATTTTACTAAGTTTTCTCTGAATTGTTGAAACATAACAAATTGTCCACCATATACACATCAAATAAAAAATTATATTTGAAGCAAATTACACGGACTTTGGTTATAATCAGAGAATTTCATACGCGTAACGCTTAAAACATACTCCCGAACCAAGTTATTTGTATGTAAACTAACGATTTGGTTCGAGACTATCGATGACGTCAATTCCTATTGTTGTCAAGATTCTTGACAACAATGCCCCCGCAAGTGAAGGCAGGGCAACTACCGTAGAGGTATTCGAAGGGAAGGCGCCCTGACTTGGAGGTTGAGTTTTAGACCCTTACAGTACAGTTATACGTACGGAAATGTGATATTGTATATAAAATAATTCTTAGATTAATTTCATTTTGATGATTACATAGCATTTTGATTTAAATTGTTGATGATATCCGAATTTGCAAGAGCTTTTCGACTAACAGTTTTAGCAAAATATGCATCGATCGGTGACCCGAAGTTCTTTGGCGGCCTGCCAAACCAGGTGAAAACAGACCGATCGCTTATGAGATGACCCCAACTGTCGATCGGGCGTACTGTACAGTTATACGTACGGAAATGTGATATTGTATATAAAATAATTCTTAGATTAATTTCATTTTGATGATTACATAGCATTTTGATTTAAATTGTTGATGATATCCGAATTTGCAAGAGCTTTTCGACTAACAGTTTTAGCAAAATATGCATCGATCGGTGACCCGAAGTTCTTTGGCGGCCTGCCAAACCGGGTGAAAACAGACCGATCGCTTATGAGACGACCCCAACTGTCGATCGGGCGTAGAGTTAAATATAACATGTCACATGGTGCCAGTCATGTGATTTTAACAGGAAGTTCATGTTCTTCAATCAAAATAAGTTCAAACTACTCACAAACGTCTGGTTTGGATCGTTGATAGCTCGAAACCATGACTTTAAATGGTATTAGCTGAAATCAATGTTTTTTTAAACGGAATAATAATTATTGGTTAAATGCCCGAAATAAAGACTAAAACAAGAAAAAATAATTCTTTCCGATGATTTTGGAACTTTCTCCTAACATTACGTTACGTAGTTATTTTCTAACTGATGATTTGAAAGAATTTCATGCCCGTGTTTTAGGGGCTCGAAAAGAGGTGACGCTCGAAAACAGGTAACGTGGGGATACTCTATAAAAATATAAAGGACAATCCCGAATCAAAATATTGAGGTAATATATGGATCATGATGTGCACTATCAGATACTTTAATGCTGAAAATCTGTGTGAATCTGAGAATTTAGAGATTTCATTTCAGTTTTATTATATCAAATTTCCAAGTAAATATTAAGAATGAATATATAAAGGGAAGCAACTCCTGTATGCTTATGGATAAAAAACTTTTCTGATTCTCCTGGCTACAGTGACAAACTTAGACACAGAGAGATGGAGAGATTCTCTCACATGTACAGTGTAGTTTAAAAAACATCATACGATTTGTGAGTGTTTGTTACAGGTTAATTTATTGATTTTTCTATAAACAAATAAAAAATTTGCAATTGAAGTGAATTGTTGTTTGCTTTATGAAGATTTTCTAATGGTTAACTTGTTATGTCACCAGAACTTTTGAAAGTTTAACTGGCATCCTCTGATTTTTTTACTTCTTCTCTAGAACCACTGGCTCTAGAAATCTAAAATCTTGTCTACAGACTCTTTGACTAATGAGGATTATAATTTACAGATTTTGTAGTGACAGTCTGTAGCCCCTTAGTCAGCATTAACCACGTCAGAACACCAAGAAATATCCGGCCATTTCTCCAGATTTTTGAGGAGTTTTGAATGAGATGGAGAGAAGATTTAGAAAACGTAAACTTCAGCCTCTGATGTTGAATGACCTGAGGCAAACTTTTTATTGACATTTAAGTTGAGATTCCACAAGCCTTTTTCAACAACTTAACATTTTTACTGACCTCGTTCGATAAACTATAGCTTAATACATGATAGCCTATAATTTGCTATGTATACTCACATAAATACATTGCACAGTTACTTTTTCTCCTAGTATAAATCTTAAAGAATAGATATAATTATTGACCCTGTAGCCATTAATGTTTTATATATTAAAGGAAACAGGATGAGCTACCTACCTTTAGACTCGTATTTTTATGTATGGCATAAATCATTAACTTTCTTTTCTACTTTTATTATTTTTTTTATTACATTGTTTACTGACAAATCCAAATGTTATCTATATTTTATAGAAATAAAGCGATGACATTATAAATCCCGGTAGTAGTAATTTTATGAGAATTTTTTTATATGGAAACATGAAATATATGTTTTAAAAGATCATACTTCATGTGTGTGAAAAATCGGAGAACATTGTATCTGTTTCAACGCTATTGAATTAACATACCTAGTTATTTATTATTATTATTACAAAAAAAACAATTATTTATTGATATTTATTTATTAACTATAATATATAATAATATAAATATACATATATTCAGTTAGACAGCAGTTAAATCAGAAGTCTGGACTTGACTCGCAATGTCTGCGAATTTCTTTCAACTCTACAGAGGCCATAACCTAAAAAGGAAGTTTTAGATACCGCCTGTCCAGCCAAACACTCTGCAGCTTGAAGCTGAATTTACATGTGCAAGTTTCAAGGTATTTAAAGAGGCGCTAAACATTATTTTATGCCAAATTTATTATCTTCAGAGAGTTAAACATCTCATTACTCAACCGAATCACAACAT
This sequence comes from Phorcus lineatus, assembly GCA_921293015.1. Taxonomy (NCBI): domain Eukaryota; kingdom Metazoa; phylum Mollusca; class Gastropoda; order Trochida; family Trochidae; genus Phorcus; species Phorcus lineatus. The sequence continues at coordinate 3,520,486 of OV121084.1, forward strand.
AAGTGTGACTATGCATTGTGGTGAAACCTGCTAGCATAGGCTGGAACTAGCGAACCATGAGCTGAAATTCAGTGTAGCATTGCACCCAAACCTTACTGCGAGTAGAACAGTTCTTTCCTGCAGACAACTTTGCGGAGCGCGCTAACCACTACGCTATCCCGCCCCCGTAGTCGTTGAGGTAGGGGAATGGAATCGCCTAGCTTAACCGAAAATTTTGTAAAACTGCTTCTTTGGATTAAAAAAGCATGGAATTATTTATGTTCGTTTTCGTGAGATCGCTTTATTTATATAAAAAAAAAACGTGCTACCGCCCCTTTTTCATTTGTAGAGACCATAGGTCTAGGTTAACGTTTTGACGTATGTCATTTTCTTTAAAAAAAATTCTTAAATGGTAAAAATAAATCAATTTAGTTTTTACATTTTGGTCCCACCGTTTCATAAATCCATGTCAAATGTGTTCCAATATGAATGTGTGGTTTTATTTCTAAGTATGTCGAACGTGAGTTTTCCGTAACGACGAAAGAGTCTCAAATTTGCACGTTTTACAGATTTTATCACATATAATCTATTGCATCAAGGACGTATACAGATTGCATAGACTATAGAAATAATAGTACATGTTACAAAGCTGTGAATAATCAAATAGTCAAAGTCGAAGCCAAGATTCTGACTCGTTCGTCCCCCACACCATTTCAAGACGTAAATTGAGTATAGCTCTTATTGTATGTGCATAGTGGCTGTTATATTGCTGGTGAAAGGTTGACAATGAAACGCACTTCATTTTTGTGGTGTATCTTGATTATATGAACTTTGAATTGTAAATAACCTCTCTTTTTAAGAACTTGTAAATCAGTCTTGGAATGTCTTATGTACATATTTTTTTTTTCAAATCTTCAAATACCACAGTACGTGATATCAACGCAGGCTATCATATAATAGCTTGCATTAGTTAGGTATATATAAAGAAACGCAGACTGAAATAAAACTAGTTTTCATAGGAATGTTATGAAACTACCACCTAATTATATGGAGTAATCTGTGATTCTGATATAATGTTTGAAAATCTAATCCAAATAAAACATATTTCATCCAACTATGAACGTAAAAATTCAATATACCCCGGTACATTTCATAAATTCTTTTCATGGATATCTTACAGAAATATATAGTTATGAATACCAAGTTATTAGCCGAGTGGGTTAAAATGCTTGAGTGACTTGGTGGCTGAGTTTGACCGGCCTTGGTTCTTTGTTGTAAATCCGTGGTAAAAACAAATGATGCTTATTATGTAGCTTAGACTAAAAAAAAACCTGTTTAATTTACTCACTACTTCTAATTTCCTATGTTGGCTTTGATTATAGCTATTGTTTTATCATTCTGTCGGATAAACGTTTCTCATCCAAGTTTAAATTTAATTACAACATTACGGGAGCCAAACAAAAATAGAGGCTGGTCCGGGATCTTGCCATAGACCTATCCGATAGCTAACCGACCACTTGCAACACGGTTGTCTATCAGTGAGCTGGAGATTCAAATAGTGAAAACCGGAAACCGATCTAGGCCTATGAGCTCACAAGTGAAAGTCATCAATTACTCTTCCTCATTCAGACCAACCTGCACATTCTGCTGATATGCCTGCTTATCAATGCTTCTATATACGACACTTGTACACTCACTCGCTCCTTTCACGACAGCCCGCAATGACAGTTACGGAGATTCTAGGGCCGCTTCAATCAATCGTTTCCAAGGTGGAACAAAGTCACGTTACAAAACAATCAAAGCCTAGAAAGTCCCGCATTACTCAATTCATTTACTTTCGTAAGTCTTCAATTTCCGTAAATTCGTTTGTCGTTTGAATGCTGGTATAAAAATTATATTTGCAAACTCATATGTACAAGAGTGAGACGTAGTGACATGATCTGTCGCCATTTTGACCCATCCAATCTCTCAAGCCCAATTTAAAGCACAAAATAGGTGTCCACGTCAAGATACATACCTTACTCTGCGTCAGCTAGCTTGATATGGAGATGTATCATGTGTCCGAGTTAAATAACAAAGTCGATTTTCGTTAACGTTTTTTATTTCGAACACATAATAAATATCCACATCAAACTCGCGGATATATGGTATTTTAATATACCCATTATATATGATATTAACCTAAAAATGATACCTTTAGATAACAATCAGTATTTCTCAATAAAATGACCCTGTTGATGAAGTTTGGTATATGTGAATACACTATAGGGCTAGAATAGCTTCGAAAATCATCATTAGTCGTTGTTACAGATTTGATTTGTCATTCCAAAGTAAAATAGTTTGAAATTAAACATAGTGATATCGGTTCATACGTCAGGTTAAAAAATTGTTGTTTAATATGCTGTGGACGTAGATATACAATTTTATCATAATTATTATCAAACAACGAAGATCATTCAGCCCGAAGTCTCTGAAAATTCAACATTCAAGTATTCATTTCCTGACCACGATAAAACCCTTAAATTTAAAAAGGGGGGGAGGGGGGGAGTTTTAAGTGTCATTATGAATTAGTTTTCTAGGCGTTCCGTGTGCAATGTCCGCTGTTAAAGTTGACAATATCAGGACTGGGTATCTTATTTCATACATACAGCGTTAAGTTAATTGTGCTTTATCACCGGGCTTCGTATATCTGAGCCGAAGCACTTGAAATATGGAACCGTGTCGGAAGATTCAACAGAAAAAATGGTCCAGAATATAGAATATTGTCGGTGAAAGAGTCAGTTTGAAGAGCGCATTCTATTACGGAAGAATGAGTCTAGTTTCGAAAGAGCATTTTACAAAGATCAAAATTCGAAGGTTAAACACTTTAAAACTTGTTTGATATTTTTTATTGTAACCCTTAAATGCATTTTCATTATCAAGGAGATTGTCACCAATAGATGTACGTGGTTTCTTGAATACGGAGGCAACGTGTATTCCCTCTGCATGGGAAAATGGTTTAAAGAGAGATGAGCTAGCTTTATTTTGTAAAGGGCCACAAGCCTATCATGCATCCGATTACAGAGAATATGGTCATGCATCTCGTATATAAAAGCACATCATAAAAAAATCATTGTAATATTTTTCCTTTTTTAAAATCTTTTTTTTATTTCCTAACAAATAAGTAATATTTATAAATATTCAGCTGTTTGAAACCAGTATTCAGGTAGAGGATAAGGCTGATATATTCTTGATATACAAAGTCTATGTCTATAGTAATTGGGTAACAACGTTTCAAAGACTTGAAGTTATGAGTGTGGTACAGATATTGTAATATTGTTACGGTAATGATTTTGCATCCCGTGGCGATAGGATTATTTTGCTGAGCGATTTACGACAAAAGTATCCTTTGATGTAACACAATTCCGATTCAAACAGATGTTTTTGGGAGGATAAAGGTAGAACATAAGTTCTTATATATATTTCGTCTATATGCGTTGTATCACTAAATAAGCTCTCAGATAAACGTACATGGAACGGAGGCCATTGTTAAAGGTTCAACGTGTTATCTACACCAGAACGAAGACAAAGCGTAACAAATATACTGTTACAATAGCAACAGTAAAATAATGAATGTAATTACACCCTGTGCACAAGGCGCTCCAGTTCTGAATGATAAAACTGAAGGTTCATAGTCAAATGAAATCACATCCTGCTTGCTTCGCTTGCTTATGAGGCAACAATAACATATCCATAAAGAAAGCGTTTTATTCAGAATCCTTACATATCATACAAATGAACAAAAAGTAAGATTTTGATCAAATATCTCAAATGATTTAGAACGTTTCTTGGAGAAGAGATTTCAACATGTTGTGAGCACAATGTTCAAAGATTTCTGGCTAGCTTTCTGCATTTTGGGACTGGTGCTATATCATTTCTGTCTTGTGTTCTACATTGTGGGACTGGTGCTATACCATTTCTGACTTGTGTTCTACATTGTGGGACTTGTGCTATACCATTTCTGACTTGTGTTCTACATTGTGGGACTGGTGCTATACCATTTCTGTCCTGTGTTCTACACTGTGGGACTGGTGCTATACCATTTCTGACTTATGTTCTACATTGTGGGACTTGTGCTATACCATTTCTGTCCTGTGTTCTACACTGTGGGACTGGTGCTATACCATTTCTGACTTGTGTTCTACATTGTGGGACTGGTGCTATACCATTTCTGACTTGTGTTCTACATTGTGGGACTGGTGCTATACCATTTCTGACTTATGTTCTACATTGTGGGACTTGTGCTATACCATTTCTGTCTTGTGTTCTACACTGTGGGACTGGTGCTATACCATTTCTGACCTGTGTTCTACATTGTGGGACTGGTACTATACCATTTCCGACTTGTGTTCTACATTGTGGGACTGGTGCTATACCATTTCTGACTTGTGTTCTACACTGTGGGACTGGTACTATACCATTTCTGACCTGTGTTCTACATTGTGGGACTGGTACTATACCATTTCTGACTTGTGTTCTACATTGTGGGACTGGTACTATATCATTTCTGTCTTGTGTTCTACATTGTGGGACTGGTGCTATACCATTTCTGACTTGTGTTCTACATTGTGGGACTGGTGCTATACCATTTCTGACTTGTGTTCTACATTGTGGGACTGGTGCTATACCATTTCTGACTTGTGTTCTACATTGTGGGACTGGTGCTATACCATTTCTGACTTATGTTCTACATTGTGGGACTTGTGCTATACCATTTCTGTCTTGTGTTCTACACTGTGGGACTGGTGCTATACCATTTCTGACCTGTGTTCTACATTGTGGGACTGGTACTATACCATTTCCGACTTGTGTTCTACATTGTGGGACTGGTGCTATACCATTTCTGTCTTGTGTTCTACACTGTGGGACTGGTGCTATACCATTTCCGACTTGTGTTCTACATTGTGGGACTGGTGCTATACCATTTCTGACTTGTGTTCTACATTGTGGGACTGGTGCTATACCATTTCTGACTTATGTTCTACATTGTGGGACTTGTGCTATACCATTTCTGTCTTGTGTTCTACATTGTGGGACTGGTGCTATACCATTTCTGTCTTGTGTTCTACATTGTGGGACTTGTGCTATACCATTTCTGTCTTGTGTTCTACATTGTGGGACTGGTGCTATACCATTTCTGACTTGTGTTCTACACTGTGGGACTGGTGCTATACCATTTCTGACTTGTGTTCTACATTGTGGGACTGGTGCTAAACCATTTCTGACTTATGTTCTACATTGTGGGACTTGTGCTATACCATTTCTGTCTTGTGTTCTACATTGTGGGACTGGTGCTATACCATTTCTGACTTGTGTTCTACACTGTGGGACTGGTGCTATACCATTTCTGACTTGTGTTCTACATTGTGGGACTGGTGCTATACCATTTCTGACTTATGTTCTACATTGTGGTACTTGTGCTATACCATTTCTGTCTTGTGTTCTACACTGTGGGACTGGTGCTATACCATTTCTGACCTGTGTTCTACATTGTGGGACTGGTACTATACCATTTCCGACTTGTGTTCTACACTGTGGGACTGGTGCTATACCATTTCTGACTTGTGTTCTACATTGTGGGACTGGTGCTATACCCTTTCTGTCTTTTGTTCTACATTGTGGGACTGGTGCTATACCATTTCTTTCTTGTGTTCTACATTGTGGGACTGGTGCTAAACCATTTCTGTCTTGTGTTCTACACTGTGGGACTGGTGCTATACCATTTCTGTCTTTTGTCCTACATTGTGGAACTGGTGCTATACCATTTCTGTCTTGTGTTCTACACTGTGGGACTGGTGCTATACCATTTCTGTCTTTTGTCCTACATTGTGGAACTGGTGCTATACCATTTCTGTCTTCTGTTCTACATTGTGGGACTGGTGCTATACCATTTCTGTCTTGTGTTCTACATTGTGGGACTGGTGCTATACCCTTTCTGTCTTGTGTTCTACATTGTGGGACTGGTGCTATACCATTTCTGTCTTGTGTTCTACACTGTGGGACTGTTGCTATACCATTTCTGTCTTTTGTCCTACATTGTGGAACTGGTGCTATACCATTTCTGTCTTGTGTTCTACATTGTGGGACTGGTGCTATACCATTTCTGTCTTGTGTTCTACATTGTGGGACTGGTGCTATACCATTTCTGTCTTGTGTCCTACACTGTGGGACTGTTGCTATACCATTTCTGTCTTGTGTTCTACACTGTGGGACTGGTGCTATATCATTTCTGTCTTGTGTTCTACATTGTGGGACTGGTGCTATACCATTTCTGTCTTGTGTTCTACATTGTGGGACTGGTGCTATACCATTTCTGACTTATGTCCTACATTGTGGGACTGTTGCTATACCATTTCTGTCTTGTGTTCTACATTGTGGGACTGGTGCTATACCATTTCTGTCTTGTGTTCTACATTGTGGGACTGGTGCTATACCATTTCTTTCTTGTGTTCTACACTGTGGGACTGGTGCTATACCCTTTCTGTCTTGTGTTCTACATTGTGGGACTGGTGCTATACCATTTCTTTCTTGTGTTCTACACTGTGGGACTGTTGCTATACCATTTCTGACTTGTGTTCTACATTGTGGGACTGGTGCTAAACCATTTCTGACTTGTGTTCTACATTGTGGGACTGTTGCTATATCATTTCTGACTTGTGTTCTACATTGTGGGACTGGTGCTATACTATTTCTGTCTTGTGTTCTACATTGTGGGACTGGTGCTAAACCATTTCTGACTTGTGTTCTACACTGTGGGACTGTTGCTATACCATTTCTGACTTGTGTTCTACATTGTGGGACTGTTGCTATATCATTTCTGATTTGTGTTCTACATTGTGGGACTGGTGCTATACCATTTCTGTCTTTTGTTCTACATTGTGGAACTGGTGCTATACCATTTCTGTCTTGTGTTCTACATTGTGGGACTTGTGCTATATCATTTCTGTCTTGTGTTCTACATTGTGGGACTGGTGCTATACTATTTATACCACAGTCTTGTGTTCTACATTTTGGGACTGGTGCTATACCATTTCTGTCTTGTGTTCTACATTTTGGGACTGGTGCTATACCATTTCTGACTTGTGTTCTACATTTTGGGACTGGTACTATACCATTTCTGTCTTGTGTTCTACATTTTGGGACTGTTGTTTTCTATTTCTATGTTTTGGCTAGTGCCCTGCCTTGTAGCACAGGTGTTATACCATTTCACCATGATGTTCTGCTTTATAGCACTGGCGTGACACCATTTCCACATGATGTTCGGTATTGCACACTGGTGTTATACCATTTCACCATGATGTTCTGTATGTCACTGGTGTTATACCATTTCCACATGATGTTCTGTATGACACCGGTGTTATACCATTTCCACATGGCGTTCTGTATGACACTGGTGTTATAACAATTCCACATGGTGTTCTGTATGACACTGGTGTTATAACAATTCTACATGGTGTTCTCTATGACACTGTTCATTTCTGATTTTTTCTGCATTTCACTCGTGTAACATGGATACCAGTTGTGGCTGGTGTTCTACAATGTGGTATTGATGCTATACCGGCATTTCTGGTTTGTGTTCTTCATTGTGGAACTAGTGCTATACCATTTGTGGCTGGTGTTCTGTTTAATCTTGATATTTGCTTAGATATGATAACATTATTCCGACACCGTTATGATATAGGAGGGGTTAGATTTGAGGATGTTCAAGTGTTCACCAAGTGACTGGCCTTTGCTTTTTATTCTCTCAATGATGTTTTATATACGACCATTATATAATGGTATTGATATCTCATTTTAGTAAACATTTCATGTTTAAAAGATCCAATTTATCTAAAAAAAACGATTTGATAACCAAGTCGATCCTAAATGATAAATATCTTGATTGGTTTCTCCCTGAACGGTGTAACGGTAGCTACGCCATAGCCGACCATCGTCTTTCCTTTGACAAATGGCTTCTGTTTCATAATGTTTTAAGCAATATGATAAGAATCTTAAACCACAATGTATACCATTGCCACAAAAGTCATATCTCAACCGTTTTTTAAGCATGCGTTCTTTGTCACGAATAATGCAAAGCATTGGACGTTCGTTCAGCACATGCTAACAATCGTTAGTATTTAATTATCTGGAACAAATATTAATTGTGATCTGGAGATTGTCATTGTGTGGAGAACTGTAAATGCATTATATGCGTGTTGGTTGCTATAGTCTTCCATATGAGATCGCCTCTCGCCGTGGTAATTAAACAGTGACTAGAGCCGCCCTACCTCACGCCGCCACAGCCAGGTCTTTCATTGCTGTCAAACCGCTAATTTACAACAACTATTGTTCCATAATGGCGCTCGGGCGAGGAAAAGGTGGTAAATATTGCGAAGGAGTTTTGTTTTCCAACAGAATCTCGACGGGGGTTCCATGAGAAGGCAGTGCGACAGCTGAGGCTCCAACAATTAGCAACTAATATGCCTCATTAGGACAACTCTTCATTGAGTACGTACCTGGTTCTGAGTTCGAAGCCGTGCTGTAATTAATGATTGCTGTACTTGGCTAACTATGGGTCGTTTTTAATGATATGTCACACATTTAACTAGTGGTTTTGTGGTATTAATGAATTGCAATTTCATCTTGATTTAATCAAATTTGAAGTCTTTCTGATATCTGATTCAAATATCAGGTTTTGTTATACAAAAAGATTATCCCATGGATTTTTATTTCAAAACTGCATTTTGGTTACCGTGATGAATTTCAAGCTAAATCTTTCACTTTTGTATTTGTATTACTCAATGAGAAAGACCATAGTAAATAGTTGTATTTTACTGTAAATGAGTCAATTATTGCTTGCATATCCGTATAGAGACAGATAAACATTGCATTATCAATTCATGCATGATATAAAAACCACAACGAATACTAATCTATACATTAACTTTCAAAACGTCCTCATGTATCAATTCATCTTGTGTTTGACAGTAGAGTCAGTCTTTGCCGTGAAATATAGTTACAATACTAAACAAAAATGAAATTTATATGTTTTATAACATGTAATTTTGCAATCATAAATTTGTTATTTCTCTATCCAAAAAGATTGCAAGACAAAGTTTCAGCTGTACATGTGTTTATTCTCTGAAAAATAATTATATTTTTTAACTGTAAATAGAAAAGGAGCCTCGGAGAAATGGCTATTTGAATTCAAATCTAGACTTGCTTCTAAGTTATGCTAGGTCAACATAGGATTAAGTACAGTCTTTGTGTATGACTTCATAATCCCGTTTAAATGCTTTCTGCATCGTTTTAAATTTGAGTGTTATAGAAAATGTTGTAATCACAAATGTCAAATGTCATATTGGTCATGAATTGCATTTTTATCAAGTACTAAGTGTTTCTGTAATTTAGCTTTATAATGCTATTCCACATCGATATAGTGACGGTAAGACACCGTTAAAGTGACAAATATTATGTATCATGATTTATCATGTGGCATAGATAAGATTCAAAATACCATATGTCTTGAATTAAGTTCACATCGCGTTACTAAATTTGCATCTTTATTTCTAAAATGCCCAAATTATGCTATTTACTTGTTTCAAACGATTATCGGAAAAGTCTAATTCCTTTGTCCCATTTACATATACAATAGTAAAGTAAGCTAGTAGACACTTCCAACACATGTTTTTGCTTTGTGTCTGCTGTAAATTAGTTTCCAAAATTACGTTTGAGACATTGGCGAGCGCCGCTGTCCGTTTTCGACCACAAATCACGACTTAAAACTGTTTATTGACTTTACACTGAAATGGTAAGCATAAGGATGTTGGTTTTAAAAAACAAACACCACTTCTTAGTAAAATGATCCCATATATAACATTGGACAGTTTTTACTCCAACGACATAATCTGTGCCCCTTTAGGTATTTGATTAGCGTGATGGGTCTAGTGCTCGTAATTCAGCATAACGTAATTTCAGAAACTTATCTATATCACACACAAACAAAGAGTGTGGTACTGGGATATACATTTGAAAATAAATGAACAATTATTTTGTATGAAAAAGAGAATCACTCATCATATATTGGGATATCGTCATGCCTCTGATATTTTGAACTTTTATCAACTCGTGTTTATTTATCTAATATCAGAAGACATTTTGATGAGATTCTGTATATATATATGCAAGGTAGGTTTGATAATTTAATCAATACATTTGAATTATTATGAAAAGTCTTTTCGACATTCCTATTGTATCCGACTGGAAATCTTTAATGCCCCACAATATTTGTACTTATCTTTAATCTGTATTTGTGACGAGGCCTTTGGATAAGGCTTACATATATTATATATATATCATTTAGGTAACTAACAAAGAAATGTAATAATTTGGACGGAAACGTGAGAATTATGTTCGCTGAAAAATTATTTTCACTGGTCGCCTGAAATGTAAGAATTTGATAATTCGTAAATTGTTGAATGATAGGCCTAATATGAGCAAATTATAATCTTATTCAGAATTGTGGTTCTTATCAACATGATATGGAGCAATACACCTATGACATAAATCTTTTGATGTGATAAAATATAATGCTGTAATTTCAAATTTCGCTAGGAAATCGACATTTTCACCTTGTTTGTCTCTCTTATTCCAGCAACTAACAACGACGCTCACTTCATTTAAGGGTTAAATTGGTTTGAATCTTCATATCGAGGATAGTAAATGTTTTATACACAATGTTTTAAGTTTTCTATTTAAAATATAAGTTCATTTTCTTTTGTAAAAATGTTGATTTCAACATTTGAAAAACATATTCCAAGATATCCTTATGATTGTTAGCGCCAGACCTGTTGTTTCGCCTATAACCCCCTTCTACCCCCTATCATTGCGATTAAGAAAACGACAATTTTGGTGAAGAAATACGAATTTTATGGATTAACAAATTCTTTGTTACAAAGAGATACGACGTTTCACTGTAGATACTAACACCGTTGTCAAGCAAGTGATGATACCATATTCTTATCTCTTCATAATACCAAATTCTAAAATGCCACCCAAAGAAGTTTTTTTTAACGGGGTAATTTTAGCTACGTAGTTGCCTATGAACTCTCTACGAAACTAGAATTTTAACACATATTTAAACTATTTTTCATGACACACCATCTTTAAAAAGTTTGTAATTTCATAGTTCCGTGAGAAGAGTGATAGTGATAAATCAGAATCGAATGTATAGAATTATCTTCATATCACATAGAACCTTACATATTGTTATAAATTTTTTTTGTAATCTCTTTTACGTTTTCTTTCTAACCCAGACGTAGAGGTTGAAACACATTATCATAATTACTACGCTGCGTAATACAGTCTTCATTTGAGACTAATTTTCATTTTCTTGTAACAAAACACGCAACGCGTCGTCAAATCAAAACTTCATTTAGTATTGCACGTCAGTCGCACTCCAGCAAAATATCTAAAAAGTCAAATATTTCTCTCGACTGATTGTTCCACGTGTAATATTATTGCGCTGAAGCCGAAGGCCAGTGTTTAAATATGATCTATCGGATTAGCGACTGTAAAACAAGTCTCATTAGTGTTTGATCGCTCTCTGTCGCTAACCCCCATGTGTTTGATGCTTTTGTAATGTCATAAAATGGCGAATAATGCAGGTGCCTCCATCACTTTACACTCTAATATCCCTCGGTCGAATATTAAAAAACTAAAAAAAAATGTTTATTAGAACTTTTGATGCGGTACTTACTCAGATAGCAAAGAAATATTATCCCTCCATATTTTGTCTTAATCCTTCTTTGACATCCATGAACGCCTATCGATAACATTACTCGCCATTATTACTTTCCTTAGATGAAGGGAGTCGACGAGAGCATATGTTGTACATTGCGTTTTCAGGTTTTACCACCCCCACCCCCACCCACACCCCCACCCCCTAGTTACAGTAACATTGCCTTACAGCACGGGTAATTGTAATGCTTTTTAAAGAGAGTGTCGAGTGGACGGGTGGTAAAGTGCTTTACTGAAAACAATATCAATTTTATTGCAATTTCGTTAATGGAAGACTATTTATTTGTACTCTCGGTGACAGGTAGTGTTATATGAAATCTTAAGCTGCTTTATGTCATTTAAACCAGATTTATGATTCCTGTAGAATATCTGTATCGTGAAAGCGAGGGAGGCATACTTTTGCATATTATATGCAAACTGGCAAAGAGAATAATGGATGACAACTTCTTCGTTCCAAAAAAGCAAGGTTTCCCCATCGCTCTATTGTGTCGTTACCAAAACAATGATGACATATTTAAAGGCTTCTACTATAGCAATTTACAATGAACAAAGGATGCAATTTATTCAGAAATGTAAAAGTCAAGTTTTCACCGAAAAGGAAAGAGGTTATACAACAATTACGTTATGTGAATCACATAGATATTAGTACGGATAGATGAAAGTGAGACTTATCTTAAATTTAAACGCACTAATGCACACCAATATTTCGTAAACACAACGAACGCACAGATACTGCATATCTCTCGATATTACTCACGATCCTCACTCAATTACTCTATCTGCTAAGCTATTTAACAACTATTTACGTATTCAGGTAGTAAATTTTTTAAAGTTCATTTTTAAAGGCCAGAAGTATTTAATGCAACGTTGCATTAAATCTGCATGAACTACGATATCGGAAATATTAAAATTTTGCTTTCATAAAACATATATCATTCTTTGTTCTCAGTTCAGAGTTTAGGTAAATTCAATAGCTGCACACATTACTAGTTCAGCCACGTTCAACTGTCCATAATTTATCCGTTTTGTGCATAGCTATCCATAGATTTTTATATGCCCAAGCCGACAGCGGCTGTCTTAACGTTTTCATTGTTGATTGCAGGTCAATTGTAAAGAATATTAAGTATTTCATTGCATCGATAGAAAGCTAAAGTCAATGCATAAGTCTTCGTTAACCTTAAAATAGCCGTAAAAAACGTAAAAGCGTGCAATAGTGCCTTTAAAACTGTGTCAGTATAGCTTCCTGTCATTGGGTGTGCGATTTCAGACATTAAAAAATGCCTATGTTCTAAATAAAGAAATTTAAGGAGAATACATTTTGTACGAATATTTCCAATGAATCCGAGACTGGTAATCTAACCCTTTTCATTGAGTTAAGAACTCTAATAATTCAAGCAGATGAATGTATGAGTAAGTATGTCCTGAAACACGATCAGCTACTATTCGTCATATATTCCCAAGAAAAGGATACAATGTTATTAGGAAATTTATTTTTTTATTGTCAATTGTTTTTTCAATGAATTGCAGTACCGTTTTGTCAAAAAGCATCTCTAACTGCACAGTGCTTACTTTATGAATTAAATTCACTGAGACAAATGATTCCCTTTTTCTTCACTTTTACGTAACGATGAATCGCTGGAGATTTAGGAAAAAAAATCTTTTTTTCATATTTGCATGTTGAACGTCCTTTCTGTAGAGGTTTGACTACCAATAGTCAACTAAACACCAATCGATAAAAATTGCTTTACACAGATACCAATGTTCACCCAAACTGCAATATCATTAGAATAAACCTAACGTAAAGATCTTAACGAAGCGTCTTTAAATCTCTTCAGCAAATCAATCCCACCAGTGTTTTTAGATGCGCGTTTTATTGATCGGGCTCGATGATGAGTGTTTTCCTTAGACGTTTGGCTTGTGTTTCTCAGCACATTTACATCTAATTCAATTTACGTTATCATGTACCTTATGGCGAAAGAAACCTGACATATTCTTTATATGTGCACGTATGCATATGTTTTACCTCGCGAGTTCAGGGCGAGCACCCTTATTGTATCCTTTGCGATGCCATGAAACAAGTGGAATTTCACTATAGCAGTTTTGAGGATATTTCTATGGGATTGAAATGGAATAGAATCAGTAATAAGTAAAGGATAACCCTAAAAAATCTGCCTTACGACATTTACAAAACTTTTAAAAATTTGTCTTAAACATTCGCTTTTGGTCGGCATAAACAAACGGAAAATAGAGAGTAAAATGTCATACATCCTCATAGTCTCTATGTATGATGAGTGTGAATGAAAGATAGGTAACTTTATGTAAGTATATGGTGCCCCATGTTTTGTATTAACAGAGCCTTAGGGAAAACAGGAAGGTTGTAATAATTTGCCTGTCGAGACAACGTGATGTTATACACGATGTGATAGAAAAATATGTTGACTACGTGCACACTGAGAAGTTTTTGGGAAACAATTTAACAGACTGGTTCAAAATGAGTTACCTAAACTGAACACCAAAAAAAATGTTACACATCTTTAAAATTGACTCTAGAATTTACTGATGATAAAGAAATCGCCATTTTATTAATGAAAGGGGTCAATTGTCCTATTTTCGGTTATAGAAAAATGAAGGGAAAAATTATCAAAAAAGGCAGGAAAGTGAGTCAAAATGTTATTTTCTACTTTGATAATGCATGCAATTTTGTTAAAAAATTAAATCAGTTATCTTTTGGATAAGATTTATTCGTTCTATTCTTGAAACAATCACCAAATAATTAGATTGTAATTTTTCCCTTCTAAAAGCAATTCCACAATTCTAAGATAAAGGTTCTGGTCCAAATGTATTTCGACTGTTAAGGAAGCTTTGACACATGTTAACCGAAGATTTTCATAAAATCACGAACTAATGAAAATGTTACACTTTTGAGTTTTCATCTGAAGAATCAAAGCCTAAAAATGTAGCCATTGTAATGTTACCTCGCACTAAATGCACGTGAAAGCATTTGGAAACGGATAGAAAAGGACTCCGTATTCATCATTTCATACAATAACTAGATAACAATGCTGAGATCACCAGCAGAAGAGAGGGAAAGAGTCATTAGAAAGCTGCAGACTTGGTCGATTGACGGAGATGTCGATGCTGCATTCGAATGACATCGTCTCACCTTTAAAGGCTGCGTAAACGTTTGCAGCAGACTCGAACAACACAAGACCGACCTAGAAGCGGGAAACTACCAGTTACAACCTCAAATGAAGACCGGTATCTCGTCAACTTCACCTCAGGAACTGGTTTCAAACTGCAACAGTGTCGGCTAATACATCACTTGGACGTCGAATTACTCCCCAGAAGGTGAGAAGAAGGTTCCAACAATGTGGACCAAGGCCGTACCGGCCGATGCAGCAATTTAGTTAAGACGCCGACATCGACAAAACAGGGTTGCTTATGCCAGAAATTTAAGACGGTGGCAAACCCAAAACTGGCAGAGGGTGTTATATTCCGATGAAAGTCGGTTCCAGCATCGCAGAGAGGGAGGGTCTACCGCGTCGGGACAAGAGGGGGGCACGCTGCTGCGTACAGGAGGCTTTCCCTTTCGGTGGAGGCAACCAGCGACCTTGTTGTGATTGACGGCAATCTCACCGCACATAGGTACATTGACAGGGTCCTACAGCAAGCGGTCGTTCCATTGATACAATGGGTTGCCAACACGCTTTTCCAACAGGACAACGCACATTTTCCTTGCTCTGCCAAATCGCCGGATATGAATCCCATTGAGCACCTCTGGGATTACATTGACCGAAGGATCCGGTTACGACAGTAGTAATCATCAGTAAATTCGCAAGTCTGTTATTCTAGCTCAAAAAAACAAAACTTATGGGCTGTAAAACCACAACAAACCAAGTGAATCTTAGAGACATAAACTGCAATTCCAATATAAACAGGTGTAACATTTCTTTTGGCGTTCACCTTATTTTTCTTATATGATGTTCTGGTCACTATAAATTGTAGATTGCTTAGTATGGAATATAACATTGCTCACTATGGGATTTCTCACTGCACGGCATGGTATCGACATGACAATGCTCATAAAAAGGATTTTACACTGATCAGTAGAGGGTATCACACCGCTCATTATGTGATACCACACTGCTTAGCATGGGGTATCACACTATCTCAGTATGGGATATTAAACCGCTAAGTATGAGATATCACACTGCTCAATATGGAATATCATACTGCTATGTTTGGAATCTTGCGCCGATAAATGTTAGATATCACACTGCTGATTTAGTGATGTTACACAGCTAAGTATGGGATATTACACAGCTATGTTTGGGATATCACACTGCTCAGTATGTGATATCACACTGCTAATCTTGTCTCGTTTACTACTGACTACTTTAGCTTTAACATGAGTATATTAAAGAGAAGACAATGTTTTCATTGCCTAAAGTGACACAGAGTATGTTTTATAATTTTTGATGTTCCTTGAATAAGAGCCAAATTACCACATGTCCTCAGTTAAGTTCAAAACGCCTACCTAACTCGCACCTTTATCTCCCAAATTCCCAAATTGTGCTATTTTTTGTATTTAATGATAAATGAAAAAACGGCCATATAAATGTTAGGACGCCGATAAACTGCGTACATTTTCAATGTATATTAGTTAAAAGTGCTAATTTATACCACCAATACATATTTATATTTGTGTCTGCTGTAAATAAGTTGTCCAAAATTAACAATTAATATTTCATTGACATAGAGTGACAGAGAGAACTGCTCAACAGTAAATCATACCGTTGGTTACTAAACATGATTATACATACATTCAGTTTTAGTTGCTGTAATGATAAGAGTCATATATGTTGAATTATGACTTTTTCAACAATGAAGTAGCTATAGTCAAGAATGGAAATGAGAGTTACACGCACCTGCCAATACTATCAGGAAGTATAGCAACTGAGTTAAGGTAAGGTATTATTACTCGCCCGTGTAAGATATCCATTTCGCTCGTTTTATACTTAATCATTAACTCGTTTAATAAAAATAGGTCGTTTAGTATCCTCTATATATCTAACAAAAGAGGACATATATTTTGTATTTTGGTATGTATTCATTTCTAAAGAAGTACAGAAAGATTTAACTAATCTATTAAGATAAACTATATATACTCATTAAAATTATTATTATATTTTGATAAATAGACATTTACAGCAATATGGTTCAAATAAACGATATGTTATACCATGTACACACAACACGAAAACTCGACTAGCAGAAGATCTGTGGCCATATTCACCTTACACTAAATGTTTATAACTATTTGGGTCTCAATAACGGATCCCACGATTGGTTAATGCGATAAATCAAAAAATTTAACGAAGAAAAAAGAATTAAATTAAAAAAAATTAACATTCAGTATCACTTGATAACGGCGTTAGTATCTACACCGAAACGTCGCGTCTCTTTGCAATAAAGAAGTTGTTAATCCATAAATTTCCTATTTCTTCATCATACCAACTTCTAAAATGTCACTCAAAGAAATAAATGTAACGAAAGTGAGGATGGCGAAACAATTTGAATAATTTACATCTGAAATAGTCAACAGTCAACATTTGTCATATTAAACACATTTTTGTGATAAATTTACTAATTGAAAATACTCAAATTACAAAAGACATTGCTGTATAAGGAATATAAACAGTTAAACCAAACCTCATTTTATTAGATAAGAAAGACCTTAGCAATCAAATTGAACTAAATTGTAAATGAAATGATAAATGTGAATAAAACATCCATGATTATAAGATGAAAAATCCATAATTCGAAAAAAGTTTCATGTATGCAGATACTAATCATAGATAATCATTATTGTGATTTAAAACTGAAACATGGCATGTTTATCATTTGTTGTATTCCGGAGCGATATTGATATAAGCATCTGCTTGTTTACCGACCCGGTTCCTTCTCAATACATGCGTGTATGTTTAAACCAGAACTGAAAACTCTATAATTAAATAAAATGGAAAATACTTATGAAAAAAGATGTGGATACGAAATATTGGTAATGGTTTAGCTTTAACAATGGCAAGGGACGTAATTCATGATATATACATATAGCAGATCCCGGTAGTTAGTATTGTTGCGAAGGTAAAATGACTCTGCATGTAAACAGACAACCAGTTAGACTCTCGAACCCCAGGTGTATTTGTTCATTAACATTCTCACGTTTTCATCAACTATTAAGTATTATCCGCAACTAAGGATAAGGGTAATCCCACTTGGGAGAAATAAACAAGGATTAACGGTTACCTCTAGACAAAACGTGTCGTATTCCGTACCACGTTATATGTGCTTCCCTCTGCTTATAATGCTGCCCTTTGTTTTACCATTGATTACTGTTTTCGTTATTCTCGAGATGATAAAAATATAAAGATGATTATTATAGGACAAAAATGTTTTGGTGTTAGGCATATCCTTTTATTACCGATGTGGTGAGACATAAGCAGTGATATATTCCATATGTGCACATGAGCGCATATCATTGTTGCTTAGCAACGTTTTTAGCGTAAGTTCTAATATTTCGTCCTCTGTGGCGGCAATAATCAATTGTTCGCAGTGTATTTCCTGGTTATTGACATGGAATAAATTGTATAATTAAACACTCGTACACTCGAATATATATATATATATATATATATATATATATATATATATATATATAAATAGTGCATTGTGCACTACTCACGCTAACCACATGTCACTTGATAATCAATCTAAGTCTATTACACGTTGTTACAGCGTTTAGCCATGTACCTATATATTTACCATAGTGTAAAAGCTCCACACTGTTGAAATGACTTGTAAACAAGTCGAAATGCGACGCATCCAGTCATCATTAAAATGATATCTACAGCAAGTGTCGTCTGAAGTATTTCATTTTTTTAACCAGGTCTCCTATGACCTTTTGCTATATTCGTTTGTGAAAGGATAAACCTGACAAGTTCTATTGATGACACTTATCAGCTAAAAAATGGTTAAACAATAATTGCCCGCTGTCTTAATTTATAAAGAAATATCGTCTGATTAATGTTTATTTTATAAAAATCTAAGTTACTTTTTCTATGATTTAGCGATATTTCCTGAAAAACATTCAGCAATGTAAATCCTCTATAAAAATCCCACTTCATGTTTCTCACAATTGTTATAGAGGGGAATTCCTATCATGAGATTAACTCGATACATCTGCAGGAAACACGCCACTGAGAGCCCTCTGAAACCACAAGAGTCACTTAAATGTTAATTATCATTCATTAAGTGCAGTCATATAATTATATGACAATTGTAGTTTTTTTTTCATTTCAAATGTTCAGTCGCTGTATGACCGCGCCTTGGTGACACTTACAATCTGGCTGCAGTGGCATTGTGTGGAATATCTTCATTAGATGAGACGGGCGGCGCAGTTGTCAACGCTCGTGTCAGGCTTAATCACCGTTATCACATGGGTGGGTCCGCTCAGGGAATCCGTGCCGTGACGTCACCACCAGCCAGGAAATCACAGCAAACAACAAATCCAAGATCATCACATTAGAATGAGCAAATTTCCGCCGCTGTTACAAACCAATTTTTCAATTATCACCGCACGTTTGCTTAAAGCATTTTCTGAGTGAACAACACTGGTCACTGCGAGTGGTCATTGAGATAATTACAATCGCCCGCAGTCCCTCCACCTCTGACCCTTCCCACCTGCCCCCTCCCTCTACACCCTCACCTGTAATTTAGGGTCAAGGGTCAGGGTCAGAGTCTATGCACAGGATACATGGAACTCCGGGAAGTTAAAAGTTTGGAGCTAGGGAGGTTCAGGGGAACCCATTCTCTCCCAACAGAGGTAGCTCCGTCATAAATTTCTATACAACCTCTCTCTTAATACGAAGTTTTCTCGGTCTTCCAGCATTTTCCCCCAGCGGGACAATATTGCAACTTAAACTACCTGGCTATATTTCAGCCAATGTAAACAACGAATGCATGAATAATATATTTTATGTCACACAGGCCTGTGCAATGAAACAGTCGGAAAATGAGGCGTTTGTGTTCTGTAAAGACGACTCAAAGTGCAAGGTGCATATTCGAATAAAGTTTAGCTTTTGGGAAGCTTACGGCAATAACTTAGGCGATTTGAATGATAACTTTTGAAACGGCGTCGCTGATTGCACAACTAACTTTGATTGCATCCAGTCAGCGTTCTACATTTCGTGCACAAGACACCTTCGAATTAAGACAGAGGTTGTATAGAAATTTATGACAGAGCTACCTTTGTTGGGAGAGAATGAGGGGAACCATCAGCTTAGGAAGCAGTCATTGTAGGTCTTGGGCCGATAGCTGTACCTGTACTCCCTAAATGGAATTTAGCTCTCAATTTGGTATGAATCTAGACACAAATTATAGTTTAATCCTGCTTATGTGTTTCTTGAAAAAAGGTATTCTCTATAGGCAAAAAAAAGACTGTACCCCTTCTACAATGACCATGTCAAAATAAAACCCCCTTTACCATATCAATAAAACACATCGATGCACTTCAGCAACCCCGTCCACCTGACGCAGCCTCCTACCCTGTTAAGATGACATATCTTTCCTATTTACTTCTCGTTACAAAAAACGCAGCTCCAACTCCAATGTCTAGATCTCTAAACATGTTCTGTCCACTATGTACCCTTCACCTTCCTCCAAAACGCATTATTTCAACTACACTTCCCCGTTCCACAAACGCATCAATCCACTACAATTCCCCTGTCTACAAAACGCACCTTTTTCAATATATTCAAATCCAAATCCATCCGCTACACTTACCAAGTCCACAAGAGACATCCCTTCAATTACACTTCTCCAGTGCACAAACATGCGCCTTTCATCTACACTTCCCAAGTATATAAAACACTTCCATCAGAAACACTTCACCTATTCACAAAACGCATCCATCCGAAACACTTCACCTATTCACAAAACGCACCCATCCGAAATATTTCACCTTTTCACAAAACGCATCCATCCGAAACACTTCACCTATTCACAAAACGCATCCATCCGAAACACTTCACCTATTCACAAAACGCATCCATCCGAAACACTTCACCTATTCACAAAACGCATCCATCCGAAACACTTCACCTATCCACAAAACGCATCCATCAGAAACACTTCACCTATTCACTAAACACTTCCATCCGAAACACTTCACCTATTCACAAAACGCATCCACCCGAAACATTTCACCTATTCACAATACACTTCCATCAGAAACACTTCACCTATTCACAAAACACATCCATCCCAAACATTTCACCTATCCACAAAACGTATCCATCCGAAACACTTCACCTATCCACAAAACGCATCCATCCGAAACATTTCACCTGTCCACAAAAGGCATCCTTTTAACTACATTTACTATGTCAAGTTAAACGTATCCATTACACTTACCATGTCCACAAATGGAATCCTTCCATTAATCTCTCCCAGTTCACAAAACGCACCTTTCATCTATACTTCCCCTATATACAAGCCGAATTCCTTTACCACACTTCACCTGTCCAGAAACTGCATCCCTTCACCGCACTTCACTTGTCTACAAACCGCGTCCCTTCACCGCAATTCACTCGTCTACAAACTGCATCCCTTCACCGCACAAGTCACGAATAGTATAATAACAAACATAAAGGATAAAGATTTTTTTATCTTGTTCTTAATGTTGACAAAGAAGTTTCATTTCATAAAACATTTGCAATACTAAATTCATGATAAATGACAAAACAACATTTTATATGGACTTTTCACAAATTTTAACAATTTACATAATCAGCTCCAAAAAATACATATTCTAAATGAAAAGGTTGATAACTATTCACATTTCAAGAGATAGCAATCTGCTGTACATGTATTGTCGATCTCTCAAAAGTGACACGTCATAAAGCATGCAAAAAACTGATATCAGGCAAAAAAACTTTGAAATAATTTTATTGTTGAAACTCCATACGGAAAAAGACGAAATAGTTCAAGACCAAACAATGTTACACAGGCAATACTTCATAAACAAATCCAGGGTTTGATTAACAAGCAATGTGCATAGAATTGAATCTTGAAGTACTTGGGATCACGCAGTAAGAAGTAGTCTGTTAATCAGAAAAAGTTATGACAAACCGACCAGAACTCTTATTTACAGTTTTAGTAGACGTTAAGGCGGTCAACAAAATATGTAGTCTCAATGTCTAAAATGTCATGTTTCAAATTTGGGGTCTTTTCCTTTTGTTCCGTTTTACATATATTGTATTTCACAACCATTATATCCAAGAATAATATTATATTAGAAAAGTCGATATTAGTTCCTGTTATAGCAAGTAGATATTCTTTCAGGTTTTCCCTATTTTTGAGTAACAAAAAAAACCTAAATCATAACAATGATTTTGAAAAAATAAAATAAGCATTTTGACTTATCAAAAATTGACTCTTTGTTCAATAATCTCGTTGACCATTTCCTCTTCCTTCTGTTGACCTTAACTGACCGACAATACTGACCATGAATAGAGATACGCAAGGTTCTAACCGTGAATCATGTCAGACCATATGGTAATTGCAAAATGGTTTCAAATAGCGTATTTCAATACAGTTTCAGAAGCAATACACAGCCATATTAATCACTAAAACTGAATAATTATCGTTTCAATGAAACAATGAACTCCTAAACATGTATTATCATCTTAATTCGAATGGCAGCAAAGTTCTATGCGCCATTTATTCTAAATTATGATGTAATCCATATACGACCGACACAAAGTAACAATGAGAAAATGGGCCAAACTAACGAGTGAAGAACAGAACTAAATACAGTCAACTGATTTCTACTTTAGAAGATCGCGGTATAAGGAAGACAAGGATATTTTATGATGAACAACTAAATGTTTTTCAATAACAATATAACTCAAGAGAGTTTGTCATTATTAAGGATACTTTAATTTGAAAATATATAATCAATAATATTGTTAATCTCATGTACTGGTTTTCTTATAGCTGATATCATATCCTGTCTTCTAGTGAATGAGGAATAAAAGGGTATATCTTAGATAAGTGAATTACTGCAATCTTTAAGATGGTTATCTTGATCGTTGTTAACTTTATTGATGGTTTTGTATCGTTCTTTTGTGTGTTCATTGAGCTCCGATATTTTGCTGGTTTACTGTATAAAGTTGTAACATATTATCGATATCAATATCGATATTTCATACTGCGATGAAATAATTGTCAAAGAGTAATCGTAATACTCTGATATCCCTTCATACATTAAAACTAAGCAACCAATAATGCTTTTAAAGAAACATTACACCTATCTTGGCTGCTTCCGGCTATGAAAAATGAGTTTCCTTTCCCTAATGTGTAATCTAGACCCAAGTTTTCTCTCAGGATACAATCTGACTCAGGTATAGATGAACATTGGTGAAACGGCCGGGTGTTTATCCATATGAAGAAGAAGAGGAAGAATATTTTATTAACGTGTCACAAATTTTCATTACATTATTTGACCACATGTTTATACAGGCTCAAAAGAAAATATCCGGCCGTTAAGACCTATGAGACACGAATGTAAAGTTATTTTCAAATGTACATAAAAATATAAGAAAAACACATGTAAAAGACATACAAAGCAAAAAATACCCTGATTGAAAAGAGTTAATTGCTGTGGTTTTTACGCAATTCATACATTTTATGGATACTTGCGGTTAAGGCATTAGTGTTTATGTTATTGTGTGGTATAATATATATATGTATTCACTCATTTAATATTTAATACACATACGTCCATCTCAGTGTCTGCTTCCGTCGGTGTTCCGTGAGACACCTTCCTTTCCCCTTTAATTATGAGTTATCTGGACCAAACTTTATTCATATAATGATTTTATACCTCATAAGTAGAGCACGGGGAGGTAGTGCGGAGAAGTAGAGATATTTCTTAGCTATTCATATTAGTTAACGAACACCTGGTGTTATATTCAGCGAATCATTCACAATTATTCATACCGAATTTGTCACTTCATATCCTTTGTTTATACATTCGCCCTCGTGAGAGTTTCATGTTGTTTTACACTATATCCCGTCTCTGACACTCAGGGTGTAGGGAATGACTCTGTTGTTCATGTTAACTCGCCGAGATGGTTTAGTTCCATTAATTTCTGTCTCTACGTAGGCTTGATTTCATTCCCCCATCGACATCTCGGACGAATCATGTTTGACATGTGTCTGGGACATGTGTTCTGGTCTATGGATACATGATAATCATCTTGATACGCCTTTAATTTACTCCAGTTCATGTTCTGAACCTGCGATAAGGAATGACCCATGGTCGCACTGTATCTTTAATGCACGAGGGTTAGCTGGGCGTTAAGCGTGACTTATATCATAGAGAAGTTATAAAAGACGTACGCATGAGTTCGTTTCAATATTCCAGCCACTGTCTTGTTGTTTGTATGTGTTTTAAGCAGATCATTCAAGTTTACAACGCTTCACAGCCGCTCCGCAGGCGCAGCTAAGGCCTAGAGCCAGTCGGGAACCTTAAAACAGTTCTCGTCTTTGAAATTTAAAATGAAAATAGGACTTCCTCTGAGGAATGAATGAAGGTGTATACATGCGCTTGGGTGATCAGGCCGGGCTTGCGGCATAATAACAACAACCGCCCTCATTTTGTTCGTACAATAGAACCTTCCTCAGATCTGCACAAGCACGTTGGCCTGAGACGAACCGCTCCTCGCCACACAATGCTACCCCTCAAATAATTTTCCACTAGTTTCAATATCATAACTTTTAACAATTGTTAACCGTACTTTTGACAAATCTTATTAACATACTTGAAGTTCGTGATCCAGATAACAGGGGCCGACGGATTTCTCGTTAAACGCCTTGGATTAGCGCCATTCTCTTGCTTACGCGCTACAGGTCGTGTCGTTCTCTCAGGCAGGTTGCTGTGTTATCGACTGTATGTATTTTGGTGTTTCTAATCTCAAATATAGCTCTAGCGATCGCGGTTTTCAGTAAATAGAATTAAACGTAATAGCATCCTGCATATGTTTTATATTTGGAAATGAGCCTATTTGATGTTTAACGTAGGTAAAATTAGGTAATATCATATGAAGCAACATATAGATAGAATTATCTGAATACAATTTTCCTTTATTCATTTTTCAGTCTGCAAGTTATTTTGATGAAATAAAGGTAAATTTTCCGAGGAGAAAGAGATAATAAGTTATAAGATTTGATACACACGCCAAACAGAGGAACTCAGTTTTCTCACTCAAAAGTCTTACTCCTTGAAAAGTTAAATAGCTAGATACAGCTAATGTAACCATTGTCCACGAGAGTAATCTACGCCATTGTACATGTATTTGCGACACTAACTCCTCATTAGCTACCGTTACGATTACGCTATCTTTATCGTGATGTTTTATTCATCTTATTTACATAATGCCAAAATCGTGAATTAAAAGTTGAAAAACTTTCAAGCACAAATGATATATTAATATAAAATATGAAATAACTGTTATTTTTTGAAAATATCATGTTTATCTCATCGAGGGAGCTAAAATATATAAGATATATAAGACATTTCACTATACATTGTAGGTGTAGATTTATAAATGTCGTAACACGGACAACTGACAGCTAGGGTATATTCTATAGTTTCCTAAAGGATATGCTCATTGATTGACCAGCATGTTGCGTTGCCTTCCAAAGGTCACGAATTCCACAATGACCTGAATCGTCTGTCTACAGTCAGATAAATCAACCACTTTGCGAATTTCAGGTTACTTTTCATAATCAGTAACCAGTCAATAATAAAACTAATTTGTTATGAAAATGATTTCAGATTTTTTTTCGTAGGTTTCAGTCTTAATCATTTATCGGTAAACAATAATATGACAAGATTTGAGAAATTAATGTGAATGTTTGTTTAACGAAAAAGATGATACAGAGCGAAATATTCAATTCAAGCATCAAAACGTAAATTTCAATAAGATATAAGATTAAGAAGCGTAAAATCTGAATCCTGTTTACTGTAATACTATAGTTAGAATCACTTTTAATATACTCCCTGTACAAAAATGAAAACTAATTTGCAGGAACACCCGTAGGCACCAACATGTTAATTTCATCCTGAAGTATTTTCTTTACCAATATATGAGTCTGTGTACCTGAATATATGTGAAAATTGTTGACTGTCATTTTGAGAAAGTGAGGACAATCTAAACACAATAAGAAAAAAATCTAACAAGATATATCTTAAATAAGTAGTGTAACGATATTCACATCTTCTGATTTTATTGTTCTTAGAAACCTGGCAAAGTTTATAAATGATTTATCTTCTACAATACATAAAGCTTGAATATACTTGTGCATGTAAATGTGTCAATTTCGTTGAAACATCTTTTGTTAAAGAACGACTTTATTCCAAACATCGTCTGAACCCACTGCCATTTTGACTGTTTGTACGTATCATTTTATCTCTTTGTTCTCTTATACCACCAACTGGAATAAAGTGAAGTGAAGTGAAGTGATTCATCGATAGTATCGATGTTTGCATTGTCTACAACGCGATACGAGTGCATCTATTAAACACATTCAGACAATGTATAAGAATATTTATATCTTAATTTGCTTCAAACAAATAACTATAAAAACTAAACAAGTTTTTATTCTATTTAAGAGATTACAGAAATTAGACAAACATGATATATGTGGTATTTCTGATATTTTATCCGCAATTTTACAGTCTCTTTAATTTTGTATTTCCCCTTCATGTAATGTTTATGACAGTTGGTAGCTTAGAAATAACATAACTTTTCTATGTCTAAACTGTAGAGAATATATATGGTATCACAACCACTGTATCGTGATGATAATCGTCTCGCAGATTCCTTAGCAATACTTCCATGATGTATTGTCTCGCCTTATAAAACTAGAATCGGAATATATCTTCTCGCCACTAAGTCAACGATAAACAAGTCCATCTCAAATTCGTTAAAACTTTATCTCGCGAAGGACTTGAACCGAAAAAGTTCAAGACTTTTACCATATTGCAGATTCATTCACAACTCGTTACATAAAATGTTTTACTTATATCCAAACTTAATTCTGTTACAAAATTAATGACTGGACCGGAAAAAGAGTTATTATATATCTAGTTTTTTACTTATCCACTCTTTACTTATCGATTTGTGACTGTAATGTGATCCCAAACATTATGTTACATCTTTCCTCTATGTACAAGGCTTGTATTTCTAAACATTTGCAAGTGAATAATTATATACATATTCATAATAGTATCACTACCCATTGGTGAACCATTTTCTTTATGTTGTGTAGATATCTCTTTTGTAAGATTGAAAAAGGTTGTAAATAGAAATTAAAATCATATATTAAAAATAGAAAATACATAAAACGTAGATGTAACATTATGATCCATAGATTAGTAGTTCAGAAAATGTTATGTGATATCAATATGAGACGTTGAGCGATCCAATTTTTTTACAAGTAGACAACGTCCTATTACAAACAATGTGTAAGAAATCTTATTGTATTATATCATAAAAATTTATATAAACATTTGAGAATAAAACTTCGTTCAAATAAAGTCTATTCCCTTTTGATATTTGCATTTTTTAAAAACTGTGTATTTGGTAAAAACGTTAGTTGATTTATGCTGTTAAGTTGAAACTATTGTTTGTTACTGTAATATGGGGAAGACGATATTTAGTATCATCCTCTTGGAACTAACAGCAGCAACCTTCAAAATCACATACATGTAAGTTTAGAAACGGCCAATTCTAGATTTTTTAAATCGGGACAGTATGAAATGAAACGACCCCATTTTAACATCAAAAAGATTGTAATTGAGGAAAAACTTACAATTAAAAAATACAAATCGGTTGAAAAAAACTTAGAAATTTTAGAATTTTAGTCAAATATGGTTGTTGAATGTTTTTTTTTGTATCATAAAGGGTTTTTTGATGTGTGAATATATTGTTGTTTTTGCATTTCAAACCATTCTTTTATACATTTTTACACCAAAATGTTTGTTTTTGGTAATATTTCATTATCATTACAATTTTTTAAAAAGTTCGTAACATATCCACTTCATTTACTTATCTCTAGTTATATTTTCACAAAATATGTTAATGATCATTGTGATTAAATTAATCAATTCATAATAAAAAAAATCCCTCAGGATCATAATTTTGATGTAGGTGTATTCTCAGATATTTAGAAGTGTATGGTTTTTAAACCTAAATATCATATTCAATGAATAAAAACATTTACCAATTTATCTATATGAATTTCTTATACTTTTAGCAGATAGATGGATACGGTAAAAGCTAGTCAAAGGAAATAAAACACAAATTATATAAGATATAAACAAATATATTCATCAAATCAAACTCTAGTCCTTAGAGTCCTCTACTGTTCCTACTATGTATATTTAGTCTCAATTATTTAGCGTAAACGTTCCCATAATTCTCTACAGCATGCCCGAGATCATTTTTGAAGCTGACGTTTTGTTTCTTCGACATAGTCATATTTCGAATCTATAGCTCTTGGAAATTTTATTGCACATTGCTGACTTCAAGAAGGCACGTAAACGTATATATGTAAAAAAAACTAAGGGAGACAACCGGTGAAGTCAAGATAACGTGTCTGGACCTATCCCAGATCGATCAACTCATTTTCATAACGTAATTGATGTATAGTCCTCGCCTCGCTCGGCATGACAGACTCGATTTAACGCGAACAAAGTCGTGGGGGGATCAGCGTTCCGTTACGGGCCCTCCCACTGGGGGGAAATGGGGGGCCGACATATGCAGATCCATCATACACGCTCCCCGTTAAATAGCAGAGAAATTAGGGATTTAGTTTACTTCTTTATGAATATAAATGTGCCATTTTTTCACCGGTAGTGTGATTTATTATGCTAATCCAAAGACCCTGACCAGAGTTCTTTATTCACTCCCCTTCATTTTCATATCAAATGCAACAATTTGTGGAAGTGTATTTTCTGGAACTGTATTTAACGCGGTGTTGCTTAATTTTACGACTCGGCTTTCTTATTCTTAATGACATACATTGTACATGACATGTAAATGAAAAACATGTAATAATGACGTCAACAAATATTTTAAGTAACAAATTAGATATTTCTTTTTTATCTTTAGTGATTTTGTTGATAATAAAAAGAAAAGGAGCATTAATTGATTTTATTAAAATACATTACTGTGACAGTTGAATGTTGAATTTTAAATGGTTGCTTTGTTCGAAATCACCGAAAGGTGTCCAGCAAAGATTTATTATAGTAACTGTTATATCCGCCAGTTTACTATCTCTGTGTTTGACAGATTTTAAACAATATCCTGAGCAGTTGTTTTGTGTGTACAGAGTATGTTGTTGGAGTCAAACATTTCAAACTTTATAAATGGTGTTATTTTATCGAGAAGTAGTGGTTGTTCCAGAAAATCTCAATCCTAACGCTCATCAGTTCGGTATAATGACAGTTAACTGGTGATAACATCGTGATTTGCGATCGAAAACAGGACAGTGGCGCTCGCCCTAATGACTCAAACGTAATTTCGGAACTTATTTACAGCAGGCACAAACAGAAAAATATGTTAAAAATAATATCAATTAGGTCATTTTACTAATGTGCATGTTAACTGGGCACAGAACATAGTCTTTTTAACACTTTTAGAGCCGTTTTCAAATTATCATAAATAAAACAAAAATATCATAATTTTGGCAATTTAGAGAGAAAGATGCAAGTTTAAAAATGCGAATTGAACATAGCTCTGGTTACAAGGTATTTTAGCTCTTACCAAAGCCACATGAAAACCATGACGCATACTCTGTGTCACTTTAAATTAGATATAATCTTTTCCTACCATGCTGCAGCAATATTTTGTTGGTTACGTATAATGAGCTGCAATGTGCACCCGGTTGTTGACGGGTGGTGGGTATGGATGCTGTTAACAGGAATTTGATATTGATATCATTGATATTTTTTTACATCTATGATAGGAATTTAGTATCAAATGATGTCGACAAAAATGGATGCGTTTATATCAATCAGAACTTGCATTTTAATGTCTACAACAAAGCCTCAAGAAATAAAAATGCATCAATCCTTGTTTTTGACATTACATTTATAATATCAAGGTCTTTGAAGAATAATATCTCCACATGAAACTTACTAAATGAAGCGAAACATTTCCCACTGAACTCAATGTAAATAAAATTTGATCGACAGTTTAATATTGTGACATACTCATAAAAATATCTATGAATTTATCAAGATTGCATAGAAAGAAGTCATAATTCGAAATGTTTGACTGTGTTGTTAGTGCTTTTAGGTTCATATAAATGATCGTAGATTAAACAATGAAATGTGACGGTATCAAAATTAATTTTAACGCGTAAAGAAACACCAAAATTAAATGTCACCACTCAAGTCTCCTTCAAGCCCCGGGAGAAACAATAAAATGAAGCCTCGTTAAATAAATTAAAGGTCATTTAAAATTGCTGAAGGCTCCTAAACATTAATATTTTCATCTCAAAATTCAACATTATTTTTTCATTGGCTCTCTTCATATAGGTAAAATAAAGAAACCTAGAAAAACAACCATATATAACCCATTAAATTGTTGTTAAATAAGATGTGATGCATTTTTTGTGTGACTTATTGTCGAGAAATCGGAAGTTTGTACCAGACAGAGAAGATTAAATCAACATGAATAGTGTTACCTTTGAGATCGCTATGTTGTTTTATGAAATTTAGCCAAGCTTAACTTTCAGTTTATGATCTGTAGGTTTTAATTTGTTCACGATTTGCGCAATTGTATTGTTGAATAGGTACCGAGGAAATACATTAGTTTATTTCATGGTTAAGTTTATGTTTTCATTTTTTTCATGTCTTGGTTTTTAGTGATAAAACTTAAATGTCAAAGATATCAAAGGAAAAATTCTCTAAAAATATTAAATTCAATAGTTATTTTTTTGCATTCAGCGTGATTAAATGCCAAATAACCTCATGTCCAAGATGTAGAGTTTATTGCTATAAAAGGCTTGTCACATGATAATATTCACACAGAATGATACCAAAATCAATGCGCTTCTCTACATTAAAGCGTTGCGTATCGCTGTTAAAACTAGGTTTTGTCTTAATATGATTAATTCTGCGCAACGCACCATAAGGGAAGTCATCAGAATGAGAGAAAAGTAACAGCTTTCCAATCGGATTTTTATGTAAAAAGACGTGATCTGAAATTAATTTTTGCCTTCCTGTAAGCAAGAACACGTGCCGAATTTGAGAAACGTTGTTTGGATTTCCGCCTTATAAAAATACAGCGAGAGAGGGACTGTAGTGTCGCATTGATACGGGGGACAGGGCTTTATTGGGTAAAAGTACCCGGGGGGTCGAGGATCAAGCGAGGCGTGACAGATTCAGGGTGGCCTGACCCCCAACACAACACCCCGTATCTCCATTCTGGCAGTGTTTATGTTTAGCAAAATTACAGTATGGAGGTGCGCGCCCTTTTGTTCTCTCTGCACCAAAAAGGTACATGTATATAACCCTCAAAAGCAAGGTAAAAGTAATAGCTCTTGCCGTTCCGCGAAGCGATATTAGCGTTAAGATCGATCTTATTCAATGTTAAAAGCAGGGCTTACGATTGATCTGAATAAGATGTGTGAGGGGAAAGCCTTCCGTGTATTAAAAGCGAAGTCACGAAAAACGTGACTTTCACCTCTCTTGTTGCTTTTCTCTCCTCCACAGGTAATGGAATTGGCACCTTTCCCTTTTGATGGGCAATTTGATAACATTCCGTTTAAAGGTAATTGAAATTTTTCGATATTTCGAGTGATTATCAATGATCCAGCCATAACATCATATCTAACCATTGTCCTTGGATGGGCGGTCTCATAATATGTATATGGTTCACTGCGAGAAAATATAGACTCTCAGTAAACAATTGAACTTTTGTTTTACGTTCTAATGACACTAATGAAACTAATATCGACTGTGGTCAATAACTAACATACACATACATCACGAAATCAACACAAACACGAAATCAACAATTGGTAACCATAGCGACTATATTTACAAAAGTTTCGATTAACTGTTGATTTTTGAGTTCTAAACGTTCACTTCACGTTTGTCTTTGCTGAAGATGGATAACTACATTCTGACTGAATTAGACCATAAGACAATTTTATTGAATTTATTGAAGTTTGTCACTGTGAAAATTCGTCAACAATAATTGACTTTAATTTTAATTAGACAACCTTTGCTGTATGCTGTTTTCCTCTACTTAGGATTAGGGGTTGCAATCGTATGTAGGTGATGATTTATCTCACTGCTCGTTTAACTATACTATATAAACGTCTATTGACGTCACCCAAAAGTTCAAATGGGATCTCATTTAAGGGCAAACTACATATTCATTCTTTTGGAATAGCCAGGACCTTACAGAAAACAACGCTTGAGATGTTCTTCCTTTACAATGGAAGTTATTACACGTTTGAGAATTTATGATAATTCCAGAATGTTCTTTTCGCATTCGCTTGACAAGCGTTGGTGTCGTCTCTAAATACAAAGTACTAAATTTGTACCCCATGTACCGCTGAATCCGTGTATGTGTGATCGGTTCATAAGTTGGAAAAAATCGTGTCAGAGGTTAATTATTCCGGCCATCTTTCATTCCTATCCTTCGTTGGTGATTAGTTTTACAAACAAAACTTCTGATACTACCACTCAGAAGCAGTTATGTCTTACAGTTCTCTTTCATAGCTCATTATATACAAAATGCAAATTGTTTGTTTGTAAATTCATCCTGAATCTAGCAAAACAGAAGGATTGAGTCCCGCCCTATAATTCACTTTCATGTATTGTATTAGTCAGAACATGATTCTATTATTTTAAAATATGTTTGGGCTTGAACTAAATTGTTGTTCAATATATCGGTTTCTAGAATACAATGTGTTTCCTAGTGTGACGATTTAAAACAAAATTAGTTTAGCTTAGTTTATTCTTTGTTACGAAGAGGTTTTTGAAAACTCCGAGACATTGAGAAGATTAACATTTCCACATGATGCAAATTAAAACTACTCCAGCAAGTTTTTCATACCCTTGGGCAGTTTTTCTGTTTTTTAAATTAAAGAAATGTCAAATGTCCAAGAATTCCACTAGATTTTATTAATGTAATAAAATTACATCTCGCTTTTGTAAAATTTGATCTAGATGGATACAATGACGTTTACCATGTCAACAATTCTGTTTACCAATTTAAGAAATTTTTTACATTTCTTAAAACTTGTAAATTTGTTTCCAGAACCCAGCTGCATGTAGCATTTAATCACTGGCACGAAGTACATAGTACGTGTAATATTCATTTTTATGAATTTATAGCTTAAAAATTACCTACTTAAAAACCTACTAGGCTTTGATACATACGAATATAAGTTATAACATTCCGTCAAGGGTGACATAGGGATATATTATCCCCGCAAAAGGTTTTATGCAACAAGCGGAATAATCTATCCCTATGTCACCCTTGACGGAATGTTATAACGAATGTATCGTACCGAATGTCTTAAAGAGCCACTTCGTGATTTTCATAACATATTTTTTACCTTTGATATGAACCTAAATGTCATATGTGGTGATATCAAATCAAAACATCTTAACTTTTCATGTCTAAAAGACATTTTTATGACAAATACTGGTTTTCCAGGTAAATTTAAAAACAGCCTTATAAATGCACAGAGGTGTAGATATTACGTCCAATATACATGGATACTAGTTATATAACTTAACAAACACTATCAACTCCTAACTGCCCTGCTGGCTGTTTTAGATAAGTCTCCAAAATTACGTTTGACTATTTGACGCGCGCCACTGTCCGGTTTTCGATCATAATTGCGACGTTCTACCTTCATATTGTCACTGTAAAAAAGCAATAAGCTTTAAAATGTGTCTTTATGGTAACAGTCGATACTTCGCGATCAAATGACACCAATGATAAAGTTTGGCATATATGACTCCAACAACTCACGGAGTGGCTCTTTAATGAATTATCAAAAAGACAAACAGAAATGAACAGCACCTATGACCTGATCACGTGACTTTGATTGATTGACGTGGAAGCACGCTTTACTAATGTAGCGGGGTATAATGGGATTTATCATCTCTCGGTGACGTGTATATGAATATTTGTTTAGGGTCACGTGGAGATTAAGATTTATCCCATCTATAAGTTAACATAAAAAAATTAATGAAAATGCAGTATGTAACATATACATTCCTCTTTCGATAAATCTTAATGTTGGTCTATTGAGGAAGATCACTGAATTTACGCCATCAGGTTGTGGTGCTCACTTTCGAATACGTGACATCTACTGTCAACAGTAAGAATATATATTCATCATCCAAAAATGTGTTCAACAGGAGATATCGCTTCATCAAGATGTTATATTTGTACCTATATAGCAGGTTTAGCTGTCTCATTACACCTGCAAGTCCATTTATATTTTTTATCCAACATTTTGTGAAAAGAATGATGTGATTCAACAAGTTTTAGCATTATTTCTATGTTTGTAAACCATATCATGTGTTATTTCTTTTCATAAAACATATAAAAGTTATTTATCTACAAAGATCAGTTTGGAGACAATGTGAAAATTTCAGCTCTAAAACTCAGCTCGGTTTTGTACGGACAGCTCGTCTTTCACGTTATGACTTCAAAAAGTATCTGATGTCAATCGATACAAATGGAATCTGGAGCCAACGGTCCTCTCCGGGATGTTCTGCTGTTTGTAAGGTGATCAACCGCCTCGGGAGGAACGTGCACATCCTCGGTGTGATCCGGTACGATCCTCTCACAGGTGATGGCGGGATACAAGGAACACGGTGATGAAAAAAGGCTTTCTGGATGTTCTTTCTTTGTTTCTCCTTTTTCGACTATCATTTGGTCGAGGCGGTATTATTGTTTTTTTGACAAATGCAGAAACTTTTAAAAACCTTAATTGGATTCATTTTTTCAAAATGACAGGTGATAGAATTAATAACCCTGCATTACTGGAAACAGAAACATTAATATCATAACACATGTTTAAAAAAAAACATTATCAAGATAGATTTCTGATGATACCTTTCTTAAAACCGTTTTTCTTATTTCGAATTGCCAGCCTATTTAGGTTGTTCAGAACATCCATTCCAAACTTGGAACCTCGTGTAAAAGTAGACTATATGCTGTTACCACTCTCATTGAAATAAAATCGAAACATGTCGTTCGTACCTCGTTAAACACAGCGAGATACGAGCTACAAGTTTCGATCTGATTTCAATGAGATTGTGGTGTTGCTAGAGTGTCATGTCACAGTGGTTTATGATAATCTATATGCTGGTTGCAAACTGGTTTAGTGAACCAGATCCAGAGTCATGCTTGTTACAAACTGATTGAGTGAACCAGATCCAGAGGCATACTTGTTACAAACTGGTTTAGTGAACCAGATCCAGAGTCATGGTGGTCGGTGTCAGGTGCTACCTGTATCACTTTAAAGGCTATATTAAGAAGACTGTCAAGAATACAGAGGTACAAATGTACACTAATGCGTGGCTACGTTTTCAGCAAATGTAATAATGCATAGTGTTTCCGCAAGTCATGCGATACGCAATGTGAGATTGCCTATGGAAGGGAGAACATGCTATCAAGGACTTTTTCCAAATAATCTCCAAAGTACATGCTTGGTATCAACAATGATATGTATAAACATATATATATATATACCTTATTAGATCGAGGATGGATATGTAGGGTATAAACGAACGTTTACACGATGGTCTTGTCAATCACAGTTTTTTAAAAATAAAATGCATTTTGATTGGTTTACTCCGTTGAGTAATGTTGATTAACAATTTAAAACCATCATTTTTTAAAGTCGCACGCCAGGACAGCATTTGGAATTGAAATTGAAGCTTAAACGATATTCTTTTCGCCCTTTGTACAGTATGATATCGATATTTTCAAGACGATGAAATGCGCGAGAGTCGAATGCGGATCTGTCATTTCGCCATGACTTGTTGACGTCTTAAATCTTGACGCTATAGCAATTGACTCTTGACTTGTGAATGTTGTGACATTTTACTGTTTCTCTCACCCTTTGCGACAGAGTATTAAATTAAGTCAGGTTTTTGTTTAAATAAAAATTTTTTTTGGCTATAGAATTAATTTAATAGTAGTTGAATAATAAATTCTAATTAAACGGAGAGGTGAAATAAGGAACTATTAAGAGTCGCGCATTTTGAAGCAATGCTAGAAATTATGAATAGTGTATGAGTACAATTTGTAGTGTATCGTGTAATACATGGTCATACTTCTAGTCCTTTGTCTGAACCGGGCCTTTGGCGTAATAGTCAATCATGCTAACCACTACAACACTGTGCTCCACGACAGAGCTGTTATATCAGCCTTCTTGCTTTCTTTACAAAATATCAAATCCTGAAATACTAATGGAATGACTATGATTTGCATACATCCAAAAAACAAACACTCTTTTGAAGTAAACAATGTGGCTATAACCCGTATGAAGAATCGACTGCGCTGCCTTAAATTGTCGATATACAATCTCTTTACTGTCCACGAAATATGATCTTGATATTTTTTTGTGGTGATTTCCATCTTCATAGGGAAATAACATTTGGGCTTATGACAAGAAACTCAACACCGGGCAGTTAAAGCCCTTCTAAAACCATTTCATAATGAAATGTACAGTGTAAGTACCCAGCATTTCTAAATATCATAGTTGAAAGAAATTTTATTTTGAATATAAAAGCTAAAACAAATCCAACTTTTATTATAAGAGATCGATATCCGAGCCGGATTATTAGAAAGTGATTTCGGTAGTCAGACACATTTTGCCAGGTAAGGTCAATTGATATATCATCATGCCAAGAATTTTACCTTAGATATCTTGTTATAGGTGATTTTCAATTAAAATAAGATCAAATGCTATCAATATTATTACGTAAGATGACATTGTTCACTGCCACCTGATATGTTGTTTCACATGGTGGTGGTATTCTGATGAACGATGTATATACTGTGTGAAGTCTAACTGTTTCAAAATGTGTATATTTCCTAATTGGATAAAATTAATTAAGTTAAACTAATAAAGCGATCGACATGAGTTATCCGACATCAAATCACAGTATTAAATCTAAAATTACTTCGCCATGACTTCAAATACAGATATGCCATTGGACAAAAGTTAGCTATCTGTGTGTCAACGAGTGACCGTATTAAGTCGTCTGTGACGTCATAAAACCATTGTTCGTGACGTCACTGAAGCGGGCCGTCGCAAGGGAAGGAAGGCGTTTTCTGAATATTTCCATGCGTTTGAAATGAAATTGAATCGGTAATAAAGAAATTATTACCCTCGGAAGTGTGTCATATGCCTTTTACGAAACTCGTACGAATTTGTGTGTAACCCTCGCTCTCGCTCGGGTAATACAAAAATTCACACTCGTTTCGTAAAAGTCATATGACACACTTCCTCGGATAATAATCTCTATTTATTGATATCAATTAAATATTATTCATTTTTAGTTATAGACAGCAAATACAATGATTGAAACCCCTCTGAATTCTGTGGCAAACCTTATGAATAATTCATTCAAGGCACATACATCACATTGGATCACATTGGAACTTCGTAGTGATCAATAAGATGTATAACGTTTTAGTGCTTTAAGGGTAATTTCAACATTAAGCCTCTGTATCTGATATCTGATACAAAATTAAAAAAGTAATTTTCAGATATTTTATCCGGCAGATGTAACACCTTTTCTGTACATTACCAATTCACCATTATTGCCAATAAATCCCGTTATTACTGCACAACTTACAGAAATGTATATAATATCAAATTTTTTATTATTTTAAAATTCAAAATGTCAAATTCAAGTTTGTATCTAATCGTAAAATATTTTCATTTAACGATATATTTTCTGTAAGAATTATCGTAAAGAAAATAATATTCAGATATCAACATTTCAATCATTTTCCTTTTCGAAATAAAATGCTTTCAAATATCATTTTAGTTTAAACTTGTCTGTCTATTTAAATAGAATATAAACTATAAGCGATTTTTATCTCATGCGCGAGGGTTTATTATTTAGGATTAATTTATCACTTTTACGCGCACGTGACGATATAGACCGCTTAACAAATACGGACAACATCTGAAAGGTGAGTCCATCTGAACATTTGAGGGATTAAATCACTTGCCATCGACAACCATGGGCTATAGAGTTTAAAATGTTTTTTATAAATATAATTTTACAATCCTGAAATCTCGTGAACTTATATATTGTGAGTAGTATAAACAGCAGTTGATGCATGCCGATGTGAGAGTTGTTTTCAAAAATTCTTGTGTGTCCATGTAAATGGTCGAAAAGTTTTTCAGGATACACGGATTTTAAAAGGGATGTACGTCTCAGTTATGGAGGTACAAGTTTTCCATTTCCTGCTTGTCTGTCCACATGTACAAAAGATATACTGTAACGAACCAATTAAGCAAAATTAAATCGTGAACACTCACGCCTAGTTGTATGAACCTTTAACTCTGAAAATGTAAAAGATGAAAATATTCAATAATTTGCTTTGGTCAGCATTGTTGAACTAATGCCTTCAAAGCTGAGATAATCGTTGTTTTAACGCATCAAACTCGAAAGAATCTCAAAAATATAATAACCGTGCAATAAATGATTATAACTGAAATATATAAAATTGTACATCACTTTGTATTTAGCCTGGAATTCGGTTAATTTATTCTTTCACTCAAGATTCATATTTAAGTTTTTGATATATAGGTTAAGAATATGAGTTGATTACAATGTGAATACATGTAGACATATTCTAATATACACATCCAATAGGAATTTCTTTATTTCTTGTGATAATGATTTCATCCACGAAAACTTTCATTCACTATAGAGTACGCTTGTGATAAACTAGGCGTCAAACGAGTTAAGTTGTTGCTTTCTAAAGATATGGCCTCTCCATTCGAAAGAACGTCATTATATCAAAGGTAATGATGTAACAAAAACGATCGTTTAAACACTATCCTATTAATTCTAGAAGTTTTGGCTCTTTCTATTTTACACATAGAAATGGCATATCAAACATCCATGGAACACTCCTCAAAAGGTCAAGAATTCCTTCCCACCTTCTTTTACCTTTGACGTTTATTTGATGAATGCCCTCTATGGAGTTTTTGTTAACTAATGAAAATGACATTTGCTACGTAAGCATTTTCTATCCACGAGGTTCCTATAACATCCTTATATCGTTTAGCACAAATCCTTCATATCGCCTACAACTTCTGTTCAGGGTTATGTGTACCATGTTTTTATCAACCAATGAAATTTCGTTATTCAAAAAGCCTGAAGTAAAATATCTTGTATTCAACGGTTCCGTCATCCGGGTACTGCTACTATTGCTTCATGCAAGTCATTTCTTTGGCTGGTTATTTATAGCGATACGAGGCATTAGCCCTGCTCGATGTCAGGGTGGTGTAGGAGCTTCGTGGATCCTAATACGGAGCAGTATGAGTAATGGTTGTCGATGGTCATTTGTAAATCAATTATAAATTCCACAAGGCCCATTCCTAATATTGTCCCAAAGGGAGGGCTGATACTTTATTTGTAACAATTAAACAGAATTTATAAGTGATGAGTGTGATAACACGATACTGACAGGGACTTTTAAAAAAGGGAAATGCTACGCTGTTTGCAATCGTGAAGTTTAATTGAATTTCATAGATATTAATGGCCGGGCATTAGATGTAAAGCCGTTAGTGTTTGAACATGGATCTGCAGAGGTTTTGCTTGATCAATAGATTAAATAATGGATTATTTTATACAACAGTATAAACAAAGATTTATTGATTTTGACACTAAAAAGGAGTAACTTATCTAAAATTTAATTAATTGATAAATCTTTATCGAAATATTAAATTGAGAATTGACTTTGTTATCCTGTGTAGGTATATCTTTTTTCAGACCACGCTCTTGTTGAAATATAGGAGTGAAGTCAAGAGACATGAGCCATTTCTCCCCTACAATTCTAAACTCTTATCTTCATCGTTAAACAGAACTTAAATGAATCGATGGCCTCTTTACGAATAAACTTGGTTATTTGCAGAAATCGGTACCCGTGACAATGATTTAAAATTGCATTTACCAGACCCAGAGGAACGTGTTGTGGTTGTAATATTGATACCACCGTTTCTGGGTATATTATGTCCATGAATTCCCTTCCCTCTGGATAACTGCAAATGAAACCAGCGCTCACCTGCATCATTATTACCCTATGTGTATGTGTATATTATGTATTGTACATATATTTATATATTTTATTCATTCAGTATATTTTTATGTGTAAATAAAAGAATAGTTGCCAGCCTCTTACTTACCTCACTGCATATTGCTGAGGTCCGAATGCTGCATTCATAACATCTTTCAAAATAAGATAAGTATTTATATTATTGTAATTAGTTTACATAG
The DNA here is from genome assembly GCA_921293015.1 of Phorcus lineatus. NCBI lineage: Eukaryota > Metazoa > Mollusca > Gastropoda > Trochida > Trochidae > Phorcus > Phorcus lineatus. Next base: position 3,560,927 of record OV121084.1, read on the forward strand.
TCAACTTATTCATGGAAACTGATTTAAGGATTTTACATACCATCAAGCAAGAACTGATGATAGGTAATAAGTTCAAATATATGTTAGAAACGTTGACCTGCTTTTTAAAAACTCTTTCAATTTAAATATTCCAATCTTCTCTATCATAGCGCCAGCGTTCTAGAATCCAAATAGATATGATTAATTTGAGTGTTAAATTGTTTATGTGTGTCATAGGAAGGGCTAAGATATCATCCGGATATCAGAACCAATGTTCAACAGATTTGTGGTAGGAAAACAGCAAATCGGAAGAAAAAAAGGAAGAAGATCTTGATTAATAGGAAGAAGCGAGGAAGAGAGCTCTCCAATATAAGCCATTTGGTTCCTGTTGTATAGCACTTCCTTGATTATGCTGCACGTACATGTAGGATGTATATATACTTACGCATGCATCATCTTGTCTTGATATGAATCCTAAATTTTAAAAGTATCAAAATGTTTGACATTATCTTAAAAATAATTAGTCACATCAAGATGATCGAAATAACGCTGATAAACGAATTTAAAGGCATAGGGCATGCAACGAAAATATATACATTTACATGTGTTTGAATCTGCTAGCTTAGATTCACCGTTTCTACAGTGAATGTAATATTATCTATGTTATACTATCTGTTCATAAGTTTAAAAATACTTTAAAATCTTATTGTTCAAGTTTAAGTTTCTAATTTTACATGACAATATTTTATTTGCGTATTTATGTCTGTCTATCGTAACTACAATTACACGTTGTCCCGTGGTAAAATGACAAAAACTTCTCAGTTGCTCCAAAGTCATCATCCGTTTGTGAATTGACAGTATAATAACACCGATAGAAGCAATTTAATTAATCTTTACAATGTATCTGATTCCAGAATTGAAACCTACTGGCGCTTTAGATAAAGGCCACACTTGCAAAGTATGAGTATTATTATTAGGCTTTGACCTACAGATAATTTTGTGTTGAATTAAGGATTACTTACCGATGGGAGAGAATTACTTACGAGTTAGGTAAGGGTATGTACAAATTATAGTAGAGTTGAACTGTCTAAACTGATTATAGATATCTTTTATACAACGTTTAAGCTAACATGCAATATTAAAGTACGTGTGATTACTATATGAGTAAGAGTACAGGACATTTCTCAAGTACAATTTCTGTACCTTTATAAAAGCCTTCGGCCGTGACGTCATAACTTATTGATCTTTGAAGCTTGCTATTTTTCAAATAATATTTTTGTCCAAAAAATTAAGGTAATAAAATCTATAACAAAACTTATACAAATCGAAAAAAACCGAAATTACTTATGTTAAAATGTAGTCTAATCGTCGCTTTAATTCGAAAACTATGAATATAAACGTTTTAAGACAGTTTCACTTTTTCGGATATTAACTCGGAATTAATCAAAATGATAAACTAGTATTTAAAGGTGAAGTAATAAAATCAGTGTCCAAATTTCATATATAATCAATAATAAAAGTTTATTTCTATTATTCGCAGGAAGAAATTGTAAGTATTCAAGCAACAAGATTGTCTCTGTGAACTGTTTTGTAACATCCAAGCTTGCCAAAATTTGTGATCCATTATGCCGTAAAATATACGAAGATAAAAAAAATAAGCAGTCCTTTAATGCATATATTGTTTTACATTTCACAGCTCGAAGCCGAGGAGAACCATCACTTCATACATGTAGGTAGGAGACACGTGATATGGGGCTTAACGGCTCTTTCAAGAGTTTTTCACTTATCTCGCGGCTGAGGGTATTATTGCAGGGAGAAAGCCCGCAACACCATTGTGTCTCTGCATTGCGGTGAAACCTGCGAGCATCGGCTGGAACTAGCGAACCATGGGTGCTTCTACCATGGGTAGCATTGCACCCAAACCTTAATGCGAGGACAACAATTCTCTACCGCGGACAAAGTTGCCGAGCCCCTGGGTGGTTTCGAACCATGGACCTCCTGATCCGAAGCCGAACGCGTTAACCACCGCGCTATCCCGCCCCCTTTCCGCATAGGGGTGGTGAATGAAAGGCCAGGTACACGAATGTGACCTTCTGATATTTGATATATGTTCCACTTATATTATTTCAATGATGTTGTACGTATAGGTAAGATGTCAGTGTATTCTTTACCTTTAATTGAGCATAGCAGTGAACTTTTACATGATTATATTGTCTTGATTCATTTCTCATGTATCTAGTTAAAGATTTTTATCCCCTGCAGTAAAACCGAAAGGGGACCATATCGGGACATTGTACACAAAATGCCTGCCTTGAAAAATTAACTCCTCAGTTTATTGGTCAATCTCTCTGGAACTTTACACATGTTTTGGGTATACATTATTCATGTGAAATTCGTGATGTGCATAATGCATATTTGTCATGTACGATGAATATTGTAAGAGTTATGACCCCTTTTCTTGGGGCGCTAGTATCCCCAAAGGCAGAATGACAGTACTGCGATATCAACTCCACCAAAAGGTGTTTTATCACCCAATCTTAAGATATAAACATGTGTTTGATATAGATCAGTGATGTGCATCTTGCATATTTCTTATGATGCCAAAAACATTTTAAGAGTTATGGTCCTTTACTTAAAGTGCTGATCATTTCTGATTAAAAATTACACTACCTGTCTTGCAAAATTACAGTATCTATCTTGCAAAATTACACTACCTGTCTTGCAAAATTACAGTAACCGTCTTGCAAAATTACACTACCTGTGTTGCAAAATTACACTACCTGTGTTGCAAAATTACACTACCTGTCTTGCAAAATTACAGTACCTGTCTTGCAAAATTACACTACCTGTCTTGCAAAATTACACTACCTTTCTTGCAAAATTACAGTAACCGTCTTGCAAAATTACGATACCTGTCTTGCAAAATTACACTACCTGTCTTGCAAAATTACAGTATCTGTCTTGCAAAATTACACTATCTGATTTGCAAAATTACAGTATCTGTCTTGCAAAATCAAATCCTCCCAAAGTGTTTATCACTCCAACTTAAAATGCAAACGTGTGTTTACAAATCAGCAATGAGTTTAATGCACTTTTGACATGACGCCATGAATATTTTAAGAGTTTTTACTCAGTGAGCTAAACCTTTCAAATTCAGAATGAGAGTGCCTGACTTACGAATCAACTCCTATATCAAGTTTGATCAATCTTTCTTAAACTTTTCTTATAATTTGTATCATTGATGAACATATAAGATAGTATAAATGTTTATGGTTATGTCACTTGTATGAGATCTAGAGCTCTTCACTTCCTTCTTTCAAAGTGAAGATAAACTTTAACCATGGCTCTTCAGGGCAATTGGTCAGTGATCAAACTTTGATACTCGATATGTGTATCTCTTATGATAAGACCATTCGAAAAAGTCATATTTTCAAAGCTTTTGACCGTGATCTTGCTTTGTTTGCATTTCCTGAAAATTTAAATATTTGCCTTTAGCTTTGATGTTGTAGTTATCAGCCTTTGATCTTTGAGCTTTATTTATCCTTACAACATGCCATTGAGATGAGGTTACAATTTTGAACCCAATCATAGACCATCATTTCGATCATGATTACAAGTTTTTACCCATAATGATAAGTGGTGACATATTTTCAATAGGATCACATGTGCACATATCATTTTCGCCTCGCAACGAGTGATTCAGTTCGAGTTACCGTATTACATCGTCTGTGACGTCATGAAACCATTGTTCCGGACGTCACTGCAGCGGAACGTCGCAATGGAATGAGGCCGTCTGAATATTTTCATGCGTTTTAGAATCGGCAATAAAGACAGTATTACGCGCGGGGATGTGTCATATGACTTTTCCGAAATTTGTGCGAATTTGTGTATTCGCTCGAGTAATGAAAAAGTTCACTATTTTCGTAAAATTCATATGACACACTTCCTCAGGTAATTATCTGTTATATAACATTATTAAAACCCTTCCGTTTAATGCTTATAGATAGTTATAGGATAAATAAAACTTTTAAAAAGAATGTTGCGAATTTGTGTATAAACCTCGCTTTCGCTCGATTAATGGAAAAGTTCATACTCTTTTTGTAAAAGTCATATGACACACCTCAGGTAATTATCTGTATATTAACCTTATTATAACCTTTCAGTTAATTGCTAATAAGTTGTTATAGGATCAATGAAACTTTTAAAAAGACACACTCAAGGACATGTGCTCTCGGAGCACTTATCAGGATTATGCAACCTTATTCGTTTTGGTGATTCTTGTAGGAAAATAATTTAGTCTAACCACATATATTGCTATTGAAAATAATTACTTAGATCCAGAAAAATATTATTTGTTATAAAACAGATGATGTGTCAGTCACACCATGGATTTTCAAGGCCATATATGGTGTGGCAAAGAGCGAGACACAGACAAGGATTTGTTTGTTTTATTCAGACATGATTGCACGAGCAGTGGACACAATACATAATCAGTGTTGCACAATACCACTGGCATCACATCGCTTGAGAGTTATCCCCACTTTTTACTTTTTAACAATTAGCAAAGGAAACAATTGCGAAATAATACAAAAACAAACTAATTTGAATTTCAAGAAACCTTATGGACGAAATCAACCAATAAAATGGAATTGATGTTTTTGATACAGGACAAATCTTTGTTAACGGAATAAATCAATGCAACTTCAGAAAAAAATCCATTAAGAATCATTAATGTTTTTATTAACTATAAAAGTAACTCGGCAAAGAAAATTATTATAACTGCGAAATAGGATATATGTGAAAGGTTACCGGTGAAACGTTATCAAAATCAATAAGTTTATGAAACCGTAGATGATTGTTGATTAAATTTGTGCGATGTAGGTTAAAAAGTAGGATGTTACTATCCTCGATTTCTGGTCAATATTTAACAGCTTACAGGGAAAATTATTCGTGTCTATAAGAATTGTAATACGCAATGCTATGGAATATTTGTGGGCTATATCCTTCTATGTATCTATTGTGTCTGTTTGAGAGACATTTTAGAGGTAAAGAAAACTGAAAACACAACGTGAAACGAAATTTCGATATAGCTAAAATAAAAAATGTTGACTGTCTATCAAAACCTTGTTTCTCGATTGTCATATAGCACGCGAAGTATACACATGTATAAAGAATAATAGAGATATATTTTAAGTGTAAAGAAAAGGTTGTTTGTACGTTAAGCAGATAAGTCATGTGTTTTAAGACAAGATTTTTGTTTCCTAAATCAAATATCTAAAAAATAGTTGAAATATTCGCGACAAGTGGAGAAAATATTGAATGTCCGAAAAGACAAATATAATAAATTATAACAAATATGAAAACTTATAATGTATTTACATCAAGTATGAAGGCAACCTCAATGACAAGAAATACGACACAAGACCGTGAATAGGTACTTACAAGGTCTTTGAAATCAAATACAAAAGGGTAATGTGACGTTTTACCTTATGGTCATGGTGATACAGCATAATTAAGTTCGCCCCCTATTAATCGTTAACGATTGGTAGCATATGTCTGATAGATAAAGGCATGAAGATTCAATTAAAAGCCAACTATAATCACACAATTCTGATAAAACAGTCTTAACGACGATTCTTAGTGACAACAATGTGCTAAAATGCCCAACGTGATATCAATCGTTAACGATTTATGGACAGGGCGAACTCATCAATTGGTAAAAGATTCAAATATGACATATCTTAGAAACTGTTCTGGCAGTGAGGTCGTTGACAACCCATTTAGAGGTCTACGACATTTTGTGACACTATGAATATACTCATAACCATCTTAAGTTGGTAGTCAAATCGTCCTTTCACGCACTTTGTCGATGCTTCACACACCCATGCACACATAAACAATAAACAAATTGTCAATTAAAATCATAGCACTTTCACATAGTAGCGTGGCACGGAAGCGGACGTCCAGACATTTACAACCAACACGGCGCACGGACAACGTCCATTAATCACATTCGTACCACTGACACTGAGAGGTTGACAAAATCTAACAAGAGTTCTTAAAGCCATTAAACAGCACCAGCAATCCCTCGGCATGTCATGTCCCTGTCTCCAGTCTCATGCAGCGAGCAACTGGTCTCCTGGAATGTTCGTTGAAACACACAAATCGTCAAAGCTCTGATTCCAAGGTTTGTCTCAAGTCCTTCGAGCATCAACAGATTAAACTGTCGTCCGTAGAGCGAATACTTCACAAACGAATACGCTTCTGAACATTACACGAGGCTTTCGTGTCTACGTCAATGAATACTGAGAATTAACGTGAGAGGTTCACACGCTAATGGCGCGAGATGTGAACTGTTCACCATTTCTTCCCTTCCAGAAAGTGACTCGAGCGGCTGGTCAACAAGTGACCTTGACCTGGGTGTCGTCTGCTACCAGCAGGTCGAGTCCATTCCTGGATTGGCCCACTGTCAAACGGGGGGCACAGAGTGATGCAGGTGGTGATGGTGATGGTCGATGGGTGGGGAGCAGAGGTAGTGGGGTGGGATGGGCTCTGACTTGACCAGGGGCATGGACAGGTTGAAGTCTCTGTGGCCGTAGTCGTGGGGCATCATGGGCTGGTTCATGTTGCACATCTGGTGCATCGCCTGCTTCATGTTCTCCTCAACAAGCTCTCTGCTGCAACAAAAACACACGTTTAGTGTCAGGTCATACACGCACATCATCACATGTCAAACAAAATTATCATTCCATTAAATGGAACATCTGAATGTTACATATAGTTATGTCTTCATAGTCCCTCCTTTGAAAAATGCCCTCTCGGACTGATAAAGGCGTATGACATTACATGTATATGTATTCGTTATTCAACTTCAATGATAGTTGTACTGTATTATTATGGACAACAGGAAGAGTAATCCTATTGCATTATTTAGGACCATAACTAGTGACATCGTGAGTCGAGCTGGAAGGTACATAAGACAAGCAATGCAAACATCTTACCCTATGGAGATGTGGATGGCAAATTTTCAGAAGGTTTTTTAAAAAGTGAATTTTTGCGAAATCGAAACTTTTTAACGCGTCAAATGAAGCATCATTCTTTTCCACTTGACATATTGGAAGAGTCATTTGAAATAAAACAAATAAACATGATGCAGTTTTTCCTAAATCATTATTTGAATATGAAAAATCTAAATGTCAAGCATGATATAAAAGCGACGTAATACACATACGTATGGTCGAAAATTAGGTTCGGCATAAAATGAAACTCGTAAAAGAAGGTCAGCGTAAAAGATATCCTGTATCGTCTATAAGGTTGGGAGACTAATCCGGTGGCACGATCACATGGCAAAGTCTGGAATCTGAACGAGTTTAACACTAATTCCAGGAGCATAAAGTCAATCAAATGACTGTCAGTTTGTCCCTTGGGAGAATGTCACTGATCAGAGGACACTGTGATTCTCAACTAAGTCAACTGAAGTGCTCTGTCTAAGCCTGACATGTCCATCCTGAGGGACGGGATGGAAGAAGATGTCCTATTCCGGGGGAGGGGGTAGATAGGGAGGGGTTTGAGGTGGAAGATATCCTCACCCGAGGGTGGGGGGGATTAGATAAGGAGGCGAGAGGGGGGTGGTGGGGGGGGGGAGGGGGGGGGGTGGTAAAAAGAAGATATCCTCTCCCGCCGGAGGAGAGGTTAGGTAGCGAAGGGTGGTGTGATTGGAAGGATATGTCTTCTCCTGAGGGAGGGGAGGTTACATTATGGAGTGGAAGAAGATAGAAGAAGGGACAAAGGAAGGGGGTCGTATGGAAAAAGTAAGGGCAGTGTAATAAATGGAAATGTAACATTATATGATATATGTAGGAGGGGGGTGTCGGGGACATGAACACCTATAACTTGGTTGGCGACGTTGCCCATTGCATATTGACTGTAATCTGCAGCAGTGATCAGACACTGAGAGTTCTACAAACAGGTCCAGGATGTGCCCCAGTGCTCCCAATGAGCGTATCAATCATCTGGATCTGCTGGGTGACACTGCCACATCAGATCAGCGCCCATCTCGCCACACATCTAATCGCCATCAATCAATGTTTGGCTATGGATCATTAGAAAGTTCATACGGACATTGTTTTGGGGAATATGTCTCTGCTCGGCTGGGCCAAGTCTATTACTTTATGCTTTTCCATCAATCTTGTCTGTGACGCGTCTGTGATCAGTGGGTGATCCATCGGGGTGGATCCCTACAATGTACCCCCTGCCTCTCTATACATGGGTCGCGCTGCCTCCACTCGGGATGGTATGTGGGTCATTGTCAGGGGATAAGGACTCTGTCATTCGTAACCTTGGCACATTGTGGCCAGAAAAATGCTTCTTTACTTGGTGAGGGGAGTTTAAGTTCTTCTTTGTGTGCTCTGGGGCCAAGAAAATGTCTTATCCTGTACAAAAGCTTATTCCGGATAAGCGTTAGAGGACTAAAGTCACTGGATAGTAACTTATTAAATTAATATATTATACTTCTTTGTTGTGTAAACAATTACAAGTTTTAATACATAGCAATAACATATGGATTAACGTCTTTATTCATATGAGCACACAATAAAAAACAACAACAACAAAGGTTTATGGAAACTATTACTGTTCATTTGAAATCAAAATTAGGTCCAAACTCAGTGACTACAAAAAGTAGATAAAACAAAAAAATCTATGATAACTATTTATAAACGTTTCACTAATGTAGTTCTAAATAGAATTAGTTATCAAATTGCATTTATTCATTTCCGTTACTAATAGGCCATGCTGTGAAATAACATTGTAATATGAATATCATAAACACGAAGATGACAGAAATTGCAGGTGTAACTTAAATTATGTTTAAAGATAAATTCTGTATTCAACAATGTGCATCCTATTCCTGTGCGTCCTCCTACACTAACCGCTGTTTTGATTTTGGCATAAAGTTGATAAAATTATATAGTCGACTAACATAGACAGTTTATTTGAAAGTAATATCTACCCAAACGATGATTGCAGTTCAAATATTTTAATATATACTGGTTACTCAATAAATTATTTTGTGTTTTTTTGAGTCACAATTTGATTCATCCAATTGAAAACAAAACTCTTGAAGAAGAGAAATTTCGAAACGATGTAACCAAAAATGGATGAACATTCTTATCGTATCACATCATCATATTGTAACATTAGACAGTCATTATAACTGTAACTTCAATTCCGGTAACCAAAAACAAACATTTAATGTATTACTACATTAATCGTCGTTAATCCTTTAATACTCAAAAGGTCAGTAGATTTAGAGTTAACAAAGCATGAGAAATCATTTTACAAGATAAAGTTCAAATATTGAGTAAGCGCGTTTCGCTTTATATTAAATGTAGTGTTCTTAGTTGACTATAGGTAGAAAGTAAATCAAATCAAATCAACCCTTCTTCAGAAGTCTTATAGGGGTGGTATTAAGAGATAAATGCTCTTGTATATTCCGTTACTCTTCTTAACGACAGTAGAGTTAATAACATCAAATGAAGCCCTCTTTACAAGACATCGAGTTGACAGTGAGAAGGCACGAGTGTCTATGGCTAATCACTAGAGGATAGTCCAAGCGACAGTCGAACAAATTGTTATTCATAATATTTAATATTTAACTCCCCCAGCATAATAATGCCTCTTGACTAGGAAGTCTATATTTCAGTCGACCATTTTTTTATTATCTGACTCTCATTAAACAAAATCATTTTCATGAATATTTGATTCTTCGAGGGTGAGTCTAACTCGAAATTGGCCTAAGAGCTCGAAATCCTGAAATCAGGAACCCTGCAACCACTGGCGTCTGGTCAGTGTACGGAGTGACGGCAGCGAGCAACACAAAGGAACGTACAGCTTATTATCTTTATTCTCTTTGTTATAGAAACACAATAATGGTCGCCCAGCCATGCCTGTGGAAAGCCATTACAACCGGCGTCTCCAACGCCCATTTAATCAGCGCTGATCATATCACGCCGTAGCTTTTTACATATGGCGGCGAATAAAAGGGAGGATTTGTAATGTTTGACAAACTGTTTTTCCAGCACTTATGGTTGATTAGCAGAACGGGTTTTAATTTAGTTACAACGCGATCGCGTGAAAGATCTGCCCGCAAATGCATTTTGGTAATAGATTTCTCGCAATATATATCAGGTGTTAAAAGAGTTGTTAATGATATACATGTCATCTTTAAGAGCACATACGTTTCAATGTTGTCGAGCAATAGTTGTTGATCTGTTTATTCAGTTTATTAAATCAACATTAATGTATATTAGTATCATTATATACATAACATACTGCTACCAAAGAAGATAATCGCAATAACATGATATTTCATATTCACTCAACGACGATTCTGAGATCTTATTCTGGCTGCAGGCGATAAATGCCCTTTTCAGGAGATGTCCCGATTTAACATTAGAATTTGATATATTCTAAATTCTAACAGGCGTTGTAAACAAAGAGACACGACTAAACCCAAACTGGTTTAGTGCAGTAAGCTATCTCCATATACGCCATGTATTGATATACAAATAAGCTACAACGATGTACATGCAGAGGGAACCCTTACCAGTCACAAAGGTTCCTGTGATTGTTCAGATTTTACACCACCGTGAATGAGTTGTGCGAGTGTACAGGTGACCCAGCCTTTTCTATTCAATTTAGATAAGGAAGTAAATAATACACCACCCCACCCCGCATTCACATATTGTATCAAATTATATTCTTACTATTTATCTCCTCAATGGAGTGATTAAATTTTTCTTTCATTATCTGTGAATCTGTTATTTTATTTTTGTGCATGATAAGTCCGTCTATCTGCATGCGAAGTTTCAACAATTAAGGCACCGTATGGTTATACACACCTTTACAATGTATAAATGACTACAGAATAAACGGTCATGTTAAAGCAAGCATGACGGCCGGGCTCCATAAAGTAGCTGAATTCCACTATAAAATTATCACTTGATGCATCAGTAATGCTTTGGGAATATTTCAGCAGTGAACACCGTTCTGCCTATATGCCCCCGTAATCAGCAATTTGTATACTGGTCCGTGTTTACCTTACGTGATAACTTTGTAAACAGCCAGAGTAAATTTCACGCCTGGATGAATCACGACACATAATAAAACAGCTATTTGAGTTCTTGTTGAACGGGTGAAAAAGTTATCTTTACATACCTGAGCGAGAATAGCATTAATATAGGTTAATTGCACGTGTAAATATGACTGAATACACCTGTATTGAGATATAGCTGTTTTCCGAGTGTTTATCATTCAAGATGGACACACTTCAAACATGATACCCTTGGTCTTGTTATCTAAGATGCCCGTGACATTAACACTTTAGAGAATTATCAACTCCATGCACTCAAACCATTGAAGAACCATTTTGTGAGCCCAGTGTAAGAGTGAAAAGTATATTGAGTTAAGAATGGTTTCTGAATAAAAGACTGAAGTTGCGACGTTCAACATGGCATGTTGTTTCACTCGCTTAAACGAAGGTCAAACATTCCCACTGAGAGCTATCAACTATAACATCATACATTAAATACAAACAGGGCTTTTTAAACTCAGAGAAAGTTACTATAACTATTACATAAGTACATAATACAGAATGTAATAGCTTATATTTAATTTATTGATGATTTCGTTTCCAATAGAAAAATAATCTTTTATCACTCTAGCGTTCGTCAGTCGTGATCTGATCTTGACAATGGCGCCCGCATTGCCTCGTAAGACGTCTGTCGAAAGGCACAGGGAAAAATAAGAGTCTGCACAACAAAAAATAGCACATTCTAATCACTAACGTTTATCTTCGCATAATGGAATACATGTAGGTTTTCAGATCCAAATTTGCATGAATCTAGAAAGTGAATCGGCCAATAGAAGCTTATTGATATAGATTAACCCTTCATTGTCAAAGTTGAAGGTAAATAATGAGATCCTTTATATTGCTAACATCCGTACAGAATGATACAGCGCTAAGTCAGCTGTTGTTGCAATCTCAAAATGCAAAGCGAAGAGAAGGGAAAAACAACTCAAATGGTTTAAAATCCATTTGTATAACGCGTCCAAAATATTTCAGATGAGAGCTGATGGTGTACACACTAAGCTACACACCCATGAGCTTTTCGGTTAACATTAGTCTGTAGGCCAGACCCTGAATTAAGGTAGAATCCTAAGCAAGTCTATAAAAAGATTTTAAAGCTTGATGTCACTCACTGAAATTTCAGTTTTCTTTTCATTTCATTTAATATTTTTAAATTTTTCGATCAACTGATGCAGTTTTCATTTCAGAGTCTAATTGTTAGACTGGATGTAATGTAATCATAAACACCAACTCTTGATTTGATAAACTCAAGAATTCAAGAAAATAACGGACAGAAACGCTTCTACGAGTTAGCAACTTTAGTCAGTATAGGGCGTCACGAAAGTAATGTTGTTTATAACGATATTTAATGACCTTGGACAGCTATTCTTATTTCCATTTCCGGTAAATATATCTTACAACAAAAACCAATGGTTCCATAACTGTGTATAAAGCAACGTAACGGTAATTTGCATGAAACGAAATCTACAGATTTCATAAAACACCTCTTGGAACTATTTCCTAAAACAATCAGTCGAAACAAAAAGATGTTTCCTAAAATATATATTAACAAACATACAACGTATGGTCTATGTCGACATCAACAGCGTTACATACTTTGAATCATTTTCTCAAATTCAAATTCAAATTCCTCACAATGGTTCTTTTTGCAACAAAATATCAAGTGGTTTATGACAATTCACATAGAAGTAAAACTACACAAAATCTTGGAACTAATTTTTTTCATAACAGAAAGGAATATTGTTCCAAAATTGAGTCTCTGGTCACATAATTACAAGTCATTGAAACATCAAATGATTCCGTAAAAACACGTGTTCGACCTTTACATAAAACATTATTTTCTTATTTTCTCGTAAATAAATACGTGCATGAGTATAGAACATGTGTTTTATAAATGAAAATAAAATTCTTCGAAGAATTTCCTTAAACTAATAGGAACTTTTTTCCTATTTTTTCAAATAAAGAGGTACCAGAAAAGATTACTTTTGTAAGTATTTATCATCGCCGCATCCATTCATTGTATTGTGAGTCCATGAAAGACCGGCCCTGCCCAGCCTCTGAAGGGTGACCCCGCCCATATATCTTCCTCTATCTGCCTCTACCTCCCCAGTTATCTTTCCACGTAGGGTCTGTTTAACGTTACAAACAAAACATCCTAACCCGCAGAAAGACCTTCCTGATTGTATCAATTTGTTGCTCTGCCATTTCAATGTCTTTGTAAGTTGACCCATTTCTAAGGCAATGTAACGATTTCTTGAATTCTATTTTCCCTCAGCCGATAGATTGTTCTTCTTTTAACGAGCGTTGTAAATACGGACTCAGTTCAAAGGAGGGTATAAGGTTACAAAGCATTTAACGTCTAACCGAGTAATACAATACGAATGGGCGCGTTCCAACGGTGATTGTTGCATGGATTATGTACACTATCATGCAACGATAAATGCAATTGAAAAAGATTTGTTACCTACCAGGCCAAACTAATAGAAATACATCGCACGTTTACACCAGTGTTATTTTACAAAATGCTAACAACCCCCCCCCCCCCCCCCCCCCCCCAAAAAAAAAAAACCAAACAAACAAACAAACAACAAACCAACATCTATAATCGTAATCACTATTTCGGATATTTCTATTTTCACATTTGTAATTTAAATTTCTTTCATTCAGACAGGGGGAATTCGACGTGACTACCTCTTAATATATGCTTGAACCTGCGTTAAATAGTAAATTATAATAACATTTAAACATTTGTAACTTGAATTCTCAAATCATGAGTGTTTACATTGGAGATTATTTATTATGATATTGTCATTCAAATAGCATTTATGGAGTTGAAAAATACATTTGTCATTCGCATGACACATTTTATGAAAAATACATGTTTACCAATCATCAGACAAACATTTACTTTGTAACCTTGAGTGGTTCTATAATGTTTTACTCAAGGGTTAGTGGTCATGAAAGTTTACTCAATCTTGATTCAGGGAAATCAGATGAAAACGAAGGCGACTATGAATGGCAAAAGAGAAAGGTTAAGCTGTATCCTTCAACAGCAATCAATCATGGCTCCCGGTGAGTGCAATATGAGATGGTATAAAAGGTAAGACACGAGAAGGGGGTGTGACCCCTGCCCAGAATTCACCCGGTCCAAACATCGCAGTCCGGGTTCTGCTTAGAGAACAATTTACACCCTCAATGACAATCTACACTTTAATTCGCAATTTGTCAACCAGAGGATTAAGTTTTCCCGGAGAAAAATGGCCTCTTTAAGTTAGCGAGTCATTGAATTTTAATAGAATTGGCTGTTTTCTTGTGACGTGTTCGCGCCGTCATGGGGACTTAACATTCCATTAAAGTCCCCCTGAAACGTGTTTTTATGCATTAATCTTGTCATCAGAAACACTTAGCCTTGTTCAAGATAAAAAATGTAATTATTTATCCTAGTTCAGTTGACGCCTTTTGACAGAAAAAGCGACGTGGTTATATTTCTGGTAACACGTAATTGAATTTAATGAGAAATTCCTATTTCTTCATTATCATATTCTGTTGTATTTTTCATGTCAAAATTAAAAAATGATTTCATTTCCTAATTTTTTAGATTTTGCTCGTAAATATTTTCTTCCTTTCTTTCACTCTGTCAAATATTCCCTGTGAACCTACTGTTCATCCTTCTTTTCAATTATGACAGTATGTCTTTTTACTGTCTCATGTTTCTTCAATAATTCCTTTTATTTTACAAGCTAATGGACAATAAACATATGATTAAAATTTATGACTATTTCTGTTGTTGGCGATGAAATGGAAAAAAAAAATTTTGGAATATGAACAACCTTCGCTAATGACTTTTTCATCGCTAACATTATTCCGTATAAATCATTAAAAATTACTTAAATATTATCCAAATCAGTCACGTGCACACGCCAGTTTAATTAACTGACCCGTAAATTAAACGCAGACAGCAGTAAGGTGTTTCATAGATAATCACTTTACGAAAAAACATATGGCAATCATTGCAATTAAACACAAAGATAAAAGAACAAAATATCATTTAAAACATTCCGTAAGCCATATGCCTAGTTCAAATAACGTAAGCTTTGTCCAAAATGTTCCTTAAAGGATTTTAATTACTTTCAATTCTACATATGTTCATGACTACAAATATCAAATTAAATCGTGAATTATTAATTATCTTTAAATACAAACTTAAAACGGAGTCAAATTTATATCCTACATGGTTTCCTAACCTTGACGAAACAAAAGTTATCAATGGCAGAGGAGCTAATTGATTGGTTGGCGAGCATGCATGACGTCACGACAGAGGCAGAGAGAGAACTTAGAGTGTAACGTTTCATCTGTCGACCAGCATGTGTTAGATGGGTCGTCAACACAAGCAGTGATCACCCAGCCGTGCACGTATGAGATTAGAGATCCGTGTCATTAATATTTCATTACAACACGACTATAGTCTCCTAAATGACTCTAAATTGAGATGTGTCTCAGCTTCCGAGATGAATTGAAAAAACTGATTCAATGCATTGGTTGATGTCCTTATTAGTGTTCTTGTGTTTATTTATGAGATGAGAGAACTCTTGAATTTCGCCATGTTGATGTAACTATTCATCGGGAATAACGATAAATAGAGAGGCAGGAACGCGTAAATTGTCATTTCAAAAGTAAATGTAATTTTTGGGGTCAAATTATAGGAAAGATTCTGTAAGAAAAGTATTTTGTAACCTTTTGAGGCCCCATTTATATTATTGTCCCACATGTTTAAATATTCATAGCAAACATTTCGTTTTTAAAAAGATTACACTTTTATTAACAATTTTCCTAAAATAAATAGTTTATTTGCATTAATTGTTATTTTACCATGGAAATATCATTGTATCGTTATGCTGTAAAATGTTGATTTTTTGTAAGACATCGTTAATTTGAAAAATGCCAATTCAAACGAATCATTATTGAATTTGAAAAAAAACCTTTCAACTATATTATAAGTAAAGAATTTCAATAAAAATAATCATGTTTTCGATTTATTTCATACTATTCACTAAATAATCTGTCTATAAAAATGAAATAAACTAAAGAGTTGTCAGGAACGCGTTAAATGGTAATGAGAGGTGTATATGAGTGACTTAAGCAGAAAGTAATGCCAAATTTGTTTGAATATTGATGACTTTTCAAGCCGTCGTTAAATACGAGTCATCTGAAATGATTACCAGTAACCATTCCACTTGACGTCTGACCTTACACTGACCAAGGGCTATCACCTGGTCAGTTTTGACACCTGTAATCAATGTAGGTCAGGGCATCCAGGTTTGGTGTCAGAGACGTGGTGCATTATTTATGTGAACAGTATACAGATAACAACAAGTGTCACATAGTGTCGACCTCGTTAGAAACTGCTGACTTAATTGTTCATCTAGGGAAAAGGTTAATGACCAAGAAATAATTTCTATATACATATGGATGCAGACTTTATACTAGCTTATCAGCCTTCTCATAGAGGTTGAAGTGTCATTATGGTTCGTGCATGTTTTTAATCGGTTTGTATATTTCATATTTGGAAACGACGGTAAGTATTTACTTCAAAGTGTATTTATGATTTATTCATCAAAGTGTTAATACTTTTCAAGACACTGACGTAACATAGAATCAACTCGAGAAGAAAACCGATAACGATATTTTCAAGATTTAAAAAAGAATCTTCATGAAACCTCAATAAATGTATCAAATCATTATTCCAGAATATTCATCAATTCCTTAAAATTGCAATAAAAAGTTAACTTCTACATCGGTATACACACAGTTCATCTATGGGTGAAATTACAAACTCAAATTGCTCTCACATTTGTTACTTACTACTGCATTCATGTGTGTGACAACTGATTTAAAATATAATAAATTTAACAAATTCCGAAATTTTCTTTCACTTCATCACTTTTCAAGTCGATGGATACCATTAACATTTTACTAATGGCGTCACGTATATATTTTAGATAGTTTTGGATGTGGTAAGCACATCAAAATAGCATATATTAACATTTTAAAAGGCAATAATTATTGGCCGTGAGCTCTTTGTCAACGAGTAGGTCGACTGATTAGGTAGACATGCATTACTAGTTGGCGGCTAAAGTTTACGTCTGATATTTCAAAAGGTTAATTCTATAAACACATGGTACCGACTCAATATTCAAGTATTCAGAAGTTGAAAGCATAAGCCATTGAGCAAGAATATGACAGATGAATAAAGTGATACTTGTACATTGTAAAATATCTTAAAAAAGAATCCTCAATATCATTTTGCTACAGAATATTGTAATTGATAAAATCAACCTTTACTTGAAAATTCATTTCAGTGCCATGAGAGTTGTTTTAACCACACGTCTAGCTAGTTACTGAACATTTAGATCTGTAAATACCACTAATTATAACATATAAAGACACAAGACCATTTTTCATATAAAATCATCTGCAAAGATCGACCTTAAAACTACGCCATGATCGTTGCCCTTTAAACATAATGTCAAGACAAGAAATGCATGAAATGTAGCAATTGTAAAAGTACTACATACAGTTATAAATACAAAGATATGCAATGTATCACAAAAATCATTGAACATGAAAACCCTTATTCATTGAATCACGTGTTTACCTTAAATTCAAACTATACCAAGAGCTGTAAACATGGAGAAAGTCATAACCAGACACCATTCAGTTTCGGACAATCAATAACTTTGGCATGTTCTTTCTTTAACTGGGAGCGTATTTTCATAATCATCAATACTTGTTACCAAGTAATGCGATACATGGTATTGCTAAGGGCATCCTTAGCATTACTTGACCTGAAACCTGCGCTCTTAACAACTTTGTACCTGTTTGATAAGCTACGGGCACTCCAGGCATTACTTTACCCGTAACCATTATGCGCTGGACAGGCCGTTGTGCGAGGTAGAGACGGGCGGAAGTGGCTAATGCGACGCCGACAGCGAGACGCGCGACTCTTCTAGAAATACATCCTACTTCCGCTCGCTTCTTACCGCAACTTGAGTTGGTCGCTCGGCGTTCCTTGGCGAGCCTTGATGTTCATCAAGTGTTCTTCAACCACTGCAGTTTGTTTCTCTCTGCGTGGGCAACAATCAGATAACGCGCATATACTTTAGTACTTTAAAATGCAAACTCCTAATTTTCCTGTCATCCACCGAAATGACGTCATTCATTGACGTCCGGCGATGAATTAAGACCAGTTTGGTTTGAAATACATGGGAATCAACTGTGACGAGGAAATAACACTCGAGTCTTTATATACTCAAGTATGTATACATTCTATAAAAAGAACCTTTCAACAATTGAATGGAAGTTTAACAATTGAAGGAAACAATCTTTGATCATCTTTAGAAGTAATGAAATATTATGTAATGTGTCCTACAAAACCTTTCTTCGTAAAAATCAATTTTAGCAAAGATTTTGTATATCCATGTTACGAACCGGATAATCAATATCCATTATAAAAGAAAACATCCGACAGGTTAATTTAACAATCCTGTTTCACGTATCATACTAATCATTTAAAAATGCAAATACGTATCAATCTTTCTGGAAATAGTGTTTAATTCAAACTCGTTATAAACTACATTTCACATGTAATCACTTCATTCAAAATTATGAACGATTACTAACTCCCCATTGATAAAACTAACCTGTTCTCCGATGAAGCATAAAGATCTAGAAAATCCCATTAGAAATATGATCATGATAATTTACTGGCATGAAGGGGGATGTTTACCGACTGAATACCGATCTACCGAGGAGTAATCTGCTTGTGACGAGCCAGTCACTGTGAAAGCGCCAGGACACAGAGGGCTTAGAGAGGCGAGACTCAACTGTGTCTTTATTGAAGGGCAGCGCTGCTTGATAATACCGCTACTACCAAATATTGATAAGCTTCGTCACATCTTGATAGTTTGCATACATATACAGAAAAAATACGAAAAGTCTTTACACTCCCGTATGGAATGATATTGTGTTTGATGATTGAAATATTTGAAATATTACATAACTCGATCAAATTAAGAAACATGTTTTTTTTGGGATAAAATGAAATACGTCATTGTTGAGTTGGTTGATTGCGTTTTGATAGTGAATTGGGTCGTTGATTCAATGTAAATTAAGTTCGTATGAAAAATCAGAAAAGCGTTTCCTGGTTTAAATGCAGATCTTGTCTATTATTTTCCCGAGCTAAGCAGTATTGTGGACTTTCACACTGTAAACATAATTTATCGCGTAATCAACGCATTTGATAACACCAAGTACCGTAATCAAAGATAGCAAATAGGTCCTTAATACACAAGCAGAATTTGATATATAATAATTATTGGATCATTCGAATATGATCTACTTTTCTTCTTTAAGAAGAATCTTAAGAAAAATAAAACTATTTTTAGTTTTATTTCAATATAAGTTGAATTGGCACATGCGATTTGATTTGAAACAAACATAGCAAAACAACATTCTTCTCAATTAAATGATCACATAATTTGCGGATTGCACTTACTTAGAGGCCGTGACATTTATGTATTTCAATTGAAATATATTTCATTACTTTAGAGATTTGGTGTAAAGGGCAAACTATGTTGTGTGAAACGAACTAAATGATATAGTGTCTAGTGCCGACAAAAGGACGCTGATGCTATCTCTTTTACTATAGTCATTTATTCTGAAACTGAGATTGACAGCTGATATTTAGTTGAATATCACCTGAGTAAATTTTTCAACAACATGCCTAAATATTTCGATCTACACGGCACAATTCGTACTCTTATAACACACCAAAAGTATAATTATACATTATATATATACATATTTCAACACCACGTGGTTTATGTATATATTAAACCACTCCAGTCATAAAAATCACGCTAAATGTAAAAACACGTGTATTCACTATGGTTAGAACAAATAGGCATATACCAATTGAAGTGTGTTTCATGAATGCTAGAATTAATGTCGACGTGGATTAATACGACTTGTTAATATTGATAATGATAATAGGTTGGTGTAAATAAGACAAATGTTCTTAATAGTTCAGGAAACGTTCCATGGCCATAATTCATACTGCCAGCTACATGAACACAAGTTAATGGTCATGTTAAATATCCATTACATATCCTGTAAAAGTTTCAAGTAATCAATGTACCATATTCATATTCAGTGAAAAAGTTTTATCTTGATTAAAGATATTTCTTTGATAAACGAATTCATTGATGATTTTTGGTAAAATAAATATTATTAAATAAATGGAGGTAACCGTGAGAATTCACATTTTCGGATTCTTCATTTTTATTTTAAATTTTGATAAATTAGATGGGTAGAATATAATGGCAGACATAGCATGTTTGTAAAAGTCAATGTTATTTTGTTGTTGAGGATTAATTGCGTATATCTTACCATCTCTCCTTAATGGACATGTGAAGACATTTCAGTAAATATTGATAACAATGATTTCATAGAAGACATGATGAGCTCATCAACTATGCCTGTCACTGAATGGGAAACTTTTTTCTTAATGAAATAATGACACCGAAATATCAAATTCAACTTTTACTCAAACTAAATATATATGTGGGTCGCTGACCCATTTTTATAGAAAGCTTTCTAAGTACACGCAACTTGTTGCTTAACGTATTGTTATTTAACAATTTAATTTACTTCTAATCCTGTCCTTCCCGAATCACTCGAAACATCCTCGATACCCCCTTGACCTGAGGAGAACCTTCCACTTAGTGCGCACACTTCACAACTGCATGGAGCACCATATCCGTCCACTAACCCCTCCAGGGTTACAATACACTCTCCATCCACGCTACACTCACCGCAGCTCCGTCCCTAACCCTCATCCAAGACTGCAGCGAGAAGCTAAATGGTATTGACTAGTACTGTATACAGGATGTAGCATATTTTAGTTGAATCATGGGCCATAACTAAGTTTGAATATTGGTTGAATATAATGTGACAGATCAAAACTCTCTGTGTTGAATATTTTTAAAAGATCAAACCTCTGTTGGTTGAATAGCGTGACAGATCAAACCTCTTTTGGTTGAATATTTTGAAAAACCAAACCTTTCTTGGTTGAATATCGTGACAAATCAAACCTCTCTTGGTTGAATATTGTGAAAGATCAAAACTCTTTTGGTTGAATATTGTGAAAGATCAAACCCCAATGAAATATCAAGATTATTATGAGTAAACATATTTAAAGCATGTTTAAGTGATACAGCATATTGAAGAAATGACGTTATGAAGGAAGATCATAATTCTTGCGAATTCATGACTAGCAGTGTTATAATATTCGCTTGATGACATGTCCGCTCTTGCACACAAACCTACAATGTGAAGAATTTCTTCCATTTTTTCAGAATGACTTGTTTAAACAAATACAACGCTACTAATTAACACAAAGGAAAGGAAAATAATAATTCTATGAAATGCATGGCTATAGGTGACATTATTACGTGAGCTATCTCCTCTTCCACTTCTCATTAGCACACCTTTCTGCCAATTGGAATCGAGAATAGCAAGAAAACACTATTGCAACAGGATGGCATGAGGGCGTGGTTGCACATTGACAGAATATCTGAGAAGCTCTATTAACGAAACACTTTAAATATGACAAATAACTGGGTTAGCGAGTCAAATAATTAGAAATATACCAATTTCACACCTTGATTAACGTCCATTGATTAGTTCATACCTGCTAATTTCTCCAGGTGTGAGAACCTAACGAGGTTACCTGGCACACCTGTGAGGAATGGGCGGGCGACTGAAGGTAGCCACACCTGTACTGGTCATGCCATATTCAGAGGGCCATCAGGTAATATTTGGCGTAACGAACTATTAGGGGTAATAGAAAAGAAATAGAAATTCAAACTGGCGATGACATCAAGTCACATACACCTTCCATGCTTCTTTGTTCATGCTACTGTTCTATTCCTGAAAACAGGTCCATAGGGAAGAACCATTGTATTAAAAAACAGCATGCTTCAATCTGATATTCGCTTATACGAAGATCAATACATGAGGATATCAACGTAAATGTTCTGAAACAGTTAGATCTAAAAGTAACAACATGAATTCTTACTGTAGGACTGAGGAAAAGACGTTTTTACTATCCATAATACCATCAAAGTCTCTCCACTACAAAATGTCAAAAAGGGAGCGAAACCAGTATTTACATTGGGACACAAACTGCCATTATAATAAGCAGTCCTCATCTTCTAACCGTGACTACAAAGACTATCATAAACATTTTGTGTTGTTAAGTGAATATCAGATGATGATGCTGATAATAATGAATGGAAAGGGACAAGATATATAATTAGCGAATTTACATGTACATAATTCATTAAGACATTTGACTGAATATATGCATTAACCAAATGGGTACAAAGTGCAATATTTGAAGTCTCTCGACTTGTATAAGGCACATTACAACATATTGTAAACAATAGAGTCAGTGCCTCCCAAAGGCATTCGGAGATGCCTCTGGAGTTTTGTGCTACAAAGGAAACTAGGTACTTTTTACTTGTAAATTGTTGAATTCAGCGTCATGTACAGAGAAGTAATATGACGTTTTGACTGTCAGCCTGCAATTAGCATATAGGATCGAGTGACACATGTTGAAAGGTAAGATGTTCTTTTTGTCACCTGTACAAGTATCAAACTTCACACAGTTGCAGCTTCACTCGTGTATTAATGATTCCGCACAGGGTCCTAACTAAGCAACGCCTGAATGACTGATCGGCGTCTTCTCTGTAAGATGATACCGCGGCTAATGTTTCATGAGGCATTTAATTAATTATTGATAACTTACCTCTTTCGAATCTGAAGAGTTGGAAACATTGCTTGACGTTTAAGAAATAATGTACATTCGTACGGAGTTGTTACAATATTAAAAATCTTCCTGAAACCAAATGTGAAAATTGCTGCACCGATTACAGAGGTTCTCCGGTTTGGTGGAAGGGCCACTTAGTTCCATAGCAAATAGGTCTTAATCATTTCCAGGACATAAAGATGAATTAGTAACATCTGTAAGATTAATATAAATTGTATCCATCTCCCATTTCAGTTTTCTGAGACAAAGAAAAGAGGGTGATTCAGGTGATAATAAGAAGCATAACGCCTGTTCTCCTGAACTTGACTCTCGTCGTTCTATTTGCATCGAGACATCAAGACAGTGATTCCCTACGAGCAGAAAGAAATGGAGATGTTGGAAATCATTCTTACATAGTTTAATCGATGCTGTCGACGATCAATCGAATTAGTCAACATCTAATTGAGACGAAGACGCCTATTATTCCCTGTGTATGGAGAAGGAGCTCACGTTTCAAAGAGTTGAATAGCTTCCTGACCTATCGTAGCACAAGGTGCAACCTTTGAAATATTAGTCTACGAGCTATAGCTATGTGATAAATGAACAATTATCCACCGTGCCCCATTGTGGGCTGCAGTTTGTGAACACGTTGACTTGCACAACCTTTTACTGCCGCTGATTTCCAAGTTTCCTCATCAAGGCATCGTTTCTTACACTTAAAGTTCAGTTTGCAGATCTGATATCGTCTCAGATTACGCAAGTTTACATTCTGCATGTTAAATATATAACTTAGTATGATAATTGTAACATCTTGCGACTTTAACTAAAGTGAAAGTAGATATACATGGAAGTTAGGAACAGAAATGTCTAAAAACGGTGTAGTATGATTGTAATATTTGAACTTAAATGCAATCATAATAAAGAACACATTTGAAGAGATAATCGATAATTGACTCAGACAAAACTTTGAATTTGATACAATCTGACAAATACTTCTACGTCCTCTTTAAAACTAATATGAAATTAATGATCGTATATGCACGTTTGAACTGATAATAAATAAGCCCATTTTTAGTATGCCACTTCCGGAAAATATATCTTGTTTCACTGAAATGAGCTACGTACTGTTTAGGAAATGAACAAAGCCTTAATGCTTTTAAAAGGCTTCAATTGGTCAAAAAAGGAGTTATGTATTTCTTTTCTATTTCTTATACTAATTATACCTAAACTGACGAAATATAGAGTGTGATATATTTTAGATCCTTAATGAATCGGACTAACAAGGGCTACTGAAGTGTTGTCTTACATCGTTCCTGCATGTTCGCGTGGTCACAGACACTTGTTCTACTTGCCAGCCTATGTTTTATTGCTTAAAATTATAGCAAAAAGCCATTCATCTATGTCCTCTGTGGAAGAGTCTTCCCTAAGCAGCTCAATACAAGAAAGGCAGTAAGTGCGACAAAGCTAAACAGCATTTTTATAACTGTGTGTATGTTAACAGATTAGTACAAGAATGATTAGGCAGTAATGCTAATCCTCTTAAAGGGTCCCAAGTAGTCCCCTTTAAGCAGCAAGGGGGATTAGCTAGCTGGACGCTCACAAGGAGGAGCTCTTTACGTTTCTAAATTATTCATTTCGCAGTCTCTCCGGACTCATATACGGGGCTACCTGAGCCCTTGTATGAGCGGGAATGCAGCTAAAAAGCTTAGGGTCTCGTCTTTTCCTCAGAGACCCGCTTTAAGCGAAGACCCGGACGCAAAGACAAACATCGCACCGGGCGGAAAAGGCTTGTGGACGTGAGGGGTCGTTATTAAATTTGTATTAATGTTTGAAAACCGTTACAGCACTGTCATTAGATCCATGTTGATTCTTCACAGAGACAGGCATTTTGTAAGCGGATAGAGAGTTCACAAAGCGACCGCCATTGTGTGAGAAAAATACAAATGAGAGCTTTTTTATTAGAGCTGAATAAATGCTTTTCAATTAGGGGCAAAAACTAAGAGGCTGCAAAGACGACGAGAGAATGGGGACGCGAGGGTTAGCATACGGGGCTGATCTCTGGCGTAAAGGAAAACGGCATCAGTGTCTGGTCTCTAAAACTTAGCAGTCAACGACAAGCTGTGTAAACGGTTTGTTAGAAAAGGTTGAATGGATACCCTGAGATAATCAAGGAAATATTCTCATTGAAAACTGCCAAGTGATCGGTCTAGGTATACCACTTTATTTAAAAGTTCAATAAAACCAATTTTACTTCGCGTGGCATTGTGCCCCATAAACATGCCTCGATAATATTTATCTAAAAGCTGTTTGAGATTGACACCTTGTTTTTAGGCCAAAGACATTTACATTAGGTATCTAACTCCACCATTATACTGGTGGAAGGTTGAGGAATTTACGTATGGAAAATGAATCCTTATGTACTATAAAGATTTCACGCGAATTGGCCTGCTGCGTAAAATTCTATATACTATCATTTTGAAAAGTCGGTCAAATCGGCTTTGTCGCATATTGATTTTAACATAAATATGGACATTAAGAGAAGTTATATACTCGGCCGGCATTTTTGACTTTTTTCTGTTAAATAACGTCAATCGTTTAAATCTTGATGTCTACGATATGCTGGTATCTGATAGATTTAATTTCATACTTTGAGGATAAAAGATAAGCCCCTCTACAGCTCTCTTGATAAAGATTTAAAAAAATAATAAAAGTATCACACATTAGATTCGTGAAAATATATTCGTTCAATTCTAAGACGTTTTAACATTTACTTCCTTGAATTTTAGGTATAGGTTTTCGAAAGACCATTTAAAAAAAAGCTCAATGTAAAGAGATGCGGGCAAGAGCATATCATATCATATCATATATCATATTATACCATATAAATAATGTATTGCATCTTAGGAGCACATTTCACTCGGTTTTCTGATTAATAATATACTTTTTCGTGTTAAGCTATATGATTTGGTATTTATCAAATATCACCGCGGGAAAACATAACCTTTTCAATTTTTCATGACTGAAAACACAACTAATTGATCTTAAAGGTAACGTCATAATTTGTATGAGAGATTTTCTCATCAAATAAACCACACAGAACGAACCATCAGAAAAATGATCACAAATACAATAAAAGATTTATCGAGGTACAAACGCTTCTGTAAATGCATGCATTTCGTATAGGTGTTTGGAAAAAGTATTTGTTTTAGTAAACGGATAAATGTTATAATTTTAGATAATTATCTAAGAATTTATTTATAACGATTACTTACAATATGTAACAAGGACTTAATTAAATAGAATTTTTTTTATCATTGTGACAAAATGGGAACAAATCTATTATAAAATCAGTGTTTTTTAATATATAACAGATCCTTCTAGCACATATTTTATAATATATATATATTTATCATATATTATATAATTAAATGTGATTCCATATGTACACTTTCTATACCAAACTGTTTGATGTGTTTCAATTAAGGAATCGATCATCTATGTAGGCGTTTGTCAAACTGTAATTAAAGACTTTTCCAATTATTAAGTGTATAACAATGGTTTCTAATATTCAATTTACTTGAAAAGGCAAATTCTGTGTATAAACAGGCAATACCTGCCTAACACTCTTATAGATAAATTAATAAAATCATAACACAATAGCAATAATGTTTTAAAATCATTTCTCATTCCATTCTTCTCCCATGATCAACGTTCAGGTTTATATGTTAATGTTTATGATAAATATATATTTTGGAAAAATACTGATATTGATTAAAAATGTAAACTGTTGAATTGCAAATTCATTTGGAATATAACAATTGGTAACTTCATAGTTTCATAGATTCAAGTTGATGTTCTTACATCGCGACGCAAAAGAAGTGTCATATACATCATATTTATACATGTGAAAATTTACCTTTTACTCAGCAAACACTGTGTCTGCGTGTGAGTCTTTTAGTTTGGATGATTTATCGTGAAGTCGTACTGCCTACCATGTCTTTCCTGTATACTTATCTAAAAAACTGGAAATGAGGATATGAGGTTGTAATGAGGATGTAATAAGGATGTAATATTACATGCAAATAGTTCTTGCATTTCGACATTTGTAATAATATACTCTAAAGTTTTACTTATCTAGGAAGAAAATGAAAAGGGAAAAAACCTTTGAAACTGAAACGATCGTAAATGTATTCCCAATTTACTGATTATGTTGTATTTATTATAAATCGATTTCGCCATTGCTTTGTTTTATCAACATATAATGCCTTGTGCGGGTATGAGCTGTAGATGGGTCATTCTTTACCATTATCATTTACATAAAAAACAATTTACAGAATTTCGTTTTAAAAGGTTCTGAACCAACCAATATTACCCATTCATTATTCTAATGCTTTGAAAGATTTAAAAATTATTGATAATATTCAAATACTTAAAAACATTATTTCGATCAGAAATCGGATATTTGCTGAAAAGTTTCCTTGATCCTATCATATACAATGTATGTGACAAATCTAACCAGATAAGATTAAACATGAACAAGTGATAGTTGATTAAACTGCTAGAATGTGTGAAACAATCTAAAACGATAGTAGGTTTTTTCCTGTTATCATTATATCTTTTAGAGTCAATATAAATTTGATCATTAGGGATTCATATTTCAAAAACTTTTAAAACATCTTTTATCAGTTCGATCTTTTAGGCTAACAGTCACAAATTTTCTTTAGAAATGCTTATAAAATGTTTATAATATTGTACATTTATTTATCAAAGATTCGTACTTGAAAAACATGTCGATTACCATGGAATCACTTTTCGTGGTCATATCATGGCCTTCACTTTCTCTTCTTGTAAACAACTTAAAATAAATATACCAGTTGATTTTGTACGATTTAAGAAACTTCATAATTCATTTGACAACAATAATTTGTTAGGCGTGCTTTAGAAATCATTTAATCAGTTTATATAATAGTAAATGCTATGTGCCCATGTCTAAGTCTTTACTGTCTCAAACACTGCATAGATATTTTTAAGAAATTAACTAATATTACTACCGGAATGCAGAGCATGCTATAGTAAAAAGTGATAACAATAAATAGTTTTATGTTGTTTACATAAAAAATATATTTTGATAAGACAAAATATGATGAAAATATATTTTGTACCTCCTTCTCCCCTAATTTCTAATAAATTGTATCCATATACAATACTTTATACATAAATTCAACACGTATGAGGCATTCATAATCACGGTCTTATCTGTTTAAAAAATTATCGGCATTTATAAAATATTCTTACAAAAAAGGATATTTTGTTTCTTAGTTTTTCTATTTTTCATAGTCCCTATAGACATCTATAAATTTGATCCTCATATTTCATAAATTCATTGCATGAGTCATTCATAATCACGTTCATATCTAAAAAATGCTTGTACATAATATTCTGACAAAACGATAATCTGTTCCTTATTTTCATATTTTCAATAGTTCATATAGACATGCATACACTGGGTCATATTTAATAAATTCCACCTGTATGAGTCATTCATAATCACGGTCTTATTTCAAACCCAAGTCTAATTTATTGTCAATTAAAAGTAATGACAAATTTTCAATTCCAACATGATTAATTCTATAATACCATTCTCTGAAAATTTCCCCTTCTTTGCTCATTTATAATTTCCGGCTTCGTCTAGTACGGTAAATTAGAAGCATTGCGATGAAGCACTGAATGTCACGATGTTTCATTCAGTGTAATGGTTTTTAAACGGCAACTCTTTAATGGAATCTCCAGACATTAAAAAGACATTTACTATTTCAAACCTCACATTTCTATAATCTTGTCATGCGCCATCGGTGCTAAATATAAACGATTTGTTGTTTGTTTTCAGATATTTTACGAAAACAATCTTGTTTTCGTGTATGTAATTCGATGTTTGCTTCCAGTGAATTAGTGTGTTTTTCCTATTGTAAAAACTATTTTTAAAACAACAAAATATTTGCTGTTCACAATATATGATAAATCGATAATTCAAGGGTGCTAAACATCTTACTCAACACATGATCTGTTGAGTGTTTTTGCCTGACCAAATCTATACAGAAACGTTAATCTTGTGAGGAATCCTATGGACTGATTTTACTTGTAAAACCACTATGCCGTTTAACGCATTCAACAAATCTGAATCAAGAGGCTAGACTCCAGGTAAACGTCTCACGACTCCGAGTTACCAGTAGATGAGTGCTTTAGTCCCTTACAGATATATTCATAAAAAATTCGTATGAAAGGTGTCGCTTTTACTGTTCTACCCGACGAAAGATGAAGACTAAATAGACTCATTTCCCCGAATCAGTTTTTATGTATTATCCTTGTGGAGTGGAAGTAGTTATTTGGAAAACTGTCAAACAAGATCAGAAGGAATGATCGCACCTGAGGCAAGACCAGCTGAGATATACCTAAACGTTCATACACTAACTGTCTTTGGCGGCACATCCTTTAACCTGTTAAACTATTTTCTGGCCGGAAATCCAGAGTAAAAATGCGCCGGGGGCTGGAGACATTTTTGAAAGGAAAAGATTCCATATATTCCTGTAGGTGGCCTCAATTTCCATCGTAGGCGCTAGAGTGGAAAATTTCCTATAATTCCCTCGCTGCGCTGTGTCCCCAGTTAATAGGGCCCGCGCCCTCAGCGGGACAGCAGTGACGACGTATTCAGTCCTGTCTCCCCTCTCCTTCATACACGGATCAAAACAGCTTCACATCTCGCTGAATATAATTAATAACTCGTGCTTTTTCGCATGGCTGTCCTTTGACGCTTGCTTTATGCCGACAGAATCCGTCTTTAGCTTCTGCCAGTGGGGGTCTCGCCTCCATTCCTACACCAACCGTCCCGATAATCACTTCTCCCGGGTTCCCATACACTGGCCGGGTGGAGAGGTAGCGTTAGTCAGTCTGGAGGTGGTAGAGATACGCGTCCCTTCAAGACAGGTTCGTCCTCCTCAGCATCGGTCCATCAATGGTCCCCTACCGTCTCCTCTGCGATGATTAAACTTGTGTTAGCGGGAGCCCCTCAGAATACCTGAAGCAAGGGCCGATGGTTCCCGCTAGGTGGTGCCGAGATCGCGGAAAGCTGATTTACGATGTTCAATGGATTACAGTGAAACATGACGAGGCAGAGGAAACTCTAGCCCAATCACTGTTGTTACGTTAACCGCCGTATTGTCCCGGCCCAAACAACGTGTGGAACACGGATACGAATATGATTGTCGCGTGGCGTTATGTAGCTTCTAGTTGCAACCGTCATCTGTCTTAGTCCAGCAGACAGAGGAGGGGGAGGGGAAAATATGGTGGCGGGTGGCATACCTCTAACTCTGATAGTGATCAACCCCCCCCCCCCCCCCCCCCCCCCCCCCTGCACCGTCATACACAGACCCTACAGTTACCAGCCTCCGTATGGCAGTATCCAAATTTCATCTGCATCGTCAACAGTTTCGGTTACATGAGATACAATAGCATTATGTGGGTCTAAGTGATTTTAACAAAAAATTGTAAGCCATTGTTTTCATACCTTGAAGTAAGTATCCTGCACTATTTAAACAGATGTTGTTGGCGACGTGGATTATACAATAAGTCATCATATGAACGGTTATTTAAATGATAGGATATCAATTCATGCAATCATTCGATGTTTTCGTTACCAAGAGGTACAGGCGGTGTCACGATGATAGAATTCTCCGAGAAATAGGCCCCACACAGATAATTTATATATATTTATTGATCACTTGAAGTGAGAGGTTTTAATCGTGCAGCGAAGTACAGAAGATAACTGCTTTCGTCGTAATCACTTTTACATGGCGTATGTCACTTATGTTGACATGGGTTTTCCAGGAATAGCGAAAATTAGAATGGCTTTTAGATGAACTTAAAACAGACGAGAAGAAAGGTTATTGTCACGCGCACACTTGACCTTTGACTCCGTTGGCATATTAGTGTAGAATATAAGTATGGTAAGTATTACATGGTGAGTAGCTGGGCGAGTAGGCTGACTTCCTCCACTAGTTATTATCTTCATGATGTGTCCAAGTCGTCAGCTCGTGTCAAGCGACTTCCTCGGGCTTGGTGATGGTATCACGTCTTGCCCGGCCCCGCCCAAGCTTACGCAATGGTTCTCCAGCCGCGCCGAGATGATTACAAGCAACGTAAATATAATGTGTCCATCTCATCTCCATTCGTTTATCTCATTCAAATATACATTTCAACGCCTGTACGTTTTAAAAGTGACTCCAAGGTCATTATCAGCAGGGCAGCATGTCTTATTGTAATAAACTGTTTATTCGATCCCATGATGCTTATGTTCTGTATGACATTTGTGTAGAGTTCGTTTGTGTTCTCCTTGTAAATTTCCAGTCCGTATTCTATAAAGAGCTAATGATGATAATGCTTAGCATATTAACTCTTCTTTGTACACTGAGATGCATGCTGTACGCGCTACCTTCACAATCCCGCTCTTTATTTCGAAGCTCTCACTGCAATGCCAATGTCTTAAGAATAAGTTATGGACTCTCTTCCCCCCCCCCCCCAATCTCACCTCTCCCTCGATTTGAACAGCTCCATATTTAGCACAGATATATATGGTGGTCCTTGACGTTTTTGTTGAGTATATGCTTTTTTGATGACGACTTTAGACTTTCTAATCGCTAAGAGAGCTTCGATAATCTAGGCCCTACTTTTATTGCAAACTCGATGTCATTACATTGTAGCTAAAGGCACGCTCTATCGACTAATTATATCACGAGTCCATGACTCAAGCAATGCCTATTAGCGAAAGAATTTTTTTCTGTCATAAAACCATTTAAAGTTGTTTTGGAAAATGTTGATTATTTTTTTAAATACAGTTTCTAATATATGCAGTGATTTTCAAGTTTATAGGATACAGTTCATTTATAATCATATTCATCCACATATGAAATATCAAGATACAGTACACTCTTAAAAAGATACATTTGCCTTTGATATCCATATACGTTTCCACTGCGAAAACTTTCAACAAGAGCTAAAAGAGTTATTTCAATAATTTATTAATCAGCTTAATTTTGAAATGTGCGTAATGTTTGAAATACAAGATGAACAAGATATTTTATCATTTCTCTTTGGAGCAAAAATAACTTCTAAAGATTCCAAATCAAGGGAACACACTCTGTAACGTTTTCACTGCATGTATATGAAATAAAATCGCATTTTGTTTCCAAATACGGTGAATGGCAATTTCATGTTTGATATTCAAAATGTTTATAAAGATTTATAATTTGTCATATCCAGTATCTTTTGTAAAATATAGCCATGTGATGGTTTTATGTAATCTTCGGTTAACAATGGAAGAAATAATCTGTCTGTCTCTCTGTCAGACACAACAAGGTAACAACAGAGTCAGTTCAATGATCAGTTGAAACCAATTTACTGTACAAAATGCTGTTGATAGAGGACTAACAAGATTATTGCACAATTGAACTATGCCCTTTACATTTATAAGGATCACTAGAATGTATACTTCTGATCGCGATTCATTAGAATCAACTAGAAAATAAGTTATTACAACTATTACAAATAAAATCGTCCGCATTTTATCAATAATTTCAAATTATAAAGAAATTACCCTAGCACCAGTCAGTCATGTTTTTAGTGAACATCACAGAAAGCAGACCAATCAGAAGTGTGTATCTAGACTTCATGTGCACATAGATGCAATGTACCAATGGTATGGATGGTTGTTCCCGAACAGGTCCATTTTAGACCTGTGTATCCTGGCCTTAGTGGCGAGACAATATATCCCGATTCCAGTTTTATTAGGCGAGACGATATATCATGGAATTATTGCAACGGAACCTGCGAGGCGATTATCATCACGATACAGTGGTTGCGATACAATACGTATCCCGATTCTCTACAGTTTATGAAAAACTATAGATAGGACTTAGAACAGTAATGTTAATCCTTAGATACCAAATTGTCACAGATATTACATGAGGGGAAACCACAAAATTAGAGTGACTGTGAAATCGAATATAAAATATCAGAAATATCATATAATTTCTCTTTCTGTTTCTGTTCTAATCACTGTTATCTCTGAAATAAAAAAATAAAAAACCTTTTTAGCTTTTATAGGTATTTGTTTGAATGTTAACAGTATCGGGATATATTGTCTCTCATGGCGATACATCGATGTATTGTGGACCCTCACGATATAAATATCCTGATTATATTGTCTAAACATGTTTTGTATCGATGCACTCGTATCGCGTAGTAGACGATGCAAACATCGATACTATCGATGAATCGTTACACCACTAGTCCATTTTGACTAAATACTTCAGTACATGGAGCCAAAAATGTGAAAGAAAAAATATCCTTGTCTTCCTTACAAACCATGGAGCTCACAAAGAATGTGTTAATCTTTTTTTATTCACTCATAGTATTTCATACCTGTGCAAAATTTTCAGATATCTATGTGGTGTAATCAAATACGAAATGGCATTTGCCTTCCTAATTGATAATTAATCATTGCAGTTAAAACCAGTTCTCATTCCAAGCTGTATCTGGATGACGATTAGGAGTGTAATAGCACGTATAAAGCTCAGCCCTTTCCATATCACACGGGCTTTGGGCGAGAACAATAGCAGAATCTCCTTAAAACGGCGCATGTCAAAAAGTTATCGAGGCGCCACCTAGCGGCGCCGGGCGGGATGGAACACAAGTGGTCCACTCGGTCTGAATAGAACTCTCACACTGAACATGCCACAAAATGCGCCTCCGTCATTTAATTAAACTTCCTCCACGTCCAGACGTCCAGTGGTCTGGCACTGACCAGTACACGAACGACCTTTTAGACCAGCGCTTCTATCGGTGGCGAGATATCCTTCTTTCTCTCGGGATCCTAGTTTTCTCTCGATATATTTTACCTTGACCGCGATATCTTTTTTTTCTCGAAAGTTAATTTTTCTCCCCTTTTATCGTGTTGTATTAAGTGATAACCTTCCCTTCTCCCGCGATAATTTACATTCTCTCGTGACATCGATATCTCGTTTCTTCGTTTATTCTGCTCTTCTAGATATTATATCTGGAACTTTCCCCAGCATTTTCACGCAACAAGGTCACGTGACATATATATGTTAAGTTGAGTTGATATTATCAAAGTTTTCTAAATGGCAGCGATAACGAACAAACTTGTACGATTTCCGAAAATGTTTAAAATAATGAAAGGAAGAAACACTTCACATGTAAGTTTCTGATAAAATCATTGGACTAGGTTTTTTCATGAGTAAGGCACCATCCTATCGCCAAGAGAAAAATCAAGCAATCCAGAATTACCAAATATTATATTGTAATAAGATTAATCGTTTATGAAATATCACATCAATTGTATATTATTTCCCAAGTTTATTCTGTCTGGACCATTCTATCGCATAACTGTCTTTTAATCACCACCATCTCCCTTCACTTTGTGATTAAGGATTTTATGTAACATGCTTTTGGATTAGTAATTTACAACTGGAAGGACTAGAATGACAAATTAATAAGCAACGACACCAGGTTGATCATATAGTCAGTGGCATCCAAACAACAACAACATGGATTTAGTTTTGAAATTATTTAACGAATGTTTGACAAATAAATCTTAAAAAATAAAATTTAAAAGAGTTTTCATGTTAATTCGAATAATAAGTCAAACCGATGTCATGTTTTCTGTAAATTGTAGAGTCGACAGCCCACATTCCCGAAGAGATTATTGTAAGCGAGGGCATGTCATTCAAGAGAGGGAAAACATTTTTCATTTATCTCATATATTTCTATAAATCAAATTAAGTTAATTTGAATTTTTTTACCCGGGTAGATTATTGTTCTGATACAGCAGGGGTCGTATTTATATAGCCACCTGCTCCATACATCCACTCGGTAATGGCCATGGCCCATACAGGAAAACTGCCTTCCGCATTGATGAAGCGAGTAGGAGGGGAAATTGCTTGGCGCGATGGTTAGAGAGATAGTTGAACCCGTTGAACATTGTGAATAGAGACTAAGCGATGATGAAGTCTTGTACCGGGATTAGCGGGTATTTTCACCCGTCGTGGTTACATTCTTCCCACACTGGCCGCCGCTGGGTTGCTGATCCTCGATACGCTTCGTCAGTCGGCCTGTATACAAGACTGGTCTCTTTCCCTGGGCGCATCTATCATTGCCAGTGACATGTCGCATCTTCCCCCTCGACTCTCCAGCGCACAATCGGCCGAACAGTGATGAACATTGTAATCTCCACCGGGTAATGGTGCGAAGAAGCATCAGCTTCTGTAGTTATGATATATGTGTTTTGCTCAGGCCCCCATTGTCATCACTCGACTCCGTATCTCTCGGCTTTGTGAGGAGTCGCATTTACCAACACTGTCATTCTAGAACCGTGCTCCGCTTGCAAACTTACAAACGGTACCCGTGTTAGTGCTGAAAGGGGTGTTACCGCGACGCGATGTGGTAGAGCGTTGAATGGCAGAATGAAGTCATTGACAGTACCACTATTCATACGTGGAAATTCAAGTAACTTCCAGGGTGTCACCACTTAGTGAACGGCAATGAATCTGTTTCGTCGAGTAATCGAAGCGCGTGTAGATGGGCTTAGCGCTGACAATCTCGTCTTGCCTAGTTAGTGTTGCAATATTATGCAAAATCATCCCTAAAACGCTATAA
This sequence comes from Phorcus lineatus, assembly GCA_921293015.1. Lineage (NCBI taxonomy): Eukaryota > Metazoa > Mollusca > Gastropoda > Trochida > Trochidae > Phorcus > Phorcus lineatus. The sequence continues at coordinate 3,596,650 of OV121084.1, forward strand.
AATTTGTGAACGCTTGAACTCACACATAGCAGACAATGTCGGATATTTATGTTAAATCACCCAGATAAAGCTTGGGGATTGTATTTATTTTAATATATATAAGTTTTGTAAGGTTTCGAGGTTATGGTTTACATTCAGTTGAATAAACTAATCACTTTCAATATTCCAAACACTATGACCTATTTATTATCAACATAAGTAACGTTGAAAACTTGTAGTTTGAAAATGTGGAACCCGTTTTAACATCAATCTCACTAAAATAAAATCTAACATTGCTGCACTACGTTACGCAGATTATAGATCTACATTCGTAATGTAGTGGGGCATTTAGATTTCATTTCAATGAAATTGTTTTAACATGATCTTCAAGGATGAAAAATTGACTGAATGCAACCTTGGTTCCAACTCGTTTAAACAAAGGTTAACATGAATGTTGTCATCTATCTTGTCGATTGAGGTTTAAAAGCTAAACTGTGTTTTACATTATGAAAGTGTAAGATAAGACAAAAACAAATATTGTGTATTTCACCTAAAACCATCGCTGAATTATAGTTTGGAAACAGTGGTACAGACGATGCTGATTTACAAAATGTTTACTCGACATATGAAATATAATAACCCCCTCCTTCAGGTTCTGTACACTGTTAAAAATTAAATTTTGTGTGTCATTATTCCTACGGGTATATCCTTAAAAAGCAAATAAAATAGAATACATTTAATTGTGTATATACTAATGGACAGGCGAGCATATTGCAGAGAGAAAAAATGTCGGTAGTCTTTTTCTTTTACAAACACAACTTTTACTCCTAGATTTATATTACCCTCATATCAAGTGATCTATCAGTAAATACTCAAATCACAGCCCGAGTAAAATTGCGAAATGCATTGACTTGGTTAGAAAATATATATGTATTGTTGACTAAACGCGTCGAAGCGTTATGATCATATATTAATATTTCGTCAACATGAGCATTTCAGTGAACTACTGTTTCTTGACTTTTTCACCTGACCGGAGATTTAACGAGTTCCATTCATTGGTAATTTTCTACTACCGTGAGCCTCAGAGTCCAGCCATAAGTCGGGTCTCTGCTCGTTAACCTGTGCTTGGATCGGCTTACTCGATTTGCTAAATGTTAATTGGTTTCAGAAGGCAGAATAAGATTTTCAAGGAAATGAATTGTCCCCAATCCCAAAGAAAGAAATGTTAAAAACTGATTCAAATTCTTTAATTAAGGCACATTTCTAACGTCGAAATTTTATTATGCATTTAATTCTTCCAAATATTTTTTCGATAAAGTGCATATGTTAATAAGCATGTAAACATTTCTGCAATTTTAAATTGAACCAAAGTGCATTTTGATATTTATATCACGTTTTATTATTTTCAGTATTCATAAGAAAATTAATTTGCATTTTAAGAAAATATTTTCATATTATCCCATACGACAAACGTTGAGAAATTGACAAATAATCAAACGCCACCATCTTAGCAAGGGCGATGCTAAAAAGATATCAAATCAGTATCGCGGGCTCATTAATAATTCACTAGGACAGATTTGAGAATTTGTCTCACTAATCGGGCAAGTCAGACCCCGTCTCGCTAAGCTTTGACGAGGAGGGGCGGGGCCCCCACATTATTAATTAATTGATTGTTAGGCTACTCAATTAAATCAGAATGAGATTAATTTAAATTCATATGGTAAAATGGTAACTTAAACGCGTAAGCAATGTTTATTAATTTTTAAGAGAAAAGAAAATTTATGAATTAGTGTTGGAAATAAAAAATGGTATAATTGTTATTCATAATATAAAGTCATAATTTTACAGTATCAATTTGAACATAAATACCACATCTCATGGTAGTAAAATTTGATTATTTCGTTAAATAACAATTCTCCACTTCGTACAACAATTCAATACATCATTACGATTTTATTGATAATTATTTTTATGATAACATAACGTTTGAAGTATACGCCTAACTGCCCAGGTAGAATTTCAAATGGAATTCGAAATCCTATCAAAATCATTATCAAAATATGATATCTACTTCAAAAGTATTTGATGCTTATCAAGCGTATTTTTCAAAGTGAATTTTACTAGCGACAATTTTATTTACTGAAGTTGAAAGAACGAAACGGTCAGTCGGCCCCGGAATATATCATTTAAAACAGCTAATAAAGGCCATCATTAGGCCAGATTAGCTCCTGATTTAGCTAGGAGAAAAACAACGAGTAATAATATGAGTTTACTTCAAACAATTTTCTGTTTCGACATTTAAAGCGAAATGACAATTTCATTTATGTCCTGTATCCATTTATGACATTCAGGTGTGGCTGGTTGAGTAGCTTCGCTTTGATTAACCGTGGACGGCTACTAAAGATGTATTTAAGCGAGGGCTTCTTGACCTTAAAGCTATAGATATATTGTCTTGATAGAAGAACTATCTTACAATTGATATTTACGATCAAATATAAAGGGAATATTGTTGTTGAAGCTAGGTTTAATATTCGACTCAGTTGCTGACATTTGGATTTCAAGGCATAAATATTTATCTGATGTTAGTTAACTATGGTGTTTCAGTGGACAAAAGTATTCCTTTTGCGTTAATTATTTTTCACATCTTTAAATAATTCCTAAGCAAATAAGAATGATGCAGTTATTATATTAATTCATGGATTACCATAATTTATACATGAAAATGAAATTGTCATAGATTTTATTTAACCGCAATCTACTTTATACACACAACTTAAATAAATATTTATATATTTATTCGCCAAAGCTACATAACTAGGGCGTTAGCATGTAAACTGTAATATCGCTGAAACAATTTATCAAGAAACGGAGCACTTTGAAAACATATTTTATCTACAGAAATGCCGAAAACTATGTCATGCGTAGTATCAAGAATACGCTGACGATATACATTGTGAACAATCTCTCCTGTACGTGCCGTGATAAAGGTGTCCCCCAGAAGCTCGAGGAAACTCTAGTCCTGATGGGGAGACTGTGAAAGTCAGAAGCTTTTGGGGAGGGGAAAAGGGGGACCTAGCGTTCTGAGCAGCTGACACCTCGCGCTATCATCCAATGTATCTCGTCTTGTGAGGCTTGCTATTGTACGGCGAGTAATCCCTAAAATAAACCATCGCACTTCCAAACAACCTACCGGATTTCGCTGGCGGTACGAATTTCTTTTTGCTAACTAGAGCTACGTGATTGTATCAAATGGACTATATTTTCGAAAGCTTAAGGATTGTTTGAGTTGTAAAAATTCAATATAATTGATGTCATAGTGGAAACGTGCCCGGTGGATGTGACAAGCTACCCGGCGAGGAACCAACGTGCTGATGAATACACGCTGTCCCCGTCCCATTGTCCCCTCATATGAAAGGGCAAAATCAACAGCCCGAAAATACTGGGCTCCTGGGAGCGTGTTCATCGTTAGTAAATATATCACTGACACTGGACAAACATTTATTCCGACCTTTCGCGTGCTCTAACCCGTACATGCTTCCACAACAATGTCCGTTCCACGGCTACCCATCTTCCTGCCATTATTATGATTATTAGCCAGATTAAAACAAACAGATGAGTGCAATGCTGGTCATTGTTATGTACGTAGGTATGTATACTTACTGCCCGCCGTGTCCTTGCGAGTGAGGAGTCCGATCCCGCTGCCGACGGTTTTTAAACCAGTTGCTGACCTGTGTCAAAGTGAGTCCAGTTTTTTTGGCGAGATTTCTCTTTTCATCTGGAGTTGGGTACCTGTTTTGTTTATAGCACTCTTTTAACGCTTGACGAGATTTCTCCTTGAAACAATAAACTGTCTCTTCGCCGTCCCAAATGGTTTTAGGAAGGGGGAACTTCCTTCTGAGTCTATATTTATCAACAGCGCCTAGTGGTCGGCCGCGTATCTTCTGGGCCTCCATGTAGTGTGCCTTATACCATAACTGCTGCAAGAACGCGTGGTTGGAACTCTCGAATGTGTGACTTTCTAATATGGCATATAATTCTCGGTAACTTCCTCTATGGAAGGCGACAGTTGCCCGTGCCTTGAGAACAGCTTCACTGCCTCTGAGAAGTTCACTTGGGGGTAGAGACCACAGAAACCTCGCTAGTCTCTCGATGTCCCCCTTCTGTTGAAGAGCTTCACACACACATGCAACCTGCTCTGGTGAAAAAGTCAAATTTTTCCCTGCCAATAATTCCGAATTAGATGCCGACGAAGGCGATTTAGCGTCGGACGACCTGACATTGTTGGGGTTGTTATCAGCTGTTGTGGTGTCCCCACCCCTTACCGTTGGTTCTTTAGGGGTGAGGAGTGAGTCCTGAGAGTCGCCGTTGAGGCAGGGTGGAGCTGTGACGTCGGGACTGAGGCTGGGGTCGAGGTGAGGGGGGCTCGGTTCCATCTCCATCACACTGCGGCTCTGTATCAATCGTCTTCTCTCTCACTAGCTCTGTTTATCCGCGTGACTGTAATGCGAGGTTGTGCATGCCCAACACTTTTATAATTACCAACTTACTGGAACGGAGAATTTCCATTGGCCGCCGCTACGTTCAGTTGAGACAGAGCAGAGGGAACTAGGCGGAGACGAGCGTCCACAGAGCCTATCACACGGCAGTGCACACTCGACTAGGAGCCAGGAAGCCAATACATGTCTAAGGCCCGTCACTCGCTTGTCACCTAACCTTCTATTGGCCTCATAGCATAACGCAACTTCCACATGGGGATTGTGCAGGCAATTCATATTTGATTAACATGATATTTGATCAGTTCGGGTTTGCTGTACACTGGGAGCGCGTGTTGGGTCAGTGATATATACAAAGATCTCGGGTAGCATCTGTTGTCGCGATACTTCCACATTTTGTCTCATGTAATTAAGTTAACTTGGTTACATCGTTCGTGTTGGCACCACGTTAGGGAAGGTAAACTAACGTTACACGTGCTTTACGTGCATGACGTCTGTCTTGTCACGTGACCAACCATGTGCCGAGTTCTTCCTGTCATCAGATACATCACAACACACACTAGCGACACTTCCACGTGTAGTCCACATGCAATGCAGACAATTCAAGTATCCCAGCACATGGTGTGAGACATTGATATCATCTGGAACCTTATAAACAATCTAATTAGATTCAACATAAACTTGACTCTTTCCTTTTTCTTGAAGTGTGAAAGGTGTAGTATTTGCTATTATAGATTAAATATTAAGAATAATTAGTTACGACTGATATTCAGATAAAGTTTCTCGATAGGAGTTTTTCAAAGACATTTTCAAACTTATTTAAAAGAATTTCGGAAAATGCTGAAGTTTTAAAAAAAATTTTTATACCAAAGCTTTTTGGTGCACTTGTAAACGGTTAGGAATAGTATGGATATTTTCCAAAGTGAAGTTAAAGTGTGCGTAGCTAAGATATTATCTGCCATTACGGCTTCGAATAAAATTAAAAGAAACTTTACAAAAATTTTGAAACAAATTTGGCCAGCATGGTTTCTTTTGCTCCGAAAACACAAACTGTGTTTCGATTTTATGTTATTCATTATAAAATTGAAAAACAAAATTCATTTTCAAAAGATCACTTTTGACAAAGGACTGTACACTGAGTAGAGCACGAGTAGAAAACTACAACCCATACACACTGTTTGTACTCTGTATGTATATATCTAGAGACTATATAGTTATATTGTAGGATGGGACACATTAGCATATGATTCAGTTGTGAGACCATTTGTGATTGGGCATCAGAATGGAGAGATACACGTTTCTATACACTATTTGACATGTTTGATAATATCTGACTAACATGACTTTATGAACACAGAAACGTGTATTGATAATATATCTTCAGACGGGTTAAGATAGTTACCCCTTGGAACTTGGTTACTGTATTTGTCACTTAAAGTGAAACAGGGTATGCTTCATAAATTTTTATGTTGCTTAAATAAGAACCAAAATAGCGTCTGCCCTGAATTAAGTTCAGATATCCTTACAAAACTTGCATCTTTATCTCTGAACTGCCCAAATTAAGATAAGTTCCTGTTTTCAATGATGATACAAAACAGCTAAATATATGTTAAAAAGACGAAATCCTGCTTCCACTCTACATGGATATTCGTTAAAATGACCTACCAAACACTACCAACCCATAATTGTCTCTGTTCGTGCTGTAGATAAGTTTAAAAAAATGAAATTTGAGTCATTGGCGCGTGCCACTGTCCGGTTTTCGAGCACGAATTTTAATAATCCTGTTTATTGTTTCCATACTGAACTGATTATTTCTCAGATAGTAATGTTCAGAAACAACCACAACTTCTCCATGAATTAACATCATTATTAAAGTTTGACATATTTCACTCCAATAACCTACTCTTTCCCTTAAATCTGTAAAACATATTAGTTTGTAAGAATCCTGTCGCCATTGCCCATTTCACCGTTGTTTATAAAAATGAATTTTCAATGATATTGACTTAAATTTTCATAAAATGATTATTAGATTTATTAACAATGCCATATCAGCCGTAGCAAGCCTAACACGCATGCAATGTCGATATGGCTTCACTTTTCACGAGTCTTCTTTTCAAATGAATGTACGCGTATGTATTAAACTGTCAAATGTAAGGTAAGCAAACGTTTACTCTCCACAACAAGTTCCGGCTGGGTTTTGTTATGACGATGAATTCATAACATTTAGGAACAAACAGCTTCTTATCACATTTCTTTGCCAAAAAATACCGATAGAACGGTCTCTTGAATGGCAACAATACTCTAGTAACCAATGATGAGGTAGGACAACTGGAAAGCCTCGAATACCAGAACATTGTTACAATATATGGAGTCATTTATTACTTTTTACTCATTTTTATATATTAAACAACTGTAAACTAGTTCATAAGGGGTTTTGTTTATTATCAAAACAGTAAATAAATGATAAGATAAAATCTTGATTTAGATACACTTTCATCATTATATTATATATTCCTGATCAGTGAACAGGGTTCGTTTATAAGGAAAAGTAAATGTCCATCCCAAATAACACAACGTTTGAGTCATAGGGACCATGTATTACCAAGTAAATAGTTAAATACTCATGAAGTTTTAAATTGAAGATTTTGATGTTTTAAAGATATTTATAAAAACAGCAATTTGTATCATTAATGATATTGAGGCCCCTAGTACAATTTTTTTTTATATTGTTACTTATAAATTCCGACACTTTCAATAGTGTTTGTTTATATGTATATGCCAGACAACAAACCTTTCTCTAGGGCAAACTAAATGTCAAATAGTTTGATATCAAAATGACCATTTTGTATATAAATAGTTAGATAATTTTCAATTGAATAAAAACAGTCTGTAATAAATGAAAACACTACCATATCACTCAAAAACGTATAGCAATCCTAAATTAAATTTGTAAAATGTTTGAATTTAAAAAAAAACTATGTGATAAAAAGTCATGAAACCCAAATCAGTATTGTTGTATAGCATTTTGTTCATAACAGGTCTATAAATGAATATGTTTCGGTCATTTCTGATGTTTACCATTACACGACCCAACTTTTAAGTATGGTGTGTATACTGGACACAAATATTTGGGGATATATGAAAATTTATTGAATATTAAATTTCTTTGTGAACCTTGTGAAATACGTATAATAAAATTGAAAATATCTCTAACCTATTTTGTCCAGTATATATTCTGTATGCTCACTTTTCTTTGCATAGATCAACAATCTTTTGAGTATATTAGCCCTGCCATGACCAATGATATCCATCTGCGTTTTGTAAAAGTTAAATCCTTTGCGGAGTTTTATCAACAATACAAATACATAGAAGGTGCAAATGCATTGGATTTGAATTTAGTTTTTGAAAAATGACGACAATTAAATGTAAATAAATATGCAGAATAAAACTTAGTCTCACAATTAGACTCTGAAATGAAAATGTATCAATTAATCAAAATTAAAATTAAATCAAATGAAAGGAAACTGAAAATCAAGATCTCAAGTCTTTTATAGACTTTCTTAGGCTTCTAACTTATTTCAGGGTCTGGCCTACAGACTAAATAAAACTAGTTGCCTCCTTGAGTTCTTATTATGATTCAACTACATCAACTAAAATCGTTTCGTCACCATTTTGTATCCTGGTTGACATTCAACCTTGGAAGAAAAAAAATTCTTTGAAAAATTAATTCTTTAAGGAATGAGTGTTTCATTTATACATCAAAAGAACCTCAGAGAGATAACACTTCCATGAAGGTTTCAGGTTAGGGTGAATCTAAGATTAAATATAATGAACAAGAGTCTGTCGCTGATGCTATTTAAACCTACCCGTGTCCATTAACATATGCACGTCAAACGTTGACTGATTTCAATAGCATGCACCAAACATTTGTATCGGAAATGGTGAAAAAACGTCATCACAGAAAACGTCATTGGGTGTTATGGAACAACTCATCACCAAATACTGTGAGACGTCAAGGTGCATACATTGGAAGAAAATGTAGTGACTATAACTAATGATATTTGGCAATAAGGGAGTATAACTAATGATATTTGGCAATAAGGAAGTATAACTAATGATATTTGGCAATAAGGAAGTATAACTAATGATATTTGGCAATGGGGGGAGTATAACTAATGATATTTGGCAATAAGGGAGTATAACTAATGATATTTGGCAATAAGGGAGTATAACTAATGATATTTGGCAATAAGGGAGTATAACTAATGATATTTGGCAATAAGGAAGTATAACTAATGATATTTGGCAATAAGGAAGTATAACTAATGATATTTGGCAATAAGGAAGTATAAATAATGATATTTGGCAATAAGGGAGTATAAATAATGATATTTGGCAATAAGGAAGTATAACTAATGATATTTGGCAATAAGGGAGTATAACTAATGATATTTGGCAATAAGGGAGTATAACTAATGATATTTGGCAATAAGGAAGTATAACTAATGATATTTGGCAATGGGGGAGTATAACTAATGATATTTGGCAATGGGGGAGTATAACTAATGATATTTGGCAATAAGGAAGTATAACTAATGATATTTGGCAATAAGGGAGTATAACTAATGATATTTGGCAATAAGGGAGTATAACTAATGATATTTGGCAATGAGGTAGTATGAAATGCCAGAACAACAATGAATACACATGCGATAAATGCTCCAAGGTACATGAAAATGGTAGAAAATAAATCTATGAATAATATCCTTAAGATATTCGAGTTCTGAATTCTGATTTGAGTATAGATTGAGATGACGAGAGCTTGACGTCTTTAGTGGTTCGACCATAGTTAGATCATGCTTGTAACACTAGACATTATAGGTCAAATCTGCTCTCATTTAAAGAATCCTATTTTAACATGGAAGGGTATTCTCTGGTGTACATGCGTGTTATTGAGTGAGTACTTCTCTTATTCAACAGTCTTAGCTAATATTTCTTTCTGCATTTCTGTTACCACGTTGGGCGAAAGCAAGAGAAAACTTTAAATTTTGAAAGCCTTTGAAATTTGTATAACAGAAACAAAAGGATAGACCATTGCTATCGGAACGTTATGATGAAAACGACAGGCTTAACAACTGACTATATATGTTATTCTAATATGAGATTGTTTCATATACAGCGTTACGAGAGTTTAAGCTGCTACTTAATCCTACAGAGTTTATTGCATCGCTAAATAACTACGATCTTCTTTCGCAACCAAATTGTTCCTCATATTTTATGATCCCGATTAATCTATTATTGACATTGTAAATTGTGATATTGTTATTTCAATCGTTTATTTGAACATGATTACTAAGATTATAATTACAGAATAGTTCATGGGAAATGAATGAGTATTTTATTACATCTACAGATATAACATTAAAACAAAAGGACTCACCCTCTTTATAGTTTTAATAACTTCTGTCTGTTTGAATTATACGATCATGTTCGTCCATGAATACGTAGTAATCTGACGACAGGTTGTAGTTACTGTTTACACCGTCTTGCACAATTAATGTTTGGAAAATAGCTCAAAAATTTAGTCTTTAAAGGACTGAATAGATTAATGCCACGGTTTTCGTAATGTAGTCCCTTGCTTCTGAATTTGTGAATCAGTATTGTATAGAGATGAATGAATAGGGATATGATTTTTATCTTATATGAATGAGGAATTTTTTTATGGATTTTAAACTTCTTTATTGCAAGGTGCGACGTTTCAGCGTAGACACACACTCTTCACATGCAAATGATGATGGAGCTTGCTTAACGCGTTCGCATCTATACCTAAACGTTGCACGCTTGATGTAAAAAGGTAAGAACAATAATCAATAGAACTTTTCCCTCATTTATCAAAACAACTTCTAAATGCCTCTAAAAGGTCTTATACACAACCATTAAGCATAACTAAATGAACATCAGCGTCCCGTTTATAGAAGCTGCAAGATTACAAGTACGTTGAAGTTATTCTAACAAAAAAATGCGAACCTTTTCAACATCATACACTACCAAATAATCCAAGAACTTCGGTTGGAGTAATTTAGTGTCCATACCTCGGAGAGCGCTCTGCTTAAAGAATGTATTAATTTCAAGAGCACTTTATACGGCCGAGTGATACAATGAGAGCGCTTGTAATTCATTGAATGTACAGGCTGTTAGCGCGCAGTTACCCCGTCTCTAAATATTGACAAGGCGCTGATCCGGCGACTACACTGAATATGCATACACCTAATACCAACACAGAATAAACTTCTTTTTACCAGTGCAAACACTTGTTAATAATAAGTAGCAAGGGCGAGGTTAGCTTTAGTAGTCAACAGCGATTCCCCCGACATATTCACTGCTGTGTAAGTCAAGCTTGCGGGCTGATAATCCCGCCACTGAGCAAATCACTTTACTGTTTATGTACAGATTTGACGAGCAGAAGAAAGTGACAAAGCCTATAATTTCTTATTATGCCTGACGGGGCCCGAGAGGGTAGTTGAATCCATTCGGTCCTTTGGGCTCTCTCTGGTGACCCTGTCTGGATACAGGTGACTATAGGGGAACGCTGAGGGGGAGCGGGAGGGGAAGATGGAAGGAGATGAATGGGGAACCCAGAGGGATACTAGTTTGTCTGACAGGGATGGTTGAGCGAGCTGCAAAATTCCATTTTTAATAATAAAAACGTTATGAATACCCCGAGGCGTGAACAGTCGAGTATCATGAGGTCTGAATAGAATATTCTCTCTTTGTCCCTTATCAAGATCTATAAGATTCTTATACGCTAAAGACCTGTCGATATTAAAGAATGTGTATTTGAAGCTTTCAGGGTAGTTGATGAAATCAGCGTTATGGTAAATTGGGTTTAATTGGAGGTCACCCTGCGTGAGAGGTGGTCTGTCGAGGAGACTTCATCTTCATCTTCACCTGTGACAGTCTCTTGTGCTCCTATGGGACAGTCTCGGTCATACTCCACTGTGACAATCTTCCACCACAAATTCTACTGTATAACTGTCACATCGCCTTCGACAGCTGAAAACGGTGAAGAGTGTTTGTATGTGGAGATACTCGGTCATGGAGCCAAATCGTTAAAAAACCATAACCAGGGACAAGAACAATGCTATTCTCATTTCTACTCCCAGTTTATTTTTTTGATAAACGATGTAGCTTTAGCGACCCAAAAATGTTTTTGTGATAGGTGTTGGTTTGTATCCCTACATGACCTTTGTACTATTGCTGATATAGTGCGATCACATATAAAACAATGTGTTATTTCTACACAATCGTACTGACAAGAACAGTTGACATCATCTGATCTTTCCAAAGGATGGTTGTGCCTCATTCTGAACTAAGGTGTGTAAGGATTTGTTAAAGAAAGAGTCCGGTTATTATCTCTTTATATCCCTCGAGGCTCGAAAGATACCCTGGTGTTGCATAAAGTCTCTGTTCCAGTACACATGATCAGGTGGAATGCGTATTTTGTGTCTTCACAGATATTTGAAGAGTAAAAAGTTTATATCTTTTTGGACATTTGGCCAATCTATGAAACCCATCGCTGGCTGAAGCATCCTGTCAACCAGACCATTTCAGTTTTCTCGATGCATTTTCAAAAAATGCCCTATTAAAACTGACAAGTTACCGGAGACTATCCACAGCACTCTGTTAACGTACATACGAGGGCATCTACGGCTCCCACTACCTGTAGCACAAGGTAACATCCTCAGTGACCAGGTTGAGACTTGGACATTCTCTATGTGACTTTGTAGGCCTATTAAAAGGGGTCTGCGTCCATAATAGCAATAAGATTATAATTTTATGATTTATTATCAATTAATTAATATTGAATAACGCTATTGCTCAGTAACTAATTAACCTGGGTTTATGACGATGAGTCTCATATTTATCAAGGACGCAGTGTTACTTTAAGATTCGGTACAAAACCAAATGTCGCAGCTCTATACCAGCACACTACATGTACTTGCAAAGCAATATGATGGTCTGTTAGATGTGACTCTCGTTGAAGATCAGATAACATTGGGACACAAAACATATTAAATAAATAAGTATACATGCTTGTAAACTTCTATACAATACTTTCATTGTTTATTTGATTAACCTTTCACAGTTGTAATTGTTTTGTTTTCAAGAGCTTAAAATTCAGTTATATTTTCAGTTAGCTAATTAGGAAATGAGTGTATACAGCAGCAACATGATAATCTTAATTGTAATTGTATATTTTGACATCTGACGTGGTCAATTTGTTATTTTTCTTTTACTTTTTAAAACAAAGTGACTTGAATAAATTCAAAAACCGTTTTGATTTTGCTCTGTATGAGTGTTAAAATTAAGCATATGCCTTAAACAACATCTTCATCCTTTAAAACCTTCTTTAGAAAGATCTAGCAATCACATCTGGGAGATTCTGAATGGGTAGATACTATGCATAAGGAAATATTTTAGTTTTTTGTCTGGTTTGCTAGTAACTTATAAAAAACTCAAATGCAATTGTCTATCACATCCGATAGTACTTCGGAAAGCACCTTTGCTATACAAACACTTTCCTCGAATAGAAAAATAATAATGTGTATATCTTCGACATACTAAACATTCTAAAAGACATAATATTATATATATCAAGAGGTGGTATTTTGACAAACAAACAAATAAGATTATTGTCCGAGAGTAAGAACTTTATTCTTCAACATGTCTATTTGTATCAATACAATTTTTCTGAAAAGGGAATTGACTGTTTGGCCTTAAGAGTTAAAACTTTTCCCCTATCGATAAAGCTTTGGAAATGTATGGAAGTGCCAATGTACGGAAGAGGGAAGAAAATTCATAACAATGCTGAGACAAAGGTATGTTGATATTGACAATCAGTCTGAGTTAGAGGCTATCGATAAATTTTCAAGCTTATCAGCATATCAGTATTAGTTAACGTCTCTGAGCGATATTTATTCCGTATAGATATTCAAATATATCACATTTCGCTGTCATATACTCATGACATGAAGGTGTAATATACCCAAAAAGGATTGATCATGTCCTGTGTGTATATAATTCCTACATTGAAAGACGACTTTCACATTTTTACATACTTGTCCATTCTATAAAGACCTTAGACAAAATGTATTATCTATGTACTTTCAGAAATATCCTTCAGTCAAAAAATATGTCCAGCTATTTTCCTAAAAAATAATTTATTTTCTAAGCCGAAAAAAAACCCCCAAAATTCCGTAACGTTTTGGTCCATAACATTAAAGGGTAATATGTCCTTGCAAATTGTAAACCATAATTCAAGCAAATTATATTGCTATTATATGGTACTCACTTACAACTCTAATACATGTATTGTGCAAATGTATCATGGGCCGGTGGCTCAATTACGAGAAATAAATCATCATCATTAATTTTAAGCTCTGAGATTTTACCTGACAATATTTCAATCATTTTAATGTTCAAATTAATAATGCTTTCGCCAGCTTTCGTATCTTAAGGGTAAGAAGACATACATGTAAACTATCATTGTAATGTTGATCACAAATGTGCTCGCAAGCTTATTTTTACAAATAATATATCGAATTGAAATGAAAGGAAATATTACATGGAATGAACAGGGAATTCTGACTGAATGTATTACCAAATTTTCTTTAATCAAACTCTAAAGTTAAGATTAGTTTCATAGGAAGAGGCGTCTTACATCACAGTATATCTCTGAAGTGATAGGATATTCAAAACTTCATATCAAGAATTCATATAAAATTATTATGTAAATAATGCTCTCTTGAAAATGACGATTTATCATGTGAAATGAGAATAATGGGGTGAAATACAAATATGAATAATTGGTTATTGTATCCCCTGTTAAAGGACCAAGTTATATGAAAGCTTCAAATCATTATGACTCGAAAGGTGATCCTTGTAAGACGAAAACTCCCATTTGGAGATGCATCAGCTTTAGACTGGTATATGAATAAGTTAGTGATAACCATGATATACATTAAACTTCTTACAACTTTCTCTTCCATGGTTTTTAGAATAGAGACAGAGATTCATGTGAAAAGTTTTCAAAGTCGTTACTAAGAATCGTCAAGGGCAAAAGCAACGTAAAATATTGATCACAGATATACCATCAGAAATAACGTATTTAATTTGTTTTCAGCAATGAATAAAATATGTTTGTAACTTGTCATTTCCGGAGTCGTGTGCTCTTGACTTTAATATTTCCCAAAGTGTACACTTCAACACGAAACTAATCGTTTAAGAACCAAAAAATTAAAAAACTATTTCTATAAAAATAAACTCGGGTCAAGTAAAAAGAAAGTCCTACATCTTTAATTGCAATGAACTCGCACTTTCCAAAGTTTGTATTAATCAATTACTTGTAAAGCTACGTGTAGAAAGTGGAAGTGATGTAAACATAGTCTATATTAATTCATTACAAGTATATCACATTCTTAAAATGAATGAAAAGATGTGTATGTACATATGCATTGGAAGTGCGTTGCAAACATTTTCTACGTTAATTTATAAAAGGTATAACACTTTCGAAATGAATGAATTGATGTTTATGTTTATGCATAAACAAATTAATATCATGACAATGTTACAAGATTTAATTTATACGTACAGTAAAACCCGGATGTAATGGTGTTGACGTGCATGTGGGCATGATTCCCGTGCACACGTCCAGGGCGGTCAGCACGTGCAAGGGTACCTAATGAACATGGTTGCCCCCAGTGTTGATACTTGATATAACTTCCAGCAAACACCGACCTTGCGTCCTTTCATAACTAGGTATCTTCCAGACAATTGCACGTGAAGTGCACGTGGTTGAAGATTACAATGAAAGGCTGCACGTGCGAGACTGTGTTGAGAATGATGAGAAGAGGTATAATGTCTGTTAACTGTCGCTATCAATCTTTTGATTCATGAGTGTTGCAGGTTGATCCGCCATGTTTGACAGAGTCGATTAGTCAAATGTTAAAACTGCAATCACAGGTACTTTTAAGCACGTGTATGTTTTCATTGCTTACATTAGCCCTATTTCCGTAAGGACATATATCTGAATAATTGAATACCGTATTTAGTTTCAGTTTCAAATTCATGACATATAAATTACGGTTAACTGTATTATGATTAATATGTTAAAAACATTATCATTGAAATTTAAGACACCGGCAGGTTTGAAGAAATATGATGTCATTTTGCGAAAATAAAAAATGAAAAGATGAACATATACAATTCAATTTTGCACAAAGGATCATATCTTGAAAACTGAGGTAAAAATATTTTTTCCGAATCAATTTAAAGACCTTTTTGTTTAAAGCAAAATGACATCCTAGCAAGGATATTGATATGTATATTCTATAATTCGTTAGATTTCTATTCCAAGGTGCTGAAATAGCAGTTGGTGATGACATTTTGATTCATCTTTCATTCAAGTTGTTGAAACATTTCCGAAAATCATATATATAGGGCCTATTTTGGACATGACATGTTATAGTTATAGTTGTGTGCTCTGGTAGTTCCAGAGCGAAAGCGAGTATAATGAAATAGTATGATATGGACAGAAACATATAACCCGCTTTACTGTTTCATTAACATGGATATTATCCCTCACGTAAGTGAAATTTTCTCGAAAGATATAAACACATCCGAACATGATTAAAAAAAGAATACATATAATCCTCTTAAGTTTGTACTTAGGTAGTAGGTTTTGCAATTTTTGCAATGTTTACTTTTATATTTTATCATGAAATTTTCTAATTGTCTTTATCGTAAATGCGGACGCCAAGCAAATATACTTTCCTTGGTAATTGTTTTATATCTAAAAAGTATTAAAACGAATAGAATTTGCATATACAGAAGAATACATAGGATGGCACAGTGAAAACAAGTTGGAAAGATGAATTCAATTAACAATTATGAAAACTGATGTTCGGTTTATATTAAGGCTGATTTACTTTTTTCCTTCTTCTTATAATTAGAGGACATAAAGATACAGCGTATATCTAAAAGAAAGATTTTCTTGATATGAACTTCAACGTTTGAAATATAGACTAAGTGTCTCATCAATGAAACAATTGAATACCAATGATGTACAGGAATGGAAGGCAAAGAAACATGTCAGTGTTAGAATGTTGCAAAATATCATACAAAGGAAAATCTTGGATGTTGATAAAAGTATGTTTTGAAAATAATTTATTTCAAGTTGAAACTTAAGTTTTATTTGTGTCTATTTTACGAATTGAAATGAAATAATCCCCCCCCCCCCTCATTCTTATAATCACTCTTGACAAATTTAGTGCTTACGAACAGGGCGTTATTATTTCTATCTATCACAGCGATAAAAAATGAAAATGATCAGTGTTTTGAGAAGAGATTGAAGAACGAAGAATATGAAGATGACCAAGGGAGCCTTGTGAAACAGTTTCCATATTATGTTATCAATTAATATCTGAAAGTAAATTCAATCAATTATTATATCCGCATGCATTATTGAAGTGATATTATTTCATTTGAAGTTTATGTCATTTGTAACGCTTTTCATTCTTTTATTCTTCTCTAGTTACATGTAGACTACCATTTGTAGAATTATTCGCTCTAGTTTTTACGCTTTCCACATTTCTTTTAGTGTTTGTGTTATCAATAATTAAATATATATCATTATATTTTAAAAATCTACTATTAAGAATATATTGACAATTATTGTTGACAATGTTAATGTTTATAAATTTTATTGTATTTGTATGTATAATATTTGAGTTATTATTTTAAAATTTGCAATATTTCAGGGTTCATATCTAGATAAATTGATTTCTATCCTCATCATGACGCGTCACATTTAATTTTTTAAAAATTATTTCAAATTACATGTACACTTACATAATTTTTGTCAACAACCTAGATTGTATTTCACATCGAACAAGACATACAACATGTACGATAAGTACATGTTAAACACTTATCTCTATATAATTACATACATATAGCCTACATGTAAGATTTTACCAAAATCATATTACAAAAATAAGATGGCTTTTACGTTCCATTTGTCATAACAAAACATACACAGACAGTTAAAAGCACGTTTTAGTTTAAACAGGAACGTTCGAATAATCGATTATTAATCATAGACCGAAATCATCATTTATTCTTTCGTTGAACATGGATTAATATAGATTTGTTTACAATTTGGAAACTGAAATTCCAACTTCGCCTTTTGATATCTGCAGAAAAACTCTTGGGTAGAGATTAACCGAACACGTATTTTTCTTCCAAATTGTCTCGACGGAAAGGACGAAGATAAGGAAAATAAATCTAAGAAAATATTAAAGTTAATTTTAAACTTGTTTGATTCCGTGTTTCAACAGATGGATTCCAGATGGCAAATGAAATAAACCACTCTAGTATCTAAAAAAACAAGTTATGCAATATCAATTTATCAGATTTTAGCGAAATTATTCACCATTATCAACAAAATCATAATTACATAATTGAAACAAAATACCCAATAACATATTTATGCTTTTGCTCATTTGCTTTGTTAAATTCAATGAGGAATAGCTGCAAAGGTATTTCGGTCGGTGTAATCGGAGACAGTAAAATACTCCCTCTCAGTTTACAGTACAAGCGTTTGTTTAATGCACACAGTATTGATATAAAGAGCCCTTTTCACGCTCCAAACACAACCCAAAAATACTTCTGTCACGTGATGTAAATTACCTAATTACTGGGGGAACAGGAAGCGTCGAAGCAGAGCTATCTCAATCGCTGTTTAATTGTTTAGAACTGTTTAAAGCAATAGAGGGTCTCCGTCGAGTCCGGTTATTTTCACAGATGCGGGAGCTGCGCTTTGAGAGAACAATGTACCCATATTGAAAAGTAATAAAATTTGAAAAAAGGTATCGAAAAATACTTAAAAGTTGACTTTGCCTCAACAGATTATAATAACCGTGTTAAATAAAAACCAAATTTCGCGGGGCCAGGAGTCCAGTAATAGGCGTGACTTCCTTTGCTGTTCTTTAAATATATCGTTGTTGCAACAATGAAACATATGAACTGTGATACGTTTTCTTCTCAACATTCTTAAGGCGAGATACATATATAATGAATTTATGTAACCTTCAATAATTTCATTCAATAAGTGGCTATTACCAATGATGATCGTTTTATTTATTTGAACTTATATTGATTTTCGTTTCTGTCTGTGTAAATTGTGATAGCTTTCATTCACTGAGCCTACTTTACTCAATTATTCCAGGGTAATGAATACAACTTCAGTAGCATCTAACATGTGTTGGATGATAACAATGTATTGAAATTGTTGCAAAACAGAACCAAAATTTAGCTTTTTAACATATTCATAATTTATTTCCAAAACTAGCCCTCACAGTAGATATCGCTTGTGTAAGATCAAGTGATCTACAAGCGATATCTATATTATCGCAACAATCAATGACCTCACAATGCTTTTGCATCACTGAGAACACCCATAACAATGCTATCTCGTCATAATGTTAATCACGTAACAATGCCTTGACATCATAATGCTATGAGGTCACAACGACATGACCTCACTGTTCAAGATGCCCCAATGAATGTTTTATGTTTTCAAAGGCCATTCGATCTGTTCCTGAAGACAGTTGAAGATTGATTTTCGGTGACGAAAAAAATGTCACCCTCGTGTCCTCTGATATGAAATATATCAACACTTGTTGATTAAAGTAACAAAACAAACTCGGCAAGCCTCGGAATTATGTATC
This sequence comes from Phorcus lineatus, assembly GCA_921293015.1. Classification (NCBI taxonomy): domain Eukaryota; kingdom Metazoa; phylum Mollusca; class Gastropoda; order Trochida; family Trochidae; genus Phorcus; species Phorcus lineatus. Next base: position 3,615,911 of record OV121084.1, read on the forward strand.
TTTAATCAACTCGTGCTGATATACATGTATTAGAAGACAAGTCAAATTCTCAATATAGCATAAAAAACATTCATATGATAAATTGCAAAAATGTAACACAAAGACAATACATTACTTAGCCCACATGCTAGCACTTGGTTACGATGGACCAAGATACATTGATAACAGTGTATTTGATAGTGATAACACTAGATGTGACAGTGAAGACACTGTGACATTGATAACAGTGTATGAGATAGTGATAACACTAGATGTGACAGTGATAACAGTGTATGAGATAGTGATAACACTAGATGTGACAGTGATGACACTGTGACAGTGATAACAGTGTATTTGATAGTGATAAAATTGTATGTGACAATGAAGACACTGTATGTAACAGTGATGACACTGTATGAGATAGTGATGTCACTAGATGTGACAGTAATGACACTAGATTAAATAGTGATGACAATATATGTGACGCTAATGACACTGTTTCCGACATTTGTGACACTTTATGAGATAGTGATGACACTTTATGTAACAATTATAACACTATGTGACAATGATGACACCGTATGTTACAGTGATGACACTAATGAGATATTGTTGTCACCTATGTGTCAGTTATAACACTATGACAGTGATGCTACTGTATTTGACATCGTTGATACTGCATGAGATACTGATGGCACTGTGTGTGATAGTGATGACATTGTATGCAACAGTGATGACACTTCTGTCTGTGTGTGACCACTGGTGACACTGTGTGGGATAGTAATGAACGTATATATGACAGTGATGACACTGTCATGGTGATGTGACAGAATTTGACAGTGGTGACACTTTGGTCGTGATGGCGCATGTTTGTACAGTTGTGACACCATATGACAGTGTTAGTACTATTATCATAGTGATCCCACTGTATGTGACAGTAATGATAATGTATGCGATAATGATTCCACTGCATGTGACTGTCATGACACTGCATGTGGCATTGGTGCTACTGTATGAGAAAGTGATGATACTCAAGGAGATAGAGATGCCACTTTATCTGACCGTGATGACACTCTTAATGTATGTAACAGTGATGACACTGTAGACGATTGTGAATACAATATGTGTGAGAGTGATGACACTGCATGTGATAGTGATGCCACTTTATGTGACCGTGATGACACTGTTAATGTATGTTACATATATATATACTGTTTGTGACAGTGATGACACTGTAAGCGATAGTGATTACAATATATATGAGTGCTCGTGATACATATATTTCATATTGATAAGGTAAATCACAACAATAAAAATGACTATTTTTGCTTTGTACGTTATGACAATGATGACGTAAAGTTGGGAGACTTATGGTATCACCCTGTGTTGCAGGTGACTTAAGTCGAAGCGTGCCTCTGTCAAATTGTGTATCAGCCAAATTTACAAAGTTATTTTCTGCAATCAGTCTAGCAAATTTCGATACAATCTGTTCGAAAGGGAAAAGTCAAGTCCCTTCAAACAAAAATATATAAATGAAGGTTTTCTTTAAAGGAGCAGTAACACGTTTATTGATAAACCCTAGAAAACGGGGCGAACGCGCTGATTGGCTGAGATTAATTATGTCAGAGGCAAACCTGATGGCTCCCGTAACAGAGTCTAGTGAGATCTACACGCGTAATGTAGTGCAGCATTTTGGATTTCATTTTGATGAGATTGTAATCTATGCGAATACATTTTCCTACCTCAAATGATTAAAAGGTGTTCACACTAAAATGGCCGCCAATGGTATTAGTTTTATACTTGATTATTTCCTCTACAACTACGGATAACCGGGTAAAATATCATGAAACCAATCCTAAAACATATAGAAACCTATATTTTTGTATGAATATATTTGCACCTATAACAAATAGAATCTTGGTTTGATGTAGCAATCAAGTGTCAAAACCATCTACTTGGAGTTATCATTTATGGCAAATAAATTGATTGGCAAATGGGCCTTTATAATAAAAACCTTGATTTTATCAGTTTATCTTCAAAACATTTAAACCATTTTACAATAGAAGCAGTTTAATGAAAATATGACTTAGTGACGTCGCCGAATGAGGGAGGCAACAGTTTCTAGCACGCTACCCTTTGAATTCACCATTTTTACGGTCGATTTCTTAAAAAAATACCCAAAAGGATTGGTTTGAATAATAACCCACCTGCACTCCGACTTTAACTCTTTTTCTCTCTAACTCGATATTATCATATGAGAACCTTTCAATGGATGCCATCTTGCACTGCTCAAACCATATTTGATATGTCCTGCTTTGTCAACGGGGCATTGTTGATGACTGGCATTTACTAGTATATATTATAACAGAGAAGATGTGTCCTCAATGTATACTGGTAATGCATTGCTTGCAGAGTTAGGTTGGTTGAAATACTGTCAAACGATGTAGACGATCTCGGCTCACGACAAAACAGTATTTTTGGTGGCATCTTCTGATAATCTATAGGATCTCTCTGTTGAGCCAACTTCTGAATGCCTCTTCTGTCTGTTGTTCATCCAGAGTTCTGGTACCCGTCTATTGTTTCAACAAGCACAGCTTCTACACAGAGTTCCAGACTCGCTTTGTCAAGACAAATACCAGCTTAGGTTTAAAATTTCTGATTAAAATGCGTATATTGTTTTATTTTCCAAATTGAGTAACAAAATATTCATAAAGCCGATTAATTCAGCTGATTAATTTGGTTTATTGCCATCAGTGGTATCACATGAAGTAGAGTCTTATACAACGGGTTTCAATTTGCATTTTTTCATCTTATACAGAGTCATCAAATAATCATTTTGAATACCACCTCACCCTTATATGTTAATAGTGCTATCACAGGCTAGTATAACCCGAATACAATTTCTAATCAATTAGAAATTGATTAGATGTACATTTGATAGAATTATAGCTTTTACGATCTTGCATCTCAATGATATCTTTAAGAATGGTTATGAATTCCTCCTATTTGTCTGTATCATGTTGGTCCACTTAAGTAACTAAATTATCTGAATACGGAACAGGAATATTGTGTCCGTATACTAAACGGGCATACGTACAATACTGTCGGTAAAGTCTATTGAGACTACCACAATACTACGTCAAGTTCGTTTCTGATTGGCTACTGTGAAAAAATCAGAAGGTGTATAACTTAGTTATAGAGTGCATTGTTAACCTTGTTTAATGCACATTAATACGCTTGTTGCCTCGGTTATCAACGAAAGAGAACGAAATGCAGAAGGTTTATTTTCTTTTCCCATCCACTGCTGTGATGATATAAATGGCGCCCATTTAGTAATTTCATATGAATACAACTCTGAAACAAACAGACCACCTTCTTGATGGCATTGCATGAAAGAAAGGCCTGTCATGGTCAGTCAAATATAACAAGAAAACTTGATAAACGATATCATAACAGTGAGAAGCGATAAATATTTCCGCAAAAAGGGTCGCAATACTGAAGACACTTATCTCAAATCTTATTCAACGAATCAATATGAATAATAACAAGGTTAAGTTTTAAATAGTTGTATAAATTCCCAGTCATGACATGCGTTGTGAATAAATAAAAAAAGAGGTACGTCAATGCAGATGTTTGCCAATCTATAATCCTTCCGCGATCTGAAACCTGTGGTTGTAATCTACCAAATGTATTAAAGTGTTTATCTTTTTGAGACAAGCACATGAGCGAAATGAATTACCCTTTTTTAAAATTTGAAGTGCATTAGCATTTAATTATCGAGGGTGAGTAGAGCGCACTATCTTTTCCGCATCACGAAAGTTTGCTCACATACTAGTTTAACTAATTAAGTGCAATTATCGTATGATTGCATCACTTAATCTTCGCTGAATTATTACCAAACTTTTTCCATGTGTAAAATGATCACTCTTAACCTCTCATCAGATTGTAAAAGAATTGGGAAATATTTCTTTTGCATGATAAATTGTACAGAAGTGATTAGAACATAAAAATTCCAATTTTCCTTCTTGTTTAAAATGTCTATATTTAATCAAAGGAAAACAGATCACTATTAATGAAATGACATGAATGAGCATTAAAAATGCATGACGAATGTTTGACGGTGTTTATCACATGTAAATAATTTTACGAAGAAAATGGCAACTAAATTTTTTAAAAACATTTGACCCTTGGTCAATTCAACTTACTGTAAATTTTACTGCATTATTAAAAGATGGAACATTCAGTGGTGATTGTTTACCTTCAACCCTAATAATATCGTACGTAGTCTTACAATCCTATATATAATTAATGTTTTGTCTTAAAGGAAATCTTTATCACCTTAAGTATGAACTTACATGCTAATGTACATCATGTCTGCATTGAAAGGATGATTTTTCAGGTAACTGCAGCAACAACGTCGTCCTTCAACAAGGCTTCAGTACAACGTCAAACTGGACCTCAAACTGTTTAATGTTGTTCATTTGTTCGTCATATTCTGCTGGTTTGACTGGGGACAAATTTCATGTCAACATTCAAACGCACATGTTATAACTGTGGTGGAGATATTGATTTATATCATACTTATATAATGTTGATTCTAGACAAAAAACATGTTCGTAACCTTTATAAAGCCTTTTTACTGTGCAAACGCAGATATTATCGATTTGAATATAAGCATTGAATCATTTTGAAATGATTGTTATTTAGCGAGCGAAACGAGCATTGAAGCGATTATATATATAAACTTTCGACTCAATGCAAGCGTGAGATAATTAGCCTTTAAATAATAAACTTCGATTTTTTAAATGTAATTTGAAAGAGAAAAAAACAATTTATTTTTGTGATTTTAATTAGAGTTTTGAAACGAAATACAGTTTGCCATATTGTTCGCTTTAGCCACATGTATAGATGTCGACAAAACAAAGGATTTTAATCCGAAAAACCTTCGTTTTTATATAAGCGTTCTAGCTAAATGTTTTTGTAGAAGGAATACACATTTTAAAGAACTTTGTTTCTTTCTTTTAGAAATAGGAATATAAAAAAAGATGGCATCATTCTGTTGAAAGTTCTTTTCAACAAGCGCAGGTGATAAAATACCTAACCTATCAAGAATCTTCATTTAGCAAAGAAAATCCGCATAATCCCAAAATTGAACGTTACACGATAAGATTTCTAAATACGATTTTACTTATACTTAAAGATATGATGACTAATTTGTGCTTTAAATTTATTTCATTCACATTTGTTACGAATTGTTTACTTCATCTTTGATTATTATCAATATGGAATATTGTTATCATAATATAGAAACGATATAACAGAAATTGAATATCAAATAAAATAGAAAGACGAGGGGCGCGCCACTTGAAATAAAAGAAATAAACTAAATAAGAGAATGTGACTTAGCTGAACATTAGTGTTGACAATAGATGTATCAAATTTTTTCAAATATGTAAAAGATGATATAGCAAAAAACCTTCATGGGGCAAAAAGTTGAATCAATGAAAAGGAATCCGAATATGAGCAATGACAAAATGTTTGCCAAAGCATTAGCAGGTTAGACGGAGTTGTACGTGATGGGGAGTAGAATTTCTCTGTTTGGTTTGTGTCCCGAATGTGTGTCCATGACGTGACATTAAGAGTCGAGATCCGGGCTGGAAACATAACAATAGTCTTCAGTTTTCAATCCGTGTTGGAATATGCTCTTATTCGATACGTGAAATTATGCAAAATCACAATGCGAGGAGCTATTTACGGTCTGGGAGAGCCTCGTTTAAACAGCGAGAAGAAGCGATGTGAGTGGCAAAGGACACCTTTCCAATAATGACTGTTAGTCCGTCTCGCTAAGTCTCATGTTCGACTCCACGCCGACTGGGAGTGTGGGTGATATTTCACCCCCTAGCTTCAGGTAGCTAGTGTAACCCGACCCCGGCGTGTTTGTGGCCTAACTGCCAGCATATGAGTCTGTGATGCCAGCAGCCATTGAGGAGAGTCGCAGATTAACGGTGTGGGAGAAATAAAAAATGTAATTGCTCCATAGCTAATCAAGGTGAAACTTGGCTTCTTGTTTCATCGTTCCTCGTATCAAATTTCAAAAACAAACATATGTGCATTTTTGTTAATATGTTTAACAAAGAATAATGAAAGATGTCGGTATTTGCTCTTCAAAATTACTTCTCTTAACGACCGTTAATCTCTACAACCAAAGTGTAATATTAAACATCTGTCAAAATCTTGCTGTACTGATATTGTTATTATCTATTGTTTATGTTTCCTAATTGCAATATGGTTTTCGTAAAGTAGTTGTAAATAAGCAACACCATATGGTACCATAGAGTTATTTGATTTAAGGGAATAACTTAATAGAATGTACCATTGTTGACCAAAATATATTTGCAATATAAGAAATATTATTGTCAATGTTCAAAATCTCAAATTTTTATTGAATAAATTATCTCATTGCTTTCAAAATTATTTTTATATTATTTCCAAATAGATTTCTTTTACCTTAAATCAAGTGTTTTGGAATTCATTTCGTCATAAAGTTACCTCCTCAACACAGAATAAGATACTTCAAAGTTTAAACCATCAATTTAGTGTACGATATTTAAACTGTCGGCTGTCAGTCTTTGAGGATAAGAAAATTACACGTTAGAATTAATACAGTCTCAAGTATTTGATACATTTGTTGATTTTTCTTTAAATCCTTTTAAATTTCCTAAACAAATTAAAAACATGTGTGTTGCACTCGAATAAACGATTGCTGAGAAAAATATAAATGTAATTTTGAAGTCAATCTCAATCATTTGTATCACAAATTGTGACACAACCTTCTGGAAATATAATGATAAAAGTATATTAATACACAAATAATGAAAGAACCTTCTAAAAGATTTCACGATCCAGTTTGACCCAGAGATCCACACGATAAAACCGGAGTAAATTACACTGCTCATATAAACTATAGAAGCCAATAAAATTAGCTGAAATATCTGGCCTAGGCAATAAAATTTAATCCAAACGTTAACAAGGGATGATTAGGGTTGATAAATGAGTTATTACACTATATGACGCTGTGTTATAAGTATGATGAAGACAGCTATCAGCGATCATAACGAGCGATACAGCAGCTGATTAGAGTGGTACAGGTAGATTCGACATGACAACAATTCCTGACAGAAAATTTCTGTCTTATCATAAAAAATATTTTGAAGCTCATACTAATAGAAACAATCAGTTTCCATTCTCATCATTCCGAGTGACTGGGCTATTTTTGATCTTAGCAACGACTCATGTTTTTAAGAATGGTTTGAATGAACTAAATATGTAGTACTCATCGTAAATAATTTCCTGATACGAACCCTGTCATGTTGATTTTCTTAAGTTTTATGGCATACTTATATCAAACAAAGCACGAAGTCAGTTTCAAATTTTAGACAGGTAAACTAAATTCCATACACATCTTTGAAATTATTGCAGAATTGTTGCTAAACGTTCGAAAATATTCTCAGGTGTATTCTTGAAAAAAGAAATAAAGACATGGGACTAAAATTGGATGTTGTGTTATCATGATATCATGATATTAAGATATTGTGATATTATTATATTGTGATATGATATTACGATATCATTATATTTTAATATTATGATATTATGCTATTGTGATATTGTGATCTTATGATATTGTGATTTTATAATATTATAATATTATGATATTTTGATATTGTGATATTGTGATATTATGGATATAGTGATCAGCCGACACCCACGTTTGTAGCATTTTTTTGTGAAACGCCACAAATGTCATGAATTAGTTTCAAGAATGAAAAAATCGAATGTTCAAGATGTGAATATTCAAACTCAATTTTCTGGTTGATGAATCATTTTGCAAGTGAAACATGACGTTTCATCATACATCATCTTTCTATCAATATATCAAAAAGCATGTTTGACAATACAGAACTACCAATTTTTTCACATGGTACAAGCCATAATAAATTTCATTCATATACGGATGTTAGTTGCTAATCGATCGAATGATTGTCGACCATAACCCAGACACACATTTACAGTCAATCAAAATACATAAACTATACTAAATAGAGATAATGGAACAGTTCACATGTCTAGTCTAAGGATTAGGACGGGCCTGAAATATGTCCGTTAACGAGACGTTTGATTATCTAAGATCTATGTTCATTTATGAAGAGGGTGGGGGGAGGGTAAGGGTTACGAATCGGCTATTTGTGTTGGGTATGAGGCATTGTTGGAAGGTGATCCAACCAAAATTTTGCACATGGAACTTTTTTCTTACACTGCCCAAGGGTTTTCAAATGAGTTAAGGATTTTGAAATATTAAACCCCAAAAGGTCTTGTCTTAAAAGCTACCATTTGTTGTTTTGATCGTCATTTTAAAAACAGAATTACGCGTTAACTTTAACGTTACTTTATATAAAAAATATATCATTTTAAAACATTAATGAATTAAAAAATATGGGGATCTCCCCATGATTGACTACATGTATATGGCAAACTCGAGTCTGAATGTTGTCGCTAGACGTTGAAGCCATCCGACGTATCCGCCAAGAAAAACGAGGCTTCAGACATGTGAGATCGGGCAATGGTCGGGTGCTAGAAAGTGAAATGAATCGAATGCAGCATGCTGAACTATGTGTTACTTTAATTCGGTTTAAAGTTTTGGATCGTGATTCTTGATAAAGCATTTGGCATGTTTCCATGTCTTTATGTAATCATTAATTTATTAACACAATACTTAATAATTTTAACATACTTTTAGAGTCCTAAAACATTGAAAAGAAGAAAGAGTAGAGGGGAATATTGACACAACCACAATGTCTTGTGTGATTCAAGTTATGTACTAATCAGTATAGCTACATGTGGGATAGTGAAGAGTTTTTTACATTAACTTCTTTAAAATAGTAAAGCTTCTACGGATGAGTAGACAGAGTTTTTGCTGAAACTTTAACCGTGATTCATCTGGTTCAGTCCTGAATTTACCCCCCCCCCCCCCCTCTCCTCCAAGTCTGTTTAAACAATGTTTAAGTTTTCTGTGAATATTAAGAATTCAGGTTTTTGAGGCGTATGACCTTCTCCAATTATGATAAGCTTTATTTATACAGCTTCACATTTAATATTTTCATATTTTCATCCAGTATTTAGTTCTAACGTGATGTGTCTGCTGAGAAATCGACTAAAGTACATACATACTGTAATTATAAAAATAATCTATGCAGCCGATTAAACTGTACATATAAATGGCGTCAATGTATCGATAGATCTCATTGGTGTGAAAATGATTAAAGATATAACACGAATATTTCGTAGCCACAACGAAAGTTCTGAATGTGTAATTTTACTCACATACGGCATAAACAGTATTTTATGACCGCTTGCCCCAGTGTACTGGACGCTGAAAGACATATCAACACAACAATTCCTGCGAATTTTCTTCAACAGATTTTAATCAAATCATTTTTTTAAAAAAACCCTGAACAATTGAAGAAGTATCCCATTTAGTACATATCTAACCATTTGCATGAAAGAGAAAGCAGGAGCCTGTTATAAACATGGTCACCTAAGTTGTCATCGTTTACCATTCAGATTAGATTTCATGTAGCCTACTTATGAACGACTGATTTTCAGTTTGTAAAAGATTTCGCGTTTGGTATTAATCAACTTTAACTTGATATCTACTTGTCACTTGTTCAACTTAAATAAAAGAATTATTGCTGTATATGAGACCGGACAAGAGGGGTGTATTGTTACAGCCAGACCGTTTCCCCGGTTAGCATTTCACGTATCGAGTAGCAGACAGCCAACAGATATTCCCATTCTTCTCGATCTAATAGCCACTTGAGAAATGAATTTACAACCTTAAATGGGAGAAATTTGAGTTGAAACCTTTTGGAGTATCGAAAATGTAATGAGTCGCGTATTGCGTGATTTTAGCAGAGGAAAATTGTAATTTTAGTGCTTACCATCACTGCGGCGTTACCTCGTAGTTATACATGGCGCCATAACACACCAGTGAGATAAGTTTTTGCATAATTAGTCGCTCTTTGATTTACTTACAAAAGGGAAGAAACTTACCTCACTTCATAGTTAAGAGCAAGATGCTTAAAATGACCGCGTGCACGCATACATTTATTATATACATATTATCTCTGATGCTGGATATAAACAAATAATTCAGATTAATAGAGAACAATTTATATGAATTTACAACTTCTTAATTGCAGGATTGCGACGTTTCAGTGTAGATACTAACACCGTTATCAAGCAAGTGATATTGGACATGATTTGAGAAGGAATATATACATAAATACGAATAGGCTTGTACAGTTAAGTAGGTTGAAGTACAAAGAGTTAATTAAATTATATTGATATCCTGCAATCCTGCAATAAATTGCAATGTAAATCCATATAAATTGTTCTCTATTCATCTCACCAACTTCTAAATGCTTCTCAAAGAAGTAGTACAGATTAATATAAAAAGTAATTTTAATTTATGCAAACATTGAAAATAATTCTGGATCCATTATCAGAATTAAAGAGAACAGCAGTTTATGATTTTAGGAACACGTTACATAGTTCATTAGAACTAAGCTACTTTATTTGTCAACTGACACATTGTATATCTTTTACATGAAACAATTAACTATGAATGACCAACATTTTATTTCAGAAGTAACTACGAAATGGTAAAGTGGCGGGGAGGTATTTATATACAATGAATAAACTGTAATTTTCCAATTAAAATCTATCATTACAACTCTTTTTGTAATTTAGGTGATAAAAATAAAGTATTTGTTGTTATAATCTTTATGTGTCTCAAATATGCAAATTATCTTATATATTATTAAGGGACAAAATGTTCGTCAGTTTCATGGCGTTTTGTGACAGAACTACATTGTGTACATTTGTAACGTTGTTGACTAAATTACCCACCGAGATGTTCCTGACTGAACATTATTTCAACTTATTATGCATATTTCCCGTAATCACTCGTACCTCGTTGGTTATCCAATACTAACGGCATTTACCGAAAATTTAGAAATGTTTCAACTGGTATCCATGACGACATTCTACACGTAACAACCACAATTTAGTTTGTTAATGGGGCAGTAGCACGTTTTTGAGGTAAATAAAGTGACCGTGAATGATTTAAAGGTATTCACACAAAAAAAGCCGCCAGTGTTTTTTTGTTTGATTCTTGATAATTTCCTATACGACCATACGATCGATGATTAGGATGAGGAATGAAATGTTTGTAAAAACTTGCATTTTATATTGGAAAATTTAAAAAAGGTGTTACTGCCCCTTTAAAACTAATCCCTATTCAGAGAGATATTAAAGATACTTCATTAGAAAACTGAGTTTGAAGAATAAGAGAGTAATTTCATCGAGTCACTCAGTCCATTAACAGTGAAAAGATGTACAGGGCCTAAGGTAAAGTTCATATAACGAGTAATATCGTCTTAAAGATAATATATCCTCATAGGGGGTACGATTAGCGGAAATACTTCATAACACAGTTAAGAAAAAATATCAACAACTAGTTAGGTTCAAATCCACCTGAAAATAGCAGAAAAAACGTCTTTTATAAACACTTCCGGAAAACAGACGCGAAACGTTTTATTAGCCAATCAGGAACTAGGAGGGTTGTGACGACATAGACAGGACTCGTTAACGACTGGCTGATCTGTGTCATTGTTTACATTATAGATTCCAGCGGTCGTGAACGTATATATTTTCACTGATTGTACTTATAAAAAAAGCCCCTAAGTCACCAAAGATATTACTATCAATACATCGACATATTCTGTTTGACATTAATTATCTGTTGTTGCTGTTGTTGTTGTTTGTTTGGGTTGTTAATCTCCGATAATGCCGATCGAATGAACCCAAAGTGATATCTGCCGCCATTGCGACTGTTTGTTTTTTTTGAACACCTAGACAAATCGACTATCCCCCTGTGTAGTTGATTGACCATTGTATATGCAGAATACTTGTTACTACTTTGTGCCATTTGTGTGAACTCAATATCGCAACTCCGTGTTTCTGCTTTGCATGACTGTAACGATGAGATCCCGCTTTCGATGCTCTGTCTCTCGGCAACTTCCGGATCTCGTCATTGGGATACGAGGTTCCGAGCAGCTGTTTTTCGCCTTATTACTCAGTTATTAGTGATAATGAAGATCAAATCTTTGATGTGTTTAGTAAAGGTACCTTTTGATTCTCAATTTGCCACCTTCATAAAAACGTAGAGTTACGTACGCGTACTAATGTATTTTTCATAGTAAGGATACAGATTATTGTTCTTTTGTGTGAGTAATGGTCAGTGTTTGAGATAAAGAGTCTGGTACTAATCTAGAGTGACATAGGCCAATATTGTCAATAATAACACAACATTTATTGTTGATTGTGATTAAGTTAAAGCCTGCTTGGAAATGTATCGTAAATATGAAATTCTTTTTCAGTTTTAACTATTTCAACCAAATAAAAATATTAACGCTGAAAAGCATATTATTTCCATTTTCTTCAGTACTTTAGTACCGGTATTTTATCAGAGAGAGGTTTTTAGTTACCTAAACTACCTTTTCACACCAGACAATATAGTCATAAAGTTATTACCTAACAGTCTACATGAAATGCCACACACCTGTACATTATGGCAATTAAGCAATAAACTTAATGACCTCAGCACCTGGCATATTTCCAATAGGTAATACACAAGGCACTGATTAGTTATACTGTCTAAACTTTATCCTCACACATGATCAACAGCCTTTATTGAAACTTGATGAAGGTAATTAGGTTTGTCAATACACGTGACACATGACAATATATTAACAAATCTGTATTACTAAATATCTTACTTCATTCTGCAATGTTTATCAATATATGATAGGTTATACGTTATCCACTGTGAGGCTACATAAATTGGTAAATGTTTCTCCGGGGCAGCTCTTTTACTTTAATTTTACTTTTTGTTGCTTCTAAAATGACGCTGTAGCAAGAAATTTTAATTTTTCATAAATGTTATAACCCAAACTGTAGTGTCAACATACAAACATAAGTGACTTGCCTACATTTTTGTATGTATCCTTAGAGTAATCAGCACCAAAAACAATTATGTATACCCCAAAACTAGTAATGTAACAAACTACAAACCTGTAACTGTGTATAATTTACAGATCTATATATATATGCACATTATTTCATTATAGTCTCAAACATGTTGAAATAACTATTTAGTTCAACCCGATGAATTTTTCAACCCCATAAGCAATCAAATACTAAAAATTCAAACAGTTAATGGCGTTTGAATTAATAAATTCTGCGACTAATCTAAAGAGACATAAATTCATAATGCAGATAAAAACTCAACATTCGTCTGCAAAATCATCAAGTATAGTCAACTCCCCAAAAGTTTCATGATTATTTATCCCACCTCCCCCACGGAATAGAATTTTGAATTAGCCTTTCTTTCAAATTCCTTACCCTCTTCTCAAAGTATTCCGCCCGTTTTCTCTTCCGATATGGTTGACTGTTATATCTCGCTGGACAGACGGGTAGCGGGCATGTTATCATCTTCATTTGTTTATTAACTGTTCGTACGGCATTTTTGACGAGTCTTTTCCTTTGTGAGGCAAGTCCAAAGTCCGCTTTGAAATCGTAGGAAAGATCATAACAGTCCTCTGCGAAATGATCGGAGCAGATAACAGACCTGTCATTGGGACTCCACTTCGCTCTTTTCTGACTAACAAACTTTGTCCAATTCGCGAATTGGACAGAATCCTTCGGAAACCGATGCAGTTGAATGTTTCCTGATTTCCTATTAGTACAGTTGGCAGCAACGCAGGAAGAAGGCATGTCTCTATCTCAATGAAAACGTCGACGAATGCGACCCATATCTGCATTGATATATACTTGTTTACAAACAAACGCGGAGCGAGTCCTGTCTATGACGTCACATCTACCGAAGGAGAGCTCAGGCCACTCTAAGGACTTTTTTAATTGGGCTTTCGAGGCGGCCAATTTCTACGCGCTTTGAACCGTTATATCTTTTTAATTAAAGGACGCATCTAAACTCTGTTTGGTGTTTTATTAACTTGAATGTATTGTCTTTATTAAAATGGGGATTGAAGTCGGATACAAAACTGGGATATAATATCTTTAAGTCCGATAGTGAAAATATGATATCTTTACTGTATAATGGTATCTAGTTAAGAACCTAAAATAAATATATACTATGGTTTATCGTCGCTCATGACTATAGTGAATACTTGTGTTATTGTCGATGTGCGGCTAATCTGACATATTGGCATAATGGTTTCCTAAAGATTCAAATTAATCTAATTGTCAAGTACGAATACATTATGGTGCATCTTTGGAAAGTAAATGGTAACATGACGGGTTAATTCTTGATTCTGATTGGCTGATTTAAATGATTTCCTTACGTTGAATTGCAAGGAACACCTGCAAAATAGCAAGGGAGAATCACCGCGCAATGATACACCATGTAGGCTGAAGACTAGTATCGACTCAAGATTCTAATATTTTGATCATCTCAATATCCGTGCCTTACTCAAATTTGACAGGTGTCAGTGATTTTATCTGAATTAACACATCACAAATTATAAAAAATACGCCTTATTTTATCGAAATAATTAAACTCATATAACCGCTTAAATTCGAATGCCGTTCCCATTACATGAAAACCAACCGTTTCTGTGTCACTGTGATAATTGACCGAGGGAAAGTTTTACTTCGTTGACATATTAAAAATTGCAAGATTCCACCTTTAAAAATGCTACTGTTCGGTATTTTATGTACGCTGTTTCGAAAGTATTCGAAGAGTAACCGAGAATTCCCTTTTGTTTTCACCTTCCAATACTTCTTACAAAAATATAACAGTCACAAAATCTTTTCCACTCATATTTACAATAAAAAGTTTAAAGTGATATTTTTCATCGAAAACTGGTATATTGACTCATGAAAGTTTTTTTAAAGCAAACAAATAGGAAAATATAGGTTGGTAGGGTTGAATATTGTCAAAATACCAGTGTACATGTAATTGATCATATAATCAAAACATATACATCTGAACATATATAGAATGGAGCATTTTCTTAATCATCATTGAAAGCGGGGAAATATGATAACCATTTGCATTTCGTGATGCAAGTGGAAACAGTAAACTCGCCTTAAATGGCGTATGAAATCCAGAACATTTTTATGAAAGTTATCATATACAACTCTTAGGCACGAACCAAAAGACTTTGAAATATCATGAAAATCTGTGCTTGAGGTGAAACATCTGTTAATTCTATAGCTATTTAAAGGGACCTATGTCATTGACCTGTAAGAACTTTATGAAGTTTGCGAGTTTTGAAATGTACTAAATACTTTTAAACACGTATGCTGCATGAATACCTCGTGCATGTTTCATGTCTATTGTAAGCGCAGTGGTTAGCGCGTTCGGCTTCGGATCAGAGAGTCCGTGGTTCGAATCCCGCCAGGGGCTCGGCAACTTTGTCTGCAGTAGAGAACTGTTCTACACGCAGTCAAGTTTGGGTGCAATGCTAGTACCGCTAGTAACATTGAAACCAGCTAGGACATTAAATTTCAAAGAATAATATTATGTAAACTTTGAAACTCTAATGTTTTTGACCATTTGCTTTACCATGTTTTTTAATGTGACAAGGAAATGCCAATCTATACTTTCTGTGGTAGGGAAATTATTATGCACTTTAAACACCAAGCCCTTTTTAATGCATAAATGAAATAACTCAAGTAATTGTCAATGACCCTGCCCAGTCATTTGCCATACGAGTATATGAAATTTCAAATTTTCATATCAATCTCATTAAACCCTGTTAGACGGTCGAGGAACAAACTCTCAGTTGGTCTAATGACAATGAAATAAGAAGGTAGTGTGAAACATTGCCTCTACAGAATAATTGTCTTTTAAAATTTCTCTTTAAATTATCTCCTTAATGAAAATAACTTTGTACGTCATCGTCTAATGTATGCATATGTCCTTTAGCCCACACTGGTACCGCCTTTTGTTATACGGTTATGAAAGTTGAAGTTGTGAAAGTTGAAGGTGAGCTTTTATTCAGCATTTCATCACAAATTTAAGAATAAAAACATGTATAGGCTTAGCCTTGTATCATAATACTATTATTGCCGCGAAAGGGTACTCGCAAATATTTCATATGGTCCAGTTTCAATGTTATAAAACCAGCAAATGCAATATTGTTTTTGCATATCAATTGATAGTTAATCAAGTTTGGTCATGGAAGAGTGTGGCGTTGACATGAAAGATGAGAGTCTACCAACTTCTTGAAATTCAGAAATCAGGCATTCAATGTTTGAAATTTTGTGTGGAAGAAAAAACTTAGATTGTACGTCTGTCGCCAGAGGAGTGTTACACATTATCTACTCCAAATAATCTACTGTCTATAGGTCTACTGTCCTCTTCAGTGCATCTCGTTTTCATGGTATATGATGACGTTCGGAAATCACATTAAGAAATCATTCTCACAATATTTTCACATTCGATTTCTTTTATCACTATTTAGAAAATATACATATAATCACAATTCATATACATCTAACGCTAGGACGTTAGTAACAAAATCATGAGAAAAAAAATATATACTGTATGGAAAAACCTAAAATGGATGGCACCGAGCACACATTATGAAATCGTTTATGATGAGGGTGTGGAAGTTTGCCGGGTCTCACTTAAAGTCAGAGTTCGTCTCCTGAACCTATAAAAGAGGTGTTCCATGCAGAGAGCGACCAATGCAATTACTGTTCCTATGGCAACCAAACACAGCGCGTTGAGGAAGTTCCGGAGAGTGATGGGTTTGCCTCCCAGAGTTAGGGAGGGCACATGTCTATAAGTCTGGTTCCACCATTGTTCCTCCCACGTCTTCAGCAGACCAATCTCGCTGACTGTCGCCATCCTGCAATACAGGTAGTTAACACTGTGGCAACATTTGACTCATAATGAATTGTTTTTAACGTACACGTTAGTAGAAAGAAGCCAATGATTTTCCCTTATTCTTTGATATATACTGACATATTGAATTGATAAATCAGACTCAATGACGTCATCACGCTAGATATATAGTTAACACCATGGTAACACGACTACAGAATAAGCGAAAGTTGAAACACAATACTTATTTCTTATCTTACTTTTCTCAACATCACAAAAACATGTGATAATCAAACATACACTTGGGGCTTCAATTCAGTATAACTAAAGCTTCTATTTCTATACAGACGAATCTTAAAGCCATAACTCTCCCATAAACTTGCCATATCAAAGTCATGCACGGCCAATGGGCAAAAGATTTTAAGTCTTTATGATTGACGTGTCAAAAAATATATAGAAGATCTGTTTCGATGGAAGCCCTCTGAACTTTAATAACCTAAAGGGAGATATTTCAAAACTGATTTAAAAACAAAATGTAATGTTAGAGTTAAATCCATATTGGGAAAAACTTTGCGCTATACGTTGACATCGATACAAATTTGAGACGAAAATAGTTCAAATGGTCTTAGTTTATACTGAACAAAAGTTGTTAAGTTTGTAATTGCGTACTCAAAATAATGTTTTAAAAGGCTTTTCAACAATCGGGTTGATTAAAATAATACGTACACCCTCTCCAGCTCAGGCACGAGGGGCGAGTGGGTGGGGACGGCGAGGGCCACGTGGGTAGAATACAGACTCTCCCCCAGGATCCGGAGGTCCAAACCGAGGGGTTTGGAGACGGCCTGCATGTACTCCAGGGTGTTTCTACTGGAGATGAGGGCGTACTTCTCGCTCTGAACCTTGCGGAGCTGCACCCGGATATCGGTACTCAGCACTTCCGGGTCCGACTCCGTAAACCGGCGCACTCCCGATATGGCTTTCCGGAACTCGGGTCTAGAAGAGTTCTGGAATGTGGGTGATTGACAGATGGAGTAAGTAACATTCGTTAGATGTTTTACAACAGGAAGGATATTCCGGATGATGTAAACGATTTTGTAAATATCAAAGGAAGTCAATTCTTCAGCATTATGTTATTGTCTTAAGCACTGTGATTTGTCATAGGTGAAAATACTACAAGGTGTTACATGATAACTGACTTTATTTTTGTTTGCTCGTCTGAAAATTCAGTCAAAATGTGCATAAGACCGGAATTCTATAAGCACGTAGAGCGTGGGGCGTAATGCGTTGTACGTAATGCGTATTTAACATTTATATTAAAATTGATACAGATTGATCCTATGAACGCAGAATACGTAAAGAGTGATGCGCAGCGCGTAGTGCTTGATCCCTGGAATGCTCGAGAGAGTGCCCGAATATGCAAAACGAGAACAAAAGCGGGATTTCCCTAGGGTTTTCCAATCAGCAGATCACGTGGTTTTCCACATAAGGTAGATATACTATCAAACTTTTATTTAGGAATGAATTCTCACGCACATATGGAAAATGAAATTACACGTCAGGCCTAACGCAACACGTGCCATTTAACACAGATAGCGCACGAATACTTATACGTAGAATCCCAGCTCTAGGTCTTTAAATAATTCAAGAATTGGTCTAGGTTGTTCCTTGAAATATATGACTAGTGGCTTAAGAAAATAAGAATGCTATGGTTACGTTATTCCGGTAACATTTCGTTTGACAATTTGCTTTTTTGACTAAAAGATGCAAATAACGTACACTATGAATAGTCATGTTGATCAGTTACAGAATTTCTGCATTGTATTGTTATAAGTTCTATCGTGAAAGAGTTATCAATTCTGATGACTATTTAATATAACAAGCATCTGTTTCAAATACATTATTCAACATAAATACGCTTCATATCAGCTACATGGCCTCATATCTTTCGTTTTCTCACATTTCATTGTAAAATTTCTAAATCTAAACCAATCCAAATTTTCCTTCAGTAACATCCTTCAACCTGATTTTGAATAATGATGTATTAATAAGGTATATTTATAAACATAGATAAATAAAACATACAAGTTTCAGTTGATGTACAGGTCATTTAACCGGTAGAAGCATTCAGTTAACAAACCGTGAGTATGAGCATGGCGATAGATCCATCAAACATGCCCCACGTGTAGTCGGGGTTGTCCACGAGTTCCGCCATGGAGGTGAAGGGCAGGTCCTCCTCCTGGACCGCGAAGGAGACGATGAGGGTGGCGCTGTAGGTGGCGCCAACAACGATACAGAACACCCACCAGGTGGACATCAACACCCGACCTGTGCACGACCGCGGCTCCTGACTCCCACCTGCACAGTGGTTGGATGGACAGGTAATAAATTCCTATACTAACCTCTGTCCTAATACAAGCGTTTCTCGCTCTAGAAAAGTAGAAGCCTGATAGGATGCAATGAAATTTCGCAATCGGCGACGCCGTTCAATGTAAGCATTCGTAATGTCTCATTTCTTCTGTATGCTTCCGAAAATCTTAACTTTTTTTCGAATGTTCACTTTGTACTTGCATTCTTTGCAGTAGACAGTCGCCCCATATATGCATCATTGCATAGGCCTAGATGACAACAAATACGCTATCAACGCATGCGGCGTTTCTATTGGCTGATATATTGCAAGGTAATTTATATTTCAATATTTTTCCGCAAGGGGAAACTGCTTGAAGCCCGAGATGAGCTCGTGTTAAAACGGAGTGTAGTAGAGACATTTTTTATGGAGGCACATTCGAGGCACCTCTCTGGGGAGAGATTGGTATGTGTCCGTTTTTTTCATTAACTCAAAAAGCTTTGGACCACAGTTGATTAACGCTGACCAGATTGGTTAGCTATCTTAAATTGGAATTTAAATAATCAACTGTTGCATTAAATTATAAAACTTTTGACCACATATTTCTAGAATTTTTTAATCTTTATTTTTTAGAACTGTAACAGTGTATGTTTATCTGATATAGAAAGGAAACACGTAACACTGAATAAACATTAGAACAAAATACTTCCTCTGTTCAAAGAGTACATTATATTGCATCCCTGCTATCATTTCCTTGCTATATATATATACGAGCGTTGTCTTATGTAGTTATGTAGTAAATATCTAATATATATATATATATATATATATATATATATATATATATATATATATATAAAGTCTTAAATATTAATTAGCTACATAAAACAGCGCTCGTAATGTGTGACAGCATGAACCCCGTATAGACACACGAAGGAGGAAGAACATCACCTTGCATGAGCACGGACCCTAGCAAGTACCACACAGTCTCCCAGGCACGGACATGTGGCGTGTTCAAACCCTGAAGTTTCCAGTTGTACGGGTTGAGCGTCTCGGTAATGACGATGAGCAGAGTAAATAACACAAGCGTCGAGGCGACACACAAAACAACCAGGGGTTGGAACGGTCGGGTCAAAGTTCGGAGGTCAAATTCCTCAGACTCCCACTTCCGGTACAAGATGTCGGTCACTTCCGTTTTGAAAGCTGGAAGGACAAAGTCTACCACCTCTTCTCTCTGATAGTGAATGGTGATGTCAGCAAGTGCCAGATCTGCCTCCTGAAAGGGAATGACTGTGGGACATTACTTGTGCTATTGACAAGGCCCGTTTGGGGTCCTCGCCATTACACGTGTGTAAACACCTCCATAAGGTGTTTGTATTTACATGTAGACCGTGATTAGGACTGAAATCATGATGATGATCGTCTCTCTTTCAGTAGGCACGTGTAAAATGGAGTCCTTTGCACGATGCATGAAGCTTCTCACATGTAACACACCCTTATAATACACCTCTGTATTCCAGGTTTTACTTAGCATTGTTATTGTTATATTGTTATATAGTACGAGTATTTGAGTCCAACCCAACGATTGTGGCATATGTCTTACTACTTGTCATATATCATGTCACTGATAACAGACGAAATTGTAAATCATTGCAAATTCAAAATTATTTGTAAGAATGTCTCAATGTCATACTATATAAACAATGCTATCATTGTTGGTAAATAAAGTTAATAACAATTAACTAATTGTTAATAATAATCAGGTAGTTAGCGCACCCTCCTCTCCAGCTCGCCCACCATGCCGATCCACGACCCGTTCACCTCCACGCCCCACGTCTTGTCCCTGTTCTCATGCAGCGTGTACCTTTGGAGGTTTCAAGTTTGGTTAATGTGACACAGAGTATGTTTCATGATTTGTAATTTGGCGTTAGTAAGAGCATTTTTGCATAAACTTATGGTTATTGCAGGACAAGTTTTACAAATAAAGTTTTAAAAAAACGTGCAACAGTGCCTTTAAATCTGCTTTTTCTTGAATAACATACAAGCAAAAGAAATAATAATATCAAACTGAATAATAAAAACCTGACATCACAAAGACATCTAGAAATCAAGAAGAAAATACATCAATTCAGTGGCAACTTCAACCACTGACATCCCAAAATTAACCAAGAACGTATTTTTTTACACTGAAGTCATATGCATTGAGATAGACCTAAAGGCAACGCACGTGAAGTTGAGTGCCTCCTGCAGGAGATGTAGAATCTCGATACACATGCCCTGGTACTCCGTCCTGTTCCCTCTCCTCACTCGCTCCATGAACCCGGGCCACTGGAACATTACACTAATATATATACCTAATACATGTACTTGTTAATGATCTTAACATTGTTAAATATACACGAAGGCAACTAATGTGCATTTAGTTTCCTCTCCTCTCTCTCCCCGTGAACACGGTCCATTGGAATATATACAATGGTATATATATACATGTATCTATATATGTATAGATGAGTTAATGTTATTGTATATATACATACCTAAAACATATTAATGATAATCAAATTGCAACCTGTAAGGAAAGCTTTGACCTTTGAAAAACAGAAACATCTCCTTGTAGTCAAACTATTCTTATGTACTGAAAATATAACATTATTGAATAATTAGAAGTGAGAAATCCAATTCGATGGACATAAAACGGCAAGCTCCTTATGCAAAAGGTCAACGAATCACTGATAATGCAAAAAATGTGTTCGTTGAGATAGGTATTCGTTTTACAATGCGATAGCTCCTGCAGTTAAGAAAAATCAAATAAAAGACAGGTATAAGGTATAATGATATGAGATCACTAAACACGATATGTGTTGTAAGCCTTGTCTAGAGAAAACGAGTATCTGAAAAGAATGTGAAACCATCTGAGAAGAATTTGAAACCATCTGAGAAGAATTTGAAACCATCTAAGAAGAATTTGAAACCATCTGAGAAGAATTTGAAACAATCTGAGAAGAATTTGAAACCATCTGAGAACTGCTGTCATAAACATATAAGAGAGAAACGCGTTTAGACCATAGAAATAATTGATGTGCATACACATACACACTCAGACCATGAAGCACACTTTACTCACCGGTTGTACTGTGACGTTGATGTGACGACCGTTGTAGCCATATTTGGTGTTGGGAAACAGTTGTGAGAGCAAGTCTCCGGAATCCCCAGGTAGGGTGTGTTTGGTGAAATGACGAGAGGTACCTAGACCTTCCCCCACGTACAGGTACAGACGCTCGTACTCATCTGTCTGGAACATCTACAATAAGTAACTTCATATAAATAATCATCATCGGATATTACGGATAATGTAAATGATTTTGTAGTCATTGAAGATGATCCGTTCTTCTGTATTGTCTTATCGTCACACTGATACAGCATTGTTTGGTACATTAACCTGGAACTCAAATTTTATCTCGAGTAAACAAAACATAAATGTTAATACATAAGTCATTGTAAACCCATGCGAATAGGTGAAAATATCACCAGGTGTTCTAAGTTATAACTGACTATATGTTTGTTCGCTCGTCTGAAAATTCAGTCAAAGTTTACATAAGGCCTTGATTCCATATGTAGAGCGTAGGGCGTAATAAGTATTTAACATTTATATTAAAATTGATAGAAGTTGATTCCATGAACGCAGAATGCATAAAGAGTTTAGAATGATGCGCAGCGCATAGTGCTTGGTCCCTGGAACGCTCACGAATACGTCCAAATATATGCAAAACGAGAACGAAAGCGGGATTTCCGAGGGGTTTCCAATCCGCAGATCCGTTTCACGCACACATGGAAAATGACGTTACGCGTCAGGCTTTACACATCACGTACCTTTTATACAGATAGCGGACGAATACGTACAATTGAATTCCAGCTCCAATTAATCATATAGATAAATAATACATTGATTAATAAAAGACGTTGCATGCATCATCAATAAAGTTTTTGATGTCTAAGTTTCATCATTTGACATCTACCATGTTGAAAAGATTTAGTTTATCAAAATATAACTCTTTAGAAATATTCTAAATAAATTATTTGATTTTCACAAAGACTTGTCCTGTGTTCGCTGTAGATGATCATGTGATTATTAAATTTTGTTCTTGTTGTGTCTTCTTTTTTAATTTACCTTTTTTCATAATTACAATGTTATAAGTCCCAAACACGTGTTATTTGAATTATTATGTTTCGATAATGCAAACTGAAATTTTTAAAATTTTGTAAAAATAATTGTTTAAAAGATTTAGATATAACTATTAATAAATTCGCTATTATGAAGCTTTCAAGAAAAATGAGGAGGTCAAAGTAAAGAATAAGTCATGTTTAAAAGTTTAAAATTAATCGTATAAAGAAATAAAAAAACTTACAAATACATCACATAATGGAAACACGAAGTCTTTGACGTGAAGAAACGATAGTAAAATCTTCTAACGTGATAATGTCACTGTGTGAAAAAACCCGCTCGTCATCGGTTATAATCACATGTATAAATCTAGTAACGCTCTTATAGATACTGAACACTTACATTACACTGCGGTGATCTTATGGTATAATTTATTATGAATTTAGTTAGATACTGTAATTTCACCACGTCAGATTCCCATTAAACTAGACAAGACCATAATAACATTTATCACGGCAATATCTTAAGTTGAAAGATAAACCATGTTCAGTGAACGAGCTCATCAATAAATGTAACCAGATAAACCGTTCATATCCACTTTATAACCCGTAAATTCTTTATGATTCAACTATTTGGCATTCGTTTCTGTCAGTTTGAAATATACTGTGAATGATAGATTGTGTTTCACAAAGCAGACCAGAGGTTTACAGAGCCTTCATGTGAATTAAAATAGATAGAAATATCACAGAGCTTCCTCACCAGCTATCGCCTCTAAAAGAGCTTATAATTACTTTTCCTTCACATCTCAGTATTTAACATTAACAAATTACCCAAGTGCTTATGACAGTATTTCCTCTAAATATTTACGTTTACACCTTATTTAATCTTTTTTATCTATTTTATTTTTGTTGACCGTTTCAATTTTTTTTAGATTAGTAGGACAATTTTCAAATGGCATTGGTGAAGAAAGATTGGGGAAATGCTTATGGATAAATGCCTTCTGTGAATAGAGAGTAGATATATTCTAATGTCGCTGTCAATAAAGATAGCTACTTGCTTGATTATGAACTTCGCTTTCACAAAATAAAGATGTTGTCCATAAGAATTCCCCCCTTCTGCTTTCATGTTTGTTAGGTACTAAGTAGCAAACACTATTTCCTACCGACTGAAGATGGATGGTAATGAGACGCCGGGCGTCATCCTGCGTCATGTTGACGCACCCCTGGTGGCAGCTGTCGTCAAGGGCGTCAAAGATGGCGTCGAGGAGAGATACCTTTGATAAAGTCATGTTTTATATGGTGAAGATAAACCCTTTTGATTTTTAGAATTATTGATACAGACCCATAAGCTTTAACATCATATACACGTACATTCAACCCTAAGAAAGGGGATTGCTTTAAATCTTCATTTTCCATTCAGTAATGATTTACGATATTTGACCCTTGCTTTAAATGTGCATTAGCATGGTAGTTTGCCATAAAGTGTCGATATATTGAAGTCACGAGGGCAAAATTTTATGTATCCTCCAAATTCATAGTTCATAACGTTTCAATTCTTACTCGGAACTATCGCCATGGACTTTCTATATAGGATCGTCTACCATTGTGGGGTTAGGGGGAAAAGTAGAAGCAAGTATTAATTGTTATGTTACATGAAGAAACGTTATGAAATTGGACAGTTATAACTCCTTTTATCCCACACGACAAATGAATGGCCTCATATCAGAATGTGCTTCTGAAGCGCCTGTAATCACTCAACGGTTATAGATTCTACTGTCAGGTCCCATATGCCCTCAAGATCCAGTTAGATTACGAGAATATGACTATTGATCTTCAATCTCAAAGCGCTACAAAAAATAAAGATCAAAGTATCTACCAATTCTAGTAGGATTAAATTTGTTTTCCAAATTTGCAGTAACAATCATTTTATCGTACTTTCTTTTTACTGATTCAAGTTTATAGCCATCTCTTAAAATGTGTTCTAAACAGATGCTTCGTATTAGAATTCATAAAGTAGAGAAAAAATGAGTAAATAGCAAAAGACAATTGGAAAAAATCTTAAATTGTGCGATGAATGATGTTTACTTAAAAAATAGTAAGGTAGTTTGACGTAACCATATTTTTGTAACCATTATTCAGCGCCGGGCGTCAATTATCAAAAGGGTGTCTCTTTAGTAACCAATCTCATTGAAATGAGATATTAATCTACATCTGTGTAACGTAGTGCAGCAAAATTATGATTTTATTTAAATGAGATTGCTTTATTGACATAATAGTGAAACCAATGATTAGATATCACATCATTATTACAAAGACAGTGTTAAGGATTATGAAGTTCCACGCTAGTTAACAGAACTCACCGTGACATGCTCCTTCATCTCCCCATACACGCCGAGTCCAGGAGAGACAACCGCTATGTTTTCCAGATCTCGGGAAGCATCCAGGAGAGTGTTTGTCTCCTCCAGGTGGGTCAGGACCAGCCAGAAGGAGCGGTGTCTGAAGTCAGTTGTCCGGGGTCTCAGCTTGTCGAAGTGGTTTAACTGCAACAATCATGGAGAATTGTTTTATTTGTCACACAGTGGAGAGTTTTCCCGGCAGGATAAAGTTTACGAATATTTTCGGTTGGTCAAGGTGAGGATCGGAGCTTCTTTTGAAACTTCCGGTGACGCCACAAGCGTAAACATTTGAAACGCCTTTAGTAACGGGTAATTCAATGCAAATATATATGATTAAATGCACAAAAATCAATTTAAGAAATAAGGTCCGCAAAATAATATTATAATTTTTAGTTCTAATGTAGGATATTTACCATCCCAAATCTCTATGTGTATTGCTCTACGGCACCCTTGAAACGATGTTTAGAACGCCATCAAGTTTACAATAACAAAACCAATTAATTCAATTTTTGCTATGTTCATTAATTAATTGTAGATTGATAAATCCTTAATAATTGTATAAATCAATAAACACGAGTACCAATGGTCATGATGACAAACATAGAACGTTTTAATCTGTTCGATTAAATAAAAAATAAATCTCTCTTCTATGAAATGTGTTCCAAGGTATTGTGATCCAATAATTTGTCGTCATTTGTCTCTAAATATTTGTCATTGCTTGATAAACATATTGCAAAACAAATAAAAGGGAGTGTGGTGATTGATATTATTGCAACCCTTGTACTGAATACACAGTTATATGACGCCAGCACCATATCCCTCGGATTGATGTATTGGATGCCAATCCTCAGTCAAATAACAAGTCTCAATCTGTCTTGTATGTTCGTGTGTGTGTGTGAGGGAGTGGGGGGGGGGGGGGGGGGGGGGGGGGGGGGGGGGGGGGGTGCGTGGAGGTGTGTGTGTGTGTGTGTGTGTGTACACTATATATGATTCTACATCGCTAAACGTTACATCGTCAGTTTAATCAGGTTTGCAAATATTTGTCCAAAAAAATTAGTTGGTCGATTTGGCAAATACTTGGGAAAAGAACTATGTGTCTTGCATCACAATCTGAATGAAGGCGCGCGTCATTAGATTCTAGTGCATTTAACGTGTAAGCCTCCACAAGAATATGTATAAATAAAATGCAATGACATATCAGATTTGATAAAATACATCCTGCAGGAAAAACGCATGGTTTGGGAGATTTATGACTGAAATAACAGAATAAATTAAGCTGACATCAATGTCTGTTTTTAATTTTGTTTTGATTGGTATAAAAATGCATCTGTATCAAATTGATTCATTTCATGAATACAATTATGTTGTAACATGATCATTTTATGAATTAATCACATATTAGTTAACCAATTACAGTTTTGTTTAACGTTTTAATTTCGTGCGTTTATTGCAATAATTGTCATAGCAGATAAAATACATGATGGATGTTTACGAAGTTCCTGTTATGAAATATGCATGGCCTCCATGGGACATTTCCTCTATTAAGTAACAACTTCCGCTAAAAATACGGTGATTTATTTCAGTTGATTTCCTGATCACATTCTCGCACGGTTGATTGTTTTGTGTTGCAGGGATAGGCAGATTCCACAATCAGTATTTTGTAGCTTTGTTCCTGGGTGTTTTTTAAGTGGTTATCTTATAATCATTGCTTATGTGAACAGCGAAAACAAAATGCATTTGACTGGAAATATGTAAACCTTCAAAAAACATATCGCCTGTATAATAAGGAAATCAATACCACCACAGTGGGTTTCACCGTTACATGTTAGCAAATCACCTCTGGGCTCACAAAACGTCGGATACACGATATTCGTATATGATCGTGAATAGATAATTGATTAAAAAAGCATAATCGTTTATTGCACTGGTGGATAAAATAAATGAAAAAGTATTTTGTATTGATCCATGCGCGCAGCGATATAACCAATAAGTTACTACTTATACACCTTTGACTTATCACGGTGAAGATAAGGTAGTTGGCGTAAAGTAACTTTTATTAGCTCGCCGTAGAGTTCATGCTTCAACACGAGTCATACGGAATTACCTACAGAAAATATGTTACAAATGAAACCTGTTGTGCTATTCAAGAGTGATGAATGTGCCATGAGACATGCGTATGTTTGTTAAGTAGGGTCGACACAGCATGTGAATAGAAGGAAGTCAATTCACTAATTCACAAATGCTACTCAATGCTGCTGTTCCTATATATCGATCGTATGTTACTTTCCTAACTGCTACAGTCATTGTTAGTAATATCTATGATAAGCATATTTTGGTCTAAAAATGGTTTAAACATATTACATTACAGCTTGATTGAATCATGTCTAGAACCAGTGATCTCTTTCAGACATATTGTCACGCTGTTCGAGCGTGTCCCTTTTTTCCCATCTCTCATTTTTATGAAATTTCACCAATTATTGTATATATTGAAGGTATATGTTTTGTACGTTCCATTCATGTATTAATCTTCATCATTTATGTTTTTATTTGCCGACTGCGGCTACATATATATGTTTAAATGTATTTTTCATGCTCTTTTTTACCAGCCTTTTAACATGTAGCATAAATATGTCACTTCTTATGTTATTCATATTTACATGTACTTATAGAGGGGTTAGTCCCCTTTACAATAAGCTATTGTATGGTACTGTAACCCCGATAGTTTGGGAGGTCGAGCCTTATTATTGTAGAAAAGAAACACAACTTCGTGTTCTCCTGAATTTAGGCTGCAATGTTCTAAGGGTGCTTAATCCGACGCCCGCACTGGCCTGTTATAAATCTCTACAGATACCTGCCAGCAGCACAGTAGCAAATAAACATAAACATTGACAAACACTGGTTTAAAAGAATGTCTCTCGTTACAGCAGGATGTAAAGTTAACATGTCAAATAGGTCAATTATGTCGTTTCTCGATGTAAATAATTTATATGAAATGATTTAACTATTCAACAGTATCGAGTACGGTAAAGTGACAAGTAGTTTTACACAACACAAACTAACACGGTTTACTCATTTCTAAATGGAAGAAATTAACGGATAGTTAAGCTTAGTCACTTGATCTTCTTTTCTTACTTCTTACATTACTGTTATAAAAGATCAAGTGTTAACTGATAGCTGAATTTCACTTGAAGTAAGCGTTTTCATATTCTTTTCTGTCCAGCAATAATATAAGGATATCTAACACTACACGACGTCGTTATGGAAGTTAGATATACTTTCAAACAGCAGTGTTGGCATTTTCTGACTAAATTGCCGCTAAAGAAGCATGCCGATAAATTTTATAGATTAATTAACATGTGAGCCCACCTCTCTGAGAAAGGTTGTAAGAGAAGCTTGTGACCCCAAAAGTACTCCATAGATTCCCTTCACGTACAGAAGACTGTGTATATAGCGGAGGAACTTGTCCCGCTCGTCGACGGAGAGTAGCTCCCGGATACTAAACATCATCAGCTGGATCCCTGGTCCTCGGGGAAGCGTGGTATCCATGTACTCACCGATGTATCTTCCTGAAATATCCCTGATATGATGATAAGACGTTACTAAACTGAATGCTAATACTACTAATATGCATCGTCATCCCATGGCATATCATTACAATCAACTTGTTAATGGTTTCATATAGAACGAGCGAAAGTGAGAGTGATACCAAGTAATTGACCAGTTGAAGATTGAGTTATATGAAAGGAACTGAAGACTTTTGTATCGTCATATGTGCAGCGACATCACACTAGTTTGTAACTGCAGTGAATGCACAATATGCTAAGCGAGTGCTATCAGTAGGCTTGAACACGTTCACTATTTAAGTGATTGTTTGTTCATTATAAAGAAGATAGTCAGCAACACTAGTACTGTTATTTTCATCTATACGAGTTTGTCATATCTATCCATATAATTTTGATTCACTTCGTGCTTTTAGTCTTTTTAGAATGTTCTAGCCTTTCCATCAATGTGAAACCTTCTCAACTTATAAAGAAAGGAGTGCTGACCAACAATGTCTCTAAGCAATGCTTATGAAACAAATGTGTATTTTGGAAATATCGATTTCTATGATTATAAGGTTCATAATATATGTACGAGTATTTGATGAATATTTGTGGTTTCCAATGTAGTGTCTAACTTATTGCAAGCGCAGTTAAAGCATATCTACCTGTTAGAAATTACACCTCACCTGTGCTCTCTTCATATATAACCACGATGGTTCTCTGGGGAACAGATTCTATGAACTTGCTCAGGAAAGTCCATACTGGTGAAGACATCTTGGACAACCATGATGTCATCATAGTGCTAGTAGGCTGGTGGGTAGGCCCAGACGGACAAGGGAGAACAAATATGGCGTCATCGTGGTCTTCCTCCTGGAGGGGGGAACACGTGACAGGGGATGGACCAATCAGAATGAGGTCTGGCCTGGGGTCTGACATCTTGTACCACGATACTGGCAATGGAATAGTTTCTCATCAGCTAATGGATATTATATGTATTTGACTTGCACCAGCATGTTATTACAAAACTCATTCATTACGAGCTTTTAATGTATTGAAGATTATCGGATAAACAAAACATGATTAAAACCATTTATATAAAACGTTTTCATCTTGAAAGTTTTCTTTCTCATTAAATGGATGAAGACAACATTTGACACGCCTTCATGTTTTCACCATATCTCAATTCCAACACATTAGGAAGTATCACAGATTCTATTAGTTTTCAAAAAATGCACTCGATGTTCATTAGAAAATGTGAATGTCTGTCTTCTGGGAATATAGACAGGAGATTGGCTGACCTTTCTGTTTGACGAGGAACTGGTTGTCCGTGTTCAGGACAGACGCATTGAGGGAGATGTTGATGCCGCACTTCCGTCTGTGGATGTGTAGGTCCTTCTCCTGCAGGGGGCGCCACCACGACGGATGTAATATACATCCTGAAGGCAGTGGAGTGGTGAGAGAGTTACGTGTAATGGAGTTTTAGAGAACAACATTGAGCACCAGCTGCAGGACGGGTGAAATAAACAGCTTTTTTTCAGGGGTCAGAAAGTTGTAAAAATTAACAAAGCAAAACCCTATCAAATGTAGGTCATTAATCATGCCCACATACTTAGTTATCAGCGAAAATCAAATATCTAAAACCATAAAAAGAGATGATATGAGGTAAGGCGATAATCAGAAAATGAGACATGAGATAATAGCAGGTTTATAAGAGTGTTGCAGCCTGGTGTTTTGATTTACAGATCTGGCTAATAATCATTTTCTGGAAAAGTTTGAAACAATAACATGGTTATAAGGAATTACATCCTGCAGATTAAGCTGAGTTCACGTGGTTATCACTGAATAAGAATGCATTAAATGAATACAAGAATTGTCCAACCAAAGACCTCTTTGAATATGACCAACAGCCAACTAGAACGAAACAATTAAACAAGGGTTAGATTGCTTCTTTTCTCAAATATTTAATCTTGCAACATGTTCATGACGAATTGCTGAAACAGAAATATGAAATTGTCATATTGTTTAAATCGGCATCGCTATCAATATTGAACATACATCGCATCAACTGAAATATTTGTAGTGATAGTATTGATGA
Source organism: Phorcus lineatus (assembly GCA_921293015.1). NCBI lineage: Eukaryota > Metazoa > Mollusca > Gastropoda > Trochida > Trochidae > Phorcus > Phorcus lineatus. The sequence continues at coordinate 3,647,403 of OV121084.1, forward strand.
GAAATTATACATATGTGTCTGAGCTATTTATATGGATATGTTCCATGGCTTTAATGTTCATATCTTATAAATGGATAAGCTTGTAATCAATAATTCGTTTTTCATTCAGTTGAGCCAAAGCAATGACTAGACAGTAAGTGAACATTCGTATACATCTAATTATTTTAACAAGATTCTTATTTATTGACATTGATATACTTAAGAAACAATTACTGCTGTATTCTAGAGCTACCGAAACTAATTATTTCCATGTCTGTGGTTGAATGTATTGTCAGGTACATGAGTACCATTAATTCCCTAATTGACCTTTAATTTCAGGTTGAGCAATCGTTTGCGAAAAAAATACGATGATCTTCAATTACAACATATTTATTCATAGGTAAACCGTTTTAATACTCAAAGTTGCCGCGAAACCCAACAATCAGAAGAACAGAGTAAATATGTCAGAAAGACGTAAATGTACAAAATATTTTTAAGAGATTTTTCATATTCAGAGATGTAATGAGAAACCCAAAGAGAAAGGCTCACAAATGCAGGAGCATTTGTTGATGAGATATTATGAAAACATTAACACAAGAACTTGATGCCACATATAATTGAAAAGATAGATAAATTGATTGATGAATTAGTTACTTAATTAATCAATGAATGAATAAATAAATAAATAGATAAATAAATAAATAAATACACGGTATTATTACAGCCAGGCCACATAGGGTTATGCTTAAAAAGTTTGCATTCATGTTATGGTGTGCACATATCAATAATTTGTTGTATTCATGTAAAAAATGCATAGTCATCATTTACCTTAGCTTAGACCACTCTTGTTTGTATTTGTGTTAATATGTTTTGCGGCTTAACCACTTCAATAAACAAGTTCATATCAACTTTCATAGCTGAAGCATTAGCTTTGTTGGAACATCTGTCGCATGAATAGCAAAACATCGACGTTCGATGTTCAGTGTTTCCAATGTCATCCATGCTTTTAGCAACCTAGTTATGACAGATGAGGTTTCAGTGTTCTTTCCATGGCTTAGTAATGCCCGAAAACTCAAATTTAAGTTATCTATCCGATTGCAAATGTAAATAAGTATTTTCAGTTTTATGGTACATTCAATCAATAAAAGGATGCGCCATAAATGTTTTGAAGTGCGACAATTTTTAAATGAGTCAAATGGTGAAAACATTTACATTCCCCTGGTAATTGGTTGCAAGGATTTGCTTTTACAAAGCTGAATGACAATTCTATATCTTTGTATGTTATTCGTCTTTCTTGTGGTATGTAAACTCTCTTCCTCATTCTTTTAGATTCCTCAAAAATCGATTTATACCATACCTCAATCGAAATTACCGTTAAAATTGTAAGTTACACTGTAATTCGTCTTCAGAAAGTAGCGACTCACCTATTGTAATGTTGGTGGCACTAACATCACACTCACAGAGCGCCGTCATCAGCCGTATAGTGACGACAACAAACAACATACAAGCATACTGACTCCGGTAATCTGTCAGAACCATCATAGTATTTTGTGTTCTCACATATCTACCTCCTTTGGCTCCTCCTTGGAAAGCATCAAACTCCAAAACATCCAATGGACTCCGATCAATAAATAAGGTATTGTAAAATGTGTACAGACAGTCATCGGTGAAGTGTCATGTCACAATAGGTCCTGCAGCCAATACAATACTTTTACCCTGTCCAAATGTATTGCTTCTGGTCTATATACTCAAGCAGACCGAGCTGTACATGTCGGGTGCTGGTGAATAAAGAGGGAAAATATTCACACATCCTGTGCTTCAGGCCATCATCAGTCGATCCACACACGGTGTTTCTCACGCATATCTCATCAGTGCTGGATAGTGTTTCTATATATTTACTATTGCGCCAATAGTGTTTTCTTATGTATAATGGACTGTGCCATCAATTCCGGTATTTTTCTACATTACTGTACCACCAGATTTGTTAGACCTGTAGCGCAAAACGGATTGTTAACGATTTCCATCTTCTTGAAAGCTATTGTGCGCAAGTATTTCTGGCTTCCAGTAATCACTGACATCATCTGCAATTAGAACAGAACAGCCGGGTGTCGTTCACATGTCTAAGTTTGTTTAAGATCAATGGCAAAACAGCAAAGTAATTTTTTTCTATTTTTTATGTATCCATTGATCAAAAATCTTTAAAAGATGTTAATTTTTTAGATACCCATAGTTTAAGTTCATGGATGCTCCGGTATTGTGCCTGTTTATCAATATTGATATAACTAATGTGAGGTACCAAAGTCTTCCAATCACAAGGGATTTTATAGAAAGAAGTCTGGTCTCATCAGCCTATTGGGGTTTCTCATAATTCTTTGAGCATTCATTGAGTAGTCCTAGAAGGTCACACGAAAGTGTTTTATGGAAACAGTTATTCTTGAAAGTAGTTGATTTTAGTTGAAACGTTAGCTTATCAACGATTGTGCTAGTTTACAATCCATTTTTATAACAAGCAAATGTATAAATATTTGATATATCTGATGTGATTAAATCGATCAAATGATGTAATTTGTAAGCTGTATCTATATTCCAGGTGTCTTTTTAAAGCATTGCGGGGTCATTTACCAATAAAGGAATTTGAAAACAAAATAGCGATGATGTACAGCATGGCAACACAGTTTAGATTTGATTACTTGTACACACAAAGGCGATGTTTACTATCAGCCAGATCTGGATGATACACCACCTCTAAAACATCAACACAATGTCCACCATTTGCCCTTCAGTGCAATCATCATTCATTACAATTTATTTATGTCCTGGAACCATTTTAGATAATATAAAACACCTTTTGGTCTTTTCTCCAGGAATCTATTTATCAAACCTTTCGCTAAGTAACATCAATAAATGAATATTGGTTTTCAATCGTCTTCGGAAACTTCTAGAGTCAAGAGTCTGCATCTGCTCTGAGAGCCATTTTGTTTGTCCCGAGTGGAAATTGATTCTTCAATGTCAATACAGCATTCGGTCATGTGTAAATATATTCCCGTCTCTTAAAGATTCCTGATATTTGAAGTAGTCTAATGGCAGGATATCCTTCAAAGCTTGGTGACATACTTATATAGAGAAATCAATGAATCACTTTGTATTTTGTCACTCGCAAAATTGTACTGTTAGTCTTTTTATGACTTGGTTTGGTCGATAAAGGTCAAGAAAATAATTAATTGTTGATGCATGAATACATTTATTCTAGTTCAATGCATTGTATTATGTTTACAACATGATATTTGAAAAATCAAATTATAATTTATAGAATGTGATAAAAAAACCTTAGCGTGTATTGTTAATTGGAAATTGTTTACAAGCGGTAACAATTAAGATGGAAACAGCGAGGCAATTTATCATTAGAAAGGTTTTAGTCTTCGTTTACAGCGAAGGCGGGCTGGTACAGGAGCTTTAAAATGATATATAATCATATATAATTAGAATCAGGTCTCAGTGGCCCATGTTTTACGATTCAAGTCGTGTATGTAAACAACGCCAAAAGAAATTGCTTTCCATAATTAACGACCGACTCATGTGTGATGCAACGTCTAAGTTGCCCGCAAAGACTTATGACATATCTATAAGTAAACGGATCTGTTACCCGCAAAGACTTATGACATATGTATTAGTCAACGGATCTGTTACCCTCAAAGACTTATGACATATCTATAAGTAAACGGATCTGTTACCCTCAAAGACTTATGACATATCTATAAGTAAACGGATCTGTTACCCTCAAAGACTTATGACATATCTATAAGTAAACGGATCTGTTACCCTCAAAGACTAATGACATATGTATTAGTCAACGGATCTGTTACCCTCAAAGACTAATGACATATGTATTAGTCAACGGATCTGTTACCCGCAAAGACTTATGACATATCTATAAGTAAACGGATCTGTTACCCTCAAAGACTTATGACATATCTATAAGTAAACGGATCTGTTACCTTCAATGATAAATTACAGATGTCTGAGTCAACAGCACTGTTACCATCGATGACATCTGACGTATGTCTGAGTCAACGGCTATTATACCATCAGTGATATGTAAAATATGTCAGAGTGAATGGCTCTGTAATTATATTTGAATTATGTCTGAGTCAACGTCTACATTACCCTCAAAGACTAATGATATATGTCTGAGTCAACGGATCTGTTACCTTCAATGATAAATTACATATTTCTGCGTCAACGGATCAATGGCTCTGTTTATATGAATTATATTTGAAATATGTCTGAGTCAACGCCTCTATTACCATCAATGATATATGACAGATCTTTGAGTCAACGACTCTATTACCATCAACGATATGACAGATCTTTGAGTCAACGGATCTGTTACCATCAATGATATCTGACATAAGTTTGAGTCAACAGCTCTGTTACCGGCAATGATATTTGACATATGTTTGAGTCAACGGCTCTATTACCATCAATGATATATGGTATATGTTTGAGTCAACGGATCTGTTACCGGCAATGAAATATGGCATATGTTTGAGTCAACGGCTCTATTACCATCAATGATATATGACATATGTTTGAGTCAACGGCTCTGTTACAATCAATGATATATGACATATGTTTGAGTCAACGGCTCTGTTACAATCAATGATATATGACATATGTCTGAGTCAACGGCTCTGTTGCCGGCAATGATATATGGCATATGTCTGAGTGAACGGCTCTTTTACCATCAGTGATATATGACACATGTTTGAGTCAACGGCTCTGTTACCATCAATGAGATATGACACATGTTTGAGTCGACGGCTCTGTTACCATCAATGATATATGACAGGGTCGTAAAAAGTTAAGTTAATAGCCAACGTCACATTGTAATTTCAATATTAGAATCAAAACTGTCTGAAGAATTTGAAATGATTTGAAGTAATCCTTCAAATCAACTTCAATTAAATCTGCTATATCATATCATGATTGTCATTAAACACCTTCATTTGAAAATGTGGCTTATCAAAAGATGTATTAAACGTATTACACCATTCTCTATCAACTGCCAAATGCGTCAAAACATGACTAAGGCGCTCATCGTTTCAAATCCATAAAGTTTTAATGAATTATACCTATTTACTAAATGAGTGCAGCAACCATCATGATATCACCAGCTGTTCACTGTTTTTATCATTTTTCACAAATTAAAAATCTACCTCGGAGCAAGTAATCTGCTTACTTATGGTTGACATTAACCCGGATGAGGGATGTGTAACGAAATAGCACACAACCTCATTTAAAAGTTGTAAAATCGACGTAAAACGATTCAATTGAGAGTTAATGAGAAGACTAAGAGAATATACATTCTCAAATTAATTAGTGTTGGATTTCAAATTCAAACCGGATGAAATTCAAATTAGAAAGTTAAGAAATTCAAATCCCAGTAAACAATAATTTCTTCCAACAGGATCCACCAATGACCGGGAGCAAATGGGCCAAGGGGAAAATAAGACCTATACATCCGGTGTCGCCTTCGCATTGCCTTCTGTTTTTAGGAAGCTATGATAGATTGGTTTTCCATCATCATTAATTAGACCACTTCTCAGGTTAGAATTAATATTCAAAACATAAAAAGAGTCATATTTGATGCTATGGTTTTCAAGAGAAGCTTGATGAATATATATGAGCCAGAAGATAATTATAATAATAAATAATAATAGTTTTCTTGTACCGCGTGTACATCCATTAGAGAGCACGCTCAAAGGGCACAAATTTGTAGTGTCTATCATACTATATTTAAGACAAAATTATCCTAATATAGGTATATCTCAAGCGAGAAGTAGGGATATACTTACATTGAAACACTATTGAAACTTAACATGACACAGACACAAAAATATTATACTATGTATTACCGATGTCATGAAATTGGCCAAGAAATTTACCTTCTTATAGGACCTGTCGTCCCCTCGCGTCATAGACGGACTGTGACATCATAAATCTATCATGATAAAATTAATGTGTACAGTTTAATTCTACTAATCGTAGTTTGATTAATCGATGAAATAATGAAAAGTGAATCGTTTTTTTAGTATATTATATTAACATTCAATTCGAGATACATATAGCATACCACATGCATAAATAATAGGAAAAGTAAATATTGGTTATATTCTTCTCAACAGTCACCCTTCTCATTGGCAGTGGTTTGGAAAAAACCCCGACAAATTTACCGTTCAAATTGGTTGTTGCAATGATAGTTTTCTGTGTGGAAATGACATGTACAATGCGTCTTCTGTTGTCATGTTGTTGGTATCGCCAGGAGCATTTTATGTGCGATTCGGCTCGTCTCGATTTGATATAATGATAATGATATAATAACTCTCTTAATGTCCATAGTACAATAACATTCAAAAATTCTGTTTGTGCAAGTGCACCCGGAAGCCACAGTGCAGCGCCAGTTCAAACGATGTTCTATCCTCATAATGCTGAGCGCCAAGCAACGAAGTAACATCTCCCATCCTTTAACGTCTTTAATAGAGACGACCGTGACACATTTTTAAAATCTGTTGGTTTTTGTGAATGATTTTGACTGTTAGCTTTACAATTAAATACTTTTAAAATACATCAAGAATGTGAAGAAATTAAGTGTTAACAGGTTGATCATTATTTTTCGAAATTATATGAAAATTGTTAAAATGCAGAATATATTCTTTAGATACTAAACATATAACAAAACTGGTGTCTCATAATGAATTCGATATATCAATCAGGATAAAAGGATTAAAACAAGCTTGTGCTAAGCTAAGAAATGCTAAGCTGAGACCTACTATGATAAACTGCTTTAAGGACACTAACGATGCGAGCCAGAACATTCCCTTTCGTTAGGGTTCTTTTGGTATGCGGGTACTCATTTCAAAGTCGGTTAAGAAGAGGTCTTGCATACCCGATATAGTGAGTGAGTGAATGAGTTATTGTTTAACGCCGCTTGGGCAATATTTCAGCCATTAGCGGCGTCATACCCGATATAATGCTGGATGATAAATGTAAATTTCATATTCATATTTGATTCATCAATATTCGTTTGCTTCAGCATTTATCTGCTCTTAGGTCAAACGTTTTTCCTGGTAATATTTCCACGCATTTTCGCTGATTTGCTTCAGGAAAGAACATACCTTATTTTAGTTACAAATCTTTTTAAAAGAAAACATCATGGGGAGAAGTCACAGTCCAGTATTTTATATCTAAAGTAGCAGGACTGCCACTCGTATGCTACACCATAACGCTCAAAATCGTACATTTTGGTCACGTGTGATCTCAAAACGAAAGAATACAGCGATAGGTTCATCGTACGACTATACGGCTGCAATACACTCATTGAAGCGTCAGTAAAATATCACATACGCTTCCGATTAAGAAAATCACAATTCTAATCAAAGATTGATGATAAGACATTGATCGGAAAGGTTTTACAGCCCAATGAATATTTGACAGGATGATGAGTCAGAAGAAAACCTTAAACACTTTCTAAGACGCATCGAGCATCAAGATCGCGAGATAAGAATTGGGTCTGCGCCTGTAATACCCACAATTTCAGTCACATTTTTCATAAACATTATCAAATCCATTATTTATTGAAAAAAACTGTAAAACATTACTATAAAGCTCGACTAAATACTTTTTCAACAATAAGAGTATTATTTCAAAAGCAAAATATCGTAAAATGTCTCTTTTACGATTTTCAGAAATTGATACTATTTTATCAATTTATTTCAACATATTGTGTTTCTTTATTTGATGAAGTAATTACCCTAGAGAGGTACATACAGAATATTTGTTTAAATGTCAAGGCAATAAAAGAATGTATATGAACATTAATCATAGTATAAGAATAGACTTATTGATTGTCGGTAACTATAAACTCGCTTTAGTTTAAACGGCTTTAACCCTAAACGTGAAAAGTGCTTTTCAACTGAGATCTGCGTGTAACGTACTGCTTCTAGCTTTATAGTGCTAAAAACGATATAATTTTAGTTGAATTAAGCAATACTATGAATACAATGAAGATTGGCAACCTGAGACATAAGTCGGTACAAAAATACAATTGTGTCGACCATCACCCAATCAAAATAGAATATTTTGTTATAAGGTATAATAAAGATCTATGGCCGACATACAATGTGATTGTATCTCCACGACATCAATTAAAAGGAAATATGTAAAATTTTGAAAATCGATTTTACTGTAAGATTAAACAAAATTAAACTATCGGTAGTTTTATTATTCTAACATTAATGTATAATATGAAAATGAAACCCGTTTTCTTTCAAAGTATGTACATATTATTAACTAGTACATATGTTTAACAACTAATATGTAGATATATATAATATTCTACAAAAAAGAACAACATACATGTAAAATATAAAAATCTCATTTGTTTACCTGAAGTAATGTACCTCAATAGGTCTTTTAAATTTGCTAATTAATGTGTATTGCTGAAACATGTCAAACCTTGTATTTTGGTGTCATTTAAATTAAATTACATATACATTGTAACTAAATCCTGACAATATTTTTATTGAAAAAGCGGTGACAGAATTGAATGCGGTATATATGATTTTAAGTTCTAGCATATACAGTATGTCTTTCAACTTGAGTCGCTACTCGTTAAGTAAATTTCAAAGGCACCATGTTAAATGTCCTTACTTATCCAATATTTTTACTATACAAAAACAATTCCATTAAACTGTGTAGACAACGATCTCTCAAATTGCACAAAACGAAACGAAATTTAGAAGGTTATTTTATTATTTGTGATGTGCTTGGTGAAATACATGTATCAAAACGTCTAGTGATGCCAACATTGACTTAATGTATGAAAAAACTCATATGAATTTTTTTACATGTATCATATTTTAAATTTGTTGCTTCAACTACTGAAAACCCCTTACCATTGCCTTAGCAATCTATTCACATGGTTTCTGCATACAATTAACTTGCTGCACAGACAGTTCTAAACCAACTTTTGGGATGCAGGATCTAGATCAAAGACCCGTCCTATTAGATCATTACAGATCAGACCGCTCCCTAAAATCATGAATAAACAGCTTGCGGATCAGATGCAAAGTTTGATTGAAAGATTCGCAATTTGGATTTAAAGTATGCAATTTGCTAGGCTATAAAAATGTTTCATGCAATTTCCTGTGGATCTTTCGTCTTGCGTTTATGTACACTATGTAAGGATGTAATCGCATCTTTTTATCTGTTGCATGCGAAAGAAAAGTTCGTGCTATTTTCACTGATAACAATAATTTACAAACTGGTGTGATAAGCTAGCTGTAGATTGTCAGGTAACTGACAGGTAGATTCACCTGACGGTGTGTCCCCATTGTCTACCTGCGCGTTGTTTATACACCTGTCAACCCAGCAAGGTATATATATTCTCACGCCAACTTTTTTGTAATGTCACAGCTAGACGAGTCACCAGAAAGGCATGCTAGTCGCCCCCCCCTCCCCCTTTCCCCCCCCCCCCCCCCCCCCTTCCCCCTCCAATTCTTATCCCCTTTTCTTCTCCCTATTTAAATTTGTTCTGCATGGCTGTTGCTTTGATATCAAGTACTGCTGCTATCTACAACTATTTGCAAGTCAAATGGGTAAATCTTACTCTAGGGTTTTAAGTGTAATGTAGCCGAAAGTGCATTGTTGTGTTGATCTATGATCCATATAAATATTGAATGCAATCAGATCGTATAAATCTAACTGGCTTATCTTATTTACGATCGTCCATCTGCAAAAAGCTAATTCATAACGCTGTTGAAGTGCGATTTTCGATCAATTTTCAGAAAAAAAAGAAGTATGGCGAGGGCTTCTTAATATATGCAATTCCCGAGAAAAGTCATCATTATGTCGACACGTAAAATTTTAATAGCCCCCGGGCATTCAGTTGCAGATTGTTATATGGCTGGTGAAGAAATCATGAAAGAGGTCACAGTGGTGGAATATGTCTCGCCCTTCCGCTGGCACCCGTGCAGTCAAAGGTCTTGACAACTTCCTTGAACGATAAACATCCGTCAATGGGATGGAGAAATTCAATCAATTCCTGTTGTTTAAAAACATCTTTTATGATTAATTGGATTAAATTTTCTACTTTCTAAGATTGCTGACGGAAGTAATGTATACAAAAACAAAAACCTTTTCAAAGCAAAATAACCTTTTTTCAAAATATTGATTTTACAAGTCAACTTTTCGGTCAATCAGATAATCCAATGAGCAAAATCAAAACAAAAAGGTTACATGTAAGAGATTTATTTCTAAATTTTAAATTTGAGTGTTACCCCTCCGAATTTAAAAAACAAAAACTCAAACCATCCTAGTATTTCAATCTTTCCTTTGCGTGACAGCAGGATAATATCGGGTGTAATCGGCCAGTATCGAGTACGATCGGATTTTAGCAAGACAATAGGAAAATATCGGATCACGTCCGGCCTATCTCCGGAACTAATTGGACACTAATCCAGGCCTGGTCAAAAGAGTCCCGGGTTAAGCTAAGATAGTGTGTCCGCGTGTATCTGATGGGAGACATGGACGTATACCTGCCGACACGTGAAGGGGTCACCTGGTACAGTGACACGGACACACGCAGTGGGCGGGTCTTGTCATGTCGCAAAAGTAGCAAGTCGAACAGTGCCCTGAGAGCACAGCAACCCCCAATCTCATTAAAATGATATCTACACGCTCCACTACATTACGCATATATTCTGCGTAACATAGGGGAGCAATATTAGATCTTATTTTAATGAGATTGCAGCAACCCCGTTGGCCTTATTGATGAGCGAATGAGATATTGTTTGGCAAAGCTTGAGCAATATTTCAGCAATTAGAAGCGTCACAATCACAGAATAGATTGTAATGTAATGATAAATTAGAAAAGGGACCATAAATTTGATATTGACCTTAAGGATTTAGTTCAGTTGGTATGTGGAAGGTCGGGGTTCGATTCTTGGCCGCGTTATACCGAAAGATTTTAAAAGATCGGAGATACTGCTTCCTTGCTAAATGCTCAGTATTTCCGAATGTATTAAGTAATAAGGGCGCTAAAGAGTTATTTTTTCAGGACGAGAAGATCTTTGATCAATGATCAAATTAGGACCTCATCTAAACTGTCTGGTGACAAAGGATACAATAAGCTTACTAAAGAGACAGAATTAATGAGCTTACTAAATGAATAAGTAAGCTTACTAAATCGATTTGAATTAGTAAGCTTACTAATTCAAATCGATTTAGTAAGCTTACTACCTACCCCGGCTTACTAAATAGCTGTCTGAAATAGTAAGCTTACTAATTCGATTTAGTAAGCTTACTAAATAGCGATTAAAGTCTCACTTGGCACCCCATATACATACATGTAGTCTCAAGGCCTATCTCGCTGACAAATCAGTCTTTATTGAAAAAAGTGAAGAACATAATTTTTTCGTCAATATCTTTAAAGAGAATGTTTTTTTCCCATTGAATTAAATTGAAGTACCGGTAGACAGCATTTGAATCTGTTTCGTTATTGTTGTGACACGAATGTGGGTCACTGATACCGGCTAAGAAAAACAATCTCCCGGTGTATGAGTCATAGTTGACTACTTCACCATAACAATCAGTCATAAACACCCTTTTAAACGGAAAGTAGCTGTAGGAACGGTTTAAGAGCAGCATTGTGTTTCAGTTTTGTTTTCTCAAGAAATTGAATATGACTATAAAGTCAAATGGTACTGTAATAAATAAAAGCATTCATGTGAAATTGTTACATGGGTTTATGAGGTGGGAAATGAGGGGTATAGTTTCTTTCCCTTACATGTAGCGCCATGAGTCGGCCTATCACCCAGATATATCACACAAAATAATCTCATGACTTTGTGCAAAATTTATCAATGTTTGAAAGTTCTGCTGAAAGGTCTGAAAAATGAAAAGATCGTTTTGCATAAATCAAATTTTTTAGATTGGACATTATCCCCGTATTAGAAATGTATGAGAGGTAAAGACACCTCAACATTTGACACAGAAGCATGTAATATCTTATTATTTCAACTCTTTCTATAGGTTCACTTTGTCGGATTCGAGAATAATAGGTTAAACACAAAGATACTAAGGTCTTCACCAATCAAGCTTTACATGTTAATATTTCTTTCTCTTCGTATTGTCGGTTGGATGTTTCAAATCTAGGCTCACACTGCTTCCAGTCTTAATCAAGAAAGCAATTATCAGAGAAACCCGTGGTTTGTCTTGCAACTATTTTGCTACTGTTTTGTACAAGTGTTGATTAGCCTCCCCCAAGGAATGAGAGACGGGTAGGTAGAGTTTGATGGTATCTGTGCTGTTTTTCATTTGCATATGTAACATAGTAATGTTTTGGTTCACATCATCTACATTAGTAATTGTTAATTGTTTTTATTCGAGACGAGTCCTTTGTTATTGCGTGTACGGTTAATGTTGCCTGACTTTGAGAGAGTTGGTTTATATCGCGCAAGTGACTCGACCCGAGAAAGTTCAAGATTTAGTATTCATAATTAATCTTCAATATTGCAACTACAGACTAGTTTTACTCTAAAACTCCTATACGTTTCACGTTTACAAATAAAAAGCATGTATCCAAATTTTTAAATCGTTTTTGAACACAAATATTTTGATGGTTATGTGCAAAATATAAAACTGTCAAAAAGAACCCTTAAGCACACGGGTCATCACCGATCCACTCGTCCTCAACAAAGCGGCACCCCTTGTCATAACTCTGAGATTATTTACTGTCATTAAGATAGCATTGGTGATGTTTACAAGCCATAAAATGTTCAATCTAAGAGGGATATATGCCTTGACGACTGGCGTCCTCTATTCTTATGGTTGTTGAAGATGCACTCTAGATTCAAGAGGGTGTCTGATGCACGCGGTCACCTCGAGGCTTAATGCAATTTCATGCACCATTTCATGTCAAACAATTAACAGCAGGTATAAGCTCAATGCTGTGAAGATTTTATGTTTTGGGATCACCATGTCAGATACTGTAAACTACAGGGTTGAGGGATGTCTCCGTAAAAGGTTTGAACTATTTTTGGTCGCTAAGTATCGTTTGAGAATTACAGGATAATTGTAAATGAGTCTTTCAAATGATCAAATTCAAATGATCGTTAATCGCCATTTCGATCTTCATTGCTCTCGACGTTTTCTTGCAGAAGGACGTAATATATGTATAACATACATCTAAGCAGTGTTTTTATGCATACTTGGTATCTTAGCGTATTCTGTCATCTTAGATGCATTAACAGTAGTTTAACTGATTAAATACAACCAGTTCTTTTCTTCCCCACACGCGCTCGTTGTTCGTTTACGTTGCATACATCTGATTCTGTTTGTTTTTGGACTATATCTGGGTGTCAGATGATGCATTTAGGGCCTGGTCCATATGTCATTATAAAGAGTAATCAGTGAAAGGCCCTCTGTCGGAAACTCTCCTCGACAGTCGCAATACGCTGATTTAAATTACTTTCACATGCAATGCAAATTGTGTTCCTTTGGACGTAAAACAGTCCTGCAACGTCACGTTGAGGTATGCCAGACAAAACAAAGCCAGTTCTCCAAAGTAAATCTCCCAAATGAAAACCACTCGTAAACCCCTTTTCATTAAATCTGGCTAAGTTCATTTTAGAAGGTCTGTGTTGTTTTTTCATCTGTATGTCATATAATTTCATTTTGTATACATGTATATGTACATTTAATATGTTAATGTTATATGATTTACTTTATTGTTCTCTATGTCACTGTTGTGAATTACGAGAAATAAAATTCTGTTCTGTTCTGTTCCATCTGTTATTGTCATTCAATACGTTCAATCCAAATAAACAATTGCAGAGGGCTTTGGATTTTTCAGTGTCATTTCGTGCATGCGTTCCATGCATATTTCTGTGGTTCTAATGTCTAAAAGTTGTTCAGTCATTTTCGAGAAGTCAGATAATCAAATGCAAATTTGACGACGTAAATGACGTCACATTTACTTTCATCTCCAAATTTTGTAAATCAAAAGTAAATTTAAGTCGTAACGGGTTGACTAGCTCAGAAGCAAAATGATACTTTTTCTCCAGTTGTATAATTGGATTTGTAAAAAAAATCCAAGGAAGATAATGTATTATCAAAATGTTATTGATTAAGGTTTATCTCAACAAAGCACTAAGTTGGGTGTAATTCCATTAATGACCTTGGTTACCTTCATCACATCATATTTGTAAATCAAGCCAACGATGCACTTAACAACCAACAAATGTTAACTCTTATGTAAATATTCTGAGACGTTTGTTTTTCTGAACACTTCCCCACAAACACTGACCACCTATCAGCTTCACTTGTTTGGTCTCAGTGGGAAGACTTTCATAAACACTTAAATAGTTCCAGAGTAAATTGTAAACAGCAGTATTTAAGTATTGACAAAGACATCATGCCTCGGGTGATATCAATATGTTGGTTCCAAATAAGAGACAATGTAAAAACAAAATTAAAGAGTTTTGTTCATACATAAGCAAGTGCAATTAACACCCATCATATAAGTAACTCGTATTACTACATGTATTATACCTAAATTGTTTTTGAGGAGGCAAGAGGTCTGGCTTATGTAAAACATGAGAGTGTACATGTACAAAACAACTCAAGTGTGTAAATGGTGTTACACTAATTATTAGAGGATATTTGTTTCTCTTGACAAATAACATGTATTGTTTTATCATGTGACCTAGGACGTTTATGTTTTACTTCTCTGCCTCGATAGAGGAGATATATATGAAATTTGTCATGAAAAATCAAATCCTCTATTCAATATATGATGGTATCGTTTTATTTTTACCTGTGTCTTGGAATAGGATAGAACTTACGTTGATTCGGCTTCAGAATGAGCAGGTAGGCAGACGTTTATCCTCAATTTACACATAAAATGATATAAAATAACATATCTTAAGATGAGCCACTTCTGCTATTTATACTTATGATAGACATTAGAATACGCATATTATGAAAAATTTCAGGTACATTACCGAAATTATAATACAAAGTAGTGACTGACAACACTGTTAATGCATACATCTCGCTATTTCAAAGACAAACTTTTATTTACGTAATTTGTAAAAACTTTGAATATTTTAAGTCCCCGAAGGACATTTATAGTTGTAAACATAGCAACAGCAAGAATTCCTGGTTAAAAAAGTCTTTATTGTAAAACTAATGGCGCTTCGGTGTGTTTGCGACGCTCACGCCTACATAAGGTCATTATCTCCCCACACAAGTAGCTCCGTCATAAATTCCTAGACAGCCTCTGTCTTAATATGAAGGTTCCTCGGGCTTCCGGCAGTTTCCCCTACCGGCACACGATTGCAAGTTAAACTACCTGGCAATATTTCAGCCAATGAAAACACCGAATACATGAATAACATATTTGTTGTCACATAAGCCTATGTTATGATGCAGTCGCAAAATGGGGCGTATGTATTCTATAAAGACGACTCAAAGTGCAAGGTGCAGATTTGAACAAAGTTTAGCTTTTGTTAAGCTTACGAAAATAACTTAGGCGATTTGAATGATAACTTTTGAAACGGCGTCGCTGATTGCACAACTAACTTTGATTGTATCCAATCAGCGTTCTACATTTCGTGCCCAAGAAACCTTCGTATTAAGACAGAGGTTGTATAGGAAATTATGACGGAGCTTCCTCTGTGGGGAGAGAATGTCATCAGGTTGGATGTGGGGGGAAATAAAATGAGATACATATATTGTGATAATGAAGAAACCTAAATAGTGATTAGATGAGAATGTTATAGAATCTGCGTATGCTTTTGTCACTTTGATTTTCACAATAAAGACGCTTTTAAACAGAGAAATCTTGCTTTTTTTTAATGTCTCAATTATGATAGTTAACTATATCATTGTAAGAAACAATTGCGATTTCTTGATATTAGTAATCTTGGAAACGTGTTTATGAACACCTACAATAAATAACCGTATACAACTATTCAAATTATTTTTCCCAGGCTCTGGATTCCCTGAATGTTGGTGTAGTAACTCTGACAAGCCATGCATGCCTTCCACAACAGGTAAATCACAGGTAAACCGAGTGTATCCCTGGTGCTCTGCTTGACAGCTTTCAGCTTAACACTCCATGTGTGACACCAATAATTACCTCCCCTTCTCAAACAGTGTCCTATAGAAATCAATTAACCTTTCTCGGTACATCATACAGCTTTAATTACAAGCACATTGTACTTTGAGATATTCTCTGTACTATAACGATATAAGGCAAAGGAATTTAGAAATGAAAGAAAGTACACTTTTCATATATGCAATTATCTATTTCAATCTATTCTGTTCCGTCAATTAGGTTTGAAATGTTTGCTGCAGGGCTATGTAAAGTTTTGATTTATAGAAAAGTAAGAAAAAGTTGTGTACTTGAGTCACGATTTAACTCTTAAGAAAAATGTGGACAGACATTTACATGATGATTTCCAAAGCCTTGATTTTTTTGGTCTGCTTTCTTCTTTCGCAAGTTTGATGTTTAATGTGACATGTGAGACAATTTTGTAAACAAATCTCTTAGGTTTAAATATATATATATATATATATATATATATATATATATATATATATATATTTCAAACCAGATAGTACTCTCTCTTTCTGACTACATTTATATGTTAATGAAGATAGTCAAGAGGTTTAATTACAATTCAATAACATGCACATGCAAGATAGAATTAGTCTAAAAACATAAACGTTCACGTAATTGCATCTTGTAGAGTTTTGAAAACGTCTTTTAGTGGCATTAGAGAATTTGGAAGTCAACTAAGAACAAGTAAGTTTTGGATAACAACTTCGATATAGGTTCTTATATAGTTTTCAAGCACGATGGTACAGACAGAGAACGGGGGATATGTATATACAAAAATTCATAAAATTTCATATCGTAAAGAAGTTGTAATCCATAAATACGTTACCTTATGTGGATAATCATAGTTAACATTTCTAAATAAAATTTAAGCATGGATAAATAACGATCCATTGTAAAGTCGAGGCGATTGTAATATATGTGATAGCAACTATACGGCTTTGTGGAAAAGCGAACTTATAATAAACGTTTAGCATGCATAACGTCAAAAATAACTCCTACTGACAGTTAAGGTTAACTAATATTGTAAGAATTGTTCATGCTCAACAGACACACTAGGAGATGACCCGCATTACTAAGTTGATGTACCGACCCCAGTTATCCTCCATTCATGTCGATATGCATACATACTGCATAAAGAGTTGATGAATACAAGCAGTGCATATAAAGGAGTTAGGTTGATGGTATATAAGTAGACAGTGTTTGATGTTCAAGATGACCAGCATAGGCACGTTCCTAGTGCAGGGACGGTTCCCCATTGGGGAGGTTGAAGCACAAACTGACACACCTGGCGTGTCCATACCTTCCCTTGATCCCCTGTACCAAAGGGGACGCCTGCACGAACACATCCCAGAAATTGCTGGGCAAACCCATTGATTCATCACAATATTATTTTTAGTTTCATTTAGATCTATATTTTCTGACGCCTTCGTCTAAGAACACCTCCATGTCATTCATCTCAGTGGATTTAGTGCCGATTTATTTCCATATATCCAACTTACAGTTTGCATGCAGGTTCTGACCATTATATACTTACAAAACATTCTGGATCCTCAGTAAGTTTATGAAATCGTAAATATATGATATATAGAGGATATTACATGAGTGCCCATGACATATCATGTTTACGACACAACTGCCAAAATATTTACGTTTCCCGAGCGAGGCACTCATGTCGTAAGCATCTTATGTCATTGTCATAAATATGATATTCTGTTTATTATTGGAGTCGCGAAATCAAAGAAAATAATCAAAATCAACCTCCAACCATCGGCGGTTTACCCGGCATCGTCACATTTGGACCTGGAACTGTGACGTCACAATATGTCACAATATGTCACAGATATTTTTTTCTAGGGCGTCGTATGAAAAATATGAACCACGATATGAATGCCCTCTTAGGTATTAAATACTTATCTCCAGACAAGAGTTGAATATGATATTATAAATTCATGACATCAAGTAATAATAGAATATGTGTTAACATTGTTAACACCATGTCGTAGACGAACATTAAGTTGATAACATTCTTCACGACGCCACGTCGTCATGACAGGTAATATTTTCTCCAATAAAAGCAGTTTATGCCCACATTCCTTTTTTAAACTGTGCCATACGAACGCTTGAAGTTATAACACGTAGCATTGTTGAATCAATTCACATCATGTAGTGCAGTGAATCTATGTTTTCATTTAACAGTTTCGACTTTTTAACTAAAGTAAACTGAGTAAGCAATACCAAACTTATCTGTTAACAAGGAACTATACACATTTTAGATTTGTCTCTAAAGGTTGTTGAGTCCTGGTGAAGCTTCTTCGCATCGTATGGCAATTTATTACAGAGGATAGTGGTTATCGCAAGTATCATACCTATAATTTGAAATATAAACATGTTTATATCAGCTTATTAGACATTTTGGAAACACTGTTATGATTATAGAAACAGGGGTTTCCAGTTCACTAAATTAGAAGTAAACATGAAAAAACAAACGAAAAATCTACACATTGCACTCAGGTGTGTATAGATGAAATAATGTTACAATATAATTAGGTACATAATCACATTCACATTTGCTAACAAGCGCTTTCTGCCGCGATGGCTTCTTCAGGTTAGACTTTGTATATCATGATCAGCTGTAATCACGATGTAATCATTTGTGATCAGATCCATGGTACTATATAAAGTCTTATTGATTAATATCGTAAGTAATATATTTCAATTTTATTCTTGAGAGTAAATTGCACAAAACGTCCATATAATCAGTGACACAACTCGTCCACAGCTTGTGTGACAACACTACAAGGCGAGCTACACAGGGTCCCTGGTACACTATCAGTACCGGGACAAAGTATCACACCGAGTCACATAACCCTACAGGCTATCCGAACCTATCTCTCTCGAATTGTGTACAGTTTGATAACTGTACGTGCCTGTATAGTGAGTCATACGTAAAGTGTGTCAGGGTGGGCGAGCTGACGACAGACTGCTTCACCTAGCTGCACACGACAAACACTGAACAGACTTCATGTCTACCCTGTTTTACTTACATTGCAATGAACACTGCACTTGATCACAACATTAAACAATTTGTGACTGTTTTCTCTAGCGTGCATATTTCGTTTAGAAGATTGACTGAGGATCGATAATGCTAAGTGTTCTTTTTCAGCTAAACTCAAATTCATATTTTGAAATAAGATTTAAATAAACCTAAAAACTTGCATAATCTAAGTGAATCACCGTCTTGTATAATTTAAGTGTAATCTGCAAAACTTTAACTTCTCCTTGCGATTTGTCGATCACCTTTATTAATGCATAACTAAATATAACAGATAAGTAATAATAATAATAAACATAGCTTTAAAACGTATATTTTGTCTTGATGTACGAGTCTACGTGATATGTATACAAACAAACACATTGTGACCTCGGCGTAGTGTTGCTCTTACCATCAAATTCAAGCTAGGACCTTCTCAAAACTGCATTTGGCAGTATCTGCGTGTATATGCAAAACGTTTATAGTTAGGTAACTTCTATAACTCATACTAATAATAATTCTTTATCTATACTTAAGAAATCTTAGCTTCAAAATCGGTAATATTTTATTGCACGAGTATACAGTGGTATACAAACTAATCGGCAAGCACATTGTGCTCTTGGCAAAATGTAGCTCAAACCTCCAAACGTGTGAGAGGCATAATGTATAGCATTTGTACATGCACATGAATGCTGTACATAACGATAAATATGTGCATTACAACACTGATAATACCATGTTGCATGTTTCATTGTGTCAAGTACCTCATGTTAATAGTCATGATACAGGCGATACTCACAAACATGTTTCACTCCACAGCACGATATACATTCAGTGCTTTTAAACTTTCTAGAGCGATGAGTGGGAGAACCCTTGCCATATCTTAGATATCGTTCCATTTTTAATCTGTAAACGGTACGTTCATATTTGATTACGATATAATATTACAGAAATTTAACATGCCAGGACAGAGAATAACTTCAATTAAACCAAACGTCTCTCTTGTTAAAATAGATCCATAAAGATAATGATATATATAGGCACGATTTTTGGACGTTTTTATTTTGTAAAATGTTCGCATTAGATAAATGTTCATGCGAAAGGAAAAACATTATTTTGAATAAACTGATTATCCGTAGAAAAAACTGTCATTTACATGTATCAAACGAAAACGTCATTCAGCCATTTAAGTGTAAACACCTTAGAATACTTGAGTAAAGGAAATTGAACTGTGGAGCCGAAACAAGCTTTACACGTATTTATAATTTATTAAAGAAAATTGTCGATAGATTCGTTTATTTCCGTAAGAAAATGTTCCACAGGGGTATTTTGTACCTTATAATGCTTTACATTTGGTTGAGTGTTTCATATTTCATTAAATAAATGGATTTCATTCATGATTTATCTAATTATTTGTGAATTATATCTAATTTTAACACTTTTCTTCTTCTGGAAACTAGATGTCTTCTTACGTTTGAATAACGAAAACAAACATGAGAATCACGTGGCTTTGTTTTGTGTGCAAAGTTCTATGACACTAAGGTAAAATAACTGCTCATAATCGATATGTCATCAACATTAAGGAGAAAACACCCACAAACCATCGAAAGTCACGTCACAAAAACGTGAGAAAACTCTACTATAAGAATCGTCGTAGTTCATGCGTATCCATTGGCATTACGTTTTCGCAATTCAGACAGGACGGGCAAATATTTGATAAGCATAAAACAGCAAAAAGACAACTATTGCGTGTTAAGACTATTAGGTTTTTGCATTAAACCGCCATGAACTACTCTTTCTCTATGTGTAGTTAAGGGGATAAAAATCTATAGGTCGTTGCTTTTTCCCCATAAGAACAGGGTACCGTGGACAAAACATTAAAACTCTTCGATTGTTCAGTGGACATATACTGATCACTAAACATTGACAAATGGTTAATACCATCAAACAGAAGAAACCTTCAACATTTAAAGATTTAACGTGGTTGTAAAGCTCACGAAACTTGTCACTGATTGAATAACTCTTTCTATATTTCTTTCTCAAACACTTCAACCACGTGCACATCCTCCCATCTACGATTAATGCAGGTTCAACATGAATACAGAAAAAGACGTAATTAGTTTCTTATTTTCTCAAATATAATTTTTATTCGTTGATGCTCGACAAGAGCACATTTAGTTTTTTAGTTTAAAAAATAACAATGTAAAGGATTTTGGAGTGTAGAAATTGTCATACATGTCAGGTCCACATGAAAGAAGATGACATCTCAATTATCCACAACAACAAAGACCAAGAATGGTCCAGGTGTGAGTCCCTTGCAAACTGATTCTTGATTTTGGTCGGAAGTGGAGAGAACCAGAGTTTTAGATAAATAATGCATGTGCTGGAATATCCTTCTTCGAAACAACACCAAACGTTATTGTCCACAATGGTTTTCAATTCATTGTAATTTGTAGAATTCAGATATTTTGACAGAAGAGGTAAGGAAGGAGTATAACTGAATGTACTAATTTCAATAGCAATATGTCGAGCAACAAGCTTATTTTACTCCATTGCTGTAATTCGTTGCGTTATTCGTGCTGTCATACAACTGAAGAATAAGTTTACAAAATTTACTCACGTTACTAAAAATATTAATGAATGAGAGGAACTGAAGTTGATTGTACCCAAAATTGGAGTTAAAGAAATAAAACATTGTTTAATAATTCTATTGCTGTTGCTATTTCCTTTCTCTTTCTATAGAGTACAGTTTTACTCTTAAGAGAATGAGTGCACAGGTTTTTTATCTTGTCTTATTGAAAGATCACGCCCATGTCGTAAATCTGAAGTCAAGAGAGAATTCATTCAGTGAGGATGAGCCCACCGTCAATAAATCCAACAGATGAGACCATTCTGCACTCTCGTTGCCCCACGCTACACAGATCTTGGTCTCAAGAGGTTGAACAAATATAACCCTTTGTGTGAGAGAGTAACTATTTATATACTGTTATGCACTTGTCACCATGATAAACCAATTTATAGTTGAAATAAATCATATATTTAAAACTGATGAAATGTTTCTTGTCTCGACTGTACCGTACTCGTTGTCTATTTGTTTACTCTTGTGTACTGTAGTCTTGTATAAGGCTCTGGCTTATTAAAGGCACATATTTCACGCTCAAAGGGGCTAGTTTACGGCATTTGAGGACATAATTCTATTATGCACTCACTTAGCTTTCTAATGATGCAATAAAATACTTCTCATTCTTTACAAATTACCTGCAATCAATACAAAAAAATGTAGAGGCGGCCGTAGTCATGAAAGGATGTAAAAAATGTTGGTCCTTCAGAAATCGTTGATTGTTGGAAACGGCTGAAATAGGAATATGTTCAGCTATTAAAATTTCTCTTTTTCTCTTACCCGGGGGCAAAGGTAAAATATTGCTGTTGAATTAACCAAAGCGGCTGCAGTTTTGGATTTTCAGGGTGTATGCAAATTTTTAGTATTACCGATATCGATGTCCGTACCAATCTCATTAAAGTAAATCTAATATTGCTGCACTACGTTACGCAGACTATAGATCTCTTTAGGCTCCTTTACTCAAGCCGTCAGGTTAACCTTTGCCTCCAATTTGACTTCTAAATTTCATCGGTTTGATGCAGATAATTTCAGGCAATCCCAATGCGTGTCTCTTGAGGGCCTTCTCTGAGAGATTACAAATATGCTTTCCCTGTATTTTAAGTTGCAAGTCTTTTAAATTTTCCATTTTCAATAAAACAACTTGAAGGAAATGGAATATAAATGCCACATAACAGAATGTGTTATAACATCTTTGTCCTTGACGAAACGAGGGTCAATCTCATTAGCATATGTACATCGCATATGACTGATATATGATTACAGAGAAACTTCTTATATTTATTGGTATGTCAACCTGTTTTTGGTGGTTTTCTTTTCTCAACATGTTTATGCATGGTTATTTCTTTTCACAAAATTAAAATGTTTTCAATGATTACTTCCTTTTAAAATAGAATTTATAGCCTAAATACGTGGAATTTTGCCAAATAACATATATATGATATATAACCTGAGTGAGGGTCCTCAGTAATATCGAGAGATAACCTTTACATGTATATGTGCATTATTCATATTTACGAAATATTGGTGTGCACTAGTGCCTTAAAGTAGAACAGGGAGTTGGCTAAAAGGCCTGAGTGCTTTATGTTCTCATTTCGGTTCACATGTACATGTTGTAGTACTGAAAAGACAAAACATAAACATCTTCTCCCTCCAGTTCACATATCTTAATTCTGACTAACTGATATGTGGCTTATAAAACAAAGGGAAAATAATTATTTAAATATTATCCTTTATTTTGATTGCAAACCTACCATGTTTTCGCTTATATTTTTTTACAGAAAAGAACTATTTCAAATCAAAATCTGTGCAGTTAAAATAAGATAACTGTAAGTCAGAAAATCAAACGAAAATATACAAATTCATAACATGCGTGAATAAAATTGTTTGTTATTATATTTTGTAACTAAACGGGAAAACACAGATTGTTTTCTTCAATTGCGTACATACATATATCTACAGACATGTACATATATACAGATTAGCACTCAATTTTCTGCATTAATTGCATTTGTTGTATTTGTAATGAACTGTTTGTGTCTGTAAATACATATATCATATATTGTAAAATCACCATGACATGTATCAAATTTGTATCTTGGAGCGGTATTCACATAAGCCTATGGCTTGTTTACCAATCCAATTCTTTTTTGAAATAAAAATGTTTAAACAATGTACAGTAACACTAATACATGTTCGGAAACATGAAGAATTCCATGCGAGGCAAAATACATTGTACAAGGTTGTAATCTGAAAGTAATCTCACCTGTAAACTCATATCGGTCTCTTCAAACCTTTGTTCCCAGTTAAAGAGCAATGTTTAAATGCTAGTTATCACTTATGAATAGAGTAATGGGCTATAAATACCTATTGAAGTGTAAGAGACTTAGACAATAGATGGAGTCCTCTGATGATGTCTGATCTATGTGTCAACCAAAGGATGTTAATTTCCACTTACTTTGTTGGTCATGAAATCAATGCTTCGACCATCATCTGTCCAGTACATTATCTTCTTAAAGGGCCACTCCGTGAGTTGTTGAAGTCAAATATGTCGAACTTAATCAATGGTGTCATTTGATAGCGAAGTATCGACTGTTGCCAAAAAGACACATTTTCACGCTTATTGAGATTTTTACAGGGACAATATGAAGGTAGAACGTCGCAATTATGATCGAAAACATGACAGTGGCGCGCGTCAAATAGTCAAACGTAATTTTGGAGACTTATCTAAAACAGCCAGGACGCAATTAGGAGTTGATAGTGTTTGTTAAGTTATATAACTAGTATCCATGTATATTGGACGTGATATCTGCACCTCTGTGCACTGCACATGATTTATAGGGCTGATTTTAGATTCTCATGGAAAACCAGTATTTGTCATATATGTGTCTTTTGGACATGAAAAGCTAAGATGTTTTTACTTTATATCACCACTTAGGACATTTAGGTTCGTATCAGAGGTAAATAATATGTTATGAAAATCACGGAGTGGCTCTTTAACATGGCAATTTATTGTTGAAACAGTTTTCTCTCTACAATATATTGTTATTGTGAAGGAAGGAAACTCTCTAATTTTTCTATAAACAAGAGCTGTATATCTTGTCGTATAAATAATTAGGTGCCTAAAATTGCAAAAAGGACCGATCAGAGTATACCGGTATTTTCTAAACACATCAAAATAATGTCAATAGAAATCCTGATACACGGTTGCATATATTTATTATCATTATAAATCAACATTGGAACTTGATTATTTGTAAATATCGGGCGTTTTGATAAGTTGAAAAGACAAAAAGATTTAAATGATTACTCCACCATACATAAGCATATCAAAGTTTGATAATAAAGTCATGATATCAAAAGCTTAGTTGCATCGTTTGATTATGTCCTTGATGAACCTTGACGATATGACACCAAATCCATTGCTGAAAGGCTTCTGTATTACGTAAAGGAGACATGTTGACATACATGTATGACGTCATCAAGCAGGTGATAAAACCCGAGAAAAATCATAAAATTGCATATCCAATAGGTTTTATTATAGGAGACGAAGTCGAGTTTCCGAATGCCAATGTTAAATAGAATAAAAGTTCTATGCTATACATGTTAATAGTAATTAAAATAATTCTAGTACAAATACATGTAGAATCAATTTCAATTTGAAAAAACCCCCAAACAATTGTTGTTTACATGTTCAAAATATGTATTGCTAAATTAATTGAATTTTAACTATGTAATTATCAATGTTAATGGCGATATGAGGATGACTAATTCTTTCAAACGGATTTTCATTGTTGGAGCGCGTCAGTACATATATGTAGGAAGGAAGCTCAATGGTTATATCATATTCGTCTACATGTATATATCGGAAACTGACTAAACATTCACCTAGTGACCTACTTAAACGTTTCTAGTTCCTAACAATATGAATATATTGTCACAAATTGCATATTAAAGTAAAATTTAGAGTTTAGAGGGAAAGTTAAATAAATCAAAAGATATACAGAAAAATTCATTCAAGTGGACGAAATTTTTTTTTAATTTACAGTTTGGATTGATATATAATCAGCCTTCCAAAACTAGAACAATTATAAAGACAATTAAACACACGTATTAGACTTTATGATACAAGGGTAAACATAAGTTTAAAATGTTTGAATTTTGATTTCGAAGCCAAACTTAATTTCAAGACAATAATCGAAGCTAACGCTATCGTTAGTTTTTAAAAGTAGTCAGTCAAAATTGTAATAACTAATGATAAGAATATTAATGATAACACTTGAACATTAAATATGAACATGATTTATTTTGATCATGGATAACAAAATAAGAAATAATATTCCTTTTCAACAGTACATTTTCAAGTTTTCCGCCTTCTCTCAAGATGACAAAGGGTCATTGTGTTATATAAATGAAACTGTTTTGTGATATCACTTTCTCGTGATGTTGACGTAGTCTAGGTAATTACACACGTCTTTGTCTCACAATTTCCTCTACTGTGATATATATTTTTTCGATTACGTACCCCTTAAGGAAACTCCTGAATGTAAAAATACATTTTTGTTAATGTTTGAAATATTACTATGGAAAGGGAATATTTGTGTCATGTTGTTCATCGAATGTGTTTATTTTCCGAGAATGAGATAGTGTGTCATTCCATGCCATGTCTTGAAAGTGAAAGTCTTGTATATATATGAAGCTGTGGGCTCCAAGTCGTGCAGTCGACGAGGAAGTGTCTGAATTGTCACTTTATATGGAATATATCTGAATTATTACTCTTTCTTTTGACATTGACAAGGTGTCTAGACCTCATGCACATATATATGCACACAAAAAATAAATCAAAGTTCAGAAAATACAATGTTTATTCTTTTGGTGGATAAACTTGATAAATTATCCAAACAAGTACCAATAAATTTGCCAGAAACTATATAACGTAAAAATTAAAATAGTAGGTTATTTTTATATAATCCTTTTTTAGTGCGTGTGAGATTTGAAAAGAAATGTTGACATTTATTTATGTCAACATCAAATTTAATATAGTTACGTGTTTTCGGTTATGCGCCAGACCTAGGGCTGTACACGCCGGTCTGCACAGAAGCAATCTGAAACAAAACTAACACATTCAAGTTTATTAAATAATTTGTAAGAAATATCTACATTATCATAAATCAAAATTTGTAATAAAAGAATTAATAAGAGATTCAGAAAAATATATGATGAGCATAAAAAGTTACTGTATTCTCTTAAAAATTGAATTTAAGTATCTTATTATATGCAAATGTTTAACTTTTGAGAACCCATTTTAATTTTCAAGAAATGGTTTCTCAGTGAGGTCTTTTCAAATATATGTTTGAATAATCAATGGATTTTTTAAAAAACTGTATGAGTTTCTGTGTTAAATCATTACTTTAAAAAATTTACAAAACATACTTTTTTGTAAAAAGACGTGAAGCAATTTGACAAAAGATCTTGTATACTTTATATATACATGTTTAAGGGGCAGATTTGTGGTATGCCTGAAAACAGATCTGACAATCAGAAAATGTTCTTATTTCTGAAATATCAATTTGACTAATTATCGGCAAAATTAAGGTAGAAGTAGCAAATATTTGTAAACGTTTGATCTAAATTTTGTTTTTAACAAACATTACTTCGAAATTACTTTAGACCCCAGTTTAGCATAAATCGTTTCGAGAAGTGTTCATGTTTTACTATGAGTATAATTATTTTTGTATTTGATAGACATATGTGTACTTTTCATCAACGTAAAAAATTCTAACGATTAGCAGATAGGTGTTTGACTCGAACATAGATAGACATCGCAATACATAATACATGGAGTAAGTTTGAAAGTAATGAACCAAACCTTTGTTAAGCAGCGTTTGTTTTCGAGAGGATGTTTATAATAAAACAACTATAATTAATTTCGTTATTCTCGAATCGATCAAATTTCATGGAAAAAGGGTCCTATTTAAACCGGCATTAAAATATGATTAGGAATTGGAATTTAAATAAATGACATTTTGTATTTGAAGAAAAAAGTAGAAATTAAACACAATGAACGAAATCAGAGAAGATTTTAGCAAACGAAACATCGTAATAAACACACAACCTGCAAAAGACACATTACCTTTACCAATACTTTCAACATTGTCAATATACAAACACCCTTGTTCATCACAAACATACAGGTCACCAACTGCTCAACAAAAGTCTGGTTAACTTTGTCAGAGTTCAGAAACAAATATGACATTCTCCCCAAAATGTAGGGGTCAAAATTAGAAATAAACATTTTCTTACTTTTGTAAGTGCGTGTAAATATTGATTGAATACATTTTCGGCAAACTTCGGTGAAATGAATCAAAATTGGTTAATATTACAACAAATCATACGTTTCTATACCAAAACTCGATATGACAATTCTATAAGATAATAAAACGTCTTGAGGTTTTGCATTTTGGACCGTAGTGGTGCTTCAATAACTGCCATGTTTGTTAATGTACAGATAATACTAAGAGTATCGTCTTGTAACGTATAATGTAATAGGAGTACGCTTTTTTTTATCTTCTGAAAACATCAAAACTTCTAGCAAACAAACTTTTGCTAGGCAGCTGTACTGAGTTCCACATAAAATGACTCCATTCTTCTGATAAGGTTTTGAAAATTATATTTGGATTTAAATCCACACCATAATCAATGTGAGTGTACACACTGATAAAGGTCATTACCATGACATATATTTGATCATTGTAAGGATTGTTTGTAAGAACATTTTAACATGCATGTTCAGTTTTAAGAATTGAAAAGAATTCCAACTGTTATGTAACTAAAATCATGAATAATATATGCATATCATGTAATTTCTGTAACACGTGAAGTGTTTTAGTGTTTTATAGTGATAGTTTTGAATGTATCTTCATGCCAAAGTTGAAACATTTCAGTGCATCTAAGTAACTGATCATACTTTGTTTGGCTACACCAGTAACAAAGTCACTGAAACATCTAAATATGAATTTGTTAATAAAAAGTAAATGATGTGAGACCTTTGTGAACTAAGAGCCAGAGAGACGAAAAAACTAAACCTAGGACTAAACCAGTTCATCAAATACATATTTTTGAATCATAACTTAAATATTTGACATTAGAGAAATAAAACCTGCTATAATGTCACAATTACTGGGTCTCTCTCCATTACCCTCTCGGTATGTGTCAAATACCATTTGGAGCCAAATCTACCTACGGCCGCTTTCGCAGGTAACGCACAATGCTAAATATTCACATTTTGTACACTTAATTAAACCTAAAATCTCTTAAGCCCCGGGAACACCCAAATATCTCGTTATGTTATCCATCACGCATATCAATGTTCTTACCCAGTGTATGGTGTCTGTTTATCTTGTGTGGCACCAGACCTGAACAGAATAAAGGAAAAACTTGGCAATAGTCTAAAATTTAAGCCTTATTTCGCTGCTGATGTCCAGTGGTATTTATTGTACTTTAAACCAACAATTTCATTGACCAGTGTGAATAAAACGTGTCAGTACCTTTACGACCCGTATAAGTGGCACGTTGCTAACAACAGCTCCATTCTAAAATGCTTTCATTCTTTCATTGTGTGCACATGCACTTGTAAGTACGCGCTCGCGTGTGTGTGTGTGTGGTGGGGGTGTGAGGGGGGGGGGGTTACATTGTTACATTGTTACAATCTGAGTACATTTAATTTTGTTCACTGTCAGACATGGAGGGCGAGATGTGTTTTTGTACTTACAGTTAAACTATAAAATATTATCTTGTGAAATCGTCCCTGTTTTTTTCACAATGAACTTTAATCACATCGTCTTTTCAAGCACTTCAATCTACTTAGCTACCGATTACAAACAATCTACTGTGTTGAAATGAAGAGCTGTCAGAGCCAGTGAGTCTATGATAGTCGTATTTCAGCAGAGACTGGGGCTTGTGCGGACAGACACGTCGCATGTTGAACCTCATCTACTTAGTTAGGGGGGGAGGAGCAAAATCCGACCACAGCTTCTGATTTCAAACCCCTGTCCCCCTCCTTCCACCCGACCCCCACCACGTGAGTCATCAATCAGGCATGTGACCCTGTCTCTGTTTAATAATATCAACACGCGATTTATTAGACCTTGATGTGAATGTTTGATAAAGTATAAATATAGATAGATAATTCTAAAAGAAAACTTATTCCTCATAAAGAAGTGAGTTTATTTTCAAACCATATGAATGTCTTTACTTCATGTACGTTACCGTGCATGTATCATTTAAAAGAAGAATACGTCTGTAGATTCACACAAACTGTTTTCTTAAATGATTTTTAAAATTCTATTCTTGTTTAACGCTAGCTTCTAATCTTCTAATGATAATTTTCGCTACAAATTAATTTTGGGGGGCAATTAAATAAAAACATGAAACATCTAATGTTATAATACACAAATGGAAAAGTGCTACTGTATATAATTTCACATTTAACATCTATAATGAAATGAAAAATTGTGAAGTTTCTGTAAAAAACCCGACCAAGAACTAATACATTTATATATAAAAGATAACAACTTAAAAAAACAATTTGTGATGTATGTCTTTGGTCATTTTCAATATTATGTGTTTGACATTTTAAATTAGAACAGCCGTTCTATATAAAGGACTTCGCAAAACAACAAACACGAATCTAAACATTATGTGTATGATGAAGCTAAACAAGATATGTGGATAATGAATTAAAAACATTTGAGCACAGCATAAACTAAACTGGAATATCAAACGAGATTGGGTTTGACTTATAAAACAATAACATAAGGTCAAACAAAGTCAATTAAATGTTTTATGGATTTCAAAAAGCAAATACTTTGAAGGAAAGAAGGGTCTGAAAGTTGTCAGATAAGTTTAAGAAATACAGAATCGAGGAACCTAATCATACAAATATTCTTCTTTAAGCAACATTTTCAATTTATCGAAAATCTGAGTAATCTGAGTCTCAATATCTATGTTGGAAGACAAGTAAAACATGTAATAAACACCTTCTGCCTAAGCATTCGATTTACCGCTATTAATCAGTCTCTATACAAAAGCAGTATTTTACTGATTTGTCTCACAAACCAGCAGGGATTTAATTAAACCGTACATTGACGTCTTGAAACAGTTATCTGGCAACGTTACAGTATTTATTTTAAATGAAACTAATGCTACGAATCCATTTCTTAAGTACATGAAATAGAAGGTAATAGTCTCACAACCGCAAATATGAGAAATTTGTCAAACGTGCGTCATCTTTAAGTAATGTATTGGAATCATAATCAGTTTGGGTAGAATGCTAATGGGTAGTTATGATTGTTGCAATACTATTAGTATTACATGTGCATAGAATAACAGAACCTTTATCCTAGTTGGTAAGTATTTGAATCTTATATGAAGTCATTTCTAGAATACTGAAGTCATTTTTAGGATACTGAAGTCATTTTGAGAATAATGAAGTCATTTTTAGAATAATGAAGTCATTTTTAGAATAATGAAGTCATTTTTAGAATAATGAAGTCATTTTTAGAATAATGAAGTCATTTTTAGAACACTGAAGTCATTCTTCAGTCATTTTTAGAATACTGAAATCCTTTTTCAGTCATTTTAGAATACTGAAGTCATTTTACGAATACTGAAGTATTTTTTAGAAATGGGTAAAATGTTGGGAACCGTACGCGTCTATGAAATGGATAAGATTTGGAACCATTGGAGGAAGTGGTACGAATATTGGATCAAAATATTAACTAAAATAAAGGTAATAATGGAACAATTTAGTGATGAGTATAACCAATTATTAAACCATCACCCAACCACAGTAAAGTCATGGAGAGTGAAAACACTGAAAATAATGTTTTCGAATATCAATCATCGATATACTTCCAAGAGGAATACGGTTCTGATGTAGACCTGGAAGTGCCGAGCCAGAGGAGTAGTTTGTATAAAAGTAGTTCCAACCCACGCAATGCGAGACATTTGATACCGGGGCGAAACACATAAGGTCAGAGTAATAGCTTTAACTACAAAAGCGATTTAGTTATTAAGTGACTGCTTTATGGCAGTTGAGAACAAATATAGCATCATTACGGGTGATAAAGTGGCGTGAAGCAATTGTCTCGTACATTCTTTAATGATGACTTGGTCTGTTATTTTTAACATAAGAGTTCAATAAAACAGAACAACAATCAGAATGATTTATGTAAATACATGCCTTATCAATAGTTGTAAAGACTATAGCAGTAAAATGCATTTACACTCCCATAATTCCATATTTGAGCCTTACATATATTTCTAAATTTACACAATGTATAATATTTTACATCTAAGTCCTCTTTCTATAAAGACAGTCTTCAAAACAAAGAACATTCTGACGCTGAATCTTTTCGGCCCTTCTTTGAATCGTACGTGTTATGATATCCCAACAAATCAAATGTACTTGCTGTCTACATTCTCGCCCAAGTTACCAACATGAGGCTCGTCAAGTCGTGCATTATGTCTTGTGTCTCAGTGTAGCTTAATTCTTTCCAACTAATCACTATTGCATTTGATCAATAAATGACTTATCATAAAGCGATGACGTGTAGTAGAAACAGCTTCATACTAAAACTAAAACCAAACAAAATCGCATTTAAATGAGTTAAATTTGTAGCTCGTAACCATCACGTTAAATCAAATATGCATATTGCATGATATTATTTTAAACAACCATTTTGTCTATTATTGTACCACCCATGGTTCACTGGTTCAAGCCAATGCTCACAGGTTGCACCACAATGCATAGACAGAAAAGTGTTTCGGACTTTCTCCCTGCAATAATACTAGCAGCCGTGACATAGGTGGAAAACGCTTGAAGTCACCTCATCCACCTCATCATTTAATTTGACTGACTCCTTATTTTAAAAATATATAAACTATTATAAAAGGCGCATTTTGAGCTCCGCCATGATAGCGTAATGAATTTATATATGTGGCAATGAAACACCTCACCTTTCTTGCTTCACAATATGAGACCTTCCACAAACTAACTGTATTTTATACTGCATTATCAATATGTCAGATGAACAACGTAACAGATAATTTATGAGGGAAAAAATATTAAATAAGTATACCAAACACATTTCATAGAGTACCTGATTCGTAACACAAGGCAGACATTGTCAAGGTGTTAACCCGTTATAATTTATAGCAGTAATTATCATGAATGACAGCAGCGCATGAGCGTAACAGGTGATTGTTATAGTGTTTAGTATCTGTCAGACAGAGCTAAGAGTTATCTGATACGTTTGATTATACACAGGTGACACCATCAATCTCGCCTTGCCATCACCTGTCTACACAGCACATACTCGATACTATACGAAACACCTGTAATCAGCTTAGGAAGTTACCTGATACATCTACCCGACCCAAGCACATGATCTCATATGTCATCAGCTGTTACACTGCTACCGATGAGATCCCAAAACCCCTATATCTCATTACCCCCCAGTTCCCCAACAATTAGTTAAAACAACACAGGGAGTTACCTGTCTGACATAATGGACTCCCTCTAACGATTTTTTTCAATGTGAAGTAGTGGAGAAGATGTGGTAGTGTAGAGTGGTTGAACTTAGGGAAGGATGGGGGGGGGGGAGAATGGGTTATGGGAGACTCCCCTGCTACCTGATGCTTGGAATAGCGTTATGTCATTGAAAAAGTTATCGTATAAAACTTTCTCTACCAGTTGCACGCAGCCTGCTTCATGAAAATAATAAGAATTCTTTTTTAAAATTAAATTTAGATATCTCTACTTGTTACTTTAAAATTCTGTAATCTTGATATTGTCTCGTCATCAATGAATCTTTGAAAATGACAAAGAACTGTGATATCTACATGTGATTTTACATTCATATATAAATGTTGAATTTAAGTTATATTTTCGTTTCCGAAACGAGACATTTTTAATCTAAGGTCAAATTAGCCATTCAAATAAATCCAACATTAATTCGTTTGTTGAAAAGATAAGATAAATATTATAAGTGAATCATTTTAAATACTTTTAAGGAGAAAGTTGAATTTACACTCATCTACTTGAATTTATAGCTCATCTTACATCATAACATATACATGTATATCATATAATTTGAAATAATTACTTTTAACAAGTGATTCAAAAAGAATTTATCAGTGTTATATTCTATTTTAGAGTTTTATTATCATGTAATATTAATTTCTAAATAAGATGTGCAGATAAGATCATCCAGACCTCCTGTTACCACTTTTTGATATAAACCTCTTTGCCAAAATTGTCATTTCAAATTTGTAATCATTACAAGAAGACTATACCCAGTAACAGAAAAACTCCTTAAAATTTACTTTCTGAACTGAAATATTCAATATCGAGTGTAAATGTAATTGTTATATTTTACTGTTTTAACTCATCTTTCTCTGTACTAATAAGCCTGTGGCCGTACAGTATTGAAATAAAAGATTTGAACTCTCCTTTCTATGATTTATAATATAATATCATATAATATAGAAATGGTGTGACATAGAGGGCGAGTGATTGACTTGTGTGTATCTGGCCTCATGTATGTGCTCACAACAATATCAATTCATTCATAAAGAGTATAAAGTCCAACAATCCAAGAATGCGGACGTTTCTATTGAGCCGTGTGCTCATATCAATTTGAATTAACTTTAACAGCATTAAAGGCACTGTAGCATGTTTGTGTAGTTTCATTTTTCCAAGTTTTAAAATAAATATTAGTTTACAAAAGTATCATTTAGAGGAACAAAATTTCAAAACCCATCCCGATGGTCCGTGGCTGGAGACGAATTTTCACGTATGAAACAAAAACATGCGGCCATTATAGTTTGAACACATTTTAATGATTTAAGATAGAGAAATGGATTCGCGAAGCTTAACCGAAGTCGTTTAAGAACTTCTTTTATTGATTAGAGATACTGTCTTGCAATTGGTAACATGTTTTCCTTTACGTATGATCCTTAAGAAAACAGTGCCTTTACAGACACACATCTTCAAGCATATGTATATATTTATTTGCTTTGATTAGCATTTATGTATTAATGCAGAGTAAGCATATAACGCCCTCCACATGTATAAACCTTTGAATAAAATGGATAGTATTTTGTTTTCCAAAACCTTGAGTTCTTAAAAGGCACTGACATCTTTTCATTGATTGCAGGTCAATTGTAAAAAAATAAGTGGTTCATTTCATCTGTAGAAAGCTGGAGTGAGTGCGTATGTCCTCATATGCCGTTAGAAAGAGCGCGAAAATGCGTGCTATAGTGCCTTTAAGAATGAATCGACGTTCAACTCTATTACATGTACAAACGTCATTTACCCCATGACATTATCCATAACATTTCATGGGTATGGCCTACAAAGTGTAATTAATTTTGTAGATTTATGCAAAAACTCAAGCATGCTATAATTAAAAATAGTAATGTATCACAGTTTAGAATGGATGACGTCAGCAACATGCCGTAATAGGTTCATTTTGCTATCGACTTAACCAGTTTCATTCAGCTACACCGTCAGTGGGGGGCCACGCTGTATTGTAGATAATGAATTACTGCAATGAACGAATAACGATAAGGAGTTAGATAATCACTTTGTCGTATCCAGGTTGGATGAATGCGGTTTTGTGCTTGGCACTGTTGAAATACAGTACATAGCAATTGATTGCTGGGCGTTCGAGTTATTTTTTGTTACCTAAATTTGAACGTACCAACCAAAGCCTATAGTATACACTGCCATTGTATATATAGTTTCATTTGTATTTTATGAGAAATTAATGCAGTTATGTTTAAAAGTTTATTTGGTGGTTCATATAAAAACATTTGCAACTTTACGTGACATATGCATCAGCTGCACCATATAGCATTTATTTACAAACACGTCTATAATTATTTGCTTG
The DNA here is from genome assembly GCA_921293015.1 of Phorcus lineatus. Lineage (NCBI taxonomy): Eukaryota > Metazoa > Mollusca > Gastropoda > Trochida > Trochidae > Phorcus > Phorcus lineatus. Next base: position 3,683,171 of record OV121084.1, read on the forward strand.
CATAATGTTCCACTTTAATAACACGTCGAAAGCACTTTTAAAACAAATTATGCACCACTGCATGTGAATGCACGTTCATGACGGTCACGCTGTAAGGTCAGGATGACGTCAGGTTTTAAATAAGGCGACTGAGCTCAAACACCTTAGTCTGACAGAAGCGAGGCGATGTTCTGAGGTTCGCGACAACAGCAGCAGGGAGGGAGTACTGACCTAGTTCCCAGCAAGTTTACCTGTGTGTTCAGTAAAGCGTGCATGGCGTTAAGCAGGTGACGTGCGACCAGGTAGATCTAGGTAGAGTATTGTACCTCACAGGTGTAAGTCAGGTCACCCGCGTGGCTGAGAGATGACTCATACCTGTCAGCTTACCTTGGCTATCTATCTCACCTGGCCTTGCTGAACACATGTACACCTGAGCGTAACGCTATCAGCAGAGTTAACAGTAAAACAGTACAGGTTGCTCAGTCAGAGGGGAGGCAAAAAAGCTAAGCACTCACTGTTCAGCGACTAAAATCTTCATTATAAAAACGTAAAATTATAGTTAACATGTAAACACATCTGATCATACCGCTTATATCAAGACTATATTTTCGAAGTTCTTTTAGCGCTAAGATAGTTCTTATATCATGCATTTGTATATTTGCATTGGTCTAAATTCAGGGAGCTTAAAATCAGGGCCTGGCTACGTTACAGTGTGTAGAAGAAGGTTTTATCATCATAATGCAGCATTTGATAAAATATGCAGTAGAGACTAACTTTTTTATTATACATGTCGATTATTTTTTATTTCAAATGTGAGCCTACGTCGTGAACTAGTGTCAGAATTAACTATATAAGATTTCTTTTAAAATCTACAGTCTTTCAACATCAAATCATTCAAAAAATAAAACGAAAAGTAGGGCATCAAATGAACCTGATTTGAATTTTTATAACACGGACAAATTGAAATAACTTTTCGTGTATAAGTATTATAACGAACAACATTGTACAAACATTTTGATTTCATTGTAACAAATTTTTTTTTTTGTTATGATTACACTGATGTCAAGTTTGTAGTTAAACTAGAATAAACATGCAATTAACATACATCACATAGCCTTATCTCCAACATTTCAACAAACTTCAACATCTTCAAAGTTGAAATATCTGCATTGTTGAATTCAATGGACACGGAGACGCGAACATAGAGACAGTTAGTCCTGTCACAATCAGAATACGCGACTGCATATCACTGATTTCACTTTGAGTGGCGACATTATATATGATTGTATACACAAGTACACAGTATGAACAATTACATACAATTCACACGTTCAGTTAAACATCATTTCGCATGGAAATTTAACAATATATATGAATACATTTGATATATTAATACAAACACAGAACGTTTACATATACATATATAAACTGCCAGAGGAAATCTATTTTTATTTTGCTTGTCTGGCATTAACCAGCCGTGCAGTTTCAGCCCCACGATTGTGACATTTAGAATGTATGTTTATCGTTCGATGTTCGAAGAAGAATGAAAAAAGTGTTTTGCTTCAATTCAAATCTTATGGAGTCATACGATTGATTATATAAAACATAAAGATCAAATAAGAAGTTATAGTAATTCGAAAACGCAGTTTGATTTGTTTTCGCCATGTAATTATCATCCTTTGTGCAATAAAAGCGATGGCTTCGAACAAATTTTCCCTCATTCCCAACAAGCATACGTTTTACCATTAAACATATTACAAATTGAGGTGATCTGATCTGAGGTGTGTTGGGGTATAAGGCCTCTTTCAAGAGTATTTTACTTACATTACGGCTGCTAGGATAAATTCAATGAGAAAGCCCACAACAATACCGTTGCTATGCATTGCGGTGAAACCTGCGAGCATAGGCTGGAATTAGCGATCCATGGTTGGTATTGCGCTAAAATTCATTGTAGCATTGCACCCTAACCTTACTATATACGGCATATGGAACAGTTCTCTAATGCAGAGCCCTTGGTATAGCGAATTGAATAAACCAATATCAATTTTTTTTTATGCCATTCACATTTGTTAAAAATGAAGTTGTCTCTTTATAGACCACACTGTCAAAGACATCGAGAGTTACAAAATGAATTCCAATTACTCGAGTTTTAGCACAATGTTGTAGTACCTTTTCTTGTATCGTGACAGTTCACACCTACTATACCTATATAGAAGAAGCGAGCTCACTGACGGTATCTATTTAAAAAAAAGAATGCTTTGACTACGTACACAATTAAACTGAACATAAATAGTTGAGCGTATGCAAAATAAGGACATTAACGATCGAGGCATGTTTTTCAAATTTTGTGACATCCAGATAGATCAACTACTCCCAATAGTCCACATGGGTATATGCAAATCCTTCTCGAAAACCCTGCTTGTGACATTATACTTTTCGGAATTCGAAAGTGTAACTGCAATGGTGGGTAATATTATCTACTCAGAAATAACTTGACACCCTGAAGAAGTATCAGACCTTCCGGCGTCAACCATTGAAGGGAATATCACGAGTGATTCTTCAGTTCAGTTCTCCAAGGTGACCCTTTATTTGGCCTCGATCTCTGTTCGTTGTCAGACCTTGTGCATTAATTCACAATACTGAATATCTATTACTGCATAAATCACACTTCTAAAAACTGTTTCTTAATATTTCTTATCGTATATAACCTTTTATGAATAATTGCATATTGGAAAGGCCGACCGTTTCTATTTATTGCCAAATGCATTTTACCATTTTGTAAAAAAAACGGGTTATCAATCGATGATTCTTAAAAAGAAAATGCACTTGCTTTCTGAAATGAATGACCTTGATCCTAACTATTGAAATTCCATGGTTTTCTCGTTTTGCACTTTCCAAATAGAACTCGCGAGAAAGTTCACCGGACCAAACTTTCGTCCCCATCGATAGTTAACCCGATCCAAGTGCACAGGGCTAGAGCTCTGTGTTGTTGTTTACATGTTTACTTGTTTACACAACCCTTAGGAGGTCAAGTTCGGCTTAAATCAGCAAAACAACAAACAAAAAGATGAAAATAGCCGCAACACTTCCATCGATTGAGATTCTCTTCTTTTTACAACATGCTCCTGAAGCCATTGTATACCATCGGTGATCTTAAAACCAAAACAAATAAACTGCTGTATAAGAAGTTTCGTTCTGAAACGACACGTGCCTATTTCTTTTATGTAAGAATCATGTTAAAGAAACTTTATTCTTGGAAAGTCATAGTATTATTCAAAATGTATTTGGTTTATACGCTTATACGATTGTGAAGATTAAAGCAGTGCTGTACGAATATTTACCTTTGTCCAAACGATGTGGAATTCAATGTCCGTGGATGAAATATATCTATAAATAATTTACGCAATTAATTAATCTCATTTGTGAACAGTTGGGAACATTTTATGAACAAGATTGGGAATTGATAAAACAGTGATTTGCAAAATAAAAAATTGCTAAACGTTTTTAGTGTTAGTCGACCTTTAGTTACCAATAGTGCGAAAGTAAAAGTTTACTATCATGAACGAAATTAATAGTTTGGTATATGTAGTATACTGAGCAATAATGAAAACTTGACAACCGGAATGTTTGGGACTAGATTTTGTATGTTGGGTTTAAGGCAATAATTTAGTTTTATGCTGTGCACAGAAAACCTTAACATCAATGGAAAACAAGAATATCACTCGTCGATAGTCTTTTACATTGATAACGCAAATGAAGTCCTCATGCCCTCCAAAACGAAGTTCACAGACTGGAGAAATGTTCAGTAACGGTTGTGGCCTCCTCTAGCGTCGCCTATACCGCGCAACAACGTCTCCTCAAGGATCTCAGAACGTTAGTAAACACTACCCGAGGAAGACGTCGCCAATTCTCAGCAAAAGGACTTTGAAGAGCTTGCATAATCTGTGGTGGATTGACTTGTTGACGAACACGTCAGCCAAGCCCGCCCCACATGTGCTCCATGGGACTGAGGTCGGGGCTGCGCAACGACAAGTCCAGGACTTTAACGCCGGCATCTCCTTGAAACTTCTGCGTAAAATATGCGTCATGGATCGAGTGTTGTCTTGCTGGCATGTTAGTCCTGGGCCATGTTTTTCCCTAAACGGAAGCAGTTTCACCCTCTGTCTGTCTTTCTCTCTCTGTGTCTCTCTCTGTGTGTGTGTCTCTCTCTGTCTCTGTCTCTGTCTCTGTGTCTCTGTGTCTGTCTCTGTGTCTGTCTCTGTGTCTCTCTGTCTCTGTCTCTCTCTCTCTGTCTCTGTCTCTCTCTCTCTCTCTCTCTCTCTCTCTCTCTCTCTTCGTGGAGGTTGCAGTGACAAATCCCTTTCTAAGATGTATTCGTAATCGTAATCGTAGTGCTTGATCTTCCCGAAGTGATGTCACACTTGACGCTCCCGGCTTCGGCTGTTCGGTAATAGTTCAAGTTTGAAGAACTCTCATCCTAAGATTAACAATTGTTGGTCGTGATCAAATAAAAGCTCTTGCAACAATGACCACCCACTGAACCGCATGGAGCCTCCACAATAAAATTAACCTTCTCTATTTGAAAGGCCTGGCATTTTCTAAAGAAAAGATCAATTTTAATTTTAATTTGTTTTTCCAGTTTTTCGTCTTCATTCTACGCAACGAATGACATCATGAGTTTGGGTTTGCACGGGCATCATAATATGCTCCAAAGTCAAGGGATGCACGTGATTTCACAAGTTAATGATATTATAGGATTCATACTTATTACCATTGTAAGAGATACGTGAATTTTTTTTGATTAACCATAAATAAGAAAAATGTTGAAATTCATCAGTGTCAAGTTATCCACTTTGCTAAGAATATGTTTAGAAATAACTGTGAATGTAGTTTGGAAATAATGACGAGGACTGTATACACTGTAAACAAGTCACAAACAATGCTTAATTTCGTTACTTTCTCGCCAGAGTTATACTAATTTTTAGGCACTCCTGTCGTATACATAGCATGTCCTTGACACTCATATGGCATCCTGTTTTGAATGAAAATTGATGATATAAGTTGTGAATTTTTAAGCTAAACACATTTACCAACTGAGATATTTTCATCGCATCTATATATGACAAGTTGATAATTGTGTTGATTAGAACCGTGAAGTGATACTGGATTAACACCACGATACTATTTCGCGCTGGGCACTTCAAATCAAATAGCACGTCATGAACACATCATTTCTAAATTTCTGAAAAAATAATAAAAAGTCTTCAAAAAGCGAAAGAAAAATAAAAGCGATGTATCAAACGACAAACATATGGACAATTCATAACCTAAAAGAACGATCAGTGAAATGTTTAGATTAATGACATTCACGTACAAAAAAAGGATAAATCAACCTAAATTAACATAAAAATCTTACATTAAGATCTAAAGAAAACTTCAATTGTGAAAAACTTAACGTTCGGCGTGATTCCTTACTTACGCCAGCATGAGTCATTCTGTAAGTATAGAAGTGCACTGGTAAGTATGTGAGCGTGAATACAGCAGTACGTTAGACGGAGCTGTGGGCGGAGTTTGTGTACCTTTGTAACAGGCACGATGCAGCAACAAGTCCCAAGACTTCAGAAGCCTCCTTTGAATAGATGATCATTGTATATTTAAAGGAACCTTCTAAATTCTTAAAGATCTCGCAATTCTTAATAACTTAAACAATATATGAACCTTTATGGCTTCGTTTATATAATTTCAACAGTTTATCTTAAATATAAAACTACTTTTCCCAATGATATCTGCATTATGTTCAGGTACTAATGTTATTTTATTATCTACTACGGATTCTCAACTCCTAATCGATATGATTGCCTTGATGACCTCAATAACATGTAATTTTGAGACTGTTTACATTTCATGAACATTAAATCTGAATAAATAAAACTTTCATTTGCATATGATAACTAATTATTTGGTAGCATGTAAAGCTATAGATACTATTGAAACTAAAGCTACTTTGTTAATTATCAATATCTATATATTGAATATAAGTATACTGAAGCGTCGCCATTCTACGACAAAGTAGCTGGCGATCAATGTATACATTTGAAATTTAATTAAGCAACATAAAGTTGTGACGCCACCAAACTTTGTCTCCTATAAAAGGAAACAATGTATCAGAAAACAAACTTGTGTGATGAGATAGATCATCATAAAAAGGATCATAAACGACATTTTAAGTTTATAACGTTTGACCTTTCTGATTTAAAATCTGATTTATAAACGTCTTCTTATTTTGCTGTCTAATGACAGGTGTAGTTATTTTTGAAAATGGCCGTATTTGTTTGTTGTTGCTCAGAAATATCATTTGTTGAAGTGAAAAGATGTCTTTTCAATAAGAAACTGTCACCAATACTCAATATTCAAATAAGTGTGACAATTTAAAAATCTCAAAATTTTAAACATATCAAATTCAAATTAATCTACTTTATGAAAAACCTTGTGTAAATTATATTCATAATCACACTAAAGCAAGAAAGGAAAGATGCTAAGTTAAAAAATTGAACTGACGAATCAAGTGATTATTGGACTTATTTTGTTGAAAACAGGAGAATATTTCAACATCTAGTTCCTAACCATGCATGATGAATCATGGCAAAAGTCTGAAATTCAAATTAGCAACAGAATCGTTCTTTTTGACACCTTAAATTCTATCATGTAATCAAGCCCAAGGACAGCATGCTTTTTTCAAATAACAATTTCATGTATTATTTATCAAATTGTTTCTATGAACAATTCTACATCAAAACATTAGTCATAAAATTATCAATTTAATGTCAATAATGATTCATGCTGAAATTTTTGCCTGGTATTTCAACACTACATTTTACTTTTAAAAATAGGTTTTTATAAATATAATTTTCAAGTTTAATAAATTTGCCAATTTAGTACACAAAGAAGGTTTCTTAGATGAAAAACTAAACTAGAAGCTATTATTACTACATGGTTATAAAAAAACGGTATAATACATGCAGCTAGATGGGAATGAGCCCTTATCTAAATCTCTGGAAGAGATCGTTGTTTGAAATGTGAATCACAGCATACCTATATCGAATTAAACCAGATTGGTTAGATAAAAATCTGATAATTATCCGTTAAGTTGGTTTTTATGAATTTTTTTCATACGGTATCTGATATTGGATACTATTTCAAAAAGTACTCTCTGAACTGGTGCGTAGCACAGAAAGCAAAATACAATCTAAAAATATGTTTCTAAACAAAACAAATGCTAGTAGAAAAGCAAAAAGGACATTTCAGCATAAGGTGAATCCGAGCACGCCATTCTCTATAAAATTAGTTTATCGCTTTAAACGAACATTTGATGTTTTGATTAGAATAATTTTAGATAGAGATAAAATATCATTTGAATCTTCTGGCGATCTTCTGGTGTCTGGAACCTTAAGGCCAGATTATGAACGCCATCGCTCTAGGATACGACGCAACAATGTTTTATAATTGTAAATATGCTATTTAAATTCTCTCCTCGTTTCATAAGCGAAAAGATTTAAGGCACTTAGTTACCTCGTGACATCAACTCTTGAATGTCAAAGTTTTAAAAACTCATTAAGGAATGATTTCTTATGAGACCATGTTGTAATATTCCATGATATTCATTATTGTTATCCGAAAAAAGAAATTAGTTTGAATTATGATTATCTGAAAGGTAAATATTGGAAGAAATATGAGCTCAAGGTAAGTGGCTTTAGTTTTACCTTGTGCATGAGTATTGCGCAAGAATGACTCGCGAACTGTTGATGACAAACTGTGGCCTACATGAGAGTGTGGGCTGATTCGGCGTCTTGGCAAGGAATGGACGGAAATGTCAACATCCTCACATGATGAGGTTTCAAAATATGAAATGAAACAGGACTTAAAAGCACATGAACAAAGTTTGAAACTCTTCATTTCAGATGCATGACATGCCATTTTTTATGGTTTGGAAAAAAGTTTGAGTGTCCGATTTTTAGTTTCAACAATCCATATTATAATATATAGTTATGCTCACGAGCGAAACATGGTACGTGATAAGTAAATATAGTGGAGGTCGACAACATCACCTTTGCAGGAAAGCCTCAATCCGTGCATCCATAAAATGGGAGTGAATCACATGTTTATCTTTATAACGTATTGATTTTAAATATGAATATTTATAGCATACCATAAGCTACGTGTTGAATCAGAAATTCGTATATATACACTACATATATAACTAGAAAGTGCGAGTAAAAACAGATGTCTCCCCCATACGCCATTTAAGCATAATTTTTTTGTTGAAAATTCCTCACAGTGTTTTTAAACTCAAATAAAATTTAATAATTTTGCTATGAAACAACATAAACTTTTTTTTTAAAAGTTTTGGTTAATCAACATCTCTACCGTTTGTCATGCTTGAAAAACATTAACTACTATGATTCAAATAAAGATTAGGAAAATATAAAATTGAAAAAGAAGTTGAAACCCCCAAAAAGGCACATCTACATAATATGAAGGGGATGTGTCCCAAATTTGGTGAAGATTGGTCATGTAGTTTCAAAGTTATGCTCTGGGAACTAACCCTACCCTTCAAAATGACAAAGTCCAAACTGATACCATGGAAATTTGTTTATGAAATATAAACGAAGTTGAAACCCCAAAAAGGCACATCTACATGATATGAAGAGGATATATGCCAAATTTGGTGAAGATTGGTCAGGTAATTTCAGAGTTATGCTCCGGAAACGAATGGGAACGCCAAAGCCGATTCGGGCTCAGACGCGGACACGGACGGGAACTCTGCCAAAACCAATATGTCTCCCGACCCTTCAGGGCAGAGACATAATTTCAGTATGCATGCAAGAGTTTTTCTCGAGTTGGTTGTAACGGATACATTTGAGAATTGTTCCACTTATCGCACACACGTAATATCTATAGTTTTTCTAAAATGGAACATTCAAATAACACATTTCAACCAGTAGATACCCATGACTAACCCTGGTCAAGTTGCCGGATACTAATTTCCAAATATTCTAGTTCATAAACATAAAGTATTAAAGAATAATCGCCTATCGTGTTTAGATAATGTCTACGAAGTCGATCATATGTTTGAGAGTTTTTTTCAATGTGTATATTCTACTCGCGATTCATAATGAATATATTAACATTAGATCAATGGATAATGATAATCTAATATCGGGTGTTAGAAATAAAACATGCAGAGAAGGAGAAATTCGCAAATTGTGATTGTATGATTTCATGATCTTGTCATCTTATTCAAAACGACCGAAACTTAACAAAGGCGTTTTCACGGAATGTAAAAAATATTTCCGGTTTGCGTTCTTCAAAAGATTTAAATAGCCAAAATGACAAATGTTGGAAATATCGAAGAACGTATACTTAACGGCGGATATAGGGAAAACCAATATGGTCTTCATTGTTGTTTTATAACACGTAAAGGCACTATAATAAAAGTCATTGATAAGTTTTACGCCTACGATCATGAATCGGAAACGGCTATAGAAACTTTCATTTAAGGATATATATATACATATAGGCAACAAAAGCGCAGTCACAAAACTGAAAACTGTAAGGCGACTTAGTAGACTGTTCAGCTCTGTCCAATCTAAATAAATTCCAGTCTCATTAAAATCAGATAGAAACTTGTCTCAGCGAAGTACGAGGGTCAAGTTTCGATCTAATTTCAATGAGATTGAATAAATTCAGACCACCAGTTTTTTTCATCTCACGTCAGACTTTAATAGCATAATGTTGAACTGTCGGTCTTGTTTTTATATCTTGATTGAGCTCTGTCAAGTGGAATTTTGAGGTCTGGAAGGAAACCATTGTAAGTATATAAAACAATTATGTGATAATGTCAAAGATAGAGCAAACGTGTTCACGACAGTTGCGCCTATCTATGTATATCATGGACACAACTTGATTTAAATCTTACTGGACCTTTACATTATAGTCATTTGTAATGTAAGCTTTTTGGGAACGGTTGATATTCTGAAACGATCTTACAGTCTTCATGTTTTATTCAGAGAAAGCGTATGAATAAAAGGAAGTCAAGGACTTAAGGAAAGACTGTGTTATAAAACCGATAGATGGAATGCCGGTATGTCAATAGACAGAATACGTAAAACTAAAAAGGAAATGGAACTTCCAGATAATGATCTTGCTAAATTTTAGTCACCAAGACGGCTGACAAATCATGTGTTCTTAAATGTAATCGTTCATGTGACCTTACATGTAACCATTCATGTGACCCTGTTACATTTGCTGGAGATTGGGGACGATACTCTGTCATGATGTGGAGAACGAAGGGGGTTCTCCACACGGTTGCGGCTCTAAAATGTCTTGAACGTCGAATTAAGACACTTGACTTTCATCAAATATGTAGCATATAACAGTATAGACATATGAATGTGGGTGTTTCTGCAGTCGGCATCTGCGTAGAGGATAGTGGCATGTGTAAGATACACCATGAAGAAACTTGTCATTTGTTTTGCAGTAATATCACTAGGTTACTAAATAACTATCTTTTTCTAAGCTTATGTGTACATCTTCCTTCGTATGAAAACCAATAATAAAACTAGTCGAACTTTTTTTCGAATTTGTCCTGGTTTTTAGCTATGGACTATCACCAAATGATCCATCAGGCACTGTACAGAGAAAAGACCTTTAACACCAACAGAAAGGAGATCCCGCTAACCTGTCAAGACCCTTAAGTACAATTTAAAAGAAGCATGGATTTCCATAGTTCTTAAAATTAACGATAGTTCGAATGGAGGGTGAAGATTCAATACATTTTATTAGTGTAGACATTTTGAATTCCCTCCTTATAACTAATGCCCCTACAAATCGTTTCTATTTACAAATGTACAATCAAATAAAGAAAGAGGGGTCCGAGTTGGTGAGTTCACCCTAGCGCAGTCTCACAGTGACCTGGAGTCACCTACAGCTGAGTCGTTGTTCTATTGCAGGAGTCTGACCCACCGAGTCGTGACTTCCTCTCGCCTCCCTGACCATAATAGCATACTGTCTTGCAATGATTGCAACATACTTGGTGAGATCTAAGTTCTTTGATCGTATATAATAACACTTCATAAAGTTTATAGATCATGTATTATTGTTGGTTTAGGGTATTTCGTAATTGTTATAACATCATTTATACCGTGTATTTGGGTTTGGGATATTCAAAAATTCTGAAATTAATAACATTTTTTTGACATTTATCAACATTGATCCCCTGATTTATTATTTTAAAAACTTTACTATATCCCTCACTTATTTCAAAGGAAAACTACATGCATTTCTTATTCAACACGTTCTTCTTTTATTGTATTCTATAAATCACACGTGAGTAAACGTTCATTGAATGTTGTTTCTTTACCTATGAGACGCGATACTTAACGCCAATATCCATATATATACCCACCCCAAATGTCAGTCAATGTCAGGATTTTCGAACGCAATAGTCATGATTCTCTTGCACACCAAAACAAAGTTGGCATTGTAACATGTATTGAACGATTGCTATTGGAAGACGACAGAGGTCCATTTTTATATGCATCATTTTGCTACATCTTACTTTAAAGCGGGCGATATTTTTGTATGAGAGCAATCGGTAGAGCAAGGACAAAACTGGCGAACACACAAACATATTTTTAAGAAGCTAGACCTATAGAAAGTGTTTCCATGTGATGGCGTGAGCTGCACACCTGTTGCCAACATCACGCGACACTGGAACACATGCTATATAAGTCCTGCAGCCAGAGGAATACTGTAGGGAGATGCGGTCCTATAGTCTCGTAACACTTACTTCATGGTCAGTTTAAACAGTCACAAAAAAGACCCTTCGTTTGAGAGTCCGTTAAATGTGACAATCCTTTACTTAAGAGCTATATTTGAGATGAGCGTTAACGATAAATAGTAAACATTTGACTGTTATTGCCGAGTTCCTCCAGTAAATAGACACTCTATCATGTACAGTTACTTTTGCAGGGTTTAATAATCAGTAAAACTGAAAACATTCCAGGGCGCCAAAATACAGAAACTTTTACCTGACTCATCTCTACAGAACATGCTTATCTTTTCATAGATTCAATCATTATCAGTTATATTTCTGACCAGTATTTTTCCTTAACGATAGAAAAGAGCTTTTAAGAGACTTTATACCATCGATTGGAAGCGCCTGATCAAACACACCTCTTTCAAAGTTCACTGACCCCTCCACTGCATTGTTTAAGCAATCATACTTATGAAAAATCAATCATACAAAATCTACAATATCTTATAATCACAATGATGAATTGACATAAGTAATGCAACATCAGACGTTCTAATGTCCACATAGCACTTGTGTTCAGCCACAAAGAGCATGCAGAAACGAACCATCCTAAATTCAAAAATTACTAATCAGTATGAACTTTTACGATGTACAAATTTGTGAATCATTGTAGCTATATAAGTATAAAAACTCACTAACATTCATTTCGTACATATAATATTATTCCCTTTCTTGGGCAATAATGTTAATTTTACATAGATAAAATCATGAAAAGATTAATGATAGAACGTTAGAAGAATTCTTCACAATAGAATGTATAGGCAAGAACGCTATTCACCTCACTTCTACGTAACATGTAGGCACCGCAAAGGTGAAGTAACCCAAGCCATTAATAATCAGCTTAAAACGATTTCACTCATGCAACAAACAACTAATGCAATTCAGTACTTAGAAATCCCTATTAGTAAATACAAGAAAACTGTGCGAACGTTGAATGGGAAATTCACAATGATATGATTTAAGTTTAATATATTTTTAGCCAAGGGTCGGTGCAACAAAGATAAAATGAAGGATTGATTACTATCTATGCAAGAGAAACGGGACTCAAATGTACGGTTAAATCCGTATCACGAATACAAATGTACTGTTCGATGCGCTATGATCAAAGTGCTGCATCAACGAAACACTTTTCAAACTGCTGAGTATGCAAAAATTTTGCTATTTCCAGCCAGGTAAGAAATTACTATTCAATGGATTGCTTCGCAAGCAGAATTAGCATTACTGTCTGGCATAGATGGAAGTAACACTATTTTGAAATATTACATGTGATGAATAGAAGAAAGAATGATGTTCGCATACAAGTCATATCGAACAATCAACGCTCACTTGACACACAGCTGCTGTGGAAATCTGCTGATATCGGCAACCAATCAGATGTCGACTATAACCAATCACTTCCGGTGTAAACCAATCAAATTCCAAGTAGTACAATGAGTCGAGACGGGCACCTGTTGCTGAAGCTGACAAGAACCACGAACACGCTGACTCGACACATAATCACATTTATTAAAACGTCCTTCCAGAAACAGGTTACAATCGTTATTTTCACTTCATTTGAAGACACAATTAAAATGATTTTATGAATTACCTTGCTTTATTCAATCCAGGTTGGGATAAAGAACAAGTTTTCGAAGCTTATCGCGGCGAACGCCAGTTATGTAACAGCGTAATAGAAGTGTTAAAAATATTAACAGAAATATAAAATTACACACATCAATCACTACTTTATATGAAGAGTAGAACTACCGTTAACATTGCAACTAATGCAGTATGGGTCGCATGTAGAGTTGTTATTTGAGCCGTTGCACGAAAGCTTATCTCGGTAAACAAGTTGTTTATAACAGGATACGACTTCAGTCATTGATCTTAATTCGTCGTCCTTTTTGTTTTTTATTAAGTTGTTCACGGAAAATAAGGTTGTTTATGACAACACGCGTTTTTATATATACTTTTATAAGTAATTCGAGTGTGATCTACTTTCACAACGTGACATATAAATTTGAAACTCACGTTTTCTCAACATCTCTAAAAGCAGATATATACAGAAAGTTTATTCACCTACACGAGTATCTAAGAGTTGATATCATGTTCAATATCTATTCTGGTACTTTGGAGGCATCAGGCTTATAAGACATTGAATACATTGAATAGTGCATAATCTAATTAACATACTATTTGCTGTCCTTCCTATTTCATAGAAATAAGAAAACTAACAGATTATTATTTTTGTATTTAAACAGATAACTGAGCTCCAGGAATTAACCGTAATCAACCGTCTGCGAACAAGCTCTGTGGCAGTTAGGAGGTCTAATTTCGAAAATCCTATCTAAATATCAAACAAGAGGCATGAACGCACTCAGTAAAGCTCTTGGCCTAGATTTTCAAAGCGCTCTTAGTGCTAAGATAGTCGTAGACCAATGTTAATTGATGGTACTTACGACTATCTTAGTGCTAAGAGAGCTTCGAAAATCTAGGCCTTGGTCATATTAATCTCATGTATCATATAAATGGTATTCATTATCGTTTTTATGATTCAATGTCTTTAATCATATTCAAACTAAATTCAATAGTTAAATATATAAGGATTATGAAATTTTGACCATTTCTAAAAATTGTCACCAAGACCTGAGTCGAGCAACTGCACCACAAACCAGATCAAATGCCATTTTGACGAATCGGAAATGCATACATTGATATTCTGTTCAATTTGTCCGAAGAAAACTCGTGAGGAAGTTGAAGAGTGAACAACCTCCCATGACAGCTAAACTTGATCGACATACATGATAATCCATACATTCCTTGTCTTCCTTATACCTTGATGGTTAAATTCTAATTATAAATATTACTAATTTCTACTTTAGAGATAGGTATTATTTATCAATTCAGTGTGTTTTGTAACATTTTTAAGTTGGTACGATTTATGATTAGCGAGTCGCTTCGTCAAGACATGTTGCGATCCGACTAACACAAAACAAACACATTACACTTGTGACGTCATCCTATTGTTCTCGCTCTCCATCATTTTTCAGAAATGGAGAGTTGCATTTCACATCACCTCTTCGAACATTTAAGTTCATTTTTTATCTGTTTGAAGTTAATTTATTGAATAAGCATTAACTTATTGGTTATTTAATTAGGTTAATGACGGGCCTCGGACCTTCGGGCGTTGCCTCTATTATTTTTCGGGAATGGAGAGTTAGCCTTTACATATATACATCCATGTAGCAGCGTCTTTTGAGTTTTTTAACTAAATATTTTCTCAAACAATTAAACAGCAGACTTGACCAAGGATTACTTGGAAAATATAAAAATATATTTGCTCAAGAGATTTGATATAATTCGATACAATCTACCATGATACATGTATGTTGTTAAACAAACACATTTGAGTTCACAAGAACATAGCTGTCTTTATCGTTACATCAAATCAAAGTCAAATCATGGTTCATTTAATTGTTAAATACTTTTACAAGACTTATATACAGAATATAAAGATATTCTTATACACTCTGAATAACAATCTTATCTATCAAAGATACACGCCATCTACATTTGGTGTCTGATACTAGTACATGTCATCTAGGCGTGTCCTGACTCTGGGGGTTTGGGTTCGAATCTCGCAAGGGAATGTAAGCAATTGCAAATAATGTGATCCAAAACGTAAAAATGTTAATCGCATCTTTATCATTTAGTTACGACTTTAATGTAAAATCCTATAGGAGGATTAATCAATCTGCTGACTGTAAGGAGACAAGGAAGGAAGATATAGTTGAGGAGGCGACATGGGGGTGAAAGGAAGCAGGCTGGTGACGGATGCATCAGATATGCCAGTATTGATGATGAATGAGAGACCATACACATGCACGTGTAAATAAAACAAACGTAGAACACGAAACGCATTCCTGAACAATATAAAACAAGGACACGGAGACAATTTGACACGAAATAAGGAAGGAAATGAGTCGTACTGAACATTTCCATATATGGCTAAACGTCTAAAAGGAAAATACTGATATGACAACGTAAAGAATGATAGATTCAAAAGGATACAATCATATCTTTATCTGGACAGCCGGATTGTGCTATTTCTATCCCTGACATAGTAACCCACAGAATTCCATGGGAGGTTAGACTGCCTAGGAGTCTCCTAGACGAATTTATCCTTCTGTTTACTTGACGAGAACCAGGGTTCTCTATATCGTATATCGTCGGTTCTATGTGCCGTGATGTGTTCTGGCGTGGGTGTTCATTGGTTATTTTAACGTTCAGCGACTGAGGTCAGTCTATGGGCGGGAGGAGGGAAAACATATCCTGTCTCGCATGTGATTTTAATTACATGACGAAGAGAGAGTAATAAGGGTGGGGGAAGCTCTGAGGGGAGGGTTAGATTTGTGGGAGGGACATTTACACACTGCAGGAACTTCGTAATGTCTCCCACCCTTCGTTCTCGAGTTTGAATTTGAAATCACGAGACACAAACAGCTAGGCTTGTAATTCTAAATGACTTCATTGTGTAAGCTCCTTTGCAAGGAAGTACGATTACATGATGTCCATTTCGCTCCATATTGTGAAGCACTGATTCCTAAACTGAATATATGAGTTTTGATTACAGAGCTGAATCATGACATATTCTCAAAATATGCACTGTATCAAATTATGTTCATCCTTATAAAGAAACCTTTAAAAAAAATCTCAACAGTAAAAAGTTTCTGGTTTTGCTAAATGTTACTCACTTCAGGGTCCTCATTTTCCTTTCATCTCACCATCACCAATCCGTAGATTCTTGAAGATGATACGCGTGATTCTATATCATGTTTGCTTTTTCTTTATTAAACCCATCTGTTGTCATATATCAACATATTTGTACATACTGTTATTGTTTAATTTCTTTATATCTTATTATTCTCCATAATGGTAGAAGGATTTAAATCGAAACGCCTCATTCTGTGAAGATAAAAGATTAAAACATTAAATTAATTACCAGTATAGTTGCTATAATGCAGTTTCCAAAACACTTTTAAAGGCTGTGCAATAAAAATCAGGTAAAACATTAATTTAACGCCCCTTGGTCATATGTAAATAATCTGGTTTTGGGGGAAAATCTAGTTTCTTGGGTTGCATTCTTTTTGCCTAATGAGGTCGTACATAGGCAATTCCTTATAAGGTATGTGTATGTAAACGTATGTCATCATGGGCTTTAAATAGGCCTAGCTCGCACTGTAATCATGTTTTCGTCCTGTTTGAAACCTTATCTATGGACAACTGTACTACTGTTGTGTCTCGTAACAAGGAAAAAGATGACGTGAATCGTGCCATGGTCTCCAGGTTACTTTTTAAAATGAATAAAATAGATCCTGCTTCTTACGATATGGTCACAATAAGGTTTTGACCTACAACCAATAAAATTAATCGTATAATCTATGATGATATGTCTAAGAGGGCCTCTCTTACAATAAACTTAATCAATGTAAGGACGTAAGAAGGTAATATTCTTTTGTTTTAATAAGTAAATTCAGTAGAGAGGACAATTTGGTATAACTTTCATCACATTGTTTTAAATACTCCAATTTAGATAAGAGCCGTCGATTCGAGCTTTTTCCAAATGGTTTATTTTCTGAATTTCTTATTTCTTCTTAGCATTGGGAGAGAACGTGTAGTTTCGACTTCTAACATGAGGAGTTCCAGGGATATTATATGACCTTTAATCACTGTATAGGAACCATGAAAAGTGTAGCAAAATAATCCCTTAAAGTTTCTGAAATTTACATTATCACAAGTTGAAACGTTTGTACAGAATTATAGTTAAAAACCGCTTCCGTGTATGAAATAACATCTTGAGAAAGTCCATGCATCGGTTTATTTCTTCGCGTTGACACCTTTCAATATATATAGTAAAGTTACTTGTACGTAGACACGCCGATACGCTGAATGCATTTATGTACGTCATATGACGTCACTACCACGTGACCCCCATTGAACAAATTTGAAAGAAGGGGCTATTCATAGGCGGGATTGATACATTATACCCATAAAGAACGTGTTTACAAATCAACAGAACTGTTTTTATCACCCGTGTTGTGCACATCCATACTGGAATGTGTTTTTTTCATCCAAGGCTACGTGAATGGTTTAGAAAGAATAAACACGTTATGAAGAAATATGATATCGAGTAATGGTCACAAATCAACAGAACCGTTTTTATTACTCGTATAGTGCACATCCATAGTGAAATGTGCTATTTTTCATCCAAGGCTACGTGATTGTTTTAGAAAGAAAATGAATAAACAAGTTATGAAGAAATATGATATCGAGTAATAGCTTACGCAACACATTTTAATCTTTATTGCTGTCATGTATCAAACATGATAGGAAAATTTTGTGAAAAACGCTAGGCAAGTATAAAAACGTTCAAGTTAACCTGTTTTAGCTTACCTCTATAGTAAATGAAACAGTCGAGTTAAAGCATACAGTGACGGGTTTGTTGTTAAACGGAACACGCCTTCTATCTTTTATGAATACTAGTAGCATATGAATGAAATCTTAAAGATAAACGAAGTATTTTGCTAAATTTGCCATGTGGTCAATGAAATAGTTTGATACAGACACTAAGTTTTTCTAAATTTGAAATCAAATTACAAACATCAGAAGATGTCTTATCCAACCGGTACCCTTATATTACAATATAAATTCATCTAACTATCACCAATTATGAAATTACTAATAACATTATTCAGTCAAGATATACTGGTTTACAAAATTCAAGGAGTTCAACTTGATATCGTAAAGACATCAGCGATCTGAAAATATTAAGTACTTTTGAAATTCATACGCCAAGATTCATCGAGATATATATCATTACATATAATTCACTTCTTCTCAAGAAACGAACCCTTTATAAATTTACAAATCGAAATATTTTCCACGAAACAACAAAATCATCCATTCAGTAGATAGTACACATGCAGAGTTTTAAAAATTTACATTGAATGTTTTTAGCTCTACTAAGGAAGTACGGAGTACGGACAAACATACGGACAGATAGACACACGCGTACGGTCAGTGCCCCTCGGTATTACCTGCCAGTGCTATATAAGGGGGGGTCAAATAAAATCAAGAGCTGGCAATCAGGTCACAGGAAGCTGTTGCCCCTATCGAGGAGAACAGTATGAAGACACACGTGTAGAACAAGCTTTAGGGTTATCTGAAGGAAACTAAGTCAACCATTTCGTGTATTTATATCCATGAAAATAAAGTCTGTATGATGGGCCTAATCTATGTACAGTGCATGTATCAGATGGTATGACGTAAGGTTCACGCATGTAGTAGATAGTGCACAGCGGTACCGTTTTTTCTCCAAATGTTGAGAACATTTGCATCACCACAGAGTTAATGCATGTAATGTTAACATCTACCAATCAGGCCACAGTCCATTAAATAATTTCTCACCCATATGGTGTGACATAAACAGCGACATAGATTTTATATGTGTGCATTAGCACTACAACGTTTGCCTAGCAATATTTTTTGGACGCGAGTTCACCTATTTCGTCGTCTGTGGCGTCTCTGAAGGTGAAAGTCACTGGAGAAGAAGGTTCATTAAATTCATGGCTTATTCATTTATGATTCAAACAGCATAAAGGGGTAATAAAGAAGTTATCCAATTTAAAAGTGTGTCATATGACTCTAACGAAACCTTGCTTGGGTAATGCAATAAATAATCATAATCGCTCCGCAAAAAGCATATTACACACTTCTCAGGGTAATAATTTCTATGTATGAATGATTAAATGCCAACAATAAATCAACATATTACTTAATATTTTCAGGAACCATATCAAATTTTAAGTCTACCTGATATTATTTGTGCATAACATATTTATTTGTACTACAAAATGACGTCTTACAAAGATATTATCTGTTGAATAAGGAACCTCTGTGAACATTCAATGAAGATAACGAGCCGTAGACGTAACATGCATCGTCTGCGTCGTTGACATCATAAACGATGTAGACATCGCCAGCGTCGTGTTTAGCATCGTCGAGTCGTCCTCATTAGCATAAATATGGTCTATAACAATTACACAATGGTTGCATAAGATCCACATGTTCTCCATTGACACATGACAGAAAAAGTCATAATAACTTTTTATCCTTGAAACCGTCTCTGCAGTTAGATTGTTTGTTTGTGAGTTTTTTAAAACTTATTTTCGTTTAGATACGAATTGTGAAACAAGTCTGGCACAAACAGAAAACATCCATCTTAAACCCTAGGTTTTGATAGATCACTCCATACATCTATCATTCGAAATAAAGAACTTGTAAAGAAATCACACTGGCAATATTCTGTAGGAATCACGTCACTTGTTTATTTCGCAGAAATGGCGCCATGGAGAGTGCCAGGTAGTCTGTCATGGGGTGCCTGTGTGCGCACGATCAGCTCAGTGCTAAGGTTGCATTAGTCTATACTTATAAGTCGAGTTACGATCAACTAAATTTCATGTTGGTACGTTCAAGGGGTCGTGCACAAAGAAAACTTAAGGCACGTCGTTGTACCATATTTTTACATAAAACTTAGGCTACCTTAGTTATATAAGATAAAACCAAAAGAAAATCCATTATATACGGTTGATGTGATGCTAACGATGTCAAATGTAGGACCAAAGTTTTCAGAATCAGACCAAAGTAAAATGTTGAAGTCAAAATGTTCTCAAAATCAGAAAAGAAAGCTATGGACTCTGTTCATTAAGTATTTGGCCAAATGAAGAAACAAAATACCAGGTCTGTCTTGAGGCCCCATTCTATGATGATTTTAGAAAAATATTCTTCCAATAATTGTTATGAATATGAATTTCCATCGGTGTGTATACAACCTTAATTTACCACCAGAAACGATTCAACAATCATTAATCTTGCAAAATGATGGCTCTCAAATTGAGGAACAAACAACTATCATAACATTAGGTATCACTTACTGAACAGTTTGAATGAATTTGTATATACACATGTATCTAAAAATAGGGCTGTTGCCATTTTGATTGAAATTAAATTCAGTTTAACAAAGTTAAACAAAATGTAGAACCATCATATCTGATTAATGATAATGCTTTTTACACATATATGAGACCAGAGTCCCCTGAATCAGACCATAGAACACTAGTGGAACCAAAAGTAATTTATCTCGTGTATAATTACATTTCCTTGAAAATATGCGCCTGTTTCTGGCAATGTAATTTTAGATAGACTTATAATTTCGAAATTATATAAAGACATATATATGCTACCGTAAACCTTATATCCAATATCATAAGATTATAAAGCTCTTTTATCATAGGTTTGTAAATGTTGCTTAATGAAGAAGGAAATATTAATATTTAATGTCAACCTACCTAGATGGCAATCGAAACGCATATATCTTATAACAGACAGTCAACAAATGTTTTTGGAAGTATTTGAGGAAGAGTATATTGAGATTAAAAACTGTTATTGAACCTCTTTACGGTATATACAGTAACACGATGTGGAATCAGTGCCTTGCGTATTGGTTTTGAATAAGCATATGCAGCATAGTTTTGAGCATGTCAAAAAAACTACCAATACGCCGACGTTCAATTAATGACTTTACAACAAACAGGACGGATTTGCGTGGCGCAAATCGCGTACGGTTGCGTACGGCGGCGTATGACCATACGCAGCTCCTTAGGATTGAGAATACGCTGAAGTAAGGTGGGGCTTTTATGAAGTTCCAAAACACTTGACTTGGCTAAATTTTCACCATGCCCTTGGCTTAATTGGTAAACATGCCCTTTCGCCGAAGAGGGCGCTGCATTCAAAACACGAATTTTGACTGTTTGGCAGCAAGGTTTAAATTAGTCAGTGATAGAGACTGGTGCAATTTAAAGTCATGAGCGGTAAGATGGGTTGTGATATGATGGACGGACCTGGTGGATAGACTAACTATTCTATGTTATAGGAGCAATAATCTTATACAGCCAACATGAAGAAGACCATGTTTAACTTGCAACAATAAAAGCATGTTTATAGATGCCTGGAACATTTTGAAATATATCTTAGCAAGTAAAATGGAAATTTCAAATACATATATAACATTGCATTGATAACCAACTCTTTTACTTTCAGATATATCCGCCATACATGTACACGTTACAATATAACGGTACATAACACACCGTGATAATAATAAGTTATTGCAGTGTAATACATTGTCTTAAAAAGCTATGGTTCATGCAAATTAATAGAATTCTATACACGTATATATGAGACAATAGGCATGTAAAGTGCCACTACGTAAATGCTCACAGACAATAACAATATTTTTCATAAAATTCACGTTACTTCTTATTTCAGATAGAAATGAGTTATTGAACGAACATATATGTTGGTATAGTAGTTATTAAATGAATAATTCACTTTCAACCTACAAAGTAGGTTCAATCAAATACTATCGAACGTAACTATGTTCAAAATATTTAATAAGAAATCAACAATGAGTTGTCTAATATAAATCTAAAGTGAAAAAATAACAACAAATGATATCTAGTAAATATAACGTACTATGTTTAGTGATTTGACATTGAACTATAAAACGTTCATAATCTCAGTTATGATGAAAGAATAGTATAAAGACTTTATAGAATACTAGTATACATGTATGCAGAATCTAGGCTTATGTAACCGAACAACAAGTGTAGACATACTGCTTATATAACGTGTAACACCGTTTACAAACTTGAATTCATAAATAACAGTTTACAAATAGATCGGCCATGTTCAGTTATGTAAATTATAGCAAGTGGTAAATGTCATAGCACATACATTCCTGTTTACAAAATTATTATGTAACGTTTACATTTAAAGTTTGAATGATTTATATAGAATATACTTAGGGATAGAAATGACTAAGAACCACATCAATATATAAAACAACATTATCATAAACATAATACCCGTTCCCTGAACGCCGAGGAGTGTCAACTTTGTTGTTATTTAGAGTGTCAATATAAAACAATTTAATTATTGAATTAACTCTCTGTGAGCCGCGGGTGAGTCGGTGCGATAGAGTGAGGCAAGACGCTGAACATCACAACAGATCGATACAGCCAGTTAGCTCATTAGCTAAAAATAACCGAGACGACCTATTAATACTAACAGCACGTGCTCGTGTAACGGTCGACGTGAAACGGTTTAAAGCCGCTGATGTAAATATTTGACCTTTGTAAATAAGCAAGATAAACTATAACCCTCAGGCAATGTTAACCAGCATACGAAGCAAACAGTGTTGACTGCTTATATCGCGGTTTCCTGTTATAACGCATTACACGACTCGCTACAAATACATAGTGGCAATTAACATAATTTGAAATATAGAGTAATTTATTCAACTCTGCATCAGAGGAAGAGTGGAATTCTCCCGGGTAGTCCCTCCGATCTGGACGCGAGCCAATGATCTCGTCATATGTTGTGAATAAACAGCTGTGACGTCACACCTACGCTCCATATTAGGCAGAGCGGACTGTTCCATCACGTGACAGGGTGAGATCATGTTCCTATTTTTAGACAATGACTCAGAGTGACTCATAGTACTATAAAGCGTGGTAGAGGATTCCCTCCACAGAATATAACCTGACTCATACGGAGAATCTCCCAAGAAACTGCGGAAGTTAAAGCCTACCCGGCCTAGAACGAAATATAAGTGACAGGATTTCTCTAAAGAGTGTGTAACACCCAACCATCAAACTGGCTACCAAAATGTTTACTTCTCGGGAGAGCGACACTAACTTCACCGAGTCCAAATACGTCGCCGACATTCTATCGTCTATGGCAAACGGCGAGGCAGTTACCCCAAGCGTAAGTATTCCTTTCTTCAATATTTGTTCTTTGAAAACAGCTATTGTTAGTTTTGGCAGAGGTATCGGACATGGTTTTGAGTCTGCACTTGGTGCCCGAACTCTTTAACCTGCCCAGTATTGACTGAGCAAATTTCGGCTGGGATATAAGGGGAGGGCGATCTTGAACTTGACATTGTTCGGTTTGTGCCGGAGCTCGCTAGGTTTGATTGTGAGTGGAGTAAAAGGCAGTAATCATGTTGTACGTGGAGGCACCCCCCTACCCTCCTCATCTACAGTCCTGCTTCATGCGCTCGTCGTGTGCTCGGATGTCGCGAGTAAGTAGACAAAGGATGAGACGATTTAGCTAATGAATAATACCCTCACAATGCAGGGTTAGTTATGAGTGAAAATGTTCTCGTATTCCTATCATTCCTGTAAATTGGCAATAATAATGTCTGGCCTGTGTCATATCGCTATGTATCGCGACACATGTGCATGATATATACCATTACTGGGAGTATATACATACAGCTTCAAGCCGGCGAGTGGAGAGCGATCTCGAGCTAGGTCGGCTCTGATTGGCTGAGCTGTGAGGGTCATGACCCATCCGGCTGTACGGGCCTCTGAAACAGTTCTGAACGCTTGGCTAGATCCGTAACGATGACATTTGACAGATATAAAAGATAGGGGACCCAGAAATGCTAGACTTGTTGCACTTGTCCTCTCACACCGACAGTCAGTAGTTGTCAGTCAGTGAGAAAGGTTCATACATACATACAGTACAGCGGATACTTTCTATATGCACGACTACAGCATGTCGGACTATTATCGAATGGATCATTACAACTGCAATCCATATTCATGGGTTCGTCCAACTAACAACTTGCAAAGTTTTCAAAGTGTTAGTCATTGGATTTACTTCATCTTTTTCGTTGGATATATGTGTGATCTACTAGTGAAGAATGGTGTTCATACGTAACGTCGTTATTGACGAAGCGCTCGAAGTTTTAGTTAAACTATTCAGATTGTCAACTTTTAATATTTTGATTATTATTTATTTTCATTTTGTCAAATTATAAGGACTTGATTATTATAATTTTCGGACTTTTTTCCTATTTAATCTTATTTTACTATGATAACATTTCTTTTTTTTATATATTGATCTTCGTTTACTTTGAATCAATCAGTTTAAAAATTCAACTAAAGCAAATGAACAGAAAGTTAACCGAGCCTCTCTCTTACAGTACTCATTGCCGCGGTATCTGAGCGGAGTGACCACAGCGACCACGCCAACCCTGACCCCCACCACCCTGGCCAGCATAGAGCGCACCTTCATCGAGTTGCAGTCAGTGCCCGTCACCCAGGCAAGCCAGGACCCCCTCACCCAAAGCGGTTTTGTACCCCCAATCGTGGACCCTGTGTCTCAGGACACCTCACAGGACGGGTACGACTACAGCGACTCTAACTCGGAACAAGAGTGGGCCAGCGGCAAACGTCCCCTCAGTGTCGACCCCAACGACCCCAACGGTCTCTACCCCCCAACCACCTCCCGTAAGAGGAGGCGTTATGATGATAAGGTTGGTACTTGTTTGGAACTTTAATGAACCTTTTTATCGATTAGTTGAGAAACTACCTTTTATGATTGGTAAATTTAACAAAATACCAGGTTTGAACTTTCGTCAGGGTATTTTTACAATTTTTAGAAATATGCCTTATTAAAGACCAACCTATCTGAAATTATTACGCATCAAAAAACTGGAATGTGATCGAGATCAATCGATACTTTTTCTTTCACTCAAGCGTCAACGTGAAATATTTTACAAATATTTAGTTGAGGATAGATATCGCCTGAGGAAATGACAATAAAGTAAAGTCACTTAGTGGCTGTCACATGAAGACGACTCGCTTATAATGCTTATTAGCGATACCGGTGAAACGCCACTACCCCCGGGACAATGTCACCTGTCGGTAGACACTTCCTTGATTCCGTGCCTGGGGGTAGCTTGGCTCTGTGATATACCTGTTCAAGAAGGGTGGCTCTGTCGCTAAGGCCCCGGGCAGTGTTGCAGCACTGACAATCTTTGTCTCCGTATTGCTGGAGGTGCAGAAATGATCTTAATAAATCTGTCTCGGTGACATTTATGGATCGCAAGCTATTTTTTACTTAATATTGTTAATGGATGTTATCTTTATGCTTCCTTGAGCCACAAATTTCTAAACTGTCTCTTGTTTTGTTCACAGAGCTTATCGCCCGAGGAGAGCGAGAGAAGACGGGTCAGACGGGAGAGGAACAAGGTGGCTGCTGCCAAGTGCAGGCAGAGGCGCGTAGACCATACCAACCAGCTCGTCGATGTAAGTACACTGTCACAATTTGTTAGATGCACACCATACGGTTGTCGCTTTACGAGTTATTAATATCATCAATCAGGATGTTTAGCGCTTCCAACACTCTCATATACTGACAACATCCTTCCGTAAAAAAGCGGATATCATATTTCATTCATGTTTATGCATACACTAGATCCGTGTTGCTTATCTTGTCATCAGTAAATCATCTTGAATAAGTGGTACTCATTTTAATATTGAATTATTAACCAACAAAAAACGTATGACCGTCGCATCTCTATATTGGTAACTCTTACACATCATCAATTGCTTTTCAACATTTGGATGAATAATGAAATAACTTTGAAACGCACTCGAACCACGAACATTAAATTAAATATCCATCTCTACCCCGACTCAATTCGTGACAACTGTCCTACAGAATCCAAAAGTCAAGAAGCTCAGAAGAGTCCTTGTTAAAGCAAGATGTCTTTATACACCTCACTCTGTGTCCAATGTACTTATGTATGCATATTTACGCTTGCAGGAGACGGACAAGCTGGAGCAGGAGAGATCGAACCTGGAGCAGGAGATCCAGAGTCTGCAGCAGCAGAAGGACCAGCTGGAGTTTATCCTGCAGGCCCACCAACCTCTATGCAAGGTCGAGACCGCCATCAACATGAGCCGGAAACCTGACAACATCAAGGTGAAGTCCGAGCCCATCTCCCAAGCAAGTTGTGTTGGTGTACGTTCAGACTCTAAGTTTTCCACCCCGGGACACAGACCAACTTCTCTTCCATTGGTAAAGCATGAAAAACACGACTCCAATTCGTCTGTTGCCGGCGTCCCCATCAGTACCCCTTCCAACGGGCTCTTTGACCACTTCAACCAGCTCGACAACTTCGACGGATCAGGTCTCACCCCAGTGTCCACTTCCTGCGCCAGTCAGGCGCACCGCAGCTCCAGTGAAAGCACGACAGAAACAGTCGGCTCGCCGACTCTCATTGCTTTGTAAAACTTTTCATGATCTTCTGTTACCTCAACCCTCAGCCAGTATGACTCCGCCTTGCCATGCCTTACCTGGCTAGGGTCAGCTGATCCAACCGCATGCATGTTCTCGTGTCGTATGCATGGAACGAGACTTTAGCCGACATACAGACAGACGGAAGTGCCGTTATGATGTCTACATCTCGCCTTGTCGGATTCATACGCTTTTGTACGGATTTCTATTACATTTTGTATATCCTTACAGTGGACTATGCTGCAAACGGTGGCCGCCTCATTTACGGAGGCCATGTACGACTTTATATTTATATGTCATGAACAGATATTTATTTCCAACGTGGCCGAGCGTTTCTGCAAAGAGTGCAAGTGATCAACACAAACTGAGACAGAGAGAGAGAGACTCGATTATATATTTCTGTGTAAATGAAGTCAGACTCGCCTCGGCCACACAACTATTTGGTGCTGCGCAAGTTTTATATAACAATTATGGATGTCATGTCTAGGGCTTTTTATTTTGTTCTTTTCATCTTTGTTTATAGAAAAATGGACAATTAAAATTATTGTCAAATGCTATTGTTTAGTTTGTGTTCCATTGGTATAAAAGGACCTGCGATGATCATGATGCTAAAACACAATGGGGGTGGTAACAATCCCCCGGCTTAACTTCAAACAGAATTATTTTCGTGTCTTAATCCCAGGCTGGTCCTGTACCCACATTTATAGGAAAATCCGGCTTAAAATGCAGATAAATACCTTTACCAACAAATTTGAAAGCATTTGAATGAATAAACATTAACTGGAATTAATTGTTTCAGCGAGATTTGGAAGAGAATCAAGTTAAACGTATTCGAATGTAGACAGTATTCGATGATTCATCGAATTGCGTGGTTTGAAATATAAAATTACGACCCCATAATTCATCGTCACAAATTTAAAACACATGCATCTTCTGACCGACGTATTAGGTTAGAGCACCCCCCCTTGGCTTCAGTCACAAGACAGTCACACGGGAGGCACAAGGAAAACACAATCTGAGTTACGTCATGTTCTATATATACATACATACATACACTGTCCAGTGTTCTATACACAACAAATTGCGTTGTTCGGTGACGCTCTAACTATGTATTATATATACCGTAGTATAACGAGTTTAATATAAGCAGTTATAATGCAGGAATACTCTCATTGCAACAGCTTGGAGTAGAGTCAGTGATGATGATGTATTTGTTGCAAGCATGATTTAGTATACACGCTATCCACAGACGCTGTGTACGCAGAAAAACATTTAACACCCCGAGATCTCTGATCACCACTACTTACAAAGCGTTTCATTTCGATTTTACCTCTAACAAGACTGATTTAATTTTGCATCGTAGATATAAAAACGAAAATGATGCGACAAATATTTCTATGCGACACAGATTTGAGACTTATGTAATGACAAATATACATTATTTTAGCTGAGATATTGCCAAACAGCAACTCACTTAATCTGTCAGAAAAGAAAAGCTTCAGTTGACATCGCATACAGATTTTTCTGTAAGATAGGAATATTTGAAAAGATTCAAACAATAATAGATATATAGAGACGGCAAGTCAACAACAATATTTATAAGATTAGTTTTGAACCAACACAAACAGTACAACTGTAAACTCGACGGGACAATTGAGGGTCAGGGGATGTGCGCCAATCTGTACGGAAATCTGTACGGGATAGGGTTAGTCAGCCCTAGTCATAGGTCGCTAGCATCTATTTCCTATTGTTTTCCTCAAACTTTAACTCGTAACCATGGAGACAGGCCACAGCGACAACAGCCTTTATCAAGTGTTTCTCACACCGCTTTGGAATTATTTCAATCAATTTAAGTTAACAATAGGAAAGCAATATTGACAAAGATTCACCCTGAAAGCGACAAAAACAACTTAATTGAATTGACATTTCGAATATGTCATCCATTTTCTATAAAATTAAACAATGAAGTTAATTAGCCTTTGAGAAACTCATAAAAATTGAACTTATTAGACTTATATGTGAAGATACATTACCATCCCGAAGTAAGATAACCTTTACGCAATATTTCAAGATTTGATTTATCAAACTTATATCATAAAAGATAAATATCGAGATGTAAATTGATGTTTGAAACATGAAATAACAAATAAAACATTATCATATCACAAATACCGCTACCGTATGAGTCGTTGAGCCGGGAATCGAACCCACACCATCAATACCAGTCTCCAGCACCCATTGTCTAATCACCTTACCCACTCAGCCATCGAGCTTTATTGTCATTAAAATAATCATTCAATTTCAAGATGTTATACAGTGTAATATTTAACTGTAAAGAACAGAATTCACAAATTGAAATACCGTAACGTGCACGTGGCGTTTCAGCTGACGACAAAAATGCCCTTTTTGATTTGATATGTTTGTATCTAGCCCGTTTAGATGACAATTACCATTTACCAAATTACCAAATACCATTTTTGACGTTAGTCCAAATGAATTCCTATTAATGAGTAAAGATAATTGATAGCTATTTTGTTCAGGGATAAATATGCGGATAAAACAGTT
The DNA here is from genome assembly GCA_921293015.1 of Phorcus lineatus. Lineage (NCBI taxonomy): Eukaryota > Metazoa > Mollusca > Gastropoda > Trochida > Trochidae > Phorcus > Phorcus lineatus. The sequence continues at coordinate 3,712,782 of OV121084.1, forward strand.
GATGTTAAGGTAAAGAGAGGTATCTTAAAGTTAACTTCCTACGCGCGCTTTAAAACGCCATGAAAAGACTGAATAAACCAATTCCATTTCTTAATTTATGTTCGAACCGGTGCCAATATTATCGGCGTGTGAATCATATCGATGACAAAGTTTGACTAAGACAAGTATTAACGGCCGCGCAATTAGACAAGGTTAATGATTTGGGGCTGTTGATGGTTTATCAATACGGCAGTGTTAGTCATAGTTCTTCATTCCGTCTCCCAGGGATAGTCAAGGCCGAACTTGCGCAATCCCTTCTAAACTTAGCAAGCGCGGAGGTAGGGTTGAAAGAGTGGCCTCCCTTAGTGCTTCAGTTGCTTTGAAAAGTGGAAATATGAATACGACACCGTCGGTTTTAAACTAAATCATTTGGTTTTATTTGACCTTGTAAGAGTATGGTAAAGTGCTCAACATTTTCGTAAAATGTAGAAAGTAAGTCTTTTTTCTAGAAAATCATATTTTGTCAGAAATTGCTGCAATAGAAATAGTTTAAGCTCAATGTAAATCGAATTTGTCAATGGTGGGTGATGACGGGTCAAATAGCTTCAGAATTATGTTCTGGGAGCAATCTCCAGGAAAAGAGAAAGCCCAAATTGTTGCCAGGGAAAGAGAAAAATTCAAATTAAAAATGTTTCAAATCTCCAAAAGATTTATGTACAAGAGAGGCAGTATAACAAATTTGATTTGATTTTGATTGACAAATTTCAATTAGTTTCAGAATTTAACACCTCCCCCTCCCCCTTGAAAAGACCAAGTCCAAACAGTTATCATAGATTCAGAAAATAACCCAAGCGGCACATCTACATGAGGTAATATGGATAATCTGGTTATGATTGGTCAAATACTGTCCAAGTTATCATTCTGACACCGATGCCGATGCCAACGCCAAGGGAAACCAAACGAAAAACAATATGTCTCCCATCTTTCAGGGGGAGATAAAGATAGAGACATACATAAATAACCCTGAGTATTTCAAAGTACTAGCTTATAGCATAACAAAAATGTTTTATAGACGCACTCTATTTACAAATGGGTAATTTTCAGCTTTTTATTATCATCTTTTTAAGTTTTTTAAGTTTTATGCATTTTAACTATAGCATATTTCATTCACATTTAACGCTTCATACAATTTTTAAATATGTATAACGCTTCATTTTATTTTATTTTGTATTTATTTTTTGTATTTATTTATTCATACATATTTGGTAATATAATTATTTTACCATTTTACGCGCTTTTGATTAACAATATTTTATTATTATTTTACAAATATATCTTATGATAAATTTAATGCTACATTGCCAGTGTCTCATAGGCCAATTTATGGCTGGATGTCAGTTTTTACTCATGTATATTTATTATGTATATATCTTTTTGTAACTGACCTGTGACACTTTAATAAAATACTTCTGTCCGTCTGTCTGTCTACATTTTAAATAGCAATGTTTGGATTGAACATACAATATTGAAAAAATGCTCCTTCAATGACTGTCATAAAATGAAAATTATTCATTTGATCAAAAAGGATCTAGTTCAAATTAATGTTTTGTTTCAGGTTAAAACATGTCTGAAGATAAAAAAAAACCCCAATACATCTTAATTTATTACCCATTTTCTCATTCAAAACCCGTCATAGACGTAACTCTTGCGTAACGTAAAATTTCATAGTTATGTTAAGGTTCGATTACAATTGATAAATCTAGATATTAACTGACCAAACCTAAATATTTCAGACACAAAAAGAGAGATGCTTGCAACAAAAAACACTCTTTTATAGAACAAAACGTTGAGATCTTCGTGAGCCCGTTGGTGCCATTTCGTTTTAGTAATGCATTTGCCAGAAGAGGTATGAATATAATTGAAAGAGCCTCTTGTGATTAGTTGCAATACATTCTTTCAGGTGAATATGAATTCCTGGAATCTATTCTATGGTCTAACCAGCCAACGCTTTCCCACGAGGTCAGCTTGTGAAAGTGGGCGTTTGCAGTAAACTCAAATCGATTATGTTCAGATGATGAAAAACTAAGTGACGAACCATCCATTAAATAAAACCTTGTAACACAGTTTAGTTCATCAGCAACATTGTTCATGAGTACAATGAAAGGAAAGGGACCCAATACTGACCCTTGGTGATCACCAGCTTCAAACTATATCAGTTGCTTTAACTAACGTCAACTAACAATACTTGCTGACCTGTGTGACATACAATTTTTTCAAGTACATTGTATACATTTTTGACTTTCACAAATATGACTTGTCAGACACTGTAGATAGTATAGAAACATGAGGGTCTACTTTCACAAAGCAACCTTTACTAAGGTTAACCTTAACTCCCATACTTTGACATTGCACTAAGGTTATCTTTAAAAAGACTTGCGTGTACGATCACCTTAGAGCTTTGTGAAAGGAGGCAAAGAAGAGCAGCCTTATTTTCACAGTTAAGCATACTTGAGAATGATATCAAAGATTGTATAATTCATTATCACTTCACTGAAGATCAGTTTAATACTGAAATAAATAACAGTAAAATATAAAAGCGTAGGCGACCCTTTCAAATGCTTTTATTACTTATCTTACTTTCAGAGATATCAATCAATAATTAAAAGTCAATTGATGGTCACCTTTTTAATCAAAATAAATACCTTTTTTTTCACGTGTAAGGGTAAGATTGAGGTGACTATTCAAATAGAAGAAATAAAACTGAGAGATTGGACCACAAAATCATGACACTTTTCATTGGCAAAGTTTATTTTCTTTTCCAATTTTGATATGATATTGAAATATTGAAATAGTGTCTAAAATAACAATTTTAGAATTTGTTTTTTTATAGAATCCTAAAAAGCACTTTTCTGTAGAATTAATTAAAGAACGGGAACGTTGTTATTATTTTGTACTGTAAATAGTATAGTATACACATCACTGGAATGTTGGAAGAGTACCGACTCCACAAGTTCAAATGAGTAAAATAAAAACGCAATCCATGACAATTTAATGAGTCCCGAACCTGACTTACTGCTACTCATCATTGTGGAAGCGTGAGGGTGTGCTGGTATGCATGCATGTCACATGACCTCGCAGATGCAATGCAACCGCCAAGTGGAGAAACTGCAGGGCTACGTTCGCGAGGATGTATTCGTTAAAAGTTTCCTATTTTACATGAAACTTTCGTAACGTTTGAGAAAACTCACGGCAATTTTAGACGCCTGAACACAAATCTTTGTAGTAGGAAAGGCACATATAGCACTAAATATAAACTTTACTACAATGCCCAAGTGGAATTCTGCCAATGTAGAAAGTTTACACAAACATCACAATGATATTTACGAGTGCGTAGAAGCTACAAGAGGAAAATATTTTGCGCAGAATCACAGTACATGGACAAAAGTGAAAACTTTGTGACACTTGTGAAATTGCCATTAACTGTCTCAAGAATAATTTTCTCTAATTGGTCTGTGGTTTAATTAATTTTTAAAGTTGTCAGTAAGATTCGAATTCACCACAGCTTTAAAAAACATAATTTCCATTTAATGATCAAATGATTGAAAGCCACATCCATCGAATTACGGTAACGTTGTCAGATCCAACATGGATCTATGTGACAGTTCCAAAACGTTTTGCATACGTATCCCTTTACTTCGCTGTTTAAAAGTGAAAATAGAATGATTTAATCTTATTAATAATTAACATGTAAGTCTATGGGGATTACCCTTTTGGCCGGGTGTTGAACATGTTTGGACATACCAAATAAATTTCACTTCTTTTCAAAACAACGTCTAAACCGAAAAGCTTACTGTGTGATTTGAAACATTTATCAATATTGGTTCATTATACCAAGACAAGTTTATTCCGTGAAAAGGCCTCATGGCCAAAAGCGCATGAAAATAAAGCTCAAAATCGACGCATGTCAAGTTTACATTAATTATATTGGCAGTTTTCTTTTCAAATAAATGGACAGATTTTTAATATGCTCAGGATTGCTAGAAGATAATAACTGGTACAATTTTTCCCTCGAAGGGAATATGAAATAGTATGGAGGAATAAGTTTTTCCCGTAAATGCCTATAATAGGGGCAGACTAATAAAAATGATACTCATCTTCTATTACCTTCATTTTACAATTAATACATAAAAGCTGATCATTATCAATAGCATTGTCGTACCTTAATTTACTAATTCATTATACCGATTTATAAGTTAGCCTTAACCATAGTTTCACATCTTTATTAACGAGTACATTATTTAAGATTTCTTGTCAGACTAATGCATCGCATGATCTTCGTCAAGATTTGACAGGCTGATCAAGACATTTTACGAGCGCATCAATAACTTTCTATAAATCTGTTTGAACCACATCTTTTATTTTCAACATTAAAGGTACTTAAGTTCTAAAAGTTCAACGCTCCAAGCATTAACATAGCGAAACGATAATTTTAGAAAAGAGAAGAAATACATACAGAGTTGTTTGGAATACTCGATGAGAGTCACTCAAATGCCGGGACATTTTCAGCTCAAAGCGTAACGTTAATTAAAACAGAAAACACAATACATACTGCTTTGTTTGGAATGCTCGATTTGAATGACTTAATGGGGAAAGTTTCTGATGAAGGCACGATGATAAATAGACCAAATACACGCTCCGTTGTTTGGATTACTAGATTTGAACGACTCAAATGTATGATCTCGAGGATGAAACTTCCAAATGTGTCTAAACCATACGAAATGATTAATTACATTATGATCAATGTATTTTACAGTATACAATAGAAATATATGATAAATAATTGTAAATAATCAAATAATTTAATCAACCTATTAATACATTCTGACACGTGAACACTATTTTTTTAAACACATAAACATAGCACAACACTTTTACGTTTACATTTTGCACGTGTTTACAAATGCCTATATGTATGGTGGTTGTTTATGAAAATACCTACGTAATGAAAAACTAAAATAAGCACTCCAGTATATTTTCAAAACAAGTAACCTATAATTATGTCGAAAAAGTTAATCTATCTTGATGCAAACTTATATAGTGAAAGGGCAACTTTGTTAAGCAAAACAATTACTCTTTTTCTTTCTGGGTAGTTTATTCTACCCCATCTCCCTACGCAAAGCTTAACTATTGCCAGTCTCGAGGTGACCCTTGGTCACTGCCTGTCATCTTCGCTTTATATTCATTTAAATCAATTTAGCACATTTTAAGGAGAAGGTATTTCAAGTTCAATAAGATGTCCCCGATCATTCTCCTCGTGAATAAAATATGTGTATACCAAAACATAGATGACAAATACTGGACAAAATATATTATGTTTATTGTAGATATAGGGCGACCAAAAATAGATTTTACGTATGCTTCATACGAAATGTCTCCGATGGTCGTCAGCTTTTACTTAATTATAAAGAAACTTTTATTTATGTATAATTTTTGTGTTCGATTATCACTCACCACTTGCCCTTGGTACATGGACAAACGTTTCAAACCCGACAACAGTCCTAGAATATCTGACAGTTTAAAGAAAGGTCTTTGAGAGTCATTTTAGAAGCTAGTTAACTTATTGATAGCAGCTTCCTTTTTGCACGAAATGCGACGTTTCGGTGTACAAACTAGACTAACATATAGTCCCTGAAAAAAAAAGATTTCTCCAAAAATCTATTTTTCAATATTTGGTATGAAATAATATAAAAAAGGAGCCAACTAGACTTACCAACATGTTCTAGACTTAAGAAGGCGCCTTTAATATTTTGCCATAGGGTCTTGATGGCAGACTATGTAGATACTAACAGCGTTATCAAGCGATTGATTCATGTACAATGTATGTATATATTCCCCTTCATCATATCATTTGTATAACTTGCTTGATAACGGTGTTCGTACAACTACATCGAATCCTCGCATTTTATGCAATGCAGAAGTTGAATTCTTGTTGAAGCTCTTTTTATTCAAATAAACTTCTAAAATGCCCCATCAAAGAAGCTTTTCAAAAAGTAAATATTTGTGTTGCACAGATACAACTGAACTTCGTATTTAAAACGTGTTAGCAGAAGGTTTTCTTGTCGGTTTAAACGCTTTCCCGTTTTGCATAAATCATATTGACCGATCTTACTCTGTTATTTGATATTTCTACTTTGTTCATTCAAACTTGTTTCAGATTTCCTTTCATACACAGATGATATTACATGAGTGTCAATGACATAATTTGATTGTCCTCGTAGGTAACAAATACATATAATGTAAATAAATCGATATAGAAATAGAAATAAAAGTGGGTATACAGGTGTCATGGTAACATCTAGCTCTAAACTAGAATGGACGAGAGCATGTGTAACTTATTTTTGTACTGATAGTTCTTATACCCAACTAAAATATTCTGGTAAGATTATTAGTTAAGATTTATGGAAATTAGACGATATATGTGAAATTGGGAATCAGCTCGAAATCGCTCGAATAAAGACTATCGATAATCGTGTTGAGTAAAGAAGCGTTTGACCCTCTGACATTTGGAATAATGAATAAAATATTTATTGGAAAAATTGAAAAAATAAAATTTCCGAAACCGTGCTAATGCTCCTTTAAAGGTACCCACATCAATCATTTCCGAAAATTGCTATGTACAGAGGAAACAGGAAATATCAACTCTAGATCAAACATGGACTCACATTATATCATTTATTTATTTTTCAATTTATGTGGCACCGTCGTTTAAGAAATTGCAGGGGCGTAGGAGCGAATTTGAAAGTGGGGGGGGGGGAGCTTGAATTGAAATTTTGTAACCAAAAAAAAAAAAGAAGGAAACTTGCTGGCTGCTTATCCCATCTTATCATCAATTAGGACATAATACTGAAGTCAGTTTAATTCCTTGTTTGATTGGATGTTTTAGTTCTACCCTCAGAGTAGTTTTAGAACTACCCTCAAAGTAGTGCATAGTAACTGTTTTGTAACAATACTAGACCAGTTATTGGGAAATATGTAGTAGAAAGGGGAAAATAGTCATTTTGAAAAAAAAAAATTTCGTGGGGGGGCTAAGCCCCCCCAAGCCCCCCTGTTCCTACGCCCCTGAATTGTACTAGAAATGGTTTAACCCCTGATACTTAACATCAATTCTAGCTTAAAATATTTAAATGTGTAACTATGAAAGCTTGTTTACAATCAAATTCAACTCTGGTAATAAGTAAGAACACACGTCGACCTACGAAGTTTCAAAAGTAGTCAATGTTATTCAAGATTGACGAGAATTTCAACGTTTAAAGAGAATGAGACCATTTTGTGCAAATTCGTTAACTGTTTAACAGTTCAAATTAAAGTGTAGTCAGGCCCCGGCGCTAATACCACTTTAAAGAGCCACTCCGTGATTTTCATAACATATTATTTACCTTTGATACGATCCTAAATGTCATATGTGGTGATATAAAATCAAAACATCTTAACTTTTCATGTCCAAAAGACATATATATGACAAATACTGGTTTTCCATGAAAATCTAAAAACAGCCTTATAAATGCACAGAGGTGTAGATATCACGTCCAGCATACATGGATACTAGTTATATGACCTAACAAACACTATCAACTCCTTACTGCCCTCCTGACTGTTTTAGATAAGTCTCCGAAATTACGCTTGACTATTTGGCGCGCTCCACTGTCCGGTTTTCGATCATAATTGCGACGCTCTACCTTCTTATTGTCACTGAAAAAACCCAATAAGCTTTAAAATGTGTCTTTTTGGTAACAGTCGATTCTTCGCGATAAAATGACACCATTGATGAAGTTTGGCATATATGACTCCAACAACTCGCGGAGTGGCTCTTTAAAGCACCCTTCAAATCGAACTAACACAATATGGCATCTGTTACTCAATTGTAATTGTCAATACACTATCGTAGACACATAATATCTGAATAAAACATGATCTGTTTTCATTTAGAGTAGTCTTGTTTTGTATGCATTTTAAAACCATAACATTAATTAAATTACATATAAAAAATATTATTTTACAAGAATATTGACAACAACGAAAGCAACAAGACCAAACAACAAGCTCAGCAAACCTAATCACACGAGAGTCAGAAAACCAGACAAAATAAAGCAATAATGAAAACAAAAACAACTCAAAACCAAATACGAGAAGTGTACCTACCCACAAGACAGCCAGAATAGAAGTAAACATTACCATTTTACTTGTTGTGAAACCACTAGCAGACGACAAGCATAGCTGGTCACGTGACTGACAGATATAATCGATATCGCATGCGATGGAACGTTGCCATATAAGGACACGCCTGACCTCCTTATAAGGTAGGACTCAAATTTTGTCCTACATACATGTACATGTAGCTAAAATCTTCTTTGAAGATAACGGGTGCCTTGACTGTTGACATGCATCAGCACTTCCAAATATGGGTAGAGACAATAGCTGACTTTTAATGTAAACACATTCAACTCTGGTATAAAATATTGTAAGCATAACATCGGATTTGCCTTATATGGAATGGGGACACAACGTGTCCCGTGAATTTGTTATTTTTTTGGTTGCTTATACAACTGTTTACTTCCATTGCTAGAACCAATGCATCAAGATGAAACACGACGAGCTTGCAGAACCCAGTGGAGGTAAGATTTATAAGAAATTACTTTAAAGGGTAACAATATTGGAGGAGCAACGTGATAGACCGGCCAATAATTCCTTTAATTCGAAGAATAGAAATAAACATATTGCTTCTGAGTGATTTATATTGCTACTTTACAAAATATATCAAACTTTAGAAGTGGGTGTGTCTCCACAACATATTGATCAGATTGATAACAAAATTGCTGTCCAACGATATCTGATATCTCTAAATTCGGTAAAGAAATAAAATCTTCAAATGTATCAAATTGATATTTTTTAAAATTCAAATGAAAATGACTGTCTTTAACGTAAAAGAAAATTAGAATGAATAATGTTCTTATAAACGTACAGCTGATATATGCATGAGGTAATAAATACTGGTTTACTAGAAATAAACACAAATTTGATTCCATAAGTGTTTACACTATTTTACCCTTTAGCATGACAAACTCAAAATCTTTTAACACAGTCTGTTCCTTTAACGAGCATCTATAAGGGGAGGTAAATCGAGGGTGCTTAGCACTAAACTGAAGCGTCGTATAATCTTCAATATTTCATTCAATCTGTGACTGGTAATTTAGCGAAAAGAATGCAAACCGAGATAACCCCAACCCATTTCAAATTTCCTGGATCCGCACTGAGTTATCTATAAGGCGGTGAAACAACAATTTACTAACAAACAACGAGGGAAACTAACGGGGCATATAAGCCATTTCTTAAATGTAATTTAAAGTGTGACTATTAAATATAAAATGTAGATAAGCAAACGAATACAAACTGTACTGAATAGCAATGTAGCAAAGATAATATAAAGAATGCATATACAGACGAATAACAAAATGCAACTTCAAGATAGGATAAGATTTTATCCATATATATGCCCAATCTTATTGTAATGGAATTGTAATTAATTAGAATCCCGTACATCCATAGTTTATTGAAATGATACCAGAGTGCACAATAAACATACCTGTTTGTCCTTGAAGAAGCAATGTGTAAAACAGAAATATTTTCATTAGTATTACACGAAGATAAGATGTATTTTTACAAATGGTTCAATGTCGACAAAGACAATAGTGAACAAAATATAAATAACTAAATCGATCTATAGCAGGGTACGACCCTTAGTTCTTATCTATAACGAGAATGCGACTGTGCGATGTACTTAAAAACAACATTTTCAGCAGGTGGTTTTAAAGGCGTAAACGTCAAATTCTTGCATTATAATAGATGTAAATACATAGAAAAAGTGTCCACATTATCTTTTAAAGATATCCTTACAATAAAGCGATGCGATTTTATATGCAATATACCTTTGGTAAAAGCCATATTCAGAGAATAAAACTAGTTGTCAAATAATTGATATGTTTAATCTTTCACTAGTGCTTGATAGAGTCTAGGAAGGTGGTGCATTTCAGCTCTAAAATCTGAATTCATTGCCTGTGTTTCTTCTTACATCATGTGACTGATTGTCATCTGTCATATCCGTATGTGAATGTGTTAGCCACTCCTACGTACTGCAAATTGGGAGGCGAGCGGTGGTCTGTGCGCATGACCGTATGCAATTAAAAATTCACTTGGCAAGGCATGCACTGACGTGCTAACCTATCTTGAAACGTTACACTTATGTGTCAGTACCTGGTTTAATTTTCAGTTAATGTAACTCACTAAGCTAGCTAGTGAAACATTTCATCATCTGTTAAGTTCCCTGATACAATATTGTCGACGAGCGCGCAGAATACATCAACCGTCTCTGCCCCCGTCTCTGCCCAATGAACGCTTGAGTCGTGGCGGGAAGGTATACCGCGAAGTCGAGTTTCTGCACTGACGGCCACAGCGCTTCAACATCGATACGGCCTCGAGCCGTCAACTAGAGCAAGGGGAATCCCCTAACAATGTACTTGGCGGTCTACGCATGCTCAGATAAGATTCGTGACTCAGGGAAGATTCATAGCTATAAATAATTTATTACAAATCACACGTGGAATGTCGTCATCTGTTCTAGAATCTGTTTATCAACAATTGCCTTTCTTATAGTTCTTTACCAAGGTCGATGGTTGCCATAGTTTCATCGATTGTTTACACAGGCGGGCTGGAATCACGTGAAATGTGGTTTGTAAAAACATTACATCAAAGGAGACAGTGGCGATCAATATCCGGGTAAAAATAATTGATCAAATTCAACTTCATAAGAATAAAATCACTTCCACTTTAACAATTCAAGCGATACAGACCATTAACACCAATGATGAAACTTGAAACACGATACATCAATTGTCAATACGAGCACTGTATTTTGGTCTGTTTAATTACATAGAAATAAATAACCATATCAATTGTAACGGGCTCTGTTTAACATATAAAACATTATTCACATACAACGATATCAACATATATGACGTTATGAAATGGACACAGATTCAATCTGCACCACTGCATCGTCGTGTTTTCAAGTAACTCAATACTGTAAAGGATAGCCCGAATATTCAATATCAAAGCATCATTTAGAAGAATAGATAAACTATCGAATAACGAAATATTCTAAATCTTTGTGGTCATAAACTTATTCTGTAGAGTATATAAGATTGCCTGATGCAGGGATGTATGCACGTACACGTTGCGTCAAACTACATAAACCATCTGTGGAGCACACCCCAATGGCTATCTACACCGTAGTGTGAGTAATAACTAAACATAAAGTATTACTCTCCACCATCTGTTACCATGATATATGCAGCTCTTGCAAAATGTACACAAAATATCAAGAATCACCAAGATCAGAAAACATATGTTTCTTGTAGTAGATGAAATATCAACTTGATAAAAAAAATGAGAACCAGGGATTGGGAAAGGCAGGGGCCATGGGCCATTTTGCACATTAGATAAAAAAGGGCCCATTAAAATTAGAAACTTTACCATTGCTACTATGGGGAATAGCCCATTCACAATTCTGAAAATGACTAAAAGCCCTGAAAATGGTGTCTTTCCCGATCCCTGGAGAACAAATGACTTGTAAAGGAACAAATAAAATGTCCCTTCCATGCAAAATTGTCATTCATCAAAGTTTGGAAATATGAAATCGTTGCAAACGATAATTCTATGATATATAAAGACAAATATAATGCAAATGCGAGAATGAAGCGCCCTACCTGGGAGACAGTGGCGGTATATCCATAGTACTGCATGTACGACAAGTGTCAACTACTTGTCTGAGTTCGAGACCACTTAGTCATAACTAGTGTGTCATAGGGCTGAACGTAAACATTGCTCCCATTCATAAACTGTCATATTTATGTTTACATGTCATAGTATGTCAAATTGAATGCTTGCGTTTATTTCATTAATATTGTGAATGAAACCATTATTGTATTTTGAAAATACTCACGAGCGTTAGAACAGGTTGTATTTCTCACCTCAGGTGCATGTGTATTTGGGCTAAGGATCGCTTGGAGGATATAAAGTTTACACTGAATGACTAAGACCGGTGTGTGTCTGAGTCATGGCGCCAGGCTGGCCCTTACGCTGTCAACACAAACATCCTCTCACACGAGGCGTTTCAATTTCCTTCAATAAGACAACGGCTAAACTCACAGGCAAACCACCAATTTTTATGGTATCATCACTTATTTGAACACTTTAATTCAAATATTTCGAAATTTAAGCGAAATTTTGCGATGTTCATTAGAGCGCATGACCTACTTTGTGATGTCATATCGGCAGTTTGGTCACGTGACGAGCTAGTCTAGTGCTGGAAATAGAAGCGTGTTCCCCGCGTATAAAACCGCAGGACTGCGGACCGGTGTTTAGAAACAAACTATCCGCGGGACGTACAGCTCATGTCAGTCGGTCTTATAGAGAACTGACCACAAATCAGACTCATATCTGACCCTGACCGGATAAATCTACCCCTATAAAGTGTTTGATTCAAGCGAATGATCTAGCCAAGTTTAGGTGAGTTTGATTGTTGTGGCACGTGACGTTGCGTGGGAAGACGATCTGTTATGAAAATGTGATTTGAGGATTTTAATGAATAAAGACACTTCTACATTGATAGGCTACGATGAAGACGACTTAGAAGTGTAAACGATTGGCCTGTTAGATCTGTTTCAATCCACTCGATATCTTCAGCTGAAAAAGCTTTCAGTTTAAAGTATTGTAGCGCTGAATGGAATGTGGGATTGCGAAATATCACAGAAAGCTTTCACCCGGTAAATGTTGAGTATTTATTGCCTCGACGATTAGAACGTGTATACATGAAGTAGCTTAAACTCTTTGATGTACGGATTAACGATTAGGGCAGCGGTAATCATGTTACCATATAACTGGTGTGATATACCGTCGAAGTTCCGCTTGTTAATGTTAATAGTATCGTGTACCACAGTTTCATTCATGGTTAGAAATGCCGACGTCATGTGATTATTTGTTGCGCAATGCACGGCCGCGCATACGCACACCTGTCTTTCGTGTTGGTTTAGGGCGGGGCATCTCGTCTCACTGGGAGTCGGTGATCGTGGAAGGAATTCATATGGAGCGGATTTATAAAGAATTGATTTGCAGTAGATTCCCACTTATTGATTATGTTCACATCAAAAACGTATTCTTCTCTATCTTTTTATTCTTTTATGTGGTGAATTACTGAACGTTTAGAAAACGTATCAACTACTGTAACAGGATACACTACTGCTGGTGCTACTACTACTACTACTACTACTACTACTACTACTACTGCTACCACTACTACTACAATTATTACTACTACTACTACCACTGCCACTATTACTACTACGACTAAATTATTACTACTACTACCACTTCAACTTTTACCATCACTAATACCACTACTACTACTACTACTACTACCACTATTTCTACTATTACTACTACTACTACTGTCACTACAACAACTACTACTACTACTTCTACTACTTCTACTACTACTACTACTACTACTACTATCAAAGTACGTCTTATTTAGATACTACTATTAATAATAAAGTAATTATTCAAAAAATTGCATGGACTAAATTTTAGTCTAGACTGCTATATAAAAAGTATTAATCTCTTTCAGAGATGAGAGACACACTTGCATTCGATATCCTGACGACGATCATGAGTGACGACTGGCGCACCGACTCCCCCCTCCCCTCCACCTCTCAGGAACTGGACGCCGTCACCAGAAGCGAGGGGAACGAGGTGTGTCTGGACCCCGTCATCAGGTTCGAGGGTGGGGAGGTCTGTCTGAACCCCCAGGGGAACCAGCTTGACCTGGGGTACGAGGAGACGCTACAGAGTCTGTACAGCGAGGAGTCCCAGTCTGACCCTCTGTGGAACTCCGTCTCTACCTCTGTCGCCACTTCGCTCTCCACCTCCCCACCCGTCGCTGTAGACAACATTGACTTCCTGTCCGATGATAGCTTCATGGACGCTTCCATGACGGATGTGAAGGGAGAACTGAAATCTCGCATCAAGGCAAAAAGATTGGCCTCGGGACAGGAGGATATCCCCATAGAGGTCGAGAAGCCTAAAGAAGAGCAGAAAGTTGTAAGTGTGGGAATTGATTCAATATCTAATGACACCCATTAAAGGTCATTGTTGTTTTCTGGCTGAAGTATTTTGACTAATATGGTATCGTATAGGCCTATGATATCGTAAAAAGAAATTTTAACAATATATTGGTAAGAGAGCGACGATATTATATTCTTGATCGTCCATCAGTCAAAGTATATTGGTACCGGTTGAAAACTGTTCTGGTATTGCCCCTTAGCAATATTGTACAAGGCTCCCTTTCGATATCTCTACTAACTTAGAGTTCTGATTCGTTTTACTGAGTTCTACTTTGGTTCAACAGTTCAGGTTACCCAATGGTACCAAGCCCGTTGATGAACCCGCGGTTTGTGTATGTCCCCTGTCCTCTGTCCTCACCCTCGGTGTCTGTTGTAGCTGACCGAAGATGACGTGAAGCTCGACCTGGAGCGGAAGGAGAAGAACCGACTGGCGGCCCAGAAGTGTCGCGACAAGAAGCGGGCTCGCGCAGAATCATTAGAATACGTAAGTGGCACTTACATTTTGATTACTGAAATTATGCTGTATCATAATCTCTCAATCAATTTTGGATCATAAACAAACGATTTCAGTTGTGACGTGAACGGTATGTCCCAGTATTGTCAAAATCGCTTTCACAAGGAAGTTATCGAAACTTCTTTTGTATATATATATATATAAACGAAAAAATCACAGACCCTACTCTGCAAATATATAAATATTTCTATATATATATTTATGTAATATTAACAACAATTAGCTTTTCAAATCTTAAAAATGAGTTCTTGAGCACTTTTCCTTTAAAAAGTCTTGATGAAGAATATATTTCATCCCCAGGATATAGAAAGGTTGGAGAACAAGCAGGACCACTTGAAGGAAGAAATACAGCGCCTGCAGGATGAGCACGAGCATCTACAGGAAGTCATCCAGATACACGGGGTCGTGTGTCCTAAGATGAGGAAACTCGGGGACTCCTAGTAATCAGGATTGCAGATCGCTGATCCCAACAGCGAAAGCTATGGTCACACGAACTTTGTATAACCGGTGCTTTTGTAGCACTGATTTTTGTGACAGACACTCTTTTGGCAGCAAACCTTCCGGTGGTGCCAACATCGGGACGATCATCATATTGATAGTTAAATTGTGTATACGGATGTTGGTAAGACGCTTTGATGTTTCTGTAAAGGTTATGGTATAGCAGGGGTACGGCATCTAATGTCTGTTTGCCGGCCACTGTACAGATATTACACACTGATGTCCAGGGATGCAGCAACTGTACTAGGCATTATTGATTTCTAGCTGTGGACGCGTCCTCGTCAAACCCATGATATAGGCAGGGGAAAAGGCCAAGGGTTTGGGGAAATTTACCGTTAGATGTATGCGTCATTGTGTTTCAGCACTGGCTAGGATTAGTAGCATCTTGTTAGAAATTAATATGGGCATTAAAACCTTAGAATAAGTAAAGAATATTTCTAAATCTTTACAAAATGTGTGAATATTCAGTTGACTTAAAATAGGGAATTTGTTACGTTTATGATGAATATCGATTGCTTATATACGATCAGAACTGATTTAATTTAATTTATTTTACTCAAGCAATGATAATTATTGTCAGAGCGTTATATATGTTAATTGAAAACTGTTGATCTGTGTTTTCTTGCTTGCCATGCTTATTTTTTTAGAACATTCCGTCGCTTCATGTGTGTACATTTGCTCCATATTGATGGAATCTCAGAGCTCAATCCGAAACCTCTTCATGTTACAGAGAGTTGTGTTAGCGTGGTATAGTGTCATTATGCACTGTCCACCTCTATCGACTCTCTGAGGGCCGCCCCGCTAGTAAAGGCATGATATATTGTTATAGACTCGAACCTCAGACCGAACGTGATACCATTTTGAGAGATTGTTGGATTTCATATTTTGACTGGCATTAGATTGTTGATTTTTTACTGAGGAAGTTATGCGGCAGATAGAATGGGTTGTTTGAAGAGAAATAATGTGATAGATAGAATTGAAAGACATGCACGAGAAATTTTTATTGAGATAGAATGAATCGATCGACTCTGACGACTGTAAGCTTATCTGTGTGTGTATGATTATAAACTGTGTTGTTATTTGTTTTCCTAAATAAAAGTTTTACTTTACTTTGTTGTTTTTATCTCTTTATCTTCAGCAACCATGTCAAAGGCAAGATAAAAGAAAGATATTCTCGGGGCTCATCACTTATCGAAAAAAATGAATTCGACTTACCTTCTTTTATCTTCATTCCTCTCATCTAATGAAAGCTTAATAATTGACTGAACAATGGCTAAACCTTTCAGTTGAAACATGCTCATTTGCAATGTCTGATAATCTAAAACAGTTGTTATCGTAGAGGAATTATGAGTAACTAAATCTTTCATGTTTAGGATTGCGGAAAAATGGAAAAATACATTTAAAGGAAAAAATATACGATTTCTGACACATGATTGTCATTTTATGTATTTTTATCGGTGGTGATGACATTCACTGATATTCAGAATGAGATTTATAGATTCATAATAAACTCTATCCTACCTCATGTAAGATTTCTGATTGGTCCACGTGACCCTAAACAAATATTCATATACACCCTCACCGAGAGATGATAAATCCCGTATTCCCCGCTACATGAGTAAAGCGTACTTCCACGTCAATCAACCAAAGACACGTGATCAGGTCATAGGTGTTGTTCATTTCTGCATGTTTGTCTTTATAATAATACATTAAGACATTCGGTAAGATAAATTCGTTATAACATTCCGTCAAGGGTGACATAGGGATATATTATTCCCGCAAAAGGTTTTATGCAACGAGCGTTCCGTGTTTCGTTCGTTGCATAAAACCTTTCGCGGGAAAAAAATTATTCCTATATCAATCTTGACGGAATGTTATAACTTATATTATATGAAGTGTTGGGAAGTATCCATTATCCATGAATATTTACGAAATATCGGTGTGCTGAGCTTAGCAAATGACACTGTACACTGTTTACCTGTTATGTAACAAGACCGTTTAAATTCATTTTTGATAAACTTAATACTCATGATAATAATGATAAAATAATGATAAAAAAGTATACTCATATGAATTAAATGATAAATGTGGGAAACATACATCTTAAGTGTCTGTTGTGCACGGAAATATTGATTGTCGAAAACCGATGAACTAGGAATATGTTTCACTTTTGTATATATCTTTAACCGGAAACAAAGGATAAAGCATTCAGTGTTCAGCTACACCCTTCCTTATACACAGTTTAAACATAGCTCTTGCAGTAATCATAGCGACTGCAGTAAAGGCTTTTCAGGCTGTTTGCAAAATGTTCACAGTGCGGATATCAAAGTTCAAGCGTATCATACATTCAAACGTTGCATCGAATACTTCCGTCCTTTTTAAATTAGATTTATGGCCTGAATACGTACATATTTCCCAAGTAAAATATATTGTAATTCATCCAAAATGCGTGTCGTTAAAAATATCGAGAAATACTAGTATGCATTATTTGTGCGTTATGCATATTTACGAAATGTCGGTGTGCTTATCCAAGCAAACGACACTGAATACTGTATACCCTGTTAATGGAAGAAGAACGTTTTAATTCATTATTATTCATTAACAACCATATATATTCATGATTCAGTTGATTCAAATTGCTTCATCCATTTATTCTCACGAATACATAAAGCTCACAGTTTTTACACAATAGTAAATGGCGATTAAATACAAGTCCATAAGCTTTATCTTACTAAAAGTTCGTTTGAAATCGTTTATATATACAATCTTCAACGTAACAATTAAACATTTGAGCAATGTAGTCTGTTCTTAATCTGTAAATAAACTTATCACATCGCAATACACAGTATATCTCTAATTCTTATCCGCTTATGTTGTGATAACTTAAAATATCAGCATGACGTCACCACTCATACTTTTCCTCAGTGTCTGTTATGTGTCATAATAAACAGGACTATGCATAAATATAAACTGTTTAGAAAAATTCCATAAAACGTCGTCATAAAAGTCTCGCCTGCATGGCTCATCAGATCTTTTCACAATACATATTACATATTTCATATAATTTTCATATGATATATCAAAACACAAATAAATCACATTTATTTTCTGGAAGAAGATTTGAGGGTTTTCGCATAGTGAACTCTCCTCAGTGGCCATGATTTACAATCCCAATTGCCCATGTGGTCTGTAGAAAGAATCTGTCACAGCGAAACAACAGGCATACATTTTTAGGGGATGGCCTTTGCGCATTACAATAAATGACATCCAGTTGGTGTAGTCTAAACAGCAGATGTCAGCTTTCCACAGACATTAGTTCTTTAGGAGAAGATAAAGATAAAGGGTTTTTAACGTCAAAGATGGAAAGGCCACATGAATAAGGTGCCACAGAGTAATAAAATCTACATTTTATAACCTTTCTTGACCAATGTGTCTGTGCACAAGATTTCAGCCTTATATTGCCAGTTGTGCTGTAGAAAAGATGAAATAGGTTTTTAAGGTATGTACCCCACATGTGCCATAATCTCTCAATAATATGTAATCCACGTTAACCAATAAGTCTGTAAATAATATTTCAGATGACTAGGGCTTTTGGTTGAAGTTGAAAATAGATTTTGACAGCATGGCCACAGAGTAACCAAATCTATAATGTATAATCCCAAATTTACCAATGTGCCTGTATTTTATATTTTAGCATTCGAGGGCTTATTTTCCTGAAGTTGTAAGTGAAAAGGTTTCTAGGAAGATCCCAAGCCCTCATTTGAGACCTCGGTGGAACCAAATCTAAAACTTATAATCCCCATTGACCAATTTGTCTGTAAACAATATATCTGCCTTCCAGGGCTTTTTGTCATGGAGTTGTAGATGAAAAGCTTTTTGGGCAGAGCCCCAAAGGATCTCATTTGGGGCCACAGATTGAGTTACCAAATCTGCAATTTTTAATCCCGATTAGCTGAGTCACCTGTACACAAGATTTGAGTTCACTAGAGCCAATGTTTCTGGCGAAGTTGTCGAAAGAGTAACGGGCGCCAAACGCAATACCATGATGTCATAGGCAGATCGGGCCTTTCAGGCGTGGTAAACTATATATTATGCTTATTCGGGGAACTGTTTTTATTTTGTTTACAAAGAGCAACAGTTTTACTTTTAGGCTGTTTTTTGAGTAATTTCAGAAAGCTATTGACTTGCTTCAAGAATTTTCATTTCTGTATAAAAGTAATTTGAATCATGGAGTATAAAGACGGTTTACTCTAGCTAGCTGCCGTCGACAAGGATCGTCAAAGAAATTACACGGGTCGTGTCGTAAATTGTAGCATTTAAATGGTTGAGGAATAGAGAAGTCTCAATCATCAGGTGTTTCGAAACGTTATACAGACTGCTCTAAATATCTGA
This sequence comes from Phorcus lineatus, assembly GCA_921293015.1. Classification (NCBI taxonomy): domain Eukaryota; kingdom Metazoa; phylum Mollusca; class Gastropoda; order Trochida; family Trochidae; genus Phorcus; species Phorcus lineatus. The sequence continues at coordinate 3,732,399 of OV121084.1, forward strand.
CAAATACTATGCACTGTTGTATTGCAAATCACTGACCCGAGACGAGTGACGGTACCCGGCTAATCTGTGTACAGGTACGTACGGGACAGGTAACCCTTGGTGGTAGTGTCCTCACAGGTAATGCCTGTCATACGCGCGTGTGTCATATCTCTATTTAGGCGGTTACTCACTACTGTGACGAATTAACTAGTTATCGCTTACATGTATGTTTGATTTAAAGGTTGAAACAAAGGTACTAGAGTATATTTGTAACTGTTATGTACAGTATTAATGTTGAAGTCGTTTTCTTAAACATTAAGAAAACTAGGTATTTACTGATATGCTTTGTGTTAGCTGTTTCTTTAACTAAACAACCCTTACTAAGATTTACCTTTCAATAAGATTAAAAACTTACAATCACCAGGCGTTTATTTGAGGAAGGCCAAGAAATTGACTAACTAAAGTAACTTTTAAAGTTTACGGTCACATAAATAAAACAATAAAAGGAGAAAATGTTTTTCTCAAATTTATTTGAATAAAGATAATTTGAAAAAATACCCCCGAGTATTTACTTTCATCCTTTTAAAATTCATTGATGTTTGACTATTTTCAGAAGACAGTGACATAGAGTACGTTCATAAATGCAATGTGTAAGACTTTAAATTCAAATCATAAACACGAATTGTATATACAAATGTCAAACAAATGATAAGTCTTGTATTAAAGTCTACCAGCACCGTTATTAAATCTGATCTGTTTCGACTTTAGGCGTCCCAATTACATGACTACTGATTATATGACCTATCAATCTGATTCATCACTCTCAATAGATAGGTTTACTATTTACTATTATACGTTTGACAACATAAGCCTAGTTATGATAAAACCTAATCTCAATTTGAACTATAATACCATGACTATACTGAAGCACTGAACAACGAAATGGTGACTGTCGTCAACAGTCTGTACATCTCGATGAAATAACATCATTGACAAAGTTTGTCATATTTTAAGCAAATGATTTCTACTGCACGCCAATATTTAGTATATACAACAAATGCACAGATCATGCATATACCTCGATACTACTGACGATCCGCACGAAGGTACATGTACCTTGTAACTTATCATTTTTAACAAATTTGTACGTATTCATGTGATAAAGTTGATTCTTAAAAATCGGTATTATTTAATGCAATTTTGCATTAAATCCACACGATAGCAATGCACATACTGCATTTTTAAACGGGTTAAAATACAATATGGCTGTAATAAACAATATTTCATTTTCACACATTACAACTTCAGCCGTTTCCAATTGTCCATAATAAGTGATAGGAAAAGTGAAAGGAAGAGTGATATGAAGAGTGAAAGGAAGAGTGATATGAAGAGTGAAAGGAAGAGTGATATGAAGAGTGAAATGAAGTGAAAGGAAGAGTGATATGAAGACTGAAATTAAGTAAAAGGAAGAGTGAAAGGAAGAGTGATATGAAGAGTGAAATGAAAAGTGAAACAAAGAGTGAAATGAAGAGTGATATGAAGAGTGAAAGGAAGAGTGACAGGAAGAGTGAAATGAAGAGTGATATGAAGAGTTAAATGAAGAGTGAAATGAATAGTGATATGAAGAGTGAAATGAAGAGTGATATGAAGAGTGAAAGGAAGAGTGACAGGAAGAGTGAAATGAAGAGTGATTTGAAGAGTGATATGAAGAGTGAAATGAAGAGTGAAATGAAGAGTGGAAGAGTGACAGGAAGAGTGAAAGGAAGAGTGACAGGAAGAGTGAAAGGAAGAGTGATATGAAGAGTGAAATAAAGAGTGAAATGAAGAGTGACATGAAGAGTGATATGAAGAGTGAAAGAAAGAGTGATATGAAGAGTGAAAGGAAGAGTTAAATGAAGAGTGTTATGAAGAGTGGAAGAGTGACAGGAAGAGTAAAATGAAGTGTGACAGGAAGAGTGAAAGGAAGAGTGAAAGGAAGAGTGATATGAAGAGTGAAATAAAGAGTGAAATGAAGAGTGACATGAAGAGTGATATGAAGAGTGAAAGAAAGAGTGATATGAAGAGTGAAATTAAGTGAAAGGAAGAGTGAAATGAAGAGTGACATGAAGAGTGATATGAAGAGGGAAAGAAAGAGTGATATGAAGAGTGAAAGGAAGAGTTGAATGAAGAGTGTTATGAAGAGTGATATGAAGAGTGAAAGGAAAAGTGGAATTGAGAACACTGAACCCAGGAGTTTGAGAGAGAATCTTGTATGCTTCTGATACCAATGAAAATCAGTAGTGCAGATTTATCCAAGATAAAATGCCTGTTTAATGCGTATACTTCTGTTATAAGGACAAATGTCATTAATATTTTGGTCTATCTGAGAGGTATACAGCCAAAACCGCAAATAAGGCGTTACCCACATTGCCTTCTCTTCCTGAGCAGGTACCCAGTTTTATCATGATGAACGATAATGTTAATGTATCCTTTACCGAATAACCAATTATGCAGATTTTTTCATTTATTGCTTATCTCTAGCTGTCCTTCTGATATGAATACTTCATCATGCCAGCTGTGTCTCGTTATTTGTAGGGTACAAAGAGGCAATTCATGAAATAAGAAAGACATACATCGATGCTACTTGAATTTTCTATCACTTTGATGAAAGCTTTACAAAATATTTTATAATCTAATGCATAGACAGGACATTGGGATGATATGATAAAACGAATTGCATAAAAAGACCTGAAATTGTCGATAACAGAAATTTATGACGACCATACATGTACACTGACTCTGGGTTGTTGAATTTAAGTAATTTACTTCGATATCAGAAAGGATATATGTATGTATATATATTTATATCCACCTGAAAAAATAAGTCTATATGTAGGCGGACACTGTGATTTTCCTTGACTCAAACAGCGATTTTGTAACACGAGCGCCGATTGTGAGATCATCTCCCCTTGGATTCGAACCCAGGATGGGTATGAGTCAGACACTATACCGATTCAGCCAAAGAAATATCCTTTTAGACGGAATCAGTAGGAATGCTTTTGTGTAACCCTGTCGCAATTTCGTGTTATGGGTTGATGACAGTCTAGATGCCTTCACTTGGCGATAGTTATAAGCAGAGAGTTATCTATCACGTCCCGCCGCTTGCTGCAGGCTAATTGTGAGAATAACTTTTAATGGCGTCATGATACAGGGACCAGAGGCATACAGGAAGTTTAGAAATAGTTAAATAATATAATATCATAGTACATGTATTAAAAAAATGAAAATGTGTTAAATGGTTTAATATATCTCTTGTGTTCCCATGAGTGCTGTAAAGTTAAAGTTGCTTAAGAAAAATTTGGGGCAAATTTTGGTTTAGTAACATTATATATATATTGTATATTTATTCAACCTTAAATACTACTTACCTACAATTAACATATGTAACTAAACTAAAGTTGCAAAGAATATCTTATGAGCTAAAATAAGAATGTATTTGTTAAATGCAATAGATGTAGTTATTCAGAATTTCATAAGTTTATAATGTTTTAATTAAAGAATTAAGTGTCTAGGTTTAAACAAACGATCCACCGAAACACGTTCTTTACACCAATATAGCTGTCATGACGTCATAATACCGATATAGATGTTATGACGTCATGTGTTCCTGTTTAGACACGATTGAGAGGAAGTTGACACATGAAGGTTGTACTTTAAATCCGGTTTTCTTCAGAGGCCACAAGATTTGTCAAATTGCCAAAAACATACGTACTTCGGGCTGTATACCTAAATACCTTTTTAACATGCTAGTGTTTATTTTCACAGCCGACATAAAATCGGTCCACGATGAAAAAAACGTGTCTCAAAAATTTTTCCACATGTGTATCTTTATCTTGATAACACGTGATGAGGAAGTTGTATTTTAGCACATTATAAATGTATTGGTATGAGAGGAAGTTTATGTTCGTTTGATAATCTGATTTATACAGTTCGAAACAAAACGAAGGAGATAAATTTCCGAAACTGAATCGAGGCTCCATGCAGCGAAACGATGACGCCACACTCAGATTCAGATCTGATAGTTTGTATAATTTTTCTGTTAATCAAAATGTACAGGTAAAAAATAGTCTAACAATTAGACCCTGAAATGAAAAGAATACATCAGTTTAAAATGATTCAATAAAATGAAAAGGAGACTGGAATTTCTTCATTTTTAGAAATCAAGCTCGCAAGTCTTCTTATAGACTTGCTCAGGCTTCTACCTTATTTCAGGGTCTGGCTTACAAACTAAGTAAAAGAGTAATTGAGTATGGTACCCGTGAATTTTAGTGATTTTAGTTGAAATATATGTATAATAGTATAATCACCCAAAGAGCTGATAATTTGGAGATAGTGACAGATGACTATGAGCTGTATGATTATTTACAGTAGAGATAAAACTGGTGTCAGTAGCTCGCCCTGACTCAGACAGGTGTGTAATACAAGTCAACAAGGTGATGTCATAATCAGATTTGGGTATGACCTACTTATATCAAACACTCTAAGGTAACTACGATATGTGTATACAACTCTTATTTAGTTACCTGTAATCAACAGGTGGGAGAGAAAGGTATTACTCCTTCATTTATTATAATCGTGTATTTTACACGTTGAGTGAACGTAATAATGGAACGGATTTTATATAAGAGGGTTGTTGTTATATTTGAAATAAGAGTTACAAATAAGACTTACGATTAAAGAAAGGAATACATAGATTTTTAAGGATGTTCAAAGTGTAGGTGTTGGAACTGTAACGATTTGAGGTCGATTCCATAATGTAAAACGTTCCACGTATGTGTGTACTCTTGAGTGTTATAAAAGTAAAACAGATAACATGTAAATACAAAAACTGCATTTTAAACAATAAAATGATTACAATTTCTACATCAAACAACGTTTTGACAATCACTTTCTATCGTTTACGTAAAAACCATAACGTAAACGGTGTAAATAAATATAAAAACAAATTAAATCTTAACTCATAAGCAAGAAAATTAAGATGTAATCATGATGGATGTCATTTCCACTGTTAGAAATGGACTTCTTTTCACTTTATCAAATATAACTTATCTTTATTATTTTTCATTGTGAGATGTCATTTCATGTCTCATTTTGAAGAAGGGATGTCTTTTGGTTGAGCTCATTCCGTATAATAAAGCCATACCAGTGATAATGGACGACAAATATGTAGGATTTTGCAATTCAGCACATGACTGTTGCGTCGATCAGTGGCAGGTCTCCCGTGCTGTCCGAGTTGCGAAATCCTGTTACGTAGGTTTCTTATTGTACGGGTTGACACCGGAGGTCTCTACAACGAGCGATAAATGATATCTTGTTGGTCGTGTTTGAAGGAACGAGGCAATGGTATTCATGTGATTTTGACAGTAGTAAAAATATTGTTCTGTATGCATCGTATTATGTTTTATTTTGAAACAACATCTGTAAAAACATCGGCAAACTTCTATCAATTACACATTGATGTTCGTCGTTACATCAGCGATGTATGTTTCATTGTTTTTGTATTTGTATCACGAGGTGGTCTAATTCTGTTTACTTAAGCTATATTTGTTTAAATCACGAGGTACGAAGTATGTCATTCAAGTCCACGCATACCCAGGTTAGCCCGCCAATCGACATCACGTTAAAGGTCACGCATGCGCAGTGCATGTCAGCTTTACGTTGATGAGGTGTTCGTGGGCATTTTAATGCCGCTTTATATACCTGGCTGATACAGATACCGGTAACGTAATGCTAAACGTGGTTTATCTGACACCAACATATTCGTAAAAAATTAAAGTTTCAACTATTTTCATATTGTCAGTAAAAGACATGAAGAATTTAAAAATTAGTTTCACTAAGATAGCTATTGAGTCATTCTCGACTTCAATGTTTTAAAATACTCTTGGAGGTCTTCAGTATCCTATTTGCTGGTCGATATAACACTGCAGTATTCTCCATCGTCTGAACGACCAAGAAGTTGTTTAAAAGTAAAACATTCTTACAGTATGCATCACGCCGTTTATGTGCCATTCTGGTTCTAATTAATACTTTACATTGGAAAAGGAAAGAAAGTTAAAACACAATCTACACATGGAAATGTCTCTTAAGTCATGTCACACCAATAAATAAAGCGACAATGTTAACATAACAGAATAAGACAAAAACTAAGAAGCGCTTGTAAAATCTGAAACAATCAATTCCGTTGAACAGTATGTAACGTCGCAGACAATTATTATGGTCATAGAAACTACTCCATAAATTCAAATGCAGGAAATGTGTTTTTTCCAAAATTATTTAGTAACGCATTAACATCAATTGTCATCAACTGCTTAAACTTATTGAGGGGTGGAAATCATTTCATGAAGTTGTTGGAAAATGAACACAGTTAGATAAATTGGAATTCTATTTCTATCACAAGTATAAGACGGAGAGAACAAACCCGCTAGTCAAATCACACAACAAGAAAATTCAAAGATGGGAATAGTTATTTCCCTGCTTGGCAAACATAACATTGCCTGAATTGAATGCCATTGCTTGAATGGATGACGCATAGCGCTTTGCTTGGTGCCCCAAATTTGAGTCTACCTTTCCCTGCGAACAACTAAACGGACAGTGTATCATACATATTTACAAATTATGGAAAGTTATAAAACAGAGTCACAGATAGTAACTTTTTATTGGTAAGAAAGAAAAAACATATTCTCTTTCATGCTTGTTTGTAACATTTACATTATGTTTGTCAAAATGTCTAACTGTCTATATTGTTATAAAAAAATAGTGTTCTTATCAACCTATCTCAATTCTTATGAGAAGGGGGTAATAAAGGGGTGTGTGTTGAGGTGGTTTGGGTCCGCCGGTTGCAGATAATTAATCCTTTCTTGTAAACCTACAACTTCTTCATTATATACTTTAAAATTGATGTTAAGCAAACATCAAATTGCATGAGTAGTATGACGTTGAAATCATATTCGATATCCTAGTCGTGTCCTTTCAAGACAGCGCATATGCATTATAATTGCAAGACTATGACACTCACTCAACCAATGTATTAGCATTTTTGTATTATTGAGTCAAGTGAAGATTCACAGTCAGTCTAAATATATTTAGATCGACAGTTTTAATGATAGGTCATACTGTACTGTTGATCTAAATATGTTTAAAATTGGACGCCATTACACTCGAAACCAGATCATATAGGAAAATGGTCTGTCGTAAATTTGATTTCAGGTTTTGAGACGGTCCCCATGACAGTCGCTCTAGTCGGTAAATATAATTCTGAAGCGGCAATAAAATAACCTAGTTCTATCGACCCGCACAGTGGAATGTCAGTAATGTGTAAAGCGGTAAATATTGACACTGCTAAACTCGCTGATGACTGTCGCTTACGGGTTGTCACAGTCTGATTACCTATCTAGAGCTCGACCGCCACCAGAGGGCGTACATTTTACCGGATTGGTATAAGCTAAGCTCAGTATGAACCATACAGGGCGGTGACGTCAGCCGTGGTTGGTCGCACTGTACCGTTACATGTACTTTAAAGAGAGATCGTTGGACTGGTACAGGCCAATTAGAAATTATAATTTTTTTAGAATTCATAAGATGTTTGGGGATTGAACCTCTGAGAAAAAGTGAATGATGTGGATATTAAATCGAGACTAATTTTTCATGAGGGAAGCGGGGAAATAATGAATCGAAGACTGTAAGAAAGGCTATGGTGTAGTAAACAGATATAACTGAGAAGTAACTATACATAATCTCGGTCATCAGGCGCGTGGCCAAGTGATCACGTGCCCCCTGAAAGTTCTCAAGGCTAGATGCATACACGGGAGGTGTGAAGTGCACAACTATTAAACATGCACAAAAGTCTACCTCCGAACTTTAACCTCTATATATGCTACTCAGTATCGATGTATTTTGGTATGGTTTCTTGCAGGGGTTTCGGTCCATATATACCATTTGCGTCCGTATCACTTATAAACATTACACTACAGAAGGCCTACATTCACATGTCATATTGCTAACTGAATTGACCTATGAGCGGTGCTTTCCAAACTATCATACGCCAGTATTAGTACTAGTTAGCCTATCATCCTTACAGTTATAGAGATACGGTACCGTTATAAGCCTGTGATGTACATTTGTACATTGGTTTGATTTGGTTAACTAGGAAATATCAAATGTGATCGTCACTTGTGGTAATGAGAACGGACATATTCCACATATAAGATCAATAAAGTCTATTTACTCCAAAGTGATAAATAAGAGCTAGTAAGTCATAATCTATTTCAATAAACAAAATATCATCTTAAAATGTATCCAAATACAACATGATGTGTGACCTGACATGGTAATCAACATTTATTTCTTATATCGGGATTGACCTTATTTTCAGACTCTGTAATTACATCATCAGTTGGGAATCAGCTGACTCGCCGTCATTAACCACTGCTCTACATTCTGATTGGCTGGCGCGCTCCCAGGGTTCTTTGCGCGGGGTATTCGTACACGCTGTGAGCGCGTGATAGCCAGTACCGGTTTGTGGGCACACAACACATCTGCGTAGATCTACGTTTTACTTATGTCCTATAAATAGCCCTGACATGAGCAGTTACTATTAAGCCGGCTCTCGCTCGCTATGGGTTGTCGGTTTACATGATCAAACTGTCATTAATGCCTGAACACTGTCAATAACTTTCTGACCGAATTATCACTGTTTATTAGTTATCAGCCGGAGTGATGTGGTATGCCTTCTAATAGGCAATGAAAATAACCTAGCCGAATGCATTGTAATGACTAGGATTTTCAAAGGGATTATTGTGGCAGAATGTGTTGGTTTTTTGGACACTAAAAGAATGAAAACTAAAATAACATCCCCGTTTAAGTAAGTTGGATACAAAATATATCGAAGTATTCAGAAATAGCTAATTTTGTTGAAAAACATGTCCTGAATCTAAGTTCTTCATAAAAATGCTATGTTACCGAAGAATTTGTTTAATGAGTCGCCTCCCCTTAGTGCAACGGATGATGAAAACCTCACATTAAGAAAATATCTTTTTAAAATTAACTTTTAAAATAGTATTGATCAGTTTATGTCTTCTATAAGGCATTGCATTATAAAGACTCGTACAGCAAAAACACCTTCTAGACAATAGATAATTCACACATAAATCAGCTTACCGTATTTTCTCTAATAAGCGCCCGGGTGCTTAGTTTTTCAACACCCCTCGACCCTCCGGCGCTTATAAGAGACCCGTCGCTTATTTCTTCAATCGATATTTGATTCAAACTGAAGTATCAAGCAGCCATATACAAACTCATGATTGGACGAGAAAATCCTTTTAAATTACTCCATTTGATACAAATAAATATGATATTTTTCATTTGGTCAACTTAACAAAAATATAACCCGGCGCTTATTAGAGGCCCGGCGCTTATTCTATCAACTACCCTTTACCCCCCGGCGCATATAAGAGGCCCGACGCTTATAAGAGACCAGGCGCTTATTAGAGCATATGCGGTATTTGTTTAAAATGTTTATTCGTCTATCACAAAAATCAATTTCTCTTCTTAAGATTCTGTGAAAATGTTATAGTAAATTCACAAAAAATCTGATTGATTAAATGATATGTTACCAGAGGATAGCAGAGATATTCAAAATCAAGTTCTCTTTTACTCGAGACTGTTAGTGAAAAATAGACATAAAAGCACAAGATTTACATAACAAAGACGGACTGGATGCTCACAAACAAAATTATCCTATCACGTAAGAGTATATTTCTCGAGTTAAATGTTTTATGTGTCGTGAATGAGTGGGTGTACACCTCCGGAAGAAATTCCTTGACGCACCCCTAATATTGTTTTTTACTTATTTTATTCACCTGTTTCCTACAAATATTCATGCATTATATGTTTTTTTTACATAATATGTATTTTTATCCAAGAGCTGACAAGTAAAAAATACATTATCAGGTATACATGTAAACTTAACTTAATCAGCAACCCAGCAACCGGTGTATCATCAAGGTTTTATAGAAAGTGAAATGGAAAAACTGATTTGATTGCAATAGTTGTACTTGCCCGGCAGTAATCTTTACGTAACTTTCAAGAAGTTTTAGATAGAATACCATACCACACATATCCGAATGTCGTGAAAACAAAGTTTTAAACAGCCTAACTTGTGGTTCAAAATGATACTCACAAGCTTATACTGTGTAATCCTAATTATCGGAATTCGAAAGCCCGTTACAAATAAAGTTGCGCAGTTTAATTTTTAAACGAGGTTCAAACCTGTAAGTTTTTTTAAACTTGTATATTGTCAAATACACACAATAAAGGTAATTGAAACAATGATAAATGAGACATATCACAAGTACAATAACGCTATTTATACCCCCTGTCCACCCACTCATGTAGGCACACGTAAACTTGTCGTTTTGATTTATAATGCACTATACAAGATTCAAGTCGTTGCTGGATTTTACGCCGAGCTATTTTAAGCGTTGACTGCGACTATTTCAATCATAAACGTATGCCCTGTGCACATAACCTCTCGCTAAGCGCCAGTGAGATTCTAGATGTGTTGGTGAAATTTGTCCATGAATAGTTGATCGTGACGTGTCGCCTAACACAAATCTTGTTAAAAATGCTGCAGACAAAGCGAACAGTACAATGAAAACGTTTGCATTTATATGCATAATTGTGATAATATGTGATGTTCCTGTTTCGCATTTCCTTCTTCATTTAATATAGCCCCATGCTTTCCCCTATTGTTAAATATGATTCATGTTTGCTCGCTGTCTACATTGTATGATGTCACGACTATCAACGGGAAGCGGGTGGTTGGAATCAAAAATAGTTTGAATGTCATCTATCGTATATCTTGTATAGTTTTAATGTCATGTACATTGTGAAATCAATAATGGTGGGGTTTGTAACGTACCCGGCCTGATAATTTTGTTGACTTGTTTCTAAATATATCAAAATTGAATAAAACAGTCTTGTAAATCCAAGATATAAGTTCGGGATAAATATTTTTTTTTATAGAAGAAGAACTTTTAAACAAAATAGCATGTTTCTGTTAAATTAATACTTATACAAGATATGGCAGTTTTAAAATCGTAATGATGTGTGTCGTAAAATCGTAATTTAAAAAATCGTATGTTTTACAATGTCTTAAAAGACAGTCGCAAATATAGATCAATGGCAAACTCTACACCGGTGTAGTCCTCGATCAGGTCCACGTAACTTCATCAAAACTGTAAACAATTAATATCGATAAGCGCAATATTGATGTAGGTGTCTCAACTGTAACTTTATAATTGGCTTTATCATAAAGAATTCAGATTAAATACTACTTTCTATTCATCAGAAATTCTGTTCAACGTGAATAAGAAAATGTTGCAAACAGATGGTTTGCTCTTATTCATATGTTGTTAAAATTCAACAAAATATATTCTGAATGAAATATACAGGGAGAAACCGCTTGAGTGCTTTTTGAAAACAGTATTTTATTCCAGAATAAATTATATCTTCTTGAAATTTCGGAATGCGATAGTTGATAAATGGAGAACTTGCCACACTGGCCACTAATACACGTTTGATATGTTAGGAATAACTAATTATTAAAGTAATAAACGGGTGGGATTTATTATTTTTTAAATATAAAAATGTAGTTCTGTTATCTGTTTACTAACAAGGTGATGGTTTTTCGAACCGGAAAGTATGAAAAATGATTCGAGCTGTTTTCAAATCTAGCACTGGTTGAAATAGCGGGGTTAAATCATCATCAAACACATGGTATTGCAGTGACTATAGGTATGTATAAGGCGTCTTCAACTTTTGTTTCAGTGTTTTAAGTGCAAGACCTTAAGTCATTAAGTGAACAACAAAGCGTCCAGTGTGATGACTCACCTAAACAAACGACTCTTATCTACACGTCTGACAATGGGGGTGGATGTGTATATGTACATATGTAGGTATGTAGGTATGTGTGAGCCCATGAAGCCACTGATAGCGGGACCTTGAGTAGCCTTATCTGGACGCGGACAGTGTGTATGTGACGAAAGACACCTATACCTCTCAGGTAAATGCAGGTGTGATAGATTCACCTGGTAAAGAGGACAACCTGGTCGTAAGCAGGTGAAAAACTGTACCTGATAAGTAAAGATCTATCATCGTGTAATGTTGATAACTATGTATAGTGATCAATGTACACACTGTTCCGGATTATGTTGACTTTACAATGTTTACACAAACGAACAATTTCGGCCATATCTGGCATGTAAGATAAGAAATACACGCTAAATACACGATAAGAAATCTTCACTGTGATGGTTACTGCAATACGATCGTGTAATGATGAAATTAACAATTGTCGGCGGGCGTCATTGAATGTCTCAATAAGAAATGATAATTGTCGTAAATTCCTTGTTGGCTTACTTACACTATGATTTGTTGTTGTTGTTTATTTGGAACCATTTTAATACTCTGCTAAAGAAGGGTCACGAGATTCAAAATGATGTCAAGCAATTAAAAGAATAGCAGTAATAGCAGGTGGCGGATACCTTTCTTCTTGCTGTAATGGCGTTAGACTACTTTACATGACGTTTTTGAATTTTTTCGTGTGACCAAACACAGAGTTGTCATAACCTTTTCATGACAAAGCTCTACTGTTTTCTTTAAAACAGAAACTTGAATAATTCAAATTTTACAACAAAATCTAACAAGAAAATATTCCGATATTTTGTTCTATATAAAGCTATGTCCCCGAGATTAAAATTAAAACCACCAAATAATGTTTTTCTCATCAAGCAACGAAATATAATATTCCCTTTTCATATATTGTTTCCTTCTTATATGTTCACGCATAACTGAAAACTCAAGTCGACAATCAATGCCATCGAGGAAGAAAGTCCATCCCAACGAAACAATAACGTCTTGTTACAAGATGTTATTTTGATAGACATGTCATGTGACATCTATTTTATGGATTCGATATAATGTCGTGTTAAACGTTTTTATTCTCAACAATAAATGCTGACTGCAGTTTCTTCTTCCTGCTAGTGTCTGCTCAGGAATGTCTGTCAAGAACTGCAACTCTGCACGTATGCATGACGTAGTGACAACATAAAAAACTAAAAGTACTAAATTAATTTAAATAGCTAGAATGACTAAAACAACTAAAATAACAACTCGAAGTAACTAAAATAAGTTAAATAGGATAACATTGAAAAAGGAACGAAAAATTAACTAAAATAACTAAATGCTTGAAATAACTAAAAATAAATTAGAATGATATTGAACAATGAACTATGAGCTGCATTAACACGTACATCACCTTCCCGTTAGATCTTATTTGTGTTGATCATGAATATATATATAGAAGATGGAATGATATATATGTACCTACTTACTGAATTAGCACATTTTGTGTGAAACATTTGTACATCGATGTATAGTGAGTGAGTGAGTTATTGTTTAACGCCGCTTGGGCAATATTTCAGCCATTAGCGGCGACATCCATGTAAAGAAGAATAAACCAAAATCTCCAATTTTGATAATTGTACCGAATAGAATTACACATATCCATGTAGATAAACCGAAGTATTTCTACACATCTCATCAGTGTAATCAATAATATATAATTATATAGGTTTGCCTTAAGAAAGCTAAAACAAAGTACTGACTATTGTAAAAGAATATTCTAATACACCGCGATAATGTACTAAGTATAGTGAAATGTTTATGTGAATAAAGATTAAAAGTACGTATATTCTACAACGGAAATGAATTATATACATAAATATATATCTATTGATATAGAAAAATACATAAATACAGTATTACAGTACTGAATAAAGTAAAAGAATTGGTAAACACTGTGATATAAATGTGACAATAATTAGTCCATTAATGTCCTTAAATTTGGTGAAATAACTTCAGTTGATACCGGTACCTAGTGAAAGTTAGAAATTCAAATTTATCAAATTAATTTGATCACATTGAAATAACCACAACCTTAAAGGCACTAGTGCACGCTTTTACGGTTTAAATTGGCTATTTTAAGGTTTAAGAGGACTTATGCAATCACTTAAGCTTTCTATCGATGCAATGAAATACTTAAAATTCTTTACAATTGACCTGCAATCAACAATGAAAAAATTTAGAGAGCCGCTGTCGGCTTGGACATATAACAAATCTAAGGTTAGCTGTGCACAAAACGGATAAATTAAAGACATTTGAAAGCGGCTGAACACTTATTATGTGCAGCTGTTTAATTTACCTAAACTCTGAACTGAGAACAAATAATGGATTATGTTTTATGAAAGCAATGTTGTAAATAAACCGACTAAATAACACAGCTTTAGCATTGCTATTAGATTGACCAAAGCGGCTGCCGTTTCCGCTTTTTTGGTTATAAGCAAAATCTTAATATTTCCGATATCGTAGTTCATGCGGATTTATTGTAACGTAACATTAAATACTTCCGGTCTTTAAAAATCAACCTTACTACCTGAATACGTAAATATTCGTTAAATAACTTACGAGGTAGATTATTTGAGTGAGGTTCTTGAATAATATCGAGAAATATGCAGTATCTGTGCATTCGTTGTGTTAAAGAAATATTGGTGTGCACTAGTGCGTTTAAGTGGGCTCTTCTCTAACAGTGTCAACTGTTTCTGTTGCGAAACATTTAAGATTGCACAATGACGAAATATTCTTTATGTATGCACTCACTCACGTACGTTATGACCTATTTATAGAATCATTTGACATAACGTTGTACTGGAGAAGACAGAGACACGAACAACTCTGAAATGATAATATTGATACTCAGGATGTTGATAATAGAGAAGCAGATTGAACTTATTCATTAATCTGTATTGTTGAGTTTTTTCAATACCCACATGTATGGTACTATATCTTCTTGCCATAAGTGTATGTACTCAGCCTGCACTGATAGTAGATAATGGTAATATATACTAATGTATTCTAAGTATGTGTGTAAATAAATATGTATGTACATAACTGTTTTAGATACCAATGAAACATGTTGGAGTAATGTTGGCTATGTGTCATTTTTTGTCTTTGAATATATAATACTGTATACTTTGAGAAATGGTAATGGTAAATATACGATTATTTGAAGCATGTAACAAAGGTATTATGAAAAATCAAAGATATTCTTCATGCTGTACTGCTTAGAAATTATATTGGTGATAGTATCTACATATAACAAAACACGGCATCTTTATTCAGTAAAGTTATAAACTTATAGAACTGTATATCCTTCTGACAGAAATAACTCATTTTTGGATATACTATAATGTACATTATTTATCAATATAGCATTCTCTTTAATTGTCAAAACCAATTCCATTCCAGGATACACCAATCAAAATTTTATAAAACGATCACATTAATCATTAATAGCCTCTCTACCAATTTTCAATACACGTTACATTTTCCCTGAATAACTTTGATCACGTAGAAAGAAAACCGTCGAATTTTGAAATTATAAAAACAGATCCTAATATAATCTTGTCATTGGCTGTTTACTTCTATTAAGATACAATAGGACAATGTTCATATATTCTGTCTGACAATTCCATTATTATTTTTATACTAGATTACATAATACAAAATTATTTCTGACGTCAGAAAGCAACAATAATTCAGTTTAATCTGTGTTACGACCGTTATCACCAAAAATAAAAACCTCGAACGCACTGAATACCTTTCAGACGATACCTGGCTCTGTATCGTATTTCCTTTGAATTTACACATTCATTATCCTAAAACAAGTAGTAATATTGAGAGTAACATGAAGCATCCCATATACATCAAAAAATGAAATATGACGCTATGAAAACGTCAGAGCACTCTCAGTTATCAACTCACAAAATGAAAAAATATTTGAATTGTTTCTTGAAAGAAAAATGATTCATATTACGCAATCATGTCTGACGTTCACGTTGACTAGACGGAATTTTTTAAAAAGAAAATGATCATTTGCCTAAGCAACGTTATAATTTGATGAACTCTGTTTTGCTTTAAGAGTAATTATTACAGTGGATACTGAGCGAATTTCATCATTAGGAAACTGTTAGTAAAAGTTAATTATGTCTTTTGTTATCTGTGCTTTTGAAATGTCATTTTACTGTCACAAGTGACTTTTGTTCACATGCGGTTACTCAGGATATTATCGGATGACACGAAAGAACAACATTTCAACAAGAAATATTAACTATCATTTCTCAGTTAACTCAACTCGTTTTTGGACACAAATATACATTCGACAAATGTAAAACATTGTTTTAATGATTTTTTTTAACTGCTAGAAAATGATCAGAATTTCATTTAAAAAATAACATTTTTTCTGACTTTTTGATGTGACCATACAGAAAAGTCGTGAGCATTTGAAAGAAAGAAACAAAACATTGTATTAAGGTTGATATGTGTTTACATTAGACCACCGCCAACACTGTCTCTAAGTGACGTCATGGATATTACACACCGGAATTTCGGTATGTTTTCATGCACCACAGGAGTATGGACGGGTTTAGTTAAGAGTATATCAAATGCCCAACCGATAATCGCTGGTCACTTAACTTCGACAAATGGCTAATTCATCTGAGGAGTCAACATCGGAATTGGCTTACAATTTGAAGATTTTACAGTGTTTGTTAAACTCGTAAGGCCGGTCACCGATTGAACAATTCCCAGACCTTTCAAACTGAAGTAAGTGCCCGTTAGATACGGCGTTTTCTATTGTGATGACACACAAGATGCTCATTCCAAGAATTGAAGTAACACATTTTTATTACGAGAAAGACTTATAAAAAACATATCAAAACAAACGCCAGGAAAACCAAACTTTGGACCACTGCTTACTTTAGATTTCTGAAGTTCAAAGGTTATCATCTCACCTTTAACTTTCATTAACTAGTTTTGTTACGTAACGCGGATTTATCTTATTTAGAAGAAAAAGCAAAATTATATAGAAACTTTAAAAGGCATATGCAGTACATCATCACCATAGGCTGCAAATGAAAGCTAATTGCTTCAACCTACTCATACGTCGCTACAGTGCAGTTGATCTTCAATGGTTATCTTATAAAACAACTTTTATAAAGTTCGATTGCTAGTCTGCTTGTTTAACGACCCCCCGCGTTGATATAATGTGCAAGAAACCAGGTAAACGTAATCACTGTAATCTTGGATAATGAGTCTACAGCCATTAAGACCATTATACGGGGAGGTAATCGTTCTGCTTTAATTTCCCTCTGTGCCACGGTCTAGTACAACCCGTCTGATCACACGTATCTGTTACATGCAGTCCGTTGGTTCTAGCGACCGTCTACTGATGTGTCCTTTGTCACCTTTCGCTCATTATGTCTATTGTGACTAGATCAACGATGATAAATATTGCATGGGATTGCAATTGAAAATCAGTTTTCGTGACTCTGATCATGTTTATCTGAATATGAAATTCTACATTAAGTTTCTAATGCAATTTTAATCTTTGAAGTTCAACCATTATATGATGTAATCACTCAACTGAAAAGGCACCTACGCCTACGGTATATAACGCCCTTTCAACAATTGGATAAAAAGTTCTCATTTTTTTAGAATGTTTTTTAGTTTGTATGATAGCTATATGCTCTAAGAGAAATTTTCACTGTTTCAAATGATGCAGACACGAATTTGGGTGTTTGTCACAACTTGATACGTAAACAACCAGATGAGAAACAGTGAGATTTAAAAGTTTGGACTTTTATAGTTGGCTGGAAGACCTTTTTCATCACAAGCATGCAGATCCGTCCTATCACTAGTTTCCACTTTTTCTCAGATGGAAATACAGTTCTATAAATTCATAACTGTACTGAATAAAATGCGGTGATTTGTTGTTGAAATAAACATTAATGAAGGTTATAAAATTGAAATGATAAACAATAGAAAGTTAAGGAGCTACCCCATATTCATTATCAAGTATCAGGTATGGTCCTCAGATTTAAGGCTGAACTGAGGACACATAGCGCGTGATATGAGTGTACTGTATACGCTCCATGTTAGTCCTCTACATACAAAGATCTCTTCGCAATTATCTAAAATATTTCATAATTCGATCGTGTCAAGCCGTAGATGCATAACGTGTATGGTTGTCAATAATCTGATGAAATCATACTGTTGAAGAAAGAAAACGGAAAGAAAGTAAATTTGTTACACACGCTGTTAAGGAAATAATTATTTTATCTTAATTTCCATTCTCTTCCCACAGAGGTTGCCGATGTCATACAAATCCTGACGATTTTATCATTCGAGCAACCTCTGTAAGGTCAGACTGTAAGTGCTTTGTTTACTTAATCTGTAATTCAATTAAAACTCTTTAATCCAGTAAGGGTTTTTAAATGAAAACATCCACTCCCTTACACAGCATTTCCATTTCATTTAATTCTTATGAGAATGGAGGAAAAATGTAAATTCTTTTTTCCAGAACCCCAATCAGTTAGCAAATACGTTCTACCGTGAGAGCATATTTAAATGTTTTTATTAGAAATTGTTCTATAAATTAATATCCATAATTGACCAGCGTCTAAATATCATTATCTTCAGACAAAACAAAAGGTGTTTTCGTAAATTGAAATTGATTAATTTCAATGGGTTAGAAAAAGCTTCACGTTCTGTAACATCAAACGACAGTACGCTAGTCGATATCAAAACGTGAAGTTTGACCTCGTTCAGCTCGGAAATCTTGCATCAGAAAATCTAAATGAACTATGTTCGAGAAACATTTTCATTTCACAATGTTTAAACGTCCAATTGTTAATAGTATATATATGTTTCATTGTGCTGAATGGATATGCAACATGGGATATTATGTAACAATATTATCGTGTGAACGGTAGGCATATTCAATAGATGTATCCATGGAAGATTGTCTATGCTTTTGTTTCTGACATTAGTGTCAACTTTAACTAAGAAATAGGCGAATTTTCATGTAGATTAATTCTATATAACGTCGTTTGAATAGACATGAGTCTGACTATCAATCTGTTTGTAGAGGTACTATGGTACGAGAGTTCATCTCCTAGAAATATTGTCAGATCATCTCAACCGACAATCGATCTCACCAATGTCGTTCCGTGACGGATTCCGTCAATATTTCACACTTTAAACAAATAATTATGAATTATTTCATAATGAATTCATTGATTCAATTACGTGTTGTTCCATAAATAGTTCGGCCAGCCCAGTATTACCACACGTCACTGCTATATCGCTGGTTCAAGCCTAACTGAAGTTCACGATTTCATCACAAAGAGACATCTAGAATACATTTCACAACTGTCAAGGTCGCTTCCTTATGAATATTCATACATACTGTGCAAAAACTTGATGTGCGCCAATCTGATTGGTTGTACCTACTATCATGAATATGCATCAAGGGTCAAAGTTAGCGAGGTCACGCTGACGCAAGCGCACTGAATATATATACCGGTAACTGGACCAGCTGATCGTAAAAGCGGCGATAGTTTCCTCATTGTTAGGACGGTTGATACCGTGACAGTTCACTTCAAATCAGTCTGGAGTTGAATCCAGGGGATACTCCTCTGTTTAATCAACACTGAATCATGGTTCGGGTCGTGTGTCAGAATTTCCAGCGGCCGAGAAGTCGGCATAGCTCAGGCGAGTCGCCGTATTGTGTGGACACAGATCTTGCCCGGAGAACGGCTGAGGCTTTTGCCACTATGACCACATCGGAGACGCGCCGATCCGACTCGGACACGGAAACCTCGAGTGATGTGTATTGGGACTCGGATGGAACCCACGGGTGGGACCTGGCTACTAGCGACAGTGGGGCCGAACCTGGGAAAAACGAGGTAGGTTAGCTTGACCTCATTCACCGAGTTTCAGCTGTTGATCAGCTGTGAGCTCTGGCACGTACAGAGACGCATACTTGTTGATAAACGACACAATAAGCTATCTGTCACCTAGATTTCCCATTATTTGTATCATTCTCAACTATACGACCCGCCCCGACTTCAAGAAGTGCGGTTATGCAATTAGAAAGAGAGCGCATTCATGAATCGAATTGCGCAAAAAACTCTGCTGTCAGCACTCGAGCAGCTGATCAAGCGGCGACCCCGTGCTCGTACTGCGCAGGATTAGAAAGCGAAGGCAGGGGAGGTAACTCGCTGATCGATAGAGCTGGTCATTGAGCAGGGGTAATCTACAAGGTTTTGTGTTGTTTTCCAGAACGAGGTGTTGAAGAAACGCAAAGCAAGACGTAGGGAGCGGAACAAAGTATCGGCTCAGGCGTATCGGCAGCGGAGGAAGGAACAAGCTCTCTCGCAACAAAAGGTATTTATATTTTTGGGGAAATATTTAATAACTTATATTATTATATTACGTTAAGTTTGAAATCTGGTATAAAAACTCAAGAGTTTTCATATAATATATTGACATTAAGTGCTGTGAGTCAAACTCTTAATTCTGCAGGTGACCAGAGCTTTGCTTGTGACTTTTCCATTCTTATCAAGCAAGGTTTAAAAAGTTAACAGCTTATTGACCGTCACATTATCCAATTTGATTAGGTTCAAAGTAGGACTGCGTGATGTTGCGACAGCAGTTCATATTGATTGCTTTATGTCATACGCTTGTCTGAGTCAGGATCACATGCTGGTTGTGTTTTTCCTAGATTGTGAAAATAAGACCGAGGCGGACTTACTTCCGCATCGTTAATCAGGAGCTTATTTATATCCCAGTTTAAAGTCCAGAAGTCTGAAATGTTTTACTTACAATTTAAATTTAGACCAATTATACTTTAATTTTGAGCTGACAATGGTACATTTTTATTGTAGACGGGGTTCTCTTTTACACCGGTTACTTCTTAGGTTATTTCCGAACACTTTTGGGGTTCAAATGTTTCGAGACCAAGAGTAACCTAAATATCTTCAATTTGAGAATTCAAAACTTCAATTGTCAATGCTAACTAGATTTTTTTGTTAATAAAAAACACATACATCGGTGTCTTTGCAAGAAAAAGGTAAAAAGGAATTATATTTTAAACGACCCCTGCATCAAAATGCTTCTATATGAGTTTAGTAAGCTTTCAGAAATGACATTTGTCGTGATGGGAAACATATAATAGACAAACAGTATAGATACCATTATCATTATGCGAGTTTAAATATGTTTTTGGTAGAATCGATTGTATTTCAATCTTTGTTTCAAGTTGTTTAGTTGATAAGTAGAGGAAGTGACTTTAAAAGTTAAACCTAAACCGGTCCCTGGGGCTGGCAGACATTTATTTTACCGGTCATTGTAAAACTGTATCGGTCTATAACCGGTATTTTCCGGTTATTGGGAACACTTAGTCATGGTTTGTTTTGAAATGGAATATTAAGCTTAGATTTGCGAAAAACATTTTTATCAATTCCCAATAAATAGACTTGAACTATGTAACGATATGTAACGAGATCTAATGTGAGTTGTCTCCCCTTCAGATATTGACGCAGCTCGAGGAACACAAGAGGGAGCTGCTGGATCAGGTCCGACAACTCGAGCTTGAGAAGGTGCAAGTGGAGAAGTTCCTACGCTCCTGTTTCTCCGAGAACAAACCCCAGGAAGATTCACAGGTGGTTCCTGGATCCTGTTCTGCTAACTTGACCGCTGACCATCACAATAATAACTTTAACCACAACTCTCAACACGCACACATTATGGGCATGTCATGAATACCTCCGCCAGGTATCTAAAACTTCTGCTACCAGGTGCTTCCGCCCTGGTCACGTGATGGTCATGTGACGTTTAGTGTTGTCTCTCGATGCCATATCAGAAGAACATTCATGGATCTTTACCGACATGTAATGTATGTGACAAGCTGAACACTTCGGTGGTTGAATCTATCGTTTAGGAGATCGTGTTCTATTGACGCCTCTCCCAGTTGGAGACTATCAACTGTATCTCTGCCTGCATCTATCTCAATCGCCGCATCACGGAGGGAGCCAGAACGAAGGAATGTGTTGACGTAGGTTCAGACTTATATGAAGAAAACGTCATGAACGGTCGACTTTTGAATCAGATTTTAACCATGGGTTGACAAAGCCGAACTTTCTTGAGTTGAAAGAAGTTTGAACATTTACCGGATACACAGATTGGTCTTAGATGTGCCCGTATCCCTAGAAAAGGCCCTGCAACGAAAGATTCAGTGACTCTAAATGAGGCCGCAGCGGTCAGCGACCCTTGCGGTCAGGACCGATAACTCTACCTCTGCTATGTTGACACTGTAGTCCTCGCCTGATGCCTGTCCTGTGTACACGTTTGTGTGTGTACGTTGACAATCGTGACACACTGTTACAGTTCATATCTCACAGTTTAGCAAGCAGAAATCGTATTGATAATATTTGCACATGTATAATGTTTCATATTCACGATAATCCATTCTTTCATGATTTCTAATTTTACATTGTCATCTACACATCACCATGTATGTGAATTATCTCCCTTTGTAATACTTCATTTCCCCATCAGCCCTATTGGCTGGCTGGCCCTTGCTGGCAAACTTTTCACTTTAGTTTCCATTGTTTTATTTTCATATGCAACACATATGTATCATTTTGTTTAGCTTTTCCATTCAGTTGACTAATACTCTTTTTTTGATATTATTAGCGAGGTAAATCAAACAGCCCGAACTGTAAGGATAAGTTTGTAGACTTCAGTAATCATGTTTGTCGTAGTTAAGTTCTTGTACTGTAGTTTGAAGGAGGGCCGAGATTGTAAATGGTCTGTGTTGTGTTAATAATTTTGCCTGACCAAAAGTTGATACTTGTTGGAGACCAAAGTTGATGAACAGCTCCTGAATATGCTTATATTTGAACGGAATGTGTTACTCGATTTAGTAAAGATATATCTCTACTATTGAAAATGGCATTGCATCTGACAATTGTTAAAAGTTTCAAATATCTAAATTGTTTACTGAATATAGATGAAATATTACGAAAGTTTGCCCTTGAAGGCAAATACGGCACAAACAGAGCTTGGTACCGTTAGACGGAAGTTACCGTTATTGTATGAACATATGTATGTCTTTTCATATTCAAAGTCTTTCATATTTTTGTATAATAAATTTGTGTTTATTGCACAAATATTAACTCATGTTTTTGTTGTATGTAACCTTTGTACTATATTCAAAGACAAACAAATTTTGAGTTTTTGATTTTCAAAATTATGATATTGGTATATTAGCATGCGCAACTAAAATCATGTTTGGATAAAAAATTAAATTGCATCACTTTGACAGGAAAGTATTTAACTATTTTCGACCACTTCTTCAACTATAACAAGAGTTAACATCAGAAAATGAGCCAACTAGTGCTCCAGTCGAAGCTCTCAAGCTTCACCGTATAACCACAGCATCTTCGTGGGTTGTTTTACTGTCTTGATATTAGCAGAATGTAAACCTTCGCTTTCGGTCACTACACAAAAACTTGGTTGGAGTTCAACATAAAGCTTTACTTACAATTATTTCTTACAAGTCGCAAATACATTATTCAGATACAAACAAACTTTAACGATAAATGTTAATGATGTATCAAAGAATTGTCCTGAATATCTGAGATAAGAAGTCTGCATTTGAAAGTAACTGCAATGGCCTACGTCCGTCATTGCGAACTTTCTGGACGGCGAAATTGAATTAGGTTCATGCTCCTATCAACAATATGGAGTCAGGTTTCAATATAGAATATGTGTCTTCTTTTACTCTGACATTTACGGGTGAGAAATTTCAAGATTCTTCATTGTCTTAAAAAGGAAAACACGGTAGAGCATGAACGATTTTGCATTGAGGTGTAACGATACACACAGCGCATTTAGAACATGAGGTTTGGACACTACAATATATATATTATTACTACATGTGTGAGCAAATGTATTTGATTACATATGAATTTCTCTAATCATCGACATTTGTTGAATTTTAGACTGGAAGGATCAACATGACATGGTATGTTCGGCGTCCGTCGTCCGTAAAAGTTCCACATTTTCCAAACATCTCCAAAAATATTAAAGAAATCACCCCAAAAACCAATGGGCACAGGAGGCTGAAATTTTAAGAGTTATATTTTTGTGACAAGAAGACTCACATTTGGAACTTTGGTGTTGACCCTCCTTCAAATAAGCGTTGCAGGGTGTCCACCCTCAAATCTTATTTTGAAACCTGGAATGGTAGGAATCTCAAAGTTTCATGCATCATCTTTATAGGATGGAGATTAAGGTGTGTAAATTTCATTGTCAATATCGATTTCTTCCAAATTTTATGTAAATGAATAGTGGTGTAGATTGAACATATATAGAGTATTAAGAATCAAAGGCTGAATGTCTGAAAAGTTCATGTATTCAGTCGATAAGCACGGGTCTGAAAGTACATTAAACTGACGACGGTACTTCACAAACAAAATCGCAATCTACGTTAAAAACCCTATGATGGCGATGAAAAATGAATTGTTATAAGCACATAGACACAATAGTGATAAAACAATATCGGTACATTTGTACGCTTTAAAAAATCTGTCACGGTAATGATAAATATTTGATTTATGTGTACTCGAAAACGCCTAGTTTACAATCTTGCAGGGGCGAATATGAGGATAGAGGTGGTCCAGGGTTTTCCACAAACCCCCAATCACCCATTAAATCCCCCTCCCCCTTTCTATATATCCCTGGCTAAGCCAATGTTTTGTTCCCGAGTTCTCAAGAAACAAAACTCTCAAGCATCCGTTTACATTCTTTTAGAAATTCTTTAAAGCGACAGTTTCCTCGCCATTACCTCAAAAATGACATCATACGTGTACTTTTTATAGTAATGGACTTACTTCAATTCATGTATTTCCTTCATATTTTGATAAAGTGAAAGTATTAGAGGATATGTGCAGTTAATGTACCCTCTGAAAAGAGAGCAATTGTTCAAAGTATGAACTACGATTCAAAAGCGGATCGGAATGACTTTAGTAGTTGAAGTGATAAAGAATGGTGATTTACTTCTTGGATTTCGAAACCTAACCTCCACAGAATGAAGAACATGTAAATCTCAAAAGGTAAAAGTCGTCAGTCTTCAATTTTAAAGCGCTTCAATAAATATGTAATACGCAACACTTGATTACTGTTGCATCATGTATAAAAATGCCTGGGGTAACACAAATGATAACCTATGAGTTCCATATAAGTGCACATTGTGTAACACATTTGATTCTTTTAAAAGAAAGTGTAAATATTCATAAATTATCCAAAAAAAATGTCAGATAATAGAAATCTATTCAGACACATTACGTTTAATGAATAAGGTAGGTTTTTGTTAGATACTGGGGAAATGATCTTCGTCACGCTGAATTAGTCTACGTTACCAGGGTACTACATGTAAGTCTATTATGAAATCACAGAGATAGTCGCGCCCTGTGACTGTCGTTTAATTACTTAATTAGACAACAGTCATCAATCTTGGTTCTCTTTAAGCAAACCTAGAATACACACAGCAAGACCAAGAAGTTAAAAAAGAAAAGCGTTTCGGTATTAATAAAGTAATCAGTAGACTAAATCAAGTCTATCAAAGAGAGTGTGAGGTATTGTGGGAGCTTGTAGAGTCTGATGCAAGCTTGCATCACGCGGGGACACACAGCACTTGACGGGGAGACCTTGTGTAACCTTGGGTCTCCATTCTACTACAATCTACTAAGGTTCGAGCGTCCTATGTGAGAGCTGATCTTTCTGATGAAACAGGGAACGTTCGAGAAATAATCCGTTATTTTAAATGGAAATTTGTAATAATCGATTACATTGCATGATGACCATTGATTGTGGTTGCCATTCCAACCAATAACAAATGTTTGCAGTGTTCCAACAGTTTCATTACACGATTGAATGTGAACCATCGCTGTATCCTTTGTGTTTGATATTGAAAGGGGAGGGGAGGTAACTCTTGCAGTTACTCGCACTCTGCAAGCTGTTCTGTTTCATTTGAATATCAATCACGCAAGAATGATTTGAAAATGAAAGGCTGACATTCAAGCGCTACTGGACCAAGCTCGGGGTTCATATCATATGGGAATACTGAAAATAAACTAGAATCATATCCATTTCGACAACATGAATTATTTAAGCTTTAACACATATGTAGAAGGTCCTGCTTCGTTTCAATCTTACATAGCTGACAGTTTAATTATAACTGATATTTCAAAGCAGATATAGTTATACGAATAATTTACAACACATTTAATTTAATCATTTTATTTAATCGTCATTTTTATAAGTTTCATATCTGAAAGAGTGTGGAAGAGGGATTATTCGTCTTACAATAATCGAGTAGATTTATGATAATGAGAAAAATAAATGACTTAAATCGACGCAGCCCATACATCTATCTTTACACTAGATTAAGGCATTCTATGCAGCCGCTCGTAGTGAAACTTCATGCAAGAACCTTGATTAACGATTTTGTGAAAGTCGGTTACTATTCTTCAAATCTTAGCGTGAAAATATGTTGCGATTTATTTTCCTAATATTTAACTACAGATATTTGGAATTCAAATGTATGAGAAAAACAATATAAGAATCAATATATCAAAATTGTACCAAATCACTGAAATATTAGTGTATCTATACTGCGCTGTAATATAAAATATACTCGTACTAAAAACAAATACATCAATGGAAATAAGATAAGATAAGATAAGAAATAAGTATTATCAGCAGTAAGTATTGAGTGATTTGATTCATTTCGAAAATAGGATGTGATATCGAGTAACCGCTGTCCTTTGTGAAGCGATGTTAGGAGAATGACCACTAGTTAAATCAAATATTTTTCAGTTTTTCTTGCATGTGTAGGTCTAACTGTTTTTTTCGACACAAAAAGACACTCATCCAGACCCACAGACACACATAAAATCCAAAAAGACGCTAAGATTTTTTCAGCATATATAGAAAAGAAAACATACTTCCCATTTCTTTCCCAACAAACGCCAAGCCCATCTTAGTTTTCTCAGTATTTGGGGGAATATTTTTCTGTCCAAGACAAGCGATTTCGACATCAGATTTTGGTGCCGCAAAACGACCTGCAACGAGTTGAAGATTTGGTGTTACGTATACTGTTTGGTAAAGGAAACTGCGACTACTCCATAACAAATTTTAAAACATCCCGTTACCTTAGACGCAGACCAACAACAATCTACGACACTAGTTTGGTTGAAAAATGTAGTTTTATCTTGGTTTTCCAATATTTTCCCTTAGTTATTACTATCTCTCTCGATGCAGTTTTTGTATAGTGTCAAGATAAGTGACAAAAATCTCATTCAAACCATGTGACTAACCATGTAGGACCGGTGGGAGAATTCCATCGAGTTAAAAACATTATCGCCAAATGAAATGAAGTTGAACTTTTAATCATTAGATATTGCTACGTTTTTGCTTCATTTGATTTACTAGTTTACTAAGTAATAACTTTATTTTCAATTGCAAGGATTGAAAATTGCAATAAGCAAACACAATTTGGAACATTAGGAACACATTTTTGTGAAGCAATTAAAGGCACTATAGTGACGTATGGGGACATTTACATATAAGTTTTCCATCGATGCAATGAAATGCGCATAATGTTGAAATTACCCAGTATCCAACAGAAAAGTAAGGAGATGGAAGAAGTTACTGAGGAAATAAACAATTTGAAAAGTCAGTTATGCACAAAACGGGATATATGATAATTGTTGGAAACGGATAAACTATGAGTAGTAGTTGGCGCATTTTTTATGAAAAAGGATTAAATATTCTTAAGGTATATATGAAATTTCAATGTATATTGTAATCGTAAAAGCATTGCTGTTGCATCAATCATTATGGCTATTGTTATGGTCTATGTTTATATGTGGAATGTTTAATTTTGCCGATATCGTAGCTCTTACGGATTAAATGCGACGTTGCAATAAATAATTCTTGCCCTTGAGCATTAGCGTTCATATTATATTATGTGGGGGCGGGATAGCGCAGTGGTTAGCGCGTTCGGCTTCGGATCAGGAGGTCCGTGGTTCGAATACCGCCAGGGGCTCGGCAACTTTGTCTGCAGTAGAGAACTGTTCAACACCCAGTCAGGTTTGGGTGCAGTGCTACACTGAAATGCAGCGCAGTACCACCCAAGGTTCGCTAGTTCCAGCCGATGCTCGCACGTTTCACCGCAATGCATAGCCACAATAGTGTTGCGGGCTTTCTCCCTGCAATTATACTAGCAGCCGCGACATAAGTGAAATAATCTTGAAAGCGGCGTAAAACTCACCTCACCTATATTATGTGATAAATCAATCCGTCTAAAAATATCTTACCTGGTGGCTTTGACTTTATTTCGATTGAAAACTTTTCCCATTTTTTGTCTGAATACATGAACTGACAAGTACGTCATCCTCATCGGGAGAAAACTCATCAAATCCGTCGTTAGGAACTTGCGAAGTGCATATCAAGTCGTTATCATCAAGCAATGATTGAAGAGACATGTTACTGACGTCCTTCCCGTCCATCGTATCAGTGACATTTCACCTTCCTCAGAGGCCCGTGTGGTATACGATACGAGTCCCTTCACGTGTTGCATGTTTAAATACTACAAAGAATATGTCGATTTATAATCGTGATCTCCTCGTCGAATTAGAACGTTTATTACAAAATAGTCGGTAGCTTCTCAAAAAGCGTGGTATGGCTCATTGTAGAGCAAAACAAAATAGTTCACCATATTTTTCACTTAATCTACTCTTTCCGCCAAAATATGTATTATTTATAAGAATTGTTGTGGTGGTCGTGGTAAAATTTTTTTATACGACTCGTATTGTTCGTCTAGTCCACGACTAGCTCCGTCGTATAACCAACCCTGTCTTGGACTAGACGTACAATACGAGTCGTATAACTATTACATACCTACAGCGAGCGTCTTCTTGAAGCGTTAACGGGGATAACGGAAGAGCGCTTGAAGCGTACAACTCGAACTGTCCCGGTATGATAACGGCAGAGCTCTTGAAGCGTACAACTCGAACTGTCCCGGTATGATAACGGAAGAGCGCTTGAAGCGTACAACTCGAACTGTCCCGGTATGATAACAGAAGAGCGCTTGAAGCGTACAACTCGAACTGTCCCGGTATGATAGCAGAAGAGCGCTTGAAGCGTACAACTCGAACTGTCCCGGTATTTTTGATACAACTCGGAAACTCTAGTAGTATTACCAAAGAAGTAACAATGGCTCCTCGCACAGCTTGAGATTTCAGGTGCCGTTTCAAATATACATTTCAACATGTTTACTTGTTTTTTGAGTTGTAAGGATTGCCAGCACAAGATATACATTTATATCTAAACATGTATAAAAGTTATTAAACTCTTATTATTATAAAGTCAACAATTTATCACAGATAAAAATTATGTTGAATCAGTTTCACTATTTATCGACTTGTACATGTAGGTGGTTGCTTTCAGCGTATATCGTTATAGGTATGAAATATTAAAGGGTTCTTAACATATATGTATTGAACTGCTACGCTTGTAGGTGTGAAGTTTCTTGAATTAAAATAAACAATTGCACTTCTAATACCAAAAACACTTCTAAGCACCCCCCCCCCCCCCCCCCCCCCCCTCCCCCGCCCCCGATTAGGGATGTTTAGAAACAACCTATTCCGCATTAAGCTTTGCCTTTCACACATTTTTATAATTTATTCTCAAGTAAATTGATACATTTTATAATAGCTTTCGCAATTTGAAAACCAACAAAATATTTAAAGCTGTATACATAATTTCGGTCAATCTAACAAATGTTTATAAATAATTTCTAAAAAAAACCCCTTCAGTTTGTCTAATTATCTTTCTCAATTATAATAAAGATTTTCTATTGACATAAAGATTATATATTGTTTTAAATTGAACTCTACCCTCAATAACTGAAATAAAATCACAGGAACTCAATATCGTCAGTAAAACGTTAGAAAAAAGCAGATGAAAAAACTAAACCCCTCTATATAGAAGAGTATATTCTACTATATAGAGGGGTTTCGTTTTTTATTCTACTATAATAGAGGGGTTTAGTTTTTTCATCTGCTTTTTTCTAACGTTTTACTGACGATAACGAGTTACTGTGAATAAAATGTCCCGTACAAAATAATTTGTTAGTGAAGTATTATAGAAAGAGATGTGTTTTACAATGCGGCAAAGGTGGATATGAACAACCGCGGGGCCAGTAGAATTTTAGTTTTATACAGTTCAACAGATTTGACACTCTATTATGCAGTCTTTAGTCTGAGCATGCGCACATCAACCTCCACGCTGGAACTTTCTCCATCACCAAAGCCTCGGGAAACGCCTTGGCGAGATTGTACGAGACCCCGAAACGTTGGACCTACGTTTAGTGAATTATGTCATTTCTGTTTGATCGAGGTCAGGTCGTGACCTTTCAACAATCGAAAACTTAACAAAAAGTTTAGGCCACCGTACAACTATCATCTAAATTAGTTTTGTGTTGTATTTGCTAAGGTATTTCACATTTTAACTCAAAATACTGTGGTCCGGAAGCCATGACCATGCGAAATTGAAGGTTTCACCATGGCCGTTTGCTATGTATAGAAGAGGGGAATCCCCGTAAGTGTATAAATATAGTAACAAAAGTTGATGACAGCGGCAATTTCGCGCCGGCGCTTACCTCCCTTTGCTGCTGTCCCCGACAAGCCCAAACTTGCCTGGCGTTTACAAAGCGTTGAATAAGCAAGAGCCGGCATTTAGCTTGCTGACTACATAGGGCTTACAGCGGTACAGACACCCGTCGCTTGTTTTAGACATTTAAATTTATATCAGGTAAAGTTATAACATTGTCCTGATGCTCTTAGTTATACTTGTAACATTAGTTTCATTGTGCAATCTTAAGTAAAATTTGCTAAGTTAACTTTGACGTTTGGTTTGAATGTTTGTCAACACGGTCTCGCCATGTGACTGGTGTTGGGATTTAAATCTTTCACGATAGGCCAACTTTAGCATGTGAAGTTAAGTTTTCTATTGTACAGACACTGTTGTTATGATTTTCATGACTTTGAACTTGTTGATAGATCGGTGATCACTTGCATGAATTATTAATTGACTAATCAATCAATGACGTTTTCAACCACTAGTTGATAGATTCATGCTAATTGATTGATTCGCCGTTGCTTTGATAACCGGTAACTGTAGCTACAACATCGTCGACGGTAGTTCGCCCACGTGGTGAGCTGGTTGGGTTGTTGCCAATTTCCGACCTGTCTCGGTGTCAGCCATGTTTTATTTAGAAGCTCCTGGCAAACACGTGTTGTTGTTATTAACATTTAACTCATTAACACCTCACAACTCTAATGAACATATCAAGTGGTTCTCATTAAGACAACTTTCATAAGATGTTGTAAAATACAAGTCTTGATTGACACTTATTATAAAGTTTTCGATCCTTAATAGGACGTTTGTCCTAGGAGCCATTTGTGAATGATGTATCGCTATTTTTAACAGATTATGTCTACATTGCAAAACCGGAGTAAACCAAGATGCTCTGATCTTAATATCTATTCTAATTTTCACAAGGGATTAATTAGAGTGTTTTTGCATGAAATGGAACAACATTTAAGTGTATGCTTTCTTATATAGTGTCACTGAGTTGTCAATATAAAAAATGACGTGTATTTATTCATGTCTATGTTTATAATATAAATCGTGTCTGGGTAAAGATAGAACTTGGTGGAAAGTTCTGCACCCAGCACTAGACCATGCAAGAAGCAGAATTATGTCTTCATGCTGCCCGTTTCTTTATTTCAGCAACATGCAGCAAATGTTCACCAATATTCAGGATTCCTGTGCAGATATGGAAGTTTCCAATCTCATATCTCCATTCGGGAGCTCCATCGTGTCTCAAACTTCCAATATCGACCAGAGACTCGCTAAGGCGACGCTCCAAGTGCTAGAGACGGGCCGACTCACACCACTCATCAAGGAGGAGCTTAAATGTAAAATTCAGGCTCGGAGACATAGTCTAGGACAGGACGAAGTTAACGTGGAATTCAAAAAACCCAAATCCTATTTGGTAAGTATTTTCTTTCTTTGACAATTGTAAATTTTGAAGTAACGTGCTAGCCTATTAATGATGCAGTAGTCACGTGACTCAGTCGTCAGCTCTCTTAGCCCGCGGCATGGTCGCCAACATTTTCGTGAATCAACTAGTAGCTTACGTTATCAGTATCGTTACCTCTCGTGTGAAGAGGGGGTGAAACTCTTTTTGAGACTTTTTATTTTTCATTTTTAGTAACAAATAAAAAAACCCCCATCCATTATTGATATTGATATTTTCTTAATGTGTTGTGGTGAGAATATTGATATAAAGATATAAAATAGCCTAGGCCAACCTCTTGAAATAAAAAAAATGGCTTGTAAGTAAATTAGAAATAGTTCTGATTTCGAATTTCTTTTGAACTGACAGTCCTTTTTAATGTAAAAAAAATGTCACGCATGTCAATGTTACGAAAGTAGAATTCAGTTTCTTTGTGATAGAATATTTCTGTCATCTCCTGATCGGTACAACAGTATTGTGTGTGGCAGTGACGAGGTTAACAATCTATTTTGGTGACACCGTCAAATTATTTCCAAATAATGCGAAGTTTGCTATTATATATGAAAATAGAATAATCACTATGCTAAGGTATACATGCTTCAGACATTCAGTAACCTTGATTTTCAGTTGTAAATTCTCTTCACTAGTTAGTTCTAACCCGCAGGAATAGCAACTAACTGTGCCGGATAGACATTTAAATCATTCGCGAACATCGACATGTTACGTCAAGCCACTAATCATCTGTTAAATTGTAATTACTGATATTTGGATTTCGCTGTTTACGTAATATTTATCTTTTATTGTGATAAAATTCTTAGTTCTAAATCTAATTTAGTCGTTAGTCGAAAACCATAAACCGTTAATTAATTATCTTGAAACAAATTTATATATTCTGATGAATATATTACATTTAAAATTCCGGACACAGTAGTCTTACTTATATGTTTATTGATGTATTATTTGTTCTTACCATAATATATCAAAATGAATATATATGATTTTCATGAACAAAAACTACAACATCTGTTTTACTCTGAAACATTTAATGCCTATATAAATATATAACATATTACATATAAAGCACTTACTTACTTCAACTTGTCAATTTCAACTCACCCACAGCTTGCTGTCAAAAGTATTTTGCATATCTTAATAACATGTTGAATGCTGTCGAGCTGTTTTCAAAACTGACGTTCTTGTACAGGTTGAAAAATACAAAGGATTACAATCAAATTGAACACGAATATCAACCAAGGCATTAATTAATCGAAGTATTTTGAATATTCTAGTTCTTAGTGATTTGTATTGCGATTTATCATAAACTGAAATTAAATTTGTTTAGTACAAATAAATTTTTTGGAAGAGTTTGCTTCTAACATGAACCTACTATCACACAAAAGTGAACCTCACGATTGATATTATTTTTCTGTGTCTGAAGATTAAGATAGTTGCTGACCACGTTTTGCCAATTCTATTGTGTAACGTTCTCCACGTGTTTAAAAGGGTTGTTCTAAAATCAAAATGGCGGCTCTTGCCTGGTAGATATAATATTAGGGGTGGAAAATTATTTCATGGATTTTTTGCATCTCGACTGCAATCCTTGGTCAATATTTTAATGTTTTTCGAGAAGTATTTTTAAAATAATGTTCTCGCTCAAAATTATCATTTTAAAAATGTTATTATTTATGTTTTATATCGGAAGTATTGAATGTTAATTGTGGAGATTTGCTTTTAATAAATTTTGGCATTTTAGATTTAAGTTCTAAGGAAGTTATCGAAAGTTGACAACGTCAACTTCTTCCGTAAAGACGCATTTTTTACTTGGTTTTGAAAAAATATTTTAACTTGAAAAAAATGCGATGGAACTCAACTTCTTCTTAATGGAAAATTCCATAGAATTTCGTCATTACAAGTAGCCGAGAATGTACCCCTTCCAAGGTAGCCAGTTGGTTGATTGACATCACCCACACTGCTGCCCGCTTCACCCATTGGTCGGACTGGTCACTAGCCCCGCCCACATATATGAAACCGTTGTTACTTTTCTTCCAATAAAAGAACATCTCTTTGTCATTACTCTTATTTCTAGTTCAAGGTGTGTTGATAGTTTTCAGGACACGTATGAGTTGTCCTTAAATCTTTGTTATTGGCGTTCCTTCAGAGTACTGTCTTCAGATGAAATGCGTCTTTACCATCAAACATTAGAATATTAGCATTTCTTGGTGTTGATGATTTCTTGCTCATTTCGCACTGATGTAGTCTTGGATTTGTGATGTTTATAGTAAAATATCAAAAACAGACTTGGTAAACGAAATGAAATGTATGTAAAAATAATGTTACAATAAAATGGAACTAGCGCTGTAAGTATTTACATTTGTACAACTTTAAAGTGTCATGTGATATTCATCATGACGTCAAAAGGATATCAGTGCCATGATTCCATGATAGCACAAGACAGTTGATTAGAATTAAAGAATCTGAAGTGATGTATACGAAGAATACTTAAAGTTATGTGACCTTTCTATAAGGAGTCCCTTTGATAGAAATAGAACTTACTTTGAAGGCAAATGGTTACAATGAAATTAGAAGTTGTAGAATGTAGGGTGTGAATTAAAAGTAAACAAGCTTTTTTTTTATCGCTAACCGACTCTACTAATTAGTGTTTTCAAAGATGTAAAATTATTTTCGGAACATAGTATAGTAAACCAATGCTAATACAGTTTTGTTCCTTGAGAGGTCAAAGTTTGAGAAGACACATCCCTATGCCATTGCAAGGTGCCCCTTCTGTTCAGAATCGGTCAAGTGACCCTCTAAGATGATTACATTGGAACTGATGATCATTTGGATTTATTATAATAATGATAATATTCCATTAGTATGTACATGCAAAGGCATGGTCAAAGCACACAAATTCTTTCATTACCCTTAAGGAGTAATTCTGATCCAGTTGTTAAGCGCTTCGCGCAAATTTATAGGTGCATTCCTTCCCGTGTTAAGGTACCAAATGTACAGCAGGATAGATAGAGTACAATTTGGATAAAGTGTCTTACTCAGAGACACAAGACACAACAAGGCCTAGGTCACACATTTTTGGTGCCTCCAGGGGGATTCGAACCCTTGCCGTTGGCGTGAGAGGGTAGCGTGCGAACCAGTACACCACTGTGTTGATATTGTTTCAGTTGACGGCGGAGGAGAAAGAGAAGGTCAAGGTGCGGAAGGAGAGGAATAGACTCGCAGCGCAGCGCTTCCGTCAGAGGAGAAAACTCGCTTCCGGCAACCTGGAATCGGTAAGTTCTTTCTTTCTTATGGAGATAACCATGACATAATTTTGGTCTCGCGAATCATTAATACTTAGATTTGACGACAAGAGTATGTGATCACAAATAACATGATGTTTACAAAATGTACAAGTTCTATTTTCCTCAATAGTGTAAAGGAAGGAAGTGCTTCATTGAACAATTCATGCCCACTTATTGTGATAAATTGTAAATTAGCAAGCCATACCGTTCCATTGGTCTAATGTCAGCAGCAGATTGTAATGATAGTATTGAACTTCTATTAATGAAATAACCTAGTTTCCTTTTTTTCCATAACAAGCCCGCGACCTAACCCTTGTTTGCACTTTAATGCTAGGTTCAAGACGGCGAAATTGCTTGCAATATTCGGTACAGAGGAACCGGGAACACACTTTTCTCTATCAGACGTTCCTTAATAACATGAGTATCAATACGAGACAACTGTATTATCAAAAGGACCTCGAAGGGTCTCCAGACTATCTTTCTAACAAGAAGTCTGAGCGACTTTTATAGCCATAAATGTTCCATTACAGGAGGTTGAACGTCTTCAGGCAGCTAACTCCCGCCTCCAAGATGAGTTCGAGTCTCTCACAGTGGAGAAGAAACAGCTGCTGTTTGCATTGCAGCAGATTCGGGGTGTTGAACTCCCTGTACAAGTCCAGGACATCTCCGATAAAGAGGACTCTCCTAAACCTGGAACTTCCGGTTGAGCCAATTTCCGGTACTGAAGTTCAGTGTTAGGTGCATCAAAAGCGCTGGAGGTTTGGCCAAGTGAGGATGCGTGCGCAAATCAAGGCTTGATCAGATATGAAGGGAAGGATATTGAACTGTACAGTGACTTCTAGATTCCCTATAGCCCGTGTAGGTTAGTCATGATTACATTATAGCCGATGTATTTTGATTGTTTCCTTGCTTTGGCTATATTATTTGGAAAAGTTATCTCATGATTTGAGCTGTATATAAATGGTGTTGTGGTTGGCCTCACTCAGATATTTGCTGACAAATTGAGATTGTTAATCTGCCTTGTCAGATACGGGTAGCTGCATTTATTTCTCATCGCAAAAGAGTGCTCTCCATATTTTTTCAACAGCTAGCAAGTTATACCAATGATAAACAAGCGCAATTTGTTTTCTATTTCAACGTCACTTACAAAATTACCTCCCTTGAAATCTTCCTCCATTACAATACTAAGTCAAATCATATTTGTGATTTAAAAACACTTAATGGTTGAAATTTTCCCCATCGAAATCTTGTGATATGAATTTCTATCATTACGTTATATATTTGAAGAAAAAAACTTCTACCAACGAAAATATTGCGAGTAGATCGTTTAACCATTGAGAGATTCGGTCGATATGCAGAGTTATCTCCCTTCTTTCTTGGCATAGACCTGTGTTGTATTTGATAAGTCGCGAGGCAATGATTTCAGCCTGTGGCCGACTCATTGATTCAGTCGCTTATGAACTACAGTATGTTTCTTTTGATATTGTCATCTCTTTATTATACTACTAAGATTTTGACAGAACAAAACAGTTACATAAAGTAATGTAATGTAATGTTCACATTTAACTATCATTTATTGTTCCAATAAATTCTTGTTGGCTATCACCTAGTTCAGATAAACTAAACTTCAGTTCATGTGCGATGACTGCGCACCGAAGTTTTTACTCCGAAGCCTTTTTTATCTGTAGCAGCTTCCCGACGATTTTGATGAGGAAGGATTTTGTTTTAAGTCACTAAAAATGAAACTTCAAACTTTAATCGACCCATGGATAGAAGGATATAAACACTTTGACTACTTATCCACCCAGTTTTTCATCTTAGAAAATTTTCTTTTTTATTTAGTGGCAACATTTGCATTGCTAACCCCAACCCAAGATGGCGTCTGTCAATGTTGTCAAATACGAGTGGGGTAGCGGTCTTTTCAATGTTTCTGAAAAAAAGGAGAAAATTTTCTAAGAAGAGACAGCAGTTGGATATAATAGTCAAATGCTTTATCTTTCCATTCGTATGTCGATTGAAGTTAGATGTTTCGTTTTTATTGACTTTGACTTCAAAATCCTTCCCGGTCAGATCTGTGTAGGCTGCTAAAGATAAAAGAGGCTTTGGATCCTTGACGTCCACGGAGGGTGACGTCTAGCAAGCTGGACTAGCTATCATCCATCATTCATTTAACATTGACTTAAGACATTCCTGAAAAAAAATAAATCATCGGATCTTTAGAATATATTATATTTGTGCAATTATAGAACTTTATGGATTTGTATCGCCTAGTCAATTGAGTAGATTATTGTTAAAACCGTAAAACACACACCTAAACTTTGGTTTGCTTTTTGTCTTCATTCAGTATTTAGATGTCCGTTTACACTAGCCCAGATGCTTCTTTGAGAATTGAGAAAGTTTTTATATCCATGGTTCATTCCAGTCATCAGGCGTTTTTTCAATCAGAAGTATTTTCTGAGTTTGTTCTTATAATAGCAATCACTTGGTAAACTGCACCAATTTGTAACGCGATTCACGTAAACAAACTTCTCCTTCAAATATATCAAGAGGAAATAGTCCATTAATGTACACATAAACCATGTTTCAGCGCCTTCCCGTTCCAAATGCACAGATTTTCTTATGTATGTTATTATCATGTTTTGGGTAAAATAATAGTTAATGCCTGATTTTATTACAGTATTGTTTAGAAAGGTACACTCAAGGTATTGACTTATCTGCTCGTTTGTTATTTCTTCCAAGGGTACAGGGTGTAAGGAATATATATACACCAAACTGTTTGATATATTCTCTGTGAAAAGAGAAAATGCATACATGAATATATACCATTATGGCACTGTTTGAGAACACTTTTAGTTTTTGTTTGTAGTTTGATTCCAGATTATGTTTCATGTTTTTCAGATATATTTCATAGATATATAATCATGAGACGTGATTGTGGATATCGACTTCTTGTTTTATTCTGTAAAGTTTATAGTATATCCTTCAGTTATATCAAAGTTATTTGTTACGTTTTGTGATGGTTTCTGACAAAGGACACTATAATATTTGCCGAATAGTGAAACATTTTGCTAAGCCCAAACTCCTATTGATCAGTCTAAAGCGAATATGAAACTGCCTGTTTTTAAATAACTTTTCCTAGGCTTATATGTTATACAATAACTAAAACGAACTTTGTAGTTTATCATCAGAAATTATCCTTAAACAAAGTATTGTAAAACCCTAAGGATTCATTTTGGGTAGAAACCATTGTAAATCTTTCCTAAGTGCTTTGCAGTAAACACATATAAAAACGACCTGTGTTCACTTTTGTAATGTCATTTGTTTGATGATAAGGGTATAAACAATACCTTTGCTTTAAAGTACAACATATATTTGTCATCACTTGTGTTCATAGACGGTGAGTGCACTTACTTTTTTCTCGTCATGCTCGCTTTGATGTTTGATTTGATACAATTTTTTTTATTACTTGTATTCAGAGATCTTTTTAACAGGGGTGTTTTTATGAAACTTAGTTTGATGGTTTATTTCAATTTTCCTCTTATTCCTATTTTGTTAATTAAAATTGAAGTCTTAATTGTATTTGTTGAAACTGAGTTATAAATGTCATCAAAGGGGAATAACTCCACGAGTTTGTTATCATGTATAAATAACGATCTAACTGTTGGTTTAGATGTATCTCATTTACCTAGGTTGACTTGACACTAGGTGAAAGATTATTTGTTTTCGTTTTATTACAATTTGTTGTTTGTTTGCTTGAACAAAGCTTTTGTTTAGAATTTTGTTGTTTTGTTAACGAAAGAGAATGATATTGTTGGTGTCCTGGTGATGTTGAAGATGTGGCTGATGATGCTGATGATGATTATGATGTTTGCTTTGAGAGCTTTAATTTAGCGACAACGTGTGTTTGCTGATGTATAAATCAATTGTTGTATGTAGGTGAATTGTTGAACTGGATGATGGCATGTTTTATAGAAATAAACAAATATTTTCAAATTATTTTTGTTTTGATATTTTATGTTAATAGTTAACTTTTACCACGGGTATGATATTGCCAAGAATTAATACTTAAGACTTAATAAGATTTAGTTTTGTTTTAAGCGCCATTTAATCCAGTAGCTCAAAGTTGAAAATTAAATCTCAACTATTTAAAAGACTCGTTAATGAAACAAAGTCATTGTGAAGACCGAGGACTTACGAAGTTAAACATCTTAAAACTATTGCCAACCCACCACAACCTACTTTGTACACGTATCAATTAATCTTCTTTTATTGTCGTGGCGCGGCCCCTCCTTCCCAAAATGGGTATCTGTTTTACGAAGTAAACTCCTCACTCGAATGTTGATCAGTCCGTCTCAAACTTCACACATGCTTTCGAGATTTATCAGGGTTGTGCATCTCATCTTTTCGGCATGATGCAGTCGATATTTTTGGACTTAGAGCGGTTGACTCTTCAAGTTCAAATACACAGTGTCATTCTTGCGAAGCAACTCCGGATCCTCCCACAGTTTTGATCATTTTTTTAAAAACTTTACACATTCTTTGTATATATATCAGTGATGTGCATTTCCCCTTTTCGGTATGACGATATCAATATCTTCTGAGTAACGGCCCTTGACTTATAGCAGTCGACTTCAATTTCAGAATGAATAGCTTGTACACGTCTTACTAAAGTCATCGCCTCCCAAATGTTTTGCTCAATCTATCTGAAATTTGGAACGGACCTTTGGTATGCATCAGTGATGTGCCTTTAAAAATTAAGGTTGACTTTAATGATTTTTCCCGATAGCGAGATATGGCCCTTGAAATACAGAATATGAACGAAGAGTTTTGGAACTCCCGCTGTACTAAATAAAGACTTTCAAATGTATCCCCTTTTGTTAAATGCTCTTCTTCAAGGTCACCGGTCAAGATCAAGGTCACATACGAACCTTTTGTAAACCATGAAAGTGTTTTGTATCGTTTTTAATTCTCAATTGTTGCAAGCTTAACAAAGGTACAGAAAATAAGTCTTGCTGTACAAAAGGAGATGACTTTTTATTTCCATAATCCCTTGTCAGTTTAAAAACAATTTTATTTCACTTTCTTCTACTTATTTAAAAGATTATATTATTTTGTGAGAAAGGAAAACTAAACAGTTTGATTTTTAATCATATATTTGATAAAATGATAAGAAAAATATCCAAACCATAATGAACAAGAAATTATACATTCTTGCTTTATCCATCGGTTCCTAATAAACCTCGTCCAAACAGGAGTGAAAAGTCATATTGTAATGATTGTGAATGAATATTTGAACGTTGACCCATCATGAAAATTCGACAAACCCGTCATGAATGAATAATATAGATATCTGATACCAAGGTTTTCAGCTCAGTTGGAGGTTTGTTCTCTACACAGTGTTTACACTTCTCTCCTAAGTAATCGTGTAGAATCATTCACGTGTTACGTGTTATATCTATCACTTGTAACCACTCGTAGGTATTACACAATGCACACGTAACCTTCTCTACGTGTTACAACTTTCACGTGTAAACTCTTGTACGTGTTACATCATGCACGTGGATCATGTAAGCATAAAAGCTGACAAGTATAACCTAATGCACAAAGGTACATCATTATGACTGTACACGGATAACCACAAGTAAACGATCTGTAAGACGATAGATTGAATTACACGACAAAATGGTAGGTTGGCACAATCATAAAGACACGTCAGTTCAACCAGCGTAAATAGCCACGTTGTTTCGCTATTCGGTTTTCCGGTAGTTCGATTTGTTGAGGTTCAACGACGATGACGTCATGAGTTGACTCCCTGTGCAAGAGGACAGACCAAAAGATGGTTTTTGAGGACTTCTTGAAGACGGCCCCTCTCGTCGCGAATACGACCCAACTCGGTCCTTAATGCTGTATTTTCTGACGTCAAATTCTGGGTTTTCTGTCGTAAAAGAACATAACTTTTAATTAACATGACACATTTATTGGAATCGACATATTTAAGTTTCTGTCAGTTTTCAAAGTAAAGACCAATTTAATTTATTCCATTCATATTGATTTTGTATATCAAAATTAACTCTTTCAAGTATGTGCTATTCTTACCCTGAGTAGAAAGGTCACCGTGTCCTTCTGTTTCTTCCGGAACCTCTGAGCCGCCAGTCGGTTCTGTTCCCGTCTTACGATATTTCTCTCTTCATCGTCTAGTGTCGGCTGAAACAGAATTTAGAAAATGAAAGTTTTAAGGAAAAGATTTAATTTTCCCGAAGAAGAGACAAAATAGTTTCTATATTAATTCATTGACCTCATTTAGTGATACATATGGTTGATATGATAAACGTTTAAAATGAAAGGAATCTATACCCTGATTGAATAAATATTTATGTAAATCCAGCTGCTAAGTCCAAATGACCAAAAGAGTTGATGATTTTATCCTTGTTTTAATCCTTATATCTGTTTCCTAATCATACATAAAATGGACATCTTTATCTGTGCGATGAAAGGTCCAGTAATCATATTAAACTATTAAAAATGTAAAAAAATCTCTAAATTCCTTACAACTGATTGACTATGTTTGGATCAAAGACAGAAAACTAGCCTATATTTGACTAATCAACATGCAAACTTAAATGTCCAATCTCTTTGATAACAAATGAAACAACATGGGAAGCGCACTTGTTGTTTTTTCTCGGGCACGGTAAAGTCCACTTGTATCTCTTCCTTGCCCTCCACAAACCGCCGATTGAGGATGGAGCACTTGAGTTCCTCCTTGATGAGGGGGGTCAGGCTGCCCGTCTCCAGGGCTGCCAGGGTGGCCGCCATCATCTTCTCATCCTCCGGGAGGGGCAGAGTGGTCTCGCTCTCCACCACGGTGGGGATCATGGGGGAAACGGCCATCATGGGCAGGTTGTTCACCAGGGTCGCTTCTGTCTCCGTAGTGCGGGTGTTCTTCATGTCTGCAGAGGGAAATTAGAATGCAATCTCAGTAAAATGTACCATCTCTGTGAAGTAAAATATGAGAGAAATATCGAATCTGTCAGTGAAGTATTAAGTCCCTCAATGATTTACTCATTATTTTGTTGAAAACGTCGATATTTGTGAAAAAGACAATCTCTAAGCGTAATGTACAATCAAATGTAGTATTATGTACAATCCTTCAGTGGAACATAGTCCGTCTCAAGTAACGAGCACGACCGCTATCGATATAGAGTAAAATAAAATGAACATATGATATACCACATTTTTAACCCCTTGTAGTCTTTCAGCCAGAACCAAAGATAAGAAAATGAAGAAATTTTAGAATTTCTGAAGATGAAAAAAACTTCATTCTACTATTCATTGTATTTTTAAAAAATCAGATTTTAGATTTTTAGACGAATTTTTTAATTTATGAGTGTAATTATTAAACTCATCTCTTAGTGTAATTAGTGTAACGTCTGTGATGAACGCAGTATAAGTGAAAGGTTCTTAGTGAACTGTACAGGTCAGTGAAACACTTGCGGTATCAGTGAAATGTCATTGTGGTCCCAGCCGAATGGAATTTACATCTCAGTCAGTTGAACTCAGTCAAAAGTTAAACTGTGCGTCAGCAAAGGCCAGGCAAATATCAAAGATATCAGTAAAGGATAAGAACTTATGATCAAGCGTACTCACTCATTACGTGTACTTTGTCAACCTGATTGTTCACTCTCAACTGGGTGTGATAATACCTCAAGTAGACTGTCATCTACACCGGTAAGTTGTTTGCGCTTTAATCTCCACATTTATAGCAACACGTGGCTTTGACACTTCCTACTTCTCTTTTTAGATCAACAGTTTTGAGTCTGCGCAAAGCTCCTCCTGGTTTGAATAATGACTTTTCTCATTTCTTTAATATTTTTCTATCGGTTTGCTTTCAGAATCATGAACTGGGAAAACCCAACGATGGTTTGTTTTACACTGTTTCCCTGAATCTATAAATAGAGCGTATTTGCGACTTCAAGGGTATCAACATGGCTTTCCCACTAAATATAGCCATGAGCAATGCCTTGGGTTATGGCTAAAACGGAACCGTGAAAAAACGGCACCAAACTGCTTTGGCGAAAACGGAACCAAATTGGCGAAAACGGCACCGTTTTTTACTGGCGAAAACGGAACCATTGATGGCGAAAACGGAACTAAGGACAAGATTCATTATTTTATTCATTATAACAAATTTCATAGGGAATAATGTCGTTGATTTAATATATTTATTTATTTGATTATATTATATTATATTATATTATATTATATTATATTATATTATATTATATTATATTATATTATATTATATTATATTATATTATATTATAAAGTTACTTCATTTGTCGCTTTAAT
Source organism: Phorcus lineatus (assembly GCA_921293015.1). Classification (NCBI taxonomy): domain Eukaryota; kingdom Metazoa; phylum Mollusca; class Gastropoda; order Trochida; family Trochidae; genus Phorcus; species Phorcus lineatus. Next base: position 3,776,169 of record OV121084.1, read on the forward strand.
CTGTTGAAGATGCATGTACTGTATATTTAACGTCGCGTCTTTATTCCTGTTTAATTCCAAAGCAGTATGAAATAATGTGGTTCTATTAAGGACTCACGTGACCTGACCTTCGAGGTATTGTCTTTTTTTGCAATATTGGAGAGAGGGAATTATGTTATCTTTGTACCACATCAATACATTCAATTTATCATTGAAAAACACGAAGAATTTTATACAAATTTATATAAAATTTTACATGTTCATATTTATCTTTTTAGCTTGCGGAAGACAGACCGCAGACAGCAGGAGATTTTCACGCTCTGGCGTCAATACAGACGCGGGGATATAAGTGCGGCGGAACTCCTCACCAAAGCTGCAACACTACATGCTCCAGTTGAATAAACACAGACAGACAAGTTTCCCATGCATGACAACATGTTTTGTTATGTTTGCCCTGCGAACTGTTTTTGTACACATGCCATGAATTTTGTGCCACTGTGTTACTTCAATTTATGGGCACAGTTATGTAACGGGTTTAATCAACAACATTAATCCCAAAACAATATGTTTATGATAAATAAAAGAAATGAAAACATTTGGTTCCGTTTCATCTTGTCCATGGTTCCGTTTTCGCCATCAATGGTTCCGTTTTCGCCAGTAAAAAACGGTGCCGTTTTCGCCAAAGCAGTTTGGTGCCGTTTTTTCACGGTTCCGTTTTAGCTTGCACCCAATGCCTTGGTTACTCAACAAACAATCAACTAGAGGAATGACCTGTATGTAATGGTCAAACTTCCAAGCTAACTGGTCAATAAGTATTCTATGTCTTTGTAATTTATAGCCAAGGATTTAATGGATGACCAATTTTTCCGATTTTCATGCTGGCGGTGTTTACGGATGTTACAATTTTCAAGGATAAATCGTATGCGTAAAACGGCTAAACGTTGAAAATTTAGAAAAATACATTCCTGCTCGTTTCTCAAATTGATTCATGATTACATCCATTTTCTTTTCAACAATATGAATTATCATCACATTCCTCAGAAATGGTATTAGAATATCAGCAAACTAAAGTTTTTCCATTGAATATAATCATGTAATGCTCTCTTTATGAAATATGCTTACAGCTGGCATGATGATTTTATATTTTTGATCCTTGTCACACGTTGATCTTAAGATATACAACAATCTCTAAAAGTCTAATCCTGCTTCATGACTGTGTATATAAACGAGCCTTTAATACAGTCTAGGTCCATATTCAGCAAGTCTAGATTGACTGAATACACATATGAAATAAGGAACCCAATTAAAAAAATATTATGGATGAAGGAACATTTAATTATTAAAATTTTTCATAGACCAAATTTTGGTCTTCTAAAAGTCCTTTGCAACACAGATCACCTTTCATGAAATGATTTCAAAATATATTCGGTGTATATTTACGAAATCTACACGTCATATTCATAGTTAGTTACGGTCCTAAAATCATTTATATGCTACTAATTATAAATTTACTTGCATGTACTTGTATTATCTCCCGATTCCGCTTGAATGTTAAAATCAAATTATTGTGATACTTTATAACTCTGAAATATTTATAGTCATTATAATTAAATGCATACTGACCTATGGGAATATTATGGTGATTCTAAGCGGCATTCTCTCGGACTGATAAGAGGTTGAATGTGACGTACGCAGTACAGCCTCGGTGGTGTACAGTATTTATAGATTTACCATCATTCGAAGCACATGACGATATATCGTATCCTTTCATAACCTTATCCAGGAAGCTTTATTTTTGCACATTTTCATAACATGTACTTTCACCATTACAACGACTTTATTCTAAAAATCTTAAATTTATTTTGTGTTGAGAAAAAAAAAGGTATTTTGTCGAGTGAGTGAGTTAGATGACCTACAGCACGGTTTTTCGGTTTAAATTGGCTATTTTAAGACATAAAAGGACATAGGCACCTTTGCTTTCTATCGGTGCAGTGAAATACTTATAATTCCTTACAACTGACCTACAATCAACAATGTAAATGTTAAGACGACCGCTGTCTAAAATCTATGAACAGCTGTGTACAAATCGTATACAAAATGGAAAAAATATGGACAGTTGAAAACGGCTGAACTATTATTGTGTGAAGCTTTTGAATTTGCTAAATTTTGAACTGAGGACAGAGAATGAAAAAAAGTATTTTGAAGCAATCTATTAAATTCATTAACATAGTATTGTTAACGGATGAACCAAAATGGCTGCCGTTTTTGCTTTTCTGGTTGTATGCAAAATGTAAATGTTATGATTTCGTAGTTCGTGCGGTTTTAAAGCAACGTTACATTAAATATATACTTTCGGTCTTTTAGAATCAACATTATAACCTGAATACGTACATATTTTCTTAATAACATACGAGTACCTAAGTGCGTATCGTTAGTAATATCGAGAGATATGCAGTACATGTATCTGTGCACTCGTTGTGTTCACGAAATATTGGTGTGCGCCATTGTTGTGTCTTAAATGTTAAGCGAGACTTTGGCAGTATTTCAGTCATTAGCGGCGTAAATAGATTATTATTCATAGATATATGATTCTTGAAAAGATTTTGAACGAATTACTGTTTGGAGGAACATTTTGCGACGACGGGAATACGCATGATGATGATGATGATGATGATGATGATGATGATGATGAGAGAGAAATTGTTTCTCAAGAACGGGTTAGGTTCTATCGCACAGGACTGGGCATTTAGAGAAGTTATCTCTTGATTAATATCCATGTCACACCTCTCAATCTTTCTAAGTATTTTGTATCTGGCCTGATATAGACGTTTCTGATGGAAAAACAGTGAAGTGACTACTGGCCGAAATGTTTAGTTTGACAGGTTAATGACCGGGGAAGGAGCTCAGTTGGTTGAGCGTCCGCTCATCACCCTATTCGGAACCCGGCAGCGTCGTTTAAAAAGGCGTGAAACGATCGATGATGTTGCTTCCTTGCTTAAAGTGACACAGAGTATGTTTCATGAATGTTATATATGTGGCTTAAAATAGAGCCAAAATATTATTTGACCCTAGATAATTTCAAATCGTCCATCAAAAGTTGAATTTTTTCTCTTTAAAGCTAACAATATGACATTTCCTTGTTATCAACTGTAAATTTAAAACGGCTATATAAATTTGAAGAATTCAAAATTCAACGTATCATTTACGTGTATATGAGATAAATGACAAATATCAACCTATGTGTATCGACTATTTTCATGTCACTACGTTAACTGATAAACCTTGAGATTTTAATTTTCAGAAACAACCATTAATTCTCGATGAAATTACACTATCATTTACACTATCATTTTACCAAAACAACATACTCTGTGTCCCATTTAGGCTCAGCAATACATGCATAGATGATCGATTTAACTCGCACTGCCGATGAAAAGGGCTCAGAATGAATTCCAATGTGACAATTACTTTGTAACCATGACAATAAAGTAAATCATCTGATACGGTGGTAACGAGGAATCAAATATACAGTATACATACCCAACACTGAGCAGTTGACCACAGCTTTCCTAGTTCACAGTGGCACCCAACTGCAACAGACTTCTTTAAAGTAAATGATAAATATTTTAACTGAAGGTTCAAAACATCGTCGCTTATATACTGGATTCAGTTTGTAAGGATACAGGTCTGAACTATTGTAGCTCGCATGTAACTACAGGGGATTTTCATCTATATTCGCAAATGCGTCGGTCCCTAGTAGTTTGAATCAAAACATATTTGTCCTGTATCGGCTTTCAGATGCAAGTGTGAATGGGTATGAATGGACCTCTTCTCTTGGTAGCGTTGAATGAAACGTCTCACATTGACAATGGTTCCCAAGAAAGAAGTGGTTCACAGACCTAAACAAGACTACGCTTCGCTACGCGGAGGGGGAACCCCCTTGGTAGTTTCTATAATAATTACTTTCCTTAATCATTACGCTCACGATGCGCAATTCGGAAACATGCTTTGATATAAGTTTACCTTTGGGTTTAGTCATATAAACAGTAAACATACAGTAAAGGATATATATAATAACTAAAGCTTAATAACATAATGAATAATATACGAGAAGGGCGTGCGTGAAGTATCTGTTCTTCATATTTGACATTTCTATATGCTCACTAACTCAAACATAAAAGAATAATGTTTTTGGCGTTTATTTAAAAACCAGATCACGGTCATGTGACTGTTACTAAACGAGTGTGAACTTTTTAAATCATCCGAGCGAGGGTTTTTAAAAAAATGTGCTTGAGTTTCGTAAAAAGTTAGATTCTAATCAATTTATAATGCATAAAAATATTTTAAAAAGGGACTGCTTCCTGCTTGCAACGGCCCGTAACAGTGATGTCACGAACAATGGTTTTATTTTGTCACAGACGACGACATACGTCAACTGACTGATACAGGTACATATGGCAACATACTACCTCAAGCTCTCCTACCTGCTTCAGTAAAGATGGACACAAGTGACCATATACACCCAAGACTTATGTATGAGTCTATATGTATATACTCAGTAATCCATAGAAACTACAGGTAAATGTCTTGTTAAACTTGTCAAATCCTGTGACAAACTGAATACAAAGTGAACTTCATTGTAGTAGAAGATGCAAAACAGTGAGTCAAGAGAGATTGCAAGAAATCAAGGAACATACTGTTGAGGATTGTGATCTCCAAACCCTGCATGATGTCATTTGACAAGGATAGCCAGTTCAAATCTACAATGTACCGGAAGCAGGTGAGCCATACTTTCATGCACAGGACGAGCTCGCCATTCAAGGAGGATGAAGAACTATCATCACACATATTCTTCTGAAAGACGTGCTTTTCAAAATTCACATGTCACACATCGGCTCAAAAGGCTGTCTCCGAGAGAGCATCTACTGCACAGGAATGAATGGAATAGTGAACGATTACGTTTCAACGCTCTAACGACACCCAACAATCCAATTAACCAATGATTCCTCACAATGTCCCATACCTGCCATGAGCCAAAGTTGGTGCTTCTGAACTAATTGTGTTTGACAATCGTAACACTAAAACAGAGATAGGCCTTCATAGCAAGTACCGCGGGGAATATTCATATATAACTTTGTAAATTGTAAGACGATTGTTAAAATCATCCTAAGAATAAGAACAAGAATTTTTAACCATCAAATGTCTAATTCCGAAAAATTGCATAGTCGTTGTTTACAAAATAACAAATCATTACTATCAATCAAATTGTTTACGTTGATACTTGTATGACTAACATCAATGATCTATTTCACTAATATTAATAAAAGCATTATGCAATCGGTTTGACAAAACATAGATATAAGAAATTGATCCATTATAAAAACAGAAATTTGTAAAAACTACACAAGAAAATGCACGACTTTAGCAGTAATTCTCCTGTAAGTGTAAGATATGCGACAAATAGCACCATCAGCATCCCCACTCACCTCAAACACACCTTTTATTCATGAAAATTAGATATCCCACACTTCCTCTATCGTCACAAACCAGCCAGTTTTACTGAAAGGTATTGAGTCATCCTTTAAACCCCTTTATGATAGCAATGTGGGGTACATTACCTCTCTTTATTCATTATGGTGCAAGCAATCTACAAACATTTTGAAAATTAAACGAAGGCGGGATCTTTTCTTTTTTTAAAATCGAGAATATTTTTCTGAATCGAAAGCGATTGTTATAAAGGACTCAAATCTTTTCTAATTTCTAAGCGCGTAATGCGCTTGAATCGTCGAATAAGATTATAATCTTCATACACATCAATTTGAAAAAAAAAGAAGTAAATCGTAACTAGTAAAAATAAACCTATAACGTAATGAAATATGATTGCCGCTTTCAAAGTAGGCAATAACACATGCACTTAAAATTCTTAAATTTCGAAATTTCGAAGTTCTGCTATTGATTATATCCCAAAATGAAAGTTTTCTTCTGGATCAGATACGTAGGTTTGAAATATTATAGTTGAGTGCACTAATTGCATAGTTTTGTTTTGCTCCTTATTCTAAATTCAAAATATCAGTTTTAAGAATGTTAAGAAGCGTATGTCAGTACCACTCAAAATGGGGGCGGGATAACGAATCCCGCCTGGGGCTCGGCAACTTTGTCTGCAGTAGAAAACTGTTCTACTATTCTACACGCAGTAAGGTTTGGGTACAATGGTACACTGAATTTCAGCGCAGTACCACCCATGGTTCGCTAGTTACAGCCGATGCTAGCAGGTTTCACCGCAATGCATAGTCACTATGGTGTTGCGGGCTTTCCCCCTGCAATAATACTAGCAGCCGCGATATAAGTGCAAGCGGCGTTAAACTCCAATTCACTCATTCACTCACTACAATAAAAAACAGATAATCATTTAATAATCATTATGAACATACATGTTATCGCCTTCATTATATTTTTCATGTCAGCTTATATGGTTTTCAATTATTTGAGACCAGTGAGAGTTCGAGTAAAAAATTTAAAGTTTAGACATGCAAAAAAGGAGACCAATATAACGTTCATTTTTACGTAACCTTGGACATCTTGACCGCGGTCACGTGCATTTTCAAAGGGACATCACTCTAAACCGACTGGTATCACGAAAGTTTGAATCAATAAAAGAAGAATTGATGAATTATATGTGAGAATCATTTTTTCAAATTGTATGTTTTTATATCTTTTATTTTTCATCAACGGATATTCAAGAGGTAAAAGATCGAAGAAGTTCAGGGGAGAAAGTGCAAGTGAGGATAGCTCTGGGGATAGTATTTCCCCGGCGAATGGAAGGCAGATGCAAGAAATCAAGCCATTTAAAAAAAAACTATAATATATGAACATATGTGTAATATACGATACGATTTGATAAATAATAAACAAAATAGATAATGTTTGAGTTCGTCGTGAACAAATTGATTAACTTAAGGGTGTTGAAGTTTCTAGGTTAATGAAAGATATCTGTTTCTCTGTTTTTAGGGGAAATGTCATTTCTCCTTTTCTTATCGCCACAATTAAAAAACCCATAATATCATAATCACCATAACAATAAAATATCTGTATGAAAATGTTTATGAATTTTCATTGTTAAATGCTTTTGAATTCAATAAATATTTCTTGATTTATATTTGAAAAATTCTTGACATTGAAAATTCATTTAAACTGCTTATTATTATCTTCTACTTTAAACGCACTAGTGCACTCCAATATTTCGTAAACACAACGAATGCACAGGTACTGCATATCTCTCGATATTACTCACTATCCTAACTCAAGTTATCTACTTCGTAAGTTATTTAACAAGATTTATGTATTCAGGTAGTAAAGTGGATTTTTAAAGGCCGGAAGTATTTAATGTTACGTTACATTAAATCCGCATGAACTACGATATCGGAAATATTACTATTTTCTCATAAAACTGAGAAAAAACAGAAAAGCGGAAAAGGCAGCAGCTATGGTCAATCTAATAACAATGCTAATACTCTGTTATTAAATCGGTTAATTTACAATGTCCAAACCGACATCGGCTGTCTTAACGTTGTCATTGTTGATTGCAGGTAAATTGTTAAGAATGTTTAGTATTTCATTGCATATATAGAAAGTTAAAGTGAATGCACAAGTCCTCGTAAACCTTAAAATAGCCAATTGAACCGTAAAAGCGTGCACTAGTGCCTTTAAGTAATACAACATAAGTTGTATAACCTGACGTGTATGGTCAATAGATCTTTACAGGAGGGCGTGAAGATGGAGTTGTTACTCCACTCCTGAAGAAGAAAAGTTTAGATCAGGAACTTTTGAAAAAATATAGACCCATTACAAACTTACTATTCACCTCAAAACTGATAGAGCGTGTGGTTACAGCCAGACTCAAGGAACACATGTCCCTAAACGGTTGCTTCGAAGTAATGCAATCCGCATACCGGAACTTTCATTCAACGGAGACTGCACTTGTGAAAATACATAATGACATACTGAAAGCAGTAGACAACGATGGTACTGCAGTACTGGTGCTACTTGATCTGAGCAGTGCCTTCGATACAATTGATCATGACATTCTGCTGTCCACACTTGAGACCAGGATGGCTATCACAGGAATTGCTCTACAGTGGTTTAAGTCCTACATATCTGGTAGGCATCAATCCGTGATCATCGACGGCCATATCTCCAGTCCCTAAGATCTTGCATACGGGGTACCTCAAGGATCGGTTCTTGGACCTTTATTGTTTACCATTTACACATCTCCTCTTGGTGATCTTGTCAGGTCTTTCAATATTAGACTACATTTGTACGCTGACGACACTCAGTTGTACTTGTCATCTAAACCACTGGTGTCTTCATCGGCCAAGTCTTCATTTCTTGCTATTGAAGAGTGTGTTATCTGCATCAAGCACTGGATGTCATCACATTACCTGAAACTGAATGACGATAAAACAGAACTTATAGTTTTCCATCCAAAGCGTCTTAACACCAGCATTTCTCTTCAGAATTTCAGCATTGGTCAATGTCAGATTCAGCCAAAATCTGAGGTTCGCAACTTGGGAGTTGTCTTTGATACATCACTGTCCATGGAACCACTGATCAACAATATCTGCAGGAATGCATACTTCCATATTCGCAACATCGGCATGATTCGACGATTCCTGGATGCCAAGAATACGGTATCTTTAATTCACTCTTTTGTAACATCTCGTCTGGATTATTGCAATGCACTTCTGATGGTGTCCCGAACAATCAGATACAGAAGCTCCAGAAAGTGCAGAATACTGCAGCAAGAGTGATCTCCCAGTCCAGGAAATCTGACCACATCACACCCACTCTATTTTCACTCCACTGGCTTCCTATACAATACCGGTTACAGTATAAAACTCTGCTCCTTGTCTTCAAAAGCATCCATGGTTTAGCTCCAAAGTACCTAAGTGATTTGTTCCAATCCAATGCTCCTGCACGTTCCCTCCGATCTAGTGACCTGTGTCTGTTGGTAACCCCAGTGACTAAGACTAAAACTTATGGTGATAGGTCCATCGAAACTGCTGGACCTAATCTCTGGAACAATCTTCCATATCACATCAGAACAATTCAAGATCTAAGTACCTTCAAATCTGATTAAAAACTTGTCTCTTCTCTGAAGCCTTTGAACATTTCCTGTCAGCAACATCTTAGAGCTCAAGCACCTTTGAGCATATTATGGATATTGGCGCTATACAAGTATTTGGATGATGATGATGATAAGTTATAAACATTGTTAATAAACTATATCATTTTACATACCTTAGTATAATAAGAATACGTTCTCCTATTTTCGTCAAAATTGTAGATTATTGTTGAAGATAAGTGAATTCTAAACAATTTAGATTTCTAAAAAACTACAAAGAAAATAAATTGACAAGTGAAATTAGGAGAGTTTATAGTGATTTTAATAATAATTTACAAACAAGTAATATAAGCCATGAATAATACCTTATTAATATCGATATGATGTCTTTAGTAGATCTCTTACTTCTGTGCAACTGAACTGAAGCAGAAAATTCGTTCAGGCAAACATCGCAAAGTCAAATTCGTACTTATTATAGATCTGTTATCGAAAAATAGGAAACATCATGATTGTATGAGGCCTTTTTATACTGCGCGGCTGATCAGTGATCTATTGATATGAAACATATGACAGCCTTATAAAAACAGCACGGGGTCAGCTCAATATTTTGCCAGTAAAGCTGTAAATCCAGAGGAACAAAAAAGTTCTATATGTTTATTCCCTGATAATTATATGAGATATTTGTAATCAAATTAAAACTAAAAACATACAAATGCAGTCGCTTAACATCCCTTCAGTGTAAAATCTATGACAAGTAAGAAAATATAATTTTTACAGTTAACGATGCAATGATTGAATGTGTTTATCATGTACATGCTTAAATTCCTTTAAAATATCAAATCTTAAGTCAATGGACTTATTGTCATAAATTCAAATCAGAGATTCTCTCACAACACCTTACCAAACCGTCATAGTATGCAAGCTACAAAAAAACTCCTAGCGCAAGGCACCAAACTCGCTGGTTGAAAATATGTCTCTTTTTGCGTCCTTTATATTAAGTTGACTTGGATACCCCTATCTTTGTGATTTGCTTTCAAACTAATATTCTCACTACTCGTCATTGACCCTGTGTCCCCTACAGTAGTAGAAGAGAAAATAAGCGAATTGGCGTCATTGCAGAGAGGAATGATATGATCTTTGGCGTATGCGGAAGTGACGTCATCTGTGTATAGACTTGTCCTATTTGTAGGGTTGGCAGGACCCCATGTGGCTGTTGGCTTGAGGGATTCTCTCTGTAAGTAGAATAGATCAGTAAATCGGTATGGAAAATTAATATCAATTTTAATTTATTCGAAACTATTTTATTTATATGAGAACTTCAAATTGTATAGGCGTTTTAAAATTCTTAGTAAATGACGTTTTGCTCCAACATCTCATTTATGAATTTATGTATGTTTACTGACCGAGTATATCTTATTCTCATTTATGCACATTTTGTATGCACGATGCATTTCTAATCAGCATATAACGTTGTCACTCAACGTGATCAAATTTCATCTCGGCAAATCACACAATGCCACTCGACATTACATTGCCATTAAGAATGATAAGGATGTCTATCGGCATTATCACATATTACCGTTAGGCTAGCTGTTGTCCTTGAGCTGACCAAGGCAATGCACCCTTGGTTAGCAATTTAGTAATGATCACACAAACTTAAGATTAGTAAATTGAGGTAACACAATGCTATTGATAACGATCAACTTCTATGCACTAATTGTAATATGAAGGTAATAGAAGATGATTTTATTTTTTATTAGTCTGCCCTTATTATAGGTATTTACGGGGAAAACTTATTCCTCCATACTATTTCATATTCCCTTCAAAGCAAAAATTGTACCAGTTTTTATATTCTAGCAACCCTGAGCGATATTAAAAATCTGTCCATTTAAAAAAAAAGAAAACTGCAAATATAATTTATGTAAACTTGACATGCGTTGATTTGGAGCTGTATTTCCATGTGCTTTTGGCCATGAGTCCTTTTCACGGAATAAACTTGTCAAAAACTAAACTAATAGTAAAGATCTTCACATGCAAAAGAGTAACTACGTAAAAAAGTTGGTCGCCATTACGTGTTTGTCAACAGAAATCTGTAAATCTAAAGTTCTGCACCAAAGTCTGCGTGCTTTATCTTTGAATTCGAGACAACAGAAAAATAATGACAAAGGGATAGCTTACATGTGTAGAATACATGAATAGAAAAAAGACCTACAAAGACCACTCACAAGGCCGAGTCTGTATGCCTGGACAGCTGCAGTGATGAAGATGACCATTACAGGCAGGATGACCGTCGTCCAGCCCAGTCCCTGAGCCCAGTTCTCGAACACGTAACCGTTGTAGTCGGCAGGTGCGCTCTGGACAATGCTGATTATGATGATGAACTGTGAAGATCATGGAAGTGTTATGGCAAGAATTACTAGTTTTGTCTTACATTTGTGATGAATAATCCTATATATATTTGCGCTACAAAGTGTTCGTTTCATGATTAAATCATAACCTTTTGAATTTCACTCGAAACGAGAAATGTGACTTAACAGTAAATAAAGTTTATTTTAAGCTGATTTAAGAAACATTTTTAGCGTCTGTAAGTACTTTTACTCCTTATAGAAATGAATGATTAAACAAGTATTTGTATGTTAAACAGGGGGGCAATGGGGCGACTCACCAAAATGACAAGAGGCGTGAGAAAGGACCACATGACCCACCAGTAAGGGTTGGGTTTGAATCCCATCATCATTTCAATGTCAGCCATGAACCGACGTATACCTGCATGGAAATTTGAACATTAAGCTGTTTTGATGTTGAATGGTTAGTTACTAGAGAAAAGAAAAAAATAATGAAAATGTTTTTGAATGGTGTTTATCGGATATATACAAAGTTTGTTAAAGTTCTCTGTAATATAGAATTTATTTAGATAATACGAAGTCCATTATCGTTTATTTTTAAAGCAACATCTCTAATAATCTGTATTGTCTGAAACAGTATAAAGTGATCATAGTAACGTTTGAAAATTTCTCCTAAGAATCCTAAAATAAACTTAAACAATACCTATCAATTCATTTTGCGATTTAATAGTTACAAATAGGGAAAAACGCTTCTTGCTGTTATTGGTCAACCATTGCATAAATATTTTTTCATGGAAAGTTAAATTACACGTTAACTTACAAGTGCCCAATTCCAGTGAAGGCTGATTGTCATTATCAAAATAATCACACCCCCCAACTCACCGTACACATACACCCCCAACTCACCGTGCACACACACCCCCAACTCACCGTACACATACACCCCACAACTCACCGAGCACAGACTACCAACTCACCGTACACATACACACACAACTAACCATATACATACACACACACAACTCACCGTACACATACACCCCCAACTCACCGTATACATACACCACCAAATCACCGTATACATACACCAACTCACCGTACATACACACAACTCACCGTATACATACACACACAACTCACCGTACACATACACCCCCAACTCACCGTACACATACACCCCCAACTCACCGTACACATACACACAACTCACCGTATATATACACCCACAACTCACCGCACACCAACTCACCGTACATACACACACACAACTCACCGTACACATACACCCCCAACTCACCGTACACATACACACACAACTCACCGTACACATACACACACAACTCACCGTACACATACATGACGCAGCAGAGTTCACAGAGGCCGATGAAGACCGGGTTGTAGCTGCCTCCGTATGAGTTCATTAATGTCAGTACATAGACCCCGCCCTGCAACAATTTTGGGAAATGTGAAGGAAGAACTTCAAACTGTTTAAAGAGCCACTCCATGATTTTCATAACATATTGTTAACTTTTGATACGAACCTAAATGTCATATGTGGTGATATAAAATAAAAACATCTTTTCATGTCCAAAAGACATATATATGACAAATACTGGGTTTCCATGAAAATCTTAAAAAGGCCTTATAAATGCAAAGAGGTGTAGATATCACGTCCAATATACATGGATACTAGTTTTATAACCTAACAAAACTATCAACTCCTAACTGCCCTCCTGGCTGTTTTAGATAAATCTCTAAAATTACGTTTGACAATTTGACACGCGCCACTGTCCGGTTTCCGATAATAATTGCGACGTTCTACCTTCATATTGTCACTGTAAAAAAATAACAAGCTTTAAAATATGTCCTTTTGGTAACAGTTGATACTTCGCGATCAAATGACACCATTGATTAAGTTTGGCATATATGACTCCAACAACTCACGGAGTGGCTATTTAAGGCTGGTAGATGCATTGGGTAAGTATGGCTCAAATAACCTCCTGTTTGAATCGTGGGTCACCGAGGCGTAGCGTAGCGAAGCCGAGGAACCACGATTTAAACAGGAGGTGTATTGAGTTATGCGCCAAGGGAAGTGTGGGAATATCTGACTTATACCCCTCTCCAGTCGAGTTATATATATAACATAGGCTTATATATTGATCGAAATTTTACATGTCCCTTTTCTTGCCAAAGTTGAAGATCTCTTCACCTGACTAAGTTTAGATGTACAAAAAAGAGTAGGTGTATTAGAAGAGTATAGGTGTATTGGAGAGGTGTATAGGTCAATACACCTACAGTAAGAACAAAGGAAACCATAGCAACGAGACCGGAAGTGGGGTATAAGATATACTATCCGTATATTTTGGGGTTGATGTTCAATTGAACTATCCACTATCATTAGCTCGAAAAGAAAACGATACGTTGAAATAATTGATATGCTATCACTCTTCTTTCAAGGTTGTTCTTCAGGACTCTTTAGCCATTTGACAAGTCTCTTTACAATCAATTAAATCTAGCACTGCGATTTACTACAATCTATGGCCTCTATCTGTGTTGGACCGTCACTTTGTAGCACACGTAGCCTGTACACTTTCAAAACTGTTCATTTTCGAGCAGAAATTCATAAGAACTCCAACAAATTCCAAAATAGCATCTCCTCACCTCAAAGAGGGTAAACGAGGTATGATACATGTAATTCCAGGACTGTTAGGTCTTTAAAAAAAAGATATTTCAAAAAGGTTTTGAGGCCTCGTTGTTGTGGTTGTGGATCTTCACATTTCAAATTTATAACCGCAAATTGATCTTGTACATGAAGGAAATAGTTCAGCTCATTGTATACTTGTTCCTAGGAATAAGTTGACGAAAATGTCGCCTAGTTAATACGTTTAATTTGCACAAATAATTTTGCAGATAAAATACAAAAGAACACCATTCTTGTTCAGTACCACTCATCATATCATACGCTAGAAGCTTCAAGCACGGTACGTACGTATGTAGTGATCGGGATGCCCAGCAGGAAGCCTAAGAAGCAACACAGAGCCGTGAAGGCGGTTGTCCTTCTTCTCAGATGGTGAGGAAATATGTCGGTGATGGCACTGATAATCGTCTGCACCAACACGCACTACTGGAAGTAGTTTCAGATGAAATCAGATTGAATTTTTGTCAAGTATCATCTAGAATTGAGTGGCACACAATGTTCTAATTTGTTTATAGAAAATACTATACAAGCCAAGAAAAGGTGATTGTCATTACACGAGGGTAAAGGTAGTTATTATTGCTATCCTGCCGTATCCAGGTATTTGAATCAACAGAGCTCCTTTCAATACCCTTGTATCGATAACAACATAACCAGCCAATGAAACGACTCGCATTCAGCCACAGCTACACAACCCGGATGATTTCCGCTGAGTAAGAGATATTAGCTTCAAGCTCCTTGCATAACGACACTTCATTAGTTGAAATATTGCACACTAATCATTGCCATGAAGAACCTACCTATAGTAAAATCCAAATCTTTGAGTCCTGGTTACAGTGCGAATAAAGTGAGGTAAATGGCGAGAACAAAATTGGATCAAAGACTGATCCTTGTGGAACTCAACTTTGCGATATGATATCTCTTGATGCGTTCTTTATGGTTAAGGGCAGATGTCTCATGAACTAGAGGTTCAAAAATTAGTATCTATGTAATGATGTTGCACTGGTAGTGCTAAATTATAACACTTTGAAGTATTATGAAAAAAGATCAGCAGGATCAACATCACCTCACAGGTCGTCCCGAGCATGACCAGCATGAAGAAGAAAAGGAAGCCCCATATTGGTGCTGCCGGAAGTCGTGAAATGCCTTCTGGGAAAGCTATGAATGCCAATCCCAATCCTGAAAAAGAGAAATATAAATGTAAAGAATATAATTATCAATTTATGAATTAATCAGATAAGGCTTATGTTATTTTAGCTGAATTAGACTGGCTAAATAACCTCAAACATCCACAAGCTATCAAGGATTGTCTCGTTTAATATTCAACATAATCGAAGTTGCTGTACAATTCATTCAAAAACTCTATGTAAAAATAAGATTGTTTGTGAACAAATCCAGTTGGAGAGTATTTCAAAAGGCTCAAATTAATTGCCTGGAGAAGGATCTGATGCTACTGACCTTGATCAGCCACATCCTCCACCTCTACGTTAGCCTCGTGAGCCATGAAGCCAAGTACAGAGAAGATGGCGAACCCAGCAACTATACCCAAAACGCAGTTGACAACGGCCACTATCACAGCGTCTCTGTGGGGGGCAATTGTCCAATAACTTCTCATGGTTGACATCAAAGGCCCAAAACGTTTAACATACCAATAATTTCGGTTGAATTTGCTTGGTTATTTTTTACCGATAGATAAGACTTCAGTTGAGAGTTTCAGTGAAGTCCATTTTTATACGTTATACGGTTTTATTGGTAAAACAAAGAGTGTACCTGTAGCAGTTGTGTTTGAAGTTGTTGTAGCTCGCCATGGTGAGAAGCCCACCTAACCCAGGACCTAGAGAGAAGAAGATCTGACCAGCCGCATCTCCCCACAACTGTGAACAAAGTTTACAAGTTGTCTCACATCCAGGATATGTAAATTTAAGAGACATTAATCCAAAGAGAATTCTAACAAGCGTAATTACCAAAGATGAACGAAGGTGACTTCATAGCATACATATATCAGAATATCCATCATTTGTTGCATGCCCATGTAACACAGCATTGATGAATGATTTTAAAAGTCGTGACAAGGTTTTAAAAAGGTACCCATGATCCATGATATGAATTTACATTAGAACTCACCGAAGCTGAAAGGAGACGGTCCCAGACTGGAATGATGTAGAACTTAATGCCCTCCATATGACCAGGAAGAGTTACCCCTCTTACCAGCAAAACCAGGAGAATTATTTGTGGAACAGTTGCAGTCAAATACACAACCTGAAACAATATGCATATGATCATACTGAGCATATATTCGTTAAAGCTCGGAAATTTTTATGAACTCTTTTGATGTTTTGATACCTTAAGTCACTTTTGAGATTCTATATAAACTCTTCAAAAAAAGAAACTTGACATTCATGCGAAATTGATTTTTTCGAAACGGGTCAATTCTTTTCATGAAACATACCTGTAATTTATGAAAAGCTTGCTCAAAAGTGTAAATTTACCAAAAACAATGGCCCAAAAAGTTTACGTTGTGTTCAGGGACGAAAACAAGCGATTCGTCCAAATACATTTTTTTTTGCCAAAAGCACGTGCAGCATGGGATCATGAAGGTTTACATGCAGACACGTCTGCTTTAGAAGTATAAAAAGCCATATCAGCCGCTGTTCATTCAGACTACACAACATCGGTACAGCGACCTGAAGAATGCCAAGACTGAACAGAGCGCAACGCAACAACGCTTTTGGCAGACTGCAAGCATGTGCGACGCAGCGAGATGTTGCAACACACTTTGGCGTGTCCAGACAGACCATCTCTTCATTGTGGACCCGTTTCAACACCCGAAACAGCGTTGATGATAGGCCAAGGTCAGGCAGACCAAGGGTGACTACTGGTGCCCAAGATCGGTACATCCGACTGCTCCACCTTCGGGAACGCACCAGGACAGCAACGTCAACAACAACGCAGATACCAGGCCTGCGTCGAATTTCCGACCAAACGGTACGCAACAGGCTGAGAGAGGCTGGACTTTTTGCACGACGACCTGTTCGACGTCCTGTTTTAACGCAACGTCATCTGGCGGAACGTCTCCAGTGGTGTCAACAGAGGATGAGATGGGCACGTGCAAGGTGGAGAACCGTTCTCTTCACTGATGAGTCCCGTTTTTCTGCTTCGATGAAGTGATGGACGAGCACGTGTATACCGACGTCGTGGAGAACGTTATGCTGCCAAGTGTGTTCAGGAGGTTGTCCCATTTGGAGGTGGGAGTGTCATGGTGTGTGCCGGGATTCGTCACGGTGTTAGGACACCCCTTGTGCATGTTGTGGGTAACCTCACAGAAGTACGGCATAGGGACTTGATCCTACAGCCTTACGTTATTCCTCACGTCAACGTCCATTGTGTTCTCCTTCAGCAGGACAATGCTCGACCACATGCATGTTGCACGTGTTTGTCAAGACTTTTTACAGCGTAACAATGTCCAG
Source organism: Phorcus lineatus (assembly GCA_921293015.1). Classification (NCBI taxonomy): domain Eukaryota; kingdom Metazoa; phylum Mollusca; class Gastropoda; order Trochida; family Trochidae; genus Phorcus; species Phorcus lineatus. Next base: position 3,793,776 of record OV121084.1, read on the forward strand.
ACATTGCCATGGCCAGCTAGGTCACCAGATTCGTCACCAATTGAGCATCTCTGGGACGAACTGGATCGACGCGTGCGCAGTAGGAATCCACCACCCCAAACACTTCCAGGACTTCTTGCAGCACTTCAGCACGAATGGCAGAACATTACACAGGCTGTGATTGACAACTTGATTGCATCCATAGGTCGTCGGTGCCAATCAATAATCAATGCCAATGGTGGCCATATCCGATACTGACATTTGTGCACCCCTGTGATGTTGAAACACTTGTGCACCTGTGCATTTCAAGATCATGCTTATTCTGAATAAAATGGTTCAAATCTCAGTCAAGTATGGAAAATTAGTTTAAAGAGATGTTCAAACGTATAAAGTTTCAAGTCCCAGAGCTTTATCTACAATACTTATACACGATAGTTAGGCCTACACGTTGCTCATGTATAACAAGTGTTGATGTGTTTAAAGCAATAGCAATATTGATGCATACTTTACTTTTTAAAGAATCTGATGGAAGGGTAGTGTTATGGATATTATTTTCGGCATGTTAAATGAACATCAACATGACACGATTGTCTTTGTAAAGGAAAGGAATTGATAAAATGACAGTCTTGTTGAGACTTGCATACATGTAGTTGAGATTAACACAAATATTTTCATGATTGATAATGGATTGATGTGACTAATTTAGGTGTGGCAAACCTTTTATCTTCATGTCATGTACTGAAATTGCAGAGCCCGCACTTTACCTCCTAACTGACCTAGCAATAAGACCTATCCGCACCGAGGATACAAAGCTATCAAATCACCTTGCCGAAGGCCCTGACGCCCTACGATATATACAGGGTAACCCCCTTTAGCTTGCCAGAACACCTTAGTATTTCCGTTAACATTGTCATTACAGGTTTGACCTTAAAAGTTACCCCATGGATTTGTTGACCATTGTGAGGGTAAAGACACACCGAGCTGCCGATCTTTAATATACATGGTAACCCCAAGACGATACAGGGTAAGTACCTAGTAACGTTACCGATGCAGTCTTGACCAAAAGGGTTACCCCGTACACGATAAATTTGTCGTTTGAGAAATGACTTCTTCTACAAACTTACCTTGCCGAAGGACCTGACCCCCTTCAAGATACAGAGGAAGATGAGAAGCCAAGCAAGGAAGAGACAAGTGACGTTCTTTACGCTCACTCCACCCAGCATTCCGATACCGTCTGACTCAGGATAGCGAGTCACGTAACGCCTGCGGAGGAAAGCAGATTCATAGTATGTTTTCTGTAAACCATCTTGTGAGTTTGGATGACTGACACCTTTGAAGTATATTAGTGAATGTCCAATATCTGTTGACCGGGCAAATGGTCTTTTATAACGCTGAGAGGGTGTAGTGAATTTCAAAGAAAGCCAAAATAAAACACAATTTTATGTAGTAAAACGGAAATTGATTGTTGTTGATACTAGAAGTAATAATAAAAAATTTTCGGACTTAAGTTTAGGGCAATCATAACAAAGGAATTGATTTGCAAATATATATTCCACTGACGTCTACGACAACTTAAACAAGACGTATCTCCCTTACGACCAATACTCCTCGCTTGATGAAGTCCACGTTAGTTTGCACTGTCTGAAGGCGTCGTATTGCTGGAGCTGTGTGGAGTTTAGTGTTGACATGGTCACGTGGGTCAGGTTGTAAAAACTGGTCGTGTTAGGTAGCAGGCTCGACACACACGTTTCGTTGAACTTCTCCTCTGTGGATGAGAACGTGTAAAAGGTGTATGTGAGGAGAAACTACTCATCTTTGTGAAATGTTTTCGTTAATCTGTCGCAGGATGTGAAATGCAAGAACAATCTTAAATAATCTAGCAGCTAAATGTTAAAAAAAAGAAATGGAAAATAATATTTTATGGCATCTAAACATGATACATAATGAATACAACCTTGGCAGTGTTCATTGAACATATTCAGCATGAACCCCTTAACCTCTTAAAAGCACTAGCTGTCCATAACCACTGAAGAAAACTAGTTGTCCATGACCACTGAAGAGTACTAGTTGTCCATAACCCCTTAAGAGAACTAGTTGTCCATAACCACTGAAGAGCCCTAGTTGTCCATAACCACTGAAGAGCCCTAGTTGTCCATAACCACTGAAGAGCCCTAGTTGTCCATAACCACTGAAGAGCACTAGTTGTTCATAACCACTGAAGAGCCCTAGTTGTCCATAACCACTGAAGAAAACTATTTGTCCCTAACCACTGAAGAGCACTAGTTGTCCATAACCACTGAAGAGCCCTAGTTGTCCATAACCACTGAAGAAAACTAGTTGTCCCTAACCACTGAAGAGAACTAGTTGTCCATAACCACTGAAGAGAACTATTTGTCCCTAACCACTGAAGAGCACTAGTTGTCCATAACAACTAAAGAGAACTAGTTGTCCATAACCACTGAAGAGCCCTAGTTGTCCATAACCACTGAAGAGCCCTAGTTGTCCATAACCACTGAAGAGCACTAGTTGTTCATAACCACTGAAGAGCCCTAGTTGTCCATAACCACTGAAGAAAACTAGTTGTCCCTAACCACTGAAGAGAACTAGTTGTCCATAACCACTGAAGAGAACTATTTGTCCCTAACCACTGAAGAGCACTAGTTGTCCATAACAACTAAAGAGAACTAGTTGTCCATAACCACTGAAGAGCACGAGTTGTCCATAACCACTGAAGAGCACTAGTTGTCCATAACCAGTTAAGAGCACTAGTTGTCCATAACCTCTTAAGAGTACCAGTCGTCTATAACCACTGAAGAGCACTAGTTTTCGCACTTCCTTAAAGGGACACAGGGTATGTTATTGGAGTCAAATATGTCAAACTTTGAAAATTGTGTTATTTATTGGTAAGTAGTGGTTGTCTCTGAAAATCACCATTATGTTGCTGATCAGTTCATTATAGAGACAATTAACAAGTTTAAGTTGTAATTCATGATCGAAAACAGGAAAATGGCGCGCTAATGACTCAAACGTAACTATGGAAACTTTATCTCCAGCAGTTACAAGGAAATTATATGTTGATAGTGTTTAATTAATCAATTAACTTTTCATGTAAGTAAGATGAAATATTTTGGCTTATTAACATTTTTATGACGGTTTTCCTATTATAATTGAAAACGAGAAAAAATTCATAATTTGAATTCTTGTCGCTGAAAAGAACTTGATACAATTGTTAAGGCCTCCTTTTAGTGATTTTAAAAGACTGTCTAGCATTTGGTAACATTTGTAAGCATTTTCCTTTTTCTTAAGACCACTTTACTTCTCTAAAAACCTTTACCAAACTTTGAGACAATAAACACAGCCTTATCAAAACCGATATAGGGTATTTGATGTACGAAATTTCAAGCAAACCTTGAGAGAAGTTTATTGACAACCTCTTCAAATAGATCGAGTATAAAGTATTCACAACTTTTTATCAAAGCTTTTGAGTATTGACTGTTCACAACCACAACAAAATCCATTTAGTACTCACTGTCCAAAACCTCAACCTAGGAGTGCTCGCCATGCACAACCTCCTCAACATCGCTTTACAAGAATCAACAGAATCATGCCTTCACAAAACCCCAAAGGTAAAGAATTCTACATCCAGTATTTTCTTCAAAGTAATCACTATATACAACCTTAACGATCACCCTTGATGATACTCAACACACACAACCTTCCTTAACCCCTTGATAGTATACTCACTGTAATAAACCTCACACAAGCCTCGCGATTTCTCATCTTTAGAAGCTCCGCCACCCTTTATAGTACTTACTGTAGAGAATGTGCATGTTGAAGGTTTCATTGCCGTCTATGAGAGGAGTGAAGGGGTCACGACGACACCTGTCCGTGTTGAAGGGGTTGTCACAAGTCTCCCAGGGAAGAGTCCCTTCAAGGTTTGCCAGACTGACCAGCATGTAGTATATGGAGTACATAATGATCACGTTGTAGTACACGGCGATTAACGCGCTCGTAATCACCATGGCGTACCCAATACCTGTAAGATAACAAAGACTACATTCTAGCAATAACAACAAAGACTAGACCAGATCAAAAAGATAACAATACTCACTAAAATATCTTTTGTAAATTGGATTAAAGGTATTTTGTAATAATAATCGCCAGGGCTCAACTTTCCGACTTTGAGACACTGTCCGCCCATATTTAGTGTTATTCAGGGGATTCTTCTCCAATGAGAACATACGGTTTATTAAAGCTATGGCACTAAAGCAACTGTTTTACCTTGCTGCAAAGACCTGACCTACCCTTGAATATGGGGCTGAGATTCCATACTGTGACCACTCCTTCAGAAGAGAACTGTCCCAGGGAGAGTTCACAGAAGGAGACAGGGAGACCAGCTAGTACAAGCATCACCACGTAAGCTATGACAAAAGAAGCTGAAAGAAACGGGAAATCAAGATGGTCATATTTCCATTCAAATAGGTTAACCAACTTCCCTTAAAATCACGTTTATAACGCAAACGCTGAAATTACTCAGCTTCTTATTAAATAATCAATATATTAATAAAGACATCATAAAATCCTTTTGTAGAACTAGCAAGCACACGTACCCCCGCCATGCTTGTAGCAGAGATAAGGAAACCTCCAGAGGTTGGCGAGACCCACAGCATTACCAATACAGGACAGCAGGAAGTCCAACCTGCCCACCCATCCTCCGCGCTCTATCTCCTCCTGCAACAACAAGAGATACGGGGCATCGATACAGCAACATTTGCGGTTAATTATCATCAGCAAAAATGGAGCCAATAGCCCTCATCAAACGTATTGTGTATATATTTAGACAAACATTTCTGGAGGGATTTGTCAGCGCTTTAGAAAAATGGTTATTTATCCTAATTGGCCTAATTGGCCACAGATAAGAGGTCCTGGCAGTTTTTCGTAAATTCTAAACAATTACAAAATAAGCGGCTTAAGGCATGGTGGCTGGGGACCTTATTTTGAGCCAATAGGTAAATAGAGTTACAATTTACAACCCCCATTAAAAAAAAGGCTCGTATAAAAAAAGGTTCCCGAGAAGACAACAGAAATGCAGTTTATACTTCTGGAGAAAGAAGTGAAAAAAGGAAGTATATGTCATAGCCCTTAGGCACTCGTTAGGGGCCACCATTTCTACAATATATAATCCTTATTGAACATTGTGTCAAATTGTGTCACGATTTTCGCCTTCTATTTCTTCTTGCACCGAGGAAGAAGATGAAAATACGAGAGGAAGTCAATAAGTTCACGGAAGTGGATATAAAACAGAAGCCAATAGTTTTGATATTGATTGTATTTTTTAATTTAATCTCTTTGAACCTCGCAGCGCTTTGCCCATTTGTCTTTGAGACTGTCCATGCCCATGCGATAGAGGTCTCCTGACTTGCCTCTAAGGAACGGCTCAGTAGCTGCCTAAATTTCATCATCATCGCCAAATCTTGTAACACGCAAGTATGATTTCAAATTGCGTACAGATAGAAGTCGCCAGACTTGGACTGTAGCAGGAATGGTTAAGTTGTTCAAAGCCATACTGTTGAAGTGCAGCCTGTGCAATACGACTCTTTTGCACTGAAGGGTTGTCATGAAGAAGCATAATTCCAGCAGCCAACATGCCGCGCCTTCTTGATCGCCGCTCTCAATTGCTTCAACAAGTCAGCATAGAAGGCTCCTGTTACTGTAGTTTTATTAGATTTTTAGGCTATAGGTATAAAGCCCCTTCAATCCCAGAAAATGGTTGCCAGGATCTTGCCAGCATAAGACCGAGTTATGAACTTCTTGGGCGCATGGATTCTTGTTTGTTGTCAGGAACCCAGTGATGAATCTACGTTTCATCCCCTGGAATTCAACTCTCTGGTGTCGATCTTCTGCATTTAAGTTTCATGGCACACCTTGCAGACACCTTAGATATGTGCAAGTGCTCATGAATAATGGTGCAAAGACTTCCATGAGAAATGCTATCTTTATCACTACGATCAGACATGATTAACCCCTGGACCCGTGCAACCATATCATCTGTACTGTTTTCAACAGGCCTTCCTGACCGAGGGTCATCGTCCAAGGAGCTGCGACCACGCTTAAATTCAGCTGACTATTTTGCAACAGTAGAATATTGAGGGGTTTCTTTCAAATACATACATGTATGTCTATATATTTCGGTCGCATTCACACCTTCTTTCGTGTGAAACTTGATAACTGCACGATGTTCAGTTTTTACTTTTCATGATTACAGGTGGGTACCTGTGTTCAACAAGCTGTAAATATATCGAGTAAATGATCGGGAATGGTTGTTTATGTCTGTAAACTATAGTCAGATCGCCTATTTCAATTATGACATCACATGTCTTCGGGGTGTATCCATACAACAATTCCATGAACCTATTGATTTCCCCTCATTTCGAAGCATGACGCACATGCCCTCAACAGGGGCCACAGAGTCACAATGATAACAATTTAATATTCTACTGGCCAAGGTTCCTGTTCACAGAAAGCAAGGATAAACTAAACGATCTCGAGAAAAAATTAAAAGCGTAAAAAGTTTACCACCGGACGCCATGCTATAAACCCATCGGGTCTCTAAGGCATGCATGATGAACTATAAAATTGACTGTATGTAATCGAATAAAAACAAATGACCCTTATCCCATTCAGGAAACTGTTCCGCTCCTTCGTGAATTCATGCATAAAAACTGACCCAAATCGTAGATACGCCCTAGTTATTTTTTTTCTGTCAATGTCCACAACTCGAGAAACGCTTAAACATGATGTGCGATTGCCCTCAACGATGTGTGTTATAAAATGTCTATCTCGATGGTTCAATCGACAGTATTGCAACCACGTGTGATAAGTCAAGTACATATATATATATATATATATATATATATATATATATATAAACGAACAAGAAGTATGGACTTACCATGTTTCCAGCACGTTGTGAGACTTGTTGCCGTTGTCAGAGGTTCAGAGCCCCTGAAGCGTTATCTTTTTATGATTACAGTCACGGACCAGTTGTTCGGAACATTATGTGGCGATGCTAAGCAAACTATATCGAACTTAGCAAACTTGTGCTGAAAACGAGATTCAATGAAACGCTAAGTTAAATTGTTTGGGAACAATGGACAGGAAGGACGGTCCACTCCGGTGACCTGATTCTGTTGAATGACAACAATAGTTAGATAAATATGACAACACATATGTTTAACCTAAGTATTCAAAACTGTTAAAGCAGACGATGTTTGAAAAGGTTTGACGTATTGAAAAGTACAATACACTAATGGAAATCATAAATATGGAGAGTACAAGTATGAGTATGAGAGATAAACGATTGTAAATAACTTCTACATAAGCCTCATGTTCTGGTCAGGGCCAGGTGCGTGTTGCCTGTAAAAATGATTATTCATCTCAGATGCTGTTTGACGTGATTTGCAAGATTTTACAATATTTTTAAATGTCATTGTTAACGTCACGATAAGCGTTGATGGAAAATACTGCACATCACGTTACTAATAGAGCTTCATATTATTTCATTTATTTTGATGATCTGGCTTACAGTGGCGAGTAAAATGCAATGCATAAGAATCTTGGAACGTGAAAATGAAATACGTTATCAAATTTACAATCAACACGACCTCTCCGTGCTAGGATATTGAAATATTTTAAAACTAGGACATGTTTTAACATATCGCAAATACTGCAAAAAATATGACGTCAGGAAATACGTGTTTGTAGTATAAAGGTTACATATACACACATTCACACACTATCAATCTCCATGGTATAGCAAAGAAATAATATTTAATAATCTGGTCTTAGCAAGGAAGGATTACGTGTGAATACGAAATTCGAGGGTACATTCCAAGTACATTTGTATTGCTTTTGTTGTGACATTATGACACAGAATAACACGCATCTGTTTCACAAGGAAAAACATTGACCACTGTGGCCGTTCATCGGCGCTTTGTGTTGTGTGCACTCTACGGCATAAATAGATACTTGGAGCAACCTATTGATTAAATATTTGTATTTGGGGGTCTACTGAAAAATACATCTTTCATCAATAATTATTTGTAATATGAAAACAGCAGTTTAGCAGTACACTGAATACAATGTTTAGAATTGGCAAATCCGCGATAGAACGGTCCCCTAAAGCTAAAATAAACCCACGCGACCCAAATCCTCTAGCACATCCATATACTCCTGTACAGAGGCCGGTACATAGCCATTGAATGGTATTGGTAAGCTCGGCAGACAAATCCTTTGGCTTCATTTTCTATGCCGAATGTACTGCCCAGCACTGTTATTTTGAATTTCAATCTCTGATTTTCTGTCCCACATGCAGAATCTTGATCATTACAAGTCTAACGGTGTAAGCTTTACCGATGATCGTTCAAGTGTATAGCATCTTTCACCACGTACAATAGGAATGAACAGACTGCACAGCGCCCCTAGTGCATCCAGGGGAGGTAACTGACTGGTGCCCTATGGTAGTTACGGCATGATGCATTGCGATCTCTATAGGGTCCCATTAGAAGATAAGCATATTTTGTCTAACTATTTTTACAGAGCAATACCATGAATTTACGTGTAAAATGCAACGGAATCGCGCTGCAATTTTCATTCTTATCATAGTGCTATCTATGTGGATGGATAAAGTAACTGTGATACAATCGATTTTTCATTGTAATCTAAAATAATGTGTTATTACAATGGCGTATAAGATACATTTTGATATAAGATTCATAAATTATTTCTCATTTATCAGAAAATGGTTAAAGAATGTATACCAAAATGGCGTGGTCAGTAAATATATAGCTTAGTTGAAAATACATCAAATTTTGCAACTAAATAAAGCCTCGTAAAAATAATTAGGTATTTGTCAACAATGTCAAGTTTCATAAATTCATAGATTCATCTCCAGTAATTGTTCAAAGTTATCTCAATGAATTATTACCATTCAGACATCCTATTTAAATGTTGAGATAACCTTTTTATGGTAAAATTATGTATCATATCAGTAACAGTAAGACGATGAAGAGTACTGATATTGTTACTGCAGCATTTCATGTTGAATAATTATTATTTAAATCATTTTCCCCACTTTGGTAACTATATGTTCATGAACCTTGATTTAACCTAAATGCAGGTAATATGCATTGGTCTTTGTCGGTTTGTTATTTCTAAATATCAGAATATTTGCGTATCTGATTTGTCATTGATTGGTCTTGTTTGAGGTAATTGTGAGAGTCCTCATGATAACGTACAATAAATACATTGTAAAAATAATATAAGTGGTCGCCCTCGCCCTCTTCAAAGAGATGTTCATTCTTTAATCAAGTAACAAACATTATACCGTAATAAATATAACTTAGGTATTTAAGTATACATATATACAATTAACAAAACTTTGGATTGTCCAACTCTGATCACGGCCTTCCAAGCTCGTTCAGTGCATGTGTGAATTCCGATGTACTATCAACGTTTGCACTTATTTAGCTACAAGGTATCGTAAATTTAATTTTTTTAAAGATTTTAACTATATGTCTGAAAATTATAATAGCAATATCATTATTAAGTTTTTGTTATTTCCTTTTTTAAAGTGCAAAGTTAATTTTGGACTTGATTTTATCTTTTAAGCAAGTGCAAAATGTTTTTAAAAATTCTGAAGGAGTTATTTTCGCTATACAGGTACCCTTTTTCAGAGTGAACTGACATACGTTTCTTCAAGTATCTTGTGTGACCAACATAAAATCCTGATTCGTTGCCAGCGGATTAATGTAGCGTTTTTTTGACTAATTAAAATCCATTCACTGGTATTTGAAAAACGCTTTTGAGGAGAATGATAAAGAAAATCAGTCACTAATGATATTTGTTTATTTGTTGAACAATTATTCGTTCGACCATTCTAGGTCTAGTCATTATAAGATCATAAGGTCCATAAGAATAGAGGGGCTTCTTGAGCATGGCCTGTCGACCTGCCTCCGAAGGTCTCCACCCTCAAGTCTTTTTTTGTTTTTGCAAAACCAATTTTTGATAGGAATCTGAAACATTTGATAAAATTACCGTTAGGGCGTATATGGATGTTTACCCTCTCTATACAGTAACATCACGTTGAGTGTAAACAGATAGCTTGGTTTATGAACGTTCAAATGAGCACAATTCCATGCCTATGGAATAAATAATAACGACACATCTTATTGCTACATGTAAAGCAGTTACGTTGACCAGCATGTTGGCATGTGTGATTACGATTCCTTGTACATGTCACATCTTTTATTTCTTCAACCCATGAATCAAGCAGAGACTGATGAACTTCTTACCAAAATGGCTCTTATTTTCTATAAATTGAATTAAGTTGTCACACTGATTAGACATTTGCACTTAACGTTGCTAAATGTTTGATTTTAAAACACAAATAAATACATTCGGTAAAACTTCAACAACTGCAATTAAACTTCATATGCCTATTCTCGTGTTCTAAAGTTAAACTAACATATGTTCAAAAAACAATAAAACAAGGGCAAGGTTAAGTTAAAGTGAAATATACTCAATAAAACAAAATCGCCGCTGAAGATTTTTCTTTTGGGAACAATAACAGCTTGCCAATAAAACTCGATAGAACCTTATTTCGTTATTATTTTGGTGTAACAAACTGAAGATTGGTCTTCATTTAAGTTGATCACCAACCGGTTTCACAACATAGTGATCATCAGGGTAACTTATACATTGTGTTGCTAATGGTTTAGCGCTAAAAATTGTTAACATCTTTGACGGACATATAGGGTATTCTGATCAATACATAATTTGACTACAAAACTTAAAATACGTTTCGATGTACATTTACATGGCTTTAGATTGAAGACATAATGTCATAGCAAGAAGGTCTTGTATCATTTTTATCGCATGAGGAAATGGCGTCTTCTTTGTATCTCCCTGTCCTGTTAGCAGTCTTTACCGGGCCCCAATTGGTTGAGGGTTTCATGGATTCTCTCTGAAAGGTAACACGAGGGTCGATGTTAATCTGTCATTTGAAATTACTATTCAAAACGCGAGTCTTATATCTGATGTTAAATGAATCTTATTACTTTAATACTTTGCATTTTAATTTGTTTCTTAGGAGTTTTATGTCTTTGGAAAGAAACTTCTTTTTGAAACATAAGAGAACTGATATCTACTTAAAAGTAAAAACCACCCTACTTCTACTTCTATTTTTACTCCTATTACAATTTGAGTAAAAAATATAGTTTGCGATAGTTAGGCCTCAATATCTTTATACTTTATTCAATTCAATACTTAAAGGCCACAGGCCTATAGTACAAATATGTTACAAATGTAAAATAGCATTGTACATGTCAAAACACCTTTACAGGGAAAAAATTCTTATGCATTCATGCCAAACATATAATACATTTACAAATATACATAAATACTATCTATGTTATGACAATTTATCGTAATATCATATCAACTAACCAGATTAAGTATTTCACTGAGACAGATATCTATTGCAATTGTTTTGAAAAGACTAATGCTATTCTTCACACATTTTTGGAGAAAAAAATTGTTTACTGTTTCTTATTAGCGTCAATATTAATGATGAGAATGGGACAACTTTCCAGACTTTAAATCACTTTTCTGAGAACCTTTTTGTGCTAGCTGTTTAACGTCCTATATTGCCGTTGAGACAAACAAAAGCCAGTGATTTACACGACATTGAAACACACCGACATCAGTCTTATGCCTAAAGTGCCACTCCGTGAGTTGTTTGAGTTTCATACATGTATGTCAAACTTTATGAATATAGTTATTTTATCGAAAAGTAGTAACTGTTATTGCAAATATTCATTTTTCTGTTTACCAGCTGAAGTATAGTAACAATATGATGATATAGAGGTGCGATTCTGATCGAAAAACATTTGATTCCGCGCGACAATTGGTCAATCGTTATATTTAAAACTTATCTAAAGCAGATTGAATTCCATCCTTATCGTGTTTTGACACTTATGAGAGGCAACAAAATAAAGATTATGATGAGCACGGAATGTCTCTTCAATGGGCCTTTAGTGGATGTTTCCATGAATTTAGCTGCGTTTACTCGCTACTCTTTACGTCAAAGTAAAATAGCAAGCCGATCGAGTTTGATTCAGCCGTGGGTAAATCATTTAGATCTATAAGAACAGTTTACATGTTCTATGAAATGGAGACAACAAAACATTAATGAAACAGGATCAAATAGATACAAGACCGCAGATAAAACCACTCACAAGTCCAAGCCTGAACGCCTGGACAGCTGCAGTGATGAGGATGACCACTACAGGCAGGATGACCGTTGTCCAGCCTACTCCTTGAGCCCAGTCCTCGAACACGTAACCGTTGTAGTCGGCAGGTGCGCTCTGGACGATGCTGATGATGATGATGAACTGAAAATCATGGAAAGATCATGGCAAGAATTATTAGTTTGTACATCTGTTTTAATACAACTCTGCAATGATTGAAATGAATATAATAATATTTGGCGTTATAAATTTTGAATTGTTTTGATAAAAACCGACATTGACTCACCAACATGATAAGAGGCGTCAGGAAGCACCACATGACCCACCAGTAAGGGTTGGGTTTGAATCCCATCATCATTTCAATGTCAGCCATGAATCGACGTATTCCTGAAAGATGAAAAGTATCATCACTATCATATAATAGAGAGATATGCATCTGTTGATGGTCACAATCCTTGTTTTACATTGAATCTCATTATAGATTTACACATACACACATACAACTCACCGTACACAGCATACAAGTCACCATGCACATACACACGCATACAACTCACCGTACACAGACACACAAGTCACCATGCACATACACACATGAACTCACCGTACACAGACACACAAGTCACCATGCACATACACACATACAACTCACCGTACACAGACACACAAGTCACCGTACACAGACACACATACAACTCACCGTACACAGACACACAAGTCACCATGCACATACACACACATACAACTCACCGTACACAGACACACAAGTCACCATGCACATACATACATACAACTCACCGTACACAGACACACAAGTCACCATGCACATACACACAAGTCTCCATGCACATTCACACACATATAACTCACCATACACAGACACACAAGTCAACATGCACATACACACATACAACTCACCGTACACAGACACACAAGTCAACATGCACATACACACGCATACAACTCACCGTACATACACACAACTCACCGTACATACACACAACTCACCGTACATACACCCCCAACTCACCGTACACATACATGATACAACAGAGTTCACAGAGGCCGATGAAGACCGGATTGTAGCTGCCGCCGTATGAGTTCATTAACGACAATACGTAAACGCCGCCCTGAAATGTATGAATGGAATGGGTATTTGGTTGAGGTTGATAATGTTTTGGTTTCGTGCGATGTAGTGACGACTAAAATGTTCTCAATTAAATAAAAATGAATTTGACAATTTCTCTTAATTTGTCTTTGATTGATCTTTCAACGTTACCTTCATGTGACCAAAACGTCAGCCAACAAAACGAGAATTGGTAAGGCCAATTGGGTAATTAACATATAAAGATAGTTACCACTTTCCACTTTGCAGCATTATTTTCGTAGGAACTATTTCTTTAAAAAGGTTTGAGCACAAAGCATGTGGCGTCGGCAATAGAATAAACTCAGGCTGTGAAATTTTAGTTGCAAAAAATATATCATCGTTGCTTACAAGCATATTATAGTCTATAAGCTTCACAATGGTTTACGTACGTAGGTAGTGATAGGGATGCCCAGCAGAAATCCTATGAAGCAACACAGAGCCGTGAAGACGACTGTATGTCTTCTCAGAAGGTGAGGGAACATATCGATAATACCACTGATAATCGTCTGCACATACACGCACTGGTGGAATGAGACAGACAGACATTTTATTCAGAATAGAGGCGGAAATATATGGTAGTAAAATGAATCATATGAAAACCTTTGGAATTATCTTTAAGTTTAATGTACTCGTTTAATTGGTAAATAAATACTTTGTTCTTTTTTTATAGAAAATAAATTCATTTTAGGAAACGTCATTACTCATTACTGAAAGTATAAGGTTCGACTCTAGCGGAGTACTTTTGAATTAATTCAAGTGTAAAAACATGAGTTTTTATTGGAGGTAAGATATCATTGGCTGTAATTTGACATCTTCCATTTGATTATCTTGCAGTCTTGAGTCCTAATTAGAGTTCAATAAAGCATGTTCAATGTTGAGAACGAATTGTTCGGACAAAGTGTTTTGGGGGAGCTACTGATTATTGTTTTTCCATAATCATATGTGCAATGCTGTAGTAATTGTAGTGTAAAGATGATTAAATATCAGATATGAATAAAATTTAAGGTCAATTTCACCTGGCAGGTCGTTCCGAGCAAGATCAGCATAAGGAAGAAAAGGAGGCTCCAAAGTGGTGCTACCGGAAGTCGTGAAATGCCTTCTGGGTAGGCAATGAATGCCAATCCTAGTCCTGAAAAAAGATAATTTTGAGACAAACCATCTTTTATGGTTAGACTGTTTTTATCAATCCTTCACGAAAGGTTACCAGTGCATGTCCTGCATGTTTGAAGAAAGCTTTTTCTTACTTTTGCTGACAGAAGCCTCCGAAGTTTTTATCTTAAAAATATAATATTATGTTGATATGCAGTTGTTATGCACATAGTCATGTCGATTGCTTGACGACTCGGGTTGTTAGATATTCACTGACCTTGATCGGCAACATCCTCTACATCGACGTTAGCCTCGTAGGCCATGAAGCCGAGAAGAGAGAAGATAGCAAACCCAGCAACTACACCTGACACGCAGTTGATAACGGCCATTATAACTGTGTCTCTGTGGTGAAAGACGAACCCTTGTCAAGCCAACAACTCATAAGTATAATCAAAGCCAAAACACGTTTATGATACCCAACGTTTTCCGGGGGTCAAGCATTTAACTCTATAATTTCAGGGAATTCTTTCTTATCATTTCATATGATAATAATTAAGATTCAGTGTTAAAATAATGTTCTGCATACATGTTTAACTGAAGATACGAGATCTTGTGAGGAAGTGATATAAGGACATACAAGTGCCCCCTATGGTACCTGTAGCAGTTGTGTTTGAAGTTGTTGTAGCTTCCAATCGTCAGAAGACCACCAATTCCAGGACCAAGAGAGAAGAAAACCTGTCCAGCCGCATCTCCCCACAACTAAAAAGGGGCAGTACATCTGAATCCCTAAAAGAATGAAGACTCCAAAGCGAGTTCAAGTCTGATACAATCTTGCTTCATCGAGAACTTATCTTGAGAATGCAATCTGGGTATTTGTCTTCATATTATCAAACATACATACCTCTTCAAATAACTTTAAAATTGCAATGATAAGATAATAAAAGTCATTAGGATTATTAACTGTCAATCACTCAAATTTCAATCTACACAAATATTGACGGTATGCCGGTATTATTTCTACTCCCACACTCAAAACCGACGTTCATATCACTGTACCACAGAGACCGAGCTGAAGGAGATATAATATCATAGTCCCTTTAAACATCATGGGCCGGTTTTTGGTTATCGGTTACTTTACGGTGGCATATGTTCTTTTGGTCCCTCTATCGTAGTTTATTATTTAGCTAGGAGATTAATCTGTCTAGCGCTTGAAGGATCAGATATTTATGTCAGCCATTTACACTGCCAGGTAGGGGGCATTGTAAATTTCTGGTATGCTGACGTTTTGAGATTGTAAACGGATTTTTACCCATTTCATCCTTTTTTTCGTCCATATTTAATTATTTCTTGAGTAACTGCTGCCACAACGTTCAGGACACTCATCATTGAAAGAGAATTGACAACCCTGACAATCCTACTTCCTGATTCCAGAATCCTCTTGGAGTAATAGGAGTGCATTTACCTGCTTTGAAGGACTTGTACATGAAAACGTTGTTCAACCTGTCAATCACCCATATTAGCCTATTAAGTATTTAGAATCTAGTCAAGTCGATAACAGATTCAACCTTGAGTAATGTTGAGTAGAGTATCTTCTTGCATTGTTTCTTTTCATTTCTGGACCACTGATAAGTGTTATCGCCCGTTAGTTTTTTGTCGGCCTCTACTTTTTTCACACCAAAACTATTTACATGTTATATCATTTGACTCCTTGAAATCAATGCTTCTAAAGATAAAGACACCAAATGCATCACCCCAGAACAGTTTTAGGTGTAGTTATTTTGAGTTAATGAGTACAGCCACGTTATTGGACGCAATCTTCAATAACCGGCTTCTGGAAAACGTTTTGAATATAATATACCCTACATTTTCTTCAGTTTCAGAGCGTAGTAGCAGTTATAGCAGCGGTCAACGTCGATGTATTTTCAATCATTTCAACAGATAAGATATTTAGGAAGATAATTATGTTCAATTTTTTATGTAAACTCACAGTGGCAGAAAGGAGACGTTCCCAAACTGGAATAATGTAGAACTTGATGCCCTCCATATGGCCAGGAAGAGTTAATCCCCTTACAAGCAAAACCAGGAGGATTATTAGTGGAACGGTTGCGGTGAAATACACAACCTGAAACAATATGCATAGCGACTTGAAACATGATAGAAGAGACCCAACCAACTTAGGAAATTACTACATGTAGATATGACTTGGAAAGAGCCTCTGTTGGATAACATGAGGATAAATTCACCTTTAAAGAGCCATAACATATTGTTTACCTTTGATACGAACCTAAATGTCATATGTGGTGATATAAAATCAAAACATCTTAACTTTTCATGTCCAAAAGACATTTATATTATAAATACTGCCTTATAAATGCACGGAGCTGTAGATATCACGTCCAATATACATGGATACTAGTTATATAACCTAACAAACACTATCAACTCCTAAATGCCCTCCTGGCTGTTTTGGTAAATCTCCAAAATTACGTTTGACTATTTGACGAGCGCCACTGTCCGGTTTTCGATCATAATTGCGACGTTAATCCTTCATATTGATACTGTAAAAAACCAACAAGCTTTAAAATGTGTCTTTTTGGTAACAGTCGATACTTCGCGATCAAATGCCACCATTGATAAAGTTTGGCATATATGACTCCAACAACTCACGGAGTGGCTGTTTAAGATGAAAAGATCTCCATCGATTTAGCCAATGGATCACACCATGCATATTCACCTACGAACTCACCTTGCCGAATGACCTGACCCCCTTCAGGATACAGAGGAAGATGAGAAGCCAGGCAAGGAAGAGACAAGTGACGTTCTTTATGCTCACTCCTCCTAGCATCCCGATACCGTCTGACTCAGGGTACCGAGTCACATGCCGCCTGGGGAAGAAAGCAAATATCATGTATGTGTTTGCGTACGCCATGTTATCTTGGACGTGTGGTATCACATTTTCCTGCAAAGCAAAAACGTTTACAATAGTCAGATGGAAGGTCATAGGGAACAAAGACAATCTACCACATAGGAAATAATTGGAAGATATCACAAAACAATTTTTGGAGATTAAAGGGATTCGATTAACTGGATGGTGAGCTTATTATATGAGTGCTCAATTCAACAAATCATGCATACATAAACACACACACACACACACACACACACACACACACGCACACACACACACACACACACACACACACACACACACACACACACATATACACCCTACATACATTCATACATAAGAACACAAAGGTAATTTGGCAGATAAGTAATGATTGGTTAAAGTATATAAAATTCTATTCACCCACATGGAAACCCACAGGAAATCCCTGACCTTGTTCATGTAACGAGTTAACTGATTCACAAAATTAAAACTTCTCTTTTAAATGAATGGTGAATGACATCAGCTGATAATTTTGGCAAAGTTCCAAGCCTTTTTAAGTCATGGATCACTTTTGAAAAGCCACTAAACTGAACTAATTATAGTTCACAAAAAACACTTATTCTAATCCTTCCTATTGCGTCTGCAAAGATTCCCATGTTTCTGCTGTTTTACAGTTTAGAGTGACGCTGCTTACCGCTGATATTTCAGCTCGGAAGGTACAAATCAAGTGCACCCCATCGAGAGTGCGACACACCGGAAATAAAGTAAATACATCGCCGATACTTATGAGAGACGTATTCTGCAATGAGTTAATCCTCTTTTATGTTCTTTCTTGAAAAAGGTAAGCATTGACTATTTTTATAGCATATTCAGCAGGGAAAATCAATGTGTTCTACGGCATGGCTCCTACGAAACGACGTTGTAAGCCCTTATGTTTGACAACGTAAATGACCGGAGTGTTTTCAATTCAAATAGGTGATTAATGCAGGCAAAGTTCTGAAAATCCTTGCAAACGTCAGTATAAAGATTAATGTGAATGATTGCTCACAGACGCTAATATATTGCCATATTAAGTTCACTTTTACTAAGGGAATTACGGACTAAGAGAGAACTTTCATCTCCTGCTGAAAGGTAATGAATTTTAAAATATACATCTAGATAAAACATGAAATATACGTTCAGATAAACAAAAAATATAAAGTAACCTAAACATAGAAATATACATAAAGATAAACATAGAATATACATTTAGATAAAAATAGAATATACATAGTTTATACATGGACAAATCAATAATGTCGACACCTGGCTCATCGAGCCTTGCTCCATTTTACATTCGTTTCTGTGCCAGCTCTTAACCTTACGCAGCTGAATTAATTTATACTACCAAAAGTTGATTTGATGTTAACGGATATGTAGAATTTATGCATTAATCCACCTGATAAAGGATATTGATTTATATATTTGAAAATATGGGATTATAATTCAGTATTCCGTATTCAGTGCAAGGAAATAGTAAACCAACATAATGTTTAACTGAAGTCTTAACAGCCAATATACATAGTATGTTTTGTGTAAAGCATTTTGTGAGTTTGGATGATTGACACCTTTTGAGGATATTAGTGAATGTCCGATATCTGTTGACCGGGCTAATGGTCTTTTATAACGGTGAGAGGGTATATATAGTGAATTTCAAAGAAAGCCACAATTAAACACAATTATGTAAATGTAAAACGGAAACTGATTGTTGTTGATACGTGAAGTAATAACTCAAACTTTTTGGACTTTAGTAAAGTGCAAACAAAACGAAGGAATTGATTTTCAAATTGATATTCCAATGAGGTTGATGACAACTAAAACAATCTCCCTTACGACCAATACTCCTCGCTTGATGAAGTCCACGTTAATTTGCACTGCCTGAAGGAGTCGTATTGCTGGAGCTGTGTGGAGTTAAGTGTTGACATGGTCACGTGGGTCAGGTTGTAAAAACTGGTGATGTTGGGGAGAAGGTTCCACACACACGTTTCATTGAACTTCTCCTCTGTGAAGAATGATTAGAGAAACAGGCTTATTTGTAATATGTATGTGGAATGTTTTCTGACAAAGATTCCGATTACCTTTTGCGGGACAAAATGACAAAAATGAGTTGATGCATAAATATTGTAGGAAATAACAGGACTAAAACAGAATGTTTGTACCCAAACTCGATTAAACTTTCAGAGAAATCCCGTACACAACCTTCACGAAGCTTTTGAGAACACCCACTGTTTCCTTTTTCATCAAACTGTTTCCAATTCTCACTAAAGCCTTTCTTTATCAAAGTGTTTGGAACACTTAACTTAACCTTTTCTCGTCGAACCAATGAAATAACATACGGTAATCTTCCTTTATCAAAACGTTGCTACTAATGCTAGAAAACTCACTGTAATCTTCCTTTATTGAATCATTGGGAAATTCTCTCTGTGACCCTCTTTATGGAAACACTGGGGATACATGCCATTAAAGCCATTGGGAAAATTCACCATAACTTTCCTTCATCAAAACGTTTGGAGATCTCCTCGAATCATTTCTTTATCAAACGTTTGGGAATACAAAACGTAACCTATCATATGGAACCTCGAGAACACTCATCGTAAAATTCCTTTATCAAACCTTTTGGAATACTAACCATAACATTCCTTTATCAAACCGTTCGGTATTCTAACAAAAACATTCCTCTAATACTTACCATAACATTCCTTTGATACTTATTATAACATTCCTTTAATACTTACAATAACATTCCTTTATTAAACGGTTCGGGATACTCATCGTAACATTCCTTTATCAAACGGTTTGGATTCCTCATCGTAACATTCCTTTATCAAACAGTTTGGAATAATCATCGTAACATTCCTTTTTCAAACGGTTTAGGATACTCATCGTAACATTCCTTTATCAAACCGTTTGGAAAACTAACCTAACATTCCAATACATACTACAACATTCCTTTATTAAACGGTTTGGAATACTCATCGTAACATTCCTTTATCAAACGGTTTGGAATAATCATCGTAACATTCCTTTATCTAACGGTTTGGGATACTCATCGTAACATTCCTTTATCAAACCGTTGGGAATACTAACCATAACATTCCAATACTTACTACAACATTCCTTTATCAAACGGTTTGGAATACTCATCGTAACATTCCTTTATCAAACGGTTTGGAATACTCATCGTAACATTCCTTTATCAAACAGTTTGGAATTCTTGTTGTAACATTCCTTTATCAAACAGTTTGGAATACTCACCGTAACATTCCTTTATCAAACGGTTTGGAATACTCACCGTAACATTCCTTTATCAAACGGTTTGGAATACTCATCGTAACATTTCTTTATCAAACGGTTTGGAATACACATTGTAATATTCCTTTATCAAATCTTGTGATTACTCGCTATGCATAACCTACATAAACTCTTAAAAGTGTTCTCTTTCTACTACGCATACTAAAGATGCTCTCAGTCCCCACCTCAACCACAAACCCAGAAGATTAGTCATCGGATTTCTCCGCTACCAACCCATGATTGTACCTTCTTTATACAACCCAAAAACACCCATTTGATAGTATCCAGTTTAAGCACATGAAAGAAGACACTTCTATCGATTTTAAAGTACTCACTGTAGAGAATGTGCATGTTGAAGGTTTCATTGCCGTCTATGAGGGGAGTGAAGGGGTCACGACGACACCTGTCCGTGTTGAAGTGGTTGTCACAAGTCTCCCAGGGGAGTGTCCCGTCCATATTGACCAGACTGACCACCATGTAGTAGATGGAGTACATAATGATCACGTTGTAGTACGTGGCGACTAGCACGCTTGTCATCACCATGGCGTACCCAATACCTGGGTGACAGACAGAAGCTTTATTTAGCAATTTATGACCAGATTACCTAGAGTACAGTAATGAATGTTATTAAAATATTACAGTAAAGCAGGAATCATATACAAAATTATACTGTGTAAGTCGTTTCAAAAATCATTTTAGGAACAGAGTTACATGTTACTAATATATTTTGTTCAAGGTTAAAACCCTAGCGGCAATTATTTCCAAGAGACGGGTAATGTTTACAAATGAAAAATATTTGGAATTCTTTTTTTACCTTCATACATTTTAGTATACTGATAAATAACCTAAACTCGAATCTTCACTTTTCTTTTGTAGAGTATTAAAATCTAAGCCATGTAATGATATATGTTATTTAAAAGATGTTACAAAAACTCGCACTTCTAACTGGATCAGCAGATGCTGCAAAAACCTCAACCACAACCAACAATAAAACTATCTCAGGTAACCTTTGTTCAGTGACGATGGAAGATTTTCCTGAAACCAATATCAAATGTTCATCATCTGTCGAGCGTCAGTGTTAACTAAGATTTCAGTGTCAGTGTTTACTAAAATTCAATAAACAGGCATGAGTATCTAAATACATCAACATTTTAACCGAAAATAGATAATTAACCATCAAACTATGGCAATTAATCAGTAATTATTTATACTAAAGAAACCTGACCTACCCTTGAATATTGGACTGACCCTCCATACTGTGATTACTCCTTCAGAAGAGAACTGTCCAAGGGCGAGTTCACAGAAGGATACAGGGAGACCAGCCAATATCAACATTACCACGTAAGCTAAGAGGAAAGATGCTGAAAGACATTTTAAAAGAAGTCATATCTCAATAAGGATAAGTAAAATTTTTTTTAGAAAATCAATTCGATTTTTATTGAACCTGTATGCTCCAAATGCAAAAGTAACTGTATGGTAATTATTCATAGCAATAATAATTACTTTGCAAATGCACAATACCATAAGAATAAGGAACTACTCAGTCGAAGGAGTAAGGACACGTACCCCCGCCATGCTTGTAGCAGAGATAAGGAAACCTCCAGAGGATGGAAAGACCCACAGAATTTCCTATGCAAGACAGCAGGAAGTCCAACCTGTTTGCCCAGCCTCCTCGCTCTATCTCCTCCTGTAACAAACAGAGAAACTTGTAAATATCAGTACTGAAAATAACGTTTCATCAACATCCGAAATAACGAGTGCCACTTCTCATAAGTAGAAACAGCAAGAGAAATCCCTTGTCTGGCAAAAAGAATCAAAGACGTAATCACTTTGTAAATAATAAATACTATTCACTAGTGGTGGATGCTTAGCACATACGATGAATATGTCTTATCTTTACGATGCAAACAGTAAAACATGTAAAGCTTTGTCATATTCAGAATAAAGCGTTTTAGATGGCTTGAACTCAAGTACTAATATATCACAACTATGTCTTATTTTGATGAAGCTATCGTCTATATTTATACTGTCATCATAACTTGAACTCACGTGCAATGATCACAAGCGTATACAAAAACGTCATCCAATTGGCGAGGCGAAATATTCGCCAGTCTTTCTAAGTAGTGTTCTCAAAACGGGGTAAAAATGTGTCCTAAAATTCCCTCGCTGTTATGCTGATTGTATTATGTTGATGTTTTGGTAAATATTTAAAATCACTGAATCAGTCTTTAAATCCAAATTTGTAAATTTTCTATTGAGAAACTAGAGCTTTTTGGGTGATATATGATTCATGTAAAATTGGAGAAAAATTATTACCTTCCAGCCTTGCCCTCTGTATTACACAACTTGTTTTAAACGTATATGATCAAAGGAAGTAGTGACCTACCATGATTCCAAGGTGTCTGGAGATTCGCTGCCGTTGTCAGAGCGTCAGTTCCCCTTAAGAAGTTTCAAACACGAGTGTTGATTTAGATGACAAGTTGTTAGCAACATAATATGCACTATCTTATTACATGTACTTAAATTAAACTACAAAGCAATGTGGTGATGAAAGATTAGCTACAGTGGATATATAGACGCAGGGATTAATGGTTAGGGATCACAAATTTAGACAGTCCAATTCAATGATCCCACCCTGTCGAATGACTTCAAAGGCAGTTACATACGCAAACTCATTAAAAGAATAATTACACACCTAAACTACTTAATCTATGTATATCAATTTGAGATAATAATAATAATACTAATATATTTTTATAACGCCGAGTTTCAGCTCGGCCGTTCACAGGTGCTTTACAATCAGGAAATGCCATTGATAAGAGAGGTTTAAAAGATGAGTTTTTAGACTCTTTTTAAAAACTTGTACTGATGTCGATATCTCTATGCAGTCTGGCAGTGAATTCCTTATGTGTGTCACCTTATCATTTTTATATTCATGACGAAAAATGTCTTTACTGCACTCACAACCTTGATCTATGCCAATGCACGTGCTGTATTAATGCTCATGATAATCGCCACTCTTTATTGGGTTTTTTTTATATATAAAATGTCCGTAAATTGGCAACTTTACCTGTAAATTGTCACTATTGACTCAGTTTGTAAAAACAAAATTAGGTGTGTTGTTGGGAGAGTAGGTTTTGTTTGTAATAGTTATTTCATTTCTTAAAATATTCCCCTATAAATATTTCTTAATGAAAATAAATTGATTTAAGAATGTCTAACGTCCCGATTATTCCTAGTCGTGCGGCCATTTTAGTGTAAATACCTTTTAATCATCTTAGGTATTGAAATGGATTCGCGCAGCTAATTCGAACATGTAACGTTCGTTTTAGAACTTCTTCTGTTTAAGAATAATTGCCTTACATTAAGTACAACTTTTTCGTTGAAAGAGATGCATATGTTTACTTATAACGTACAAAATATCCCTTAAGGAAGTTATGCAAAAAAAACCTGAAAACTGTTTAACACAGAAGATGTCTCACCAGCGGGACAAGAGGTGTGAGACAGGACCGACCAAAAGGGGTCGGGTTTGAATCCAAGCATCAATATCAAACTCAATATCAGACACGAATCACTGCAAGAAGATTTTAAAAAATTTGCTAATGAGTACTTGTAATGTGTAGTTACATAATTTAATGTAATTAGCAAATAAATGAAATTGTATCTTGATTTATGACATTATTAACTTCTTATGCAAATGCTAAAACGAGCACAGAGAATATGGCTGAGATCAAATTTGTCATATTTCATCAATGGAAATTAATTTTGATCAAGAGGTCCTGGAAAGTTATAAATATTAGTTCATAATGGTGGCAATAAAGTGAAAGTGAATAAAGTAAAGTTGAAGTCGAGATTTGTGATCGAAAAGCGGACAGTGTTATGAGTATGTCATTGTTCATAAGTTTGACATTGTACAACATTGTTGTATTGTTTAGTGGGTCACACTTGCACTTGTTTTGATAGGCTTAGCTGACAGTGTCTAGAATCATCTATTCTAGAATGTTCTATCTATTTCTTGATTGCTTGAGTTGGACACTTCTGATTGGAGTTTGTCATGGAACTTTAAAGAACATTCTGGAAGGTATCTAACCTATATATATAGGCTGGCATTAGAACTCTTACTCATCTTGCTTCTTACAATCAACTTTGCGATCATCTGCCGTGCCATTGTTTTTGGATACTTTTACAAGCCGGATTCATCTATCTCCCATCAAGACCCGCTGACTGTTTTCTACATTCATCAACTGTGTGATTCATAAGGACTGGTGAATATATTTAGTTAGCTAATTAGTGTGACCAATTGAAATTGTATTATAGCTTGTATTAGCTTGATATTGTAATCTTAAACACTTTGTTTATTATTTGATTGATTAAATTGTAATTAATATACAATTGTCTTCTTATATTTTGCTGGTTTGACATTTTACTATCCCAAATTCATTCGTAACAACAGCGCCATTGACTGGAACGTAATTTTGAAAACATGACTACTGAAGACAAGACGAATTGGTAGTGCTTAAAAGGTAATTTAACTAATATACATGTAAATCGAACGAAGTATTTCGACCTCTTAACACCACTATGGTCGCTTTTCATCTACAATAGAAAAAGGTAAATATGTTAATGTTGACATTTAGGAGTGCAAAATGTAACTTTGGAAAGGTTATTTGAACTAAACTTAGGTCATATAGTAATTTGGGTCTTATTTAAGCCACATACATAATTCCTTAAAAATACCGTGTGTCACTTTAAGAAAACAGACAGCTGCAACATATCTAAATCCATTCACTAAGATACAGTGTATGAAAGGAAGGAAAACGTAATTGCTATCCTTTTAAAAAAGGAGAAACAGCTTACGAGAAACTATCCAACTTTTATATTTTCCTTGTTAACCTTGAACGAACAATGATAAAGCGACAATAACATTCCAAAATAATCTAAATGACCTTAAGTCAGGTTTTGCTGCATACTATTCTTTTGCAAAGGGATATCATAACAGATAAGGTAGCTTCAGATAACTAATAGCTTTACTTTGTACTCTAAAATTTAAGTAAAGGTTAAGTGAAAGTTAAGTCAATATTCAGTAAAAGTTCAGTAAAAGTTTAGTAAAGGTTAAGTAAAGGTTAAGTAAAAGTTAAATAAAAGTTAAGTAAAAATTAAGTCAAAATTAAGTAAAGTTTAGTAAAGGCTTAGTAAAAGTTACGTAAAGGTTAAGTAAAAGTTAAGTAAAAGTTAAGTAAAGTTTAGTAAAGTTTAGTAAAGGTTTAGTAAAAGTTAAGTAAAGGTTAAGTAAAAGTTAAGTAAAAGTTAAGTAAAGTTTAGTAAAGGTTTAGTAAAAGTTAAGTAAAGGTTAAGTAAAAGTTCAGTAACAATTGAGTAAAGTTTAAGTAAAAGTTAAGTAAAAGTTTAGCATATATGACTCCAACAACTCACGGAAAGGCTCTTTAGATTTTTATAACGCATTATATATATCGCATTCAAGTTTCAGATAGAGAATACATCAAGACGATCTTGCTGTAATTTTATCAACCAGTAAGTTGCCTCATTACACGGACGTTACGTTTGGGACTAAACTATTATGGCCGTGGATTTTTGTGTCTCAGTTTCTTGCATCATATGCTATGTTCAGCTAACAGCAAAACGTCTTGTAAACTATCCCCATTTTAACAAATACAAAAGATAGTTGGTAACCTGACACTAATCTGTTACCCTTATAAACACATGAAATGTTCATCTGATATCTACTTAAAAGTCACAGAAGTTGAAAGTCACATAACGACACTTACAAGGGCATTTGTACTTGAAAATAAAGTAAGTGATCCCACGAAACGGAAATAAATATTTTTATTTGAAAGACGATGTATTTTAATAGAAGGAAGAAGTTTTGAGAGGAACGAACTATGATCGGTTAAGCTATGCGAATCCATTTCCCTACCTCAAATGAATGAAAGGTGTTCACACAATAGTGACCAGCAGCGTGTTTTTGCTGCGGACTTGATTAGCTCTCCGACTATCAATAATTTGTTGGTTTTTATTCAATCCATTTAAAACTATCTATATGTCTTTGATTAAATACGGATCTAGGTGTAAAATAGTAAATCTAGTTCTAAATTTAGATAATTTTGCAAAAACTCCGAGGAAATTTATCTGGAGTATTACTCACACAATTGATAGAGATGAACATCCGCCAAGTGGCTGTGTTGCACTTAGTGCTGTAGACTTTTTGTCTAGGTAAATAATTCGACGAATAACTCCTACGAGGTCACTCACGTAAACTTGCATGTCCGGTTTTTAGATAAATAATATTTTAGTTACATAGATTCCATTATAATTAATCAAAACGTATTCACATGAAAATTGAATGTCAGTTTGTGCGTTTGCAACGGAAAATGAACTATGTCAAACCTAAATTTAAACTCTTGTTATAATTTCGCACCTTATTAGGAATTTAACAGCGGAGTAATACTAAGCCACTGGGCCTGCTTTCACAAAGCAACCTTAACTAAGGTTAACCTTAACTCCCATACTTTAACATTGCACTAAGGTTACCTTAAGGACTTACGATCACTTTAGGGCTTTGTGAAAGGAGGCCCTGAACGACTAACATTGTCAAACGAGAAATATTCCCATTTATAATTTTACCGCACATTTATTCCGTGAAATTCATGACATTGCAAAATATCAGCGCTAAAACATAAAAATAAATCCACGCAAGGACACGAGATCAGAGTTACCTGCCTTAAAGAGCCACTCCGTGAGTTGTTGGAGTCATATGTGCCAAACTTAATCAATGGTGTCATTTGATCGCGAAGTATCGACTGTTACCAAAAAGACACATTTTAAAGCTTATTGTCTTTTTACAGTGACAAAATGAAGTTAGAACGTCGCAATAATGATCGAAAAACGGACGGTGGCGCGTCAAATAGTCAAACGTAATTTTGGAGACTTATCTAAAACAGCCAGGAAGGCAATTAGGAGTTGATAGCGTTGGTTAGGTTATATAACTAGTATCCATGTATATTGGACGTGATATCTATACCTCTGTGCATTTATAAGGCTTTTTTTCGATTTTCATGAAAAACAGTATTTGTCATATACATGTCTTTTGGACATGAAAAGTTCAGATGTTTTGATTTTATATCACCACATATGACATTTAGGTTCGTATTAAAGATAAATAATATGCTATGAAAATCCCGGAGTGACTCTTTAATAATACCGAGTCTTGGCCGCCGCCACGAAATAGTGGTAAAATATGTACACAACAGTTGTTTTATTCAGATTCGGCTTATATAATACTGACTGTGCATTCGCCCCTCCTTTATCAAGTATGGGTATATCGTGAGTGTTTAGTCTGGTTTGGTACGTCATGTGAGAACTATGAATATTGATCGTAATGTGAAATTTATTTTGCGACTCTCTAGATGCACCTCCTTTTTGTTCGCTTCAGTTAAAAAACAAAAAAATCCCACCTCCCAATGTTAATTCAACCGTCATAAAAAATCATGAATAAAGCAAATGATTATATTCGATGTCTATCTTCCATTTTATTGAAGAAAGAAAGACGAATAATGTTGTGTCACATTTTAGACTCGATGTGGAGCCCGAGAAAGTAGTTCAGGTGAATGTTCACACAACCTAGACCGGCTAGAAACTGTTCACACAAGTATGAACAATGTTTTTGAGACGTCAAGGGAAATGAACCTCAGGGCTTTAGATCACATGACCGTTATCTCAACCAATCAACGTTCCGGATTATGTGCAAACTTCAAAGAGCGAAAATACTTATCACACATTGCTGACTATGTTCTGTTTAAATGATAACATAAATTCATTGCCTTATTAGTTACAGCTGATTAGGGATTTTTTCTGTGTTAAAAATAATTTCTGGATAAATCTAAATCAAAGCAGTTCATGCAGTTTATAGAGAAAGTTTGTTCTAAATGAGGCTCTATATCATAGCTTAAAAACACAGAGGAACCTACCGACCTTTGGGCTACAACAGATAACATGTAGACAGGGTATCCCTATTGTAGAAATCAAGTTGGGAAAGAAGTTTAGAAGTTGCATTGTTTTTCGTTGCAGATGAAATGTCATTGCAAGACGTATCTTAGGCATCTTCCTACGCAAAGCTTAACTATTGCCAGTCTCGAACTGTCCAAGTTAACTTTTGCCAGTCTCGAACTGTCCAAGTTAAATTGGACAGTTCGAGACCGGCAATAGTTAAGCTTTGCGTAGGAAGATGTATCTTAGGTAAGAGAACACAAGACTGCAGATCATACCGATCGTGTTCGCCTTTTGAATTCATTTGTAGAGGAAACTGTTGCTCAGAAAGTGATGCAATGACACTGAAGCAAATACTTGACAGTTCTATGTGTCATTTAACTCTAGATATCTATATCAGTAATCTATATATGAACCAATGTGTTAGGCAAATCAGATTATTGCCAGAACTGTTTGATGAACTGAGATCCTGTCTGGTTTGAATGTTGGGTATAGTTAGTATCATAAGAAAAAATTACAGATAAATTCCTTGGCAAATGGTGTAAAGAAAAAACTTGTATCTCAAGACCAGTTGTGGAACTCAATTTTCAATGAAGTCATTTGTGCTTTATGTAATGAAGAAAGAAGACCTGTTTAGTAGTGATTGATTTTCCCAATTATAAAACCTATGTTCTACTTAATTTCATATATTCCTACATACTGTGTTGAAATATTACAATAAAGGTAGTTTTGTTCACCTCAAAAGTCGTTCCTAGAGTTTGAGGAAATAGAAAAATGGTCAATCTTTTCTAACGTAAAGATCCCTACTTTATAGTTAATGGAGGATATCTAGTGTATAGAATTTCTCTCCACGTAGCATGAGAATTAATTGACCGCAAAGCGCTGTGCAGTCAATTCTTTCACCACATTACATGGTTAGAGATGAATGCATTAAAAAGGGAATAATTACTTTCGAATTAATGAAAAGCACTAAAATGTTAAAATATCGTTTATAAATATGCGTTTGATTAACGATTCATTTAATATTGTAAACCTCGGGGGGTTTTTTTTCAATTTTTTTATTCAAGTCTTCCACAGTTTCATGATCTATTTTTCCAATTGCTTTGTTTTCTATGTAGTGAAATAGTTCGTTACACTCAAACGAGAATTTCAAATGTGCACTTGCTAAATATATATATACTATTAAATTTTGCTTTATAACATATGGACATATAAATTGAACTGTTAATGTACATTGATTTAGATTGAAGAAGGCGTGATAACATCTTGATCGCATGAGGAAGTGACGTAATCTTTGTATCGTCCTGTCCTGTAAACAGGCTTGCATGGACCCCATTTGGCTGTGGGTTTCATGGATTCCTTCTGGAAGTAAATAATAAACATAATTTAATAATAAGATGTTAATAAATCATTAGGAACTGCTATCATCTTAAGAAATCAAAATTGTCAATAATCTGTCTTATATGAGAGTTATTACTCGAATTCATGTGCTTTTGAATTTGGCGCCCAAAAGTTAGATATCAAAGTTTGATGTCTTTCCAAAAACTTTTCCTTGCAACATAAGACTATAGATATATACCAATACGTACAAAAACCAATCTATGTATATTTTTAATCATTTCACAATTTGAATCTTTTGTCACTACTAAGGGCTCAATGTCAATTTAGCACCCGTATGAAAACTTACCAGATTAAATATTTTTCTGAAAAAAATATGTATTGAGGAATTGTGAGCATGATCTATGGACCATTTTTGAAAAGACAAAGAGTTTACTGTTTCGTTTGCGCATCTTTTTTCCGTTAGGAGCAACTTCGCCGACTTATTAATCAATTGCCAAATGTCGTCTCGTTGCATTTGAGAACATTTCTTTATTATATAATAAGCAATGGAATACTGGGATTTATCAGTGAAATAAACCTTGTATGTGGTCACAGTAGCGATATAATATATCGTCACTGGTGACAGTGGTGATATAATATATCGTCACTGCTGCTGAAGTTTCCAGGGCCTCTTTGTGCCGGGACTACTCTTAGGGTTAAGAAATGTTTATCGACATCATAAGAACTAAGAATTAACAAAATTAGAATGAAATTATATAATAAATAGAATATTTTATTAAGTTTGTCAAATACGATATGTATCTCATCTCGTGGTGGGGTTGAAGTTGATACTTTCACTCGTGGCTGCGCCACTCGTGAAAATATCAGCTCCAACCCCACCACTCGATGAGATAAACATCGTATTTGACAAACTTAATTAAATATCCTCTATGTATGAGTAGTTTAACGTTCTGTGTGTGCACTTCTTGAGGATGTTATATATCACAGAAGAGGCTAACTAAGGCTAGTTATGTACACTAGATCGAGTCATGCCTGTCAACATTAAAATACACCCACTTCAGCCTTAAAGAGCCACTCCGTGATTTTCATAACATATAATTTACCTTTGATACGTACCTAAATGTCATATGTGGTGATATAAAATCAAAACATCTGAACTTTTCATGTCCAAAAGACATATATAAGACAAATATTGGTTTTCCATGAAAATCTAAAAACAACCTTATAAATGCACAGAGGTGTAGATATCACGTCTAATATACATGGATACTAGTTTTATAACCTAACCAACGCTATCAACTCCTAACTGCCCTCCTGGCTGTTTTAGATAAGTCTCCGAAATTACGTTTGACTATTTGACGCGCGCCACAGTCCGGTTTTCGATAATAATTGCGACCTTCTACCTTCATATTGTCACTGTAAAAAAACAGCAAGCTTTAAAATGTGTCTTTTTGGTAACAGTCGATACTTCGCGATGACACCATTGATTAAGGTTGGCATATATGACTCCAACAACTGTGGCTCTTTAAACGGGCATTCCATGAGCAGTTGGAGTCACATACACCTATGCCAAACTTTTATGAATGGTGTTTTCTATCGAGGTATACCAACTGTTACTGCAATAAATCTTTACAGTGCTTATCTGTTCAAGACAGTAGTACGTACGTTGATAAAGTCGACATTCTGAGCGAAAATCGGACACTGAAAACGTCAAGTGGTCAAACGTGATTTTGGAAATGAAACTAAAGCAGGTTGATATAAAATTTGAGTTCACAGTGTAAGAAAGCTTATATGAATAGTAATCATGTTCATAATAACAGTGTCGACTGCGTCACATATATTAGGGTGTTGTTCGATGACCATTGAAAAGTAAGAATTGTAAGGTATAATTCTCGTTTTGATACCAAATAAAATCAAATCCCGGAGAGTTTCTTTAATGACCCTTTTTTGCCATGTGTTAGTGAATTGTGCCTCGTATACCCGCCACTCTTTCAGTCAAAGTAACATAGTAAGCAAAATTAAAAGCAGGAGTTTGTCACTTCAGTGTGAAGATCATGACCAACGAGATAATCAAACCCACCCTAGAGGGTAGAAAAAAGATATAAAAATACACCACTCACAAGTCCAAGCCTGAACGCCTGGACAGCTGCAGTGATGAGGATAACCACTATTGGCAGCATGACCGTTGTCCAGCCAAGTCCTTGAGCCCAGTCCTCGAACACGTAACCGTTGTAGTCGGCAGGTGCGCTCTGGACGATGCTGCTGATGATGATGAACTGTAATTGTGTAATAACGGCGGAAATACTTATTTGTTTTGTACACCTGTTTAAATCACCTCTGCACTGAAATAGTTAAAAATAATAATATTTGGCACAAGAGTCCGGGTTTGTTTTGCTGAACAGAGAGGCAATGAGGCGACTCACCAAAATGACGAGGGGCGTGAGGAAGGACCACATGACCCACCAGTAAGGGTTGAGTTTGAATCCCATCATCATTTCAATGTCAGCCATGAATCGACGTATTCCTGAAAGATTTGAAGTCAAACGGAATCTTCACTATCACTTTACAAAGTTCTTATAACGTTTGATTTAGGAATTAAAAAGTATATATATTGTACGTTCTGAAAATTGACGGTTTATAACTCGGAAAACATCTCTGTTTGGTCTCCTGCTTAAAGAAACACCACAATGTCGTGATAATCCAATACAGAAATGACATAGTTTCCGGAAGTTGGAAACCAGAATGAAATTGCGTAAATGGGTTATCAAGTTTGTCCATTCACTTAAACTAAATCATTAGGTATCTAGTTGGTTTCCGTTTTGCATTCTTTGATATTTCGTATTTTCGTAAATTGAAACCAATATGAAACTTACATCAATTGTATCCAATTGTTTTAAATTTTTCGAATATGCATTTGAAGGTTGTATTGATAACGATAAAACTTAATATAATAAGATCTTGTCTCCTGTTGATTTATATTCATGTGAAGTAAGAAACTAAATTTTAAAGTTTCATTGAGTTCATATATAATCTGGTCACTACTGGTATCTATTCACAGAAACTGAGTTTCCTACTGGATTCCACTTTAAAAGTAACATGTATACCAAGTTGAAACCCACCATTAACTACAGGAAACATGAAAACCAGGATGAAATGTACAATAAACTAAAGAAATACGTAAATCAAGTTAAAAACGATCGTGGTGAGCAGGTTAAACCTACAGCTAAAAGACACGTGAAAAACCAAATTGGAACCTCACAAAAAATTACACAATAAACTATCATCAAGGAAAACACTGGACTCTTAATGATGTTCCGTGATTGAAACCTTCTGAATCCAGTGCAAAATTGAGTTCCCTTTTTTTGAGGAAATCACAATGAAACTATGACAAAATGCCTGAAAACCAACTGGGAAAATTAGTTTATGAGTCTTTTCAACTTAGTTTCTTTGCTCAAGAAAACAAAGCCATTTTTAGTAGTAAACCCTCCCTCTTTGGTTTTCTGAGAGCTTAAAACCTCGGAGCTATGTTTTCTCCTTCAAATAATCACACACAATTACTGTACACATACACACACAACTCACCGTACACATACACACACAACTCACCGTACACATACACACAACTCACCGTACACATTTACACACAACTCACCGTACACATACACACACAACTCACCGTACACATATATGACGCAGCAGAGCTCACAGAGGCCGATGAAGACAGGGTTGTAGCTACCTCCGTATGAGTTCATCAACGTCAGTACATAGATCCCGCCCTGCAACAGAAGAGGAATTCAGGTAGCTTGTAACTAGTTTAGGATAGTAGATTCCCTTGGCATGTTGTTAAGTGTCTGTGGATGATATTGTTGTTTTTCCGTTTTGGATGAACTTTTGCAGTTTCATTCGCTCGAATAGAGCACAGTACTGAAGAACTCATACCAAGGATGGTTTCATCTTTCAAGAGTATTTACGGTTAGTCAGGATTCCAGTCAGAGGCACAAATAATTTACTGTCACAAATCTCCTCGGCTAACAGAATCAGTAAAATACTTAAGCATTGGTTGTCTGATTTCAGATGATCACGTCCAAACAATTTCAAGGGTCTGGTCCATGTTGGTTTTCTTTAAAGCAAGGGTTACCAAATCTACGATTGATATTCCCCATTGACCAAGGTGCCTCTATATCAAGGTATGCATTAGAAGCTTCAAGTATGGTACGTACGTATGTAGTGATCTGCCCAGCAGAAATCCTATGAAGCAACACAGAGCCGTGATGACGACTGTATGTCTTCTCAGAAGGTGAGGGAACATATCGATAATACCACTGATAATCGTCTGCACCAGCACGCACTACTGGAAGAAGTATGGTATGAAATCATTTGCAATAATTATTTACACGTTTTAGTAGTAAATGATGATGTACTCATACCGAGAAATTCATGAGAAAAGTCCAGGACACTTATTTGTTATAATACAAATGTACAGGTACAGATTTAGACTTCAGTAAGGTACTTGTGCATTATTCATACAACCGTTAAAAATTGGTTCATGATCAAAACATTTGACAGCATCCCTTAACATAGCAAGTTAACACTGTCAGATTTTAAGATTATTATCATTAATCACAAGTATATTTCTATAGTACTAGTTATCGTAAAATATCTTTAGTAATGAGTATGTACGAATATAGATGAGCAAGGTCAACATCACCTCACAGGTAGTTCCGAGCAATACCAGCATGAAGAAGAACAGGAACCCCCAAAGTGGTGCTACCGGAAGTCGTGAAATACCTTCTGGATAAGCAATGAATGCCAGACCCAATCCTTTAAAACAAAGATTTTTTAGAGAAACCAACTGAACGCTATTCACGGAGAAGACTGTAGTTGTCATAATAAATCAGGAAAGGGTGTCGATGACTTGAAATCTGATTTCTTTATGTCGTTACCATTATGGTTATAAGAGCTGACAAATATGTTTTATATACACCAAAAAGTGGCAAATCGATTGCTAAATGACTCATGGGTTGTTAGATAATCACTGACCTTGATCGGCGACATCTTCCACATCGACATTAGCCTCGTGTGCCATGAAGCCCAGAAGAGAAAAGATAGCAAACCCAGCAACTACACCTGACACGCAGTTGATAACGCCCACTACAATTACGTCTCTGCAGGGAGATTCACACCATTGTGAAAATCACTTCTCATATTTAGAATCAAAGCAATAAAACGTTTACGATGCCAAAGTTTATTCTTCCTACAGAGATAGCTCAAGTCACAAATCCTTACACTAACCTCTGTTGTAACACGAGTTGATACCGGACTTCCGTCAGGGTTCCCCAAAGGCAAAATATTAAAATACAAACTATCTGCACTACATGTGTTGATAGCATATTTGTTGTCACCGAGGTCTATGAAAATGATGCAGTCGCTAAATAAGGCTTTAAATAATGGGTCAAGAAGACTCAAAAAAGACTCAAAGCGCTCCTTCGAACACATTCTAGTTTTCCCTATGCATTTGAAACTTTCAGACGGCGTCGCTAATACCATCCAATCTGGCTAATTCTAGCCCGAGAAGAGTTCGTATTACAACAGAGATTAGTGTATGAATTTAGGAAATTAGGAATCTCTGAAGTAAGAAAAAGAAGTTTGTTTATTTAAAAACGAAAAAAGTATGGGACTCTATTTTCGATTCCTCCTGAGGTTAGCAAATGATGCGGACTGAGTGTAGAGTTGTTTTTGTATTCTGATAACTTAATTAACACCATAAGATAATTGAAAATTGAATTGATCTTCTAAAAAGGTGAAATAAGTGCCTCTCACGTACCTGTAGCAGTTGTGTTTGAAGTCGTTGTAGCTGGCGATTGTGAGGAGACCACCTAGCCCCGGACCTAGAGAGAAGAAGACTTGTCCAGCCGCATCTCCCCACAACTGTAACATCATAAAGAGTTTTACAACGCATATAAGGTCTCTCACAGTGTAGATGTATCTACTTTACTTTCACCCCTACATAACAACTCAAAATGTCGCAACTGCAAGCTATTCAAATCTCTCCTTGAGGCTGAAAAATACCTAATCTCATTAAATATATTGCTAAATTTCGTTGCAACAACTCAATTTATTGATTTAATCTGGCCGTCATAAAAATATACCCCACAGTGAAAGAATTTGTGATACATATTCAACTCAAAATGGCAAGTTTATCGAAAAAGAATTCATGTCCTCTTGTGTTGTTACAAGTATCGTCATCTACGGAAAACCTTAACCACTAATTATTTCTATGAAAATGCAACATAAGATACATTCATCCAACTCTTGAAATCATCAGAAAAACAGCCAATTCAAGCCATAACTGTGTTCCTTAAAAAGGGGAAAGTTCACGAACTCTGAACAAAATAAAATTAATGCATGCGATAGCTATAATCAATTGATTTCAATACTGTATTTTGGGCCCAAGACCTTACACTGTGATAAACCCGTCTATCTGTCTGTATTAATTGACAAAGCAAATATATTTATGTTTTGAAGGGCGCCGCACGTGTATTTACAATTTTTTTAAAGGTAATAAGTTTACTTTAGTACAAACCGTAGCTGAAAGAAGACGGTCCCATATTGGAATGATGTAGAACATCATGCCCTCCATATGACCAGGAAGAGTTACCCCCCTTACCAGCAACACTAGGAGAATTATTTGTGGAACAGTTGCAGTCAAATACACAACCTGAAACAACATGTAAGAGATAAAAGGCATGATTGATGTGACTCTGTCAACAACAGTTACTAGTGTTTTACAATCACGATATGTTTAGGCAAAACGTATGATGGAATGTTGGGTTACAAAGAAAATATGAGACCCATGCTACAGAGCATCCTCGGCCCTTGAATCTCTTGAAAATCGATCCATTAAATTAAAAGTTAACTTCTTGCAAGAGTAAGGAACAGATTTTATCATCTTGAACTGTGACGATGAGAAGTCTATGGTCAGCTAGAAACCATGACCAGGTGAGTAGTCTGGTGAGACGGGATTTTTTGGTCAAGCATGATATCTGTCATTTACTACTTACATCGTTAAATTCAAGAGCTATCATTTCAATATGAATTAATTTGAAAACATCCAGTCACCGGAAATCCCCTCCCCACCCCTTACTTCCCCTTCATCATTCATCTTCCATAATTCTTTCACTCTTTCTTTTTTGCAAACACCTCTTGTTTTTGCTCTGGATATTGTTAACTTGTAATATTAAAATGAAAGTAAATTTATCCAATTACTTTATAAGAATCAATCCCATCGATCACTATCAACACGGGAAATATCTTCACAAGCATTACACGTCAAAGACCTATCACTTCGAACCAGAAAACAACAGCAGTTTGTTGTGGTAGGGCAAACACTTCCTTTCTGGACAGACAGGAATACAAGATAAAAACCAACTTTGACTTCCTCATATCTCTAGAAACACGTGTAGAGAAGAATATCACAGGCCCTTGGATCATTAAAAACAATTTTTTTTTAAATAAAAAAATAAATAATTTAATTTTTTTTAGAACACCCTCTAAATCGAATTGTACCTCTGTTAATAGTCCATATACTATGAACAGAGGTACAATTCGATTCAGGGGATGTTCTAAAAAAATTTAATTTTTTTATAATTTTTATTTTTTTAATTGTTTTCAATGATCCGAGGGCCTGTGGAGGATACATAGGTTTCCATCATCCCTGCCGAAGGACCCAAGTCTCGGATACATAACTTCTCTTTATTGGTTATGAACTCATTACTCTTCGTGATACAGAGAAACCTCTTCACTTTGTTCATTAACAACACGGACGAACCAGCCGCATCGAAGATAAATGAAGATCTACCAGTTCAATTTGAAAACGATCTGATGCCCTTTCCTCCTCGCGATAAGATAAAAACAAATAGCGATAAGAATCGTGACAAACATGAATGAGGACTTCATCCTGTCTCCTCTTAAAACGGTCTAATAGCAGCCCTGGTAGTTGCATGTTCTCAGCTATCCAATCATTGAGTGTCAGGCAAACGTATTCGGTGCCAGCTGTATTTCGACTGAAGAAAACAGGTAGCCGAACATGCGACTAATGAGACTGCTGACAGACCGCGTAGTCATAGAGCCACAAACTCGCCTTGCCGAAGGACCTGACCCCCTTCAGGATACAGAGGAAGATGAGAAGCCAGGCAAAGAAGAGACAAGTGACGTTCTTTATGTTCACTCCACCCAGCATCCCAATACCTTCGGACTCAGGGTAGCGAGTAACGTACCGCCTGGGGAAGAAAGAATGCATGTATATAAATGTTCTACTCACCACATAGATTGGTCGTGTCGTATAACTTCCCCTCAAGGGAACATAAAATTCAATGATTGGTTCACTAATCTTCTGCCAGCTATTTGGCTTTCTCCAGTTGAACTTAATAGTCCAAACAGAAATCATCTATTGCCGATAAGGATGTTCAAGTCAGCCTCTAATTTTTGCGCAAAACAACAAGTTCAGACATTCAGTCTTCGCGGCTGTTGCGATGTTTGCCTTAATTTGGAGGTTGGTGTTTATACTCATGAAGATGAACAAGTTAAAAGAGGGGCATCTAAGAACATTGAGAAATGCGGTATGTATTGAAACATTAGCTGGAACTTGTGAATAAGATCCATTCATTTATGGACATGAATATAATATCTCCTATTATTTGAACTAAAAATCAGTATAAAAAAAAGTATAAAAAAATAAGTCAGTAATACCATACAACGGAATAAGAAAAAGCAATGTTTGACTAAATAAAAAGTGAGCTATTTTCCTTACGACCAATATTCCTGACTGGATAACGTCCACGTTAGTTTGCACTGCCTAAATGCGTCATACTGCTGGAGCTGTGTGGAGTTCAGGGTTGTCATGGTCACGTGGGTCAGGTTGTAAAAACTGGTGATATTCGGCAGCAGGACAGACACACACGTTGCGTTAAATTTTTCCTCTGTGGCAAACAATATGGCGATGTTAGGCGAAGATGCTCATCTATGAAAAATATTTTTGTTCAAAACATTTTCGTTGACCTTTTGCGGAATTTGAAAACAAAAAGCATTTTAAAAGAATTTAATACGTATCCATTGTAGAATAGTAACGAAAAATAATACGATTATAGCATTAAAAAAAGATGTATACAAAACATCATTATCCACAACCTCAACTTAAAGCTTGAGAGTAATCATTGTCCACAACCTCAACTTAATGCTTGAGAGTAATCATTGTCCACAACCTCAACTTAAAGCTTGAGAGTAATCATTGTCCACAACCTCAACTTAAAGCTTGAGAGTAATCATTGTCCACAACCTCAACTTAATGCTTGAGAGTAATCATTGTCCACAACATCAACTTAAAGCTTGAGAGTAATCATTGTCCACAACCTCAACTTAAAGCTTGAGAGTAATCATTGTCCACAACCTCAACTTAAAGCTTGAGCGTAATCATTGTCCACAACCTCAACTTAAAGCTTGAGAGTAATCATTGTCCACAACCTCAACTTAAAGCTTGAGAGTAATCATTGTCCACAACCTCAACTTAAAGCTTGAGAGTAATCTTTGTCCACAACAAGCTTGAGTGCACACTGTTACCTTCGTTTATTAGACCCTTAATTACTCACTGCACAAAGGCTTATCAACGCCTTGATAACACTCCTTGGATCAATTTAAACCCTAATCAACTGTTGAAAGTGCTCATTGATACACCATCTTCGGTCCCTAAACTATCCCAATGAGAATACTCATTAGATGAAAATTCCTACCAACCTTCACTGTGCAAAAGTCAACCAACTTCTTTGGATTCCTCACTGAAAATAACCTAATCAAACCCGAAGTGAATACCTCCGGTACAAAACGCCCATCAATTCGTGGATTTACTCACTCGCAACAACCATTTCAACTTTCAGAATTTTACAATATATGTACACAACCTCTATCATCACTTCAAGTTCTTACAATACACAACTTCCTACAACCTCTTACGTGTCTCCACTCTCGACACAACCTTTACAAAATATTCATAGTTATCGCCGTACACAACTTTAATCACTCCTTTGAAGGTATAACTACTGTGGTATTTAAAGTAATCACTGTAATCAACCTCGAGCAAACAGGGAGAGTTTAATACTACATCTACCCCTTGAACAATCAGCTGTACAGAAGCTCCACCGCCCCTAACAGTACTTACTGTAGAGAATGTGCATGTTGAAGGTTTCGTTGCCGTCTGTGAGGGGAGTGAAGGGGTCACGACGACACCTGTCCGTGTTGAAGTGGTTGTCACAAGTCTCCCAGGGGAGTGTCCCGTCCAGATTGACCAGACTGACCACCATGTAGTATATGGAGTACATAATGATCACGTTGTAGTACGTGGCGACTAGCACGCTTGTCATCACCATGGCGTACCCAATACCTGTAAGAAATCAAAGACTACTTTCTAGCAGGAACATTCTGGTCAGGAAGACAAAAAATAATTCTCCCAAGTACTGTTTTTCATTGACGCTGACGTTTTTAATCTAAATAAGGGTATTTATAACCAAGGTCCAGTGGCCCAGTTTCAAAGTTAACAATGTGCGCGCCCAGAGACATTATGAACTCA
The DNA here is from genome assembly GCA_921293015.1 of Phorcus lineatus. Lineage (NCBI taxonomy): Eukaryota > Metazoa > Mollusca > Gastropoda > Trochida > Trochidae > Phorcus > Phorcus lineatus. The sequence goes on from OV121084.1 coordinate 3,834,482, forward strand.
GAACATCAATGATCATGCAGCTCAAAGCACAACGCCGGGCAATCGAATGCAAATCACTCACTATTAACTACGACTCTGAATCAACTGTTTATTCACACAAAAGAAGCCTGACCTACCCTGGAATATTGGACTGACCCTCCATACTGTGACAACTCCTTCAGAAGAGAACTGTCCAAGGGCGAGTTCACAGAAAGAGACAGGGAGACCAGCCAAAACCAACATCACCACGTAAGCTAACAGGAAAGAAGCTGAAAAAGTAGTTATATTTCAATTGAGGTAGGTAGAATTTTGGAAACAAATTTTACCCTAGATAAACTTTTATACTATAAATGAAAAAGTTGTATATATTTATAAATAATTATTTATAGATTTAACTACTCTGCACATTCACTATATGTAAGGATTATGAAGCACACGTACCCCCGCCATGCTTGTAGCAGAGATAAGGAAACCTCCAGAGGTTGCCGAGACCCACAGAATTTCCGATGCAAGACAGCAGGAAGTCCAACCTGCCCACCCATCCTCCTCGCTCCATCTCCTGCAACAAGAGCTTCACCTTAATATCAGTATTAAACATTAACATTTCATCAACAATAACAAGATAAACAGAATGGAATTACTGGCAAAAGACTCATCAGCACAAATGAAATTGAAAACATTTTCATGGCAACGTCAACGGTATCTGTCACGTCAAAGGCTCACTTATGATAGCGAAATTAGCAACAATAACAGGCTCATTTTAAGTCAATAAGACAAAATCAAAATTTTTAAATCCGACCATGGTGATGATGAAAAGGAGGGCACAATAAGATAAAAATCGGAAGGGGTTGGAATAAAGATTAAAGAAGGAGTCAAGATTAAGAGGGAGAAAGAGTCATGGTTAAGATGGAGAAATTCAAGATTAAGAGGGAGAAAGAGTCATGGTTAAGATGGAGAAAGAGTCAAGATTAAGAGGGAGAAAGAGTCAAGATTAAGAGGGAGAAAGAGTCATGGTTAAGATGGCGAAAGAGTCAAGATTAAGGTTAAGATGGCGAAAGAGTCAAGGTCAAGATGGAGAAAGAGTCAAGATTAAGAGAGAGAAAGAGTTACGGTTAAGATGGAGAAAGAGCCATGGTTAAGATGGAGAAAGAGTCATGGTTAAGATGGAGAAAGAGTCAAAGTTAAGATGGAGAAAGAGTCAAGGTCAAGATGGAGAAAGAGTCAAGATTAAGAGAGAGAAAGAGTTACGGTTAAGATGGAGAAAGAGCCATGGTTAAGATGGAGAAAGAGTCATGGTTAGGATGGAGAAAGAGTCATGGTTAGGATGGAGAAAGAGTCAAGATTAAGAGGGAGATAAAGTCATGGTTAAGAAGGAGAAAGAGTCATGGTTAAGATGGAGAAAAAGTCATGGTTAAGATGGAGAAAGAGTCAAGGTTATGATGGAGAAAGAGTCGAGATTAAGATTTAGATGGAGAAACAGTCAAGATTAAGAGGGAGAAAGAGTCAAGATTAAGAGGGAAAAAGAGTCATGGTTAAGAAGGTGAAAGAGTCATGGTTAAGATGGAGAAAGAGTCAAAGTTAAGTTGGAGAAAGAGTCAAGATTAAGAGGGAGAAAGAGTCATGGTTAAGAAGGTGAAAGAGTCATGGTTAAGATGGAGAAATAGTCAAGATTAAGATTTAGATGGAGAAAGAGTCAAGGTTAAGTTGGAGAAAGAGTCAAGATTAAGTTGGAGAAAGAGTCATGGTTACGATGGAGAAAGAGTCAAGGTTATGATGGAGAAAGAGTCAAGATTAAGAGGGAGAAAGAGTCAAGATTAAGATGGAGAAAGAGTCAAGATTAAGAGGGAGAAAGAGTCATGGTTAAGATGGAGAAAGAGTCAAGGTTAAGATGGAGAAAGAGTCAAGATTAAGATTTAGATGGAGAAAGAGTCAAGGTTAAGTTGGAGAAAGAGTCAAGATTAAGTTGGAGAAAGAGTCATGGTTAGGATGGAGAAAGCGTCAAGGTTATGATGGAGAAAGAGTCAAGATTAAGAGGGAGAAAGAGTCAAGATTAAGATGGAGAGGAGTCAAGATTAAGAGGGAGAAAGAGTCAAGGTTATGATGGAGAAAGAGTCAAGATTAAGAGGGAGAAAGAGTCAAGATTAAGATGGAGAAAAAGTCATGGTTAAGATGGAGAAAGAGTCAAGGTTAAGATTTAGATGGAGAAAGAGTCAAGATTAAGAGGGAGAAAGAGTCAAGATTAAGAGGGAGAAAGAGTCAAGATTAAGGAGAAAGAGTCAAGGTTAAGAAGCAGATAGAGTCATTGTTAAGATGGAGAAAGAGTCGAGGTTTAGAAGGAGAAAGAGTCAAGGTAAAGATGGAGAAAGAGTCATGGTTACGAGGGGGTAAGAGTCGAGGTTTAGAATGAGAAAGAGTCAAGGCTAAGAAGGAGAAAGAGTCCAGATTCATTGGGAAAGGGAGAGGGAGGAGTAAATATTCAATTTGAGAAAGCGTCAAGATTAGGAAGGTGAAAAAGTCAAGTGTCAATGGGAGAACGAATCAAGATTCAATGGGAGAAAGAGTCAGGATTAAGATTTAGAAAAGACAAGAGTCGTCTTGAAGATATAAGAGAAGGGCAGTTAAACATCCGTATATGCAAAATACGAGCCAAAATATAACACTTAGTATTTATAAAATCATGTTCTCTTAAGCCGTATTTCCATGGACCAAAATTCAGCTAAGTTATCTTTAGTATTCAATAAATTATCAGAGAGATGCTAGCATTTGCTTGAAGATCATCAGGCCTCTTGAAATCTTTAAAATCGACTAATGAATTACTTATATATAAGTCTTTTTTAAAACAAACTTTTATTGGCGCCGACGAAAGAAGAGGAACGACCGATGCGTATAATCAGACATTTTAGCACTCCTCTCATATTTCCTCTATCTCTCACACAAAGAACTATATTTTCTTTCCTTTTAACTATCAACTTACTACATAAACTTTCCCCAAACAACTTAAGACTTTCATAAATGGATAGCTTTGATAACGTACTGGCTTTTGCTATTGTCCGTATCGTATGTCCCTTATTCCAAACACCATTTCCTGCTCTAGCGAACATCTTGTTCCTAGCTTTGAGGATGGCATGTGCCAAAAGCTGTCATATAAAACTAAGGCGATAGAATGACATATTAGTTTTCAAACTTCATCAGTTTGCCAGTTCCCCAGTCTAATTGAGTGGCGTTGTCTAACGAGGGTAGCAAATATGTCTTAAAATTCGAATGAAGGTGTATTTTTCTGCTCACTTTTGCTCATTTCAGTTCTATTATTAATATTCTACTTAGGAAAAGTTATCAATCATTTAAAAACAGTTTAACATTAGACCTTTCCATAAAACATTTTTAGTCCACACTGATACAGGCTACATGGGTATTCATAGGAATTTCCAAAATCTATGTTGTATATTTTGAATTCGTATCCAAATTCGCCAATTATCTATTGAGTGAGTTAAATAGCACGTTGATGCTGTCACCCTGAATAGGGTAAACATTGAACGGGTAAGAGGATTGCAGAAAGACGAAGATAATGATTGGAAGGCAACTTATATTACAAGAGTTGGAATGACCTTAGTTTCACCTGGACTCTGATCTGTTCAACTTCCAAGTACTTCTTTGAGGAAATACTGCTAACCTACAAAACGCTAATGGGGTTGCGGAGACACACTACTCTCCAAACCACGATACGGCACTGGGTCACATCGAGGAATTAATATAGAAGAATATTAGATTTTAGGGTATAAAGTACATGAAACCATTCACTTCATTCTTGCCTTCGATTCACCACAACTTTAAAAGGCTTTCAACCTACTGTAAGCCTACACACGCTCTGATAAACTGAGGCGTAGTTGAAGACAATATTTTTTTTAAATATAAACATGTGATGTCAACAGATTTACAACATCATATGACAAGAAATGCATACATATCAATAAATGGGAGAGAAACACAAACCTACCATGTCCAGATGTGTCTCGAGATTTGCTTCACTTGACAAAGCCTTAGTCCCCGTGGGCAGTTTGTCACGGGTTTTAATTTCAAGGACCTGTTGCTACGAATGGTAGATGGTCTATCATATAACACATGCTTTAACATTATACTAAAAGGAATAAAAGAAGTGCTAAAAGGCATGTAGAGATTGTTAACATTATGATAAGGCGTATCAAAGTGATCACACGGTGTCAAAAGACTAGTAGCTACAAAATAAGAACCTTGTCGTAAATGAATAGTAATGAGTAAAACGCTAGTGTGTTTTTTTAATTTAACGGTTTAAACACAATCCTAAACGGCAAATAATGTTTCAAAATTCGTATTTGTTAGCATTGAGGTCTACCGTGCCGAAATTCATCTCTTTGATTTAACAATATGAAATAAGGTCTCTTGAATTCCTCACTCCTACGAGCTTCTGTTTAATAAACTGTCGATCCTCTGCACAGGAGATTGAAATTAATCACTAGCTTAATGTCTTTAACTACCCATTGCTTTATATACCAGGTGGTTCATGTGAATGTTAAATAGGTGGTTCATGTGAATGTTAACAAGGTGGTTCATGTGATGTTAACTAGGTGGTTCAGGCGATGTTAACTAGGTGGTTCAGGCGATGTTAACTAGATGGTTCATGTGAATATTGACTAGGTCGTTCAGGTGAATATTGAATAGGTAGTCCATGTGATTGTTAACTAGGTGGTTCATGTGAATGTTAACTAGGTGGTTCATGTGAATGTTAACTTTGTGATTCAGGTGAATGTTTACTAAGTTCATTAGGTGAATATTGAATAAGTGGTTCAGTTGATTATTGACTAGGTTGTTCAGGTGAATGTTAACTTTGTTGTTCAGATTAAAGTTAATTAGGTGGTTAAGGTGAATGTTAACAAAGTGGTTGTGGGTAATGTTATCTAGATGGTTTAGATAAATTTTGACAGGGCGGTTCAGGTGAATATTGACCAAGTGGTTCAGTTGAATATTGACTAGGTGGTAAATGTTAACTTGATGGATCAGGTGAATACTGACTTGGTTGTTGAGGTAAATGTAAACTAGATGATTCAGGTGAATGTTAACTAGGTGGTTCAGTTAAATGTTACCTAGGTTGTTCAGGTGATTGTTAACTAGCAGTCGCGATATTAGTAAAATTCTCTTAAAAGCGAACTTAAACCCCAAATCACTTCATCTTAACTCACCTCTTATGTTGAAATGTTGGTCCTGGTATTGAATGTATGTTATTCTGATAATGTTCTGGTGTAATACTGATGCCCGAATGTTGTCCTGGTATTGAACGTATGTTATTCTGATAATGTTCTGGTGTAATACTGATGCCCGAATGCTGTCCTGGTATTGAACGTATGTTATTCTGATAATGTTCTGGTGTAATACTGATGCCCGAATGTTGTCCTGGTATTGAACGTATGTTATTCTGATAATGTTCTGGTGTAATACTGATGCCCGAATGTTGTCCTGGTATTGAATGTACGTTATTCTGGAGTGGAGAATGGAAAGTAGACCTTCGACAAAACGAATGGAGTCTCGAAGGTATGCTTTACCCTACCAAAGCAGGGATACGTCTCTCTCTCTCTCGAACAGTGGATGGAGTTGAAGAAGGCTGAATAAAAGTTGCCAGACTGTCTCACTCAATTGCTAAACAAAGAACATTACTCTCGCTACATTTGGGTTGTAACGCATTCATAACCATGGACTCCCCCAAGAAGGTCGTGGATATACGGCAATGGTGGCAACCCGAGGGGGAACAGGAGTTGAAACCCACGCGTAAAGGCATTGCCCTAAAACCAGAGAAATGGCGTCAACTGCTTAGAGTGAAGCCACATTCAGAGGAAAATTTAGTGTACTAGAACCTATCTGCAATATACGAACTCGTAGCGAACTGCAAAGAACATGCTGTGACTTGTTCATGACATCATTTGTTAAACATAGAACCTATATCTATATATGAAGAACGTAGGCTTACCAAGGTGATTCATTCCCAGCAGGTCCTGACATCACTCTAATACTACTCTTGGCTCTTAATGTTTGTGTGATATGAACTTTTATTTTTAACTTTGTTTTCAATCTTCATGAAACGGTCATTGTAGCTTACTTTAAGAATCTTAAAGCCTATAACATAATTGTCGGTACACAATACATATTATTAAGCAGAAAAATATATTAACTCAAAATATCACATCAGATATGAATTTAGAATTTGAAATAATGACTTTATTTAGCAATTACTTGTGTGAATACTGAGACCAGTACGAAATATTTATATAGTTTTTTTATCCTTGACAAACAATGTGTAAGTTAGTAACTAAATTAGCGTCATGAAGTGAATTTGAACTTTTGCAAGTGTGATCAAAGGTATATTGTAAATACATGCCTTATCACCATGTGTAATAAAACCTTACCTAACAAAATAACATTAATCCGCAGCATAATCTCACTTGATTTATTATAAAAACATACATGATCATATGTAGCATTAATTTACTCTTATAGACATAGTGCTCACCATCACTTGCAAACAAATCCTAATCTTGTTTTGCTCAATGCATCTGTCCCGTTATTCTGTTGGTTAGGTCCATTATATCACTTTGTAGCACTAGGCTGTAACCACTGTCACACCATGCAGAACAATCCCCCCAAACAGAAGTAGCTCCGTCATAAATACCTATACAACCTCTGTCTTAATTCGAAGGTCTTTTGGTCTAGAAATGTGGACGCTGATTGGATGCAATCAAAGTTAGTTGTGCAATCAGCGACGCCGTTTCAAATGTTATCATTCAAATCGCCTAAGTTATTTCGGTACGCTTTCCAAAAGCTAAACTTTATTCGAATATGCACCTTGCACTTTGAGTCGCCTTTACAGAACACAACCGCCTCATTTAACGACTGTATCCGTGTGTGACAACAAATTTTATTCATGCATTCGTTGTTTTCATTGACTGAAATATTGCCAGGTACTTTAAGTTGCAATATTGTGCCGGTAGGGAAAAGTGCCGGAAGCCAGAGAAACCTTCGTATTAAGACAGAGGTAGTATAGGAATTTATGACGGAGCTACCTCTGTCGGGAGCGAATGCATGCAGAATGATTCGTTTGAGTATTGGGACGTCTAGTTTTGGGAGTAAACCATTTCTGTCCAGGTTAGTTCTCAGTCAACGTGCCCCTTTGCTATTGTTTTTACAGTTGTCTACATACAATGATGAGTCATTCAATATATACATTCTTATACATATAACCATCATGAATATACACAAAAACATTGATTTGTAAAAGATAAGTATTTTAATATTTATACATTTTGCTCATTGCTTATTATACGAGCCATCGCAGTTGTACACACAATGAATTAAATATATTTTCAATTTAATTAATTAACATAACGCATAGGTTTAAAACAATGTCTGTGTTTGGAATTGCATTTGGTGAAAGTAATAATGATGGTTAGACCTATTTATGCAGACTAAAGCCCAGGAATAGTTCTCCCTATGATAGATTTTACATTTTCAGAATCAGAATCGCCCCCTACCAATATATAGAATCATAAGATTTACTGTAGTCCCCTAGTTGATAACGACTACACTTGGGGGGAATTTACCCGTCTTCCCGAAAATGAACGCAGTTTTGTTAAATAATGTACGTTAAAGTGTTTCAAATGAAACCACACTGTACAAATTATCATGGCCGAAACTCATTCACAGGAAGACTGTATTCTCTCCCTCAAGTACAATAGAAACTTTACCAGCATATATTAATGACTTGTTACAATTAAACTATATGGAACTGTTAGCTTTGAAACAGATATCATGTTGTATGTGTATCGCAAAAATAAAATCGTGAACAGTTTCGTCTACAACTTTAAAGATAAGGTTTTATAAGCTTCGAGTCCTCCAGCTTGCTCCTTTAAGTTCGTGTAACGCATATAGATAAGATTTACGAAATCGATGTTTATCTACTTAGCTACGAATAATTAATGCTAAAACTAAGAAATATAACAGAAAGGATTTCCATTCGTAATGCATATGATTGGTTCCATATTTCTTCAAAAATACACCCTCAGAACGCTCTTTTTGTTTACAGCGCTGTATCAGAGTCAATCTCTTCCAACCGAGTTAGCTCTCATAATTTCGTATTCTAACCTCTGTTGTATTCCCAGCTTCCGGCAGGTTCCTGTAGCCGCAACATATTGCAACACAGACTATCTACCAAATAAAACCCAAATAATGCATAGATTTATAACATATTTGTTATCACCGCGGACTGCAGTTATGCGATGTATACAGTCGCTAACTGCAGCGACTACCTTCTGTAAAATAGATTAATGTGCAAAGTGCACCTTCGAATAAACTTTGCTTTCTCAAAGCGTAAGAGAACACATGAGCCAGTGCCTTGATAAGATTTTTAAATATACAATATTTGTTCGTTATGCAGAATATTTTGCGTACAAAAACAGGAAAACAGACTTATTATGCAATATCCTTTTACCGGAAACTATTGTTCAAACAACTTCCAGTGGCGTACTGTTACAGCGTAGTATTCCAAAATCAGGCATTTTTCATTAATTGATCGTCTTGGTGTAACTCGAAATGAAATTTTTAATACATCATTCTTCACTTATGGTGTTGTTTGACAATTTACATAGCTACTTTACAGAAAGGCAGTCGCTGCATTTAGCGACTGTATACATCGCATAGCTGCAGTCCGCGGTGATAACAAATATGCCATAAATCTATGCATTATCCCAATTGGACCTAAACGTATGACGTATTTCCGATTTGCCGAGAACACTATATCTGCTTTATATGTAAGTTTTCTGGTATTCATTTTCATTACTGTTTCATTATTTTAAGTAACAGATTTAACGTAATTCAATTTTCCAATTACTACCAAACAGCTTAATACCAAATATAGAAGTGTGAGTAAACCATATCTAATCACGTCCACGTGCTCTAATATTCAATAACTATTTTAGTTTCGGGGAAATACAACCTTAAATATATACTGCGACTTAGAAAAGAAAGGCCCCTGTTCAATATGAATTTCATGAATACATGTATAATAATGTAAAAAACCAAGATATAAAATAAAAATTATTAAACAGGGAAAGCATATAATGATCAAACAAGTACACGGTATATCATTCCTTTGTTAAGTAGAATCATATGCTTTCTTCGTTACCACTTGTCAAATACTAGTGCTTATCTTATCATGTTATTCCTCCCTTCGATTGTTATATGAGATTCAAAAGTAAATCGAGGGAAAGAATACAATATCCTCTTCATACGCTATCAGATTATCAGGTTTGTTTTATAAAGTCGTAATCCATGAAGTCATCTGTAAGTGGTGGGTAGTACATCTGAATGTTCTGTATTTGATAAATTTAACCCTAAATCTAAATTTACAAGTTAACATGAGCTTTTTAACTGAATTGTTTCAGTGGCATTTCACCGAAAGCTAGCTGAGCAGTGGTACACGTCCATCTAACAAAAGTATAGATTCAGGCATGGATTAAATCAAAATATCAACTTAACTGACATTTTGGTATAAATAATCATTAATAGGATTTAGTTTTAGAATCTTAATGTCATTTGTAATAGTATCTCACTTATCATTCTCACGTGAAAGTCTGGTTTTGGTGTTGAAACCGAAACAAAACAACATTACGCGTAGAAAATTCCAAAAATAGTCCACATGAAACCTTCTAGAACAGCGAAAAGGACTACAATGCAATTTTCATTTGGTAGGTAACTCGCCACGTGCGATGTCACATGACAATAAACAAAATCAAACCGATATGAACACCAATATCAATACCATATAGATCGTGTGGTTTCATGCTGCTCATATACTCCGAAAGAATCCATTTAATTATTATTATGATACTGAAATCTATCACAACTTGTTTCATATTTTAGTATTTCATTTCGTCATTGTTAAGGCTTTGTCATGAAATCGAACATTCCCGGTTTTCGCCATTATGAATGGCGTCAGCAAAAACGCTTCGTCCATCTTCGTGAATCCGAAAACATCCGAAGGCATTCGGTCATACTCGGCTAGGCATCGATTGGTGAAACGTGTACCGAACACGTCCAAAGATCCAGACAAGTCTGAGCGCGTTGTTGTGACGTCACGGCAACTATAAAAGCTTCTTGCTTAGTAAGTTCTCCATTCATTCATCTGTCCACACACACAGCATGACTAGTGTTCTGTCCCGAAGATTCAACACTACAGCGCTAGCCGGTAAGTTAGTGCTGCGTCAGGACTTACAGTGGTGGTGCAATACTCGCGGTGTACACGGACATTGTAAACAGGCAAATCGGGAAATATGTGGACTGGTTTTGGAATGAAATACTTGAATTTTGAGACTCAGAAAACAATATTTTGAATAAAATGAAAGAAATATTTTATCAGTATGAAATTTGAAATAGAAATTATCAAATAAACGTTAAGTTAAAAACTTCAAGATGAAAAGGGTTATCGTTTGAAAAAATCTGAATGATATAATTTATTTCATCACAATTAATCAAGTTTGGGTAAAGTGGCCGTCTGATTACAGTGTATAATATAATAAGACTGATCAATTAAACTGTTTTTCTGTCCTCTATCACTATTTAAAAAGGTTTTAATATTTTTTTAAATGTTGATACTTCATGCAGATATTGATAGAAGGAACATTTCTATACCCCGATAACGGCTTATTGTTGAAATGTATCCTAAGCAGCGCTTGTCCCTCGCAGTTATATATCAGATAATTTGAGAAGCGTTCTGCGCAGAATCCTTTACGTCACAGGCTCCGCCCTCAAGATGTGGATCTAAAAATAGTTATTCTATTTATAGCCTGGACTGACACAACCATGTGCAATACACGTGGAGGCTACAACGTCAAAAACGTAGTATAGACGACAGCTCACTTGTTTTATACACAGTCGAGCGACGATATCGGAACTGACAACAAACTGTTTAGTGAATTATATTGTTGTAGAGTAAGTGTTCTTCATCTAGAGACTTTACTAAAGGACTTACACTTTTTGTTATGTCACTGGACGACTGTAAACGTACTTAATTTATTCTCCCCACTGATAGTAAATTTAGATTTAATAACCCACTGAGAGACTTTTTTTTACTGAGATTGTATTCCTAAATTCCCTCTGCAGACATGACGAACACCCGCACTACTGAGACAGAAGCGACCCTGTTGAACAACCTACCAATGATGGCCGTCTCCCCCATGATCCCCACCGTGGTGGAGAGCGAGACCACTCTGCCCCTCCCGGGGGATGAGAAGATGATTGCGGCCACCCTGGCAGCCCTTGAGACAGGCAGCCTGACCCCTCTCATCAAGGAGGAACTGAAGTGCTCCATCCTCACTCGGAGGTTTGTGGAGGGCAAGGAAGAGATACAAGTGGACTTTACCGTGCCCGAGAAAAAACAGGTGCGTTTACTTTATGTATCAAAATATGATTAATATTTTATGGTTTGAGTGAATTTAGAGACCCGCAAACGTTTCATTCGTGTGAAATGATGTTCATTTATAATAATTTGTTTGATAGTGAGCCGATTTGTCCAACCCCTTTCCTGCTTTGATAATTTCAATTCTAGTTTCCTTGTTAATCTTCACGTTTGGGAATTTATCTTATATTTTGAAATGTTCAAGTATCACAGCATCTCGATCCTTCATGTCATATACGTGACCTTTCCCTTGTCTTGCTTGGTGATTTTATATGACTTTGTTGTATATGTACAACCGACAATGCCCATATATATTGTCTGTCGGTAACGTGACGTTACGACTAATTAACGTTGATCGTTTAGAAAATAGTGAAATAGGTTTGTGGTTATGTAAACTTTAAATGATATCAACCTATGTGTAACCTTCTATCACCAGAAGGCGACAAGATTCTGAATTAAATCGATCGTATTAGTTATGTATGTGAAAAAAATAATATTGTGTTATAATATCAACTAAGTCATAATCTATTTCAGCCGACACCGGAAGAGGAAGAGCGATCTATCGTGAGACGGGAACAGAACCGACTGGCGGCTCAGAGGTTCCGAAAGAAACAGAAGGATACGGCATCCTTTCTACTCAAGGTAGGCCTTTGAATTGTGAATAATTCACTTTTATTAAACATGTTGATTCTTTCTGACTTCCATTCAAAAGAATTGAATTGATTATGCAAACTTATCTGATTCAATCGTGACTATATTAGATTTTCATTTTCAATAAGTCTTGTAAACTTTTTTATGGCAAATAGTAACTTACAAGCCGTATCTATTCCCCCATTCTTTTTTTATTTCTGTGAATAGTTTAAAATCCTTATCATGATAATTGTAATTCTCATGTATCTCAAATGGCCATTTCATATCTTTTTTATGTGTATTCTAAACGAAATAAATTAGCTCAAAATAAATCATGTTCCTCCAAAACGAAATTCTAGAAATAAGATTATATTTTATCCATTTTTCAGAAAACCCAAAAGCTGACTTCAGCTAATACAGCTCTACGAACCGAGTTGGACCGTCTTCGCGATGAGAGGGACCGTCTCCAGGAACTGCTGAAAAACCATCTGTTGGTCTGTCCTCTTAACCCATGATATTAAAGCCGTTAAATCAGATCCTCAAAAAAATCGGAAAACCCAAAAACCGAAATAAAAATACCCAAACGCCTAGATGAAGGCACGGAAGTTTGTGGGAGTAGTCTGGTATGCGTTACCGTACATGAAGATGTAACATTGTAAATAATATATAACAGTGTAAGTGAAAGTGTAACATTGCTAGTGAGGATGTAGCATTGTACATGAAGATGTTATATTGTAAACGAAGATGTTACATTGTAAACGAAGATGTTACATTGTAAACGAAGATGTTACATTGTTAACGAAGATGTTACATTGTAAACGAAGATGTTACAATGTTAACGAAGATGTTACATTGTAAATGAAGATGTTACATTGTAAATGAAGATGTCACAATGTAAATGAAAATGTGACGATGTTACATTGTAAATGAAGATGTTACATTGTGCGACTGGTTAATACATTGTATGACGTTATGCGTTCTAGTTTAACTATACATTGTTAGTGAGGATGTAGCATTGTACATGAAGATGTTATATTGTAAATGAAGGTGTCACATTGTAAATGAAGGTGTCACATTGTAAATGAAAATGTGGCGATGTTACATTGTAAATGAAGGTGTCACATTGTAAATGAAAATGTGGCGATGTCACATTGTAAATGAAAATGTGGCGATGTTACATTGTAAATGAAGATGTTACATTGTGCGACTGGTTAATACATTGTATGACGTTATGCATTGTAGTTTAACTATACATTATTAGTGAGGATGTAGCATTGTACATGAAGATGTTATATTGTTAATGAAGGTGTCACATTGTAAATGAAAATGTGGCGATGTCACATTGTAAATGATAATGTGGCGATGTTACATTGTAAATGAAGATGTTACATTGTGCGACTAGTTAATACATTGTATGACGTTATGCATTGTTTAACTATTACATTGTACATGTAGCTATTACCTTGAGCATAAAGTTGTCTTACATCGGCAAATTTAGACGACTTCTATAACTTGGAACCGTTCATTTCTGAAATTATCCCAGCTCGAGACTTGTAAATCCATTAAACATTACATTGCTCGTACAGAAACTCTTTGTGATATATTAGTTCTCGTTGTTATTGCTTCGTCGGCATGCGATTTTGTTGAAGATGTGACTGTTTACTAGCATGCAGGGGATATTTCAGGGTAAGATGTTTAAATGTATAAAATCATATCTATTAGTTGATATTGTTTCATACTCATCAGAAGCGTATTTGCCAAATTGTGATTTTATTACTCCTTTGTTTTTGAACATGAATATACAAATCCTCGTGCATTCTGCGTTAAGTTATTTTTTGACTGATTTCTGTGATTATGAAATGTTCTCGTTGTTTCTCTTTTGCATTTCACGTTTTGTGCTAGATCAACTGATACTATATTTTTAAATATATTTTATATCTTTGTTAGGAATCTCGTATTTCATAGTGGATGTCATGGACGGCATATTGTTCATGCCCCCCGCCACTCATATATCTATTAATCACATTGTCAAAATCATTGTCTTTCACCTGACTTGTCAATTTTACAAATAAATTTTATACAAAATATATCTTTTGTGTTGTTAAGTTATTTTCGAAAGGTACTCTATTAAGGGTTTTTTTTATCTTAAAGCAAAAACTAAAATCAACATTCACATTTATTTGATGCCTTTTAATCATTAAAACTCGTATCTACGTTTAGGCAAACTAAAGACTTATTTGATTTGGAGCGTGTTTTTTATGATTGCCTTCTTTCTTTTCACACTCAGTAGCGACCTCTTGTCCGAAACGGTATCAGGATATTAACCAAAACGTTGCTGAAGTGATCACATAGAAGTTGAAAACCAACAATATTCGCAATCCACAAGCGTCGTGACTAAGTAGCTAGTACAGCAGTTGTTTAAAAAAAAAAAACTTACTCGCCATTCCAGGAGACACAAAAAATTCAATTATGCGAATGAGAAACATTATGGCGGAAAGAAACACGATGCTGTCAAATGTATATACATTTTAAGGTTTTTAGGAGCACAATACATACAGAATATAATAGAAATACACACTATAACAATAGAATTGAATTAAATGAAATATAGATGTTGAATTCATCAGACATGCAAGATTTGTTACCATTCATATGGTTTGAGTGTAAGAAAGCGTCGCGTTGATCACAATATGGACAACGTTATTAATGCTTTTTACATCTTAATTTTCTGTTAACAAAAAGAATCGTCAAATTTTATAACATTATACTGTTTTTAATGTTTAAAGAATCGTCATATAGTGAAATCTTGACAACACGCGAGTAATGTTGTTTTATACGAGAGTCGATTGTAACACATCGTACATTGTACAGTCGGGAACATGTACGTTCTTATATAATACACAACACGTGGACACAAAATCAGGTTCAAAGACTTGTTTAGCAATTTAACTTCAAATAAAAATGTACATCTTGAAAATATTTCAGATCCTTCTATTCATATTTTTTCATTGGTTCTGCGTGAAATTGTGGTAAAATTCCCCTTCGGAAGATGGCTGTTTCCCCTTTTGAAACATGGCGGTTGTTAGAAATCTTACACATTCAAATATCAGCCGCTTCAAATAGCTTCTATTTCTACCTTTTCAGTTGCTGTGTAGAATCTAGATCTTATATAACCCATTGTGTTCAACCCAAAGTCCTCGCGATATAGACATATGCCTAGGGTACATAATTTCACCAACACCACAAATTTATGTATTGAAAATGCGAACATTAGTCCCTTGCGACCTAACGAAATTTTCTTCATTATCTTACTCTGGGACTGTAAATTGTAAAATGTGATTTTTAAGGAAATGACAAAATTAATTATAAATGAAATATTACTTTATATTAATAATATTGTTCTCGGTCGCTGATAAACTGATATAGATGAAAGATATGTCTAGAGAAGTCGTTCTTTGCGAAAATTCGAGAACTGAGTCTACTCAATTCCTCTGAGAGTGTCTGAAGTTGGTAAAACAGGATACAAAATGTTTATTGGAGCCCACCTAGCTTCCAACTTGAAAGAAAATGACGCAATGCCAAGTAAACAGCACTCAAGTGAATTCGTTAGCTACTCAATCAATACTGATCGAAACAAAATTAATGGTAAAACTCAAACAATATACCAAATACAGAAGAACAAATTGCGGTTTCAATAGCTTTCAAAACCGTCAGGCTATTGAGACTGTGCACGTGTGAGATTTGTGTCAAAATAAGAGTTCAGGATCAAAATACAACATGGCACTGTCCTGAAACTGTAGATTGTCAAACTCCGTTCATCCTGCATCAAATTTAATCACTAAAAGTTTTATGCAAAATGAAATAAGTTACTTAAGACTGAGTATATTCTATCTTACCGGTTTTGAACAGCATCAGTTTAATGTCTATCTAATAATCATCCATATGTAATAACTGCATCACTGGACTAGAATCAAACTCAACAAGCTTTCTGTACTTTTCCCCAGCAGACCTATGGCTGACGTGGTCGTTCGCTGCATACCATTAACGCTTAACCATTCTTAAAAAGTATCCCAAAACAATGAATAAATGTATCAAAATTGTTACATCAAGTTATCAAATGCAAAAAAATTTAAAAAGTGATACTTTCTTATATTTGTACAAGCTATTTGGCATTCTTCGGGGGAATTTTTATTTTTTATAACAGCGTAAACCTTGATTATCGATCGGAATATGGAAAAGTACCGCGACCTAGTGGTATCAGGACTGGTTGTTCTGCTCCTTATAATAAAAGCTCGAGCGTGGAACGCGCTGCGGCATATATCTCCCCATAGCACCGCTAGCCGGCGTGGTGTGTGGGGGTATGGCGCTTATAACACACCTACACTTAGACATAGCACAATGTATATTTGCATGAGATAACACGTTCTTATTGAATACAGGGAAGTATCGCTTCACGAGTTCTCTCCCTTAGCGAGGTCAAACTCGATTTCGTGGAAGCTGAGCCGGGCCGGGTTATGGGCGCCCTGCGAACTAAGAACTGCTCGGAAGAAATGTGAAAGTCGCGGACGGACGAGTCTGCATCGACAGCACAATCTAGGAAGTCCCAGGAACCAAAATTGGTAAGATTTGCATGTAGACATTGCGTAATTTTAGCAAACAAGTGTAAGCGGCTGTGCATAGTCAGTCTCCGCTACTGGCAAGGCAAGGGAGACCACTTTGAAATTACCGTACTACCTAAAATAGCCGCATCGTTACGTAAATGCCACGTAATCAAAAGAAACTATTTAGGGTCATGTCTGAAAGCGTTCATTGCTTGCAAGAAATTGATGGAAAAGTTGATAATTTGTAACGGCTCATCATTTGTGAATGATATTGAAACATTTAAGCCGATATATTTTCCATATGCTTTAAGCCTTCATTATTATTTTAAAATAATTATGGTATTATTCAAGTAATTCTTAATTAATGATTTTACAGGACAAAAATACTGAAATTTTAATAATGGCATCATAGGTGATGGTTTAAATATTATGTGAAGTTCTGGTAAGAAAACAATTATTTGTTTTAGAATATTCCTAAATTGATTTTTTTGTTTGTCAATATCTCCTTATAACTTGTGTTATTGTTTTTTTATAAGTTACACGTTAAAAGCATTTCTTTTCCCTATGATTTTGTTTGATGTGTGGAAGTTGATCTAATTCTTTATGATTAATTAGCAATTTATTTGTTTCCCCTTAAACTTTCTCACATTAAACTTTAAAGTGCAAAACGTAATACAATTTTATGAATTTATATTTTAACGTTTTCTATGAATTAGTATGTCTAAATTCATGAATTATTTCATCTGATACGATACATGGATTGCTTTGAGTTGTATGAACATTTCATTTTATTTAGACATCCCACAAAAAGAAAATTCTTGAAAGTACAATTGTATATAACACCCATAAGCATGTTAATGGAGCGGTGCCAGCGCGTGCAACTCCCCGCGGCTTGCGGCTTGGCTATGAGATATTACGGTATTTTAACCTCACACGCGTGGAACGTTTTTGGCATACTCTCCCCGTAGCGAGGTCAAACAAGCTGTCGGAGACAAAGTCTGTTATGCCGTTGCGATCATAGTCTTGTAAAGTTCCCCAATTTAAATTTACAATGAAATATTTTGTGTGTTAAATCGAAGGGACGCTGTCCTTGCGTGTAACACCCACAGAGCGTATCTATTTTTAGCTCTGATACGTTCCGACATGTTTTTATCTAGAACGAATGCAACTCGTCAAAGCTCTGCTCCCATTTGCTAGTACGCGAAGACTTTCCCAGCGTCTGGCGTGCTAGCAGAAATGTTAGGACGGAACATAAACGCTGGATGCAAGTGTGGACATTGTTTAAGATGTTGGCATTTTAATATAACGGGCAAATAACCGTTTGGAAGAGATTTGGGGCTAAGAATAGACACTTAGTCATAGCTTTTCACGGCGGCCAGAGCGGATTGAACATGGTGGATGGTAGACAGGCCGCCGAAAACAAGTGGAAAATTTCATCGAATAAAATCATTCTTAATTTATGAAATTTATGCTAAGTCTTGAATTAAAGTTGTTGTCCTATCGATATAGCATGACTGCGCGTAAAGCACGTGTACGGATTCACATGACAACGTAGTAAAATGTGTAAAGGAAAATATTTGAATGAATAACGCGCGTCTATTTATAGAAGTGACACAAGGGGATTGGAATGAGCTACGGCCGGCTCAGTCAATGAACAGAGTGCACAGTCCGAACAATAGGGTTGTAGTGAGACAATATATAGATAAACCACGGTGCGGTCACCACTCAGCGTATCTTAATCTACTACGTGCTGCGTCATAGTACGGCGGGCAAAATTCGCTAACTGCACCTTGTGTACGTGTGGTATTTGCAAAACTTGAAAGAAAAACATTGTTTGGTTACATTACGTACTTAACAAAAACAATGCAAAAAAGGAATAGCAAATCAATAAATTTATTTCCCTTTTCTCTCACATTTTGTTAACAGTGAGAAGCCATGAAAATAATAAATTGTCATTCAAATACGTAAAATTGTGACTAATCTAATATTTTCTTGATCACAGTTTGTAAAAAGCAGAAATACTTGTAAAAGTATGATTGGATTATGCAAACATTTCTTTTTCAACATTCGATGAAAAGAAACCATAAAATCCTGTCATTCAATAATGTAAAAGGTGATAGATTAATCATCTCATCAACATTATTCTTCAAAAGCTAACCAATTTAGGGATTTTTTAAAAAGAAATGTTGAGAAGAAAATAATTACGTGGATATACTTTGGACAATTTGGTTGATCTAATATTGTTTTGTTCTTTAAATTCTAAAACATTCTAAAATAAAAAAGAAATTTATGTAATATGATAGTTTCGAGTGAAAAGCATAAATTGCCAGACTTTCCTCACCTACAAAAGAATCAGCGCCAAACAATCTTGGAGTTGTGCCATTCTGTATAAACTTGTAATTGGTTAGATAAATATTTTAGTCTTAAAAAAGGGAGATGATTGCTTTTCCACAAACACACAGTTCTTTTGATATCTCACAATACATTGACTAGGAAATGTTTGACATGACATTAGATTTGGGTCTTGTCAAGAGAGAGAGGCTTGTAGACATTTTATAACCACTAAGATATAGTCAGAACACAGTTCGCTGGCTCTAAGGTATGACATCTAACTAAAAACAAAGCTTGGGAAAGACACCTGTGACAGTGAGCCATTTTTAGGGATTTTAGCCATTTATGGATTTTTGATTCGCAAAAGTAACATTTTAAAATCTAATGGGCCATTATTTCATCCAAGGTGCAAAATTGCCCAAATTCCAGCTGAAAATTTTTTTTCTCTCCAATTTTAGGCGAACTTTTTCGTTTAATAGTATTGAGACTGACACACTGATATTAATATTATATTTTACATCTCCGATGATATTTTCCAGTTGAAATATCAGTTCTTTAACATCGACTAGAACTTATCATCCAGACATACCAATATAATATCATATGTTAATAATGAAAAATATATAATAACTAATAAGGCAATACATATTTGCAATATATAAGGAATGAAATGGCCTCCCACATAACATATCATTAACAATATCAACTATAAAGTTTTAGAGCATTAACTTCAGTTGTGTTAACAATTTGACCAAATCGCTGTCATTAAGGTGATAGTAAACTAATATGTTTTATGATTTTGGAAATGCATTTTAAAGGGGAATGGGGGTTTGGGGGGGGGGGGGGGGGAAGGGTGTAAGGTTTGTGGGGTGTCACCATGCTGTCAGAAATTTTCAAACGAATGTGTATACTATCAACTACCCTCCTGTGACCTCATTTTATATATATTCGTAAATTGCTAATAGACTTATTCCCATCTAAATTATGGTTGTTTTCTAGATATTGATTCAAATATCATTAACAGGGATTGGGAAAGACACCTTTGATAATGGGCCATCTATAGAACTTTTAGTCATTTTAAGAATTTTGAATGGGCCATTCCCCTTAGTAGCAATGGTAAAATTTCAAATTTGAATGGGCCATTTTTTCATCCAATGTGCAAAATGGCCCATGGCCCCTGCCTTTCCCAATCCCTGCATTAATATCATTTTGAATCAAAATCAGTTATCTCAAAATGGTATCATTCATTGTCCAGCTCAAGAGTTAAAGAGATGAAATAAGGGAAAGGGCTGCACCTGTAAAAGTTCATAATCTGGAAGTTCTAATCCTAAAAACAAACCTTTTATGTGGATATTTAGATAATGTGATAATGACTAAAACTTTCAATTACTTTCAAAAGAATTATTGAAACCAAATTGTTTTCATGGAGTTATATTGAAGCACTAATTGTGACCAATATGGATTTATTCCAATTGTATCAAACTGTAAGTGTTCGGTTAATCAGACAGACAGAAATGTTTTATTTAAGTGTCACATGATATGTTACAGTTAAAATATTAATTGACATAACAGAGAGTAAAACATATCACTCAGCCATATCGGCTTATGAGACACTGTAAATACAACAGACAATATCCATCTCCTGAATAACAATTTGACAATGCCCTGTGATTGACATGACATGATCAATTTTATAAACCTATATCAGGATGATATTTCATTGACCTATGATATGCTGGGGTTCAGGGGCGTAGGAACTTTTTTTAAGCCCCCCCACTTTTTTTTTAAGCCCCCCCCCCAATTTTTTTTCGAAATGTTTTTTTCAAATTGATTATTTTCCCCTTTCTACTACATATTTCCCAATAACAGGTCTAGTATTGTTACAAAACAGCTACTATGCACTACTTTGAGGGTAGTTTCTAAAACTACTCTGAGCGTAGAACTAAAACATCCAATCATCCTAATTGACGATAAGATGGGGTAAGCAGTAAGTTTCCTTTTTTTTTTTTTTGGTTACAAAATTTCAATCCAAGCCCCCCCACTTTCAAATTCGCTCCTACGCCCCTGGGGGTTAAATTGACATGTATGGGATCACTAATATAAACTATGACCATTGACACACTTAGAAATTTAACAAAAAGTTTTAAAAATTTGCAACATATATAAGTAAATGAAGTATTTACATCAGCTGGACTTCAAGACATTGGTCTGTGAGTTATTTTAAAAAGTTCTAAAAGTCCACGAAGTACTGTATGTCAAGTAGAAGATTTTGAAAACTCCTGTTAACATGCATCAAGCTGGACATATTGATGAGTGTAAGAATATTTCTACTGTAGATATAAATAAATAGTCTTGAGTCTAGGATGCATAGTTTATACATGATTATTTTAATATCTAGATATTGGTTTGAATGATATAAAAGAAATATTAATTTTTTGGTACATTTTGTGGTACATGGACAGTACAGATACATATATGACACACATCGCATACAGAAACACGGTAAACTCAATTGGCAGAAATTGATAACATCATGCAATACAATACATATATATACATATATAAGGGCATCGGTTTTAGTTTTGAAAGCTTTTGCACTACAATATCAGTCTTGGTTGGTCTATAAAAAGTAATTGGCAGGTTTACCAAAAAGTAATAAAGTTGCAAGTTGAATAGGCTTTTGAATATTGTATGTTTTCTTGGTTTCATTCCATTTTGCTTTGTTTCAAAGATGTTGTAATTGACAGTAATGATTATCATGTTGAGTACTCTATTTCTGTATTCAGGATATCCAAGGCAAATGTTTCTTTGTGAAAACTTTATGTTGTTTTTCATACCTATCTCTATCTATTCTTTGACTTATTTTTGAAATTTTATCCAAAAACCACATAATTTTACGACTTTGTTTCTTTTCCGGAGCATTTCTTGAAAACGATATGTCTTGGAAAATTCAAATTTGGTATGAGTGCTACCTTTGCAGATGTGCCTTTAAGGGGTGGCAATAGTTTTTGAAATTTTTACAGTAAACAGCCAAATTTAAGATTTCGTTTCTTTTCCAGAGGATTTCTAAAAAAATATACGACTTTGATACTTCTGATGGTTTGAATGTTGCCTATAGTATGTTGCTGTGTCTTTTAGGCGTTGAAACTCAAGGCGATCACACTATATGCCTTGTTATGTAAAGACAAAATGTTTACTGATTCTTGTAGTATATCATAAAAAAGGTCTTTTTTCTGTGGTGGCAATTTATTTACGAAATTATGGCATAAGTGGCAAATTATCCTTTTTCTCTCTTCTGATATTAAATATCATATATATGTAACAATTGTATTTTGATTGCCTTGATGTAACAGATTATTCAAGAAAGTTTGTTTTACATTGGTACATATGAATTAGTTCTGCATAGTTATAGAACCTGCCATCACTATTAATTATATCATTCCTTTTAAAATATTCCAGATTTTGACACTCTTTTATAATTCATTGTTTAGTGGTTTGTTTTCACATTTTCGTTGTTCCATATGGGTAACACTAATGCTAGGGTTTGGAATTATGGTAAATGTTTGGTTTAATTTGGGTAGTATTGCACTTTAAAGAATTGTTTATTCTACCACAACGGGCTAAAAGCCATTGACTCATGATAACTTGTACTTGTTTAAACTTATCTTTATAATTTATCTCAACCATTACTGCCAACTTGTGTGTGAATGTTATGCCAAGAATAGTAAACTCTGTCTTAGTCCAATCCAGTTTTTAGTCTTTAAAAACTTTATCATTTGAATAATTTAAGTCACCTATCAAGATAATTTGTGTTTTACTTGTAATAATTTCAAGACCTCACTTGATAAAGAGCTGATCTTGTTAATGTCTGAATAGTCTCTTGGAGACATTTATCAAACCCACCTAATGTCAAGGAAGTGTCCTCAGCAAATTATGTAATAACATATTAGGTGTCCCCTATATTCATTCCTCTTATCTTCTTATCATTACGTATCATAATGACAATATTTCCGCTCATAGAATAAATAGATAAGGCTAAAGTGGATCTCCTTGTCTAAAGCCATGAGTAATTTTTAAGAAATCCTAGGAAAAAACATTTACACGGACACTTTAATTGATGTGTTTATAAAATGTGCATACCCAGTTTCTAATTACAGGTCCAAAGCTGAAAAACTCAAGAACTTTTTGTATGAAAGACCATGAATGATATAAAATACCACTTTGAATGTTTACTCTTCCATACATTCACCACTTCAATTTTTTACATCAGTTAAGGTTTTGTTGAAAATTGTCTCACCAGAATTGACACCTTTAAAAAAATCTCCATTCAATTGTTTTAAATGTATATTGTAATATTCTTTGTACCTCTTACAGAACCTACAAAACTATAAGTAGGTATCTCATAATCTGACTTGTCTTGTTCCTCAGTTAATGTGAACATTTTATCTAGAGAAAAGGCAAGACAAACCCTAAATATGACAAAAATTACAAAGATTGTTAATGCGAGTGATGAGCATTATCAGTATACTATACTAGAGACCTGAATTCTTAATGTTTATGAATACAGTAAAATGTTGAAAAGTTTCAAACTGAACTGATCCAATATATTGCAGTAATATCGCAATACAAGGGTTGCACATATTGAAATACACCATTTTGTGCAAAAAATAATGATTGTACCAAGTTAGAGCTAGTGACCCTGCCAGTGGCTCACAGTTAAATGGGTACTCAGGAAGACTAGTCAAACTGCCTCTGCTTCCTTCCTGTTGCTGAGGTCACTCGATTGCATGTGCCTTATGGCACTTGATTGTATTTGGAAACACCATAGATACTCTGATCACTTTTTTAAAAACTGTTGATTCATTAATGAGAAAAACTTATCTTTCATCCTTTACAAGAAGTGTCTCATATAAATGAATAACACTGAAAACCTTTAAATTTAGCTTCTTGATTGTAAAAGTTTACAGGATTAATTCAAGCAAGATAAGTTGTGTCATGCATTGAATTCCTTTGTTTCCAGATTACCAAATTTAAGCACTAAAACAAGATGAATGGATTCTTTAGTTGTTTATTTTACTCTTGTTGACTCCATAAATCTGTATACTGGCCAATCTCTGTGATCTCTGTGAAGAAAATCTAATGCTTGGCATAAAAAAGATTGACTATTTCTTACTGATTGGGCTTAGATGAAGGCTTACATTGCACAAAGGTTTACAAGTATCGTAACCCTTCCATAGAAAAATGACAGCAACAATGTATGAGTAGCCTCCAAAAGCTAACAGATTCCTTATAGTGAGAAGAGCAGGACAAAGAGGAGAGGGTTGAAAGCATTGATCAGTTTTAATGTAAGAAATGTGTATGGAAGGATGTGTTCTTCTCCTGACTATAGAAACCTCTTCCTGTTGCAGGGCTCCACGTAACTAACGATGACGTCCATCACGGCGCCATCTAGTGTGCACATGTCCATGATGAGTCCCAGTACCATGCACTCGGACCATGGTCTGGTATCCCCTAGCAACGAGGCGCCATCGTCCTCCAAGTTCATGAGTGTGAAGAGTCTGATGGACGTGGAGCACAGCAAGACAAAGCTCATCAACATGAAAAACTTGGTCCAAGATGAGAAGCTGGTCGTGGCCACCCTTGCCACCCTCCAGTCGGGCGGGCCCAGCGACATCATCAAGGAGGAACTCAAGTACATCATCCAGTCTCGCCGGGTCGCTGAGGGCAAGGAGGAACTTAAAGTCGACTTCAGTCCACCCGAGCGCAATGAGGTAGGTCTTTCATATATTGATTATTGAACAATTTGGGGTTGTTGACAATACTTTAAATAGTTGTTTAAGAGTCTTCATGTCTTTACCATCTATTGACAACTAAAATCAGTTGTTTCCTTTAGGTTGGAGGTCTTTCAGGAAAATCGCTATAGTTGGTTTTAAAAAACTTGAATATAGCAAAGCAAGAAAAAGACAGATGTTGTTGTAGCTGCAATATCTTTTCATAGGATTTCAAGTTGACTCAGTCATAGGGGGAGAATTTAGTTTTGCTAGATACTAAATCTGACCCATGGGAAAAATAACAAATAGTTTAGTTGATATTACTTCATGCTAGTGAAGCTAAAGGGTAGATTCAGAAGTTATAAAGGTGAGGAAAGACACTTTTAATTTAAAACCTTTTCTTCCAATGAATCAGTTCTTTCCGATGAGATTTAACTCGCTAGTGCAGTATCATGATTAATCTTGAATCATCACATTATTTGCAATATTTCATCGTCATTAATCAAAAACTGATGCCCTTTATCCAATGAAGGGTTGACCTGATCATTTCATTTCCTCCCTTTTGGATATAAAAAGGTTTGACAACTAGTTGCAATGATAAGTCTTTCTTCCAAACCATAAAACAATCTGTCATCTATTAGACCTGTTACCTCTGAAACACTGTTTGCTTATGTAAATTTCTTTAAGGCTGCTGGATTGATGAAGAAGAACGAGTTCTTTTGGATAGTCAATTTCTTTATTGCACGAATAGCAACGTTTCGGTGTAGATACTAACACCATTATCAAGCATGTGCAATGAAGAAGTTGACTATCCATTAGAACTTCTTGTTCTGCTATTGTCATTATTATGATGTATTTAAGATGAATTCATTGCAATTGAGTTGTTGCAGCATTTTATGTTGTCATCTCTTCATTATTGATAATTGCATCTTTAAAATAGTACTTTTTACATGGGAAGGCTTATTTTGTCTGTGTAAGCAATATTTCATTTGCCATATATACACCATCCAAATAGTGAAGATAATGAAGAAAGGGAGATAATCCTTGTTTGGTTTGGTAAAATTGAATTCTCAAGAGGGTTTTATAAGTCTTGGATTTTGCAAAGAAAACAATTGCCAAATTATTAACAATAAAAATGCCATATCATCTTATTAAAACTTTAAGAATTTAACAATTCCACCCATAAATGTAGTTTATTCTGCATGCCATAATCTCTTCTAGCAACAATGTTCTAAACCATCTTGTAACTACAAGTTAAGATAAAGTACAATAATAAAAGGTGCTGACTACCCATGCTGGGCGAGTGTTGAGTATATATAGAGCGGTCCTTCTT
Source organism: Phorcus lineatus (assembly GCA_921293015.1). Lineage (NCBI taxonomy): Eukaryota > Metazoa > Mollusca > Gastropoda > Trochida > Trochidae > Phorcus > Phorcus lineatus. The sequence continues at coordinate 3,860,600 of OV121084.1, forward strand.
TGCACAGTTAACTCCTGAAGAACATAAAAAGGTTGAAAAAAGGAAAGAACAAAATAGATTAGCAGCAAGAAGATTTCGCCAGAAGAGACAAGAGAAGAACTGGACCCTTGTTCATGTGAGTTGACTTCTTGTCCTTGTAAAGTCACTTTTTTTCTTTTCATGACCTCTGCAGAGATTTATATTCCATTCTCGTGTTTAAATATATTCATTTTATATTCAGTCTGCCTCATTCTGTTCTCCATCTCCACATTGAAATTCAGTGATTAAAAGTAACCGCAAGATTTCTGATTGGAATGTTAATTTGAGGTGCAGTATGTTTATGAGCTGCACAGAAACAAATAGTAGCAAGGCATTTGAAAGAGATTGGCCTCGTAAGGGCATTTTTGTCCAATTGGTGAGAGAGAGTGTTTCAAACACAATAATCAGATGATTCCATTTTACAACTTACTTAAATTTTGTCATGTATGTTTAAAGATGCCTATTGCCAACAAGCTTTGGTATGAAGACTTTAAGACATCCATATTAATTAGTAATTGATTATCAGTAAGAGAGCTACTGCCCCCTAGCTGCGGTACGTGGAGTGTTTAGGAGAGTGTTTGTGTTGCAGCAACTGGAACGACTTGAGGAGTACAACCTACACCTCCGTGAGGAGCTGGCCAAACTGACGGGGGAGATGCAGGCCTTGAGGGGTTCCATCTTGTCTCACGTCACAGACTGCCGCTCCGACCCCAAGCATAGTCTCCTGCATGAGTTGAAGAAACACAACCAGTATTCGTCATGACGACCACAATCATCGCATTTATCTGTCTACTGCCATTTGAGCTTGTCTTGTTCTGTCTTTTGATTTGACACAATGTAAATCTGAAATAGATACTGAAAACAAATCCTTTTAAAGTGGTAAATTATAAGCATTTGAAATATCATTCACAAATTTTATTCTCACACAAACTAGGTGTTCCTGAACTTAAAAGGTCTAAGCACTGTCAACTCAAACATGTTTAGAAAGTGTTTAGTGTTCAGAAGACATGGTCGAAACCAACAGATGAACAAGACAGGCCTCTGAACCATGATCTTCCAATGTATTGTGTTACACAAACTTTGCTCTTATTCAATTTTTCAAAAGTGCAAAAAAGATATTAGATGCTGTTTGAAATCGATCAAGATTTTTCTTCTGGCTGAGCATTTGCATTATCTGTTTTGATGACTAAACATGTAGAGGATACAAAACTATAGCAGGACCAAAATGAAATATATTTGAATCGCTAGGAAGGGATAAGTGTGGAAAAGGTGTACCAGAGGTTAACCATTGAAGTGGAGGGTGGAGGAAGTCTTTCAGCAGCATTGTGAAAGAGGAGATAACTCTTTATGCAGCATGGCCAAGGGGGATAACTCTGTTCTGCTAAGGGAAGTGAGTTGACCATGTACATTTGATATTGCTGTATAGCATCGAGGTGGTGGACACCTGTGTCAAATGTACCTAAAGAGTGGACATGGAAAAAGCAAAAAGTAAAGTGTGTGCAGAATTGACATTGTGGAGAGATAATTGATGAGAGCATTTCAAGTTGAAACAATTTGTTTGCAGCATATGTAATGTATTAAAGAGGACAAGGTCACTGAATGGTAGTCTAGGGGACTTAACCACATTGTCATCGATGCTAAGGTGACAGCAGTGAAGAAAAGAAGGCCCAAGCTTTATGAGGCATGTTTGGAAAAATGCATCTGAATTTTTTTATCTAAAGGCCAGAGGGAAGTAACCATTCGAAGCATTGTAAAAGAAGATAACTCATAATGCTTGCTTGCTCTTGTTTGTATTTACAGTGGGAGATAATTGAATGTTTATGAAGGGGAGATAACCATGGGCAGCATGTCAAAGGTAGATAACTGGATGTTTGTCCAGAGAAAGTAACTGGCAGCATGTCCAAGGGGAGAAAATTGAATGTTGGTCAAGGGGAGATGACTGTTGGCAGCACGTCCAAGGGGAAATAACTATGAATGTTGGTCAAGGGGGAGAGAACTCCGAATAAGTCGGTGCTCTACTTGTGGGGAGGTCTATGATATGGCTTCGTGCAAGTGAAAGTAGGTTCAAGGTTATGTGACTGAGAACTGAGGAAGTGCCTGAGAGATGTTTATTTTGAAGGAGATGCTTGGTATGTAGCAGATGGTTGTTGTGCAGTATCCTAGCAAGGACACGATGGAATCTATGCACTGCATTGGCCAAATTAATTGTGTATGTTGATGTTTGTTGAAATGAAGTTGAGACCTTGTTTGTCAAGAAAGTATATTTGTACCTTATTTGTATGTTATAAATCCGCTGAAATGAAAATGTCAACTTAAATAAACTTCTAAATTTTGGATTTTGTTTTTTTTTAGTTGTAGAACAATAAGTAGAAGTATTTTGACAATGTCCAGAAACGGTTAATGGTTTTGTCTACTTTTATTTGCAAGTTTTTATCCCCTACATGTGCTTTTGAGTCAAAGAGTTTGTGGTTGCTTTTATTTATTAGAATAAATAGGGCAAATCATTCCATAGTTTGCATGTGAATTGGTTTGTGAGGGAATTATTTCAGATAAAGGTTGGTTTAAATGATGTGGAAGAAAATGGCTTGAGATATTTGAGATTGTTTACTTTAACATGAATGTTGGAATACATGAAAATAATGAATGAAAGTGCTAACTGGATGGACAGAGTGTACCTGCACTTGGGTATTGTCATGAAGAAAGTACGGTCATTCTAATTTGATGAATGTACATGTAAAATTACAAGAAACACTAATTTCTTTATTTTCAGTTGTGTTTATGTGTTGAACCAAATTCTGATATATTTACACTTGTAATCAGTTGACTCAAATTGAGAATGATTAATAACACTCAAAGTATAATGATTAATTTTTTTTAGATATCTGTTTAGATTTATCTGTTATCATGTTTTCATAACAATTTTGCAAAATTCCAACAATTTATAATAATTTTTGTCAGTTGTTTTGTCTTTATGTAAATCATTTAAATCATTATCATTGTAATAATCATAATTAATTTATTAACTGTGTTTGTATATATTGCAAGAAAGATATTTTCATAATTGAAGTTGACAATATTAATTTTTGTAATCAGCAACATTTTATTTTCCAATTGTTCTGATGAACAACTGTTACAGATTTTATCAGGTAATTTCTCTTGAAATGTTCACTAAAGCATTGTATTTGTATCTAATGATTTTCTCATCTGAAGTTGAGCCCACTTTTCTGGGGAATGTTTTAACAATTTTGCCATAATGATTCTTATCTTTCAAAACTAATTCTCTTTGCATAACTTTATGATTGGAACTTTGAATAACAAATTCTGATGTTTATAGTTATGTATCATTAAAAGTACTTGTTCGTATGCAGATGATTATCATTTTGAGAATTCTTAGTTTACATGCTCTTAGTACAAAAAGATGCTCCAATGTTTGTATTTTGTGTCATTACAAATAACATTTGGCATGATCTTAAACAAATTTTATAGACAGAATCAGTTTAATCTTTATTTGGAATTACTTATTGAACTTTCAGTTAAAATGAATTATTGTTTTCTTTATGATTTTTGATAAACGACATTGAAACTAAGCAGTTTCTGTTCTACCCGGAAGCTTGAATAGAAGATGAAGGGGGACGGGGTCACACAACAAGGCCTATTCTATGTAGTATTTTAAGCATTCAATTCAATTTGCAGTATAACAATTTGGCTCAATACCTTTTTCAATATGTTATTATAAGAATCTAATTCACAAAGTCTAAGTTATTAGAGTGGAAAGAGTTTTATTATGAAAGTATTATAGAGTTTAAGAGCGAGCATTTTGGACTAAATTTCTATGTGAGGTGAAAAGAATCTGTTTATGTGTTTGTTGCAAATCTTGATTTCTTCTGTTGCTAAGTGCAGGCCTAACAGTTGAGAGCAGCCATCTTGGAATCAGTTTCTGCCTCTAGGTAGCACTGGTTTTATATGATTTTATATTTGTAGTTTGCTATTAATGAATAAAGGCTAGCAAGTATTTCTTCGTATGTTGTGTTTTACAACTTCAGCCAAAGGTATTCGCCCAGCACTGACTCGAGTTGCCTCTTCTTCCCAAACAGAACAACTGAAACTCCACACATTAACTAACATGATGGACCTTAATTCTATACATTTTTATCTGTACTTTGACATCACTCATATATGGTCTTCTGAGATATAAGTGTGCCATCAGATTATACACCAGTAATACAAGAAAAAGGTATATTGTAACATTGTGGAAGATGTATTGAGTAACTATCATCCTGGGATGTCGGCGTATTCGTATACACACAGCTGAACAAGTACCTTCATGCCCGGAGTGCCACATTTACTTGATGAAGAGCATTCCTTAACTGGTTATTATATCTCTTCATGAAAGCCATTTTTACCTGGCTCTTGTCTTTGTTGAAGATTGAAGATAGGCGCTATGTAGATAATGATAATATAAATTCATTATCATTATTATTAATGTTGTTATAATGAGCTATACAAGACATTTGGTCTGATGGGTGTCAGGGTATTGTTAGTGCACTGCTGATACAAATATGCTGATGAAGCATGATGCTTGATTGATGACGAATAGCATCTACTGATGTTCAGCAAGCTTTAGTATTGTTCATATAATTAACGTGTGTATGTTGTATCAATTTGAATCCTATTATTAACTTATACTTTGTGGTTCGTGCAAGTTTCAATGGACGAGGGGAGGTAACTCTGATCAACACTCTCCATTGCGGCGTATTCATATGGGAACAACATTCCTCTATTACTGACAAATGATGTTAAATATCTCACACTCGTTATGAATTTTAGCCTCATATCGCACTATGAATCGAAAAAACAACAGCTTTACAAAAGCAATACAGATCTTTAGTGAAGTAGTGCTCTTCTCTTTCCTGGAGATTGCATTCCAGTCCCTTAAGGGCGCCTTTTTATGGTTTCAACGGTTTTGACATACACCGAATGTTACCTGTCTGTGTCCCGCCTATTTCTGGATGACTACATAATCAGTGAACGAAGAGTAATTAGTTATGGATGAATTGCTTTAATGTTAAGAATACACACCATTCACCACGAACAAAAACGTTTACCGTCTTCCCCTTAGAGGAAATCGGATCTCTGGTCATGCTGACTATATTGTCATTTTATATTGAAGAGATGTCAAGGAATTACAAAATAATCTGGATTGTTTAAAATACCACTCAATGACGTTAATAATCACAGTCGTTTTGGGGATCCTAAGCATTAAATCTTTCGTCAATATGTGGAGACATATCTTTAAAATCCTTAGATGATATTAATGATGAATGGTTCTTGTAAAGTACTTTTTAGAAATCAATAATGTTGATTACAGAATCTATCAAAGGTAGGCTTTTTTTATCATTTTCTAAAAGTACATTGACATTTCAGAAAGTACTTACGGGTCAAATTTTGAAGTGGTGACTTTTGCGATTAACAACTTGCAGAAATTTCGGCCTTTTGTAGTGCAAATTTACTAGTTAGAAAGAAAGCTTGCCTCGGGTGCTATTGGCGATCGCTGTTGGTATTGTTGGTATAACGTTTGCTGTGTAAATGATTAATTATCCATATGATTTGAAATATGAAATTTGAATTCAATTGAAAATCTCTCTGATTTCACAGCTCACCCCACAAGACGTCGAGAGACGAGAGAAGAGGCGAGAGAGAAATAGACTGGCCGCCCAGCGCTCCCGGGAGAGGGGCAAACGAAAGATGGACGAACTTATGCACGTGAGTGGGATTGCTACACGTTACTGTCCGATATGATTATGAAAACAGTCATTCCTTGTGCTATAGTTTGGATAATAATAACTTTTGACCACTGAATCAGTTGAACTTCTGACATTGACCATGTCCATGACGATAGCTAAGTAATCATTTACAGCTTTCCTTGACAACCCTGACAGCTCTCTTTCTACTGCAGGAAATCGAGGAGCTTCAGTCTAAGAACGCGGAACTGGAACACATGTTTGATGGCCTGAGCAAGGAGCGAGACCGACTAAAGAGGGCGCTTCTCGACCACCTGTCCTTGTGTCCCAGCTACGAGGAGCCACTCAATCTATCCCTCAAAGACACCTGAAGTTGGCGACACGTGTTTAAAGCTACTGTGATACGTTGGAGTGTAGTCGTGTTTTCACCAACACGTCACAAGACTGAGGGCTCATGTCAGGGGAGGTAACTCTGACAGCGCTTCACTGCCGATCCTTATGCTTGTATTAGTGCTAGAATCTAGTTCAGTTTTAAAAGGCAGCAATGGATTGTGTATTTGGCGTGATGTCAAAGACAAATATGCTGGGAAATGACTTGAAAGTTGCGAGGACGTGAGCTGTAAGAATGTCTCCCACCACCGGGGTTGTAGTGCGTGACATGTCTGTGTTGACTTATGTGGAATTAGATTGTACGTACGAGAGTGTGTACTATTTCCAGGACGTGCCGAATGGAGAAGACTGGGTTAAAACCAATTAATCCAACAAGTCAACTGGAACCGAGGAACATCTTATGAAATGTTATGAAAGGAAAGTTGTACACGTTGAAGATACAGAAGATATTGCCGTTGAATTCACATGAAGGTTCAACTGACAAAGATTCTCTCTTGGTACACGTCTGAACAGTGCAGGATAAGAGGTTTTCGGGGAAGGTTGTTGGGCAAGGTTTGTTATCTGTCTCAGTGCTATGGTACACATTTCTGTTCTTCGTTCTGTGAACAGTTGGACATGATAAACCGTTTATCATTTCATTTTTTTGGAAGCAAACTGGTGATGAGAATGTGATTCAAGGTTGGGGAAACGGAACGAGTCTTTTAGCTTCAGTAATTGTCTGAACGTTGTGTTCTAAGGGAGGCAACCCTGATGAAGGGAGGTAATTTGATATACGGGTTGCTTGACGTTTATTAACTTCCGGAAACTTGTTGATTTTGATACATTCCAAACTTGAAACTGGAATTGTAAAGATTAAGATGTGTGTTAAAAAAATTAATATTTTGAGAAATTGAAAACCTCCCAAAGAACTCCAATTGCCTCACAGTATTGTGCATACCATTTGAATTGTTGTGTTGTTATCACCAATATACATACGGAATATATGTAAAATACGCGGTATCTATATATGTAAATATAGCAAATATTGGTTCAAGAATATGAATATTTATCTTAATATATAAATATTTGCTTTTAATACGTGAAATAGGGCTGTGTGTTTTGTGATGTTTATGTTCCCTTTCGTTATCATTTATATGTCAACATGAAGCTTAGAAGCCCGTCTACGTTCACTGTATATACCTGCCTATGTGAGTCTTGTCTAGCTCTCAAACATCATTCTACTTTCAGTTTTCTGGGTCTCTGGTATAATCGTGTACCTTTTTCTTTCAAAGTCTCCGTTATGTAACACTCTACGTTATATTTAACACTTCTTTAAAACAAAGTCTCTCTTTGTTACTTTTATGTCAAACATTTCTTTCAATGTGACTGTCTTGTGAAATATTTCATAAGTTAGTGACTCTGGTAAATCATTGTCTATCTTTCAATCTATTTAATGGAACAGTGTTTCTCTTTGGAACTCTGGTAACTCTTTGTAACATTTTGTAACCACGTATCCCTGTGTAACATTGTGTTTCCTATCACCATTCATTCTCTTGGTATTTTGCCTCCTCAGGAAACGTCAGAAAGAACTATTTGAGAATTGTACAAAACTTTTCAGCATACCTAAACAACCTGTTGAACGACAGACATATGATCGTCAGGAAGTGTGATGGTTTCTTATAAAATCAATGCAATATTACTTTCTTTTTAAAAGATACAGTGATGTGTGTTTGTGAAGTACTTGGAACATTGTTAGATGTGATGGAGTGTTTTCACTTTGTGAGCACCGAGGGGTGTTTTTGCAATGTTCATTATTTCAAATCTTTCTACTGGTTGATAGATGTGATAAACGAATTCAACCTCCCCTTTTTGTAACATTTCACATGGAGATGCATTGTGAATGAGCCATGCTGGTTATTTGTTTGCACATCAGTGCATAGAGGCTCTTTCTATTACTTACTCGTTTCGAGGGTAAGAGATTGGAAGGTTTAGCATATTTTACCAATGCCTCGCATTGAAGTTATCTTGAAATGTCTACGCCACTGAATCATTAGATATGTTGGTTGGGGAAATGTTACTGAATTGTACAGAAATTATTTGGATGTAGACAGGCATATTTTATTTAGTTTCAGGTAGGGGTTGTCAGGTTATGATCTGACGTAATACTTCCGGGTCTGAATTTCGTACCAACAGAAAGCCGTAGAGCATTTTATATTTTCAAACTATGAATACTTTTTTCCTGATATTGTGGACAAGTGGCAGTATTCATTTAATATATGACCCACTTAACTGTCACTATCCCACCATTCTGTGTTACTACACCCATGGTGTAACACAGAACACAGAGAGGGCTAACTAAGGGCCGGTTTTCTTTGTAACAAGAAACTTTTATTCTTTTATCTGTTATTTACTTGAAATTTTATCTCTGACTTGATTTTCTTGCTGATTGTATATATATACGTGTATAACATAGATTTATGCAATGCATTTCATGTTACCATAGCGACCCGGTGTGTTTCTGGTGCCAGTACATTCCATCAAATTGGCCAAAGCTTTTCATGGGTGATTTTTTTCTGAATTAGCGGATATAGTTGATCGGCAAAAGGTCACCTGTAATTTTGAAGCATAGGACTCAAAATGCTGTGACGTCATGGTGCTATGACGTCACTTACGGTGGGCTCTCTGCATTGCCAGTCTAACGGCAGCGGGCCTTCGGTGATGTATACTTTTATTTGAACAGTTTTGAATTTCATATTAAAATGTTAAATGCATGTAAATTACATTGGTAGTTCTGGACGACAACAAGTTGAGATTTTATCATTTTACGCAATGTGATTCTTAAGAGTCATTTAGAAGTTGGAATTGATAACTTACACTCATATATTTGAACCATATTTGGCTAGTTTATCAAGCCATTTAGTATGTTCATCCTTTACAATCACAAGTTGTTAATTTGAATGCAAATTTATACTTATTGTTGCAACGTATTTCTGGACACTTTTGACAATGTTCTAAATGTCTGAACGCCGATGAGGAAGAACATTTTTGCCAAATAACTGTTTCTTGATATTCATGTTCCCCAAAACCAACTTGTCATCATATCACGCTTTAAATCATCATTTCATAAAAAAAAACATATGTTACAATTGTGTGCAAACTTAACGAGTCGCTGCCGGAGTGGTTGTAATTATTACTTTCAAGACATGCGCAAAGTTACAAAGCATAACAGTTTATATCCTTCAATCACGTTTTTTGACATCAAGTATATTTGGCGAAGTTGTATGCATTTATGAGGGTAATTAATTTATTTATGCTTTTATAAGTCCATCTTCCTACGCAAAGCATCATTAGCGCCAGACTCCATCTAGTTAAGTTAGCCAGTTCTAGTCTGGCGCTAGTTAAGCTTTACGATGGGAGCAAGTTCTACGTGATCATTTCTTAGTTTTCATTATTATCATAAGTACGCATGATCTTTATGCTGTCTGTCTTGATAATAAGTGCAGCGATTACATAGGCCTACTTATTTACTGTGGGTGTTTGTTAAGGGTATTCGAGCTTTGTTTCCTTTTGACTGCCTTCTTTTATTTCAAAGATTATTTTACATTCTAAAGGTTTTGAGCATTTCAAGTTTTTTCAAGACGTTGGAAATAATGGCATTACATCTACATTTTTTTAACGTCAATTAAATATAAATTGCAAATAATCCATGGTAACCATGTTTAACATTAATTGAAGTGTGATTCATTAAGATTTCTGTTACCTTAGTTCGGAGGGCAGTAAGGTGACGGTGTGTGGAGAATCTTGCCTTGTGGAGGGGTGACAGGTTGACGTGATGTCTTCGCGTTATGCAAATATATAACAGTCTGACCAGACCCTCTCGTCTCAGTCGTCGATGAGAAGTTAATCCATCTCTTTGTGTAAAACAATGATCCCTGACATACTTTTACGACTTTGATCTTTTACCACGGAACAGTCCTCGCCTTTTCATTTTCAAATTTATATTCTATCGGTGCCAAGTTAAGGTGCAAATGCATCTGACATCTGTATTCACTAATAGCATGACATAGCCAACGTGTTGAAGCTAATATTGAAAAAAAACGGCTCTTCCTTTTTATGGGATATACATTATTTTTTGAGCCATAGTATATGACCGACGAAAAGATTTCTACGAGTTCAACCGTCCTACCGGAAGCGCAACTTTCATAATTTTCACACAGCAATTCTGATTGGTCAATGATTGGTGATGACGTGAGGTACTGGTCAGATTGTGTATACCATGTCTGTTGGACATGTCCAGTGATTGTGATTTGACGGAAGAGGGTGGTTGTATCGATAGACATCTTCGCTGTTTGAAGATGAACCGGAACTATTATTTTTATACCGAGACGCTTGCTATCTATCAGTGCTATTGTCATTCATCTGACATGTACATGTGATATAAACCTACATACCGCTTTCCTAGTTTAGTTGGCTTCCACAGAGTAATATATTGCGTTAGATGGCTAGTCATAGGTAATCTACCATTATCTGGGCCTATCGGGTGGATGTGAAACTTTTATCTCTAGAGACAAAGTGAAAACCGACGGGCCCCGTTTCGCAAGCCGAATTTGCACTAAGAGGCGAGTGTCTGGACACAACCCAGCGTGCAATTCGACGTTGAATCAAAATTGAAACGGCGTCATTTATCGACGTTGAATGATATCGAAATAAAATTGGATTTGAAATTAATTGCGACGTTATTTCGACCTCAGTTCAACGTCGAATGTAAGACATCGCATCAACGTTGAAAAACGACGTCGTGTGTTTGATTAAAATTAACACGTATGTTTGTAAGGGATACCAAGATATTGAGTCAATTCTATTACCTTTCTAGAATAAAATGGTAGAAGTTGGAAAAGAAGCTAAACGTTAGTTGGTATTTTCAATAATTATTGAAGATTTTGTAGAGGTTGTAGGTATTTAATTCGTTTAGAGCAAAGTGCCTGTACATAGCGGAAGCTCACTAGTCTATACTATCAACACTGCATTATTTCCTGCATATGTGTTTGATTAACTTAATACCGGGAAAATTCTTCTTGATTTGTTTTCATTTAATCGCTGATAAAAAATGTTTGATTCATTATTGTTACTGTTATTGATGTTTGCACGTGCGTGCATCTCTATCTAGCTGCGTTTGGTTCTTTCGACACATTCTCATCGACATGTCTGTGTTCTTGTCCTCGATTGACTAAACCTAGTAAACATATCAACATCATCTTCCACTAACTATTCACAGGCCGAGGCTTGGCCGAGTTTGTTGTTAAGTTTTGAATGAGTATGTTATGTTTTTTTCTGTATCCTTAAATCCTGTAGAACACAATAAAGCTTCATCATGGATACGTGCTCGCGTCCTGTTCTCATTGTTCATCATCATCATCATCATCATCATCACCATCATCATCATCATCACCATCATCATCATCATCATTATCATCATCAAAACCAGGGAAGTATTTGAATAGCGCTGGTCTCCATTGTAAACTGTTCAAAAGCGCTTTGAGTTGGATAAGCACTGAGATAGATCTAGTAAATAAGAATCGCACGTAAATGCAGTTACGAAGACGTTTGCTTTTGGTTAAGTTGAGCTATTATAATGTAGGGAAAATTTAGATAAATAGTTTGGTAATGGTGTTTTTCACAGTGTAACATAACATATTCAAAACTGTTGTTTAAATTTCTGCTTATATAGCGTGATGTAAACGAGAATGATGCGCAGGTGGAGGAGCTTATATCAGGATGATTACTACATCAACAAATAGTATTGAACTCAATAATCTTGCAAAATATATTTTCTAGCTCAAAAGAAACGTAACAAACATTTCGCATCATGCTGATGCCCAACAATGTCCATCATAGAATTGCATTATGCTTTGTCTGTACATGATATTTTATGGCGCTTCGGCAGTTTATTGCGTGAACTTACATGTATAATGGGCTGGTGGCCCCTTTACAGAAGAAAACTCTCTCTCGAAAGAGGCTCAATAGTAACTAAGTCAAAGTAAATATAAGGTAACGACTTCGTAAAGCAAATATAGATCACTAAGGTGTAATATTAACGATTGCATTTATAAATATGGACACGTTATTAATTTTGAAAGGGTGTATGGAACTATGAGTCTCTTGTAGATATAAAATTTCCTGAGGCGACAGTCAAGATGAATACGAAATCCTCAAGTGTGTTACAGTCCCATATATCCTTTCAAAAAACCGTGTGACGAATTTAAGACCCTTTAAGATCTAATATTCTGCATGATTAATTCATTTTTGACCATATTTGAAGTCTTACTCTGTCTGCAATACAATTTGCACGCAGTGTACAAAAAATGCGGTATGGTTAAAAGACTCTGCGACTAAAATATCCGAACTTACGTTGTTATTAAACAAAAGAAAGAAAATAAGACATGCGCTCTTCTTGGCTGTGTTCAATTACACAATCAAAACCAACAAAACATGAACTCTAAAATTGCGAGCTGAGCGGCTATTTTACCACCGTTGACCATCTAAGGTCAAGGTCATTCGTATTTGCCGTTTAAATGGTAACAAGTCCTGCCTGCCGGGTTGTACGGTTGATACGCCCTGGCAAACCTGACAACACGGTTTCGTATGCATTGGTTAATGTTGGTTAATGACCAATCAGAATTGTAAAAATAATTTAAGGGTAATACCATTCAATATAAATACAGAATGGTTTGAAAAGTTGTAAAAAATATGACAAATTCCTCCTCCATAAATTATGATTTCAAAAATAGGTTTGTTAAATAAAATTTCATCTGCTCCAAAAATGATTAGTTTTACCACAATATTTTAAAGATATTACAATTGAAATATATTTCGCATCAATATAAAGAATTGTTCATATCACAATCTGCTTACACCCAATGTACATCTCTGTGGTGTCGATTGCATCAAACATTACAATATGGTTCATTTCTGAAAGAAAAATATCGTTATGGACAATGGACAATGCATCTTCATCAAAATTGTTACAAATCAAAACTGAATTTACATTCACTTGACCAGCGGTCGTGGATTCTTTATAATGTGTTTCGATGTCATGCTGGATATGTAAAACTACGATAGCATCAATCACATTGGAACATTGTTACACAATGTTGGATATGTAAAATGGCTATTGCATCAACGAGATTGGTACATTGTTACACAATGTTGAGACTGGTACATCGTTACACAATGTTGGATATTAAAGGCTATTACATTAATTAGTTTGGTACAAAGTTACACAATGTTGGAAATGTATTGTTACACAATGTTGGATATGTATAATGGCTATTGCATCAATCACATTGGTACCGTGTTACACAATGTTGGATATGGATCGGCTATATTGCATCAATTAGTTTGGTACAAAGTGACACAATGTTAGATATGTAAAACGGCTAATGTATCAATTAGTTTGGTACAAAGTTACACAATGGTGGAAAAGGAAAATGGCTATTCCATCAATTAGTTTTGTACAAAGTTACACAATTTTGAATACGTAACATGGCTTTTGCATTAATTACATTGGTACAATGTTACACAATGTTGGATATGTAACATGGCTATTGCATCAATGAGATAAGTACATTGTTACACAATTTTGGATATGCAAAATGGCTATTGAATCAATGAGATTGGTACAAAGTTACACAAAGTTGGATATGTAACATGGCTATTGCATCAATGAGATAAGTACATTGTTACACAATGTTGGATATTTAAAACGGCTATTGCATTAATTAGTTTGGTACAAAGTTACACAATTTTGGATATGTAAAATGGCTATTGCATCAATGAGATTATGGTACAAAGTTACACAATGTTGGATATGTAAAATGGCTATTGCATCAACGAGATTGGTACATAGTACACATTGTCGCAGATGAATACATTTAATGGTTAATGCATAAATAAATTGATTGAAAATACTTAAGAGAAATCTGAACAGAGTTATTATAACAGTAGATAGGCACTAATAACACCATATCGCTCTCTCGCCTATGTGATATCATCAAAATACCAATTCATTTTCTAGCAAACTAACGTTTTGACATGACGATTGAGTTTTTTCTAAATCTGGTACCTTCACATTACAAATCCTTTCATTTCTGCGCCTACGTATTAACGTACTTAAAATTAAAAATTTCTGACAACAGGAAAACATGAAGTTCTGTACGTATCATGTTTCCATTCCGCTCAACTAGAGATGTCGCTACATGTCTTGTCGATAAGGTTAAATTTGAAACAATCTGGTTTTAAAAAAAATGATTATTACATTACAGTAATCGTGTTTTAAGTTAATGACTGAACGTCTCCCTTATCCAGAAATGAAAAGAGAAAGGTAATATATAAATGTTCCAAGTACCGTCAGTAAAACAAAATTCACGTTAAATACGTCATTATTGGCATGAATCATAATTGTCGTTGACTGTGTCTAAAAGAAAAACTTCACCCGCTTCTTTCATCGTGGTCACTGAAGCGCCATAAAAGACTCGCTCATAACACAGAAGTATAATCCAACTGTTTAAATAACTGCCATTTCGATTTCTTATTCTTAAATAACAAAATGATAAAACGAAATGAAAGTAAAGTAGGACACCAATTCCCACGAAATATTCCATTGTTTATGTTATGAGAATAATATAAGATTCTGTAATGTCAGGAAAAAATCAAGGTTCTGGAGTTTTAGGGGAATTACCGAGCATTCAATTCTTCGAAGTCAGGAATAAACCTTAGCTCATAATTATGTAATGTCTCAATGGTGTGATGACATCACCTGTAGTTCCAGCTGTGGACACCTGTGCAGATTCTGTGTAGATAGCAGGTGAAACCTTGTTTTAACAACAATGCTGTTTAACTAGAACTACATTTGAATGGAGAAAACTCCACATCGGAAAAATAGAAATGCAAATTGTTCAACGATTGCACACTAGAGAGATAATTTGACCAATTTGTGAAATGTTTGAAATTTGATTGTATTATATTATGTAATTTACATTTAAATGACTATCAAATATCACGATTTATCATTTAAAAATTCATGTAGATAAATATTGTTTTAATTATATATCATATTATATCTTAACGTTGTTCAAAGTTCTTTTTTAAAACAAAAGAATACAGAATCGAAGTCAGTTTTTGTGCAAAATATTGAATGTTAGCAAAGGTCAGGCCCGTAGCACCAATTTCGAGAGTGGGGGGGGGGGGGGGGGCGAAATTAGGGATTTGCTAGCTCAGTGGAGGGGGGGGGGGGGAGGGGAGGGGGGGGAAGGGTCAGATGCCTCATGAAACTTATAATATTCTATTTTTTCATACAAACATTGAAATAAAGAGCAAAAAAAGTTGCCCCTCCCCACCCCCCGCTTGCTACGGGCCTGAAGGTCCAAAATAAAGACAATATTTGCTTCTTACTACTTCCAAGGATTGCGTTTTCATACACGATTTGAACGACGCGCAACCCTTGTATGGTTAGACGAGGCTGAATCGACAACAGACTGGCATGCAGTCTTCTTCACGATAAAAATCATGATTGTGTATAAATTAATATGAGCTTATGTAACTTGTAATTGATGAGTCTGTAATGGTAACTAATGCCGTTTACGTAGCTTCAATGAAGATATAGATATTTCAATGAGGGAGATAGAACAGAGTTCGAGGCGACTTTGTAAAAGTCAATATTAATCACAACACACGCGAGAAGCCCGATATGCCACGACAAGTTCGCCTATAAATAGATTCACTCTGCTGACGTAATCACGTGTGGTTACAGACGAGACTTCGGTGTCGAGAGTACAGCGTGTAACACATAGCATATGACATAGTTGTGGCGGGCAGGCAGGCAGGCAGTAAGGCGAAGAATTGAAGCGGCAAATTTACATCTTCATCGACTCACGTGGCCAAACTTTCACAACTTTTCCAGCATAAAAATGTTTTCGGGTGAATTCTTTTCTTTAAATTTACCCGATAATTTAGATGTTGGACACATTCAGGATGAAGATTTGCGGACCGCTCACGAAGCTGCACTGGCGAGTAATTCTATCACACCTCTACTAAAACAAGAATTGCGTTATAAAATACAGTCGCGGAGATTAACAGAAGGAAAAGATGAAATCTACCCCACAGAGAGTAGGGACACTTCTAAACGTGATCAGGTAATATCTCAAGCAAACTTGCATAGAAACACGTGTTTAAAACAGCAATGTTTCAATAATTGTCAATATTTGTGTTAAGATATAACGATCGTTCCTTATTAAATGTGAGTTCATTGATCAATGTAATTATAAATTGAATTTAACGAATACAAAATGTAATTTCCTTGCAAAGGAAAGTTCTAGAATCATGGCCGAAAATAGACATTGGCGGCCATTAAACACTGATGAAATAAATGCATTAACGCTAAATATGAATTCACATAATACAACCGCTCATTCAAACGTCTTAAATTTCAACACATATAATAGAATGATAAAACTGCTATTTTGTGTTTCGATATTAAATGAAGGTTGCATTTATCCATAAGGAGTTTTGTGTGATACATGTATTACATTCCTCCATCACAGAGAAGAGTATCAACACCATTATGCATTTATAAATCAGTAATATATATAATAAAATTACCTTTTACAAATAGTATGAATACTAACCCTTAACGTATCATATTAGAAAGTTTATGTTCCTCTTCAAATAAGGAACAGTTGATACAGCAGTATTAAGCTTATCATAGCTCACCTCATCTGCTTCCTCGTGTTGTTTTGTTTAGTTCGATTGTATTGATGGTATCTTAAAATACAATACATGTTAATCATGATTCTAAGTCTTTCAGGAAAATTCTATGAAATAAATTTTCAGCTGTAAAATCTAAAGTGATACCTTTTTGCACTCATCTTCAGATTAAGTCGCGAAATAGTTTCTGACACATCTGACATCAACTAATAGGGCAAGTAAAGAATTTTTTACAAATATATGGTAGTTGTATTTAGTTTTCTTTCAACTGCGTTTCTGAACTGGATACATCACCTGTTAAATCATCGATACTAATATCTTATCGCAATATTCGATGTTCGTTTTTTTTCTTTTAAACATGTATAAAACATGCATTATCAATTCCTTACATTCATTGGAAAATCTTTTCGAGGGAGAGTCTAATTCGATATTAGGGCAATCTGACATTGAGTTGGGAATCATGCAGTAAGCTTGAGTCTCCCAAGCTATTGATATTATCGTAATCATTTTTATTGGTACGAGTAAAAATATCGAGAAAAAGGCAAATAAGACCTCTTAAGTTTTAAATGGAAATTACTGATGATTAAGAGAATTATTATCATGCATCACGCGCAAGCAGAACAATGCATTTAAGAAACTGTTAGGTATAAAAATGTACACTACAGAAACCCTTTCAACTGAATTTCTAAAACAACTCATTTCGTCCTGGGTCTCCTTTCACAAAGCCCTAAGGTGAACGTAAGTCACTGGGGGTAACTTTAGAGCAATGTTACAGAATGGGAGTTAAGGTTTGCCTTAGTAAAGGTTTCTTTGTGAAAGGAGGCCCTGATGTGTAAAAAGTATCAATTACTTAACCTTTAACAGCGATCTTTTTATCTAATCGCTTTGTATAAAAGCAAATATGTTCATTGAACATCACATTCATTGTTTTTTCCTCCTTTCATAGTATGCACGTGTATAGTGTATTGCTGAATGGAAACAAGAGGAGGATTTTCTTCATTATATTGAATATTACAATAAATAAGGCACGGAGTTAACGTGTCTTACTTCCCTACATTTGCTCGTTTCATTTCTCCAGATTCTGACAGACGAATTATTAGTTCTTAAATCTTTAAAACATTTATTTCAGAATCCGCAAGCAGTATGTAAAGCAGGGTGGTTATGAACTGGACGTTTCTGTTTCTGTCACATTAGATAACTGATTAGATTACCAGTAGATGGGTTCTCCTTTTCTAAGCTCTCTTAGTGCTAACATCGTCTTAATATCATACAATAACTTACATGCTTATGATAAAACTGAGAAAGTTTCGAAAATATCGGCCCTGGCCTTCAGTATTAAGAAAATAAATGATCTCAGATCTCAAGTAACGTCACGAATGAAGTGGTCTAATTGTAAATTTAGGAACAGTTTGCTTCTGGTCGGATGATGTCTGTTCCTTTAGTATTGAAGGCGTATCGTATGATTTTATTTCAGTAAGTATAACGAGGGAAAACATTGCCGACCGTTACTATGTTAGTGATAAACAGTGAATAAGAAAGGGAATGAACTGCTTCTTGCACATTTTCTTCCAAGGAGGCAACTCAAGTCATTTTTTACATGTTACCTCTGTCACAAGTAGAACAGACTTCGCGACTATTTTAAGCACCTAGAGATGCAGATTTGATACACGGTTACCGTTTTCATCGCTATCCAATCCCATTCGTTTAATTTCTCCGACTGAAGTCGGTCTTGAAAAACGTGCACATGCGAAGGGGTCCAAGTCATCCAATTGGTAAAGCCACAAACTGTTCCACTGACAACAGAGGTACGGAGGATATGACTTTAGTAGCCTCTATTTGGAGATGACATGTTTGGATTGAATGCGATTTTCGGGCCAGGTGTTTCATACGACGTTAAAACATAGTCAAGAACGTCGCAGCCATTATATTAAAAACATGAACGACCCATCAGTTTACCAACACCTGATACGTTTCATAAAGAGATAGATGCATTTTATATTTGTGCCAAACTTGTAAGAGATATTCATACTATTTAAAAAGTATAATAGGATGGATGTTTGAGAAAGAATCAATAAGTAGTCTAAATTTAAAACTAATTTGATTCACACGATGCACCAAACAAAAATAAAATTCTTGTATGATATCAAAACAAATTGTTTGTGTTCATAGTTTCAGCATCGAGAAAATCAAACTATAATCACAGAAGATCATTTTTTTCAGCGTTGACGACTATATGTGAAAAACGTGAAGACCATTCATTTCATTTGGCATAATAAATCCCAAATCAAAATCTGTATATAAAAAAGTGAAAATTCAAATTTCTTTTGAAATGTTAAACTGTAGCGTTCATAGATAAATAATTACAAAATGATGTTGTTACACGTTTTTCGGCGATTCTGATTGGACGAGAGCTCTCAAAAACATGCAACCATTTCTCGATGAATGCAGAAAAAATTGCTGTTATACCTCGTGCATTCATACTTTATGACGTCACAATCTGACAGAACAAATTGACGCGACGGCTAGTCCGGTTATGACAACATCGCGTTACTTTTTTTTTTTTTGTGGCAAAATAAGAAATGTACGCATGTAATCATCTTTCTAACTGAATGGATAACCAGATAATACTTTCCTCCCCCAGAAGAAACAATTACCTTCACCGAAAACTCTTGATTTTGAATAACTACGAGTCCTGAAGTTGGATAGCTCGAATCGTTTTCACAAACAGTAGCCATTTTGCATGTCACGTGATATGCTAATGACGGTTATTTAAAAATTGCGGACTGGAGTTAAGACGAACTTTGATTGCATGCGCGTCAATGCTGAAAAAACTAAATTAAATCATATTCCGTTTTAGTATATGAAATTCGCAATTTTAATTCCACCACGTAATGTTGTGTGTAACACGCTGCAAAATAACGTAATGTTCACGACAATTATTCAAGTTTAGTTGAAATTATTTAGAAAATCTGTGGAAGTAGAGTTTATTTTGTAATTATAAGGATTGTTTTACATTTTTTGTGCCTCTATCGATGTATAACAGCAACAAATTTTGTATAACATCGCTACGCTACGCTACGCGATGTTATACAATTTGTTGCTGTTATACATCGAAAGAGGCACAAAAAATGTAAAACAATCCTTAAATATCGCACGTGCTGGCTACAACATGTTTAATTTATCAGCCTATATATAGGAGCGCGCGCGCGTGTGTGTGTGCGTGTGTGTGTGTGTGTGCGTGTGACTGGGGGCAAGACAATGTGTTACGATATACGATCATTGTATGGTTGGCACGTGCATACGTAAATAAGTGTTCTTGGACACTCTTACACGTGTGTGTGCGCTACTGCACATGTTTCCTCTCTGTAGCTGACCCCAGCTGACCTGGAGAAACGTGCCCGGAGAAGGGAACAGAACAGAGAGGCCGCAAAACGGTTCCGCAAGAAGAAGAAAGAGAAAATGTCTTCCTGTGATAAGGTCAGACCATCATATACTACGGCTGATAAGATTGTGCGGATTCTTCTGTTTAACTTGATGTGCAACATTTCTGGCATTGAATTAGGTCACATATCATAGTGGCCATTATCTTTGTTTCTGATTAAAATACTGATTTGATATACAATTTTGATATAAATGGGTGTATATTGACGGTTGAAATAACGTTCACAAATTTTTACTGCTTGATTCGAATACGATAATTGATTACGAAACGATGAAATTTCATAATTGATGACATTAAAATGTAAACTGAATTTAAGATGTTAAACCTTTCATGTTTTAGGAATATGAGATACTTCAAGCAAAGAACACTGCCCTCCGTGCCAAACTTAAGTCTTTAATTCAAGAAAGAAACACTCTGCTGCGCCTCTTGAAACATCACGTGATCAAGTGTGTGACGATAAGCCCCGCCTCTAGCCACGCCCCATCCGTCCCTTGAAACTGTTCGTGTAGAGCACTCGCTGATTGATTGAAATGTTCAAAGCAGCATGCATTTATTCGCCAGGTTGAGCGATACGTGCATTAAATGCCAGTCACGTGATGTGAATAAAGTTCATGAGTGAAATACATCACTGTTATGCAGGCGAACAAAACTGATCTCTTCGTTGTGTAAGTGTTTATATTCATTGTAAATGTAACCATATAGGGCTCAATCATCTGTTCACGCTCAGTTTGTTTATGTCTACCTATCCACAACTGAATGCGTACATTTTGTGTAAAATATATAAAATGTGTGTTGTACGAATGAAACTCTAAGTTTCATCCTCGGAAATGAAAGCAAGTTCAGAAGAGGGCAAACCCTGACATTGTGATATCGTTTCCTATTTACATGTATGCGTTTTGTCAAAGGAACCTAACGGTGCCAGGATACTGCCGTAGCAGCAACAAGCGTTTGCAGCAGACAAAGGGTTAAGACAATATGTCTTCCTCGCCAGGATGTATGATACGTACGCGTATTTGACGTCTACCAGTTATTGTGACATCATCATGTTTCCTCATTTAGTAATAAGTCTTGTAAATAAATACATGTCATTGATTACTAAGGTGTCATGTTTTCAATTTGAATGTTTATTTGAAAAAAAATATTCCAACTTTTTCAAACGATATTCTGATGATGAGGTTTTAGCTTCGTAACTTTACTTGCGATGATAACTTTACATTTATATATTAGTCATCTCTCTGTGATAATATATTTCAAATTTGACTGTAGATTAATTCAGGATCTGACCAACAATTGCACTTCATACAAAACTGCATGTTCCCTGTCTGGCGTCTGACACTAAGAGGAAGCTATATTAGGAAGTATCAACGTATAAATATAACGTAAATAGTTGCTGTGAAACTGTCACGGATTCGTTTTGATTCAACACCCGCAAATTTAGTTTAAAACCAAATGAGCCAATCAAAATCAAGAATTCGTCCATTACATGTTAAACCATACTTGGGAAAAACTACTGAAATTTAAGTTTACTGCCAGTAAGTAAACCAATGGTCATTACGACAACTGCCACTCCCCAGAGAAGTGAGAATGAAACAAGCCCATTTGTTTATTGAACATTGTCCATTCATATGAGAATTTTGTACTAAAAGCAATGTTTAGAGTTAAAATACCTGCGTTCATACATACGGTGAAAAACATCAAGGAAAGGTTTACTTTAAAAATACGAGGGAAGCGTTTAAAAACAATCCCTTTTCACATGATGTGTATCATGCGCGTATTGCTTAATGTTAAAAACTCTAAATCATTTACAAAACTTTGCCGTATAGACTTAAGACTTGATATCCACACGCTTTTTATAAAGACATCTTGTTACTGAAATAACATGCACCCATCATGCTTAATATGGCATGTAAAAAGTTTCCTTTAAACATAATACTGTCAAAGATGAAAGTTGACGAGACTCCTGGGGGTGTTTGTACTGCCCTTGGAGCACTGTTCTATGGAACTAGTCTAGCTGTGTTAGGGAACTAGTCTAGCTCCTATGGTCTAGACGGAATCATAGCGCGTTCTTACCCAGGGGTGATTTAGTAATATACTCCATGTGAAATGCACTTACCTTTGTATGTCGGTAATCACACATTCCCAGAATACTTGGAATATGGAGGAATGTGCCACACAGCGACACTGGTATTTGTGGATAAACAGTGTAAGAAAAGTAGATTGAACGAGAATACGCTTTGCGTATATACTGGGCAAAATAAGTTTGAGATATTGGTCCTCTTCATCAGCTTGTAAAAGGATATTGAAACCATTACTTGATATATCCCTTACTATTTTTGCTCAGTATAGTTTAGGTTTGCATGTAGAGTCTCACAACTTTTTAGTCATGTTTTTATGTTTTTATACATGTAAGTAATATCGTAAAACCGTTTTCACGACAACTCACACGTATGCACTACTCAATATATATAGAGACAATAGAGGCTTGTCCTCTATGACTTCAATGATTCCGGTACTTTTGTGATTCAAATGCTGTTTGTATCCAGAGAGATTTGTAATGACTATTGAATATCTATCAAGAATGTTGAATTCAAATACCAATGAATTAATAGCTAACTAACTTTAGACTTTTGTATGAAAAAAATAACCTCCTTGATCTATCAATGTCGTTAAAATAGCGTATCACCTATAAGCATATACTCAACCTCCACATGTTGCACCGGGTGATGAAAACAGTAAATCAATGTGGAGTACATGTTAAGTGATTGCTATTACCACTATTCGTTCCGTGTTTTTAATTGAACACATTTCGATATTGAAATGAACACCAAACATGAAGGGAAACACCGAAAATTCGCTCAGAATTTATTTGTTTGCAACTTTTCAATATATCTTAATCATGAACTATTTTTTTATCGAGGTGTATATCTGTTTCTTCACCGAATGTCTATACACAGTAGAAGAATTGCTGCTGCATAAACCATAGAGGCTGTCGTTTTCGGTTTTCAGGTTGAATGCAAAATTTCAATAGTGACAATATCGTGGGTAATGCGGATTTAATTCAGTGTTGTAGACTAACAGACAGATATTTTATTTAGGCCTCACCTCGTACAATAATATATAAGATACACTCATAAACGAACACTGAAGATACCGGCGAGCCTCCCGTTACGGGTTACAAGGGACACAAAAAGATATGTGATACAGTGAAACATAAAATCCCATACAATTTATTAGATAATAGTTCAACTTCAAAAAATACTTTTATAGGTCTTTGCCGCTAAGAGTAAATTAAAAGGATAAGACAATAGAAACGAGACTTTGGCATAAGAACTTAAACAACTGAAACTATCACAGAAACTGCTACACTTAGTTTACAGAACCCCTAGCTCTTAGATCACCATAGAGAGGACATTCTAATAAAACACGGCATTTGTCTTCTCACTATGTTTACAGTTAAAGCACACTCAGCTAACGGCACGTTCGTATATTATTAAATATAAAAAATATGTTATATTGTTGCCTTAAACACTCGCTATCTTTTAGAATGAACTTTTTACATGACTTTGAACATACTTTCCAAATAACGTATAATTAGATTACCAGAGTTAGGATCGTCAGTAAAAAAGAGAAAAATTCATTACTTTGTTGGGGTTTTTTTTGTGTGCATTGTATATATCTACATAATATCGGCGTACTTCAAAACCTTTAAATAATTTAGAACTTATCCTTGACAGCTTATAACAGTTGTGGTTTGGAATTAATATGTACATGTAGGCAAACACACATTATGGAATATAAATACAAAATTTACATACAACCCGAAACGTCACTGAAAACTTGGATACGAGAGTCAATGACATGAAAGATATTCCAGAAAAAATCAAAACATTTTCCAGTACAACGGGAAAAAAGAAAAGATCTGAAGTAGAGGAACATATGGCACAGAGGGTAAGGTTTATTATTTTCGAACAGTCATCTTTCGGCTAAAGATTGTGCAGGCACTCTACCGCTACGCCAACACAGCTTTCTCCCGATTCCATATATTGTATAAAAGTTTACATGAGGAGTCTTCAGACAGTCTATATTTGTCATTTTGTAACGTCTAGAATAAATTTGTGTCACATAGAATCATTTAACGAAATAAAATGAAGTTATATAGGAAACTCATTCTAACTCATTCTAACGCCCTGGAGCCAAGCCGGCCTTTCAATGCACAAGAACGACAAAATGTTTGTTCCGCTGGTAGATAGATCATTAATAAATATTTCGGCAACGTAAAGCGAGGAACACTTTGATAGTCTCGTTGGCCCATTTCCACAACGACATAAAGAAATGTCTGGAAAATCTTATAATTCACCAGGATTTTGGACTGAACATGTCTCTGAAATTAGACTGTGAAAATATCGAAAAAAAAAATATGAAACTTATTTTGTGTCTACCAAGCAGTTTTAATATATATATGTTGTTATGTATACGCTTACACATCGTTTTAAAGGGATTATCTTTTTGCGGAATTTCAAAGGAATTTGCTGGTTTACTAGGACGTTGTTTCAAGGAATTAACTAAATCTTTTTTTCAAATATTTAGAGAATACTAAATGACCTTCATAATAATTAAGGAAATATAGTAATTCTAATCGTTTCCAACAACTTAATGATTTAATATCAATTGGACAAGCGCACCGCACCCAGTAATGTAGTATTAGTGTAGTTGCTGAATTATAGCTTAGTTGTTGCTTTCATACAAACTGCTTTCATCTAAACAAACATCTTCATCTACACTTGACAAGAATAATTAGGGTTATATGAACATTCTGAAATTATTAATAATGACATTTTTTTTTATTGAGCACGTGATGAAATATTAATCATAAATGTTGTAATATCCCTAACTTATTTTGTCCAGTATACAACACACCACAGCTCTCATTTGAAAATGATGTTGCATCTGCCACAAATAGGACTCTTCGAAAAATTTATAACGGACATTCATTCATTTTATTAAGAGGATTTGGGATTTGATCATTGTAAAAATACGAAAGAAATTAAAAACGAAAGGTTATCAAATTAAATGTGGAATGTTTATATTAGTATATTTTGAGTACAACAATCCTAAATTTCGCCTGTTTCAAATCTAAAACAAATTGTCATTCGAACTACAATGTAACAACACTCGTGAAAATATCAGCTCCAACCCCACCACTCGATGAGATAAACACCGTATTTGACAAACTTAATAGAATATTCTATTTATTATATAATTTCATTCTAAGATACCTTTCAGCTGCACCTCCTACACATATACAATGGTTCAGTACAAAATTCTACATCATACCCTATACCCACTGTACAGAATGTGTTATTAATAATCTAACTTATGCAAGTTTTGTTCAAGAAAATCTAAAAACTATCCAGCATTTATTCTTGGAATGTGAGTTTGTGCGACCACTGTTGACAAAACTTGAAGATTAGCTAAAAGAGAAAGAGAAATACATCTTATAAAGAAAAGATTCTTATTAGCTTCCAATTAAGAAAGCAACAATCATCCATTGAACAGAGAGAGAGATTTTATTCAGCATTGGAGGCCGCGTGGCTCAGAGTACAAATACAAAAATAATGTACAATCTATACTAATGTTAATGTACATGAACATGTTGGTGTGCGAGCTTAATTTCATACATACAAATTTCTTTTTAAGTATATAGCAAAACCTTTAAGTACATTTTCATTTTTGCAAGACAAAAGTTCAACAAACTTTTGCTGCGTTGGAAACTGACAAAATCTATTTGGTATGAGTTTCGTTCTACTATCCCGAAAGAAAGGACAAACAAGAACAAAATGAAATTCATCTTCGACAGTTCTTAAGTTCAACGTTCACATGATAATTCAGAATAAGAAGTGTATTTGTTCAAACGCATTTTCTGAATTCTCAAATTGTGTGACATGCATCGAAACTTCACAAGTACATTTTTCAAATCCTTATTAATGTCACAACTTAGATACTTTTCTTGTCCAAATATAGTTTTAAAGGATGAATATGTTTTAAGAAATGTTGATGATTCTATTTGCCCATACCAAGATTGGATGTCTAAATCTATGCAAGTTTGTTTGAACAAATTCATGAATTGAGATACATTTCCACATTCCTGAAACATCCAGGCATATGAATAACCAGTCTGAAACAGTAACAATCTAACATGCGAAGCCCAGTTTACACTGCCTGCTTCATCCTGTGCTTTAAGCATGTTATAACAGGCCTGGGGATTTCGTGACGAGTCCATATGAATCAACCTACACCAGTATCTTATACATTGACAAAAATAACGTATAGAGAGATGGTAGCGCCCCATTTCACCCAGAACCGCTTTTGATGAAGATCTTTTACTTATACCCAGGTAGGTTTTGAAGAAATTACTCTGGACTTTTTCCACACTTTCTCGAAACTTAAACCCCCATATTTCGCTACCATAACAAGCAATTGGAGAAATCTTTGTATCAAATATAGACAAAATAACATTCATTGAAAGATTTGGGTAACATTTCATCAACTGGTAAATAGGAAAACATGTTTTAGAGGCTTGGTTAGCAAGGGTTTCACAGGCTATAGACCAACATAGTCGTGATGAAAATATAACTCCTAAATATTTGTAATAAGAAACTGTTTTCAGTTCAATGCCTTTATAGTACCACTTTTCTACCTTCTTGAGTTTTCTACCATTACGAAAAACGATTATGTTTGATTTTTCCATATTTACAACCAATCCCCATTTATTGCAGAACTTTTCTAAAACGTTCAACTTCCTTTGTAAATCAGCAACGGAATCTGCAACTAATACTATACCATCTGCAAAGAGTAGCAGTTTTATGACTTCGATTGCATCATTTACAAAAATGCCTCTAGAGTCGTCATTTTGTAAATCAACAGCCAACTGGTTGATGAAAAATATGAATAAAAGAGGACTTAACATACAACCTTGTCTAACTCCGCTTGATGTATTGAATATATCGGTGACACAGTTACCGATTTTAACACAAGCACAAACATTCTTATACATACTTTCCAAAATATGATATAGTTTACCATGAATTCCATGTTGTAATAACTGATAAAGCAGTTTACTTCTATCAAAAGAATCAAATGCCTTGCGAAAATCAATAAAAAAGCATAAAAGCGATGCTTAGGTTTTCTTACATACTTTTGTACCAATGACTGCAGTACAAAAATATTATCCATTGTAGAATAGTCTTGCCGAAAACCGGCTTGTGCTTCTGAAAGAATATCATTTAATTCAATCCAGGTTCTCAGTCTACGTTCTATGAAACATGTAAACACTTTACCAAGGACATTTAAAAGTGAAATGCCCCTGTAATTATTTGGATCAGCTAAATTTCCCTTCTTAAATAAAGGCAGATTCATCCCTACATTCTAAGAATCAGGAAAAACTCCACTTTCTAATATTGAATTAAAAAGTAATTGAATGTAGGTTATGAGCTGTGGAGAGTTTTTATAAAATTCTGACGGGATTCCATCAATACCAGGCGCCTTATTTCGCTTTAGGGAACCAATGGCATTAACAATCTCATTTTCAGTAAAAGCTTCAGATAGCATGTTAGAATTGTTACAGTCTTCACAATTCATATGGTCATGTTCTTTAATAAAATGTGCTATATTGTCATCAAATCCACTACATTCAGTTTCAGGATTTAACAGATCTTTGAAATACTGGTACCAAACTTCGGGTGTGATGTTATTAACTTTATGTTTTACTCTTAGGAGTGTTTTTACCGATTGCAAAAAAGATTTGCAATCACTGAAATTCAGATTTACATGGTTAGTTACATCTGTTTCATAAGCTGCTTTTTTGTCTTTACATATCTTTCTAAATCTTCTTTTGCTAGAGAGAAATGCGTCAAGGTTTTCCTTACAATTACTTAATCTGAGAATTTGCAATTTTGCATATTTTACTTTTTTTAACAGGGAACATTCTTTGTCAAACAACTTTGGTTGTTCATTGATGTCTGAATGATTACAATTGTTTCGAAAATGTTCTCCAGATATTTGTATGATCTGAACTAGAAGTTTAGCCGACTCGTTTACATTTACATCTATTAATTGTAGAAACTTTCTGATATTTGATTAGTGTGAAAGTTTTCAAGATAGGCATTTTTGCCTTTGTCAGACCACTTATACTTCATTACAGGATCGGTATTTATTAGAGGTCTTTGGCAAATTATATCTAGTTGTACACTAAATGATATCTGGCAAGAAACGGGTAAATGATCGGACTCAGTTCTGCTATGGACCAATAGATTAATCACTTTGTCAAAACAACCTGTAGAGACTAAAAAGTAATCGACCAAACTTGTTCCACTTGGTCCAATGTACGTAAATGAACCACTTGGATCTCCAGATTTTCTGCCATTAACAATATGTAATTCAAGCTGCTTGCACAATCTTAATAATAATAATCCATATTTGTTAACCTTTTCATCCTGTGAACATCTAGATTGTGAAAATTCGTCAATAGTATACAGTTCACCTAAATCAATGAATTGTTTGTCACTTTGACCTTCAATAAGAAAATCATCCTGCATTGCAGTACGAGCATTCAAGTCCCCAAATATTATAATGTCAGTACACTGATCATATTAAGCTTTAATACATGCGATCTTTGCGTTGAGTTGCTCGATCCCATTGTCGTCCGTGTCTCGGTACATGGGAGAGCCCTCAGGGAGAACGTAGACTGCGCCAAGGATCGCGGTACCGGCTTCAGAACGAAATTCCAGGAACACACAGTTGCCCCAGGAGTCATGGATTCTAGTCAGGTACTGCTCGTAAGCCTGCCGTACATACAGCGCCACGCCACCTGAAAACCGACCAAAGTGCTTAGTTCTAGTGGCAGGCGACATGAAACATATATGATCATTTAATATACATTTGATCTTTTCAATATCATGTTGCCATGTTTCAACCAGACAAACTATATCAAATTTGGCTAGAAAATCAATAAACATTGCATTTTGTAACTTAGACAATAGACCTTGAACATTCCAGGTACATATATCAAGGACAACGGAATTACTTTGTTTCAGATTAAATGAAAGATTAGACTTAGAGTGCAACTTCCCATGGTCTGGAACTGCTCGTGGGCCACGGCCGAGTCCCTAGCTGATGTCACTCGTCCCCCCGTACTGCAGGCTCCCGTCTCGGGTCTGCTCCCTTGCCGTGCCTCTCCTCCCGTCTCGGTCTCCAACGTGGACTAAACTGTCCCTATCTTCAGCTAGAACAAACGCCTTGCCATTTATAATCACCTTGTCATATGAAAGAAAAGCCTTCTCCCCGCGTTCCCTGGCGTCCGGTTGAGTCCCGGTCTGCCTACATCCCATTCTGCCTACAGTCCAATTTGCCTACAAAATAAAATGTAGGCAGACTGGGACATAAGTTAACACCCCTGAAATAATGGGCATGACCCAAATATCTGAGTCAAACCAAACAAGTGGACTGAGTAGAAGGATTAGTTCATTTAAAAAATTGAAATATTTGTGGAACATCCTGATAAAAGATTAAGTAATCCGTAACTTCTCTCTTTTGAAAACATAACACTTTGATCAAAGAAAATCCTGTTTTTATAACAAAATAGTTTCTAATAAATTAAATAGTTCACAATAGTAGCATACTCCAATGTTTTGATAGGGGATTAAAAAATCAGTGACTTCTCTGTCTAAGCGAACATAACATCTTGATCAAAGGAGAGTGTGTGTTTATAAGTAAATAATGAGAGAAATCTCTCTATCGTCATCGCTCTAGAGTTCTTCCGCCACATCCACAGACATTGGCAGATGTCGACCTTCAAGGATCCTGGACCGAAACAGATGATGGCAGACAGTTCCCGGTGGTCGATGATGGCGTTGACAACAAGATCCTGGTGTTTGCGACAACCGAGATGCTGAACATCATGAGTGAAGCCGACACTCATGCATGGACGGGACATTCTTTGTGTGCCCCAGTCTGTGGCACCAGATGTATGCTGTTCACTGTCTGGTGTCTGGCAAGATGTATCCTATAGCCATTTCCCTGCTTCCAAACAAGACTCGAGACACCTACACAAGACTCTTCACTCACATCAAGGAAGCAGTGGCAGCAACAACAGGGATGGACCTCTCACCAGAGTTTGTGCAGACAGACTACGAAGCGGCAGCTATTGGTGCTGTCCAGACAGTATTTCCAGATGCTGAAGTCAGGGGATGCTGCCATCAACGACTACATCACAGCCACCTGGGTCGACGATGATGCCAGGTTCCCCATCCGATTGTGGAACCAGTACCTGAACACAGGCCCCCGTACCAACAACCACCTTGAGGGTTTTCACAATGGACTGAAGAAGGCCATCAGGAAACACCACCCCAACCTGTACGAGTTTGTGACGGCCATCAAGAAGCAGGAAACCACCGACAGAAGGACCAGACTCCAGACTGAAAATGGAGGAACAGTGCGACCCCGCGCACAAGTTTACAGGAACCTGGACAAGCGACTGCAACGACTGAAGCAGCAACTTGCAACCGGCAGAAAGACAGTGCTCCAGTTCCTTGATGCCGCTGGACACTTTGTGAAACTGCAGTAACTCTGAGTGTGACTTGTGAAATCTGACTTGTACAAAGCTGTAAAATAGTAAAACTGTGAAATGTTTCAAGTATTGGATTGAATTGTATCTCTGGTACCTAAGTGGTACTTCAATGTGAAACAGTCTAATAAATCACTAGTGCTGTATCTATGCAATATTGTTGTCTTATTTAAAAGCCGTGCACCAGACCGTAACATGTTGTTTTAACAGTGTAGGCAGAATGGGATGTAGGCAGACCGGGAACATGCCCTGGCGTCCACCATGAATGGAATAAGTGATTTCCTAACTAACCGGACCTGTTCCGTATAGTCATGTGATACACGTAAAGTTTTATTTCCTTTTAACTTAACTCTGGCCGCTTCAAGCACTGACATCTTATCTTTGAACGAAAGAAATCTCACCAATAGGGGTTTTTGAGCTGATTTGCCCTTGATACGATAAACTCGTTCAATAACAAGGTTTTTGCCGTCTGCTAGACAAAGTTCATCACATAGAAAATCTTGAACACATTTTTCAGATTCGGACCATGTTTCATTCACTAAACCAGGCAAACCATAAATTATGATGTTATTTCTTCTGTTTTGTGCTTCTGTTCGATCAAGTTTTGCTTCAAGTTCATTTATCTTATCCCTTAATCTTTTGTTTTCTTCTTTAAGCTCCCTTTGCTCTTTTTGTATTTCCTGCTGTACTAAATCAAATTTCTTATTCAATTCTTTGATAGCCTTTCTTAGTAACTTGAACATACCGGCTACATCTTCGTGTGCACTGTCCGTGTCACAAACATCGACATCTTCAAATACAAGCTTAGTCTGCTTACCCTTATCCTTGCGTCCTTTCGGCGGCCCTGGGTTGGCCTCCACGTCGACACAAAGTTCCAATAATCTATGAACATAAGGGTTTCTGACATATTCAATTTTACAGGAAAGTTCCATGAAATGTTGATTCGCTACACGGGGGCAGATAGCAAATGTGTTACCGGTTTCACAGGAGAACAATATGGACGAACATGGCCCGACAGAAAGGACAGCAAGTTGATTACAAGTATAAGTTTCAACTGTCTGGCGAAGTATCGGCCTTTCAAACTCAATATTTTACCTGTCGGTAATCGAAATTTCTTTGGTTGTTAAAAGCAGCCGACCCGCGACCTCCAATGCTGAATCTCTCTCTCTCTCTCTCTCTCTCTCTCTCTCTCTCTCTCTCTCTCTCTCTCTCTCTCTCCTCTCTCTCCTCTCTCTCTCTCTCTCTCTCTCTCTCTCTCTCTCTCTCTCTCCTCTCTCTCTCTCTCTCTCTCTCTCTCTCTCTCTCTCGAGATCTCTCTCTCTCTCGATCTCTCTCTCTCTCTCGATCTCTCTCTCTCTCGATCTCTCGATCTCTCGATCTCTCTCTCTCTCTCTCTCTCTCTCTCTCTCTCTCTCCCTCTCTCTCTCTCTCTCTCTCTCTCTCTCTCTCTCTCTCTCTCTCTCTCTCGCTCTCTCGCTCTCTATCTCTCCCTCTCTCTCTCTCTCTCTCTCTCTCTCTCTCTCTCTCTCTCTCTCTCGATCTCTCGATCTCTCTCTCTCTCTCGATCTCTCTCTCTCGACTCTGCCTCCGTCAGCTAGCGACTGCGTCTCACACGTGGTCTGGCCTGGTACGTGCGTCTCGTGCGACGCGTGCACGCAATACTCTCCAACTCTTGTAATTTAAGTGAATATATTTTTTTTTCTTGTTTATTATTAATTGTTGCTTTGGATTTATAGATATGGTTTAAATGACATACTTTATTGAGCAATAAAGGGATTCTTAGACCTGAAATCGCACACTTTGTCAGAGCCGGGACAGCACACGTCCTACCTCTCCGCTCGACATCACCTATTCTGATCTTCAAAAAACCTATAAACATAAACTCAAAAGGCCGCAAACCTTCCAAACATTAATTTCTAAAGTTCGCGACTTTTATAATGTTACTAAATGTGCAGCTGAAATGTTAAACAGAATCAATTTATCATACAAATTCCGGTGATCCTGTCATTTTCTATTCATAAATATGTAATGTGTAATTGATACCTGCATTTGTGTACTTTGGAAATAAAACTATAAATACAAACAAATAACAAATAAAATAAAACAAGTTGTTTATGTCAGTAGACAATTATATAATATGAAGAAAAAATTCCGATTATGCAACTATTGTTGTAACAAAAATAGAACATTTAAGTGAAATCCCCAATATTGTCCTCTTTCTGCCTGTATTTTATTATTACGTCTATTATGCCAAATGGATTAAACTATATAATAACATGTTATCATTCCAAAAATTTTAATATTCTATTTAAAAAGCCCAACATAGCGTATAGATGTATGTATATAGTACCATATTAACAGAGGTAACCTAGCGGATTAGATAATATTAGGAACTACAGTCAGCAGCGAAAATATAGCAGGGGACGGTTAGAAAGTTCCTTTGAGGAAATAATATCCCTTCTGTGGTTTAGAAATATCCAAATATTTGCATTTCGGATATATCAAAGTCTCTCTCGACTTGGTTTTCAGGAAATCATGTTTGAATCACTGGGTTTATTCCACTATAGTCTGATCGATTCAGCGGTCGCTTACTGACCGCCGCTACGAAGGGATGAGTCATGCCAGAAATCTGCTTTGAGATGCTCCCCGTCAGTGATCTCAAGGCTGAAGCTAACGAGAGTTACCTCCCTTGCATGACGTGATGCGCTATCCTTGGTTTCTGGACTCCTCGGCAACATGTTGAATCGCGTTACGTATTAGTGTATAAATAGCAGTCTCTCTCTCACACACACACACTCGCTCTCTCACTCAGTGCTTCCACTCGCCAGCACGCACCTTTCACCAACTATGAAAACATCGAGACAGACTAAAAAAGTCTAACTTTTTCTGTTTAGCTCAAAAATAGTTTATCTGTAACAAATCATTACGTTACCGTGCCAATGAGATATATATATATACATACGTGACACATTTTTACGGGATCAATCAATAAGCTTGCACCGACCGGCTATTGCTATAATTACAACAAGGCTTAAATAATCATCAATAAACAACTGGTGGACTCCCTTAGTGTATAAGAAAGAGTAAGTCCATTCTGGCCACACTGTACTAGATAAATGTCCAATGTGACAGGTGGCCAGGCGGAAGGTAAACACTGATCAGCTGATCGGCTGCTCACGATCATAACACGCAATAAAGATCGAATCTTTCTATAGGTTTGGTTACTGAACACTAGTAGAAATACAAGCTCTCGTTTGACCAGATCTCGCTAAATCACCACCCACGCACCTTTCAGATGGGTGTATCCCCTGGTATCTCCCGTGTGGGGTGAAGGTATACTGCTCAACTGGCCGGTTCCGCCAAGTCCTGTGTCAGTGTTATTCTATGACTCAGTACGGGCTGCATGGCTGGCTCCACTCCTCATAAGAAACTGCCCATCCTTCTTTCCTGTACACTGTCTCCAGCCATACTTCCCCCGTCCACTCCTTCGTCCATCCCTCTTCCCCTCTCTCTCTATCGTAACATGGTCAATATCGCTAACTAACGGCCGTGTTCAGCCGCGTTGGTGCTATGGGACAGGATACCATTTTTTACGTAATGGCGGATAAAAAAATGGAAGAATGGTACATTCAGGAGGGCGGAGATCAGTTAGTGACTTTGGGTGTTATTGTGTCAGTTCTGAAATCGGATAGTATTGGATGACATGACTGGATCAGTTCATGGTAAGTGAACACTTATCTCTCTATGTACTGTTCAATATCTATACTCGTTAGTTGATTCGCTATCTGTTAGAACTCATATGCAATATAGGAGATAACTGCATATGCACGGATTGGACTAGACATATGTCTAGACTGTCCTCGTCTCACCTATAAGGACAGTCGGGAACACACAAAGCACAGGTGAAAGTTTTAATGAGAAAACTTTTGAATCGAAATCTAAGAAGTGACGGTGTTGATTTGCATGATGACCAGCTTGACCCGCGCATTATGCAGACTGGCAGAGTTCCAGTGAGGGGTTGTCGCGGTGGGCTCCACATAAAATCTCGGGTTGGTCCGTCCGTCGCGATACTTGGCATCTTGTCAAGCGGCTCGGGTCGGTTTGAACACAGCCGGCATGCGCTACTCTGGCTCCCAGCAAGTTAACTCCCTTTAGCAAATCGCGACTTGGAGGTTTGAGCTGTGCTGGTCACTGCATCAGTAGCACTGGGTCCGCCACAGGGAATATTAATTTATTTCCGAGTGAAGGAATAGTGATGTCATTCTCTTAGCACATGCCGGCCATGGCCACATGTTATTGTTTGGAAGCTATTAATAGCTCTATCTTATTCGAACTGGTGACGTCATTTGGGACAGCATTATGGTGAACTTCGCTTTATTGTGAGTAAATATTAATTTCAAAGTTGTGAAATGGGACATAATCAACTACATAAATACTCGAATGAAGGAATTTTGCAGGAAATAATTTTTTGAGGTCGAAGTTGAACATTATTTCGTTTATTTTCCGCCGAGGCCATTTGCTTCGAGGCTGGCGCGGTGAAATACCACAACACAGCCCGCCAGCTGATCGTAGTACGAGCGTGTGTGTCATGAGGATGGCCGACAACGCGGCGGGTAGCGACGATGCTGCAATGTCCACGGCAGCCTTTATAAAGGAGCTAGATGCCGTTGATGATGCTGGACTTGTTAAAGCAACTTTTGCTTCTCTAGAAAGTGGGCGACTGACTCCGCTATTGAAGGAAGAGCTAAGATGTCAAATTCAAAGTCGTCGTCTCTCTGAGGGTAAAGATGAGCTAACGGTGGAGTTCACCACACCCACCCGGAGCGAGGTACCCCACCTTGTCTGTTGTCTTAAGTTGTCTGCATATATGGATATTTAGAATTAGTTCTTCATCATGATATAACCTATTTCATTCCACCTCTCCATAACGGTGTAAACATAGGCTCGCTGCTTTGATGTTAGTTCACCATTTAGAATATCTGAAAGATTATTCAAATACTTGTGCATGACCTTTTGCTGTCATAAACATTGATAACTGTTTTTAGATAAACACCTTCACATATCTTTTTATATTTAGCATGCATTGCAATGTTTTTTTATAACAAATTATTGTATTTATAGTATATAAGCAATGCATGCGCATACGTATATTTTCCAATAACGTCGCATAATGTAAGTTTTGTTTTTGATATGGAAATGGTATTTACATTAGATTTAAGTAATGCTATGGTAACTTTGTCGGAGACGTGAAAGTTTGCACCGATGAACTCTGTATATCACGCCAAGCCGACCTTCCCACTTGGGGAAAACCATATCGCCACACCGTGTATCACAAACAGGAAATCCACGGGATAGGGTTTTGTGGGGAATTCGATACATAATACAATCTTACAATTAGTATTTATAAACTTTTAACTATAATTTTTCCTGCGCAGTTTATAGATCGTTCTGTGTTTTCACTCTGCAAGGCGCGGCGTCATACGTCACTGAAAACTATTGGTTACCGCTTTCACTTGGTAGTGGAAATAATGAAATCAACCATGCGATTTTAGGTGATAAATGCATTTTATGGCAGTTTGTTTGTATTTCAAACTGGACGGGGAAAAGTGCATCTCC
Source organism: Phorcus lineatus (assembly GCA_921293015.1). NCBI lineage: Eukaryota > Metazoa > Mollusca > Gastropoda > Trochida > Trochidae > Phorcus > Phorcus lineatus. Next base: position 3,897,168 of record OV121084.1, read on the forward strand.
TTGTGAGAATCTGGCCTCTTGCTGAATAATTTTCTAAGTTTGGACAATTTTGAATAAATTATGTGAAGCGATTACGTAACTCCACGCTGTCAATCTGTGCGAACAGCTCTTGTAAAAATGGCGACCCTTAGTGGACACGGGTGATGAAAGTGTGACACATAATTGTCAAATTTGGACGAAATTGAGAAATTGGCAAATTAGATGACTTGATTATTTGTATTTTAATATTTTTACGGAGGTCGGTGATTGTATCTATCATTACAATTTTCCGATAATTTATATCTATTTTTTTATTTGAATTTTCTTAAGCGATATCGATTGACGTTTGAGATGATGTCTAATTACAAATCATCGTATGACTCAACTTGTATTGAAAAGATTATGGCTTTTTCTAAATTCTGCATTTTCATTGCAATACGGTTTTTTTTCTAAACTTCTGATTTATCATTTACGTTTTACGGATTTTTATTTTGTGGAAAAGGATTTGAAAGCGATTTACATTCTTAAGTTGGTTTCATGTGCTAAAATTATAAACATCTTATTTAATCATTATCAATAAATTTCAATGTTTGTTTAATGTACAATTTATTGGTTTTTTATATTCTTTGTTTTCATGTTTTTTTTATTAATCAATCCTTTAATTATTTCAATTTTTTTTATTTAATTTCAATTTGTTCTAACTTACGATGTTCTATACGGATTCATCGAGTATTACATTGTGTTGTAACTTTTAATTTTTCTCATTGATAGGTATTTTTAAAAAAAACCTCTATCTCATGTTACTTCAAATATATTTTACTTAAATTCCATTCTTACTCCTCAAACTAACTAAAAAGTCTTTATAAGTTCTTACTTTGAATGTTTTTAAGGTTTATAAGAAATCTATTTGCCAGGAATGTACTCTTTTTTTTTAAACGATTGAACTTTTATATTAACAGGTATATTAAATCCATTACGGTGTGTTTTTCTTTTCAACACGAATAAGCGACTCTGAAAATATAAATGCAACAACTGTTCCGCTTTCTTTGAATGGAAGAAAGGAAATGACTGAATAAGCCTGACTTATAGAATAAAAAGAAGATCAACAAGGTTTCGAATGAATATCCAAGTTGTATCCGGCCTATTCTATCCCGTTTGAAAAGATATATATTTTTAAAATGAGAAATTTATTGATCTTTAATCTGGCACAATAACGACCCAAAATTATTGACACCATATACGTTGATTTTAACTGAAAGTGAACATGATTTTGAAAGTGTGAATTTTATTACTAGACATTTTAGCTTGTCTTGGTAAAATTCGTAATTCAAGTAACACAAGTTCAAGTAAGTTCAACACAATTTATAAAGTTCGTCTGAAGAGTTTTCACGGAGATTTAAAGGGGGTCGGATACCACCAGTATTTTAATATTATTTAAAGGCCCTCACTCATGGCTTACATGAAATGGACCATGTCACGCTTCTCAGTACAATTCATGTGAAATGATTATGACATTTTGTGTAAAAAATAAAAAAAATGCGCGGGTTTATCCTGAAAACGCTACAGCAAGCTTTTTACCAACACGCCCTCACACGTTATGCACTTCCTATGTTGTTCTGATATTGCGTACCGTTATGCTCATATTTCCTCCTCTACCCAAACTAAGAAACAAATTATTCATCCAGAAATAAGAACGTTGACACCAAACATTTTTCTCACCAAAATTCATATTGTTCTTACAAAGCTTATCCTTTCTTTAAGTATGTCCAAATGTGTTTAGATTTAAAAATTAGAAGATGTATCAAGTTCATTTGAACAATTTAGTAACGATGCATCGAAGGAAATTAACATATTTGAATGTGCCGCGTATGTGCCCATCCCGAATATTGCCATTGTTTTGTAAATTCTTTGCAGCTTTTGACCAACGGTCAGTTTGGATGACCTTGGCGCGAGAGTTCACGTGCAAAGCGCCTGATTTTAACGCGCCCAATGGGTGCAGAGGAAACACTAGCTGTACGCTCATTGGTTGAAATTCGGTCAACAATTATTTCCAAGGTGTACCTGCAAACGGCTCGGGTTTTTCCCAATCGCAAAAGTCTGCGTTTGCATTGATTTTTTTTTCAAAACAGGTTATTAAACCCATAAGTAGCTAACTTAACAACTCGTAGAGAACACGATTGGATTAACACAATCTAAAATGCTGAGTTTGCACATATAAAACATTATATGAAAAATCTTAGTTTTCATTCCATAGTTTCTAAGGTTGAAGGCTTAATGCATATTTTAAATTTTTTTTAATACAAATGGTGTATCTTTATTCTTTATATCCTTAATCATAAGAGTACAGCATCTCGAAAAAAGTGAATATTAACAAATTAATCTAGTTGCTGGTTTGCACCACAGTGGACGAGTTAGTCGCAAGTGTGAGACATTCCTGAACGCGATGTCTGCTATAAGTGAGGAATCCGGTTCTTGCCACTAGACACAACGACATTGAATAAATTTATTCACATCGGCGGACTTAAGAGAGGGGATGCAGGGGCGTGATCCCCACTCAAAAGAGTTCCAAGTATAGATAATGTTGAGAATCTTATTTCTCATACATGATAAAAGTTATTTAAGGAAATTATATTTAAAACTTTAAAAAATTCAGTAAACCGTCACACACTTTTTAAAAAAAAAATCCGCAATAGCAAACTAAATCCTAACTTGTGACACCGATAGAACGCATCCCACCCAAACGAAAATCTGTATCCGCCCCTGCTTGTAGAAATAAGGGCAACATTGACATAAACAACCAGTTGAAAATCTTAGATATTAATCTAAAAAATCAACAGGATTTTCTTACCTACCGTTAAATGAATAACACATTATGATTCAGTTTTAATCGAAAAAACTTTTAAAGTATCATTTTCAACTAAACTATTTTGCCACTCTTTCTACTATGACTTCAGTTAGTATTTCTCGGCTCCCTCATATTTCAAGAACACGGATGACTAACCAACAAATGCAAGGCACTAAGCATCAGCATAATATATTCTTTTCTTTCTCTGAATTCGAAATATCTATCATAAGGATACATCGTTCTACGATTCAGCAAAACTATCATTTCTATGCATTTAAATATTTTGTCCATCTGTCGATATTTGATTTTCTTCTTCGCTTTCCCAACAAACTTAAAATTCACTTTATACAGTTACTTTTTTTACTAGTTAAGATATAAGGTAAACATTTAAAAAGAGCACTTTCTTGGTAGATTAATAGTCAGCCCCTACATTCAGAGTATAAGACTCAAAATGTTGCGTTTCACATTTGAAAGCATTTTCAGAATCTATGTAAAGAGTATTTTAAAACGTTTGAATTTTGTACGAATTATCTATTAACATGATTCCAAATTGCAAAATGTTTGTTAATAATGTTGTTATTAAATCCTTTTATAATATGTTCATTTATATGTATATATATATATTATATTGATAATTTCATCTTCGCCGTAAATGACATATGCAGTAGTGTTTTTGCATTTTAATTCATTGTGAATAATCATTAAGTTGCTTTGAATTGTGTATGATTTCCAATTTTTATTTCAAACATAAATGAATTTGTGAAATCTACGATATCTTTGTTGATTGATACCATGTCGTGGAGGAAAATCCCTTCTAAGCCACGAAAAATTCGTTTTATTGATATAGTTTATATATATTGTAGATTGAAAACATATAATTAATTTTGAGCCGAAGATTGGTATTGATATAATCCTCTGGGTTACTTCGTGTTTTAGTCAAGGTATTTTCTTATTCTGTCATGCAATACAATTTTTGGATTTGTGAAAAGAAATTTTGATACAATTTTATCTTTGTAACATTAATTTTTTCACGGTAAGAGCAATATCACGTAATAAATCAAACAACATGTAACCTCCTATTTATTTGCCTTATATCTGTCTTTTTTCACTATCAATATTACTTCCTATTGGTTTTAGGTTATTGGATATATTTATCTAGAAGAAACATAAATGCTTTTACAATGTTTGTTTAAATCGTTTCCTTTATATATATCAACAATAAAATGTTGTGTCAAAATGATATTAACTAAAGGTTAATCTCCTGTCAAATATATGCACGTTACCTGTATGCAATTCACTATCAGGTTGAAATGAACCAAAACACTTCATGTAGAAAATAATTCTCCTCAAACATGTGATGTAGAAAGAAGTGGAATTCAAATTCGCAATTAATAGAATAGTGCATTAAGAAGCAAACATAATATAGAAAATTAATTTTCCGAAAAAAAGCCTTTTCTTTGATTAAACGAAATATCTATTAATGTAGGAAATCCTTTCTGTAAAGTAACATAAAACAGTCAACGTAAGCGTTTCTTAATTTTTCATACATATTTCAGCAATCTGAGACTTTTTTAATTGAATTATCAAACATTTTTTCAGTATGTGAAATTGTATAAACACTTTAACATTTCCAGTCCCTGGTTTCATCACATGTTTAAAAATGCGTCTTGTCAGAGAACGCTAAAGAAATACAAACATAGGCCGTGATATTATTTCATACACCTGAATGGTGACTATTATCAAAACTATTATCATCATTACAGTTTTTAATCTTTTTGCTAAAAATAAAACATGTTTGAAACGTTCATAATCGCATGTCAGAATTTGTTTTTATTGCAAGGCACAATATGTCTTTTATTTGTCATTTTAACATCTTGAAATTTTTTTCTGACACACAAGTCATCATTTTACAGTTTACATGAACGTCAATCGCTAACAGATTATATCTGATAATTTTGGTTATTTCAGAGGACGGCTCTGAAACTCTAAAAACATCATTATCATGTAAAACAAATTCAAAACTAATCTGGCAAAATCATAAAGAAATATGAGTAAATCAGACGAGAGCTCATAACGCGTGTTCCATATCAATAACCTCATTTAGTTATCGTGACGTTAAAAAGGCAGGTTATTATTCCCTCGAGCGTCGAGGCGTGAAAGGTTAAAACGCGTAGCGTATTTAATAACGAGAGAGCGACATTGTAACTGTTACGCGTTACGTCGTAATGTATAAGTTCAATGACGTTACATTAGGTCGAGTATTGAAAGTCAACAATGCGTTGCGGCGGGGACAGCTTTAATGACGCGAGACACAATTAATGCCATCAATGCTATTATAAGGATCATGCATTTTTCCAGTGATAAAAGAAATATTTAAATTTTCTTGAATAAGGATGAAATAATGCTCTCAAAGGACCCTGAGTGTTATAGTCCTTCGTTTAATAGATTTTTCTTCTTTAGAACATTACGACGATATTTAAAGTATTTTTTAGGCTGAGATTGGATATTAAAAGAAACAAATGCATACATTTAAACATTGATGGTCATTGAATCAAACCATTAAGTAGCAATATCTTTTCAAAACATATAATATAAGAAATTCCAAGTGTCGTCGTGGATGAGTTTTATATCAACATTTATCCCTGTTCATTTGATGTAATGTAGAATAGCAAAATGATAAGGTTATACTTGAAATAACGCTTTTTACAATTATATTTATTGTTCTGGTTATTGATGGCGAAAAAGAAAGTAAACGAATATCAACTGATGTTTGACCATAGAAGATTAATCATGACATAGAAGATATGAAAAATAAAAACAAAAACTATACCTGCATTTTATACAATTACTATTGACTGCTGAAACTACCAAATGTGAACCGAAATATTATCTTACTGTGAAATTAAATGAATTACAGATAGATTAAAATATTACCAAAAGTAAAATGAAATAAAAACAAATGTAGTAAAAAAATCTATAAATGTTATATGAATAATAATAAATTTTTTAACAAAATTTAAGAGTCGGTAGAAAAACAGGAAAATGCAAAGTAATATGACGAACTACATGTAGAACGTATGCAAATGTAACAAATTTAGTGAAGTTTTAAAAAAATAATCTCATAAATCTTTTAAAGTTTCTTTATGACTTCAGTGTCGTTAATGCGCTAATTACTGTTTAGAATTTATGTAAAAATTACAATCTAAAGCTCATTTAAATGAAACTAAATACAGCTCATTCATTCATTTAAAAATAATCGTAAATACTGAAAACTTGACATTAAAATCTATGTATAAAGGCGAAAAGATTTTGAAAATAAATGAGTGTTTTATAATGAATTATTTTCAATAAAATATTTCCATACATTTCTGAGAGAATAAAAAGTTACAAATACTGAGAGAAAGAAGGACACTTACTAACAAAAGATCGTATTAAAAATAACAGATGGCAGTAAAAATATTAGCTAAATATTCATGGAAAATGTTTCATAAAAAGAAGAAAGAAATAGTGGCTAGTGGATGGATGAAGGGTTATTCGCTTGAATATTAGGCCTGAAGAAGAAAATTTAATATATTGAATATTCAAAATCAACACTTATTATGCAAGGCCTCATGTAATCTAAAGAATACGTTATCAAAATATTGAATACATGTAAGCCATTGAATCGTGAAAATTATATAAATGGATAACTAGATTTTATTTGAAATATTGACAGTTGGGAAATATCTTACAACGCTTTTGAATATTATTGATTGAAGGCATCATCATAGAAATATTAAAGAACTATGTATGACCGGTAAGGTGGTATAAAACTAAATGTCAGATTTCCTTAAGTGGCATTTTAGAAGCTGGATTGATGAAGAAGAACGAATAAATTTCTTATGGATAGTCAACTTCTTTATTGCAGGAATTGCGACGTTTCGGTGTAGATACTAACACCGTTATCAAGCAAGTGATACATATGATTCGATGAAGGCAAATATATACATAAATGAGATGATGTTTTTACAATTAAATGGTTTGATGTACATATTTACAGTGGAAATAATACAAACGTTGCAACACATTTTATTATTTGAATCGAATAACTAGAGTCAAAACGGCAAGATGGATATGTGTGAAAATTAAAATGGAGAAAAATTAAAAACAATATGAGGGAATTGTCAATAGGAAATAACACTGAAAGAAAAAAGCACTGAAAGAAAGGTCGAGGAAAAAGAAGAGCCATTATTCGCGGGTCTTCTGCTACGGATACGTGCGTTGGTCACTCTATGGTCATCCAATCGATGAAGCTCCTTGAGGCCCCCGGGAAAACTGGCCGACATGTTAGACAAAACCTTAGATTTTGAAAATAATATTTTTCTTTTGAGTTTTGGATATCGTATCCTTTTCCATTAAAATGTCTTTTGTATTAACTTGGACTTACTAAAATTTTGGTTATGGAATATCTAACAAATTTAATAATTTTACACATGTTAATCTCTTTGTCTTTACAGTATAACGTCTTTATGTAAGCTTGCTGAATGGGAACCTAGAATGTACCATTCTTCTAAATAGTAAGTGTAAAGAAACGGACTATAAAATATGAAATACCGCTTCATCCGTATTTAACACACACAAGATTATTCTTACATTAACAACGTAAAATATGTGAGATTGCTTGATTTTCATGAGAACCGTGTTCAGTCAAATTCATCGTCTCCGAATATATTTTATTTCCTTTTAATCATATATTAGATAAATATTTTGATGATACTCATTCTTTAGTTATCGGTTTGATAAATATTGATTCTGTTTGCTTCAAAAATAATTCATGAATTTTATATCAATATTAAAAAAACAAATGGAAGGGAAACAAGTAAAATCCTAAAATAAACATTCTTTTATAAATGATGATGAAGAGAAGAAAATCCAACAAATAATGAAATGCTAATAAAAGTATTAAAATGCTTTGTAGGTAATTCATCAGGCCTTACGGCTAAACCACGCCGTGCATCACAATGTTCATTCATATGCTATTCATATTCAACTCATAATCCGTTCAGAATATTCCATTGTGATTATTACTATATTAGTCAGAGTTCTCTACAGGAAGTAGTGGATCAGAGTCGATATATATACCTACTTTACTAGAACATTACTTACTCATTTTCATTATTATTAATAATTTCTATTTTCGTTATTTTGATATCACGCTACACTGTCTGTAGCAATTAATTAATTACAATAGAAATTTCTCATTTTAACTTTAAAATCCTCTACAAGAAAAATTCAAGTACAAGTAAATTGTAATAACTTATTAATTACAATAAGTTATCTCACTTTTATTTCACTATCTTCTTCAAGTAAAACGTCTCGAATAGCTAAACTGTAACAATCTATTAATTGACATAAAATACTTCCACTTTCATTTCACATACTTCTACAAGTAAAAGGCATATGAAAAATTAAACGTTGCCTTTTTGGACTATAATATTCTGTACTTTAAGTTACCTTTTATTGGTATTTACCTGTAGTCAAATAGAATCGATATGTGCTTAAGTTGGTGAGAAAAGTATGTTTTCTGAATGAAGGTTTTTGATGAGCGTTAAATTGTTTTACACTTATAGTTTAGAAGAAAGAAAATTGAATAATAATTTTATCCTGGCCCTTTTTATGTTTTACATTGCATAAATGTAATCAAAATACCATGATTCGATTGTGCATTCCAATATTACAACGGCAATATGACACTGTACATCTACACACTTGTACGATTTATTACTGATGTTGAAAACCATCACTATATCCTTTGAACATTCAAGGTATATTTATGTACACAAATGTGGATCAAGTAATCATTTATGGTAACATTTATACGCTGTTAGTATTTGACATATAATTCTGTACCAAATTGTTATATGTTATGAACACATGCAATGTGCAATGCTTTTAATAAACGAATTGATGAAAATCATGAATGGATAACGTTTTAGGCTTATTCAAAATAAATAGTTGCTACGTTTAGTTATTTGTTTATAAACTGATAAACAGAAAAAAACCCTGGCAGCCTCTTCACTAAAACCCTTTATATAAACGACAAAATCGTATTTTAGTGTACAAATTACATGACTTTTGTGTATATAGTGTTCCAGGTTAAAAAATACTGTCGATTCGAGCTCGAGATTCTATGATTTTGAATTTACAGATGCAAAAAAAATATAATTTTTCTTTTAGTGATGAAATAAGAAACAAAACTTTATGTTTTGACTTATGAAAAACTCCCCTTATTTCCTTACAAAATATGACTGATCTAATATTGGACGGAGGACAAACGCAGGACTTTTTTTATGTATTTCAATTGACACGCTTATTACGTAAAGTTATATGTACATATTTTCATTTGCAGATTGCAGCACATGATATTATTTCCGGCAAGCCCTAGGGAATTATTTACTTGTTTAAGTTATCTTTTCCAACATCAACACCCAACGAGTATCCCCCTTCTTACTATCCAGATAAAATTAGTTTTGAGATAAGATACCTATACTAATTTATAATGTGGAAATCAAAATAAGGCCATGCAAGTGTATTTTTTTTTCACTCGTGATGAATGTATTTCCGGCAGGGGAGCGTTTCGTTTCCCGTTGTCCTTGTCGTCAATAGGAATACACATTCTTTTGTCATGAGGGAAACACTCCAGACATTTTTCTCATGTCAATTTCGTGTTTAGATTAAAGCTTTTATAACAAATAATATATATTTCGTAGCGGATTTTATTACTTCATACAATTTTTAACATTTGGTTATGTTAAAATATTTGAAAATCATCAATAATTTCTTTTAGGAAGTAGATAAGATTGGAAAGAATTTAGCTTCACACTTTGTTTAAGGTTATAGTGCGGCCTTTACGAAATATATATTTAGGTTTTGGTAATTAATATATCAATGGCTTATAAACTTCTTTAGCGCAATGAATTCTCAATAATAGAATCGTATTACAGTATGTAACCTATGTGTACAAAAAACTGTATCACAAAGATGATATAGCAAGAGGGTTTACTGACTTTGGATTATATGACATTAAACCGATTAACTGGCGAATGCGTGCCGGACAATAGTGTCTGTGATGATGTAGGTAAGACCTAATTTAGATGTTAGTCATGGAAATATATCAAATCTCTATTACTCATAGAAATTTCCAAAATTAACAGAAACATCATGTTCACTTAACATACCAGAATTTCAGTTACCGTTTATACAGATTCACCAGTCACGATCCTCGGTTGAACGATATATTTTACGAGAAGGTATAATGACGACATATTCGACCAATCAAAATCCTTATTTCACTCTTCGTTCCGCCCCTTTCAGGAGACGGTGCAACATATGCGCGAGCTTTGCATGCTTAGCATGCCGCGCATGCCGTGAAATCGACAAGGATGTCGCTCAACAACGCTCCGCTGGTCTGTCTGAATATACGGCGTACTTAGAGTGATTAAACTTGACTGTTCCCGGAATCAATACGCATACACGTACACAGACTGGCGTATTAGACCATGCACAGGTGGCAAAAGTAAAATGTCTGGTTTGTTTTTGACGTCAGTTGTAAATTTCAGCTATTGAAGTGAAATTGTTTCCTAACAACGTTGATATTCATCGTGGCAATGTGCCAGAATATGATCGTTATGCCACGCATCAAACAAATAATGTACTACGCATTTATCACATGAGAACAGGGAAACGCTTTCTATAAAATGGACATGTGTATCACGGTGTGATCTCTGCCATTTTGTAAATTCTGTTCGGTTTTTTTCTGTATAATTGAGTTTCTGATGGTTTTACCTGGGCTAGACTAGTAAGAGCTATATTGTACTGAAAAACGATTCCATGGGCGTATATGGAATACTATTGTAAAATGCGTGAAAAATATAATGATCTTATCATCGGTACATAATTAAAATGCATTTAAGAGGCTGGCAATTGTAGAAGTTACAGTTGCAGTTAATTGCCGTGTACTAAACCACTTCCACCTAATATCGGGATTCCTTCCCACGACTCGAGGGCAACAACCACTTTGTGCTTCGCTTACAAGTATCTATTAGCCGCCCTTCCAGACTGAAGTATGTGTATATGAAAAGCAGTTATATACTATTTACGCGCTGTCAGACGAATATCTCTTGATCTTTCGTCGAGAGCGGGTGTATGCCACTAAAAAAACATCCAGTTGAGTTTTTTCATCTAGCCTGATGTGAAGATCCGTATGTAACAGTTCCAAACTATCGCTATAAACAATCGGCCTGTTTTCGTGTTCTGTCTGTAACGGTGTCCTGTCTGCTAGCTGCCACCGTGGTGGCGGGTCTTGTTTCTGTCTCGGGATGGCGGGTCGGGGTGGCGGGTTGTGAATCTGTCGCGCGGTGGCGGGTCGGTTGGTGGTACCCGGGTGGGTCGGATGGCGGTACCCGGGTGGTAAGATGTCGCGGTCGTACTGTTGTGGCAGCAAGTGAATCTGCTACGAGGTGGTTGCTCGGATGGCGGTACCGGGGTGGAAGGTTGGCGCGGTCGTACTGTTGTTGCGGGTTTGGTTTACTATCTTCATTCTGTCCAAGGGTGGCGGTGACGTGGTGGCGGGTCGCCCTGGAAGAACTGGTCGTAGTGTGTGGTCGGTGCTGCAGTACCATGGTGCCGGATCGGTACTGTTAATATTTGAAAGCATAATTATCGTTGCGTTTTTTATTTGCATATATTTATAATGCAAGACCACCACGAGACATACAATTCAGATATAGATACGTTAACCTCGTTCATTGAAATTATTCACCAGAATTCAATACGAATTCAAATTAAACAATATACATCAAATGTTTTACAAATAAAATAAATGTAGATAATAAAGTTATGCAAAGTTTTCAATCAACACGTGGACGAGGAGAACAGAAGATACGTTTGAGCAGAATACGGTCTCGCATTTACATTACTTTTCATCTAAGATCCGTTATCAGTATTTTACTTTGCGAAAAGATAGAATAATTCTATGCTTCAGAAATTAATTTGTGAAAATCCGAGAAATCTCGAAAATCTTGAGATACCAAATATGTTTAAATTTTCAAAAAAATATTTTTTGAGATATACATTCAATTTACACAATGTAAATAAATATGGCAGATTAGAACTTGCTTTTGTTGTAACACACCTTTTATGATGAAGTAATAGGTATAAATCACACCTTTTTTCATTCATTTGATACAGCGTTATCAAAGAAACGCGTCAGCAATATTTTAAGAAAAATGTAAATTTAGATTTAATCTTAAAAATGAAATTAAATATAATTTTACCGATTTCTGGATAAAATGACTTTTAATCTAAAATGAGGTGTTTTAAAAAAATAACATTGAACTAGTTTCGGTAAAAAGTAATCTTATAAACCCTTCAATCTGCATCTATGTTATCAAATATCATTAAAATATTGCAGGAGATTCCATTACAAAGCAAACCTTATTTTTTGTCAAAACCGTGTTTTTAATCATTGTACTCAATTTTTATCTTTCGGTTAGACTAAAAAGTGACCGGTAAATAAAATCCTATTAGTTACAAGGTAAATTAAATCTACTTCAACGTTTTGAATTTATTCTTTAGAAAATATTTGTTGAAGGTCAGTTTGCCAGTCAAGAGACGAGTCAGAAAACACACCCTCCCGTCTCTATACAGTAGATATACAGAGTAAGTAACTATAACGCGCTAATACGTTCAACAGCTGACGCGATGTGTAAACTGTCTGTCTGTCTTCTGATTTCCTCTTTTTTCTTAAAACAAAGTTGAGTATACGGAAAGATGGTGATTGAAATAACAATTTTCCATTCCTTTTATTCGAGATAGTTAAACGGTTTTGACTGAAATAAGTCATATTTTCATTCAATATTCAAGGTAGACGGATTTTTAGACGCCTATTAAACATACTGAAATGTTGAAATAAGTGTTTTGTACGAACAAAGAGTGTTTCTGAAAAATGTTTAACGGTTCGTTAAGATCTTTGATTTCATAAACTTGATTTAAAGGGGGAGTAGCACGTTTTTTTTAGATAAAACTACATTTCTCACAAACAATATAATATATTGTTCCGATTACTAGACAATGTTTGTAATCAGTTTTGAAACGAACGTACCATGATCTGTTACACTTTGCGAATCCATTTCCCTACCTCAAATGATTAAAAAGTGTTCACACAAAAATGGCCGCCAGTGGTTTTTGCTTGTTATTGAATATTTCTTCTTGGACTACGAATGAACAGGCTGGGTGATGATATATTTTGACCCTCTGAAGGGTATATGTTTGGCATTCTTACCCATGTCGTCACAAATATTCTGGGTTATAAAGTTTTCATAATGGCCATGGGAATAACAACATCCCCTCGTGAATTATTGTGTTTTTTTGTGTGTGAAAAATTCCATGCTAAAACTGGGAATTCATCACAATAATCAACTGAGGACAGATAAAGCGTAATTCCTCGCATCTTGTTGATTATTCTTATCATATACTAATGTTTATTGGCGAATATTTGAAGAAATAAGTGTTTGAAAAAAAGTCCTGTAGTCCCTTCACCACGAGGGCGGAACTATGGAACAGCTTGTCTTGATTATCGAGGATATTATATCAATAATACGCATGTAAAAGCGAAAAAAACAATAACATTTAATAACTCGTAGATGTCTAACAATAGAATGATATATGTCCACTTTTAAAAATCATTTCTCGTGTGGTATGAATATTGACTTCACTGAAGTATTGTTCTGTCCCATTAGTTTTTTGAGAGGTGTACAATTTAAATATTCTCAACAATAGTTAAGAATCACCCACATAGAGTCGCGATAGAGTCGTTATATGGATGAAATTAACTGGGTTTTTTGTTTTTTGTTTTTTTTTGTTTGGGGGGGGGGGGGGGGGGGGGGACTCATTTATTCAAAACATAAACGAATCTAAATTGACTTCACATTCGTTGGTTGAGGTACATGTAATTTAGATGGTGAATAAATGTGATATTGTTATCCACATTGGATCACACTATCTGTTAAAACTCTTCTACTGTTGTCGTGGATAGTTTCTTATGGGATTCGAACCCGTATCCTCAGACTCAGGCAACATCGCTTGCACTGACCGTACTAGCAGCTTACCAACTCGCCTCGCTACTTGACCTAAAGTTGATCTTAATTAAGCATAGCAATGACAAAAGCGATAATGTACATATACTATCTCAACTATTTCTTTAAACACTCAAATGTTACGTAGATATAACCACTCTTGCACTATAGAACTTAAAATGTCGGTAGGAGTATACAAAGTAGAAATATGTTAGATTGTATCAACAGATACAGAAGAATATATACGGCTGTTTCAGTGTGCATTGACTTCCTGCACAGGGGGTGACGTGGTCGGACCCAAGTATACGTCGATCGGAACTGTGTATGAATTGTTCCATAAAAAAACAAGAGATGTTGATACTCTATTTTATGCAGACATGACAAGAGTATCTAAAAGCGTAAATGCAACACCCCCCCCCCCCCCCCCCCTCCCCCGCAATATGTTTATGTATACTAGTATATTTATGTCAAAGATCATCAATTACTCTCTGTCCATTGAGCAGGAGCGCTGCTCTGATTACCTTTATCCACGGTCCTGGCATTAGTTGACACCGACACTCGGGCTTATAGTATATTTGTACTCTATCACGATGGTCTATGGCATGCGAATGTGTATTCTCGAGCTGCATTGAAACCGTTGCTGTTTAATGTTCTGGGTCTGTCCAATGTCCTGTCAACCCGCATTAACTGTGATAACACGTTGTCAATTGGAAATGGTGAATGTTCTTAGGTTGGTATACAATGTCCACCATAAGTCTTATCTTCACACAGGTATACTGGTATGATCTTTGTCAGATTAAAGGTGTTTTCCCCTAAGGTGGTGAAAAAATGTTTATTCTAAGAAGTGACTTGTGTGCCACTTATAGGGTCGCGTTGCGTCAACGTTTGGCAATTGATCACAAAAATGCGGGAATAAAGTTTTATTTCAACTTCAAAAGTTTAAAGTTTAAAAATGCATGATGCGTGTTCCTACCCGGAAGGTTTTATGATTTTAAAGAGAAACCAGTGTCTATCTATAGAGATTATGAGACAAAAGCTAATAAATCGCCTGTCTTGTTGATGCAGTCTGCCTTGGATTAAATCTGAGAAAAGAGACATTAGTCGATTCGTGAATGAAATTCTGTCTCCTCAAATTACTTCTTTTAATTGCATTTTTTCCTTTTAATTGCATTTTTTCAACCGACAGCCCCGACCAGAGGAAGTGGCCAAGCTAGACCGACGTCGGGAGCAGAATAGAAGAGCCGCGCGCAAGTTCCGTGAGAAGAAGAGGAACAAGTCGGACATTCTCCTGCAGGTGCGCGCTTTTTTATCTATCAATTGAAAAAACACAAAAAGTATATCATTACCATCGTATGATAATTCGCAAAAGTTTGAGTTACTAAGTATGTGTCTACGAACTTTAAGTAGGAAATCAAAGTACTATAGTATTTCTATTGATAGCAACATCATTATCCAAAGGACACGAGGGTTCGATACTTATTCTTATAATTGCAGGTATAAAGAAGATGTTTTCTATTAAAACCTTTACTTTGATGTTTAACTAGCCTTTCAAACATTGGTTTAACAATTCAAAAAAATTGGTAAACAACTTATTCTGATCTCGACGTTGCGGAGGAGATATGGTTTTGTCCTTCGTGTATCGTTCCGTCCTCCAGTCAATATTTCTTCAACTGTGACTGTTTCACGGAAAATGAATTTAAGCTCTTTAATATTCGTTTAGCAAATTTGGTATGTCTCTCGATCCACTATTGTCCAACAAGTATTTCTTTTCAAAGACAACTTATATTAAATTCATTGAGGTGACAGGTAAGGAAATGCTATAACATTTTAGTGTTCAAAACATACGTGAGTAGCAATTATCAAGCAATCGTTTCAATCGTATGTAAACAAATCTATTAGTAAATGGCCTTTAAAATTATGATTGTGCTGTGATTAAGTTATTATGACTGAGTAATGAAAAAGTCTCATGTAATAACGGGGGTTGGGGGTTGGGTGAGGGTTGTTTTACAATAAATCCTTGTCAAACGCCTTTCCACGTGAAGGTTTAGGGTCTTTGAAATATCTAGAGAGGGAACGCCTATATAATCCTTCCTAAACCCAACCCTCCGCACACATTTGCCCCCTGATGTGTTTTAAATCAGGGCAGATAACCACGCCCTCCCATCGGTCTCTCCCTGAAACTCTATACCTGTTAGAATTTCACATAGATAAACTTTTAACAGAAAATCAACCAGGACATCGTAAATCCTGCTTATATCTGCCTCTTTAAGAGAATAGAGATAATTGAACATAACTATGGTTTTTGCAAATCCAGAACAGAATCCTTCCCTTGGCTTCCATCAGCAACAGATTCGACCTCCTTCAAATACGCACACCTTGCTTTTGGTTTTAAAGCGAACATATTCAAATGTTTCATAAAAATCACACATTACACTAAGAATCAGTGCTCATCACAAATTATAAATAGCCCAAGTTAATCATGTGATGTGTCAATTTTAACACGTTTCATAATATTACAGCCAGTTACAACTGTCATCTAATGCACAGGGGCGTGTATCGCTTAGAAATAGCTTTAGAAAGACATATATACCCATAGACCCTACCCTACTACTATATAAAAGGAAAGTCCTTTTATATAGTAGTAGGGTAGGGTCTATGGGTATATATGTCTTTCTAAAGCTATTTCTAAGCGATACACGCCCCTGTGATCTAATGCAGATAGCAACGCGTGTCCTCTATCAACGTATGTCCTCTTTTGCAGGTATATAGTGCTGTCCTCTGTTGCAGTCAATGTTGCGTTGGCCTCCTTTGCATCCAGCAAACTGTTGTTATCATTTGAAGTATATGCCGAGTTGTCCTTTGTTGCAATCAGTTACAATCGGTAATACGCTGCGCCTCTCTGTTATTGTCCAGTAAAATATTGTGCTTCTGTTTTAGGAGACTCAGAGACTGGAAGTGAGTAACAAGTCTCTGGAGGACGAGGTGCGAGAGCTGGAGACTGAGAGAGTACGACTACTCTCCATTCTCAAAGAACACCAGAAGCTGTGTCACATGACCAAAGTAGACGACCCCCCGCCATGATCATGCGATACCATCCACTATCGCCATTGGTCAGTCATTTCGTCGTGTCCCTTATGTCAAAGACAACCATCATTCATGTCATATGAAGTCATTTTGATGTTATCATGATGTTTTCTCTTCCTCACATTGCATTGACCTGCTTTGAATGTAATGAACTTTCGAATATGTCAGGACTTTGCCGTAATGAAGGAAGAAAAATGCTTGTTCCAAATCTCAACACGACCACGCTGTACAATGAGTTCCAACAACGATTTCACTGTTGAAGCGGTTTCGTGATTGGAACTTACGTGGTCTATGCTCTCATTGCTTTCTATAATGTTTTTAAATAGTATAGTAGAAATAATGTATAATCGCCTTGAACGTCTTTATAACAAGCGATTCAAATTGGCAACAGTTTATTCTGGGAGTTATTTGCGGCAAATAACGTTGAATTTGTTGTATACTTGTTTGAACGCCGTCATTACATATTTGGTACATCTGTATAACGGACAGTTGTAACTATATTCATTGTTTTACATACATCTTTACAAACGTCGAGAAAAGTATTGTGCTATTGTAATGTATTAGATATATGAAAACTTGTTCAAAAGGTAAATGTACACGAGTTTACTCCAGAGGCAGCTGACATGTTGCCAGGTTTATACGGAAGTTGATTTCTGAAATAATCTTGTTTATTCCTATTCTGTGTTGAGTTGTACATAGTTGTATTTGCAATATATTTGTTACCGAAACTGTGTTTATTACCAAACGGTATACTTGTTTTCATGCTCAGATGATGGTTCTTATTATTGTTAATCAAGTGTTTTATAATGGTGAAAAATGGCAAACGAGATTGTCAAAATGCTAGTTTGGCTGGTATATTTTAAAGAAAAGTCTTTGCATATGTTGTATTGTGCCAAACATGATTTTCACTTGGATGATGTTTGGTTGAATTTGATTCGCCGTATGGGTAGCTTGGCATTCTCTGGCAACAAGCCAATATGTACAGAGGGTTATATTTTGGAGACGTTTTTCTCAATTTGATTGTCACTTGCATGTAGGCAGTTTGGAACACTTTTTTAACGATGACGTTTTTCCGACTTAATGGGAAATATGATGAAACAAATTAATTCCAACAATTATGTGAAATCGATGTTTAACATCAATGACTAAGTCATGATTACCAAGTCAACATTGTCCAGTACGAAGGTCGACATTAACGACCAGTTTGTATTGTTTGTCCGTGTATATAAGCAATATTTCAAGTCGGCAGTTGGAAACACTCATTACGACACGCTTCATAGAAGTCACTTCATGTATCATAAGCCTATATCTACCTCGCAAGGGACGTTCTTTTGTAGTGTGAGGGGTACATGGTCAAGATCATTTGCCTCCCCCAGCCAGGTCCTGTGAGCCCTACCCCCTTACTATTCCCACAGCCCCTTCATTCCTCTTCTTCTCTTGGACCCCAATTTACAACATAGGACGGTTAGCTTGTACTCATATTGGAAGAATCTCAGAAATGTATCAAACCGTTTTGGGAGTACACGGCAAAGCATCCTGCTACATCAGCGTATATGAATCGAGCTCCTTCCATATACCCTGATCTCCTTCGTTCTAAATCCCTCGTTCGGCTGGCGCGGCTTGATATTTTTGGCTATGCTCACCTGTTATTTTTTCAGCCAATGAAATGTCGTTAACCAAGCAGCTTGAAGCTGCTAGCTTAAACTCAACGGAATTTTCCATCCGGGTTTTGCCGCTGAACATTGCTGAATGCGAGTCGTCTCATTAGCTGGTTAAATAGCTAGCGATACGAGGCTTTTGGCTTAACGGAGATCAGGGTATATGGAAGGAGCTGGATTAGTGGATTCATTTTACGCTGATTTAGCAGGATGACGGTAAAGTGGCAAAGGAAGTTATTATTAAGAATATTTTTCCATCTTCATTCTACACCACTACTTATCATGAGAGATAGTTAATGGTTTCCCAAAACTCGGTAGTTAATCCGAGTAAACTAAGCCTATGTGGAGATAACTTTTTGCCTATCAGATAATGAATCAGAAACGTAATTCTTTTAATTCTTTAAACAAGAAGCTCCAAGAACTTTTATAGGGAAAACATTTTGTTTCGCTTTCTACTGATGACGGTAGTGTAGTCAAAAGTTCGGTCAAATTGCCGAATGTCAACTCTCTCCTCTTGTTCTATATGACTGATGCAATACTTTGTAGGACCATGTATTTTCTGGGTTTTCTCGTCCGCCAAAATCTTAAATAAGAAACCGAAAATGTACGTTGATTGTTTGGCATGTAAGTTTTAGTTGATACGACATTGTCGCAAAGGTAAGTTACTGATTAAAGCTATTGACTGACATTATCATTATCCTGAAAAAGTTTACCAAAAAACGTAATCTGGAATGCATTATCAGCGCACCGTAATCCTCCTTCGTCTCATGTCCCTGTTATTAAAACAACATTAGTCCCTTCCCATATTGTCCATTGACGTATCTCCGATCCCCGCCTCCAGCCCTTCCTTTTATCTTAACCAGTCCAAGTTTTGTCTTGTAAGCGGAACCGGAAATAGAATTTGGCTGCTGCGCCCTGTGAATGTCCGCCATTTTCTCCTTTTCATTGTTTTTTAAGGATTCAAGATTGAAACGATCTCATGTGCGGTATTCTTGTTCCGTGTTGGATCAATATTCGATACAAGATCAGCATAACCAGTGATTATTTTACCTCTTGATTTTTATTGAACATTTTCAGCCATAAAATGGCAAATAAAGTTTTAGAATGCAATTGTTGTCATCTTGTCTGTATCAGTCTGCAAATCAAAGAATTAAAATCAAAACGATATTTCAAGATAACAGTTTCAAAAAAGTGATTAAACATTGATTCTACGTAGTGAAATACAATTGAACATGACAAATAATTAGGAAATATAATTTTTAAATTAATGAAAGTCAAGAATTTGCTAATTCCGGAAATAATATCTTTAACAAAGCTCCTGAGTTCATTGGACATTTTCTTGTTTTGAAAAGGAAAATACATTGCCCTTATAAAAATGCTCAACAACAACTCAAAGGGATCTCATTTTCTATTACCTCCAATTTTAAGATGGTCATTTAGTATTTGCTACGTAAAACTTTAAATGACTGAGGCAAGGCTGTATGTATTAAAACTAGAACATATTTTACAGATATTGACCCATGAAAGTGGCATCGTGTTTTTTTTAAATATTGGGCTTTCGTGCATGCCAACATATCATATGTACTGATTTAAGTTAAGTTAAATTTAAATAATCTTCACACTCATCCTAAAGTGCAAAATAAAAAGATATTTATGTGTTAAAGTTTTTTCATGTGATAAGCAAACAAAACGTTGTATGAAGTTCCAAAGTCGAAATTCGATGTTCCCGTTACATGCAAAAAGTTATGTGACCTATTCAACACTACCATCCAATATTTGTTCTTTATTATCCATATGGTTGATGATAAGCGAGTTAATATTTTCGATACGAGCACATGTGCACATATCACTTTTGGCGTATCTGATTGGTTGAAATATGAACTTGACCTCTGTGAACGAGACGAGGGACTACTTTCTCCATTCATATATTTGTACTAGGTAGCGTAAACTTCCATTCACTGTTTTCAATCTCGATGAGACGAGATTACAAGTCGGGAATCATAATAACAATAAACGCTTTCTCTATGCATAAATTGCCTGTAATAAACCAACGTCAACAAATATTAACTTTGTATACGTTATTTTCCAGTTTTCCTGCAAAATTTTCAAAGTTTTCACAAGTCTACGTAGCACTAGCCGACAATATGGCGACGTTTTCGCCTGTCAAAATGTATTTATTATCCATATGGTTGATGATAAACTTGTTTGTAAAATTTTCACAAGTCTACGTAGCACTAGCCGACAATATGGCGACGTTTTCGCCTGTCAACTCTCTTGTTGAACTAGACGGCAAAGCATAAGGTAGGGTGTTTGACATAATTCAGCCATGTGGAAGATTTAATGTGTTTGTGATTCGTAAGGTAACAGGTAAAATCGAACAAAGTCCTCATTATCGTTTGAGAGTTTTACTCAGTCAACATCACTCTATCGGGTCGGGTGTCGGTGTGACAGTGCATGTCGCATACATCGCCTCAACGGAAAATCTAACGTCCCCTCGACCTCTCGTCAGATGGCGAATAAAACTTTCGAACGTAAACGCTAACGTTTCATCGACGATGCAATTTTAATATTCAAAGTTATCAAACATGTTAAGTTGAATTTCAACTCTTTCTGACATTTATCTTCAGCTGAAATTCTCATTCTAGCGATCTTGCTTGAACGTCGATCAACACGTTAAAATGGCCGCGTCACTACTATGGTACTTTTGTCTTTCCCCAGCGATGTAACAGTTTCGCTATTTGTGAAGCAGTGTCGATATATTACTTTCATAACGTAAACGAGTAAAGTAAATGGTCATATACTTCCGTTACCTTCCCCGTATGTTTCTCTCTATTAGACAAAGCTAAAGACTTAACTGTGCACTATATTTCCTGTCACTGACCTCGCCGTAAAGTATCAGTGCGCAATGACCTAGTTTCTACTTCATGCGTTTCGTATGCTAAATTCATCGTTTTCGGGGGAATTCTTACAAAAAGTTTATGGATAATAAAGAAATTATTACACTCGCAAGTGTGCCATATGATATATACGAAACTCGTGTCAAAATGTTGTATTACCCTCGCTCTCGCTCGGGTAATACAACATTTGACACTCGTTTCGTATATATCATATGACACACTTGGCCGTGTAATAATCTCTATTTCTTCTTCTGTAGAAACATTTTCAGGCTTTATTGTCCGGTTTTCGATCACAATTCATGACCTTTAATCGTCACTATACTGAACATATAAGACTGGTAAGTTAAAGCAATACTGTGCCAATACTGCTTGAAAGAAAAACAGCATTTACACTTTGAAAAATTTGACCCAAGCAACATTTTCTATGTCCCTTTAAAGTTGTTTTATGAAACCCTTCGGAAAAAACAGTGACAAAAGAGTCACTGTTACCGTTTCTGTAAACTCCAAAATATATTCTTCATTTAAAAACCAATGCTCTGAACACATATTCCTTCCCTAAATGCATATCCAAAGCAGGTGTTTCGATGTAAACAAATATGAAAAAGACAAAGAAAAATGTATTGAAATAAATATACTAATTGCTTATCTTTAAGAGACAAATTTACTGTTCGGCTGCTAAACTTAGCTTTTATCTTTAACGTTTACATCTAACATGACAGGAGACGTAAGGATAACGTCACAAGGACTGACGTTTCAAAAGCCTGTTTAAATCATTTCCCGCAAAACATGTATATGAACCTGGTAAAGTGTTTGCCTCCCGACTATAAACCGTTCAGCTGATTCGATAATTGGAATATAGCGGCTCCATAACGCGCAATCGTAAAACGTTTAGTTAATCGAAGTTGAACGATCAGTGCCGGTAGGTGGCGTTAAACTGGGTCACCGACAGGTGTCGCTCTGCAGACGGTGGACCCCCTACGTCAATATTATGAACTACTTAAGTTGTATAACTGTAGCCGGCTAGTTGTAACATCAGTCTGGCGGCGTGTTGACTCCGCCAATAATATACGTGTATCTTTTTAAACGGTAGCATATGGTAGACTTGATCGGGCGCCAAACCTTTAGTAGCTTTGTTGACGAGGAATGTGAGAATATCTGGAGCGGCGAGTGTGATTCATGACTGCAATCGATATGTTAGAGTTCCGACGCAATCTCACATTATTGTGTCTTCAGATTGCACGCTCGCTACAAATGCTACATACTGGCCAAACACTGTATATCATAATACTGGTTCCATCTAATAGACGATAGTGAATGTAGTGAGAGACAATAAATACGCGGATAGCTGATGGTAATGATAGTAAAAAGTGCCAAACATAATATTAACGTATTCACAATGCGTGCTTCGTCAACAATACAAGAAGTCTGCCACAAAGACGGATCAATAAAAAAGTGAGCGACAGATAAAGGTATTTCATCAAAGAACCTGGCACATCCATACCATATCTATTTTATTTGTAATATATATTTACATATTTTTGGCAAAACAACAAATAAGACCATCTCATCCGACTTTAACATTAAGCACTGCCACATAGAATTGAGTCTATAATACGCTGGTTGCATCTACAAGCCCTTACTAACACGTAAAGAAACTCATTTTACCCATGTGAGAAGTTTTCAAGCATATAAGTATTTCATCATTAGAAAACAATCAAAATCTGACACCGCCCATAATCGGGACAGTCAATGAGCTCAAGAGAGTAAGGATTAAGATGATAAAAATCACGATGATGACGATGATGAAAATAATGATGATGAATACGATGATAACGCCCTCTATGAAGGAGATTATGACAATGACGATGATAAATATGGTGGTTTCATATTGGCGACAGGGATCATTATGAAAACAACAACGACAAAAACGAAGACGATGGTGGTAATGAATATGTTAATGATGATGGATAAGCCAAGGGTTACCTGACGTGATATTGTTCTCGTTGATGATGGTGATGATTATGACGATGTCTATTGTTATTGAAAACGATGCCCTTAATGAATTATTGTTAAATGAAGTATAAATAATAATAGTGGTGATCAGAATCATTTTGATGTTTGATGTTTATTCCAGTTCCATGATAATTATGATCATATTTTCATTATCATTAATGACATCAGCATTAGCATCTTTTATATTCTTATCTTCATCAACATTATCACCATAAGCATAATAATCATCATTATCACAATCATCCTTATCATCATCACCATCATCCTCATCTTTATCATCATCATCACCATCACTTACATCATCATCACCATCACCAACACCAACACCATCATCATCTTTATCTTCATCATCACCACCATCATCACCATCATCACCATCATCATGATCATCATCCTCTCCATCATCATCACTTACATCATCATCATCGTCATCATTGAGATCTCTAAGATGACGGCAAGTTGCAATGAAGAAGACGATGAGATGACTAGAGGAGATATAAGTGATATTAGATACAAGAGTGGAAAGGTGCAGAATGTAAGCATTAATAGAGAGTATATGTGGCAGCGTATCCAAGTAGAAGGTTAATCCCGTGTATGTGTAAACAAATCCGACAGACAGACAGACAGATATTTTATTAACGTCTCACTGCATGTACAACATAAAAACATACAAATATATTTAACACAGACAATAAAAGCACATGCACCATTCCTTATGGAATTATGAGAGACTAAATCTAAACTTTATACATATTATACATACTACTATACAATAAAAACCTCCTTCTTGATAAAATAAGGTATAAGGTTTTGGCAACACTACTAACCACATGTTCATTTGACATTAAAAGACAAAACTTCTGTTTTTAGGTAAGCGAATAAAAATCATCATAGAATGAAGAAACATATGTAAACAATTCAAAGCGGAGGTCATCATACAATGGGCACTTTACTAAAAAGTGTATTTCATCCTCTATACATCCATCAGTGCATAGTGGGCAGGTGCGTTCTTCCACTGGTAAATGCTCATAACGTCCTGTTTCTATCCGGATTGGGGCGACGCCGCATCTGAATTTTGCAAAAGCACTTCTGTGACATCTTGGCATGAGGATATCGACATATTTATCAGTAGAAAAACTGTTTTTGAAGAGTTTATATGTCCGTAATTTACCCGTGTTCTTGTTCAAGTCTTCTGCCCAAGAGTCATCAAGCCTTGCATTGTACATTTCTAAAATATAATCAACAATTGAATTGGGTAAAAACACATTCACGTTGCAGTACTCTTCCACATCAAACTTGGTAAAAAATGAGCGGACATTATAGTTCCAGTTTTTACATTGACGTGATTGACATTGCTCACTCCACACGAATACTTTTCTGTTCAATCTATTTCCATCCATGTTGACCAGTCTTCTCCATTGTCTTAGCACAGCTTTCCACTTTGAAACCGGCATGGGCGTCCAACCTATATCACCATTAACTGCAAGGTTTGGCGTATACTTTCCCACTCCGAGGAAATATCTACAGGCCCGATTCTGTACCATATTAATGGCGCTAAAGTCTTTAGTACCCCAGACAGCAGCTCCATATATAATAATAGGTAAAACAATAGATTCATAGAATTTCTTAAAGGCATTATGAGGCATACCTCCCAAAGATTTGCACTTAGCGATAACCAATCCCAGAGCCCGACTGGCAGAGTTAGCAACAGCCTCCGCTGTAACATTAAAATCGAGATGTTCCTGTAACACAAGACCCAGGTATGTATATTTATCTACCACATCCAGTTCAATATCACCACACATAAAGCTTGTAACTGTTCTTTCCACGCAGGGGTCCTGTAATGTACCACTTTTGATTTGTCACTATTTACTGACATACTGTTTCTAGAGCACCAGTTATTCAAACAATCCAACATTACTTGTAAATCTCCCTCTTTCTCGGCCAGAAGCACTAGGTCATCTGCATACAAAAGGACACATATAATATCGTTTCCAACTTTCACCCCTTTTCCTAATCCCTTGAGAGTAATAGCCATGTCATTGATATATAAATTAAATAGCAATGGGGATAACAGACATCCTTGCTTCACTCCACAGTTCACTGTAAACCAAGCCGTCTCAAAACCACACTCTCACAGCTCGAGACAGATGTGTATATCTCGCGCAGTGCGTGTGTGTCTGGTGCAGTGGGCCGTCTTTGAGGGGCACGCCTCGTCAACTGGCAAGTTTTCAATAGATGTGTGTTTAAACTGCATATATATAAATATGTATTCTAATCGTGGCAGCAGCTGCACAGGTCGTCTGCACGGTAACCCACATGCCGCAGTCTCCTATTTAGACCGTGGCCATATGTTCTGACGGTCGTATGTCTCGGTTAACTGAAATACATACGACAGTTGTATCGCTAAATTTGGCTAAATCTTCTCAAATATTTATACTTTATCATGACGTTTTATGTTAATGCTAATATGCCTATTATCAAAGATGTAATATTGATATTATCTCGGATGGAAGTATATGGTCGTGACAGAGATACATTAAAGTAAAGGTGCTCTTCTTTGTGCCTTCCTATTTCGGAGTAAGAAGTGTCCCAAAAAACGGAGAGACGCGTGTGTGGTTTGTCTATGCATCAATCTTTCAACTAAAACACTTAATCTATCGGACAATGGAAATCATATGTTTGGCAGCAACAAATGAAACCGCTCTGTTTGAAGTTGGTACAGAGATCGTATGAACACGGCCGACTTCCATTTGTAAATAGGATTTAGGACATGTAACTCAATCCAAGTAAAAAAAAGCAACAATATATGAGTTGATCAACTCATTTCTTAATATTCGAAATACTTAATAGGTATACTTAATACTTAAAAAGAAGAATAAATGGTACAACCAATTTGAAAAGAGCTTCGCTTCGACCCAATGATAGTATCATGATTAATTAGTTTAAATACCGGTGGTGGTAGCATGGAAAAAATTGTATTGATAGCAACATCCAGTTAATTTCAACTCGAAAATTCACATTTCAGTTAACCAAAAAGCTTGACTCATCTTTTATAAAAACTGTGTGATAATGTATAGTTTACCATGAAATAGTTCGATCACTTATTAACCAGTAATTGATTGAGGCATGCACTAATTCCTTCAACAAAGAGTTACTACCGTTTACTATTACTACAACTACTACTACTATAACTACTACTACTACTACTACTACTACTACTACTACTACTACTACTACTACTACTAATGCAACTACTGTATCTTAGTGCAAATATCATGTAATTGGAAATTGATAGGACTGACAAAGGACCACCCAGTCTCCATGTCTTAAATGGTCATTCTTTAACTTATGTAGAGGTCGTTAAACTCTAGTGCAAAAAGTTTAATGTCGGCATGATGATGTAGACAGAAAAGGTCATATTTTCGAAATAACCATTTCCTTTTTAATTCGATTTAAATATTCCGCATCGACTCTGTAAGAAAAAGATCAGCAGAATGCCTCAACGACATCCCAAGTTTCATGATATTTGCACTAGGATACGTAGGTATGTGAACAAACTTTCGGTACGCAGCTGTACCTTACAGTGGAACCCGCGAGCGGCAGCCGGGACGAACTATAGTTGTGCAGCACCAAATTTCAAGAAAACATTGCCCACAATCTTTCCTTTTGGAGAGTTTTTTTTCAAATTTGGATTTAAACCCAGGACTCGTGACCCAAAGTAAATCGGGCAAGTGACTACGCTACCATGTCACAATGAAGGTCGTGTAGAGCCATTAATGAGACGAAGGGGAAAATGAATGACTACGGTCTATGATTTAGGCATTTCGTGAGCTTTTTATAGTTAACATGATCATGTTGGAAAATGAAGGCCCTATAAACCCCAAATTTCTTTTGGAAACTATTACGCAGTTTAAAATCGAGCATATCAATGGTTATATTTTACACCTGTAAAATGACAACAAAATGTAGAAGCATGAAGAATAGATGCTTGAGGTACGATACAGACCGATAAACATTGTCAATTATTGTCGCTAAGATTCAAAGCAGAGGACAATTTATACATGAAGGGATGATATAGTTGATGTATCGTTTATAGTGTACAGAGGTTTAAGTCGTATAATGTTGAAGTGAACCCATCCCATCCCAATTATGTCTACAAGCATTCAAACAAGCGTGACGCTGGAGTCATTCAAAGGAACTGGTCTGTGTATCAAATCTCGCGTTAGCTTACAGATGGGATATCACGTTATGTTACCGGTAACATCTCGGACTCCCCGCCGAGACTTGCACTGACAAGCGACGAGATGAAAGGGGCTTTCTGGATCCTCACTAAAGCGTGTGACAAGCTAATAGTTTCTGAGATGATTAACGATTGTTTCTTTCATATTTTGGCGTCGCTGACCAAACCTTTAAAAGCACTGCCCTGGCGCTTGAATCAATTTTCTGTAATACAATAGGAAATGAGTTTTGTAAACGACGAGGCTGTGTCGGTCGCCAAACATAAAAACAGAAATCAAATGATAATCATGTCTGTTTCTGTGCCACCCAAGTATTCACTTCCGGTACAAATTCGGGTGGAGAAAGTGCGCATGCTCATTATAACCCCACCCAAAGTGTCCATTTTTAATGAGAGTTGGTCAAGCGATACAAAGGCCCAAACAATTCAGTCGCAGTTCCATTTAATTAGGCTATGGTTTTTTCCCCGTTGTATCGCTAGTGTAGAATCAATCATCCCGCACTAACTGACATTCGGTAACTCGCCAAGGGTCATCAAGTACACTCACGCCACAATATTTACACGTAAAAGCAAGACATTCCTTAGTAACGCGCATGTTTATTTTTGCCCGACCCAGAATTGGTTTAATATCGTGACAAATCTAAAACATGTTTATCTTCATCATCCCCCCCACCACGCTATCCATCATCTTATATGTACGTACTCTAATATTCATCACGTAGTTTCTTAGAGAGGGCTATTATTTCATTACGTGTTAATTTGATGTCTGGCATTTTACAGAACATAACGAATAGTTCAAACATGTTTACGTCATGAAATATATTGTGCTTGAAGACAATAATATTATATTCTGGTCAAGTTGTTTGACAGAATCTTCATCAAACGAATTTGGTGAAGAAAGCATAAAGCGTAAAGAAGAGGCATATCTCTTAGAGAGGGCCATTATTCATTAAGTGTTTCATTTTTAATGAAGGGTGGTACGTTTTTGCATACAAAAATACGTCGTGTTCATTAAGAATAAATATTACATCCTGAAAGTTAATGCACTTTTAATTAAGAAAATGAAGATTAGTTATTTGGTTTAGAATGTTGTCTTAATTATAGACATTAACACTGCACCGATAAGCACTCCAACAGAAGTATGGTAATGGCACAAAGCTTTCATCGGGCTTTAACCTATGTCAAATTACAATAAAACGAAAAAATATATATAATAGACATTTAGAACAACTACCCGGCCGTAATCGACCTATCACTATACTTACTTGCAGTGAGTGGTAAAATATAGTCTAACAATTAGACTCTGAAATGATAATGAATCAGTTAATGAAAATTTATAAAAATATTGAATGAAATGAAAAGGAGACTGAAATTAAGCTCTCAAGTCTTTTTATAGACTTGCTTAGGCTTCTTACTTATTTAACGGTCTGGTCTACAGACGAGGTAAAATACAATGGCTTTAAAGGAAAATCTGTTAAAAATATAATTAATTCTATGACGTTTAATAACTCACACAAGGACACGCGGCACTAGACTACGGGGTTGAGGGGATCAAACAGGCCACTTAGGGTGATAATTGCTCTACTGTTCTTAACAAGAGTTCCGTTACGATCAACGGGGCATATCGCACTTATCTCCCGACTAGAGACTATTAAGCACTCGCTAGGAGGGGCATTACCTTGGGAGAGGTGTAATACCCTCTGCCCGATTGTTACAGGGGCTGATACACGCTGCTAATGATGTGCAGTCTTCGCCAGGGCGATAGCACTTGTATCTCGCGACTTGTGGGTAATATGGGTTGAAGGTTACGCTATTTAGAGACTTTATTTGTGCAAATTATACTAGTGATGCTTTACTGTAAATACGTCTGGAGATTGCTGCCGTATTGAATTATGTAACTTTGATTTTATTCGTACCTCATCAGAATCCAAATCCAATTGTCTGCGTGTTCAACTAAAAGTTTGTTTAAATATGTGATACCAATTGAGTTTTCGTACTTTATAGCACGGACTGCGTATCTACCAAACGATTGTTTGACATCATTGAAAAATTGCTCGCCTCAAGGAAGAAATGTGGAGAAACGATGACAATTTTGATTCTCATAAATCAAGTTTTGATCGTATTGTTTTCAAAGGATAAGAAAACATCTGATCTATAAATCTAAAATTAAATTTAATCCCCTGATTATCATTAAGAAAAATTCATTATTTTACACAACACACTATCAACATATCAATAAGATTTAACATGGCGATGGTTTGACAAAATGCTAAATCAAATGTTTTTCGAAAATCAACTAATCCACGGAATGAAAGCTAATACGTACACGTATCTGTTCTGAAAATACGACAGTTGAATATATAAGTCTTTATAAAAGTGAAGGTGATGGTAAAATAAATGGAGACAGCTAGAAACAAAACTTTGTGAAAATGTTACTGACTCGTAATATCTTCGAACAAATTGGCAACAATTACAATCAAAAAGCTTCGATAACAATTCAAGGAATTTCTAGTTACACTCCCTCTGTCACAAACTTACACTCGTCATACTTTACTGATCTCTTCAAAACAACCCGAGAAATTTAGTCCACAGTCGTTAATTCTAAAAGGGCAGATAGTATCGCCAGAAGAACCTAGGGACATTCCCTGCATACCAAACTCTTTGCACATTTTCACTGCCCGTCTTGTCGTGTGGCTTCTTAAAGCAGTAAAGCATGCAGTGTGTATGCCAGGTTGAGTGGAGGTTAGTTTGTGTGTGTGTGTGTGGGTCTGTATGTGTCTGGGGTGTGTGTGTGGGTGGGTCTGTGTGTGGGTCTGTGTGTGTCTGTGTGTGTGTGTGTGTTTTATGAAGTGTATGAATAATAGTGTATTGTTTGTTTTAGTACTGTATATTTTATATTGTATATAAAAAGTGATGTTTTAAATGTATTTTAATCCAGTCTGATTAAAATCGACCGTGTTCCGAGGAATAAAAGTTTCAAAATATTGAGTTTATCGAGATTCGAACACCATCTGTCTAGGCTATCCTCTCCACTAGCCTAGACAGATAGAGTTCGAATCTCGATAGACTCAATATTTTGAAACTTTTATTCCTCGGAACACGGTCGATTTTAATCAGACTGTATTATAATCATGTATTGTATTGGGTGAGACAGTAATAAATAATCTCTCTCTCTCTCTCTCTCTCTCTCTCTCTCTCTCTCTCTCTCTCTCTCTCTCTCTCTCTCTCTCTCTCTCTCTCTCTCTCTCTCTCTCTCTCTCTCTCTCTCTCTCTCTCTCTCTCTCTCTCTTCTTAAATCTTAGGACTGTTTAATTGTGCATCGGTCCACCATAATGGCTTTGGGTTTAACCCTCTCTTAGTCTAATGACGCACATAAATTATTGGTACGACCGCGGCGCCCCGGGGGTCAACATGTCCACCCACGCCACCCCCGCACCTACAGGTCAAAGGTCAGGCAGGTGGGAATTGCGGGGGTGGTGGATTGACTGACCAGTCGTTTTTGTTATTTGTGACACTCTATATTGTTTGTGGTGAAGGGAGAACAAAGACATAGCTCAAGAGGGTAGAGCAGTATTGGTCTGAACAACTCTGAAATTGATAGCTTCTCTGACAAATGAAGAAAGAGCCATATGATGGTCAGTCTGTCCGAGTTATGTGGGATGGGCGCTTATTTGTTCCACATTGTGACGGAATACGTCTGTTTTATACGTTTTATATTAGATAAAAACTAGATCAAGTTCATTACATTATGACATTTATTGAAGTTTACTATAAGGATTTGAAAATAAAAAGATTAAAGAGAGGTTTAATTTTTTTTTAAATTTAGCATTACGTTCTGGAATTTACTTCCAGTATTTTACATACCTTCTTTTAGTCTTACTAAAGACCGAATCAGTAGCTGGACGCGTGCATTCCAAGCCACTTGAAAACATATTTTGGACATATTTCACGAGTAGACGTCAAAGCTAATAAGGCAGCTTTTCTTATAGAATTGTACTTGATAGTAGTCCCCGTGGAGGAGTTACTCTTATATTTCAGACTTCCATAACGCAGTTAGTTTATAGTTAAACAGAGAAAAGTTAGTTTATAGTTAAACAGAGAAAAGTTAGTTTATAGTTAAACAGAGAAAAGTTAGTTTATAGTTAAACAGAGAAAAAAAAAGAAGGTTTGCTGATATCAAACAACGCCAATTTTAGTCTTCTGACTTCACGTCCACGTTCATGCTTTTTTGTGTAAAATCTGTAGTTTGCAAAATACTTTTTTCACTGGATCAATGAAAGGGGCTAAAAACACTAACTCTCTAACATAGAAGTTACGTCAACATATTTTGATAATTGTATACGATACTCTTTCTACCTTCTCAATATATGTGTAGTAATATCATAGTCAATAGTGGTGGTGTACCAAACCATCTTGCAATTTCAATATCTATTTTAAAAATCCCATCCCATCTTTGAATATTCTTTTACAAGTGTGGTAATACAATTGAATTACATTTGTGACGTCATCCTATTGTTCTCTTGTTCAATTCCTTTTTACTAATGGAATCTTGGACATGACATAAATGTTTTCACTTTTTAATTTTTAAGTATTTTAGGTATTTTAGGTAGTTTAATAGTATAGTTATATTTTAGTTAAAAGCGCAATGTGCGTAATTCAAGCGCTTAATATTCTTGCAACTCTTCATTCCTTCAAAATATCTCAGTCCTTTAGGCCTTGGCTCCATTATTTTTAAGGGATGGAGAGCTTCATGGACTTTAACCTATACAGATATGCACAGTATCATTTTACGTTCCGAAAATAAGTACTGTTTCTTTCGCGTATTTTATTCCAAATGCCCTAATAGTTTTCCTGTGTTACAAATCCCTCGGTTACCAGTTTATGTTTGGATATAAGGAGTGTCTGACACAAGCGTTAACTTGGTTTATTCTTCAGTTAGAATAAACAAAACAGAAATACTTCTTGGATAAGCTTGACCAAGTGAAGAACGCCCATCACGTCTGCCCACGGAGGGAATGTACAAGTTGGTTACACGCGTGTAACGGTTTCAGACTCGGAAACGACTCCAGTCCCATGATGCAATGTTGGAGTTGTTCTTCTCGTTATAAAAGAGTCGGTATTATTCATCATTTTTAAAAAAATGAAGAATTCTTTCTACAGACGACAAGTTGGAATTGCCAGTCTGGCACGTGCAATGTGCAGCCGTCAAACATTAATCAGCCCGTCGAGATTACAACTCTCGTCTGCTCTGTGAGGTCAACAAGTGCACCCCTTCCCATAATTCTTAGTTTTAATGGCGATATCTTAAACATTCACGTGCTGAAATGCCAATATCGTTATGCTTAGCAGTGGTTTACAGACAGATGGCTACAACGTGAGGAAAGATGGCCATTTAATTTGTAGCTAATCGTTTTGGTTTTTGTCTCTTATACTGGCTATGAGGGGTAATTTTCGTTAATCTAATGTCGTTATTACGACACGTTTGTATGCCCCAAACATCTTCCAGAGAAAAAGAAAATATAAGCTTCAATAAGTTCTTTTTGATCGTGTCAACAAAAAAAATGATATAACAATAATTTCGATATGTCGACAAAATGTTTTGGTTTATCATAAGATTTAAGATATTGAATTAAGCGAAGAATTACAAAATCTTCACCAGTCGTAATCAACTAAACATTATGCGACATACGATGGTATACAGTCTACGATATATCAGAACAATTATTGCATCGACTGACTAAAATCATATCTTATGTATTCAATCGATTTCGCTTCATTTATGTTTTTAAACACAAATTGTTCCATGTAATAAATCAATTATCTAAAATATTGATCAACAACCCCACCTTTCCAACACGCCAGAGTTAACTGAGAATAGATAATGTATAGATTCTACCATAAATTATCCCTTATCTCGTAAATGATGACACAGATGATCAAATGAGACAAAAGTACATAATTACTCTTTTTAAAAGGAATTTCAAAGATTAGCATGAGAACTTCTAATACATGAGATATGCTTTTAACAAGAGACCATTTCACTTTTTTCGTTGATAAGGACTTCTAAAAAATTCTACCAAGCTAGTACATACAAACTACTCGTGGACCTCCAACTCATATATCATCTTCTCCGCTCATCCATCACGATCGCCCAACATCAATCACTTTATTCTCAATAAGCCACATGGATGCTGCAAAAGAAAATACAATAATTAAGTTCCTATTGACAGTAATAATCAATTAATATTAAATACAAACTATGATATAGGATGGCTGTAAAAAATCTGTTGATTAACTGTTTACGAAAACAAACTATATTGATGATTTGATAAGTCATACAGTGATGTGTATTGTGTCCTTTTTCGATAATATTAAAAATATCTTCACGCTTGGTGACATGGAAATGATGGGTGAATCATATGTCATTCTAGCATCAAAAGGAAGTTTACATCAAAAGATATATGGAGGATACTAAACGAGTTTCCATTTAATACCATTTTTATTAAACGAGTTAATAATACAGTATGAAACGAGCGAAAACGAGTTTGATACCAAATCTTTAACGAGTTTAGTAAAAAAAAATAGTATTAAATTGAAGGAAGTTTAGTATTCTGTTTATTACTTGACCTCAGTAATCAAGCATGATTGCCGAAAGTGTGCTGAACGAAACATGTGGCCGCCATTATGATGGCGGTGGCAACATTGCGACGTCATAACCACAATATACCATAATGACGCCATACGTGCAGCGGTATTACACTAGTTTAATATCGCCGTATGAATATTACACTGCAGTATCCTACACGGGCGAGTAATATATTGAAATTCATCAGCAACAGTAGTTTATGGCAAAGATTGAAAAAACATTCATAGTGTGGTATGATCAGACAGAAAAGTTTTATTAAAGTGTTACATGATATGTTACAGTTACAATATCAATTGTAATAACAAAGAGTAAAACATATTACCAAGTCATATCATTGACACTATAAAATCCATAAAATGTGATCTATACAACAGTTGGGTTAATAAATCATAAAATGATTAAAATAAAGCAATGCATGAATAAAATGAATTAGGAATGTAAATGTCTTCTGCGGAACATATCATTAACTGTATCAGGTAAAAGTTAAAGGGCCTTGATTCTAATTGTGTTCTTAGCAGAATTAATTTCGTATAATCACTATCATTTACTTTAGAACTGATGTTAACTATCGGGGTTCATCTAAAATCATGGCTAAAGTATCAATCAAAAAGGAAAATGGGCTTCGAATTCAACAGCATCACAAAAAAGGCAAAATCTATGACTTAATGGTGTGGGGGTTTGCAAAACCGTCCCTTTTCTATATGGAGGGGTTTGATCTCTCGGCGGTCAATTTATATTGTCGGATTATGGTTAGCTGTAGATGTCATAAAGCTTTGGCATGGAATTGAAATATGCTAAGGATAGGTAAGAAAGCTGTCAATATGATAGCAAAAGCTTTGCGTTCAGTGATTAATCAAGCAGGAACGTGATACGCATGGTCGTAGCAAAGACATTGAATCTGAATCAAGAGTACTTTTTGATTAGGAACACGTTAGAAAGTTTGAATTTTCAGAATAAAGTTAATAACTCCTCACCGTCAAAAACTAAAGACAACTTTTAATGATACGCTGGGACACATTAAACAGTACTTTTTAAATAAAATCCAAAATACATTTCTCTAGTTTCCGATGAAATTAATGTATTTGTTTAGTTCTG
The DNA here is from genome assembly GCA_921293015.1 of Phorcus lineatus. Taxonomy (NCBI): domain Eukaryota; kingdom Metazoa; phylum Mollusca; class Gastropoda; order Trochida; family Trochidae; genus Phorcus; species Phorcus lineatus. The sequence continues at coordinate 3,932,739 of OV121084.1, forward strand.
GTCAAAGTTACATACCATACTAAGAAAGTAATTTGCATAAGGGTGCTTCAGCAACAAAACTCAATAAAGCTCCAAATCTGGATGTGTAACACAAACAAGTCATTTTGCATTTGTATAAATTGTATATTTAAACGCACTAGTGCACACCAATATTTCTTTAACACAACGAATGCACAGATACTGCATATCTCTCGATATTATTTAAGATCCTCACTCAAGTAATCTACCTCGTAAGTTATTTAACGAATATTTACGTATTCAGGTAGTAAAGTTGATTTCTAAAGACCGGAAGTATTTAATGTTACGTTACAATAAATCCGCATGAACTACGATATCGGAAATATTAAGATTTTGCTTATAACCAAAAAAGCGGAAACGGCAGCCGCTTTGGTCAATCTAATAGCACTGCTAATACTGTGTTATTAAATCGGTTTATTTACAACATTGCTTTCATTAAACATATTTCATTATTTGTTTTCAGTTCAGAGTTTAGGTAAATTCAACAGCTGCACATAATAATTGTTCAGCCGCTTTCAACTGTCTATAATTTATCCGTTTTGTGCACAGCTAACCTTAGATTTGTTTTATGTCCAAGCCGACAGCGGCTGTCTAAATTTTTTCATTGTTGATTGCAGGTCAATTGTAAAGAATTTTAAGTATTTCATTGCATCGATAGAAAGCTTAAGTGATTGCATAAGTCCTCTTAAACCTTAAAATAGCCAATTTAAACCGTAAAAGCGTGCACTAGTGCCTTTAACTCTAACTTTTGTCATGCTTGGGAGTGCCTATATATCTTTTTATCTCACGCATGTCGTGTTAATATGTCACTTTTCCAAATTGTTTCTGTTATATCATGTAGATAATGTTTGTCAAACCGATATCAAAACATATGGATACAAACACAAATGAGAATTCTTTACATGGCGTTTAAGAGTTCCAAAATACACAAACATAATTTTGAACATGTTGCGTATATTACACTTTTATGATATAATTGTGTTCATCTTAATATAATTACTCAAACACATATTTACAACTAGCGTCTAACTTCAGAACTCGTATCATATTTTTCCTTAAAAACATGTTTTACCCATCAAACTGACTTTCAGTGCAAGAGATGTTCTAGGTGTGGGGATTCCATCTTCTGAAAGGCCGGGCTAAGAGCTCATAAGGAGAGTCAGAGAGTAGCAGGGAGTGAGTCATGTGGTCAGTGTCACTCATTCACTACACGTGCGTCATGTGACACGTGTAACGTGCGTCATGCATCATTGTTGTTATTGAAAAAGTTCATACGTTTAATTTGATTAATTTGAAAACGTTGAAATAAGACTTACATTGAACGTGACAAAGGCAATAGGTGTGTTGATCTTTCAGAATGGTAAAGTATCATCAACTATTCCAAAGTATATTCATAAAGCAACTCAAGAAAGGACATATGGTTTGTACATAATTCATGGAATGAGATTACAAGCTGTTATAGGCATTGACTGTTGATAAAAGAATACTGCTGCGATGTGCTATTTGCTGCATCTCCTTGCTTGTTCCTTGTTTCAATTTCCTTGCCTCTGTTAATATGTTGCAAACCTGCATTACAGTTCATATGATAACTACTGCTTAACTCATTACATGCATAATCACATTATGTTATCATTCTTCCCTCCCTCCTCATCAGCTCTAACTCCTCTGTAATGTTTCCAAGCTTCCTTCCATCAAATAATAACATGAAAGTTTAGTCAATCCATAATTTGTATTCCAAATTCGCACGTGGTACACTCAGTTCGCATCAAGCTCATGCAGATAGCGTCAAATCGCACATATCGCATAATTCACTGGTAGTGCTCAAACATTTACATTTCTACAATGTCTACAGCGTTCCAACGTTTACATATTTACTTATATACGTGAAACATTATGGTGTGTCATAGAGTCCTGTAACTTGGAAATCCTCATAAGATCGCACACATTTCGCACTCACAAAATCGCACATGGTCGAACCAAGAGAGATAAATCTAACAGACTAAAACTGATTACCACTAAAATATATAAATAGCAGACCGCTATGAAACTCAACATTACATCCTCCATGTATACTTATGCAATGAGATATAAACAAACATTATTCGGATCAAGTCTTTAAGTAATATCCCACCTAACAGACAGGCATACATACATACATACATTACCTCTCTTGCAAAATTGTTCAAAATAACAATTGAATAAGGGAATCAAGGACCTTGCACTTTGGACCCCTTTGCTGCATAAACCGCTGCCAGATGTGATCCGGCAGTGCAATTGGTATCATTTGTAAGTATTTTATAGGAATATTCTTTTTCTTTATCTTCTCAATAATAGTAACCTTTCTGTGAATGATGGTGGAATAAATCAAAGTTAAGTCACCACCACCTTACATGACATTTGCACGAATATCGAAAGTAATGATGCAAACCCTAATTAAGTAATTGTACAACATATATATACCTCTTTAAGATATTTTTCAGATTTGATATGGAATAAGGCAAAATGGTCGTTGTTCAAGGTAACTTGTAGTAATAAAACCTATTAACCTTTCACTAATTAGAAGCAAAAAATAGTATTTATTAACAAGGAAAAAATTCATTTCAAGATTTTATATTACCCATTTTGTAGTAAGTTCACACTGAACTAAAAATTTAAATATACCTCTTTAGACGTTATATTCTTAATCAACATATCATACATATTTCTTTATCTTCAAATAAGAGATGTTTTGAAAATGGAGTTTCTCATTATAATGAAAAAAAAATTATTCACACTGTCATGATAAATTACAATAACTTTCTTTATCAATCTTTCAAAAATGGTCATACAAACTTAAAGATATGAAATTCCCACGAAAGACACCAAACAGACAACGTAAAGCACAAAATCACATGATATGAGATTTAGTTGATCACTGCCATTAATGTTCTGTTATTGAGATATAAATTACTCGATAACGGTGTTAGCATCTAAACCGTGAAGTCGCACACCTGAAATAAAGAAGGTGTTAATTGATTAAACTTTTTCTCGTTCATCGTAATAACTCCATCCTTCAAGCGCCCCTCTCATAATGAACATATATCTTTAACCTGAGGTATAGTCATCTGAACTTGTGTGATTTGACGTGTTCTTTTGAGTACAAGTCTAACTATGTCACCATATGTGTTTAGATAAAGTAAAAGTCACCTTTTATCGGCTAGGCATATATTAACCTACTTTTTAAGTCTTTTCTGTCAAACATTGTGCACTTCAGACAGACAGACAGATTTTATTGGTGTATATGGCCCGGAGACCAATAGTACAATGTAAAGTAGTTTTAACTAAACAGTGACAGCGCTAACCATGTAATATAAAAAAACATTTCATCATTCAAATACAATTACATACAGATATGTTTTGTTGACTTGATCTGGAACGGTTTATATGATAAAGTAATAGGGATAATTTGTATAACAGCTGCAAATCGTTGGTTGTTAGAAAACAGTTAAACTTTTCTTTTGTTGGTTGTTTACATAAGTATAGCGGTAGATATTTATATCTTAAACATGAAACTGAGTCGTCTGACTATTGGGGCGTCTGACTATTGGGGTATCACCGACAAAACACTATTGTTGCTTATATACGTGAAGGAAAACTTTACAAATACCTTCACATGAACACGTTTCTTGTTTATGATTGTAATCTCGTCGAGGATGAATATCATGTACTCTTAGAATGCCCGCATTATTCATGTTTAAGATATAAACCTGGCCTGACGTCATTGTTCAAGGTGAATACAGGAGTAAAGCAAGGCTGTCTCATATCTCCATCATTATTTTCAATCTATATCAATGACTTAGCAAATGAGATCGAGAGTTCAAATGAAGGAGTAGCAGTCAATGATATGTTTGTTTCTATTTTATTATATGCAGATGATATCGTTTTAATAGCCCCTACAGAAGAAAAGTTACAGAAAATGCTTGACTGTGTGACCAACTGGTGTAGAAAATGGCGTCTGAGTATTAATGAGGACAAAACCAAAATTGTGCATTTTAGAAAGGACGGCATTACTCGTTCAGAGGTGGATTTCCAGTGTTGCAGTTATAGTCTCTCTTACGTAGAATCCTACAAGTATTTAGGTATTTGGTTAAATGAACACTTGGATATGAAGTATGCCGTGAGAGAATTAGCAAAGAGTGCGAGTAGAGCTCTATCTTTACTCATAACGAAGTACAGACTGTGTGGAGATATGCACTATGATGTTTACAAGAAGCTTTATGAATCAACGGTTGAACCAGTCTTGTTATATTGTGCTCCTATCTGGGGGTTGTATGGTCATCGTGAGATCAGCAACATTCAACACAGAGCAATCAGGTTTTTCTTAGGGGTTCCTCGAAACACTTCCAACACTGCGATTCATGGTGAAATGGGCTGGCCTACAATGCTTACAAAACAACGTATCGAAACATTTCGCTTTTATATCAAGATTTCAAAGAGTGATGATGACAGACTGCTTACCAAACTGTATGATTGGTCTAAAGGAAGAAGAGGTTCCTTCGCCTATAAAGCAGAGCGACTAGGCAGAAAGTTAGACATCCATATTACTGAGACTCCTAGAACGGCAATAAGAGACATGAAGAGACGCTTAATGAGACTGGATGACGAATCATGGTTTACTGATTTATGGAATGATAAGAAGAATGCCAATGGAAATAAGTTAAGAACATACAGATTAATCAAGAAGGGTCGCCTACCAGAGTTATACTTGAAGACCATAGTTCACAGAAACACAAGAAGAAATCTCACTAAATTACGTTGCGGTAACCTTGCTCTACATATTGAAACAGGACGATACAACAAGCTCCCCCCACCCCCCTGCCTGAGAGAATTTGCCCTTTCTGCCCAAACATAGAGAATGAAGTTCACTTCCTTTTAAATTGCCATTTTTACCATGATTTGAGATTCAAGTTTTTATCTTTGTTAAATATTACCGCTTTTGAAAACGAATTGCAACTTCTAAATGCTTTTATGTCATCAGATCCATTTACCCTAGCTATTTTAGCCACTTCAATTAATGAAATGTTTATAAGGAGAAATTTATTTTCTTAAATGGTTACAACATTTTAACTTTCTATATCATGTTTTATACTTTTACTTTGTCATTTTGTCCCTTTTATCCGCTCTAAACGTTATAGTGTCTCATAAGTCTTTTTAGGCTGGATGTATGTATAATTTTACCAATATACCAATGTCTTTTTTTATGTGTGTACATACATGTGACACTTTAATAAACTATATCTGTCTGTCTGTCTGTCTGTCTGTCTATAAATATCTACCGCTATACTTATGTAAACAACCAACAAAAGAAAAGTTTAACTGTTTTCTAACAACCAACGATTTGCAGCTGTTATACAAATTATCGGTGATACCCCAATAGTCATACGCCCCAATAGTCCGACGACTCAGTTGTCAGACAAAGGAGTTGGAGTAGACCAAGCGCTCACCTATTGTTACAATGGACCAGTCCCAATTAATCCTAATTGATCTCAATAAGGCATTGTGCCTGCCTTATGAGTTGATCTACTCAGTTACAAGGAAGTGTTCAAGCGTTTCTTAATTGACATGTCTTATAGTCAAATCACTGTAAAAGTACAGAAGTGTTGTTTTAATTTAAACACGAGAGGGTAAATTTATCAACTCATGATAGATAACTTATTCTAGCTAACGTCTCATCTCAGGATGTTTATTCTTCACACTGTATATATGTGTCAAACTATTTTCACATTGGTACAAACATGGCAGGTTTGCAGTAAGTAGAGTACATCACATCGCAGAGAGAATGATGGTGCTCTCTTTAAGATGGCAATGTGGAAACATTATGAGACCTTCGGCCCGAGGACCATCACACGTTTATTACTCAAAAATGATCCACCTTCGGTGGTACATGAGTAAACAAATATAACATTTTAACATGTACAACAAGATAACTGCATGAATTAAATTAACAATCAAAGTGGTTACAAACAAACTTAATGAACTTGGAAAGTTTTTTGAGAGTTGAATATTACTTATGAAAAGTTTACGAAACTTATACAAACTAGGCCAGGTTAAATAATATTCTTGAAACAATGACCTACGTAGATCTGCAATGTGGTGACATTTAAATGATAATGAAACTCATCTCCAATCAAACGTGAATAACATAAATTACAGAATCTCTCTTCTCTTGGGATATTTTGCCATCTACCAGTTTCTATTGGAAGTTTGTGATTGCAAGTTCTAAATTATAGGATTGGTTTGGAGATGTCTTCTGATAAGAGTAGATATTGTTCAAATTGTGGAGAAGACTTCAGAATTTTATAATAAACTCCTTTCGAAGATCTTTGGATATCGCTCATCCATGATTGTAAGAAATTATCTTTTAAAATACGGTCTACCTTATGAATGATCCATGAGTTTGAATAACGCTGAGCATTATCAAAAACATCGGAATACCGCACTTACAAAGAATGTGTTTAATGTGATTTACCCAGGCATAGTGAGATAGCGTTTTGTTTTCATTTGTAATGCATTGAAGGATAAACGTTGCTATTTTATTGTTTGGATGTGAAAATATCAATTTACACCAGTATGAGATAAATCGTTTCGAAATTTGAAGCTGAATAGGTTCTCTACCGAGTTCCCCATACACCATAAAGTTTGGTGTATTAAACCGTAAACCAGTAGCTAATTTAAGAAATTTGAGATATAGAGATTATTACCCGAGGAAGTGTGTCATATGACTTTTACGAAATGAGTGCGAATTTTTGTATTACCCGAGCGAAAGCGCACATGTCATCACTTATGATTAACTTCCGGTGACGTCACCATGGCAAGACGTGGTTTCACGAGCTCTGCTGAGTCCGAGTGAATTTTATATGCTGTGGTGGAAACCATTACATTTCTACAACCGACAACAGTATCAATGTAAGCTTTAATGTGTTTCTTGAGGAAGTGATTGAAATTTGTGAACTGATGGCTGTTACCTTTTCTGATAATTGACGATTTAGAACATTCTGTGGCGATATTGCTAACGCACGCCTCTTACACTCTATTTTTCCCAGAGTCCAGTGCTTTACCACGTTGTGCAAACTCGTATCTGGTAAAGAAATAATTACATCTAAATATTACGTTTTCTTATGGAAAATACTCCCACAATTAAACGTAACCGTCAAGTTGTTTCGTCCCCCGAATCAGACTTAGAGACTGATTCCAAGAGACACTGTAATATGGCGTCGAATAATGAAAACTTAATAACAGAAGAAACGATTGAACAGGCCGACACAGGTCGTAACACTGACGTTATGCCAGGTACGGATGTGTTTCTTGATAAATTACTCATGTTGTTTCAAAACAAACAAGTTCTTACAGTGCTCTGTTCGACGGTTTCTGAACAAATAAGGCCAATGTTCAGGGAGGAGATGGCCAAACTAACGGAACAAAATAAACAACTTGAACTTTCAGTATCGAATCTTACAGACAAAATTAAAGAAAAGGATGAAGAAATCAGAGAACTAACTTACCGACTGGACAGAACGGAACAGTACTCTCGACGTAATAACGTCAGAATCTCTGGAATTTTAGAAGAAGATGGCGAGGATACTGACGCAAAAGTGGTGGATCTAGCTAAGTCTATCGGGATCAACATCATCCCGGCTGATATTGACATCAGCCACAGGATGCCGAAACGCCCAATTACGCCTCAGAAGCCTCCTCGTACTATCATTGTCCGCTTCGTCAGTAACTCCACGAAACGCCTGTTTGTGAAACTAAGATCTAAACTGAAAGACCTACGTCGTCCGAACGCGCCACGGATCTACATCAACGAGGATTTGACCAGGACACGGGCAGTGCTTGCTAGTAAAGCCCGAGCTCTGGTGTCCGAGAAGAAGGCTGAATCTTCATGGGTCACTCAGGGGGTGATACTTATCAAGTTAAAGGATGGGTCAGTCACCAAAGTTGCTAACCATACTCATTTTGAAGAAGTGGTCGAGAGCACTAGACTTAAAATGAAAATAAACTTGTCCCAGGGTGCCCAGACACCTTCACAAAACTAATCACTTGTGTTTCATGTACCAGGGAATGAACACTGTCACAGACTTGATAAATGGCCTATATATCAACAAAATTGTATTTTCAATTATCGGATATTCTGCTGTTAAATAAATACCAATGCTGATTGTGTTTTTGTAAAACAACGGAATTGTCATATTGAAGACAGCTTTACGGATAAATTGTCATGAATGAAATAGAAACGCATAAACAGGTATCCACAAGCCATGAGGCTTTGATCACGTGACCCCATACCAATGCTGATTGTGTTTTTGTAAAACAACGGAATTGTCATATTGAAGACAGCTTTACGGATAAATTGTCATGAATGAAATAGAAACGGTGAGTAAGTTTCAATCTTTGTCGTGAACACTATACAACTTACATTTGAATGGTAAATAAATATCTTATACATTTTGTGAATTTTTTATCCAGACTTTGTAAAATATCCCTTATCCTTATCACTTGATTTAAAAAATTAGAAGTAGAGCTCGTACTGTGACGATTTATGATTGTTCATAACAGAAACAACAATGGTTGTATATGACGTTTGTGTTCTGCAAGTGAACACATGACTAGTATATTTGATATAATGTTCATGGAGTATCAACAAAAAACTTCTAGTTTTGAATAGTCAAGTTTTGTTTTAAGAAGGGTTTGGGTTTTGTTTTGTTTGTTTTTTTTTTTTTTTTTTGCCCTGTTTTGTTTTGCTTTCAAACCCGTTATGAAAGTTTTTCGAAGTTTCTGAAAATACTTTCAAATTTCGTTTGATTACTTTTCTTCCATTCTATGCTGCTTTGTCATTAAGCGGAATAAGTGACAGTTTATGTTCAATCCATTTCTCGCTATTGTAAATTACCAACGAACAGGTCAATCAGCAGATTTACTAAGTACACTTATTATAAGTCAAGGTATAACTCACCTGACGATTTCTTCTGTCGTCATATCGAACAATGTAGGCGACTTTAGTTGTCTGGGTTTTGTTTTTATCCATTTTTTGTTATATTTATCTTCATAGTACAAACAGGTATCCACAAGCCATGAGGCTTTGATCACGTGACCCCATTTACCGTGCTGCACGCAATTGTCATGTAACGCTCTAAGCATGTAGCTGATGAGTAGTGTGTGCTGTATACACTTCGAGTCGACTCGTCACACTTATCGTCTTCACACTTATCTTTTTTATCTTTTACATTTTAAGCGTAAAGTTCCGCCTGCTACTATACAAAAATTCATTTTTCAAAAACTTACTCATTTTTCTTTCAACTTTTGGGCTGTCTTATTTGTTTTGTTTTGTTGTTGTTTTATTTGTTTGTTTATACCATTTCCTTTTTACAATCGCACTCAAAAAACACTATTTTTCTACAAAATGTTAACATGTTTTATCACCAAATTTGGACTTCCACCATGGCATTTTCCCACCATCTCATCGAAATGATGTCATGGATTTCTCTAATTTTCTTTTTTATCTATTTTTTCTCTTTTCTTCAAGTTTGTAAATACAGTTTCCCACGGGTACGTTCTGATGAAGGATCACATTATTTCTATACTCAAATGAGAACCATATATGGCTTATCTTTGTTACGTTTCCTACATGATGCATTGCTAAGTTGTGATGATGTACAATTCTTCTATGATGGTTGTGATGTACATTTACCCACTGCATATATTGTATTATTTGAAGGTATAGATGCCGGTTGATATTAGTCAGTACAGACTGGCAGTGGGGGTATTTGCAGTCAGGCTTCATTCCTTTGCAGCTTGTAAGCTAAAATTTTACATGTTTCTTTTCCGACATCTTTGTATTTATAACTTATCTGTCAGTATCATTGTATCACTTCTTATACTATGTTGCGGAGACGTACAACCCAACCCTGGCCCAGTAGTAAATACGTTAAAGATAGTACACTTAAATGTTTGCAGTCTAAGAGAAAAAATCGACGTCTTAGAAGCTGAATTTAGTTCATATGATATAATCTGTATTTCGGAAACGTGGTTACATATACACATTTCAAACAATGACATTCTCATACCAGGATTTCAACCTCCATTTCGTAAAGATCGTGGTAGCCGCGGGGGCGGAGTAGCTATTTATATCAAAGACAGTTTGCTTGCCGAGAACATGCCTCAATTGGACATAGCTGGACTTGAAGCTGTATGGGTTCGAGTAATATGTAAATATCGTACTTACCTGATCGGTACTTTCTATAGAGCTGACCGTAGTGTTGCTTATTGGGATTTAATTGACCAGTCAATTGGAAACGCTATCGATCTTAACTTGTTCACTATTGTTTCCGGTGATTTTAATGAAGATGTTTTAAATGAAAGAAAGCGTAAAATTGAACTGCTAGAATCTGTTCATGGGCTAACTCAAATAATAAATAAACCGACTCGAACCACCCCGCAATCAAGTACACTAATTGATCTTATATTTGTGTCCTCTTTTCAGAATGTACGCGATAGCGGGGTGTTAGATCCTGTTTGCAGTGACCATTGTCCGACCTATGTTGATATCAAATTCAATAGACCAAAGTGTAAAACCTTTAAACGTAAAATATATGATTATCAACAAATGGACATTGATGGTATATTTTGGGATATAGATAACATTGATACTGAAGATATGTTCTCTAACAACAACGTGGATGATATTGCAAATAAGTTAACGACCACAATAAAGAATGCATGCAACAAGAATATTCCTAACAAAACTGTTACTATTCGACCATCAGATCCACTCTGGATGAACAATCAAATTCGATCATTGATACGTTCACGTAATAGACATCATAAACAAGCTAAGTTAAAAAATTCAGCTACCTGTTGGACTCGATTTCGTCAAAGTAGAAATAAAGTTATTTCAGCAGTCAGATCGGCAAAAAGAGAGTATACGAATAAACTAGACAAAATGATTAATCAATCAACTTCTGACAAAAATTGGTGGAAATTAGTTAATAATCATATGAAGAGAAATAAAAACACGTTTACGTTTCCTCCTCTAATCCATGATAATGTAGTCAGTGATGACTTACAAGACATAACTGAAACTTTAAATGATTATTTCACTCGGCAATCGCAAGTAGAAAATCCCGATTCACAACCCTCTAATATCAAACAAAAGTCAGTTAACAGTCTATCGGAAATTATCCTTGATAACAGCGAAGTATACGACGTATTAATGTGTGTTAACACTACAAAAGCTTCCGGCCCAGATGGAATAGGTAATAGAATCCTGAAATTAATCGCGCGCAGTATTTCCCCCGTTTTAACACGACTCTTTAATTTTTCACTTCAACGAATGACATTTCCGGCATCGTGGAAAGAGGCAAATGTTGTGCCAATTCATAAAAAGGGTAGTGTCAATGACTGTTCAAACTACCGACCAGTTGCCCTTACAAGTTGCGTAGCTAAAATATTTGAGCGATGTATCTTTAAACATGTTTTTAATTATCTAAGAGATAATGATATCTTATCCAACTTACAATCTGGGTTTATACCTGGTGATTCGTGTGTTAATCAACTGACTTATTTGTATAATTTCATTGCGAAGGCAGTGGACGAAGGTAAGGAAATACGCGCTGTATTCTGCGATATTAGCAAAGCCTTTGATCGTGTGTGGCACAAAGGTCTCTTGCATAAATTAAATTCTTGTGGAATTAATGGCCCATTATTACAATGGTTTAAAAGTTATTTAGAAAATAGATCCCAGCGTGTAGTCATAAATGGCTACAGCTCAAATGCAATGTCAGTAATGGCGGGCGTCCCGCAGGGCTCTGTTTTAGGACCACTTTTGTTTTTGGTTTACATAAATGATATTGTTGAAGGCATTGATAGCAACATAAGATTATTTGCCGATGATACTTCCATCTATGTAATAATTGATGATCCTGACGCAGCAGCAAATTGTCTTAACAACGACTTGATAAAAATTGCCAATTGGGCAAAAACATGGAAAGTTGATTTTAACCCATCCAAAACCAAAACAATCCTATTTAGTAGAAAATCTAATCAAAATCCACATCCAGGCTTGTTCTTTAATGACGTTGGAATAGAAGAAACTTCATGTCATAAACACTTAGGTATCACTCTTCAAACTAACTGTTCATGGGATAACCATATACACGATTTCGTTAAAAAGGTAAGCCCTATGATCAATTGTTTAAGAAGTTTTAAATATAGGTTAAGCAGAAACACTTTAAATCGTATGTATACATCATTTATTCTTCCAATATTCGACTACTGTAGCCATATATATGATAATTGTTCCAAAACGCAGGCAAATATCTTGGAAAAACTTCAATTAGACGCTTTGCGGACGATATGCGGGGCTGTCCGCGGCACCAGTCATACTAAACTTTACAACGAAACCTCAACCATTTCGCTTTCCGAAAGAAGAAGAATTGCAAAACTAGTTATTTTTTTTAAAATGTACAATAACAGATTACCCATCTATCTAAACGAACTCATCCCTCCCCTCGTCTCTCAAGCTAGCAGTTACCCATTAAGAAATGCATCGCATTTGCAAAATATACAATGCCGTACAGTTTTATATAAAAACTCATTTTTACCCGATTCTGTAACCCTTTGGAATGCTTTACCCGAACATGTTAAATCACTAACTAACGTCAATGATTTCAAATCTGCATTAATCTCAAAAACTAAGATTATTCACTTTGATCTAAATTTAGGCTCGAGGCGTTGTCAAATCCTTCACTGTCGTCTGCGGTTGGAGTGTAGCGATCTCAATGCTGATAAGTTTAACAGACATATATTTGACAAAGCAGATTGTTCTTGTGGCCATGCCACCGAGGACGCACTTCATTACTTTTTCGTCTGTTCAAAATTCGATCCAATTAGATCGAACAAATTCTATTATACAAATGGCTTTTCATTAGAAACAATCTTATATGGCCACCCATCTTTGAACACTGTTACCCAATCTGAAATTCTAAAATCAGTACATCAATTTATAATTGAAACTAAACGTTTTGACTAAGCAAATAAGATACTGACTGCAGATATCAAAATGTATTTAGCCATCATCTCTGATGAATTTATTTCCATTATACTACTTGTATTACTATTCTTAGACATGTTTACTATATGTTGTTCTTGTCATGTTCATGCTCATATATTTATGTTGCTGGAGCGGTCTTCACATAAGCTCACACGAGCTTGTTGACCAATCCATTTCATGTATCTTTTCATGAAATAAAATATGTTTAAACAAAAAAAAAACTTATGATTAACCATATGGGTAATAATAACTTTTTCTATTATTTCGGCGTTCTCATATCCCCACATGTCACTCACATCTGTACAACAACTGCTTAGAAGTGTTTATTGGCACCTGAATGCAAGCCTCCTCTCCAGTCGTCACTCAAATGTCTACAGACTGATCGACATCCGGAAGAAGATTGAGAAAGCAGACAAACTGAAGATCATCCAGCTTGACTTTGGAGCAGCTCCCCACCGCGACAGAGGGTGTTCAGAGAGATAACTTCGCCGTTGGAAGGAACAGTTGTAGCAACGTGAGAAAACTGGAGTATCTGGATGCTGTGGGCAAGCTTGTTTTGATTCTGATTCTTTATTACCTTTATCTGTACAGATAATTGGTACATGATGAACACGTTATTGATACAGGTTGTGGACATAATCTGTTGGTAATTCCTGCTTCAACCATATCTAGTTCTTCTAAATCTGTGATATATTATAATATAATTGACTTGTTCACTTCAATATTATTTACGTAAATCTATTCCACGTCTGTATAGAAATTATTTGTCTAAATTTAGGCTTAGTTCCCACCAGTTAGCTGTAGAAACTGGTAGATATAATAAGATAAATATTGCTAATCGTAAATTCTAATGTGTAAAGATAATATAGAAGACGAATTTCCATTTCGTATTAAAATGTCCATCGTATATCAACTATAGAATATTATATATCAAACCTTATTATTACAAATGTCCATCAGTAATAAAATTTATTCAACTTTTTAGTTGTAATAATGTAAAGATATTGTGCAACTTGGGTAAATATTTATATAAGGCTAGTTTATTGAGAAATAATTTATGATAAAATTGTAATTGTACATCCTCCTTAATACTCTTATTTTATTGTCACCATGTTCAACATCCACAACCTGTACCAATAACGTTTTCATCATGTACCAATTATCTGTACAGATAAAGGTAATAAAGCATAAGAAAATCTCACTGAAACCAATTGTTAAGCTGGGATAGATTGACTGTTTTGTGTGAACAAGCTGATCAAGACTGACCAATATGTTAAATTAAGCTGGGATGGATTTGTCTGATCAAGACTGAAATCATACAACGTACCTTGTTATGGTTAAATTATATATAATACTGAAATAAACATTATCATTTATAAAAAAAACCATTATTATCTACTAAAATTTTAAAAATATCTTCTTTTTGTCATTTTACAATCTTTCTTGCCAAGTGGCAACAAAAAGTGGGGTATGAGTTGGGCTCAACCCAAGGAAGGATCCATATCTGTCCTTTTTGGCCCTGCTGTCTAACAAGTGGGGTATTTGTTGGACGGTTCCATTTTCTTGATGGGAAACTGCCTCTGTATATCTGTTAAATTAAGTGTCTGACAAGTGAGGTGTCTGACAAATGGGGCGCCCCCGTTTTGTCTTGGTGATAAAATCACTACAGAAAACACTGAGCCCAGTGAAGCGGGCGCAAGTCGCGTGCCTGTTAGTGAACTATAACCAATCCACTTCCTTACTGCAGAGACCGGGTCGCTAATCATTCCAACTTTGAATGTCTGTTGTCCATCAACATAACATAAAGCTCAGGTGTACGTACATACAGCAGACATACTATCCAGTGATTGGTTATCGATCTCGACGCGAGGTAAATCAGGCATGAGTGGCACGTGCAATTTGGCGTAATGAAGCGTGAACTCCTCAGCAGTGTTTTCCCTCCTGAGTCGGAGACGAGTGTAACGACCTTGTAACTGTAAACTCCAGACAGCGACATCGATCCCACCTGTCCAACTTCTATGCAAATGATCTCCATATTTGGAAAACGGTTTGTTTATGTTTCTGTCTACGACAAAAAGTACTGGTAGCTTATTCGTCGAATTTTTGGGTCAATCGGTGCTTTTAGAGGGTCTTATTCTAGATTTTCCGAAAAGGTTATGAAATCAGCTTCTGAAATTAGACAAACTAATTAAAACAAACCACATTATTTGGTACATGAAAATGTAATATTGATATGCGGTTTATAATTGACGTGATAGTCAGTATCGTCGTTGTGTAATAACGAAAGAGAGAGTTCATAAGTTCAACACATACTGATGCTCGTGATGCTTATGATGATGATAATCATTGATAGTGATAACATAAATATATTGTTAGGAATAGAGAGAAAAGTTTTAAGTTTTCGGAATCCTGGTTAGTAGACTAAAGTAGTGTATAAACCATAATCTAAGAGGTCAAACAATTTTCTTAACACAGACATAACTGAAACTTTATATAATTTCATCTTTTCCAAAATCCGTTATGCTGACAGAGAAAATAATAAACTAAGTAATCATAGAACGGTTAATCATTAATTCATGTTGTGGATGAAACTGCCATGAATCTCATTCCGCCTTTTCTTATACGAGTGTTTATCAGGCATATCGTTGAGCTAGAAAGGCGAATCACCTATTCATCGTCATTAAATATCACTTTGGTTCGAGATTACTTTTAAAAAGTATTTGCATCTAAAATATTTTTGAATTTTTTCCACAAATATTGTATTTGCTTCCACCCGAATACGAAACTCATAATTCGGTTTACTTGTCAATGTTTGATATCATATAAATAGTAATGCGTTTTAGACTAAAATGAAGTCTATGAAACGCTAAAAAAATAGAAGTCCATCAAAGAGTAAATGTAAAGTTTTTATGAGCCTTTTTGATGGTTTGCTTTGTGGTTTTTAAAAGAATGTTTGCATGTCTTGTTTGTATTTGTTTTATGTTTTGGGGTTGTTGTCTTCTTGGAGGGACCCTTTTGGTAGCAACTTATTTTATACATAGCAATGAAATTTAGGACTGTACCATGAAAATAAAAAGCATATTTCGAAAAAAGCAGTAGAAAGTGATATTTCAGTCCCTTGAAGCGAAAAGGCTGCCCCACTGCAACATATGACCTCTCACTCAGTTCGTTGAGATAGAAATGTTTTCGTGTTGTATTGATCTCATAATTTCATCTACCAAAGAACATCGAGAGGATTCTAAAGGACCACCAACAGGAGATACACGATGTTGAAGTAGCTGCTTTGTTCAATCGTCAAGCTCGGGGAATGGAACTTGGGGAGCAAGCTTACAGCGTACCCTCTCCGTCATATGGAAACGGTTGGTTCCTGAGGTTCCTGTCAGATACATGTCCCTGCTGTTGGGAGGCGTTGGGCATGGTTGGCTCTTGGATAGTTGGGATTCCGCCGAGGATCATAGGTATGTCAGATACAAACGAGCTTCCATCAAATGTTATTTTGAAAATATTAGACATATCACATTTGAACCTAAAAGCACACCTTCGAAGATTTGCCGAGGTTCTAATAATGAAGAATTTTGCTCAAGAATTGGCTGGCTGCATGGCATGAGATTTGTCAAGTCGTGTTGAAATTTTAGTTCTTCATTTGATACAATTTCCTACATCAACGTGCGTCTCTCGTACCAAGGTAAAACAGTACAGTTGTCCTCTTCCACAATATACAACCCTTGCTCGCAAGGACAAGCACACCGAGTCTGGAGACCGAGGACTTCTGTTCAGACGGACAAGCTTGTCGGATCCGATGTCTTGGTCCCTGCATCCACAAAATCGCGTCCTTTCACAGGAATATCCAAGAGGACCAGGACACTGGGCGGTAATAATGTTTAATTTATAACTAATAATTTTAAAACTTACAACCCTAAAGTAATTTGCAAATGACGTCATGAAATGATTAGACATCTTGAAATATAAACAAGCAGATTGATTCATTATTGTCGTGTTTCAGGTCACTCTACAAGTTGTTGTTGGTTTTTACTACGTATGGAAGTGGGTTGTGGTAGACTTGACCAGCCAGATGCCGGAGAGATACAGTAAGAAAAATGCAATAGCTACATTATTGCCAAATGTGAACGTATGGAACTCTTCGCCCCCGTGAAAAACTCCATAGCCGTCATCTGGCACAATCTCGTCGTCTACCAAGACCACGTCGACATGCGCAAAAGTTGCCAAGTTCTATTAAACTGTCTAGAATAGTGAGAGTCTGGTAACCAAGGAGATGGGGGGAGTGAATTCCTCCTGGAAAACTCGAAAAAAAACAGAGAAGAAACTATATATTCGTTTGTAAATGGAAAATGATTAAATCTCCGAAGAATATTTTTTTAAATACTGTCCCTTTTGGGATACGAACTCGTTCTATAGGAAGTTTCATCTCCAAAACGGTCTGTTGGTTTGGAAATAACAATTCACACCGAACGCAATAACATCAATCGATATCATCGAAACATTGAATTCAAGTTCAAGAATGAATAGTGGCACTGTTCAATATCAATTCTGAACATGTAACAATCGTTTTCTACTAGCAATAAAATTCTTTTTTTTAAAAGACTTGGTTTTGAAACATTTGCGTTTTTTTGTAGTTGCAGTAACGGAAAAGAAAAGAAGAAATATGCTTGAGCTGGATGCCGAGAAAGTGAAATTACGCGATCCTTTATCAGAAAATGGGACGTGTTGTTTCGTTTATTAGATATTTTAAGACTATCATGTCTTTGTAAATATATATAATATTCAGTCTCCAATTTGTAAATTTTATCTACTTTCTGACAAACTCACTGTATTAAGTTTTATATTCTATGTATATGATAATATATTGTACATATATGTAATAAATCTATTTTCCAATTTCATGTGAATCGTTCTTAAGCGTTTTTATTTATTAAACCGCCAAGAAAACATGTTATGACAGTTAATATTATCAATGGGATACACGTGTCTAATGTTACAGAGGAGAAACGTTATATACATGCATGTACTACAGTCTCTCGTGTACGGATAAAATTTTATATAAACTTCGACAAAAAAATTCATACCTACCATGATTTCTTTTTTATACGAGGAATTCACTTTCATGTAGACAACTTCTTACTATCTCGTAAAGATGACACTTGTAATCAGCTTCAGAGTTTTCTTCAACATAATGTGCTGTAAAATGGAAATGTTTAAAAGTAATCATTTCATTTCAATATTTTACATAGAAAAAGTAATACAATATTTATCGACAATGACTCCTCAGGCAAAATTAAATGAATAATTATTAAAATGAATAATATTATTATAAGTAGGCTTTAGATAACATTTAACGTTTAGGTATTATATATGTGCGTGTATGTTATCGTTGTGGTCTCTATTTTGGACAAAATGCGTACACGTTGATAAATGACGGATGGTTTATGTACCTTTAGCGTAAAGTGGTATAGGTACATATGTACCAATTACATTGTAAATTCAACACGCATTTGACATGAACTTCGTTTATCATCTTAAATGAAGTATATTGTATGATTATGTATTTTGATCATTGACAACGTATGCATGTCTGCTAGTTCACTTATCAAGCGAGTTTTGAAGCCATCACCGTAGGTAAAAATATAGGTAGGTATCAGCCCATGGGCATACTTACTGCCAAGGAATGTAAACAATTGCTCTGGAATTGTCTTATCCAAGCACAATGAATGTGCTGTGCCTGCCAATGTCAAGACTGAGTGTTGTGGGTTCTCAGATTTGATCATCGAGTTCTCAGGTGGTCTGATGGTTACTTCTCGTTATTTAGTCTAACTCGCTCTCTATGCACTAAAACTGGTCTCGAACAATAAAATAGTTTTAAAAATTGTCAGTTTAACAATTAATTTGAGGTCTCCAGGATGATTAACGATATATAAGATGTTGAGTATACTGTAGGTTTACGGCAAGATGATTCGCAAGTAGCCGTAGGTCTGAAAGAGAATTTTGTAAAATGGAGTGATATCTGGTCGGGAGTATTACAATGTGTATTATGAATATCATAGTGTTTCAATCATCAGTAATTCTAGATTTTATCATAATTCATCTTGAATTGAGTGAGAGTTTTTTTCAGTTTCATTACGAAAACAGATTAACGGAATGTCACCTATGTGCCTTCTGATAAAAAAAAAACACAATAAAAACAGTTGATTAGATTTAGAATATATCCAAGGTTTGCCGATATCTTTACTTTAATCAACCAGAAGAAAGGAGGCGGACATCTCATTGGTCATTTAAAATCATTCACAAGTTTTCAGGTTAAATATAACTATATCTGAAGACAAAACTGACATTAGTTATCTTTCGCAGAGGTATAAGGGTCGTGATGTCATTAGCATTATGACATCACAGCATTATTACATCATGAACTTGTTATGACACATCACCTGTGTTACCGGTGACGTAAAATCGTTGTGGGGTCATTAACTTATATTCATTAAGATACAGTACAATTATGATGACTTATGTGTTGAAATAGTATTTGTGGGCAGGAGTGATCGGTGTCCTACCCACAAGTGAGAGCCATATCAATTTAGCTTTATTAAAACCACCGAGTAATGAACAAAATCCCAATTGAAGTTACGTTTGATAAAAAATGTATATGAAACTCGTGATTGGGATGGGTATTTAACCTCGATTTTGCTAGAAAAATACCACACTATTCACTCATCTCACAAAAACGATTAGACTTGGCGTCGTACATGTACACTATTCTCCATACCATACACATACAACTACTATGCGCGTTTTGATGGTAGATACTATTTGGAGTCGATGAGAGAGGCTATGCATCCTGTGTATCGGTATGTGTGTCAGTGTACACACGACCCAGTGGGCCAGATCAAAGGGAGCTAGAATGGCTGAGTTATGTCTTCTGTTTTCTCTACGACATTAATACATATTATGTGATCCCTGCGTAATGAGGCGTGCTGAAGGCTGGAGAACAGTGCAGTGACTCACCCCCTTCATCGACCCGGCCTCCTCTAATGACTGATAAATCCGCACTTTTGTTCTTCGTCCAAAACTAAAGCCTCTGACTAGCAGACACCATGTATCAGTGAATATCTAGTACTAATACACGAGCTCCTTTTGTAACCGGCGCTTCCAGACGATGGGGGATATCTCGCGAGTAAACACTTATCATTAAGATTCCCCCGCCGAGATGCACGTGCTAAGCAGAGGACGGGAATGATTATAGGTATTGTTACATATATATATATGGTCGACTAACACTTTTCTTCTCCTTTTTCGACCAAGAAGATTATATTTCTCAATAAAATGACAGACTTAAAAAATAAAAAGTTATTTTGTGTGTGTCAAACAATCTCATCTTTCAATGTTCTGTTTCGTTAACGTAAAATTTTACAATCTGCCATCGACAAACCCAAAGCCAGTCTTTCATCTAATACAAAAAAAACCTAAGTCGTTTTTTTTTAATCTGACGAGCGATAGCGAACGTGAAATCAGATCCTTCATGAGTTGCATAACAATGAAAGGAAGCTCGCAGTATTCGGTAAACAGCAATCAAGCGATAAATCCGATGGCGTCCCGAAGCTGGCATCGTAAAGCCTTAACTTCAAATTATTTTCGCGCCATAATAGCAGCCCTGACTATTCTATTTTTGTTATTCTTGAATAAATAGTACACTGCAGTATCTTCCACAGACAAGTAATTATGTTCCATATTAACTCTCAAGGGGGAAGATTCTTCGTTTTCACCACTTCAGTGTCCAAACTCGTTAAAAAATTAATTTGAGTTCTCTTTTGAGTATACTAAGAGTTATAGTTTATTTTATTTACTTTTATAATTCCATAACTTGTTAGATTTATTAACACATCAGTGAGGCTCTGCAGTAGGCCGTTTCACATTATTTATGCAGTGTGAAACATGATATAACACATTGCATACCGTATACCTAATGATCTTGATAACTGTTTGAGTGGCATTCTAGAAGCTGTCAGTATAAGGAAGACAAGGATTTTTTTTTAAATGGATTATCAACTTCTTTATTGTACTGATAGCGTCGTTTCGGTAAAGCTTCTTACACCGTTTTCAAGCATTTTGTACTGATAGCGACGTTTCGGTATAGCTTCTGAAACCGTTTTCAAGCAATGCTTATAAATTGGTATAAGAAGCTATACCGAAACGTTGCTTGAAAACGGTAAAAGAAGTTGTACCGAAACGTCGCTCTCAGTACAATAAAGAAGTTGATAATCAATAAACAGTTCCTTGTCTTCCTGACGTTGATAACGTCTACCACTGCAGCAGATGGAAATCAAGATTAGGATGTGTTACCAATTAATCATAATCACAGCCATACAAGAAACTTATCACTCCTAACAAACTGAAGTTATGAGAAATCATCAATAATGAAGTTGACAGATAACACGGCGTTCACAGTGCCTAAAACCTAAATTTGTCTTTTTGAACTTGTGATAGGTAAAATTTCAATAAATACCAAAAAGGTGAGACTCACGTGACATTGCTGCCTAAGTAAGATGTTTTTGAATACGAAGTTTTTTTAGCGAATGCAAATTATCAAAACAAGAGTCTGGGTTTTGTTTCTTCTTTTAGATCCCCTCAAATTTCTGAGGTCCATATAACTGGATATGTGAAATAAAATTGTCAGTGGGTCAGTGTTTTGAAATTCTCACCCCTCATAGGTAGCTCATATTAAGAGTCCCGGTCTCCATTGGAGAAACAGAACTGCTCTTGCTTGAAATGGAGAAGCCTGATTGGGTGCAATTGAAGTTAGATTTGCAATCAGCGACGCCGTTTCAAACGTAATATTTCGAAAGCCCAAGTCATTTCTGTATGCTTCAGGAGAACTAAATTTCATTCAACTGTTCACTTCGCACTTTGAGTGTTCTGGACAGAACAACGTCGCGTTAAATAGTGGCTGAATAATGACATGACATCATGTAAGGATTCAATACAAGAAGTGCTTTCTTTTCATTTAACAAATTCTTTGTTTTTAACTCTTCCTGCTAAGGAAATCTGTTGGAGGCGGGAGAAGTGCTAGTAATTAATAAGAGGTTAGTTAAATAGAGTAATATCATCGACAAGTTGTGGTTGTTTCTGAAAATTAACATCTTAATGCTTATCAGTTAGCATATAGTTACAATTAACAGAGGGGGAGTCCAGATTGATGATCGAAAACCGGACAATGGCGCGCGCCATTGACTCAAACTTTTGGAAACTTATCTATAGTAAATTTCTTCAAAGGCATTTAGAAGTTGGTGTAGTGATACAGACAATGTTATGGATGACAACTTCTTTATTTATCTAAAGTATACACAACGAGAAATATAGGTTGGTATTGCGAAGTAGGTCATTTGATTAACAACCATGTAAATGGGACGCTGCATTTGGACATCTTAACATTTATATTGCCGTTTTAAATTTACAATCGAAAACAAGAAAGGTCATTATTTTGGCGTTTACCACAAAGCTGCAACTTTAGAAAGGGCGATTTGAACTTAGATCAGCTCATATGATATTTTGGCTCTATTCAACCATCATGCAAAATTCACGAAACATACATAAGTATTTAACGTCATTCTCCCCTCTGTGGAGGGAGGGGGGGGGGGGGGGGGGGGGGGGGGGGGCGGGGAGACAAGTAGACATATTCTCTATCTCTATCCTCATATACTCTATCTCAAACTTCTAACGGTTTTCGTTGTTTCATGAGGTCATTGCAGTTTGTGATAAATTGTTGATTAATTTTTTTAAGGGGAGAAATAATGTTTAAATCCAATCACAATGTCAGCAAATATTCTTTGGAAAGAAAACTCGCAGCGCCATTGTCCACATACGTTTACTTATCTTAGTCTTAAGTTTACGCCTCTTACATACTATTGACACTATCGGTTACGTAAGACATTGAGTCATTCGAAGAAAGGCTCATCAGCAGATTTTAAGTACTTTTTTTGCGCCTTGAGCATGCTTTGTGATAATGAACTCATACAAATTTGTGTTATCAAGATACGTTTTATGCCGTTGTCTAACTTATATAAGCTACCAATGATGGTTGCCCCACGTCAGAAACAGATGAGTCAGACAGCACGCAAGTCCGTGCTGCTCAATTATCCAGTAATTGGCCCATGTCAATAAGCCAATATACAACCCGTCTTATCTCCGCCGGTTCCTCTCCTTTGTACCGAACAGCTTTCAGGTCGTTGTATACACTGGCAGGGGCCTGGGCATGCGTATTACAATTAAAGGGTCGGGGCGAAACGGTTAAAGTGGTGATGTTGAGCTTGCAGTGTAATTCCAAGATAATTGTATTTTCTATGTCGAGAAATTGAGACCCTTCGCCTGGTTCCAGATTGCTTGGCGGGTGGCTGTGTGTGGAGAAAGGAAATTTAAGATTGTATGAGCGCTTCCTTGCGTTAGGTTACCGAGGGATGTTAACGTTACTTCTTAAACATATGAAATAATTATTACGATATCTATTTACTCTTTGTTTTTCTGTCTTTAATTTCTTAACAAAAGGGTATCCTAATTAATGATCGTTACATTGATCAACGGATTATTGAATATCATCTTCTTTTACGCTCACTGAGAGTATACAGACAGAGCGACAGACAGGCGATCGTTTCATAGGAGTCTCACTTCATATGTTTTTATACAATAAAATGATGACAAACCCTTTAAAGGATTATGAGAGAAATTGTATTTTCTTGAAAGCACACAAGTAAATCATATGTTCTAATGTTTAGAATAAGGACTACGATATGATATATGAATGCAGATATATATTTTGTATATATGTTCAAAGTAGTATATGTAGAATATGTATATATGTACAATAGATATTGAAAACGAAATACACTTTTTGTTAGTATGTCAACCATACGAAGGTTTGCGTAAACAGTATCCTAGATTGTTTTCTTTTCCAGGCTCCAAAGGTAATTTTTTAATTTCTTTCTTCTGATATGATTTTTAGCATTCTTAACTTTCTTAACATTCTTAGCTTTCCCAATATGTTACCTGTGCCATGTCTCTGAGAAATAACCTGGTAAATTTTTCTTTGTAGCTATGCTTTATGATTTAACTGTGATTTTATTATTTTAAATGGTATTGCGCGTATAGCTCCAATGTACATGGGCCGGAGGTAGTATAAATGTACATCCCGACTTCCTGTTATGCTCGTAGGATTATATATCAAATACCATCTCAAAATTCTACCATTTATCCTCGTAGAACTTGAACTTATATTCTGAAATAAAATGAAAACGCAAGTTTATACTTCACGCGTCTGTGATTTTAAGTACAGACCTGCCTACCTTCTGTTCGCTGAATGTGTAGACATATTGTAACGTTGGTGAATTTAGTAATTTTTATGTGTAAGAAAACAATGAAGCTAGTATTTTTACAGTTAGTTCCAGCGTATCATGATCTGGTTTGAGATTTCCAAACCTTTTCTCACTTAGTTAACTAAGAATATACAGTTCAAATTGAATTTGTAACACATAGCACTCGAATACTCCAAAAATATTTCTATGAAATGAAGAAATGATTTTTTCAGAATAGGTGCACTATTTGCAACAATGGTGTTCAATCATATTTTAAGACTATCAAGTACTCTATCCAAAAGAGTACAAGTAGGCAGCCCTGTATCAGTTAAGCGAACTTTTAGAAAGTGAGTATTGAAGATTGCAGTAGCTAGTGTAGACTGACACTCAGGCTCAAAGATAACAAAGATTGCTTTATCAAATATAGGAGGGAGCCCCAGAGAATGGACGCTTCAGTTGAATTCAAATCTAGACTCGCTTTTCAAGAGGTTATGTTGAGGTCAAAATCGCATCAACTATGTTCAGTTTATGTGTAAAACTATATTTAGAGAATTTAATTCATGATCAATTTCTTCATTCTGAAATAACGACGTTTCTGTATAAATCCGTGAAACTTCAACTACCTTATTCGAACATGCTTCATCAGGTTTGAAGCCATCTTCCCGCGCATTGCCCTACTTGCACTTGCCTTAATAACTTGGTACCATAGGCCTTGCAGTATTTCCCCAACCTTTCTGTCCTTGCCCTCCAAGCTGCTGCGACGGATCTTGATAGTCCGACTAGAAACCTTATGAGAATTAAAACTTTTCATCGAAGTTGGCGCTGCACTCAAAATACGAATTCTGTTTGGTTAGCAGCAAGGTTTGAATAAGCCAATGATGGAGAATGGTGCAATGTAAAGCCATGGGGAGATGCGATGTAAACGTTGTTCCAATAAATAAATACATCATGCTTGAAGAAGTATGGGAATCTTATACAAAATGCGTCTGTTATTTGTAGCTGTCACGGTGTAACGAAATCTAAACTCAGAAGAGACCCGTTTATCCGACAGAAACAATATAATAATCAAGCCAATAAAAGTAAGAGAAGCAATGATTGAATAAAGTGATTCATTTGCAGTTTAAACAAGACGCTAACTGGGTACCCGTAGACAACTCAAGAGGAGTTAACAGCTAATTAGAGAAGTCAACTACCCGTGAATAAACAAATAGACAAGCTCCTAGGAATCACTATAGCATAAAACCCAGACCTTGAAACAAGATGATAGGGCTAATGGCCGCCTTAACGAAGAGCGCATGAATCGGAACAATTCAACGCTTGCTTGCAGGGAATTAACGGGGCACGGATGGAACTAAATAGGAATGAATAAACAACAAGTATTAAGTACTTTAGATAATCCCTAATCACTACTTGAGTGAATAAATAAATCAGTCTACTAGATAGGTATAGTAGAACTTATAAAAAATAATGGGAGGGGAGATCGTAAGGTTAAAACTGTAAGTCTTTAAAGGAAGTGACCACATACTCTAAAATGTACAGAGAAATAAAGGAATATTAACCTCACCAATCCAACTTTACTAGTCTCAGAGTTGTTCCATCCGTTCCCACGCGACCGCTCGTTATAAGAGTGTTTTAGTAAGACGTTCGCCGGCTTTAAATAGGGCGAGTGCGGACGGCAGAGAACGCCACCTCTTGCACCATGGTACGATAGTAGCTTAACTTCAAGATAACACGAAGTTGTGTTTTTTTTGCTAAACTAAAGACGCCCTATCTCCATAATATTTCGGTTACAGTACCATACAATGGCCTATTGTAAAGGGTACAAACCCCTCTACAAGGGCATGTAAATATAAATAGCATAAGTATCAACATAGTAATGCTACAGGTAAAAAGGCTGGTAAATGGGGCATGAAAAATACATTTAAACACATAAATATAGTCATAGTCGGCGAATAAAGACATGAATGATGAAAACCGATACATGAATGTAAAGTACATAACAGTACATCAATATGCACAATAATAAATGACATTTCATAAAAATACATTAGATGAGAGGCGGGCAATAGGAGGCACGCTCGAACATCGTCACATAGCAAAGTAGTGGTATATCCATAAGATTATAGTCGTATATGATTGATAACCTATCCGGTTTTACCACGCCTACACTGCAAAAATGGCGTTTTGAATTTAAACATGTTGCGTACGTGTTTTACTCAAAACATGTTGCGAAATGTGTTTAAATGCAAAACACATAAATTATTATGTGTTGTAATTCAAAACATGTTTCAAATATAAACACATTGCACTATACTTCAAAAATGGCGTTGTGATTTTAAACATTTATTGTTGCGTACATGTTTCACTCATAACATGTTGCTAAATGTGTTTAAATGCTAAACACATCATTTATTAATAGTTGTAAATCAAAACATGTTTCAAATATAAACACAGTGTACTACGCACAAATTATTCTCATATTAGTTAAGTATAAGAAAGTATGTAGTCGTGATAACATGTTGAATGCGTATATGTTGCCATAATGTATGCTTTGATATATCGTATATCCTTTTTCTGAATGTCACAAAAACACAATGTGAAAATATCAGTAGGAGTTACATTCATATTAAAGTTGACGACATCGATGATGATTATATTATTATCATTATTATTACTTCTATCATTATTATCATCCAAAGAATCAACAGAATAAATTACCCTCGTGTTACCTGTTATGAGTATAAAGAACTATACTCTTCTATTGATGTTATTGCCGATTATAACATACATCCTGAACAGTATAAAGTGATTAAGTACATATCTTTTCACTGTTTCATGATAAATAAACAGTTGGGTTTATTCTTGTGTTAAATCTTGTTGACATTTTAAAAACAGATGACAATTTTCACCATTATATTTGGTGTCACCCGTTTTCATTTTATTTCTATAAAGTTAATTTATGACAATACAACACATGCCACAACTTCAAATTGTTTATGTTTTTTTAAAAAAACACACAGATCGATAGTGTACGTTTAGCATTTAAATTTATGTTGATATGTGTTTAAAATATTTACATGATCATTGAATTATTTCATTTTCACAAATATTTTGCAAAGTATGTCTTTTATTATTTCTGGTAAAGTAAAGAAATCATTCGGCTGTTTAGAGTTTATTTATAGTATCAGAAGAGTTTTTTGTCATCAAACACCTTGAATTTCATGTACTTAAGATTAAACATGAGCAAGCAAAGCAAACTGTTCAAAAAACTTATATTAGTTTCCTTGCACCGGAAAGTCAAACAAAATAGCACAAAATGAATAAGACTTAACAATTCTATACTTTCATATTTATCAATTGAACAGGTATTATATTCAAAAGTCAGGTGATTCGAACAGGATTAGAATAACAGTGGTCAACTGGAAAACATTTTCGCAAAATATGTATATATATATGTTTTAGATTAACAATAAATGTTTAAAAAAACAAGCATGAAATCTCAATGATTTTCGGAACTGGTCAATAAAATAAGCGTTAACTGGATGCGAGCGGTAAGGGGTTTGAGCGAACATACAGCAATTATAAATACCACGAAAACGGGTGACAGGTTGAAAACAGGTCCAGTGTACTTTTAAAAACTAAAAGTTAACTACTACTAGTTGATATTTTACCAAAATTATTTTCACATCCCCCCCCCCCCCCCCATAAATTGATTTTTAATAAATATACGAAAACAAGATAAAGCTTGTGTGTATGATAGGAAACAAAACTAAAGTTTCAGTTCTCTTTGTTTCGAACGTATTACACGTGGTTCAGAACAAAGGAATTCAGCGTTCAATTAGAGTTACTTGCCCCTTGATTCTAATTATTGCGCGAAGTTGTTCCTTTGTTTGATACGTTTTTGTTATATCAAGGATTTGTATAGACCAGGATAGGAAGCGGCAGTGGAAAGTCATTAGCGATGCGTGCCTCGTATTTTTCTAACCTGCGGGGGGCTTTCAGCGTAAACTCGCTGGGCAAACCACTGACCACTTTTTGTGACGAACGTGAACATTCTAAGGCAAATTGACTGGTTTCTATAATTTGTCAAGTTATGTATTTAAGCTATATTTCCATGTGAACAATAATGAAATATAATATGTTGTTGTTTTCGGGCTTAATAGTAAGAATAAGTTGTTATTAAATCATTTGCTACGCCTTCCAGTTTGAGCGCGAGTTTCAAACAACATGGCGGACAGCCGAACGAGTTGAAAACAGTGAAAAGTACGTTTTTGTTGCGCCTTATTGCGGCTATTTTCTATTTGAAACTTCTTAGTTACAAAGGTCAGATGAAAGATTCATAACAAAAGGTTGTATCAACGCCTTTTGTGTTAAAATAAATCAAGTATATTTTTAGAGTATTGTTGGCAACACATTTTGATACAAAACGCATTTAAATTGGACTATATTTTGTTTACTTGAACCTATTCCTAGACAATGTAATTTCTTAGCAAATGCAGTTGAACTGTATTTTAAAATGAGCGAGTAGTAGTGATTAAATGGCACTTTTGAAATGAAAATATCATATATTTGTATATTTTAAATTATTGTTTAAAAATCCACATGGTTTGTTTCAGATGCCTGTCCGTCCCATATATTATATGACTGCTCTGTTGATTGTGAAATTTGTGTAACACTGATATTCTGAAACTGAAATAATAATGTGTAACTCTTGTTATGTGGGAAGTGAAATAACGATTACTGATAAGCGATATGTGATAATTGTGAATTTATTCTTGTTATGTTATCATAATTCCTTGACATATTTATGACAAACCAATTATGTAAAAAGGGATTACCCAAAACTCTTTGTGTACAGAATATATCTGAGAAATGGAATGTGTATTATTTGGATGTTGGATATTATGATGTTGTTGACATAATTTCAATCATGCAGAGTTTACTTCTAAAATAGCTATAATTACTCATGACGAAAAACAACAAAACTCTTAATTCCCGATTAACAAATGTAATGGTTCACTATTTAGGATTTGCAAACTATGAAGTCATAACTTCAAACTGACATTTGTTAATTTGGTGATTAATTTTCTCTTTCTACGTTTATGAACAAAAAATTCAACTTACTCTCTCGATACATATATAGTGGCTTAATAATTTTGATTTCTTGATTTACAAGTGAAAATTTTGTATTGAAACCTAGCTGAGCGCGGATGAGTAGGTTTTCTCGTGTACAGGGCAACGGTAAGACGTATTTCTGGTATATTCAGCCTTGGAAGTTTAGGTTTTGTTTTCTCACGATCAATTCCCTCGGATAACGATTTGGAACCTATATCTACCTCATTTTCAATTTATTCATCTAATAATTCAGACAAATCAACATCGGAATCGTCCCAGTTCCAAAACTCTGACATATCGGACAAAAATAATATTTTTGAAAGTTCATCTCTATATTTAACAATGAAAACCCATGTGATTTGGCTTAATTGCGCAATGAAATTAACATCAGCATACATAGTACTTTTGGATGGCAGACATATGCTTGAACATGTGTTTTGAACGATAAACACGCACTAGTCATGTGCTGATCAACTTCCCCCTGTCTTTTGCAAGCTTTACCAGACCTCTCTTGACTTTCACAGATTACCAAAAGTATGGAAAGAATCAACAATCACACCAGTTCCAAAACGAAGCGGGCCGAAAGATTTAAATGATTATAGACCGGTTTCCCTCACGTCAGTGGCTATGAAATGCTTTGAGAGGATAGTGCTACCTTTCCTCTTGCAAAATATAAGTCATATGTTGGATCCATTACAGTTTGCCTACCGTACAAGAGGGGTGTTGAAAATGTTGAATAAACTGTATAACCACCTTGAAACTCCCAAATCTTACGCCCATATTTTATTCGTGGATTTCTCATCTGCTTTTAACACAATCCAACCTCATCTCCTTGTCCGCAAGCTTGTAAACATGAGTGTCAACCCCTCTTTGATAAAATGGATAAGTGATTTTCTAACAAACAGGTCACAATCAGTTGGTGTCAATAATTGTCATTCTTCAACTGTTACTATTAATACCGGCGCTCCATAAGGGTGCGTTCTATCACCTGTTTTATTCACTACATATACAAATGATTGTGTTGCACATGATCCTTCCTGTCAATTGTCAAGTATGCTATAATCGCTCTATTGAACTCTAATGAAGATGGATATCGTTCAGAGATATCGAATCTTTCTGACTGGTGCAAAGGAAATTTTCATTATGTAAATGTCAAGAAAACAAAGGAAATGATTTTTGATTTTACAACCGGGGAAAAGTTGTTGGAACCTGTGAATATGAACAATACTCCGGTTGAAGTCGTATCAGAATATAAATATCTAGGTACAATCATTGACAATAAGTTGACTTGGAATAGCAACACAACATCTTTGTACAAAAAATGCCAACAGAGACTCTACTTTATGAGGAAATTAAGATCTTTTGATGTTGATGTGAAATTGATGAAAATATTCTACACTTGCTTTGTGCAAAGCGTTCTTTCTTATGGCATTCAGTGTTGGTACGGCTCTCTCAGTCTTCAAAATAGAAACAGGATAATCAAGATTGTAAATATAAGCTCAAAGATTGCTGGCACCATACTTGAACATCCTGCGTCAATATATTATGAAAAAATGCTAACTCATGCACGTAAAATTATTTCTGATCCAACACATGTCTTACACTCAGAATATTCTCTTTTGCCATCTGGAAAACGTTTTAATGTTCCTTACCATAGGTCAAATCGAACCAGGAAATCATTCATACCCTCGAGTATTACAATTTTAAACAAGAGTTCCGAACATTGTTAATGATATCAAAACTGCTTTGTGCGGCTTGTGTAATTATATAAATATGTATGTGTGTTGTTGTTTTGTTGTTGTTTTTTTTGTATCTATATTGCATTGCATAGTATTATCCTTCCATAGTATTGATTTCTTATTGTTAAGTTTTACATGTATCTTGTCATGCTCTGTCGGATGTAAGAAGAATTCCCTTCTGGGTAATAAAGTGTTATCTTATCTTATCTTATCTTATTAAATACTTCGTGAAAACCCAAACCGGATAATAACTTATTTCATGAAAATGATTTATGCTACGCGTTTTTTGATATACATTTTCCTTCAATTTTTACAAAGAAACATAATTTAAGTCTATGCCGAATGTATTGTCTCCGGACGGTCAAAACTTCTCGTTACACAACCCGAACATATGTAGTCCTAGAAAAATATTCAAGTATCATGAAATAATCAGTTGCGGCCATTTGTGTGAAATGAAATTGTGTAATGGATTATCATAGCTTAACCAAACATTGTATGTTGATTTAAAAAATCTTTCTTGAGATTAGAAAAAAACATTGTCTTGCAATTTGAAACATTTAATTTTGTTTTATTGAGATCACATTTTCCATCTTAAACAAAGTGGTACATTCCTTTTAGTATGTATAGTCAGTCTTTGGAAATAATGCTGATTATTTATGAAGAAAGCACGAAATGATACGAATTCATGGAACCTTTTGTTAACTTTGTTTTGTAGGATGAAGATCTTGATGAACAATGCGACACCAAATGCGACCTTGTTGTTGATTGCATTTTTATGGGGTCATAACCAAAGCATTGGCAACAACTTTATATATATATAGGAAGGACAAGGAAGAACCATGATGTCACCTGATTAGCATAATTTACAATATATCCTTGTACATTGTACGTATATTTTGTTATAAAAACGCTTGTAATGCGATGTTAACGATCATATCGTTTCATCCCTGATGAGTCAATACTATTGACGAAATACTAGTATCGGATTAAAATGATTCTTCAAACGACTATGTGAAGTATGTTATATTTAATCTATATATATATATATATATATTGTATACCCCTCAGATAATTAATTTTTTATCAAGTGCTGCTGTCATAATCATATTTGATAGAAGAAGACACTTGGATGATATTCCTTATTTGAAGTTCTTCACTTAAATTCAGTAGAACAGTTAGTGTAGCATTTCTCACTTTTCTTTTTAGTTGAAGAATGATGACCTGACCAGCTGCCACAAGGAAGCACCCCGACTACTGATTATCACCAACAAGTCCCTCACCCATTTTGATCATCATGTAATCATGCACAACTTGAAGAGCCACAGTGCCACTAGCTCTTAAGTTTGTTGCTGTCGCTTCCCATCTGTAATTTTAAAAAATTTGATCAGGTCAAATTTGGCCGTAAAACAAATAAATATTGTGAACCTGTCATATGTCTTATCTTTTCATTTATTCTTTGTTTTTAGCATATTTTCACATTTGCAAGTTACTTCATATTATGTTGCATAATGTTTTTTTACTAACTTTAGATTCCTTTTGAAACAACATCACATTTCATATTAATCATAAAATGATCGGTTATCAGTTATTGATTTCAAGTATTTAAGGTGTTAAAAGAAGTTATTTCATCAAAATGTATTAATATTCTTTCTATCATATGGTGAGGTGTTAGAAGGTTTATGAACTAAAGAAAAACTTGCAAAACTAATATTCAATTCATTGCCGTTTGTGATTGTTGTCTGTTTGCTTAAGATTACATCTCAGTTTCGTTTAAGGTCTTGAATATCTGAGAAATATTTAGTTTAATAGTTTACAACATGGTTTATACCAAAACACTTGTTAGAACATGTTTTAAATTAAAACACATTTCACAACATGTTTAATACCAGAACACTTTCACAACATGTTTAATACCAAAACACTTTTCACAACATGTTTAAAATCAAAACACTTTTCACAACATGTTTAAAATCAAAACACTTTCACAACATGTTTAAATTCAAAACACGTTCTACAACATGTTCTAACCCAAATGTGTTTTGATATTAAACACTTTACGGAACGTGTTTGGGATTTAAACATGTTTTGAAATTCCATGTGTTTAAAAAACAGGACAAGATATGTGTTTGGGTTTGTGTTTAATATCCAAACACCATTTTTGCAGTGTATGCATCATTGTTGTACCCTTGAGATAACGGATATAGGATCATGATTCGTACAGGAAATGCAAAAGAAATCACTGCAATAGAATGTTCGAATCATGGCATTTAGACAGACATGAATTGTTTGTTTTCATCAAGTACTACGAAGATTTGTTTTAAAAAAAGGTTTTGCATTTTGTACCGTATTAATTAAGTTTAATTCTTCAGAACACCGTCCCGTCATGGTTTAATCTAGGTTTGTTTCTTTTCGAGGAAGTACACTACCTTCATGTAGGAAATCGATAAATCAGTAATAAAAAGGGCAAACAACGAAATTTCACAGAGCCCCCTTAGTACTAAGGGTGCCCTTTTAAAACCCATTGTAATAACAATGAGTTACGATTACCTTAGCCTAAGGGGACTTTGTGACATTACGTCCTGGTCCTATATTTACGATATCATTAAATAGGATGTTCCATTGGCTTCACATAGTGCTATTTCACAAAAACTGGCTAACATGGTAGAGACGGCAGTTCGATTTAGTATTTTCTACCTGTACAGGAAAAAACACACAATCAGTAACCATCGAAACGAAGGTAAATTGTTTATCAGAATGTAAAAAATACATGTTTTTTTAATACCATATCAACAACACTGTCTCATGTCCGTAGAAGGTTCAGTACGTAAACTAACACGAAATCAACAATCAAAGATATTCAGAATAATTGAATTTTACCAGCTTACTTGGAAAGGGTGAAGCGTTCATAAAATCCGATATTTGACACTGCAGATTTTGATCAATAAAAGTGCAGTTTTCCACCTGAATCGTGGACAAATATGAGCTTATCGATTTTTGTAAATCAAAGAACAAATCTCACAGCTATAAACAACGTTAGCTGCAAACACGAAGCGCTCACTGTCACAAACCCTATAAGCCGGGCAATATTTTTAAAACGGAAATGAATTTGATCCAAGCAGAAACGTACATTTCATTTGGTGTTGCGATCTTTGCTATACTCATTGGTCTAAATTTATAGCAATGTTTATAGCAGTTTGTTATTTTGAACTCTACCGACGAATTTACATATATAAATGAATCAAAAGTTGCCTGATTTTTATAAACAGATTAGGATACTTTCAAGCCTGTAAACTGTTAACTATACACTGTTATAATTCTAATGCTATAATATAAATACATGTTGGCTATGTTTTAACCCAAACTTTATATTTTGTGATTGCTAATAATTACAACGAAAAGCCGTTTAATGTCAGCTACCTGCTCCTTCTTCTAGGCCTCGCAGTCCCGCCAAGGGCTCGGCAACTTTGTCTAAGTAGAGAGCTGTTCTACAGGCAGTCAGGTTTGGGTGCAATGCTACACTGAATTTCAGCGCAGTACCACCCATGGTTCGCTAGTTCCAGCCGATGTTCGCAGGTTTCACCGCAATGCATAGCCACAATGGTGTTGCGGGCTTTCTCCCTACAATAATACAAGCAGCCGCGATATAAGTGAAATAATCTTGAAAGCGGCGTTAAACCCCATATCACCTCATCTCACCTCGGTCTCCCAGCGCTAAATGTTCAGATAGACTTCAAAAGTCGTGATATGTGGGGTGTGGGGATTATGGAGCATAAATCATAAATCCCGGTATGAGCGAGTATGCCTATTCCTACACGTGTCAGTGTTTCTGTGTGTTCTTATTGCTTTTGTCGGTGTCTACATTGATTTTGTTGTTCTTCTAGTGTCCTGCCTTTAAACAGTTCAACCGAAGGATCTTTTGTAAATAAATATTTCGAAGTTTCAGACTAGAATTGCATCCCATTCTATACGAAACCCCTTTATCAGCAACAAATGTACGAACCGGATTACTCCGTCATGACATCCGTTTCGCTGTCCAATTTACTATTCTCTGAGCATAAAGGACTGAACATTACACTAATACTCAACCATACCATATTTTTTCTTATCTATTAAAAACAATAATATTCCCTCCGTCAGATAAACGTATCTTAGGATATATATGTTTCCATTCGAGGTTGAATGTATCCGAAAAGAAACAGTCCTATATGCATTCAACAAGTGACTTTCTTATCCAGTTTCGTGCGGTGGCAACTTTGGGGATCTCGCGTATGAATTCGCGTACTTGCTGTTTATAAGGGGAGAGAAAGAGTGCACGGGGCAGTGGCGCGCTGCACTGGCACGCACACACTCACTCGCGGACCTACTTTTGCACGTTCATGCATTTTGATCGCGATGTGTCAATAGAGGAGATTTTATTTCGCTTCTTTCACTTCGATTGGCGATCTGCTGATGTGGTCGTGTTGTTTAATGGTGTAGCCTCAAACCAGAGTGTGTGGAACTTAACTAGTTGACCATTTCCTCAAATATTGTGAACTCTGGATTGTGATAGTGGATTCCTATTTAAAACCTTGCACATGGACAATTGAGTAAAGTTGTCGACTTTGATGCTTACCCATTAACATTGAAGAATTTATTTTTTTACGTAGGCTATTTTTTTGGTACCGAAGTTCATTGACAAATCATTCAGTCGTTTAAAATGGAGCGTATATGTGCAGCTTGTGCATAAAAGCTATAAGTACATACATTAGACATATTGAATGAGCGCACTCATGTGAGTAAAGCGTTTATGTTTAAATATATGAAAAAAATGTGCTAAATATCCGGACTTACAGTGATCTCGAGTATACATGATGAAATAAGTATACCAAATGTTACGCTTATCATGAAAAAATGTGACATCAATGTTTCGCGGTTCCTGTGAATCAGGGATAGAGATCGGAGCTCACAGATCTCTCATAAATAGATTCAGTCAGACGCCATTATGAAACATGTCAATGCAACAATTCACTCCACCTGTTGTGGCCAGTAAAACATATATCTACCATTTCTACCTGTACAAGATAACGAACAGGTGAACATATGTAACATGAACACAGAAGGTAAAGAAATTCAACAGTCATCATCGAAGTTGAAGCACACTTAATTTTCTATTATACATACATAAGTAAACAGTTTTTCACAGAATTGCATC
Source organism: Phorcus lineatus (assembly GCA_921293015.1). NCBI lineage: Eukaryota > Metazoa > Mollusca > Gastropoda > Trochida > Trochidae > Phorcus > Phorcus lineatus. Next base: position 3,969,240 of record OV121084.1, read on the forward strand.
CGCTTCTATTGTTAATGCATGATGTAGAACAGATACACATTTGAAAATAATGCATTTTATGTTTTATTCGTTAAAATCTGCGAAATTACTTTTTAACATATGTTTTAAGTGGACTTGAGTCCACTTCAGATTTTGGTATCAAAATTCTTTTAAATTTTGTTTTCTTTAAAATTTGTTATTAAGTCGTTATTATTTTGAAATATATTTCGTCTAAAATTTCTCAACATTATACAAAAATCTCAAGCAACGACGAGCAGCAGCAAGTTTAAAGCGGATCAAACTGGTTGAGATGGGTTTCGTTTGCTTTGTGGCGAGATGAGCCTTATATGTTAAATTATTTTATTTCAGAAATTGTGAATGAAATGAATAGGAATTCATAAAGCACAAAATTGTACCTTAAAATTATCAAAGTAAACCTTCCTAAATACAATTCTGTTGAAAAGTGCGAATATCTATCAAATAACAAATGATGCTTGGTATTGATTTTTCACGTGCAGCGCGTCAAGACATCGTGTCGCGTGCTTGTGTTTTAACAAGGCCCTAACGCAACGCTGTTGAGTAACAAATTCCTACACAGTGTCCTATTGCCGCGTAATTCTTTATTCAAACTCACGCATATCTAGCCGAGGATTTTACCATTTTTTAAGCAAGTAGAGGGTCTTCACAAGCATCTAATCATTATCAACGCGTGCATGCGCGTGCTTGATTCCACGCCATGCATTGCAATAATAAATTATGTTTCAATTCCATAAGCGTTAAAGAGAATTCGCCATGCGATTCCACACGTGGCTGTTTCTGTCTGAGTTTAAGCCGTTAGTTTGGCATTTCGTTTTCCCTCGTGTAAAGTTATGTTCAAAAGCTGTTGTGATACCGTTACATTTAATAGTTATAATGACACTAGCGCTTTCATAATTTGGTCAATAAGATCTAAGCGCCGTGACTCACTAATACAAGTATATAGCGCGCTCTCCACTGTCCGACACAATTTTATGCGTCATAGCGCGTAAGTTATGCCACAAAGAGTTACCTCCCTTGCACTAGTCTCCCGACACACTTGCTGATGCCTTTTATCGATCGATATTCCTGCATAATGCTGTCGCCGTCGCAATGCTGTAATACCGCCTAATCAATTATAATAGTTTTCACTGGCTTATTCCATATAAAATACTAATCATATACCAAAACTTTTATTTCAGATTTTAAAAGTAGCATCAAAATAAAAGAAAATCTTTTTTAATTAATTTTAAGATATCAGAATTCATTACATCTGCTGTTAGCCAATCATCTGTTCCGCTGCACCAACCTTACGTCAGCACCGATTATAAATCCTCCAAAATCATGCAATGTTTACCTATTTTAAAACAAAATAATTTTCATATAAGTCAACAAGCAAACTATATCCGTATGTACGAAACCTGCAAAATTCTATTTCAACTTTAAAAGCATTTTAATTTAATTTCAACTGCTTTCGCGCATGGGCAAGGGGTTCGAGATTATATTGAAAACATAACATTGGCTGGAATTTTTTCCCATCAGCATCCGAGGGCTAGCGAGCAAGCGAGCAGGTAGAGAGAGAGAGAGAGAGCGGGCTGTCAGGCAGGAAGGCAGGCAGGTTGGCAGGCAGAGGGTTGAAGGAAGGCGTGGTGTGGCGTGGTCTGGTTTGGCTTGGCTTGGGATGGACAGCTCAGACAGTAGCTGTGAGGACCTGTTTATGCCCGAATTTCTCAATGAGACTTTTTCAAACGTTAATGACGAGTGTTTAGTTCAAGCAACGATCGACGTGCTCAAAACTGGCCGCTTGACCCCACTTATCAAAGAAGAACTGAAATGCACCATCCAGACGCGGCGCCTCTCTGAAGGCAAAGACGAGCTTCAGGTGGAGTTTCATTGCCCAGAAAAAACATCAGTAAGTATTTCATTCATATTTTCTTCTTAAAACAACGTTTTGCACATTATCATAAATTTTACATTTTCCACTTTCGAGTTTAATTAAGGGTTTAATTTAACGAAACATGCGGGCTCGCATGTTGGCTGTAAGCAGCTGTTGTACCTCTAGGCTACCTTAGGTTAACAAACATGCAATTTCACCTGGACGCACGTGTAAACACTGTTTGCACGTGTATGCAGGGTACAAGACTTAAGGCATGGGTTTAATGGTTAAGATGGCGCAGAGAATTGATTCAACTATTCCATAGGGAGTGAGAGAGGGAGATAGTGAGAAAGGGAGTGTGAGAGAGAGCGAATCTGAAGTGTGCTGAAAGACGGGAATACACTTGGACAGGGATCACCTGCAGCATGCACCATCTAAAATCAATTTTTGAACAGAAAACATGAAGAGAGAAGCGCACGTGCAGTCGGTGCCGGCGAGGGGCGGATTGCGCGGTCCCAGCCTGGCTGTAGCGAGTTGCACGTCCGAGATCGATACTGGAGCACACACACGTGTAGCGACTCGACTAGGCCGCTCTGCCTTCCGCCTCTTCCTATCTTGGTGAGAACACACCGCTCAATAAGCAAACCACACTGAATCTATAAAAAAGGTTTTATTTTTCCGTTTTTCATTCATCTTTGGTCTTGTTCTGTCAGGTTTAAGAGAAATGGTCATTAGGACAGTAGATTGGAAGCCATTGCAGATGGCTTGTAGTGGAACCAACTGGTCAGAACCAGTTTCCCGCCTTTCCGTTGCGCAACAATTTCACTGCTGCCCACCTTTACTCTAACATTGGGGATGCTTCCTTTTATCTGTTGCCAGTTCTTAGTGTAATCTGGAGGCCGCAAGGTGTCCGCCAACCCTAAATAGGGATGATAGCTCCCCATTGATGCCAATGGTTTCTCTGGTACTGGCTTGGACCGGTCGCCAGCAGATCTCGCAGGATTGATTACAATTTCACGTCACGTGACCTCGCTGAATCCCCCTGAGTGACAGTCAGTGCACACCTCAATCGTCCCCAGGTTTGTTCATTGGGTCCATCTCATTACCAAATATCAATTAGCTTAATTGTCTTTGATTACATTTTTGGAGAGTGTAGTCACTGAACATTTCTATTCTCAGTTTCTCCGAAACTTTTTTCTTTTCCTTATTTTTCATAATGATGCCGAGTATTTTTCATACCACTTATATACCAATATTTAGATTTAGTTAATCTCTATTTAAGACCTTCCGAGTACTGTACGCCTGCCCAGCACTCATGGAAACTTGCCGTGGTACCCCAACAGGTATTATAGACCATAAGACGCTTCTAACCCTCTCGCTTTCAGCTCGACTCACTTAGGCAAGTATACTTCTTCCTTTTCGCCGATTATGAAGCTGAATGTTTCACATCTTACTATCAGAATGGGATATATTCTTACAAAGACAATGATTAAGTATCACAATGGTGATGGTGTTTAATAAATGATTTGAAATCAGTAGAAGGAACGGATCCTGTTTGTTTCAGATATACGACGTCTTCCACTCCGGTCTTTGTCTATATTGTCAGGTAAATGCTAAGTTAGACAGAAACAAACATAAGTAGCGTCGTGTGAGAGCGAGAAACTCGTTTTCCTTTTCTTTACATGTTTAACTTCTTTATGTTTCAGTCAAAAGAATCTCATCATAGCAAACCACGATGTAAAATTAACTAATTATATGGGTTTGCTCTTAGAACATTAAAAGCAATAATCAAAGATAATTAGGACATGGGATTTAGGAAGAGGAATCAGATTCAATCAATAGAACAATATAAAAGCAAAATGTAGGAACTTTAGAATTCATTCGATAATCCAATCCCCACATAAGTAATGAATCGAGATCATATCTCGCATGCCCAATATAAGTAATTCTGTTTCAAGTATAAAATAGAATTGCGATATTCCATTTTCAAAAACTAATTGGTTCGAATCGGGGGAAATTGGCCTATATAATAAAATCTTAATCTTAAGTTTAGGCATGAAGAAATAAAATGCATTCTAATGAAATAATCAATTTTACAGGTTGCTAATCTTTCTTCTAATCATAATTCATGTGAAACCACTTCATAATTTTCAAATTAATCACTAATTAAAGAATTTTCCATCAAGACATTAATCGTAATTTTTCATCTTTTACGGACTCATCGCAGACAAACTTAACATCGGTCGCTATGGCCTAATAATAATTAATTTCTTATCTCATAATTAAAGTTTTAATTGTAATATTCACATCTTATAAGGGAGATAGCGACTAACGGACAGCCAGACGGACAGACGCACTTTCAAATATCGCCACAGTCACGAATACCCGGCCCCGTCCGGTGTACACCCGACGTTAGAGGGTTGCGGACGAGGGCGGGGTAGGTGTCTCACCGTGGGCACGTCAAGTAAGACCCGCCGTGACTTTCTGTTTCTAGTTGAGACCCGAAGAAGTTGAACGACAACATAGGCGGCGGGAACAAAACCGCCGTGCCGCTATGAAATTTCGCCAAAAGAAAAAGGACAGGACAGAGATTCTGTTAAGGGTAAGTACATCGGTGCCGCCGTACGCGAGACGAGGAAATCATATTGAGTTGCTCATATGTATTATACAAATTATCATACCTTAAGTTATTATGCTTATTTCATCTTCAGTCTGTAACTCATATTATGAATATTGTATTTTCAGTCAATCTGGTATTTCATCCTTGGTCAATATATTTGAATCTCCGTGATAGAGAAGAGAATATATTTCAACTTCAGTCTACAAAATATTTCATTGATGGTCCTTAGAAAATGTCAAGTTTGAAGTCAATTTACGGAGTTGTTCTTTTCCAAATTATTATATCAATCCCTGGGAAGTGCCGTCCTCTGACCAAAGAATTTTCTATCCTCGGTTCATAGAATATTTCATCTTCGATCCATATTTCACCGTGTGTCCAAAGAGTGATTTGACCCCATCAGTAATTCTCAACTTAAATCCATCAGCTCCTGAATTGTACAGTTGTACGAGTTTTCCAAATCTCGAGATATTTTCTTCATTGAAACGGGGCATAATGACCTCCTTGAATATAACGATAATTTCATGTGACATGATTGATACAAAATATACTTGGATTTGTATGTTTATCACAAGAAATATATTTCACAAGTCGCCTACAAATAGTTCTTCACTCAATCTTTGTTAGCTTGTTGTTCTCCCAGTAATCTGGTTATGTTCCAAGGACATTTCTGTTTGGTGTAGAAACTAATTTTGAATTATGACCATACCATGGATTTACGATATTGTAAACCATGATAGGTAAACGTATCTTAAGAAAAGTCTATTAGCTGAAATAATTAAACCGATTTAAAGATATGAAAAATATCAATATATTTTCCTGGTCTTTCAGTTTTATGCACATTGCTTTTGAAAATTGTAAAAACACACTGAAAAAAAATATTAAACTTTTTTCCAAAATTAGTTTGTTCAATGTAACAGAATTTTAAAAATAAAACAAAACCCTCAATCTGCATAAAACTTCATAGCTACGGCGGTCACCATTCTTATATGTGTGTTTCGTGTTTTATTTTCATTATCAATTTTCATTTCATAACAAATCCTTTCATAATCATAAATACATAACATTCATTCATTTCATAAATCATGAATGAATAACTAAGTTTAAATGAAAAAAACAAGATGAATCAATATAACGTTAAGCGTTAAATTTGTCAATAATAATAAAGTGGCTTGCTTGTCTATACGCGACCCATGCATTCAAAACGTTGTCATCCAGTCAACCTCTTGATCGGCTTATTTTATCTTGAAAGTGTAGATATCGCTTATATTAGAAAATTATAATTATGTAGTAATGTGTTGAAATGAAGTCCCAATTATGGAAACATTGTTGAATGTCCTCCATACATTAACATATTGTAATATGTTGAATTTATTTATTTCACTTTGTCATTTTTACTTGAAAAAAAGATTTCATTTATCCTTGATCAATCAAGTGGTGCCCATGACGAACTGATTGGATGCATGGGCGTTGTGTCCCTTTGTTTGATTACATAAATTGACTAACCAGTTTATTTCTAGGCATTTTCTTCAAGTATCACATGAATTAAAATTTAATTTAAATTAATTTTTAATTTTTTTTAATCAAATGTTACCATCAAATGCTAACCAATTATTCCTTATTGCAAAGTCGTATCTAACCTTGAATGATTAAATATAAACACAAATTACTTTAACTTCCTAAATGATGTAATTATCCAGCAAATTTTTCATGTGATCTTGATCAATGAGATGATACCCTTGCATTTTGAAAGAAAGGAAAAAGTAAATATTAATACAACGTCCCGCCCACTGTAAGTGAATGATTTTCTTGTATGGAGAGGACATTAAGGAAAGAACATATTGTTTTGAAAGAGAGAGAGGTAAAAACATTCTTTGTCTCTAACCGATCGCATTGTCGCATTACCCCTTCATCGCATTTTGACCTCCGTGAGTTGGTTCACTTTCATTCACTTGACATGACCTTCATCGCATTTCTAAAAAAAAAGAAAATACGCATTATTAAACCTTGTACTGTGACGTTGTCATTCAGGCTGTTCCTTCTTCCTCCCCAGGAGACGCAAAAACTGCAGAATGCCAACACAAACCTCCGAGACGAGATCGAGCGCCTGGTTCGAGAGCGTAACCAGCTAACGGAGGTCCTATGTTCACACCAGCCGCGATGCGGTCTGGGTCTAGCAGCCGTCATCTTCCATGAGCCACCCTGAGTTGTTTTGGACCTCCTTGGCCGTTTCCACCTGTATATACAGACTCCGAGTGTTATCGGAAAGGGCCGAGGAGGTCCGATGTTGGATGTTTTATCATGTTGCATCTCGTTCACCTAGTCACGTGACCATTTCCATTGCTTGTTTCTGTTGCTCAAGATGACAGTGTTTGCTGTCTGCAGAACGCTGATGCTGCCGGCACGGGCTTGCGCTCATAATATCAGTTCTGTTATCAAATAATTTATGCACAGCCACCGTGCTCAAAATGGCAGCAAATAGAATAAATCGATTATTTACAAAATACCGACTTAAGTCTTTTATTCATCACCGTGGTCAATAGTAATCCTAAGCAATAGAGACGTTTGAAGACCCGGTGTGTTATGATGATAGTTCCAAAGGTCTTGAAGGCGATGGGTTATAATGGTCACATCCTTTTATAGGAGATCTCATCTTCTTCTGAAGTGCGGGATGTCTTTGATTGTCGTCATTAAACATTGCATAAACACACCTTCATAAACTTATTAATGCGTAATGGCATACACCATCGACTGCATCATTCAGATTTGGTATAAAGCCAGAAGTAATTCCTGGTTTGTTTAAGTTCAATCATTGTGTATGAGATTCGGGATTATTATGGTACTCAAAACTTTTTGAAGCAACGTTTATGCTATGTTTGATGACCGTCTTCAACAGAACACGTAGTCTGGGTGTAACTTCAAAGAATTGCGACAATTAATAGGCGTTTAGCACCACTTTCAGGCGTCGTTTCGACATTAAATGTAGTCTTTTGTAAAGTTAAAGACGTCCTTAAGTTGTTAATACATCAGACTGTATCCATTCTTTGTTTCATCCAATCTTCTAGAACATCAAATACATCACCCATAGAGCTTTAAGCCATATTTACCACCCAGTTTCATAACACAGCTCCTATATTGTGGTTATGGTATAAAATGGGATTATTATTTAAACTACGTCTTTTAATCGCGTTGATCGAAACAATCAAACGACTGATTTCAGAAATGTAGTCTGTAATTTTGAGAATTCATTATCTAAATTGAAACACAAACCTTTGATTTTCTTTGATAAAGGTGTTTCTAACTTGAACTTCAAAAAATGTAAGTTGCATAATAAAATGATACTAAAGGCATGCGTTATAGAACCAATTAGATCTATTTTGACTCTAAACATACGTTTTACTCACACATACAGGCTCATAAACCTTATAGGATTGTGAATTTAGATTTGATGACTGTACAATACAAAACCCGTGCTTTGGAAAGCTAAAAAATGAATAAAATCAACTTGAAGCTAGTTGATATTTTCATGTCATTATGTCATCAATACCCAAAGCAATTATTAAAAGAAGCATTTTGGGTTTTGAAGTGTACATAAATACATGTAGTAGTAATTTTAATTAGTATATTTTAATTAATAGTAATTTTAACGGAAAATTGTCAATGAGGTGCAGAGTAGGTTGTTTTGACCAAATATGTTAAACTTCATAAATGGTGTTTTGTCATTGACAAGTAGTGGTTGTTTCTGAAAATTAACATCTAAATGATTCTGTTAGCGTAGTGAAAATGAACATGAAAAAAGTCGAGATTTATGTTTGAAAACCGGACAATGGTGCGCGTCAATGACTTAAACGTAATTTTTAAAATTTATTTATAGCAGATCTTATAAACGAAGATTGGAATTGCTTAGTAGGCCATGTAACTAATTAATTGAAATGGGTCGATGAATTTTCGACTTCCTAACATTTTTATGGCCGTTTTTAATTAACAATCGATAAAAGAAAATATCCTAATTTTGGCATTTTAGAGATAAAGATGCGAATTGAACTAAACTCATGGGTTCTATTTACAGGCACATGCAATATTCACTCCATGTCACTTTAAACTGAAAACCGTACATATAATTATAAGTATGGGTTAGTACATCCCGTCTTTCAGTATATCTGTCATACGTTTATATATGTAATACTTACTTCCACGGTGTCATGCCGTAGTTAAACTGTGTACTCACTGCAGGAATTGTCCCTACTTTGAGACATACGTATTGGTACGTTATTTTAAAAACATTTTCCGACTGTAACACATTAGCGCGGTACAATCTGACGCTGTATGACATACACAATGTAGAAGCGCTCACACAAGCCGAATCCACAGTCACATATTTGCAAAAGACTTTTATTGACCTTGTAGAGTTTGATTTCATGTTAAGAACAATACTTTATACATCATTGAAACAAGATTGTTACTAATCAAACTTCATTTTCCAATATAAAACATTCAGACGGCATTTTCGGTGATGGGTACGGTTGAAAGTAATGGTTGACTGATAGATATAATAAGGACAGAGATTAAGATATCATATGTGGGAATGTATGTTTAAGATTCGAGTGTACATTGTACATGCATGGATGTGGCACTGGGATTGAAAGACTGACGTAGACAGGACATGACAGAACGGTAAAAGGATTGTCTCGAGAATTTCAAAACTGATTGGATAGTTTAATTGTAGACAAATTATATCAATCCGATGCGTGAAGAATGGAATGAATTTGTATATATATATATATATATATATATATATATATATATATATATATATATAATATTTTCGCGCGTCGAGGGTTACGGGCCGACTAAAATTAATATATATATATAGTAACTATAAGGAAGAGCAAGATGAATCCATGCAAATGTTTTTACTCAACGAATGAATCTTATGGTGATATATAATTTCATTGCATTTTTTTGGAAATGTAAGATCATTATGCTATGAATTTTATGTCATATAAGCTTTGTGCTAAATACGTAATAAAATAATGCAGCAGTTGAAAGTAAGGTAAGTTTTGTCCTTATTCTAAACAATCTAAACATAGAGCGGGTTCTAAGTATGTATATCATAAGTCATGTGATCGTTTGCAGTAAGATAAGTGTTGTAATGGTTCGTTATATTATAAGTCATGTGATCGTTTGCAGTAAGATAAGGGTTGTAATGGTTCGTTATATTATAAGTGATTTGGTCGTTCGCAATTAAATAAGAGGAGTTTTGTTTGTAGTAAAATTATATGTCTGTTGTTAAAGAGTAAAATGATTGACGTGATGGTTTGTAGTAAAAGAGGGCTGTGTTGTTAACAAAAACTAAGGGGTGTGATGTACGTAGTTACATGATTGATGTGATGGCACGTAGTAAAAATGAGGTGTGGTTCGTAGTAACATAGTGAGTGTGCAGTTCGTAGGAAATTAATTGATGTGGTATTTCGTTTTAAAATAATGGATATGCTGCCTCGTCTTAAATATGGTTTGTGTGTGGTTTGTAATAAACCAAGGAGTGCGTGGTGTAGTTCGTGTGAGGATTAGTGTTTTTTAGTTCGTAGAAATAGGGAGTGAAATAGTTCAAATTAAAATCGTTGATTTGTTGTTTCATAGGGAAATAATTTATGTGGGTTTCGGTGTAAAAATGTCGGTGTGGTCTTTCGTAGTAAAAAAAAAGGGCGGTGTGGTCTTTCGTTGTAAAAAGGTCGGCGCGGTGTTTCGTAGAAAAATAAGTGGTGTGCTAATCAAGGTAAAGACGGTAGTATAGAACTTTACACATTTACCAATATACCCTCTTGAGTGGTGTGACAACGATAATATGGGTTGCTATTTCGGCGAGATGCTTAGTATTGTAGGCAAGATTTACCCAATGCTCGCAGGATTCCTGCAATAGTTCCTACCACAGTGCCGTATTTGACACGCTGAAAGCTCATTACAAGTACAAATCGTTTCTGCTCATCTCATTTCGAAAGCAATGAAATAAAGTTATCTCTATAAAGTACTGGAAGATACATTTACTGAAAGATATATATTCTAATTTGTTTTTTAATTCAAACCTCTCAACTTCAATCAGTTTTCCAAGCACTCGGATACAAGTTTGCAAGTTAGTATATCTGATATACGTTTAGAAACAGGTCTGATGCAACTTCGTTATGAAAAACGTGCAACTCGTTACTAGGAATTCAAGCTTTCAAGCTAGATATAAAGACTACAAAAATGTTAAGCGCCCCCTTGACTTTTGTCATGGACCTAGATTTACTGAGAACTAATGCAGAAGATAAACATTTGGCTGTTTTCTTTGCGATGCATGAATTATGATAATATAAGGAGAGAATGTGAGAGCGAGGGTAAAAATACATATGAAACATGGTTGAACTTTGAATAAAATCACATAGCCATTTCTGTTTGGTAAGATTTGTAAGTTCTGGGAATGTAATCAGAGAAAACATATAAAAAGAACAATCAGTCTGAGGAGGAATAGCATGTCAAAATGTTGCTGCTACCTCAAGCCTGCATGTCTCCAGCCACTTCTTTAGGCACCTAGAATGTCCCAGTAGGATTTGTTCTCTCTCCTGACTGGCTCAGATTACATCATGTATATTTTGGAGTGCGTCTTGCACAAAACGGAGATTTTATGCGTTTGTGACAGCACTGAGTAAAACAAATGTTACACCAGTTCATAACAAGAATAAAACCTTTTGTCTATTCAACACACAGATGTCATACGGCCCTAAAACTGTAAAAGATGTGCGATTTTGTACCCCAAAACCTCCATTACAGAGGCTTGTATGTTAAAGATTCCAGTCGTTTGGTCATAACGTTCGCATATAGTATGTGGTATGTTTAAACAATCGTCTACTTTCGATTTCGTTCAATGGTGGCCATGGGTCGAGCAAATTGTTGTCCACGTTCAAATTAAATGACACAACAAATCAGGATTACGAAATAATACCATTAGCCTATCAAAATGTACGTTGACATTGTGAACAAATTTCGCTATAATTTATTCTTTGTTTTATTCATGTTCGTAAACTATCACGGCAAAAATGGAAGTAAAAAAATATAACACACCAACTTCAATATCGGTTACATTCAACTGTTATCATAACCATTACCTGTACAACCAAAGAAAAACTTCTTTTAACTACTACAGCTACAGTTGATGCTTCTTTTATTGCTGCAACTACAGTTATTGCTACTGTTCCTACTACAAAACGACTAGATTAGATAAGATAAAACTTTATTATCCCGGGGGATATTCTTTTAACATCAATCACAGCCTCATAACATTTATGCGTAGGATCACAATATATACAACTATAAACAAACATTTCATGTACATAGAAACACATAAATAAAGGAGACTATAAAGTGCAGTAATATAAAGTTGCAGTAAAGATTTCCAGTGCAAATGGGGTAAAATATGCTTAATACTTTAAATACGTACCTTTAGATAATTCAAAAGTTTTATGAAATTTATTTTCACGAATACTTACTGTTAAGGAAGAATGCCGATCTGTGTTTGTTTTCGCTTTGTTGCAACAGCCTCAAGTACTTCCATTGTCTTCTACAGGTACTCAAACATTTACTGACACATTTTTATTTTTAATTCAATACACTTACTGCATATATTGCAGACACCTATTATATGACCTACTGTACTTCTTGCTAATGTCATCAGTTACGTTCCACTACTTCCCAATCATGCACCTTCTACTACAGCTGAACTACTTCTACTTTTACATTTACGACTACTGCTTCTACAACTAATGTTTAAAACTTCTACTACTACAACTGCTGCTACTACTACGACTTTAAATACTATTACTACTACATGTACGACTTCTGGTAGTACTATTACGACATGATATTGTATTACTTCTACGGCTTCTAGTAAGACCGCTTTTGCATTACGCTAATACTACTACTATTTTACCTACTACTGGTGTTACTATCACTATTGATATTACTATACTACTTTTCCGCTTTACTAATTCTATTTATAACATTACCACTATAACGCTACTACTGCTAATTTGACCACCTGGTACTACTGGTAGTACTCTAAGTACTGATGCTACCACTTACAACTCCCCGTCTAATTCAATACTGCCACAAGTATTGCTATTACTACTGTTACTACTTTTCCTACTTCTACTACAGGTTATTACTCCAGTTACTTTTTTACTACTGCTAATTCTATTACTAAATTTACTTCTTTTACTACAGCTACTAATAATGCTATTATCACTACTACTACTACTACTACTACTACTACTACTACTACTACTACTACTACTACTACTACTACTACTTCTACTACTACTACACGTAAACACGTATCATTATTTTACTACTGCAGCTACTATTAATACGTTTCCTTATTTTATTAGTGCTTCTACTTATACTAATTTTACCACTTCTACAGGTTATTACTACAGTTACGTTTACTGCTACTTCTATTTCTACACTACAACCTTTTAATATTGCTACTAATAATATTACTATTATTTCTACTTTTACTATTTTAACTGCCATTGCTTCGTTTATTGATAATTGTCCAATAAAATCACACACAACTAAGCAGTGACTTTTAAACTCGTAAACACGTATACTTGTATTCAGAAACGGTTTTTAATGATAAATTGAACATGATAAGATTCATAGGCATGTAGGCCTATCCCTTCTTTGTAAAATTGTGATGTCTTCATAGTTTCGGAGAGCACAATTTCAAGGGATTAGTTCTTAAGGACTGTATTGATTTTCCTGCAATTGAACGCCTTGTATCGCTACTGCGTATTTAATTAGTGTGTGATGTTTCAAGTTGTGCAATCGTCGCAACACGTGTCCAATTGCTTTGTCGTTATGTATCTGTCTTCACCCTGACGTAAGATCTACATATATCCATTTCCTCATATGAAACAATGCAGTTTATTTTTATATATTGAACATTACAATTGCATTGTATATTCATGGTTATTACTTTTATCAAGCAATTAAGTTATGTAAGTGCTATTTTACTACAAAAATGATAAAAGGCATATATTGTAAGTTCATATAAGTATATTTTGTCATTCTCTCTCAACAGAGGTAGCTCCGTCATTAATTCTTAAAGGAAATTATGACGGAGCACTGTGGGGAGAGAATGTTATTTTGTTTGAAATCGTTTTCTCTTATAACCACATGTCCATAAAGGTTGTCTTCCAATTAAAAAAGGCATTTTTCGATGCATACTTAAAGAATCCGTCGCCTTTTGAAATGATGGTCAACAAGAGACACATGTCGGTAACTCGTTTTTTGGATGATGCAATGATGAAGCACTTGAAAACTTCGTACTCTGTTTAAGAGTTGTTGATTCAGGAAGGATCTACAAATAACTTGTCTCATAACCGCAAAACGATTAAACGTGAAACAGCAACAGCAACTCAGAAACAAACAGACGGAGTGGCTCTGACGCCATCACTAATGACGTCTTTGCCCACAGATTTGTGTCATTAAGAGACCTGTATAGCGAATAACCATACGGAACCAAATGACAGTAATGTCACTTCCTAAACCTATATATGAACGTCATCGTTCGACTAGCGTGATCACACAGCATGGCGTACTCTTCATGGAATCGACGTTGTCATGGAGGTCACTTCGCGATATGAGAGGGCGACTCATAACCCTTATCCTTTCTCTGAACTAAGAAGGCATTTTCAATGTTTCTATCCGGTCTTACTATACGACCCATATTGTCCATTGAGCATATGCAATTACACCATTGTAGGGCAAGACAACAGTAAAGCAACGACGTCGACGTCACGTCGTTTATACTGACAAATCTTGTTTCCTACTTATTCCAGTTAATTGACAGATGCGTGTGCGCGTGTTCAGGGATGAATTTTGTAAAGTTTGTTGTCGCCGTTAAAGGCGGATTACATCTAGTTTGGGTGCCATTTATTTCACTGGAAAACAAGTATTTGAGCATACGGTGATTCAACATGTTCGCTTAACATGACAAACTTTATTCCTGCAATATGAACGCCCGCCCCTTTCAAATTAGAAATTAAGTGTCTAGAGAGAGACACACACATAGACAGAGACAGATAGACAGACAGAGATAGGGAGGACTCATCACTCATCATATATATTTATACCAAATCCATTCAAATTTAAAAGGAGTAGAATTTACTGCTTTCAAGTAATCATCACTGTAATACAAGATATATAACTTTCCAAACAGGTAACTGTAAATGTCATTTGAAATAAGATATGTCATTTCTCATATCTTGTAAATTATCTATCATTTTTTTCATTTTAATTAATGGGTAAAGTTCTTATACTTTTATACCCTACTTTATTGTGTAAATAACATTATAATGGGCAGTTAGTGATTTGATTGTCAAATGAAAATCATATCTCGCTATTAACGTTTCTAATTTTGTAGCATTTATTGAACGTCTATTCTATAGAAAGAACATATTTTCTCCTCCTCTCTCCATATTCATTGTTAATGAAACATTATCCATTATAAAGGTAGGTCCCCTTCTGTAAATTAATCTTTAAAGGGTAAGTCCAAGAAAGATTCAAGTTAATTCTATCGAAAGTTTGTGTCATAAGACGATTTCTCACAATTTTCTAAATTTTTTGGTCATTGGGTTAATTAGTTACATAATTTTAAACCTGTGCATTTCGACGATGAAGGGGGTCGCCATTTTCTGTGAAAAAATGACGTCATCGACACACCACAAGGAATCGGTGTAAGGAGCTTTGATTTGTAATCTCCGAACATCTTTGTGCTGTAGAGTTTGAGAACGAAAACTAGAGTTGCTGTATATACGCGCTGCGCACTTGTAAAGAAACATAAACATTGAGTCATATTGCAAAACTCAGTCGCGTGTTTTCTTTTACAACCAGCTATGGCGTTTAGTTTAAAACCTTACATATTTGAACCTCATGCAGGTTGTGGAAGGGGAATGTCAGGAAAGCGATAACAGCAGTAGCGACTCGGATACTGAATCCGGTGATCGTGGTCGATTCGAAGACATGGCATGTTGCCCAAAAGTTTCGTACTTGCACGATCGAACCGTTGGCATTTCGTGTATTACTGAGCACATAGACTTTTCAACGATTTGCCATAACCCAGCAGTATTACTCATGTCTAGAGGGAGGGACGTCACGGCCGATATTGATGTAAATTTTGGCATGTTTTTTTTTGGGTTTCAACGATGATGATAATTTGAAAACGGAATAATAATTGTAAAACTGTCATTTCTGTCAAAATTTTCATTTCCTTTTCTTATAAACCTTCAATACTAATAACTGGCTGCTTGTCTTTTAAATCAAAAGTAAGTCGTAGTATGATATTCAGCATCAAAAGTATATGGATTATCAATGTTTAGCTGCTTCCTTATTCGTGAGAAACTAGCGTTGAATAATAAAATAACATTAACAACAAAAATACAAATAAATCAATAAATTAATTTATATTTTATTTACGTATTATTGCTAATTAATTGGCGAATTTTTCATACATGAAAGACTAACTGAAAAATTAATATATTTTATACATTACCAGTACCTAATTTATTAGATAAACACCCCCTTTTAGATAGAGAGTAGACTTGTGATAGAAAATGACAGACAGTTTTCTGGAAGCATTTGGAAAACATTTTGATAGCATAATAAAACACCCGTTACCTTTTTCAGACAGTCAAGACTCAAGGCATATAGAAACTTTATGTCATGGGCTCACAGCAGGCAGAAACTTGAGAAAGTGGTATAAAAAGTGACCCCAGCTTGTACAGTCAGGAAAATAACAGATCAGTTTCCAGGACAAGATTCAAAGAAGTTAGCGAAGCTATATGGCCCCTTCATGAGTGATATGACCCTAACTCTGTTTTATGATCTGTTTGCAATAACAAAAACAAGGAATATTTGAAAAGATGATTGTTTTATTTGAGTAAGGAAATTAGTATTCTAATCATGAGTGGCGAAAAAGCATGGATCACAATTATCATCATTAATTCAATTATTATAATATGTGTAATACCTGAGCCAAGGTTCAATATCGTCAGCTAATCAATCAGTCCAATTGTTTTAAGGTTCCACAGTATTCGCTTACTATCCACAACACTCTGTCAATAATATTTACACTAATGTTCAATAATTTCAACTTATCATCCATAAAATCATTTTACAATCAGCAAATAATTTATATCAATTCAGCTAATGCAAAAGTAGAATTATTGATTAACTACGTTTGAATATCAGAAGAAGTTTATGTGAAATTCTTATCACGCTTGGATATACAATTATATCACATGAATAATATCTGACAATTTCAACTACAGTGAAACTTGAAAGAGCTTATCAGACAAACTATCTCAATTGTACCTCAAATTTCTCAAATAAGCTGGGAAGCACAATACCTTCAGAGATATACAAAGCGTAATAAATATTTCAATTCAAATAAAACTTGTGAATACACTTGCACACAATCACTCCTCAAAGGTAAGCCCCAATAATAATAATACCAGATGATGATGCAACTTTATGGCTGTGACCTCCAATAAAGAACCTCATGACCCCTTTACAATATAACTTTGCCGATCATAATACCAAAATTTTTTAATTTTTTTTCATCTACAGGACATGAACAGGATTTACAATGATTCTGGTACAAAAGCTCATTAAGTGAATCTGAAAATACACAATATTTATCTTGAGAGATGACATTGAAAATATGGTCATATTCTGGTTCGTCATCCCCACTTTGCGTATCCGAATCAGATGAGTGTTCATAAAAAGATGTTTCACTTGATATATGTGAAGAAAATGATTCATTTTGAACAGATGATTCAGTACAAGTATCAACAATTTATGAAGAAAATGATTCATTACAATTATCAACAACATTGTCAAATATGTCAAGTGAATGACTGTCCATGTCATTATGATTAATTTCATAAACATTAACTGTGAACTGTGAATTATGGCAGGAATGGTCCAACAGTATGGTTGAGGAGGATGCGTCTTAGCCAGGGCCGCTGCATTTGTGGTGGGTAGTGTGGCCACAGTCTCTACACCAGTCATTCTTCTGAACTCCAATGCTCTAAAATAAAATTCAAAAACTGTATTATACTAAAAATTACAACCTAATGCATTAGTTAGATAATAGATCCAATGACTCTGTAGCTCATCAGGTTTTAAAATTGGTCATACTCAGTAAAGACGAAGAAACATTTTAAGGGCGTGGCCCCTGTCCCCTTATTAAGGGCAACAAGGTCACAAAAATTATAAGTAATAATCCACACTAGTCAAGGAGTCTGCACCCAAAGTTTGATTGTGTGTAAAACAAGCTTACAATACTATTAGCCAAAAAATTCTACACCTAGAAATGATGTCACATTAAAATGCTGATGACGTCACACTAACAATGCGATAACTCACTGCTAATGCAGCCTGATGGGATTTAGTCAATCGTGTCTTAGATATTTGCATTATTCTGATGATAACTGTTGAAGAATGATGTTGAATGATAATTAAAATCTCAATTCAAGCCTCAGATATATTATATTTGAATCATTTTGTGTTGTCATATTTTTTATCAGGAGACATTTGGGAGGATTCTCTATATCATTCATTCCAAGTCAACCAATATTATATTTTGGGTAAACCAAGAAGTTGTTACTATTGTGCAATGATTAGTACATGAAACTTTTTATTGGAAAAAATATTTTACTACTCATTTATCATTGAAGTTTTGTAAACAAAACCAATTCAAGTTTGGTGGGTCTACATGATGATAATAAACAAGTACATTTGAGTTCTTTCTGCTGGCAGTTGTTGAAGGTTGCTGAATTCTGATGCTGCTACTGATAACATTTTGAAAAGAAATTGTGAATGCTTGCACTCACAGCAAAGTAGTTGACACAGTAATGAAAGTTACTACCCTCCTGGTTTCATATGAAGATTGACTCTTTTGAATGATAACAAAGTGATGATAGACTATTTAAAGCAGACTACAATAATATTTACTCAGATAATGTTCATGACTTTATTTATCCTAATTTCTATCTGATATTGTGTTATTAAAAACACTTTTCATGCAAAACATACTGAAAAACAGTAATGTACATGTGTATGCTTTTTTTCTCTTAATATAGTTACCTGTCTCGTTTTCCTTTCAACAAGGCCTTATCCTCACTTGTGACTTGGTCTTTTTTTATGAGCAAAGAGAGTAGGTATCTGCATCTGCTCTCAGTTTTCTCAGTTGACCGCTTCCCAATACTCTTGCCTGGATATTGTCATCAAAGCAGTCCCTTTCAAAATGTTCTTCACAAACAACCTGTACCAAAAATTATTAAACAATTACTTAACACTGTCAACAAATCAAAATTATAGTCACACATCTTAAAAGAAGCCCAAAAATAAATATTTATTCATCTATAAATTATCATTCAAAGATAACTTTTTCACAAACAACAGAATTTGATTTAATGTAAAAGTTCTGCAAGGTAAGTCTTACCATAATTATGCATTGTCTGAAATTTTTTATTCTAAAATAGTGAATGAGTTGCCAGTTGAATTTAATAAAATCATGCTAATTATACATATTTTTTCAAAATATGTAAAAAAAAATAATACCAAAGCAAACAATGAAATTCAATGAAATTAATATCCTATTCCATGCCATATAAATGCCAAATAGAATGCATTGATCATAGAGTAAAATTTCAACCTTTCGCAATCAAATTGATTTCGTACCAATAGTAAATGCATTGAGTATTTTGTGGGAATACTAATATCTAGACTGTGATTTACTAACAAATTGCTAGTCACAATTTTAATTCCAAATCCAAACATAATTAAGCCAAATATTGGTCGAATGAGATAAACTCGTATGCGTATGGGCGAATATCAGTTTGATTACGAACATGCCTCTAAAAGAGCGAGCTTTCGCTTTAGGATTCGCTTTTACTAGATCTAACTGATATTTGTTTATTATGGCAAGGAAAAAACCCCATTATCATGAAAATAATTTTCGTTGATACCACTTAGATTATATATTATCATTTAAAATTTAAAACTTGTGAAAACAATCACTTAATTCAAGCTAATAATATTTAGTGATTAATCATTTGAACAAAATGTCGGAAGTATTCAAACCTTGTGGCGGCCTAACTTGAAAGTCGAACCGTCCAGCCCGTTCCAATGTTATGTAGACAACGTTTTGACAAGTTTTTATACCTGTCAGGTTTTAGGATCTGAAAATATGATTTACCGTGACCGGGGACGTCTTTTTCCCGGTCGTTTCGGTTGGAACAGCCCAAGCCTGTCAGGCGGGCATTGCGCTGTAATGCTATTGTGCGGTGTCTCCTAATTTCGTGGTGTGTCGCTGACGTCAGACTCCCGCTGTTTCTCGCTCTCGTTTACCGTTCGAGATAACAATATGGCGGCCCCCATCAAAGCCGTCAAAACGTAATATTTCCAACTTTGAATTTTTATTGTAATTTAAGTAAAATATCTAAAAATTATTGGTCGAAATGAATGGATTTACGGATGTACATTGTTTGAAAGGCTTAATTTTCATTTTTCATTGGACTTATCCTTTAAGTCTATTCGGTCCATTCTACTGCGGATAGATAAATAATTACCTGCTTGTATCATTATTAGCTACTTGTACGTTCCCTGCCAACGACAAAATACTTGTCATGCCAAAGACTGTTCTTATAAATGAAAACTGCACAGCAAATGGAGAAGTTATAGTTACATTTACAAAATAGTGGATGATTATCGACTATTATAGAAAATGGATTATTTATTAACCATAATTCATTCAAAACGTCTGAACCAAATAAATAGATTGTTCCCAAGTTAAAAGAGAAGATTATTTCCACATTCCATTTCCCCGTCAAAACTTCCAAACAAAATACTGTTGACTAGTTTAGATAAAATATTTCTTATCCCTGTTTCCTGAAAAACTTATGGAAATAAACTATCAACTAACGACTTCTGTAAAGAGTCGATTATTTCTTAACTATATATAATACCTTCAAAGCTAGTGAAAGTCATCCATGAGCGATTAAAATAGTTTATTTACTTTCATACTATGATGTAATAACTCCCGAATTTCTTAAACATTATTTCATCTGTGACAACTATTTACCAGTGGTGAATGTGTTTAAAGTAACAATGAAACCATTATGTTTTGGAAAACATGGCAGTTTCGAGGCAAAGATTTCTTAGTATTGGTTGCACTTCCGTGAATGACAACCCCCTTCGTGGACGTGAAACTTAGACTTTAGTTGCAGTCTTGCACTCGATATCACACAGTGAACCATACTGGCGTATGTCATATGTTGATGGCGGGTATCATGACGAGTACCACACGGATACTTTTGGTGGTTGAGTATTCTGGATTCAAACTGCAGTGCAAGGCGCCGGAACTCCGTAACACTCACGTTCAGTTGTCAGAACCCCAGTAACCTCGATCGATATAAGCATGTGATGTGCGGAGTTGAATCTTTGAATGGCGTCAGGAGCTTGGTAATAGGACAGAGATCATTACGATATGACAGCTCACCATTTTCTTTATTGTACTAATCGTATTCCTACAGATATAAACACATGTTAATCAATAGATAATCTTTAGATCTAAGAATCATTCTTAACGAGGATATTTCTATGTAATATTTAAGTTCAAAAAACGTCTTCATAGTGTACGATCATGGATTCTCTTTTGAGTAAGCTTGATATCTGTAAATACAGCTCCCGCCCTTGACCTAATTTGCATGTTTACCTCATATTGTGTACACGTTAATCACATCTGGGTTTAACTGACAATCTGATTGACAAATACGTGATTGACGACTTCTTACTACAACCACAGACACACTTGACATTAACATGATTGTCACAAAGTCATGTGTTGCATGTTCCCGTATTTATTTTCTGTGTTCATCGGTAAATAATTCGAGGACAAATGCATTATGGACATTTCATTTACGAATTTAAAACAAATACATCTATATCCTAATCTCCTCAAAATATCAAAGTTAATGAGAAATTAACGCTCCAAGAATCCAAATTTTTTAAAAGCAATTTGAGTCTTACATATCTACACAAGGTAAGGCGAAGGAAGAAGTAGATTTTCAAACCCAAAACGTACTTAGTTCTTGGCAGCAGTTCAGTTTACAAAATTTTGAATTTCATCATCATGGCATGGAAATTTTGTCAGTACAGAAATGCTAATTAGATATCACATTGAGTGAACAGAACGACTACACGACTCTGGATGCTCAAGCTGAGAAGTATTGATTCTGCGACCTCAACCAAAGCGCAAGATGGTGCGGCGTTACGGCAGTGTTATCTCACAGCAGAGACGCGTAACTGCACCAGGCGAGATGGCGATACTCTGCAACTGCTATTGTTGTGGTGCGTTATAAGAGAGGAAATGACTTTAAACACATATCGCATATCATTGCTTTCCTAAGAGCGTAAAAATCAGAAAGGGGATAATTTGGGAAATTAATTTGATTTGTCGTAAATTCTTGATTTTAGATTCCACAATAACGGTACGATATCAATCTTTTGACAGGAATACACGATAACATCCATTACTTTAATTAATTAATAAATAAATTAATGAATGTCAAAGAGTGTTCGAAGGGGATGTTCTATAACATAAGTTGAAAGGGACGGCGTATATGCACCGGTACAACGTAAAACGTAGTGATATTTTCTTGAGAAGAGCATGTATACATTATAACTTAAGTTTTGCCTATCTCTTACTATAATGCACCCCCATACCATTATAAAAGTACGATGTAATACACTGTTGATTGCATGTGCATATTACAGTAGGTGAGAAGAGATCTCTTCAAGAAATCTATACAATGAGGTCGAATTTGAATGGAAAAATAATGTATAGTTTTTAAAAAATAAAAATGTTTTGGCAAAGTTAACGTGATTCAACATATGAAAAATGACACACAGAGGTTTTTGGGAATTTTATCTATCTCGCAAAACAAATGAAATGAAAATGGAAATTGTTAACATTCGTTATTCCATCTGAGACTTATAAGTTGTAAAACTTTTGATGTTATCTTTGGCAAGTGACCTTAATCAAAGCGTGCCACTGTTTATCCAGCTGTATACTTGGGTACCTGGTTTGTAAGTGTCAACAATGTGACATATAAACTAATAGATCCTGAAGGGTCTCCTCCTCTTACAACCTTAAGTAAGGTTAAACGTAATTCGCATTATTTAACATGATTGCACTAAGGTTACCTTAGCGACTTACGATCACTCTATTTGTTTGAGGACTAGGACCAGCTAGGTTGCATATTTCCAAGGACTTGAGAATGAAAATGAACGATGTTTTTTAAGTGTCCTTATTATTGATAAAAAAAAATTAATTACAAAATGTTCAGAGGCTCAAGTCTCGTACACTTATTGACATTAGGAAATACACTGCAAAAATGGCGTTTTGATTTCAAACATGTTGCGTACATGATTTACTCAAAACATGTTGCGAAATGTGATTAAATGCTGAACACATCAATTATCATGTGTTGTAAATCAAAATATGTTTCAAATGTAAACAAACTGCACTACATACCCAAACACAAGTCATGCTTGCCATTTCCACTTTTCAAGAGTTCCAGACAATAAAACAAGAACGTGTACATTCCTATTCTAATCGAATCTACTAACGAGGCATCATATTTATCAATGAATCCTATCAACCAATATACGCATGTATTATCATACGCTAAGGTGATAGATCACAGCGGACCGACCTAGGTAGGATCGTGTTGAGAGTATTGACAGCACTGTCCAGTATATCCTAGTATTGTTCCCATCCCCAGTCAACCGTGGATAACTGATTACCCCACTGGAGTTAATGGAGGACAAATATTGTCGACATAAATCTTCTGGAGAACAATGTCCTTCAATTGTTTCTGCAGTTCCCCAACCACCACCCTAGTCGATTAAATAGTCGGTTCCGGCTGGGTGGAGGGTAATTCCTGCCTATAGTTCAGAAGATGGGATTTGTTCCTCACAGCTGTAGGATAAGTCCCTTAACACCTGACTCGCGTGTTGCGGCTCTCCGTCTGACAAACCTGGGGTTCCTCACATTACACGGGTTACTCGTTTTTGGCAAACTTTGAGTTGGTATACAGGGCCCGTACTTACTTGGAAGGAGCAAACTTTGAAATAGGGACGAAAGGTACGTTTAAAGATTTAAAAACATTTTTTTTTATGTTTTCAGAAATCGAAAATTTTGTGTCTTTTCATGTGTGTTTTCGTAATCTATGTAATAGCTTTGTCGTACTATTCTTGATATCATCCATGTCAACGGAGAATGGTCAGTGAGATAAATATATATTATCCTTTAAAATGAATTTCAAAGGTGCATCTTTAAATGCCGTGGCAAAGGCAAAACATCATTCTTGTAGAAATATGTGTTAGTTGGTTCTGGAACTGGTACCTTTGAACTCTTTGTTCCTTCGATAATTGAGGGCGCTTTTCGTGAAAAACAATATTCAAATGTGCATTCTAAATAGTCATGCCTAGAGTAGAACATTATTCTTATAGACTCGTGTCATGTGGTTCTGACTAGTATATATATTTAGTGCATGTAACCTTCGATATTTGCTGCCAGTGATTTCATAGTTTCATTGACTTAATGAAAATATATAGAAACGCTTATGCTTAAATCATATTCTAAATGTAATCCCTTGGTGTCATATTGTTATTGTAGATTTAATAGTTATTATTTTGCCTCTAAATTAATGTTTTGGGTAGGTTTTCATTTACTGAAATATACACTTTTATGTCCCTGTAATTTACTTTAGAATAAGGGTTTCTTCAAAAGACGCTTTGCTTTGAATAAAACGTTGTTAAAATAATTACTAGTATTGAATAACACTATTAGGGTTTGGATCATCAAGACTATTAGAAACGGTCCCTTAGAAGCATGTAATAAACCTTTCTGTCAGTTACTGTAGTTAGGGTATACAGTAAGTAAGAAATTATGACCACTCTAATTGGACTAAGTCCCACGTAAAGAATCAAGTAAGTGGAACGAAAGCAGCAGTAACTGGACTGGCCATTATCCATTAAGTGACCAGTGAAACGTATAGGGAGTTAAATTGCTTCACAACATATGCAATTTATTGTACCTGCGATCAACATCCCCTACCGAGATAGCAGACACGGTGCCTACTGATAGAAAACAATCACATACCTAGAGGAAACACTCAATACCTGTAGGAAACCATGTCCTTACCTGTAATCCAATACTTGCATCCAGGTGTGACATTAACATAATTGCATTACACAGGTAGGTGAGCGAGTAGACTGTAGTATATGTCACAGGTAGATCAGACCTGTCGATACCTGTCAGGTGACTTGTCAACCGTACGCCGATGTTACTTAATCAGTAATAAGGTAATGTGTAGATGAATATGCCATCATAATTAAAAAAAATTAAAAACCTTATCACGTTTATTCGCTATTTAGGTGACAAAATCTTTTGAAAACAAACGTAATGAATGCACTACAGTTGTTCGCAATAATATCATGTCAGACTCCAAAGGACGTGACATGGCAAATGGTTGAAGGAAAATATGAATGAATCGCTGTCTTCTTGGTACGTATTAAGCGATTGAATAGGAGCTCCTTACATAATCAAAGACGATATGTTTGGCGTGTAAGCTAGGCTAAACGCGAGTTATCGAATTGACAGAGTTTTTAATTATTTCATCTTAAAATTTCAAAATCAACGCAAAATTGATGTGTTTTTTTT
Source organism: Phorcus lineatus (assembly GCA_921293015.1). Lineage (NCBI taxonomy): Eukaryota > Metazoa > Mollusca > Gastropoda > Trochida > Trochidae > Phorcus > Phorcus lineatus. The sequence continues at coordinate 3,994,557 of OV121084.1, forward strand.
GTATGTTTGTATAAATCTTTAAATACATTGTTTCATTTCATTATGATACATGTAAATTTCAAGCTCCAGAAGTAAACACTATACTTTAGGGGGGAAAATGTCTAACGTTACACTGAAATGGTTTATCATGATTCCCTATTGCGACGCTATATGGGGATGCCAATAAAAGTATTCTTCAAGTGGTCTTCACCTATCCTTGACGTATATTGAGATTGAGAAGTATCAATTTAATTAATTGGAAACACTTTGTATAACTTATCGCAGTCTTTAGCAAAAAAGCAGATTTATTCTACACTGCGTATAAGTGAAACTGAAATCAAATATCATCTATCACCTTGAATGGATATGACGATAGCTATAAGATTATATACATCTTGATACCTGAGCCAGCAGCAAGCGCAAAACAACATGACGGTACCTATGACATCTCTCAAAATGAATTGGGGGTATGTTATGATATGAAGTGTGTAGTGTCCTAGTACATAAACGGGAAACAGGGTATTTTTTTAAATGGATTTTAAATCTTTTTTTAATATTACAATCAAAACGTCGCTATCATTGTAATAATGAAGTTGAAAATCCTAAAGATTCTTTGTGTTCCAGTGTCATCTTATATTTTGAATTGATTTGACGATAGAATGCTCTGATGTAGGTTGTAAGATACACTCTGTCATATTCTTACGGTTCTGACGGTTTCTGATTAGTGCAAATATCACTTGAAAACATCGGCGTACGTCTATATGTAATGTTTTTATTTGCTGATTTGCGAAAGCATAATAAGAGATTACTTAAAAAGGGCAGCAGCCCTTTTTTAGATAAATAAAGTGATCTCACAAAAACGAAAATCAATTGCAGAAGAATATTTTAAATCAAAAGAAGCAGTAACATGTACCATGTTTAATTGTGCGAATCCATTTCCTGACCGCAATGATTAAAAGGTGTTCACACAAAAATCGCCCCTATATGTCTTTGCTTGATAGTTGATAATTTCTTCTATTGCTACAGATTTTGGGGTTGAGTAATGAGATGTTTGACACTCCGACGAAAATACATTTGGCATAAACTAATCTTTTTGGGAAAATTTTAGGAAACAAAATTCTCTAAAAACGTGCTGTTGTCCCTTTAATACACCTGTGACTGAAATGGGGAGCAGTTAATCGCACATGTAACTGTGCCTGTAGCTAACATGTAGCAATATCTGTAACAAGGAGCAAGAATATCGGTTAGCCGACACTCCTTTATTGTCTAAAACGTAATTTGAAATAAGTAGGCAAGTCGCTGTGTAACCAACAAGTGTGTAAACTAGTTCGGAACGCTATAGACGGTAATGCTTAGCAATGGGTGATCTATTTCATGATGTCTGCAAGTTGATTTATTCACTGTTTTACATGCGAGCGTGTAAATGACGGCGTCGTATTTCACCGATAACATGTTAATGAGTTCTAAACGTTATTCAGGAACGAGAAAAGCTTTTGATCGATGAGTATCTTGTCAAGGCTGCATTATGTGGAATAGTTAACAATGCCAACTAGATAACACGGTTAATCTGATATAAGTAACATGATTTAGTGACACGATTCTTTCACATTTTTAAAAAAGAATTGTTGCCAATTCGTTTCAAAGGAATCGTTGTTTCGTTGGTACAGAAAGTAAGTGTGCACATACTATGGTATATTATCTTTAAAACAAGTTTTTTCGATTGGGATTAAAAGTACTAGTAAGCTATTCTCGATTGTGTTCTGAGACTTGTAGCAAATATAGACACTCGTTTATTGATAACATGAATATGCATTTTCATAGCATAGTAAATTTATTTCATCATGGTCCAGCAGATCCACGTGGACTGTTTCTGTTGACTGGCAGTGTGTTTTATACAAGGGGTTTTGAATTGAAAAAAATTATTTTATGTATAGCGTTTAGCACTCACGGTTTGCTTGTCCCATCCAAAACACACGAGGTACATCCATAGATCAGGTGACATAACTGAAATAACAACTCCCTTTCCAATCATTTAGCTCATTATAATCTACTGATATATCTTGGAAATGGGATTTCTATTGCTAGAGGGTATCTCGGGATTTAAAATCAAAACGTGCATTCCGATAGCTTTAAGTTTTCTAAGATAAAATTCTAAACGTTAAAAAATCCTTAGAATAAACAGGCACGACGCAAGACTTTAAACACAAAAGGTATAACATTTTCTCTTATAAAGTGCATCAATAACTTTAACTTAAAATAGAGTACAACAGGGTTATACCATAAAATGCATTGTAAAGTCTTTCTAAAACTTTTAAGGTAGATGTTTCATGACAGTTTATGCAAAGGACAGACCGCTAGCTAACCCGACATTGATGCTGTTTTCGATGTGTTGTCACAACTTAGTTAACCTGCATGACACTAACCTTGTGGAGAACTGATAATGACCGGCTCCCGCAATAGGCCAGGCCATGTACCTCCCGTATCCCCGATTATCTCGTGTTACCAATGATCTGTAACCATTTTTGTAAATAAAATATTACTTTATGACCTCGTAATATATCAAGCACGCATTATTTAGGCTTCTTCAATCGAGCTTGCGATATCAGATGATTCCTTAACAAAACTGTCAGTCCTGTCGGGTCATTTTTTTGAGGAAACGAAATTCAAATGCAGTGCTCTAAAAATACTAAGATAGAATTGAAATAAAAAAAGACGAAAAAATGAAAATATCAAAAATTAAAGAAAAAACTTAAATTCAAATCACCGTTGTATTTCACAATTTCTAATGTAGAAATAGGGTCAAAGTCCGGGGTTTATGATATTAGAATGATAAGTGCAGAGTGCTCGATGTCCATCAGCGAGATTAGCAGAGTAACATTACGATAAAACACCTCACATCGGTCTTTATAAGCAGGAGGGATAATCCACACAGCACACCCGTAAGGAGATTATGACATAAGTTGATTGTGGGGTGCAGTGTGGGTAAGCGACGGTAGATCTTCAGTCAGGGTTAGCGGTTGTCAACTCACCTACAATGGAGGAGGAGAGAGGTACGTGATTTCATTCAGCATAGAAACAACATTTTCTGGATAACTTATTATGTGTGAACATATACGACCTTTCGGATTTTTTGCTTCCTTTCCTATTGGGGGAATGACGGGCCATATACACAGAGATAAGTATCTTCATATTAATGCCAAACGATGCAAAGTCCCGTACGGAGACTCAGTCACAAGGAGTGAAATACGTGGCTTTTTTAACAATTATGTTTGTAAAAATGGGGTAAAACACTTCAACAAAGCATTGTTCGTTTTACCAAACGGATATTGCTTTTCTTACATATTCCACTTTTTAATGTCCTTCAACGCTATTTAATGAAAACATGTATGCTATAATAGTTTTTGCATAAACTTGTGTTCCTTAGTATTATCTGCAGATAGTCAAACGTAGACTGCTATGTATCTGTGTAAGGTGTGTGAAGAAAAGAAGGAGGTGTTCCTTAAATCAATTGGCTTTTTTAAGGTTATCGAGACTGTGAATACTTTTATATAGTTTTTAGAATTAGTCCCCGATGGGGCATAGCATAGAACAAATATTGTCAGACCTTTTCACTGGAGAAATATTCTCAAATTATGTTAACATCTTTACTATTTTTACACAATTTACTGTTATACAATTTATACTCTTTTCTGACCAACCCCCCTTTCATCACTTGAGCGAGCAATAACGTAACCTAATAACCTAATTTATAACCGGATACTTCTTCAAGACAGATTTGATAAGAATGTCATCCTGACATTTCTTCATATATATATATCTTCAACGTTTTTGAAAATTACCGTGAGCACACGAGCTGATTGGAATGTGAACGTGGATTATGACGGTGTCCCCGCCTCAATGAACAATGTTCATGGTTTGGTAGCTCCTTGACAATCCTCTTACCTGAACCTTATTGATTATCTACCTGGAACAGGTGAAACCTTAACGCTACATACCTGAACATATGACAATAGCAATAATCTTATAACAATTACTCTAACAATATAGATATCAGATCTATATAGTGGTGACATACACTTATTATAACAATTGAAGCATTGTCTCCTGTGATCAATCGATATATATTTTCCATATTTTGCTCGTCAACATAATCCCTTACTGGGGGTTAAGTAGTCACAAGCACTATGCAGTGATTAATTTTATCATTAATAATGAACTTAAAATCTTTCAAAGGGCCTAACAATGATATTGAAAACGTTTAAATCCGAGTTGTTCAACTTATTTCATTCTGTGGTAACCTTGGAAGCTCCCAATACTGCTGTTGAATTCATTCATTGAAATACCGTTTATGTCCCCGCCGCTTTATCTCAAAGACGTTGCCAAAATAATTAACTGATTGTCTTGTAAGATCAATCAGCTCTGAATGTTATAACAATTTGAAAGAAAAGAGGGACTGATTCTTCACTTTTTATAGTATCTTTGTCAAAAAAACCATAATGTCCATAAATTTTTCATAATACCTTAATTATTCCATGTATGTGTTGAATCATACAGGAAATATGTGCAAATAAACATAATTCCCTTATATCCAAAATATATACGTGTTCAAAAAAGTCTCATGCGAAAAATTAACACAAACAGTAACTTATTCAATCTTCAACTTTGTTTTACAGCCTTCAATATAACACTATGTTCTTAAAGCATTTTCTTTCCGATATGTCCTTTAAATTGCCGTAATGCCTTTTGAATATCGTCTCCTAAACTTTATATCCTGCAAGTGATAAATTCTTTTTCTTGTTCTTGTTGTTGCTGTTTTTCTTGTTCTTGTTTTTGTTCTTGTTCTCGCTCTCAATTACTATGCCTATACTATACTATTATTAAATGCCTATATAAATCTTCGTCTCTTCAACTTTAGATCCTGCCAGTGATTCTTGTTCTTGTTATTGTTCTTATTGTTCTTATTGTTCTTGTTGTTGTTGTTGTTCCTGTTCTTGGTCTTGTTCTCAATTACTTTTATTGAAGCATTGCAAAAATGGTTTGTTTTTTGTTTGATTTTGATCGTTTCACGTCCTTTAACGGTATTATCTCAAGTCATAAAATCACCATGTAAGACCGTTCAAATCAGTCCCACCAAAGATTCTTGAAGCCTTTTTTTTCTGCAAAAAGAAATCCTCAACATCTACAATCTACTTAATCATCTACTTAACCCTCAAATACATGAACATTAACTTTGATTTTGTTGTTTTGACATTTAGATTTAAATCCATAAAAGGTAAATTTGAAACTTCAAAGCATTATAGAGGAACAATTTCCACTTAATAACAGAATTACAACACACAGTAAGGTCTTATCTATGAACTTAAATTAAAGTTTATATTTTTGAAGATAGACAGGAATGTAACTTATATTACCTATATTAAGGATATATCATCTTATAAATACATGTGATGCCTGACTTTCTGGATTTGAGCTCTCATTGACAGTGTAGGAATATATTCTAGATAAAATATTTGAAATATTAAACCACCTCTATGGATGTATACCAGATAAACTAATCATTTGAAAATATAAAACACCTTTATGGAGACAGTTAAGTCTCTGCTAGCATGTTAACTAAATTAACAGTACATTATTCAATTTAATTGCGAAAAAAATGTACTGATTGAATAATTAGTGCAGATAAAATGTTCAAAACGAAAACAGATTCAGCAGGTGTATATATAACTATATGTTCGACTTGGCGTGGTTGACGGCCTCGCATACAGCAATAGAAACACGATGGCAAAACAAGTATGTCTTTTGTTCGCACTCAGATTGTACAGCTGCATACCGAAAGTTTGTTCACTTACCACTGAATCATAGTGCAAATATCAATTAATTTGGGTTTCGTTTCAACGTCAATAGAATAACTTCAGCAAAACTGACAATAGATCACCTACTGTCCATGTGTGAAATAGCCATTCTTGAACTCTTTTTGGGATCGTCTGGTCTCTCGTGCAAAAATTCGAATTTTGGCATATTGATCAAGACAGAGGGGGTCACATTTTCGAAATTTCGATTTCGTTAAATGTCAAATAAAATCTTCCATATCGACTCTCTGAGATTAAAACCAACCTAATCACATTGACTTTGTGCTAAGGTACAAACGTGACGTATTTTTAAAAAAAATGATAACTTATAAAGGATTTTATGGAGAAAAATAAAAATAAGTGTTTTCGGAATTTTGACCCCTGGTCATTTCAATGACCTGCCAAAACTGTAACGGGTAATTGTGGGGGACGATAATTATTTGCCTTAAAGAAGAATGGATCTGCATATGTGAATTGAAAATTTTTAGCAACTCTACGATACCTCAAAGGCATCTCAAATTACATGATATTTGCACCAGTATATGAAGGCATGTGAACAAACTTTTGGCATGCAGCTGTATATAAGTTTCTCCTAACTTGACTGAGAGTAAGGTCTTGTACACCATGCATTTCATTTCATTTAATGTGTACCTTTACCGGCGGTATCGCCAAAGTCATCGTTTACACTATATCCGTAGTCATCGTTAACAGTATCGCCGTAGTCATCGTTAACAGTTTCGCCGTAGTCATCGTTAACAGTATCGCCGTAATCATCGTTAAGTGTATCGCCTTGGTCACCGTTATCAGTTTCGCCGTAGTCATCGTTAACAGTATCGCCGTAATCATCGTTAACAATATCGCCTTGGTCACCGTTAACAGTTTCGCCGTAGTCATCGTTAACATTATCGCCGTAGTCAATGTTAACAGTATCGCCGTAGTCATCGTTAACAGTGTCGTAGTAGTCATCGTTAACAGTATCGCCGTAGTCATCGTTAACAGTGTCGCAGTAGTCATCGTTAAAAGTGTCGCCGTAGTCATCGTTAACAGTATCGCCGTGGTCATCGTTAACAGTATCGTCGGAGTCGAGGTATAGGCGAGTGCAAATCGGAATCTTTGTCATTTGAATCATAATCATGAAGGTCAAAGGGCATTACTTTATTAATAATTAGTCATTGTTAACATTGTGGTTTCCAGTAAATGGGAAATGTTCAAAGTACCAAAACGAAAAAGCCATGTCAACATTCCCTTAAATCTTGATATAAGGAAATAATTATCTAATACATACCACTCACATGTGAAAAGGATACCTAAACGCTAAAATTATAAATTACGATACATTTTTGTCTATATGAGATTGTGAACAACGTTGAGCTCATGGTAACATTATCTTATTACTTAGTTACCTTATGCATGGATGACCAGAAATGGTTTATAACGCACCAATAAAGCTTTACCAGGTACGGGAGGGGTCAGTGACCAAAATACAATGGGATATATAAGATCAATAATATGTAATGGTCAGCTTGTGGAGCATTTGTTACCTTTATGAGTTTATAGATATGAATAAAATGCTACTTCATAGAATAGATTAAATCTGTTGATTTTAGATTCCGATCCTCATTACGTTTTACGGAGCATATAAACATACAATAAAGGAAGCAATATCTCCAGGATCACATTTTTAAAACATTAAAATGATTCATAAAATTGTACTTCTTTGTTGTGTTCACTATAAAAAATGTTATCTTCATAAGAGCCTTTTCCTAGATTCTGGTATGATATAGGATCTCTTTCGTAATGTGAAAGTCAAGACGTTGATCGCCTATAATATTCCTGTCATTTGAGTGAGATCAGTAATTAATTTCAAGTATCATCAAGTTTGATAACTTTACACAGAGAGCATAAACTTGAAGGTTTTAAATAAGAAAATTTAGGAGCATCTACAAAACTCGTTTCTCTAGAAATGTTTCAATACATGTTAAAGGCACTACAACACCAATTTTCTCGCTCACGTTTTACCGAATGACAGGATATAAGCTGTCTCACCCTATACATGCAATACAATTTTATTTTCATAATTGAATTGTAATACATAATGAAATATTTTAGGAGACCGAAGTCGGCTCAGAAAACCTAAGTTCACCTGTGAACAAAAATGATCAAATATTGACTGATGTATTGTTGTTTGCTATAGCTAGTGTCTTGTGTTCTTGTACGAAAGCGAACAAGTACATTGTATCTATTAACGTTTGACGTCAAGTGTTTTCTTTTCCCCCGGTGAATGCAACATGACTACTTCTAACTCCTGAGACCAACTTGTGTTAACTGAATTTTTAGTCTAGGTCGCTGTATATGTATATTGAGTGAATTGTTGTTTACCTATACACATGTACTGTTCAACGAATGTTATGGATGGGAAGACCCTTATGACGAGACAGAAGATCAAGAAAAAAGTTCACAAAAAAATACCTATATTTGAGAGAAGGTGCACAGATAGTCGTTAGTCAACGTTTGTAACGTACAACTATCACAGCACGAAATGAGTTTGAAAATCTATGAAAGGATCGTAAAGAAATGAGGTTTTTTCCCGGGCTATGTAATCAAAGCAATTGGCTTTCAGTGATTATGTTTACATAAGCTTATCCAAGGCAGATCCAACGTCTAAGAGGTTTAAAATTGTATATCATTATAACATATATCATGAATCTATTTGACCTCCAAACAATTTCGAGTACTTATCACAACAAGAAAGTCATTTTCTAGTGGCCCTGCTTGTGGAGTACAAGAACCTAAGTTGATATAAACCAGGACCAATATTTTCGAGGTTATCCTTACAATAAAGCCAGAAGGCAATGATAATCAATTGTATTTCTGATCTTCTAAACGCTGAAAGAACCTCAAGAACATTAGGCCAGGATATTTAACCTACCTTCTGAATTGAGTTAGTTAGTATGATCAATGTGTTTACATCTTGCATTTTCCCAAATATAAGGGAACATCCTTGTTCGATCAAATAACTTCTAAGTTAACAAAACTACAAAATTCAAAGTGTAAATCTATTATCAAAACAACAGTCTCTAAACTGTCTGTAACAGCAAGAATTGGTCTTGCGATTCTGCCTAAAGACAGCCATCATTATCCGAATCTGAGATAAGAAACATAAATTGACTTACATATCAAGGTTGTTATAAAACTTAATCAGATAATATTAGGATTATTAAATTAGATAATATTATATACCAAGTCGAAAGTTGTCTAATTAGATTTTAAATCTAAGCTTATCAGACCTAAAACGTAGGTTGGCCTGGAGTCTTAGGTCGCTCATCACGTTGAGCTCTTGTGTTCATGTAATAGTCAGTTAAGATTATCAGTTGTAGATTTAGTTTACAAAAGAAAAGAAATTGATTTTTTACCTAGAACTATTTCAAGAATTCTGAAATTCTCATATGTGTGTTATTCAATGATTTTGTACATTTTTGTATCCTTTGATCCTTTAAAGTGACGTACGCACATCCGGTGGCTCTCATAAGAAATCACTCAACAAATACGAGACAAATATTTCATTGTTCGTTTGATTTTTTTTCTAAAGGAAGGGAAATCGCCGTAATTGACATTTCAGATAACAGAAATATATTTTCATTTTTTATTTGACATTTTATAATTTTTTATGAATGTCTTGATTAAGATATATAAAAGAAAGGTTAAATCTCTATTATTAGAGTACATTAAATACATTAGATAGCATTAAAAGAAGGAAAATAACGATATTTACGATGGTATCACTCACAAGGAAGTTATTACTGTTATTGCATAAGAAACATTCAGTGGAAAAGTGTAGTCCGACCTCAAGAACGATAAGCAACATTAAACATTAGGATGAAATATAAAATGTTAAGTACATTGTAAAGCTATTAAGCAAAGTTTCATGTTGTTAACCTCTCCATTTGCCAGTATCACATACATTTCTAGTCTTTAAGTCGTAATCATTTCTGTAGCATAACGCATTATCGCTTTTTGATTATTGCCTTATTACGTTTTATTTTTGTAGTGAATTTTTTATTAGATTTGATTTCATGATTAACAATGGTGAAAATTTGCTATAATCTTTAAAACGAAAAAAGTGAATTTTCAGTGTTTTAGATCTTAAATTAGTATAGAACGTATATCGTCAAGGTATTCGCTATATGACATATTACGCTATAATGCCCCAAAGGTAAGTGTTTCAAGTATATGAGTTGAGTAGTTTCTCAGGGAAGGGAATGAACTGAGGTCTCAATAATTAAATTACGAGTATTTTCAAGCTATCCCGCAAAGTAAGAACTGGTCACTCGACATTTGTGAAAATAAATTACGAGATCTGTCATATAAGGAGTTTGGTTTGTCAAAAACGCCACCTTCTTTTTTATGGTGTGCTGTGACTGGTGAATGTCTTTCAAACGTGTTTAGTTGCAGATGTCTGAAAAATACTCAACACTGTCAGGCAATATTGCGCTCACGCTTACAATTCTCCTTTGAATGCTTTGCATTGCTATAGGCCTGTCTTCATTTTCAACTGAGGCCTCGCCCGACAATGAAACTATGGTAAATCTATATCTGATACTAAATATCACTTTGACGTGTTTACTTTTGACGATGTCAATGAATAAAAGTTTTATGGTGAAACAAACAAGACAACATTACCAATTTTACCTATATTGCCAACATGATATATAGAGGACACATGATACAAACTTGGACCTCGATTTTGTGAAATGGATATATGATACTAACGATCTTTATGATTCTGTCCTTTCTAAAAAGAGTAATTGCTTTATATCAAGCGAAAGAGAGCGCATATCCAAAGGAAATCTTTTAAAAATGGTAAAACTTATTGTCAATATATTCTTTCATTGAAATCTAGAATGGTCCTGGTACTCAACTAATCTATCGTTGTCAGCACTTTGAAAATATCATGTGTTCTAATGTTTAAACAACCCAAGATTTAAACTTTTAATGCCAAAATAAGACGAGTGTTATCAAAGAAATGTTTAAGGTCAGTATAAAATTTCACAGCCATTCGAAATGTTTGGATGACAATTTCGTTTTATTGTACTCAATGTTTCAAGTTGTTAAGTATTTGTGAATCATTCTGAGTGGCAACAATCACGATTTTATTTTGGTTTGCCGAGTTGGAAACCTACTGCTTTGTACATAAAGGTGCCTTTCCATAAGTCAGTTTATACTAGAAACTTTATTTCTTCTAATACATCTCCGGGGTTCTATATACTTCAACCTTAACGCGTCAAATGGATTACATTCGGGTAAATATATAGGCACACAGCTTCTTGAAGTAAAAAGAAAATGTCATGAATAACAACTTGGTCCGACTGTATCCCTTCGCCAGGTAAATGGTAATACAAAGGGACAAGGGAAATTACACAAAGTTGTGACCTACAGTAAGGAATAAGTTGATATTCATTACATTTAGAAAATCTTAAAAACCTCTTGATATGCTGCTTCAAGCTGAACCTCTTGATATGCTGCTTCAAGCTGAACCTCTTGATATGCTGCTTCAAGCTGAACCTCTTGATATGCTGCTTCAAGCTGAACCTCTTGATATGCTGCTTCAAGCTGAACCTCTTGATATGATGCTTCAAGCTGAACCTCTTGATATGCTGCTTCAAGCTGAACCTCTTGATATGCTGCTTCAAGCTGAACCTCTTGATATGCTGCTTCAGGCTGAGCGTTCTACGTCAATGCAGCATGCTTAGTTTTTTAAAGGCTTTCTCTGGCCAACCCGTTTGATGCTCTCTTTGGGTAACTAATAGAAATGCTTGACATCTAATATCGTACTTATTTCGTCTGCCAACAGAGGACAATTCTGCCATGGAGTCTGACACAGACCTTGATCAACAGTCCACCGGGATTCGAACCCCCAACACTTATGAGGACAATGCCGAGCTTGGGAGAGGGTCGGGAGAACTACACATATCAACGTCAGATGCATCCTGGGTAAATGATCCGGATATAAGCATGGGAGCAGATGACAGTCGGTCTGTCTTCAGTGCCAGATCTAAAAGAACGCCGTCACAGAAAAGTAAGTAAAAAGTTGTTTATGTGACAAGACAAAGGTAATAAGAAATATGACCATATAATGTTTGTCTAAATCTTGTACGAAACATCAGCCGAGAGACGAGATTACAAACAGAGAGACGAGATTACGAACAGAGAGACGAGATTACGAACAGAGAGACGCGCTAATGAACAGAGAGACAAGATTATGAACAGAGAGACGAGATTATGAACAAAGAGACGAGATTACGAACAGAGAGACGAGCTAATGAACAGAGAGACAAGATTATGAACATAGAGACGAGATTATGAACAAAGAGACGAGATAATGAACAGAGAGACGAGATAACGAACAGAGAGACAACATTATGAACAGAGAGACGAGATTACTAACAGAGAAACGAGATTACGAACAGAGAGACGAGATAATGAACATAGAGACGCTTTGCTATTGTAACTGGATATTCTAGGGGGAAAATGCTTACACTTGAAAACCTTTGCAAAACATTCTGCAAACATTTAAAACTACTTGCTTTCGTTTTTGTATGCAGATATGTCATGTTATACTCATCCTCCATATTCGGGGAATATATTGTACTGATTTCCAATTCCAGGTAGTGCACGCTTGTCACGACGTGGTCTGTCCGATTTGGAACGTGAAGCCGGGGAAATGCGCAATATTCTCATAACGCAATATGGAATGGATCCTGCTGATGACGTCACATGTGACTTAAGCGAGTCAGAGACAGAGTCGGAAGACGCAGACGACGAAGTGGATTATGACACAGATCTAGATATGGACATGAATGGTGAGAAAGTTTTGTCATGAAATTTTAATATAAACTTTTCATTTCTCGTTTTCTTTGGGGCGGGATAGCGCAGTGGTTAGAAAGTTTGGCTTCGGATTAAGAGGTCCGTGTTTCGAATCCCGCAGGGGCTCGGCAACTTTGTCTGCAGAACTTTTGTACACCCAGTAAGGTTTTGGTGCAATGAACACTGGTTTGCTAGTTCCAGACGATGCTCGCAGGTTTCACTGCAATACATAGCCACGGTGGCGTTGCGGGCTTTCTTCCAGCATTTATATTAGCAGCCGCGATATAAGTGAAATATTCTTGAAAGCGGCGTTAAACCCCACCTCACCTCACCTCAACCATTTTTTCTCGTTATGTCACATTATCAGTTAATTAAAAAAATGATAGGCCTATAGGTATTTTCCTGTCTCCTGTTTCAAATAAGTTTATTTTTCAAATTTATTTACCTGTAGAAATATGAAAACAAATTAGAAATTAAATCTATGGCTTCAAAATTGTATTTGTAATTGCAGCTGTATGCCATTTTAGAATCGCCTGCAACCCTGCAATCGTTTAGATTACAACCATGTGTTCTACTGAAATTTAAACCCTGACATCTTGATTATTTGATTTGTGAAAAACATTGGATAAATATGACTTTGGTTATATTTTGTGCATATCTTTAGTTATAAAATAGTATCTAGCCGAACATGTTACCTTACAGAGAGGCCATGCAAGGGTCTTTTAAAAACATTGTTCCGCTGAACAATTTAACCTGAAACTGTAAAAATTGGCAAAGTCATTGAATATCAGAGCTGATTCACATTGAAGTACCATTATTATTCTTTCTAGAGTGGCTGAACGCAGAACGAAACCGCTTAAAGCATGACGAAACAGGGGAACACCGCTACACGAACGCTTGTGACGTCATGAGAGTGACCCCTGCTACCTATTTCATCAAACACATAACTGATCAACAGGTCGCTATGAAATTTCACGGGCTTGGGTCGGAAGGCACCAGGGCAATGTGTGTCCCTCTCAAGGTGAGATAACTCTCAAGGTGAGATAACTCTGGGTTTTATCTCTCAAAGTGAGATAACCCTATATATAAGATGAGTTAATTAGCGGTGTAATTTTTATACTAGATACAGTGGGATTCGAACTTACTTTTTCAGTTGCTTTCCTCTCCACAACGGTCTGAAATAAACCTCGTAGGTCACACGTTCTAACTTTATCTCAACTAGCCACAAACAATGACTCCGGCTAAAACCAGACATGGTTGGTGTTATTTAAAAGTTAGATAATTCTGTATGGGACATCTAAAGGTGAGATAACTCTGTATGCCAGCAGTCAACGTGAAATAAATATATTATTCCTCAAGGTTATATTACTTGGTTTTGTACCTGTCCTGTAAATAATTCTGTAAAGTCTAATATTAATATTGATAATCAATATTATCAAACGTTAAAAGCAACTTTATTGAAAGTAATGTCTAAGGTTGACACTCCGTGATTTTCATGGAATCTTGGTTCACCTTTGTAGTGTCGAAACACCAATTACACCTGTATTCATTCCTATCATCTCATGTTTTGTCCCAAAATGCCAAATACATGTACATATATTAGTAATTTAGTATCTAACCTTTCAAACAGAAATTACAATTTTTATCTCCTATATGCTTTATAACATTGTCAAGACGTTATCATCTATGGTGATCTAGCTGGGTCATTTTATAGGACCTTCTCGGCCTTCATACCTGTAGGCTACAGTTTGCACATATGTGAATTCCGCTAACTTCCTTTCTTTTAGTACACACTCTACTGTAGCATTGCTGCTCTTGTCCCCAGACAAACCACAAGATTGAGAAGCTGGACCTGGAAGGGAACTGGATGGAAGGAACCGGATGTGGCTGTGTCGCGGACATGCTCAGAGAGAACATTAGCATCACAGAACTCGTACGCATAATGGAATCATACATATTAGTGTTCATGCTATGTGTGTTTTGACATATATTTGTAATGTGTTATATTGAGTGATAGCAACGCCAGGAAATAAGTTTACAGTCGTCACTGGAATAGTTATTAGCAAACAAGAAAGATACCAATTCTTTTGCAACACTTTCCAGCATGCTAGTCTGCAGTCAGTACAATCATATAAACTTATATTATGTTATCTGTTTGACGAACCATGCATATACCGTTCGCCATGATAGTTTGTAAACGAGTTGTTAATCATCTCGAGTCCCAAGATAACTCTAGCAGAGGTGTTCACACTGTGTGTGATACGTTTTGTATATCCAACTGAAGGGTCCATTATAAACATTTCAGATTCTATCAGAAAACAAAATCGGTACAAGCGGTGCTCTGTCCCTATGTGAAATACTGATGAAGAACGATACGATAGCAAAGCTCGACTTGTCAGGTAAGCTTGTAGTAGTGATGTCGCGTCTCGACTTTTAAACGATGCTGACTCTATCTATAGATCACTATATGCATGTACGTATCGGGTAATCTTCAATAATAGGGTCACAAACCTTACTGCAAACATTGGCTACTATGAAAGTTCCTATATTATATATATTGTTCCAGAAAATATGTGATTTTATTTTACCAATTCCGTATTATCTAAAATGCGTGTAGACGTTAGGAAAAGAAAGTCTGAGTACAACATGAGATGAACATTTATGTAAACAGGAGTTATCTTTTCTTTGCAAGGGGGGACTCGGGTTATTATCATTGATCTACGCCCCTTTCCTGTCGGGCTTTTCTCCTGCGAGACTTGAGTCTTCTATTGACGAGAGGGTGAAGTTTACAAGCTGTCTTATCCATGTGTAGTGCCTACGATTATTCGTATTCAGACTCTATTCAGTTTTCACTTGTTTATGTATACTTACTTACATACGTAGGTATGTACGTTGGGAACCGAAAGTAGAGGATTTTATGGACGCATGCAACACTTGAATACAGGGTTAGGGATCGATTTATCTGCATTGTGATGGCGTAAATGTTCACGTATATATATGGGAATAATAAATTAACATTTATATAAAATTTTGTAACTCAAAGATTTATCTTTTTTTAAATTGTAGGTAACGATATTAAGAACGACGCGGCAGAGGGAATATGCGATATGCTCAAAGTAAGTAAAGAAGCAAACTTAACGAACATTTCTTGTTCGATAAAAACAATTCAACATTCTAATATAAAATTTATAAAAAGTAATAATGTGATAACGATGGATCATTGTCTGTCGCCACAAGTGAAGACAAGGATACGTATTAAAGCGTCAATTCTAGGGATATAAGACGAGTTCAAAGAATTGCTTTAATTGGTAATAAAAACCCCATTGAAATGAATACAAACGCCCGCCTGCAGCGAGCTACAGTGTCCAGAATAAAGTAAAGTGTAGTGTTGCGCGTTTATAATGACATTACCAATCTGTGCTAGTAGGAGGAGCTTTGGTCTCCATTAAATGTAAGGAATTCATATACCCCAAAAGTGAATAAGAAAAATCGTCAAAAATTTGAAGAAATATACAACGTTTGGTCTGCAGCTTTCATATGTATGTTATGCGTTGCTCTGTCCTCTGTGTATGTTATTTGTTGCATGTTATTGCTCTGTCCTCTGTATATGTTATTTGTTGTCTGTTATTGCTCTGTCCTCTGTATATGTTATTTGTTGTCTGTTATTGCTCTGTCCTCTGTGTATGTTATTTGTTGCATGTTATTGCTCTGTCCTCTGTATATGTTATTTGTTGCAATGTTCATGTTGTGCTGTGTCACTTTTATTTGTTAAACACAACGAGTTTTATATAAGCTACAAACTATATAAGTTATGCGCTTTATATATTATTTACTACTATATTGTTATGGATGACTCATGTAGTTTGTATGCGCTGACATTTATAAACGTTATGCGCGGCCATCAGTATACGTTAATTACTGCAAGTGGTTATGTTATTTACTGCATTTGGTATCTGTTATTTACTGCAATGGGTATATGCTATTTACTGTCTGTGTTATGATCTGTCATCTCTTCCATCTGTATGTGTTGAGCGTTACCATGTGTGTATGTTTGGAACTGCCATCCGTATATTGTATCCAATGCTTTATGCGCACCTGTTTGATTCATTATAAATTAGAAAGACGTGTTAACAATAGAGAGCAAAAGAAAATGCGTTCAAAAGTTGCTTTTGCAACTTGTTGACTTTATTATCGTCATGTTTAACTTTAATCATCTTGTCCAATTTTGATCAAAGTTATCATTCTACAAATTTATTTTGATTGCCTCCTGTTGAAAAACTACAACACTTCCCGAATAAAATACGAAGAATTTAACATCCAAACCTCCTATCCCCCAAATTTCAGAAAAACACGTCATTACGTCATCTCTACCTCAGCCACAACCACTTTGAGGAGGAAGCGGCGGTGCACTTCAAAGAGGCGCTATCTCACAACGAGGCTCTGGAGACCCTTGACCTCAGTTGGAACATGTTTAGAACAAGGGGGACAATCCACATCGCCGAAGGGATTCAGGTTGGTTAGAGTTAGCTATATACCTTTGGATAATGATAATGAAACCTGTCTTTTCTAACTTCGGGTATTTCCTATCAATGTAAGTATACTAAGTCCGTAATTGGAGGATACATGCATATGTATACAAATATAAATACATGTAGTTTAATGCAATGCATATAAAGTCTGAATTCGTTCGAAATTCTTTAAAAGAAAGATATGTACTCTGTTAGGTCTTAGAAATTGGTATCATGACAAAACTCATAAGTAACAAGCAATATGAACACACTACAGGAGAACTATGGTCTACGCATGCTCAACTTCTCCATGAACGGATTGGCGCTGACTGGAGCAGAGGCAATGGGCAAGGCTCTCAAGGTCAACCGGACCCTCGTCGACCTTGACATTAGTTTCAACCGGATCCCTGAAGAGGGTGCTGGTTACATCGCTGTGGGACTCCAAGTCAACGACGTTCTTCAGACACTTAAGGTTAGCCATTTTGTTTGTTTGCTTTTTGTTTGTTTGTTGTTTGGAGGAAGTTAGTCGCGGCATAATGTTTAATTGCATGTTATACTCACGACTGCTTCTCTAACTCATTTTGAAAATTCTATTAGTTCCAGATATGAAATATGAATTCAGAATTGCATTGTTCTTGAATCTGAACCATAATCTACCTTGGTTAAGCAAGCCATGAACGCCTAAGAGCCCATTCACTCCTTGTCTTTAAGATTATATACCTTTCCGTTATTTAAGTCAATCCTTTTTTGCGCTGTGTAGCATATCTAGTGTTCATCTGCATGGATTGTCTCCCCAGATAAGCTCCAACCCGATAGGAACTGATGGTGCTCATGCGCTGCTGGTGGCCTTGGACCGAAACGATTGCAGCTCGCTCAAATATCTGGAACTTCTGGTGAGCTGTCTTCGCAGTCCTCTTGACTGTTTCCAATCTGTTACCATGCTTTAAGAACCTGGACTGAGCTTTGCTCTCATATAACTAAAGAAGCTGACCGTAAATAGTACCTCGTCATCATCCTTTTTCCAATAGTCTATGGATTTGGAAAAGATTACCTTCTGTGTTTGGTTTGATTTCTGACCATTGTGATCTACGTTTATATCTTTACTGCTGATTTTTGTCTTCCTTATTCAAATCCTCCTATTGTTCTCGACTTTTCTGTACCTTGTCGTCAGCTATTCAAATATCCCTTTCCTCTTCTCCTACGAATCATTTCTCAAAAGGTATTCTCTTATTAGTCATCTAGTTCATCAATATCAGTTTATAGAAATCTGCAACTCCATTGCCTAGTTTTTCTTCTCATCTGCCACCCCAAAACCATTCTCTTCTGCGCCTCAAATTTTCTCGTCTGCTTCTCCTATTTCAACTTTGATACTGCTCATTATCTCTTTCCTACTCTCGTCTGCTCTTCTCCAGAACGTCTGGGTGAGTGATGACTTCCTAGATCTCAAGGGCCATCTGGAGAGGGACCGGGCGCTCGTCATCGTGTACGGGGGACTCAACAAAAAGCTCATCAGACTTTCCAACCTGAAAGGCGAAGAGTGGGAGCGCTGGCTCGCCTCTAATCCCATGACCAAGATTAAGCAGTACATCCGACAAACCGGATATCGTCTGATCGACCTCTTCCGGGAGTTTGACAAGGACGGGAATAATTCCATCAGCAAACAAGAGTTCCGGTTAGGAATTCAGGTAATATGTCCACTCCTCACTATCTTTGGTGGATTATGTACCGATTATCTACTCTTTTGGCAATCGAAAAGGAGATATCCTTTAATAAGTTTGGGTTTATTTGCCTGATAATTTTCGATTTGTCAACATAAAGATCAAGTATTAAGGTTAATTTTCACCGTGGCTTTTTATATTTAATCTCATGGACTCTTTATCAGAGCGTGTGCTAATACTTTTCCAAGAGACCTGTTGGTAATAGGCCTATTGCAATTGCATCGTAAATATATACATTGTATTGCAATAGAAGATGAATATAAGTTTTCAAGTGCCTTTTGAAATATCTATAATCGATGCTTTCTGAAATATCTATTATCGATAAAGTGATTGACTTACATTGTAGCATTTTGTAGATACCGCTTGACCTTATTTAAAATCGTTTAAGTGACATTAAATACATGTTGAGCAGATCGTCTTCGATGTTTTTAATCATTGTACATATGAAGTCAACAATCATATCTTAAGATGTATAAATAGCAATGATATTGTGATAGCTTCAAAAAATGTTCATTAATAAAGCAATTTTCTGAGAATAATAACATGTTATATCATCCTGTGTCCACAAAAATGTAATAGGACGATGCTGTTAATAATTAAACTCTCGCCTCTCTGTTTATCAAGTCTGCCGGTATACTGATGACAACAGAGCAGGTTGATGATTTGGTAAGAAAACTCGACAAAGACGGAAACGGGGAGGTTGACTATGCGTGAGTAGATTACTTGATTCTCCTCTCACTTTATATTGTCTAAATTCATTGTAATGCATCAATAAGTCTCAGCCTTTTTAAACTTGGAATAATCTTTCCTGATATCAGAACATTTCCGAAATTTAGATTCTAGAAATAATTTCTTTTGTGCCTTAACCCTTTTTGATACCAGCAGTTAAGACTGATAAGGAACATTTTATGGCGCTTCATCAAAATTGCACCAATTGCAGACCAGTTTATTTCATGTGGTCCTTATAAGTAGGTATATACATGATTTGCATGTTGTTATAAATATATATATACGTAAATAATGTTCCTTACTCGGGATACTGGATACTTAGGCTTATCAACAACAATGGTCGGCACAATTGAAGTAAAAACAACTCGTAGACAGGGAAATCTGGTGATAAAATAAGAAATTCGAGACAAATTATTAATGCTTGGTAAAGAAAGGTCTAAATATTTCCCGAAGTCTCTTTATTATCTACACATATTAGGACTATAAATTACAAAATGTGGTCCTTAATCAAGAACTTAATATGATCTGTTTTAGAACAACGGTCATTGAAACAAGTTTGAGTTTCATAATATTTCTCATATTTGTGTTGCAGGGAGTTTATAGCAGGGGACAAGTTGTATCGCCAGGCACTCCGCGCAGCGCGACGCAACTTCGACTCTGGTCTAACGCCGGATGGGGACTCACTGACCGACAGCGGAAGTGAAACTCCAACTGTCTTGAAGATGCTGAACGCTGAACGGAACTCTGAGAAAACCAGTATTAGTACCAGTATTGGACTCGCCAGCGGATCCGAGGGATCATTCAAATCCGATAGGTCCGACAAATCGGACGCATCCTAGCATCCAGTGTCCCGTGAGAGGGTCAATGGCGGAATATCATACGTGAATGACAGCAGATCCTCCTGTCACAAAGGTTGTCGTTAACGTAGTCGGCGCCGTAACAGTATTTGATACTGAAGACGATGTCCTGCTGACCATGCATTTATTTCATGATGAGTTCCATGTTGAACGAACAATCGCAGAAGACTCGTCTACACAGCCAACCAGGGCATTCCAGCATGTGTTGATGCTAAGATGAATTTCCGGTTTGCTTGAGGCCTATTTCGCAGAGATATAAAATTATAACTCGGATAAGCTGCGGGACCCAGATTTTATTTTTTTGTATTGATAGTCAAATGTTGGAACAAGGCAGATTTAGGCGTTAGCGGTGATTTAATCCGGTAGAAAGAGGTTGATATTACAGCTGACGACGAGGCATGGGTTGCCATACACAGCACACCCTGCTTCATCAGCGTATTTTAATCCGCAGAGATCCTTAGACACCTTCATATTTGAGTAAAAAAACGTCATATAGCTCTATAAGTAACAAGCATATGAAATGACTCGCATCAAGAAATAGCGGCACTACCAGGATGAAAACTGTTGAGTAAGACACATTTGCTTCATGCTCATTGAATAACGACATGATTGGCTGAAAATAGTTCATGCTAAACAGGAATAACCAGCCGATATTTGGTATTTGGCATGATATGTATATCAGGGTATTGAAGAATGTCCGCGGATATAAATGCGCTGATGTAGCAGGAGGTAGACAGCAAGGCCTCGATGTTGTCAATAGATATGACTAAATACATGGTACAAATGGGTTTCAATAAATGATGTTGGGTACAAAAGGTCGTAAGTGTAGTCAGTGAGCTTGCCATTTCACTTTAAAAAAGGATTTGTAATCAATGTGTCCGCTTTTGAGGTCAGATTTCATAACATGTATGGGCTCTTCACCTTTAGAACAAGTTATTTCCACGTCCTCTTTTCAACTGAATTTCAAAATCTATGAAACAAGCACTCTTACATTTCAGTTGCTATAACATCAATCTAGTTAAAACTAGATGTATTGATCCGTCGATACATCTAGTTTTAACTAGATTGCTAAACATCTGCCATTATATTGTATTACAAATACATAATTTATAAACGTGTTGAGATAGAGTCAGTAAACTGTATACAAGATTATTTAAAAAAACAGCCGATCGTATAGTTTTTAAACTTCGTTCAGTGTATATGCCACAAGTCACATAAATACCAGTTCAGTCGATGATGATGACACTGTGGTCTAATTTTAACAAAGCGAAATGAGAGCAAACTGCAGATTTTCTGCAAATTAAAGTCATTTGCTTTAATTTCATCCTAGAAGTGGATATTAGTAAATGGAGACAACATGATACTTGTACATTGTTTATTCTTTGTAAGCAAAGCTTGGACACGGCTTATAATTCCTATAATTCCGTGGACAGCGGGTCGTGACAGCACTTGCTTGACAACTCAAAAACTGCAATCGTTGAATAACGTAGTTGTGAATTCGAGAAAAAGTCTCTGATGACAAATCTTGTAGTTGTATTTGTTTAAATTGCAACATAGGCCAGATACCTAACACTGCTTTGTTGACACATTTTATAATCTTTCTAGTATTTATTGCAATTTAGGCCAGATACCAAACACTACTCAAATGACAAGCTGTACATAGTGTTCTTGAAAGCACTGCAAATGACAAATTTTATATGTGTTCTTATATTAGGGACGAAAGGATATATGGATATACAACTTCTTTATTACACAGTGGCGACGTTTCGGTATAGATCCTTATACCGTTATCAAGCATATGGGAAAATGATGGGTACAGTAATTATATATATGATGTACATATAGGTAATTAAGACAATAAACAATACAAGGGGTAATATAACAATGAGATAAAAGGGGAATACTGTGTACTGTGTGGTAGGTGGTAAGTGGTAATAAAGAAGTTGTATATCCATATATCCTTTTGTCCTTATACTACCAACTTCTAGAATGCCACTGAAACAAGTTCTTATATTAGTTACAAAATAGTATTTTTCCTTATTGAGCAAAAATATGAAATACGGTATACGTACTATACGTAATGTGCCAAACATCGTTTATTCTATAATGCCATTCAAAGATGTAAAGAGGTTAAACTCCATGTAAATTATTTGAATAAACATATACTAAGTGACCTATGTATTTGTGTCTATATAGTTAAATCTCCAAACATAATTGCTTTCATTATCGAAAGTGTGTGGTTATATGCTGCATCCCAAAAGTTGGTCACTACGTGTATATTTTCTTAGTGCAAATATCGGATTTCGTTTGAACGTCAACTGCATTACTTCTTTTGCGCGCTCAATACACCTTGCAATATACTTGTATAACAGGCCCGTAGCAAGCGTTGGGGGGGGGGGGGGGGGGGGGGGGGGGGGGGGGTCTCGGGGTGGGGGGGGGGGGGGGGTGTCTCGGCCCACCCACTAATTTTAGGGAAAAAAAACAACTTTTTTTGCTCTTTATTTCAATGTTTGTATGAAAAAATAGATTATTAGAAGTTTCATGAGGCATCTGACCCTTTTCTGCAGATTGAGAACGTGACGTGAACATTAAATGCCTGTATTTGGTCTCACCGACGTTGTAAGCGGGTGTTTTTCTTAAATAAATAATCTGTCATGACCTATAAAGTATAAACGTTATTCTCGAAATTGGTGCTACGGGCCTGTATAACATGCTCATTCTGAAACCTATGTTTGCATTGCCGGGTGAATGGTGCAAATTTTCCATCTTTTATTGGACGAAAAAGACAGTCGGAGGCAGAATGTGAAAATTCCAATTTCCTACGTCCTTTTAGACGAAATGAAACAAAATTAATCATAGATATAAGGAATCACTATAAAAAAAAGATGACATGAATCATGTGTGATGCTGTGGATAATTTATTATACATTTTATATAAAAAATAAATAGCTCATCAGCCAATGAATTTTCCACCTTCTTTTGGACACGATTTAGCTTAAACTGCTCATACAATTACGGCCAATATATAGACCTTTATGAGAAGAAGCGCCAATAACCATTGGGTCATATCAAAGGGTAAACAAACATTCGAAAATTAACATGTGATTTTTAATTCAAAATGTACTGAGAGACTTTAAACGACGGGCAATAATAATACAAGCAGAAGAGTAAATCACTGCGAATTCGTAGCATGTTTAGTTTCGCCGCCAATTGTTTGTTGTTGTTGTGACTGCAATTTATTGCGATACGGATTCCTAGCATGATTGTTGTCTGAAAAAGACGAAGATTTGGGGGTGGGTACCCTGTCACGCCCATATTTGAAGTGGGGCCAAGGCCAAACCTACAAGCTGTAATCTACATGTAACATAGATGTTATCTGAAGATTTGAGCTTCCTCCGTCAACATGTTTTGGTTTTGGTGAATCTCTCTCCTGCCCGTAACTTTGGGTGTTGGACAATGAAACCCACACATCTGTCTGGGGCCTACAAAGGTGATATCTCAAATGTGTGATTCCTAGCATTGACAGTATCTTGACAATAGACGAAAGAAGATTTAATGCTCACAGGGTCATCATATGAGCTGTAACAGGATCTCCAAATCAATTTGTAATAATCCTCATCAGCTTAGCAGTCTGTACACAAGAGTTTGGTTTTCTAGGCATTATCTATTCGCAAAAGGGATGGGGAAAAGTTTTTAAGGTGTGGTAATTAAGGGTCACAGGGTCACCAAATTGATAAATTAGAACCCCGATCAGCTAAGGAGTCTGTACACACGGTTTCAGTCCTTTACACCCCTTTCTTTTGGAGAAGAAAATAGGTTTTTAGGGCGTGGCTCATGTGGCCTTTGTCAGGGTCAACAACTCTATACGTTAGAATCCCCGTCAGCTATGGAGTTGCTACACAAGGATTCAGTTTTCTTGGTCTCTTACTTCTGATAGGAGATGAACTTAGTCCATTTGGGCGTGGCCCTTTCTGGGGGTGTGACCCCCACATCTATAAATTAGAATCCTCGTCAGTCTACACACAAGTTTTCAGCCTTCTGGGGAAGAAAATGGAATTGGGTATATAGGGCGTTGCCCCTGCGACCCTTTTTAGAGGTCACCAAATCTACAAATTAAAATAAATAATTTCAAATTTAAGATTTCCTCAATCAATGGTTCTGGAGAAGGAAATGAAATAGTGAAAGGATTACGGACGGATGCTAGGCAGCAAAAACGTAAACATCTATGCATGGCCTAGATTTGCGAAGGTCTCGTATCAAGATAGTCGGACGTCCCATACATCAATATTGGTTTACGAATAAACAGTACCAAAATAGCTTTTGAAAACCTACACTCAAAACCCTTGCAGGCTCGTTCGACAAAGGAGGGTTTTAACGTCACCGACATGTAACAAAATTGTTAATCACTTGATATTGAATTTACAAGAGTGTGAACAATAAAAGAAGAATATAAATCCTATGCTAGAAGGATAAACGTTAAAGCCTTCATTCTTCTAGTGTCCCAAAAGGTTTTTCTTATCAGGTTAGATAATTGTCAAATTATTCAATATATTTTACCACATCTGTTAACAGTATTAGACGTATATCATTTAGATGTTATTTTGAAGTATAAGACCACATGAACAGTGGTAGAAAAGAATTTACTTCCGGGTAAGCTGATCTGATTTACCATGATCTGATCGTTACCCTTCTTCAAGAGAATCTTTAAAGTGACAATCAACACACGAAAATCAAACGGATGTAACTTTGAATGAACTTTATTCACTCTTGACAATGGCAATTAGTTGTAAGAGAAACACATCGATGAAGTACATACAATTAGGTTGCATAGGTTACATCTAAAATACAGGTACCCTCAGTGACATGGTAGCCAAGCTTGTATCCACCATCTTTATACACAGTATGAAGTGGTAGTGTACCAGTAGGCTGCAGGAGCTTGAGTGTTGAGCACACACACGGGTAACAGGCAGGGTTGCTTTAACAATACACATACTATTTTCTTACATTGAAATTTTAGTATTTTCAGTGCCAATAACTTCTTTGCATGCCGCAAATGAAATAAACAAAAAAGCTTAAATGAATATAAGTTGATCCCTTGAATATTCCAGAGTTGGTGGTTACATTAGCTATGATACGAAATATCATTCTTAAAAAGCCTGTCATATTGATTACAATAAGTATAAACATGATGTGAAGCAGGTAAAGCAGTAGGCAATATCAAAGCACATTGGTTTTTCAAGAGAAGTATCTCTTTGAAGATGGGTTTGCCCTGCTCCTCCTGTCTGCATTTTCTTACACCTATGTAGTGCTTCACTGTTCCCTTAACTCTAAAAAACACTAACTTCATCATGTCAAGAACTCTCACGTTGTAGTACTAAACCATGTAAAAATATGTATCATAATTCGATGACAGCCTTTGCAATGTTAAAGAAAAGTGTTAAAGAAAAGTTATTATGAATATTTTTCATGCAAAGTAGGATTTTTTCAAGCTGCATAAACAAAGCAACCCAGTAATGGACTTGTAAGAAACCATACAGTTTGATTAGCACTTGGATTGGGTAAATGCAACATGTGCACTGGAATGTTCATTGCACATTGGTCATACACTACAGGGATGGAGCTGAAGTTGGATCTCCTCCAGAACGACTCTTCACAGAATTATATTCTGAACAATTCCGTCCGTATCACTAGCATTAATTGTCAAGGTCGAAGACTCCCCACAGAAGGTTCCTATCCATGATAATAGGAACCAATTACAATTGGATTGTATTGGAACACAAAGTAATGTTCAAGATCAGGAAAAACATATCTGCGTGAAACAAGTATCTCTCTCATTGCAGCTACCTAAAAGCTTTTAAAGTAAATTATGCAGCAAACAGTCATGGGCATAACTGACTAGATTCTATACATAGCACAGCATGTTTATCCAAGAGAATAAAATCCCAGCAATTTTAATGTGACAAATCAATTAAACTTACTTTACATCTGTCCGCCTAGCAGTACACCATTAGTTCCAGACATACTACAGTTTTGGATCGAGTCACATTATTGAAGCTTTACTGATTAGTGACACACCATTCTGTGTGGCTGAATTACAGTATGAACTTAACAGCATTAGCAGGAAACTTCTATAAATTGGTTAACAACCAATGACAGTGCATCAAATAAGCCAGAAAGCTGGTCATTTTAAATTTACAAGCAGGGTTATTCAGAAGAAAGTAACTGAAACATGAACTTAAAGTTGCAAGTACTCCAGGTGAAAATTTAACCTTACTTTAAACACTGGTTATAACTGAAGGCAAAGGTTCAGTTTAGATAGAATATTAGCAAATTGAAGCAACTCTCAAAATTTGCTATTAAAATGCTATTCTGATTTTTTATCGTATCATTCTATGTAACTACAAACTGAAGGCAAGTGTAATGAATTTGGGGGCAAAAAGACAAACACTGGAAGTACTAGGGAGTAAGACACTTTGACAGATGAGTGACATGCTACAAAAATACACTCTGTGTTTCAGATTCTCTGTTTGTAAACCTAGAACAGGTGGAATGATTCATATTCAGAAACTGTCCACTCAGCAAATGCTGGTAAGCTCTTTGTGTGCAACTAACACAACAGCAAGGGAATCAAAAAGGGCTTTTCTCTTCGTACATCTTGGAACCTTGCATACTGTCCTTATTCAAAGTACAAAAAGAGTCATCTAAACATTCCATACAGTTAGCAGTGAGATCATATATGGTGACCCCCTATTGAACATTTACGGTAACACTTCCACCGGCAAAAGTCACAAATAAATAATCAAAATCTTCAACACACATACTCCCTAAACCATGCAAGCAATTTCAACAAGCTAATGTTAAATTTAGTGCATCCATTCATTCGGACATTCCTTATGCAATATACAAATCTTTTGATTTTCAAGTATTTACAAATATTTACAATGTGCTAGTCATAATCCAACAGAAAAGTTACAGCAAGAAAACTACAATACTCCACAATGGTTTTTGGAGCACTTTTAAACTGACATAACATGCAAATCTAGAGATAATTAAGAACCACACTTCATTGGATCATTATCAGCTCTCATGGTAAAGTTAATCTCTTAATGACACATGATGAATCCTTACTTACAAAACTGAATGTTATAGTCATAGTTATATAGATGTCCACGATTAGGAACCAATCTTCTGATCACATAAAACACTACAACATACCAAAACAAGAAACGGTTTAACTCTTATTTACAAATCTTCGAAACCTCTCCAGCTATGACTTGATATAATCTTTTTATCACTGATTTAACATGTGCTTCTCAGCCAACTCAATAGTGTGACAATAATGATAATCAACCAGAACAAATACAGGAAATCTGAAGGCATCTAAACCTTTTGGGATGAACAACAAAGCATGTATACATCTTTTATGTATTTTTCAGAGTAACATCCAAAATAATCTGGATAACTTCTTTCATGAAAAGTATTTCTCAGTGTATATTTACTCTATTAAGCAAATGGCAAACACACCATATATCTTGTTTTTGGTGATACAAAATTGCTATCCAGAAATGTTGCCCTTCTTAACAAAAAGGTCATTCTTCTAATTGATAACAGGCCTAATGGTACACATCGAGAAAGCCAGGTCAACAGAAGACTCATGAACATCGATTCCTTCATTTAGCACTAGGGGTTTACACCGACAACATATACAGTAGAAAACTATATGGTATATACACAGGAGTACAAGTATCACCAAATAAACCAAATAACAACTGGCAGGTTAAACAGTCACATACAGAGAAGTTCAGCGAGGTGCAAATGAAAGTTTTTAAACATACAAACATGTAACTGAGAAACATGAGCAATGAAAGGCACGGCATTGGCCCTCAACAAGTCTACCTAAATTCTAGGTCATGTTCAAACTTTGGCACCTTATCTTACAGCAAACTGTTATCAAACTGTACATATTTCGCTTATATAAATTTTTTGGGAATTAGTAAAAATTTGAGTATTCATAAAGTATCTTTATTAGAATTTATGATTAAACAACCATGTTTAATCAAGAATTTGAATCATATATTTAAACCAAATTTTCTTTTATATTTTTGTATGGAAAAATTACATGTTGTAAGAATGTTGAAAATTTAGATGATGTTATACAAATGGTAAAATTCTCCATTCTTCAACATTATGTATTATCAATAGAAAACAGAATTGTGATTCAACAAAACTATTTACAGGGGCACAAACAAGAACCGACAATAAAATATTCCACATGATATAGCATGTAAGTAATTGTTTAACTGTAGTACATAACATATTTACTGTACTAAACAATTTATATCAACTATTATTGCCTGCCCTTGGGGTTGGTTATCATTTATTTTACACCATTGCTTAGAACTTGTTAATATTATACATAAGCTAGCGATGTCTATTTTATTTAAACTACCATTCTAGTCACTAAATCAAATGCATTGAATTTTAATTGGATGTCTTCTTAAAGTAACCAATTTGAGCCACGACAAAAATATCAAGTAAAATATTTTTCCTGAGTATTAGAAAATATTTACAAATTGAATATTTGTAAGCAAAAACATTTATCTTCTTGTGTTCACATTTTTAAGTATGAAAGATATGACTTGTTTTAATACACATAATTGATCAATGTTCACTAAATGTTTTCCTTTTGATATCTATCTACGTTTTAATGAAGGTAGCTTTATAAATCTAAAATCAGTCCAGACTAACTGACTTCCTAAGGTCATAACAAATGCAAATTTAGAAAATCATTTTCACAACAAATGAAGAAATTTGCAATTTCTTAAACATTAGATTCCTTCCTGCTTGTAACTCTTTGACATTTAATTTTGCACCAACTTCAATGCCAATGTTTTATCACAAGTTAATTTTTCAAGCACAGCACCTTTCATATTTTTAATATCAATAACAGTAAATAAATTGTGAAACAACACAATAAGAAGTCGATTCAATCCATAGCCAAGATTCTGCTGAGGTCATTGTCAAAGTTTGGACCAAATAGTTCATAAACAGGATGGACATGTGAACTTCAAAACACATTTTCTGTACACAAATGCAAACAGTTGATTGCTTCAAGATGAAATACAGACAACAATATGGTCACTACACAAATATGACCACACCTCAATCATCGTGATAATCCATGGCTTTATATGTGTTCAATACATTAACTGGTTTATATATTTATACGATTTGAAAGAATAATTGTCCAATTTTTTTTCATGCCAGTTCTTTTTAAGAGGCATTTCAAGAAAAAATAAAACAATGTAACTTTTAAGTACCTGTTCAGAAAACAATTAAGAGAAAAATATTTTTGAAAAATAAACCTACAGTGAGTGGAGTAGGTGTGTTGATTTGAAGTTTGACAATTCGTAAAATATTCGTTTACTTCCCAGGATGATCTCTTCATGTACTCTAAAGTAAATACATCCTGCAAGTCTATTTAACCGAAACCTCTCCCAGTTGACTAAACCCTTTCATCCCTTCTAGCTAGAAATCAGGTTTGTAAATGTACTTTTGTCAGGTTTGTTAGGGGTCAGAACTTTGCGAACAACATAAACAAATGGATTATCAGAGACATCACAAGCACAAGCAGGTGTCGATCTGAAGAACTAAATTTTATAGACTCGCTATAAGGCTGCTTTTAGTCCTGCTCATAGGCATTGTTTGAAGAACGGAATATAACTGTAGTCCTGGAACATCTTCAGTTTTTCTTCTTGCTTTGTGTGGCTTGTCTGGCAGCTTGTTGAGCTGCGTGTTCTGCAGCCTTGGAATAAACCTGCGACAGCATCTGAGGAGTGAGAACAATATTCTGAATTAACACAAAAGTCTTCTTTTTTTTCTAGTTTATTCTAGATTTTTTAAATAAAAAACTGTTTCAGTGGCATTCTAGAAATTGTCAGTATAGGAAGATAAGGAGTTATTTTGGATTATCAACTTCTTATTGCACTGATGCTTAAACGGTATAAGAAGCTATACTGAAACGTCTCTATCAGTACAATAAGAAGTTGATAATCCATAAGAACACCTCGTCTTCCTATACTGACAACTTCTAGAATGCCACTCAAACCTTTTTTTTTATTGAAAAAATCTAGAATAAACTGGATGAAATTTTTGAATGGTCTCCACTTTCAAAGCTTCTTACGATAATATTCCTTCACAACCAGAAAGCAATTATTATCCCTGCATAATGTGTAGATCAGTGAAAACTTATGAGTTGTTATCAGCAATGTTATTGGAACTCCAGATCCAACATAAAATGTTTTGACAATAAAGTTGATCGATACTCTAAACATTGCGTACAGGATGATTATAGATAGTGACACAAATAAATAATCTAGAAATGATTGGTTGTCTGATTTGAACTGTTAGAATATTGATTTATCATTAGAGATTTAATAGGGGACTATTTCCAACTTACATTTTCCCAGATGAAGTCTGCTAGCTGATCAACGTAGGCCCCTATCTCCCTGAACTCTCCGCTGTACCGCACATACAGCCAGACAGACATGATGAGCAGGAAAACGATCATCACAAGGTTCAACAGATTGGCCAGAGACTCAAGTCCGAGCACACCCACAATTCCTGACAGGAGGTAGGAAACAACCATCACCGTGAAGAGCACGGCGGGAGTGCGAGCCGCACTGAAGATGTTCTTGCTTGCGTTATGTTTCTGAAGGTTATCGAACGTCTCCTCTATCTCTGCCAGCAACCTGTCTCCGTACGCCTTGCTGAACTCTGGACCGCCCATCTTCCTCGTCTGGTTGAACAGGTCCATCGCTCGCTCCACAAACCGTTTGTGTTCTCGCTCCAGCTGGTCTGGGTTCATGTACGGCTTCTCACCGCCAACAACCTGAAACATCATATCTAGTAATGTGAGATTGATACGGGCTTTCTAATCAATATCCTCATTTCTTGCCAACACTTAATTTTCATGAACTAGTGCTCTAATTGATACTGTCACTAATCATAAATGCAACATCAACCTGCCCCTGACCTTTGTAAACTGAGCACTGCCTATGATATGTCACTGTAAAAGGATGTATACAATGATAACAATTGGTCACAAATGTAACATTAGTGTAATGTTAAAGAATTGGAGTCAAGGTTAACCTCCGTTAAGTTTCTCAAGAAGTCAACGAGATAAATGTGAAAAAAACAAACCAAACTGCTTATACAGAAATTTTCTACATCATATTGGGTTTGGTTCTATGAGAAAAGCGATAAGGCAAGCTATTTTCTTAGTATTTCACTTTCATTATGGTGGTTGGAACTTAAATGGAAAAGGTCTTTAATACCATTTGGCAATGTTTTCAGTATGTTTCTCTACATAATATAAAAAGTGTTTGTATCAACATTCAATATCAACATTAAAATAAAGACATTTTTCATTCTAAATGAAACTCACTAACCAATGTACTACTTGCAAAAACGTGTATTAGAAATATGTTCAAATATGTTGACAAATGTATAGATGTGATGAATTTGTAAACATAAAACAATAATGACTTAATTGAACCATGAGGCAGAAAGGCACAGTTTGATGGAAGGGAGATAACTCTACTCACTTCCTCCATGTCCCGAGTATACTGAAGCTTGGCATGAGAGACTGCTGACAAGTTGTTAGCTTCTGCAGTGGCCTAAAACAAATTGGAATCATAATGATATTTAGATTTATGCGAAATATAAAATACATCTTGTAAGTGTCAAAACCAACATTGCCTGGGTCCTTTGATTCAACTTTCTGAGCAGGAACAAGGAACGCTCCAGGTGTTTTCAAAACAAAAAAATTATCAAAGAGAATGCTTTTAAATGACTGATAGTATGTTCTATCAAATACAAGGTATTAAATTACACAATGCCTTATCATATATTTACAACAGTCTGCCAAATACAATACTCAAAGTTAGTGAAAACTAAAATTTTGTAGCACTGATAACAGTTTTGGTTCAGAAAACTCCCTAACTGTTCAAGATGCATTCTAGAAGTTGTTGAAAAAAAAAAAAGTACAAGATTTCAAGAATGTCCAACTTATAGATAATAATTAGTATCAGTCCTCATTCAAGTATGCTTGAGACAAGGTAAGACTCTAAATAGAAGCATTGCATATCTTGCATATCTATGGTCCTCAAAATCTCCTTTAGTATAGCATAAGATGAGTCCCCTGCGCCTCACCAAGGGAACCATATCCTTCACGTATATCTGTACAAACTTAGTTGTAGAGGAACAAGAGTGCACCAACCTGTAGCATGGACTTTGGTTCAGGCAGTTCTTCCCCTTGGTAAATCTTGATGTATGCCTGCAACACACAACAAACTCTGAATCAGAAGGTAAAACAACCATTATCTCTCAGTCTTGCTTCATCCTGACTCTCTAACAAGTAAATACACATTAATATTTATCCAATATAACATCACAGGGATTGGGAAAGGCAGGGGCCATGGGCTATTTTGCACATCAGATGAAAAAATGGCCCATTCAAATTAGGAATGTTACCATTGCTACTAAGGGGAACGGCCCATTCAAAATTCTGAAAATGACTAAAAGCTCTATATATGGCCCATTATAATAGGTGTCTTTCCCAATCCCTGCATCATTAACCAAACTTTAGAGTGGACTCGAGTGTATGAGTAACATAAATGCACAACGAGATATCCCCCCCAAAGCTGTTCTGAAAAGTTTGACCCTTTACTAGTGTTCCTCTCAGTTCTCCATACCTTGAAGTACTCCTCGAGGTCGCGGCAGGTGATCTGACTGCCGTTGATAGTTTTGATGACGAGATTGTCCTTGTCGAGGAGTAGCGGGACCAGTACCTCCAGCTGTTCCTTGAAGTCGGGTTCGATGTCTGCACCGACACAGGAATATAGAGATTAGTGCATGAGGATGATTGTACTGTCATGTTTTCAAAGTCCTGCTGAATTGTGCAAATATTTGTGGCCCTCAGCAATACACAGCAATCATCCAGAGATTTCTTATAGAACTATCAGAAGAAGTGCCACAGAAGAGTTCACTAAATGGTGCAAGGCTTATGTTAGTCAATGGTTCTTACACTGGCAGGAGCTTTGCCTTACGGGGCCAGTTGAGCTTGGACCATCTTCCCATGCATGACCTATTCTTACGCCAGCCTTAATGACTTGCTAAGACAGGCATTTCCCGTACTTTTCTGTGCTTGTCGCCAAGGACGCTATGACGTATCGCGATAGTCCAATGAGAAATCATATGAGAATTGAAACTTTTCACCGAAGAAGGAGCTGCACTCAAAACACAAATTTTGGTTGGCAGCAAGGTTTAAATTAGCCAGAAATAGAAACTGGCGCATATTAAAGCAATGCGGCGGAAGATGAGCTTGGACATATTGGCATTCAAAGTCATACTGCAAATAACATATTGAATCAGAATACAGGGAGACAAAAACTTTCAATCACTTATACTCAACTAATATGTAAAACTACTGCATTTTTGGCAGGGTTTCAAGACAGAAAGGTTTACCTTTAAGGCGTCCATCAAAATGAGGGTTTGTTGCAACCCTCAGACCGGGGTGGGGCATCAAGAAGCAGCTGATGGACTCGAAGCATGAGCTGATGTGACGTCTCAACTGCTGCAGTTCGGAGTGTTGTTTATTGGAAATCTGAGAGAAAGGATGAGATCATTAAGTATGTAAGCAAAGACAATAGAAACAAAAGGATCAATCCTCGGATCCGTTCACAAATAATGAATTGTCACAAATGCTCATTTTCTCAATTCACAGTCAGGTCAGCAAATGTCTTGCAGTCACAGTCTTGCTTTGTCTCAGCTAGAGTTTAGACAAGAAAGGGCTAACTGCCTTAAATCAATTATAGAATTGTAAAAATGACCAGTGGGTCAGTCATGCTTATCAAGCGTGAGGATTGGTTCAATAAAGAGGCTCACAATGACATGTTAGTTGTTAGTTGTATGGGAACATAAAAGTCTACTGATAGTAAACTGGAGTGGGAATGCATAGAGTCTCTACCTGCAGTCTTCTAGCGAGAATCTTCTTGCCTCCCGCCACTCCATAACCTGCCTCATATGGAAAGCTCCAGTCACGGACCAGGAAGTGAAGATTCTGAATGCAGAATTTGGGATGTGTAAGTTACCAAAATAATTCTTAAAACAATAAAAAAACTTCTAGAATCAGAATTATCAAGATATCTATTATCAACTTTCACCAAAGATGGATATAGATAAGTTTTTTTTATATGCTGAAGTAATGTCTAATAATATGTGTAATAATATCTTGAAGGAGAATCTCAGAAACAGCTACCTGGAAGGGTTTGGACACGTTATCGTTGGCTTCCAACGCCAATCTGCCATACTCGGTAAAGAGCTGAAACAAGTCAAGCATACTACTTGTGAAGATGATAAATAGACAATAAGATGACTGGGGATAAAACAGTTTAAAAATGCAACCTTATATCGAAAGGAGCCTCTCAATGTCTTTGAAAACCTCTCTCTTGCAAAATCCTTTTCACAATTTATATTCCTAAATTGGCACATAAGATCATACTTGTCCAAGATTTTAGTAATATGATTAGGGAACAATTATAAGCTGTTAAGAAACTTAAAACAAGTAGTTTTTTCCCAAAGGAACAGGGAAATAGGTCTCAAAGGTAACCTTAGTGCAATATTTAAGGATGAGTGTCTGGCTTAGCAAGATTAAAGGAGCCCCAGGTTGGTAATCTGACTGACCTAACAACTTAAGTAAATCTTTGAATCTTTAAACCTACCAAAGGCCGAACACAGGTTTCAGCTCTCTCCATTTTTGAAAAAATATAGCATTGAAAATATCAGTTTAGCCAGACAAGTGAAAACCCTCACATCAGTGTTGATATTTACCTGCAGATGTTGGAGATCATCCTCCTGAATGTTCTGGGTCAGATTGTACACCTGTAGAGAAGCAGATGAATTAGAATTATTCCATCAACTTCATAATATTATCTTTTAATGGAGCAGATCACACTGGTCACAACAGAACATTGCAATAATCATTTTGAACATCAAATTCATTTTAAATCTAGATAGAGGCCCCTTTACTGAATAAACTCTCTCTTTCCCTCTAGATAGAGGTGAGGAAGGGTACTGATAGGGCGCTAGACATGCTGATACAGGAATACCTCTGGTATCCCAAATCAACAACAAGGTATACTCCTCAACTCCTCTGTGGAACATTAGCAAAGTTTTATGAAGACACAAATGTCCAGAACCCTTTACTTGGCTAAAGCTGTAGTACTATTCAGTATGGAAGTCATTAGCACCTGTCCAACACTGAAGATTTTCTGTGTTTTTAGTTATGATTTCTGTACTCATAATTTGTAGACACTAATTACAGTGTTGTATGCACTTACACAGACACCTTCGTCTTGATTATTCATACTGTCCTAAGATCCTTACTCTTTCCATTAGCTCATGGATAATTGTCAACTCTCATTTATTAAACTCTTAGTAGTGCTTATGACAATCTAGTTAGAACAGTTTGGTAAAGATGAAGGTAGATACAAATTGCAATGTTGGGCGCCCATTAAATAGAGGATACTAACAACCTTCAATTTCAGGGCTCCATATAATTATTTGGACTCAAGGGTATTTCACTTCTCAAAATACAAATTGAGGAGTAAAATTACCACATGAAAAAAACTAGGAGTATTTCAAAGTTTATCGTTATCAGATCCTCATTTCAAGTTTGCATCTTTTTCGATGTTAGTCGTTGATTATATTTTCCACACGTTAAATCTGTAAATAAAAGAATGATTTCTCTTCAACGAAATATAAACTCTGTAATCTTTGTCTTCATACAGTTTGGCATAAAGTTGGCTACTGTTCAAAATGTAAAGATCAGACATGTAGAAATGAAACTTTATTTTGACAAGTGACGACAACTCCTGTAAACAAATATCTGATTCGTTTTCTTAGAAAGTTGTGTGTATCTGTCACTCATTGATTTCATTATTAATGCATATATAATATGATTTACATGTGCGTATTTTACACAGATACGCATTTTATCTGGAGCCCTGAATTTTATACTATTTTTATTAAACAAGTTAATGATTCAGTATAAAA
Organism: Phorcus lineatus; assembly: GCA_921293015.1. Lineage (NCBI taxonomy): Eukaryota > Metazoa > Mollusca > Gastropoda > Trochida > Trochidae > Phorcus > Phorcus lineatus. Next base: position 4,031,177 of record OV121084.1, read on the forward strand.
AGAGAGAAAGCAAGCTTGATACCAAATCAATAACGATTTTAATAAAAATAGTTTTGTATGAATATTATAGTGCAATATCTTACACGGGTGAGTAATAACCTGCGATACTTCAAACAAGTACAGTTTTATCTAGACAGAATGACACACCTGTACGGAGCTGATCATTGTGCTGAGGGCAAACACAGTGGCGCAGTCTCGGACCGTGGACTCGCTGTCAAAAGCTCCCTGTGTGTCCATCAGTAACACTGCCACCTACAAGGATAAATCATTGGTATTAGAATGGACTCTTCATTATCATTCCATTTTATTTTCACTAAATTCTCAAAACAGATTCCTCTGAATCATCGGCTAAATGAATGCCTGTCTCGAGTTGTGTGTCAGCTTTTGAAGTTTCTTTTGTGCTGGCTTACCAAAAATACATCTTTTGAGAATTTCGTATTTTGTGTGCAGGGGATCTTAAAACATCTTAAATACATCGATTTTGAGTAAATTGTGTGCCATATAACTGAAATTTAAATAAAGGCAAAAATAATCATTATAGGTTGTTTTTTGTGACATCAACCATGGATCAATTGAAAAGTCAAGGAGAGCATCAAAATTTGGGAAAAAGAATCATTTAGCTCAAAAATACTGATTTATATTTTGATGATTAATTTGATTTAACCTAAAACACTTCTTTAAATATATTGAATATGTATATATTTGAAACTCAAATTGTTGAAATATTGTAAGAAAGTTAAACATAAGAAAGACATTTTCATAATTTAAAACAAGACCATGAAAATGTCAACAGAAACTATAACTATTAAATTAAATAAGGGAGATCAAGTTATCAACAGGACTGACCTCTTCGCCGGAGGAGAGTCGACAGATGAAAGGTTCACTCCAAAGCAGGATTCCAGTGGTGTCCCGCTCCGACCCCCCTCGCCAGGAGAAGCCCTCCAGGGGGGAGTTGTCATCTCCCAGCCAATCAGGTGCCCCCTGTGGGTCAAGACATGGTAGATTAACTGGGTGAATACTCAATATTTTAAAGAGGCAAGGTTGCAGCTGCATGAATTGTACATGTTAACACAACAGAAGATAATTTTCACATACAGGAAATTAACATGGCGTTATTTCATTATCATTTATAAATTCTTGATGTACTCTTTAATGACAGCAAACCGTTGAAGATTCAAACTGAGAAAAACTGTTGAGTCAATTTCCAGTAACATAATTTCCAAGAGTACTGTTACATGACCATAAACATAATAATTGCTTTGAGCAAAGGGATTGGAAATACATCTTGCAACAAAGGTCCACTTATAATAGAAGCATCATTTAACACTGGACTACTTGACAAGGCTTCATTTAGTTAATAACTATTAAACAACAGCAACTACAAGAGATTTTGAACTTAATTACAGTAGTTAATAATGCAACAAAATTTCCCTTACAAAAAAAGAGTTCACTAACAATTTGTAACAATATATATATTAAAATTCATGATCACAACTCACATCGACAGCAAGGTAGCGCAGAAAGAAGTCGAGAAGGAATGATTTCCCTTTGCGGAAGGCGCCAGCAACTGATACGACGACTGCCTTCTTGTCTCGAATGGACGGCTGCAGCAGAATGCTCTCTAGCTTCTCCTCGTCCAGCTCAAACGAGTGGTCGTCCGCAGCAACCACGATCTGGACAGGGTAGCCCTTCAGGGGGGCGCCAGTAGCTGAAACTGTAGATTAGAGATGCTATAATGATGATTGATACATGTGTTGTAGACTAAAATTTAGTCTATGAAATTTTTTTATAATATTTTTTTCTTTGGGCTCCTGTGTATTCAGTCAATCTAGTCTTGCTGGATGTGGACCTAGACTGTATTAAATAATCCTTTATATACACAGTCATGAAGCAGGACTACATGTGTAGGTGAGCAGAGCTCATATAATGTAGGGTTAGAATTCAACACTAGTCCAGTAGTGCATGTGTAGAGGAATTTGCTGGGCTTGAAACATTTAATGACAAGTAGTCCCAATGACATTAAAAAATAAAAGGTGATATCATAATTTAGAAGGTTTAGGACGGCTGGAATGAGTTCGGGCTAATATTTTCAGAAATACACTGTTTAAATGCCTAGTACTAGGATAATATTAATTTAGACAATTATAAAACCCAAGGTTCCACCTAAAGCATGAAAATTTCAAAACAGTAAGGAGGACAACTTTTGGGAAATGATTAACATGTGTAAACTGTATATGAAGCTGGATGAAAGTTGAGAGTGTAGTATCAAGATATTGCAACTTGTGTTAATTCTTCAAGCTATTGTTCACTTGTTTGGAGTCGGATGATATATCGTAATTTCAAGAAATGTGACACGTAATCTGACGATTGTCATGATATATGTATTGTGATACGGTCTATGTATCGCAAATGTATTGTTGACTTTTGAATTGTTTGTTTAATCTAAAAATCAAGGTACCTTTCAAAGATTAATCTTTCTTTACATCAAAATCCCTGTAAATAATTAACACGAATATATCATATCATAATGAGATATTGTGATACGTATCTTATTGTGTAGTATTGTCACACCTCTAATTGATTAAACTGTTTCAGTAATGTATAATGGGTTGATTTGATTCTAAATAAAAAAAAGTCAAAAATAACCTTTACTTACATGACTGTGATATATAATTGGTAACTAATTTTTGGCTGATTACTTGAAACACAACTTTTGTAAAAGAACAATTTCGGTAAAGTTGTCGCCTTCTCCTGCTGGAAGTGTTTCTGTCAAACTGAAAACCACAGATTAGTTACTCGTGTTTCTATGTAGCCGAAAAAAACAACATTCATGAAAGGTTCCACCGGGACAATGTACAATCTAACATATGTATATAACATTGACAACAGCATAAAAATTGAAGTTTCAAAACAAATGGAAGGACAAAATGACAAAATACATCATAAATCCTTCGATGAATTTATTACTTTTGAAAGGTCAACACTGTATTTATCTGCCCTCAATTTAGTACACTATGAAAATTAAACAATTAATCCCAATCAATGTAGTTGCCAATAGGTGAAAGTTTGTCGAAGCTACGTGTCAAGCATCACCAAAATCTTAATTTGATTGGAACACCTGGAACTATTAAAATTTTAACAACTTTCCAATGCATCTTTATAATCAATTTCCCTTGTGTGTAAGACTTGGTTCCATAAAAGAGTAATGAATTACCTATATTGATTTAAAGTAATAGTTTGGTATTTCTATTCATTAATCATTAATAGCAAATATTGAGCTGGATTCACTTCCTGTTTCATGTAGTTCTTGCTACAGTTATGAGAATGTGATTGTTTACATGTAAAACACTGTTACATTGTTGTATTGTTCAATGTGTCACACAATTGTTTGTTTATGTCAGCTAGCTTTCTAGACATTTCTCTGAGTTTCCTGAAAATCTCAAACTGGTCCACTTGTGGAAATTCTGCATATTGAACTTCCTGCACTTTAGTTACTATATATATGGCTGACCAAGGAAACCTTCACACATTTGATCAACCTTATTATCTACATTTGACTTGGCAACACTCTGCTGTGTATTGCTCTCAACATTTGAGGAAACTGTTTACAATGTGACTCATCTAAGAATTACTATCTTGACAGGATTCCATCTATCAACTGCTGTCTGACAACGACTCAGTGATTTTATTTTTTAGCTGGCTTTTTGTGATCCACTTGATATTGTACAACCTTTTTGTAACTGATACAAGACAATATTATGGATGACAACTTTTTTTATTTATTTCATCATCCACCTGATGAAGGGCAAGAAGTAGCCCAGAAATGTCATGTGAAAAAGTTGTTATCCATAACGTTGTCTTGCATCACTACACCAACTTCTAAATGCCTTTGAAGAACCATTAGTAACTGTTTTATCATTAATTAAATTGTCATTTCTATATTCAATTGTTTGACTGTGGATAGTTATCTTATTCTAAATTCGCACGTGACACTACACCGTATCTGGATTCACAATTTGTATTCATGACCAACTGAATTATAAACAAGTTTCCAAGCACATGGCACACAGAATTAAAATTGCCACTATTCCTTTCAAATTAAAAATTAATTTACATTATTTAACAATCCATTTAATCTGTTTGAAAGTCACAACTGCCTTGATGACCTAAAGAGAACAACTGTTCCACACAGTGCTGACCTTTGACCTTTTCTGTTTGCACATATGGAACATCTACTGCAGCTTACTCATCAAAACACTACCTGTTTCTATGGCAACCAAATAAGGTTGTACGCTATGTTTGATACACAACATGGTGTCTGAAGACTCCTTCCAGTGTTGTTGTATGAATTTGAGAAATATATCCTTCACTAGCAAGACTTACAGGAATCTCTTGCCATGAGCTGTGAGAAGAAAATAACTGGAATAATATAACATGGTGTGATACTACATAACCTAACAGCTGTGGATATTGTTTATGCCAAAACAAACAAACAATACAACTGTAGAGCCGCATTACATGCTAACCTGAAGATCATTATACACCCAAAACCTTTCAAACAGTTAATGAAGATATCAAATAGATGTTGCAAGTTTTAAAACATATTAAAGAACTGCATTGCTTCAAAATGTTCCAGTTCATCTGAATGAAATACTGTAAATTGATGTAATAAGCGCCCTTTCACTACAAGCGCCCCCTCACCAAATTTGTAACTCACAAAAGAATAAGCTCCCCTTTATCATAACTTTGAGTGATAAAGATATGAAGTTGCATTGAAAACATGAGTCGATCTCTTTCATCCATTAGTCAGGGAGATGCATCTTTAAGTATAGTGTGATGTGAGTAAGCCAACGCTATAATTGCATAACACTTTTGAACATTTGTATATGGCATATTTGATCTTTTCATGATCTTTAATTTACCATTTCAGTAAGCGTGCCCTCTTATGAAGTTTTAAAGAGCACAAGGTGCTTAATTCATTGAATACAGTAACAATGACTATGATAGGATAGATAAACTCTTATATTTCTCATGGAGGTATCTTGTCTCAAATTATGTACATCAATGATATCTCAAAATTATACAAATCATTGTACAAAAGCTGTATAAGCGGGGGAATTACGACTAGAACACACTACCCAACTGGTTATGTAATCAATTCTCACTTTTTGAGCTGAACAAAAAGACCTGATCAATATATCAATCACTACAGAAGATATAGCTAACATAATCACATGCTCAAAAGCCTTCTCATTGCTTGTGTTAACATTTCAGTGGGTTTTCTACTTCAAATGTATTGCATTACATAACTAACTCCCTTTATCTCAGATCTACACATGATTGCTTAGTTACGCTAATGGGGGAGATAGAACAACAGTTAAACACTAGTCAGTCAATGGACTAATCATAAGAATGGGTCGCACAATATCAGGTTGAAGACTGATATTCCACCATTTTTACTTGACTGAAATTTCATTCAAAACAATCAAATACTGACCGATCTTGTGTATAAAAATGTGTTCACTAGAAAAACTACCGTTATTTGATGTTTTTGTATTCCAGTTTCTTTAACACCTCTGAAAGAATTCTTAAATCATGTGATCACACCATTGACCAACATCAACATCAACCTGTCTTGCCTATGATTGATAAAAAAATAATTATTGTACTTCAAACAAGTGTATGCTATCACCATTATGTTCCTAGAGGGGGTCCTGGGGAAATTTGCCTACCCTCTTGCCCAACCTCTTGTCTGTCTTGTTAAATATTGAGGAAAAATATTTGTTCACCATTGCTAAGGGTCAAAACTGCTCAGAACTGGCCAAAATGACCTGCTGATCTTAAAACTCACGGCTCCAGATAAGATGCGTATCTGCATAAAATATGCACGGGTAATTCATATATATACGCATTAAAAATCAAATCAATGAGTGACAGATACGCACAACTTTCTCAGAATACGAGTCAGATATTTATTTTCAGGAGTGACCGTAACTTATCAAAAACAAAGTTTTATTTCTACATGTCTAATCGAATGTCTCGAATAGTAGCCAACTTGATGCCAACCTGTATGAAAATAATGATTTCCGAATTTATATTTGATAAATCACTCGTTTATTAACAGCTTAAACGTATGCAAAATATAATCAATGACTCACATCGAAAAAAATGCTAACTTGGAATGAGGATCTAAAAACGATAAACCTTGAAATATTTCTAGTTTATTTCATGTGGAAATTTTACTCCTCCATTTTTGTTTTGAGAAGTGAAATACCCCTGAGTCCAAATAATTATCTGGAGCACTGACACTTAAAAACAACACTGCCATAACAAACTGGTCAGGAAACAAACATCTGTCCCTGCATTACACATATAAATCACGAGACACAATTTTAATTGCTACATTATCACTATCATATCAAATAATTTCCACCGATAATTAGATTTTACATTATGAGATGATAAGAAAAATGATAAAGGGACAGAACTAAGTGCATGAATATTGGTTGTTGACAAGACTATTTAATTATTTTTTAAGTTTATAACTGAATATAACAGTAAACTAAAAATAAATCTTTAAACATCATATTGAAATAAAAGCTATGCAGGCGCAAGATGCCAAGCTTGAATAATTCTACTGAAAGTCTGTTTGCCTGGCTACTTTTTGAGACTTGTAAGCCACCGGTAAATTTTTCAGAGCATCTGTAATAGGGACACAGATGTTATAAAATGAGTGTGATGTACAGCGTCTCCTTATATAACCATACTATACTGGCTTTGCTTTCAGACTCAGAGACTAAAAAGTGCCCTAGGCCTATCATTTCCAATTTTCCGAGTAAGAGATGCAAGGGGGCACTAACAACTAGACTACTACAACCTAAATTCTTACTACTATTATTGAAGATGAAGTCTCAAGTTCTAACTGATTTCACATGAAATTGATAAAATCCCTTTGAAAATGCCATACGCACATAATGCTGACAGCCAATGCCAGGTTGACACATATCACCATGAGATTTCACACCTAACATAACAGAAAACCATGTGATAAACATCAGCACATACCAACTCCACTCTCAACTGTCTCCATGATTAAGATCAGGAGTGGTCAATTCCACCGGAACTTGAAATCACATTGAATCAGTTGACACAAAGTGAGAAGCCGCTTGTAACAAGAGGCCAGAGAGAAGTTCATACACACTGGGCATACTTCAACACTGAACTTTGAGACTGTCCGATGCAAGCCGAGAGATAACAATTAGCAGGTCAAAGCAAGATGTCAGTGAATACACAGACCAAACACTGCTAGTTCTCTCATCAACTGTCCTTTTCATGTCACTGTCACCATAAAATTAAATTTAATTGCCAGACACAGCACTCTCTCCTTGACTCAGAGTGCTGCAACAGCTTTGCTAATAACTTGAAATGCACTACAATGCAGGTTTGCATGTTGTCAACTGCTATCCTACAATCAATACACCGCTAAACTGACTAAGTAGGGGAATCTCCTACCAGCAAGTAGTCAGTATCAGAGATATGAATTCCTATATAGTGGGTTCAATAATTATAACTTCAGTGCTCTGTGTTAGCTTAAGAGGAACAGGTGAGGTTGACACTGTCCTATATGTAGGCCAATTTGTAATGATTATTTCAGGGGTTGGGAAAGGTAGGGGCCATGGGCCATTTTACACATAGTATGAAAAAATGGCCAATTCAAATTGGAAATTTTACCATTGTCACTAAGGGGACGGCCCATTGAAAATTCTGACTAAAAGCTCTACAAATGGCTAATTGTCAAAGGTGTCTTTCCCAATCCTTGATTATCAACATTGACTATGATGTCAATATCTTTTTGACAAGTGATAATATTGAAGGTATAAATAAAAGCATTTGTTGACAGCTATATGACAATTAGGAGAAAAACAAAGCATGTGTGAAAATCAGAAATATGCTGGATGATTTAAATTTATTTCAATAAAATTACAGAAAGTGGATCCTCAAACAAGCCAATGACTTATATAAATGTTTCTCCTTATCAAAACAAAATTTATGCGGTGTGCATTTCGTCTACTAATGGAAAAGGAGCATATTATGTTAAGCATAAAAACATTTGACAGGAACATGTCACAAAGACTACATGCTGGTAGGAACATATCCTTAATCATTCATACATCCAACATTAATTGATTCAGTAAAGGACACAAAACCAGGATTAGAAATATAAAACAGACTAAATTGTCTTGATGCAGTAATAAAATCCTTTACAGATTTGATTATACATTGATCTATAGAGACTGTTAAATTAAGGTTTCCATACAGAGTATCATTTATGTTATGTCAATGGTTGAAATAAAAAAAGCGTAAATAAAAATAAATAAAGAGTTTCTAATGGTAGTATAGTAGGGACAGAATAAAAGATAATGCTGGATTGCTAGCCTGAAATTTTAAATTGAAACAAATGCACTGCATTCTACCATGACAATTTTAATTATGGACTATTTGTCATAGGGAATTGCTCTTTGTAAAAGGTCCTGACTTTCAGAAACAAAAAGGAACTCGTCTCCATCAGGGATTTTGCGTGAAAATAAGTCAAACCATTAACAAAATTAAACCTTATACTGCATGTTCACCAAATAATTTTCATATTGTACTCTTAACAAACGTAAACCTGTATCTTTTCTTCTAGTTGGTAAATAATGAAGACAGCAACATCCCTAGGAGTAGGAAGCAAATAAATCAAGAGATGACTAATATAAAACCATTGTGATGTCGTGATAAAGGATTATGACATCAGAAATGCATTCAAAATTTGACTTGTATAATGCTTGTTTATGGTAAGTACACATACATGGATTTTTGGGCTATGCCCCTCGTGTTCCCTATTTCAGGTATATAGATCTACAATCTGAAATCCCAAAATGCATAGTTGTCAGCACAAAACATTTGAGCTTACGATGGCTTTTGATCCAAAAGTAAAATCAAAATAGGCTTTGAGGGCATAGCAAGCATTATCATAGGGCCCACAAGATTATCAAAAGTATATGTAGTTAGATATATATTAGCAAGGCAGTCTGTACACAAAATTTTGCTTCAAAGGATTTCTTATTTAAGAAATTACAAAACAGTTTTTTAGGCAAAGATACTCTTGCTTTCATAAGGACTAATTTATGGATCACAAAATCTATAACTGTAACTCATATTCCCTTAGCTGAGGTGCCTGTACATGAAACTTCAGTTCTCTTAAGCCAGTAAATTGTTCTAGAGAAGTGGAAATGCCAAGAGTAAAACTAAAAAGTAAAACTACTGATCAGGTGTCAGGAAAACTTACCTCAATAAAGGTTTCCTAATTGTGCTCTGTTTCATTTGGTTAACAATCTGTCACCAAGCAATTACATAACCAGGGACATGTATTGTCGAAAATAAACGTCTCTAACAGCTCGAGTTGACCATCAAGCGCCTATTAATATAAAAGAGTAAAATGAGGTAACAAGGTCAACAACACCTGCCTCTTTGAAATTTATTTTCAAATGGATAGTTTCATATTCATATTATAAACAAATTTGTCATATTAATCACAACACTTAACACTTTAAATTAAGTCATTAGTTGAAAACATTGGATTGATGCTTTTCAGACAACAATTTTTAAAAGTGGGAAATCGTACCAGGCAGTAGAGATATTTTTGCTGAATTTTCTGCTGTTTTGAAAATGTTTATTTTCGACAATATATTTCCCTGTGTACATAACAATCTAAACACTGGGTCAACTTACCACCTACTGTGCTCAATATTAATCTGGGAATCTAGCATCAATAACGTCTTATGTCATTAAATTAGCTAACACAAAAACACCACAAAATTATTTCTCCTTGACAGGTATCCATCATTGGCTTCCAAACATCACTATTATAGCTACTTTTAATTCTGACTGGCATGACAGATGTTTGAATGAATATTTAGTAAAATAACAATCCATTATGAAAACAACAATTTACAATAGGCCCTAATATTTTTTGGAATTATTTTAATTTTTTATTTTGATATTGTCTATTCATAACAAAACCGTGTTTTCTTATAATTTTTTTATGTGCTTTTTAAAAAAAATGTCTTAGTTGGTCAATGACTGATCGACAATCTAACATGCATGTCCAGTTGTTGGACGACTGGGTAGATCAGTGACACTTTCTGGAGTATACTAGTATGTTCAGGTTACTTTCATAATGACTGACGGTGGGGATTGGCAGATTTGGCGAGTTCCATGCTGGCACTGACAACACTCACGAATTCATACGGTCGTGTAGGAGAAATATGTAGAACGTAGACCCACTTAAAACTATCGGATCAATACCAATCGATATTATTCATTTGCTTCGTTATTTCAACGAATTATCCGTTATTTGATTCCCATCAATAAGACAAGCCATAGATTTTGCTAATGTCACCTTACCAGGTGGAGAATCGTATGTTGGCATTGTGCTTCGACGGGTTTCCGCCATATCAGATTTGAATATGACGTCACGTACACATATTCTGATGACGGAAATTCTCTGTGTTAATGTTAAGTCTATTTGCAGTTACTTCCCTTTCTAAAAATACACACGCGTGAAAAGAATAATTCAGTTACTTAGGTCACAGTTGTCGTTTCGGGCACTTGCTGAAACATAGATGCTATTAGTTTCACAACTTATCACAAATGATGTTCCACCAAGTAGGCTTCTGTTAGCCTTGTTTTTCGGTCACTTCGGTAAATCATGATCATACCTCTTCTTTGAAAATTATCTGTTAAAATTACGGTCGATGATTTATTACCAATCCTTGTTTTATCTAGTCCTATATCTGAGAGTAAGAGAGCAGTTCTAAGCAGCACTTCAAACCAGCTGGATATGGACTGCATGAATACAAGTTTGTTGAGGATATTTTTGCGTCTGTGTGAAAAGATCGAAATATCGTAAAGATGTGAACGCCAGGTCATAACTGTTACAACTTCCAGTCTTCTTTATTAGTTCAATTTATCGTTTTACACATCAGAGATACTTATGCCTATAATCTATTTGTTCAGCATCCCCATTTAAATGAAAATGACGTCATTCTGGTCTTACTGTGCAAACAAAAATCAATTACGAGAACTCCGTCTTAACAAGAGTCTGCAGACATCGTTCATAATAATTTTGTAGACAAAGAAAGGGTGGGAATACAAGGACTGTTTTTAGTTGTTGCAACGCTTTTGATTTTCTAAATACATACAAGTAGAGAAACTGTAAAGTGAAACAATTTTCTTTTTAATTTTTACATAAAAGCACAGCGGGCTTTCTTGATAAATTACAAGCAGTAAAAATGAACTAAATATTAAAGGGGCACAGAGTATGTTGATTGAGACAAATATGTCAAACTTTGTAAATGGTTTTATTTTACCGAGAAGTAGCTAGTGGTTGTTTTTGAAAATCACCACCTTAATGCTTATCAGTTCAACATGATGATAATAAACAGGTTTAAGTTGTACTTTATGATAGAAAACCGGACAACGGCGCGCGTCAATGGCTCAAACGTAATTATGGACTAAAATCGATAGTTTAGGCGAGGTGAGTTGGGATTTAACGCCGCTTTCAAGATTATTTCACTTATATCGCGGCTGCTAGTATTATTGCAGGAAGAAAGCCCGCAACACTATAGTGGCTATGCATTGCGGTGAAACCTGCGAGCATCGGCTGGAACTAGAAAACCACGGGTGGTACCACGCTTAAATTCATTGTATTATTGCACCCAAACCTGACTGCGTGAAGAACAGTTCTCTACTGCAGACAAAGTTGCCGAGCCCCTGGCAGAATTCGTACCACGGACCTCGTAATCCGAAGCCGAACGCGCTAACCACTGCGCTATCCCGCCCCAGATAGTTTAGGAAGGACTTTTGAATTGAAGAAAGGACAAATGATATTTTGGCTCTTTTTCAAGCCACACGAAAATCTTTGAAACATACTCTGTACGTGTCACTTTAAAATGGGAAGGAAGCACTTCGTAAGTCAAGATTTACTTCGGCTTTATAGTTCAGATTAAAACCCGTTGCATAGAATAAACGTCATCATGGTTAAATTACAATGTAATGGAACAAACTCTCTTCCGAGGAATAAATCATACAAACCATATTGACTAACGGATACGAACTTCTTCGGTAATTTCTTCACCACATGAGTTCGAATCCAATTCCGATTTGTGTTCTGTGTTAAAAATCACACTGAGACTTAGTGAATATGTTTAACCCCCTTTCCCATTTGAAAAATATCCAGCCTTTTACATGAGGGTATAGGGCTAAAGTGAACCCCCCCTAGACATAAGCTGATTCAAGGGTACTATGAAGTTTGTTACAACTTCAATTCTTTAAATATATTAATGACAAGAATCACTTTTTTTTTTTTGGGGCGTATGTACAGCATACTGATATACAATTGTGAAACATACAAAAACTGAATATGTCCATTTGTTTAAATGGAATTGAATCGGTAATAAAGAGATTATTACCCTCGGAAATGTCATGTGACTGTTACGAAACCCGTGCGAATTTGTGTATAAACCTCGCTCTCGCTCGGGGAATAAAACAATTCACACTCGTTTCGTAAAAGTCATACGACACACTTCCGAGGGTGATAATCTCTGCACCTCATGAATTCTTTTCATTTTCACATATCAGCTTTGGGAGTCTGTTCTTGATGCATGCTAATGTTACGGATCAAGCTAGTTCAAAAGAAGTGTTTAGTTGTGAAATATGCCTATTTTTTTCAAACATTCTTTGATTCATTTTTTTCTGGACAAAGGTGATGATTTCGAGACCTTGTCTTTCACTGCTGGATACTTTAATGTCTTATATACTTCAATCAAAGAATTGCTTAGGTATTTGCGTATGTCCTGCCAAAAGATCATTTTTATTTCGTTGTACTTTCAGGACAAGTTAAATTTTGTTAACTAAGTTAATAATCGATATGTCACAAATTGGCAGGAATATATGAGGTGGTCAGGCGTTAATTACTGTTATCAATGTGTTAACATGTTTAGCAACTAAGCTAATTAACTAATGGTGCTAGACAGCTAATTACGCTACAGACATTTAGTTACGTGTTGTTTACCTTGAGAATGATAGTAGGCTGTACCCATGGTAGGGCACAACACTGATTCGCTTGTTGTGTTGCAGCTGCCTATGGCGTATCATAAGGATAATTGGGTTCATTTATTTCTCAGATGGATAATTTAAGCTAATGCAAATAAAATGGCAGTTTTAACTTTTTTTCTGAAATAAATAGTATAATTTTGGAAGCCTGAGGCGATGTATTTGAGTCGTATTTTGTAAATGGTTTAAAAGAAATTACGGTCACATATAGCTTTATTATTTTTTCTTCAAACCATTTGAAGATATGTCGTAAGCCTATGTGTTATATTTAAGTCTTTATTTTTAGGTTGAATTATATTTTAGAAAATATTACATTTCACAAAGTTATCTTTGTTTTCGGTCAAAACAAACATATTTGAAATTAGTAATCACGAATATAGTATGTTTGTGACCTGACGTCATTGCACTACTTTGGGAACCTGTTTACCATCCGGCTCGAAAATATATCAATGAGCTTATCTTTTCCGCATACGTGATGTTATTACCAAATATGATATTACTCGTTGATCCATTAAATAGAAGACATAAACTATGTTTTGATCAACGTAAATGACAATATATATTTCAGATAGAGTTTAATTTAATAAACATTCATTTTCCCACGCACTATTTAGGGAATGTCGTAGTAGAAAATGAGTGAAGCAGCCGTGGCAATTTATGGCTGTGTGAGTGGCCTGATTTTACCGTAACTTTCACATTTGCTGGCCTATTTATTATATTAATTTAGGAATCAAAGGTATGTTTCTCCAATAGATTAATGTTTTAACTGCAACATATCGCAAGTTTATTTGCACGTGCATCCTCGTATAGGTAGAAAACGTTGTTTGAATACCGTGACCCACTGCTGTTAGAGTCGCATTTCAACCATTTGACGTTTCTGCAATAATATAACTACAAGTTTTAGAATCGTTTTGTGATCAGTGTATATGCTTTACTATGTTGTACCATAATTTAAAATCTGAGAATGGCGCATGTTATATGAGTACGAGAATCCCTCAGGAACGTTAGAAAGAAAAAAAACAACATTAGTAAACAAACGTTTGAAATTTGGATTTGTAATATTGCGTTATGATCTGTCAAATGTATAAGCGTTGCTTCGATCAATATGACATCTCATGTTACGCACGGGATGATTATCTTCAGTCCTCGTTGCATGGCACAATGTGGGATTCAATGTTCATTTATCGTCTGATTGGTTGTTTGTTCTGAACTTTGTTATGGAAACAAGAAATGTGTATGTAGATAGGAAGTGTAGTGACCCAAATTTTAATAGGGGAAATAACAACATGGCAGCCATGATTTGTAAAAGACAAATAAAAAGTATATGTGTATATGTTCATTTAGGTTCAGTATTGCTTCCACAAGTGAATCTCTGTTTAATCTTTTTGTTTAAAAATCTGTACATACTTCTATAAGCATTCTTTTCTCTTCCCCAGGGCATATCCAAGATGTGACAGAAAAAAATGGATTGCCAATCTGCATGGCATAATATTGAAAATATTTATAGGACAATGTATAGAAAATTTTACTATTATCAGCAAAAATAATCAGGGATGTGTGTTTGTATCGGGCAATGGAAACAGGCAAGAAAGGGGCAGATACTTCAGAGGTTGTCATATCAGGAATTAGAAAGATGGATGCTTCAGGATTGCCATTGCCCATTTTACAAGCAGCTGATCTGCAAAATTGTCAACCATTTTCCGATCAAGGAACTTCTTTGTCATACGTTTTCCCAACAATTCCCATATCAATCAATGCTTCCATACCCATACTTACTGAAGGATTGAAAACCTTACCAACAGGGAAAGAGGAGAAAGGATTAAGAACTGCTGACCAATTAACCACACAGTCAATTCAGGAAATCCTTAATTCAGGATTATCAATACCGTTTCCCAAAATGGCAGACTCTAATTTCACACAGAATAATGACAATGGAAAAGATGGAAAAAATTTTGATAGGTCCGATCTCCAAGCAGTTACTGGTAACTTGGCAGATGACAAGATATCTCCCCTGAACATTTTAGTGGTGTCATACCCAGACGCAGGTCAACAGAGTCCATCGGTGAGTCAAGCAGGAGCTCAAGGTTTACGCTTCCAGTCTGCAGGAGGAGCCGGTGATGCCATGCTGAGTGCTATTAACTACAACGACAGCGACATGCTGCAAGACAGTGCCTTTGATATGAACACTGCATCTGCTGCCTCAAACCTTCCCCACTTGGATGAAGGCATTCTAAGCAGTATGGGCAACCCTGCTCAGAATATAAGACTGCCGGAGGGACACACCTCCCACTCGTTTGACTTGTTTGATAGTAATGTACATGACTCTTTGGCGCTTTCACCTCAGCCTTTTTCCGACTCAAGTTTTCCTGTTACTGATGCTAGTAACTTAAGTGCTTCGGGGGACTCAGAAGGTAATATTTGATGATTTCTTGACATTTTTCACACATGATTTTAGGCTTGTTATATTTTAATTGTGGTTTATAGTTAATTTTTGTAGGCTTGCTTGTAAACTTTTGAATGAGTAATTTTTTTTCTATTTTTTCACAGTTAAATGATATATTGTTGACAGGAACATGCACTTGTCCTCAATTTTAGAACATTATGATTAGTACAATAGTTATATAGTTCACCATTTACAAAAATTTCTATTTTCATGAAACAATTACATTAATTCAAAATGCCATGAATTTCTTTTAATTGTTTAAACTAAGCATTTATAATTGAATGACATGAGAACCAACATAACTTTCAGCAGGTGGTGGTGAACGTCGTCAGTCTGTAGAATCTCCCACTGATGGTGCTAGTAAAGCCAAAAGTAAAAGTCGCCAACCCAAGACTCCGATGTCTCCGTCTAAAACGTTGATTCAGTGTCCCACCTGTAAGAAAGCTTTCAACAACTCCAGTGCCTTGGCCAAGCATCGTCTCACTCACAGCGACGAAAGGAAATATGTGTGTTCAGTCTGCCAGAAGGGCTTCAAGAGGCAGGATCATCTGTAAGAGTTTTCTTTATCTTTATTGACTCTATGTTAAATAGAACTGTGACAATTTATCACAGAATCGAGAATCATGATACTAAATCTGACAATATAAATATTTTGTTCTGGCTTCTGTATTCTGAACCTATTGTTATCTTTTAAATTGTTTATCATGCAGAAAAATCAAGGTGTTTGTCAAAAGGTGCTATTTTTTTCATAGAATCCCTGAAAGAAGTGTATCATGATATGTATCATATTATATAGTATGACTGTATCATTATGACATTTTGTGATACCTATCGTATCGTCACACCTTTAGTATTGAAGAAGTTTAGAATGAAACCTGGGAAGAAAATTATTTATGTTAATTCAAATTCAATATTTTAATATGAAAATGATTTATTTTCCAGACCATTTAAATGGTTATTTTTAGTTATTAAGCTATCTGCCAGGCTTCATTTCATTATCCAATCATAGGTAGATATTTAGAATACTAGTGAAAAAATAACAGCTTGCTATAAAGTATTTTGCCAATTGAATATCCTAAATGTTGATAATCCTCTTTATATAATGATTTTTTATGTTAATTAAAGCCTAAAGGGATAGTCTCATTTAGAAAAGTAAATTTGTAATCAATTACAGTGTCTTGATTTGTTTTTGGGTTAATTACATAATTGTTTTAACAGTCCTTGTTAATTTTGAAAAGCTGGTAATTATCATGAATACATATCATTAAACTAACACTCAATCCTAAAACAATTTATTCTCAAAACAAAAAAGATTCTTTATTATGTATAAGAGAAAGAAATAGGCATTTCAGTAGTTAAAACCAAATCTAGACTTTTCAATGGGTTATGTATAATGTTATGGTGAAAATATTTATTACAGTTTGTGTGTCATTCTTGAGGAATTAAGATCTTAATTTGCACTTCACAGATTAAAAATCTCACCAGGTTCAATTAGTAAAGCTGTAAGGTTTACCTCTCACATGGTTCAAGTCAGTAAGTCAGTGACATCGGCGAGCATGCTATGGTTATTTGTTCACGAAGACACATGTGATCTTGTTTAGTAGTCTATACCAAGTATAAGCATCCATGTTCCCATGAATTATACAAACGTTGCATTAAATCTTGTCGTTCCAACTGCTGGTAAAATCTAGTCATATAAGGTTACCTATAACAAGCCACAATCTAATTCTCCAGTTGGCGGGTTAAATTCAAATAGCTATAATTGTTGTTTTGTGAAACAGTAATGTTGAACAGGCATGTTTTTTTTTAGAAATGGGATATTCCAAATATACACTGTGAATTCAACATATGTAAGCATAACCATGTTGACAGGAAAGAAAGACCAAACAAGAAGGGAAAAGTTCATATTGTTCTTGTTGATATTGGGTTGCACATTTTTTAAGTAGATATGCAAAGTAGAAATATCCACTCATCATCAAATACTGAGGTATTATGATACTTAAATTTGTTGTAAGTCAAATATGGTATGATGTTAATCAAATATCTGAACCTTTCTCTTTGGGAAATCATAACTGTTTAAGAGTTTTAACTGTGACAACAAGAACACTTGTATCACTAACAAATCCATTTTGAGATGTGCATTGTGATTGGTCAAAGTAATTTTCTTTAGGCCAATCAAATCAGCCCATGTCAAAGGTGAACCTGACAGCTTTTAGTAATGAGGTCTTGTCAGGTCTATAATCTGTCTAGTGTTTTCTAGAGCAAGATCATGAACATATTTTAATGAGATTGAGTCTGTGGGTCAGACTAATACATGTATGATGTGTATTATCATTTGACATTCCATGGACTTTATAATGAAAGTGGTAAGACTTTTCTCAGTATTACAAAAAATTTTGACAAGAGATAACATATTGACATTTGACCTCTCTTGTATGTATACGCTTTATTATTCACCTTCTCAAACTGTCAAACATAAAGCACTTCTATTATGGAATAGTTAAAGTATTCCCATGGGCAGACAAAGATTCAAGACTTTGTTTGTGCTATTGTAAAAAGATCTTTTAGAGAATTCAAACTTTTGAATAGACTATTATCTTTAAACCAGAAATGGGCATATGATGACGCATCGAGAGAAGAAACCTTATCAGTGCCAGATGGAAGGGTGTGAGAAGAGCTACTGTGATGCCAGGTCGCTTCGGCGACATCTAGAAGCAAACCACCATCAGTCACCTGAAGCCATTCAATCCAGCGTTCTAGCAAGTATGGCAGCTGCTGGAATTGCACCAACCAACCATACAGGAAAACCAAGGCCAGCAGAAAAGCTAGCTTCACAGGACCCTGTGAGTAGGATCCAAGTGGCCTCTCCGACCTACAGTGCTAACACAACCCCTTCCCCCAGCCCAAGCTATACTAGCCCCAATCCCCAGGGACAGATATTTCAGTTTGAGACCCAGCCCAGTCTCCCAACCACAGTGGTCTCTGCTCAGCAGGCATCAACTCCACCTGAACAGACTTGGCAAGACAGAGCTCGGGTGTATGACTTTGTTGGTAAGAAATTGCCTTTTTTGATTGATACAGGAACTTGGATGTTATTCATTAAACTCCACACAAATTTGATCAAGGTTACTGAATGTCAAAAATATTTTAGCTTTTTTAAGGTTTCATTCATTAACATCAACTACACATATGTTCATTTACATCACAACTTTACCTTTTCCAACGTCTTCTCATCTCATGATTTTCTAAAAACTTTAATGCAAGATAAAATGCAAGATTCTTTTGATGAAAATCCTCAATTGTTAATTTTGATCTCCTTATCAAAGATATTTGTATACATATGTAGAAGGCACTGGTTCGAGTCAGACAAGCCCCCACAGTGGTGAGCAGTCTCCGGTGTACGCTGCCCAGTGCAGCCCAGTGACCCCGGTGAGTCCTGTCCCCCACAACCAGCCCACCAGTCCCCACACAGGTCAGAGACCAGCCTGGTTCACCTCCAATACAGCAGACACCAAGAACACAGGGTATGTACTGACAGCATGTGTTGACTTCTAGTTCAAACGTTTTAATAAAATATTTGTTTAGTTTTTTTATAACAGTTTCACCATTTTACAAAATGCACAGATAATTAATAGTTCAATATTCTCAGATTAAGGAATATATATATCTGTCTATATCAGAGATATTTGATTTCTTTCTTTTGACATGTTGAAAAAATGGGGGTTAGTTTGAAAGTTTAAATTTGAGACTGTTTGTCACTTGTTTATGTAAAGATAATGCAGTTTGAGACAGTTGATGATGATGTGAAAGTTGACTAGCAAGGCTGTGTACATGAAGGTAGACACCCAGTCTTAGATATGTGTAAAACAATTCAGAGATTTATTTACGTTTGTCACATATGTCAAATATTCTCAAAACTTTTTCTTTTTCAAATATCCAGATAAATTAGGGTACATGTGTTTCTTTTCCTTGAAACTTTTCATCAAAATTATTTTCTTGTCTCATAAGAATAATTAATTGAATTTCACGAATGACATCCAATGTACTTTTATGTGCATAAAGGGAGACAACTGCAATTGGATCAACAGTATAATGTTACATCACATTAGGCAATGTTGTGAAATCTCTATAGGTCAGTTAGAGTGGAAACATGCTGTTGACGGCTGAAAATGTTGAATATGTATGTGAATATATTTTAGCAGAAATTATAATTTGTAGCTCATTCAATGATCAGAACTGTTTATTGTCCTTTTTATTTACAGAGATGATTCAAAGCCACCAGTGCAATGCAGTATTTGTCAGAGACGCTTCAAGAATATTCCTGCTTTAAATGGTCATATGAGACTACATGGCGGTTACTTGAAAAAGGTATTGTGTTTATATCCAATTATTTTCAGATCATATGTTGTTGAAACAAATTTAAAAGGGCTTGTCTGATCTATCTCATAACTACTATGATGTAAATAGAACCATTTGCTTCTAAAATGAATTATTCATTCCAAATAGATTTTTTAGAACATTATTATTTTCCTTCAATATGATTTTTTCACTTGCATTGCAGAGTAAGGAGGAGAAGAAGGCGATGAAGAAGACGGAGATGGGACCCCCTCCTCCCCCGTCTCCCCGACAGAATGTGGCTGCTGCCACCGCGCCTGTTGCTAGTCCAACACAACTACAGGTGCAGATGAACCCTCTCCTTCCAAACATCAGTCAGGCATTCCAGACCCTGTCTTCTGCTAGCGAGGCCACCACCAGTCAGAGCTTGATGCAGGCAGGGGGACTCACAGTCATCAAGGCAGACCCAGACAGTCAGCTTATCAGGCAGCAGCAGCAGCAGTTGATTCAGCAACAGCTTCAGTTAAATGCCACGTCATTAGAAGAACATGCTAACAACTCCATTGAAGAACAAATCAAAACACTTCAAGCGTTCCATCAGCAACAACAACAACAACAGCAGCAGCAGGACCAACTATCAGTTCAGGATCAGGCCCAACAGGCTGCACAACAGGCTGCACAACAGATCCAGCAGCTAGTGCAGAGTGTGCAGACGGACCAGCTCCCGCAACTGACGGTTCAGCAACTAGAACCGCTGCAACAGCAACCCCAGATCCAAGTCCAACAGCAGATACATCAGCTTCCACAACTCTCTGCTCAGCAGCTTGAACAGCTTCAGCAGCAGCACTTGCAGCTTGGACTTCCTGCACAGCTGCAACCTTCTCAGTTGCATCAACTGGTACAGGAGCAGCATCACCTTCAGCTCCAGCAGCAGAATCAGCAGAGTTCTCAGCCAGAAGTTATCACTACAAGTTCTCAGTCCCAGTCATCCCCTCATCAGTTCATTCAGCTCAGTGCACAGCAGCAGCAGCAACTGCAGCAACTAGCTGAGATCACGCACATTCCTGTGCAGGAGATTCTGGAGGACTCCAAAGAAAGTGCTGCAGAGAAGCAGCAACACATACAGCGGATCCAGCAGCATTTGGCTTCTGTGGACCAACCGCCTGAGCAGGCAAATAACCAGCCAAATCCCTTCCCTCAAAATGTAGACTTCAACTCCACAGGGGACGTTCAGATTGCTCAACAATCACCTCAGGATTTACCCCAGCAGATCAGTTTGGACATAGGAAACCGTGACTTGCCACCAAACTTGGAGCTGCAACTCCATCATCAGCTTCTGCCACTGCAGTCTCCACCCATCACACTGAACTCTGTGACTATCCAGAGCAGCCTGCAGACAGCTCTGAGCCTAGCTCAAATGCCCCAGTTAGAGCAAAGACAAGTGTTCTCCAGTAGTGGACAGCCTCAATTCATTAGTGCACCACAGTTGACAACAGCTCTGTCACCGGTCACAGACAACCAGGAGGTGACCGTTGCTCAACTACTCAACAGTATGGCTAACTTCCAGGAAGGTTTGCTTCTTCAACCAAGCAGCCAAACACAAACAGGAATTCCATCTGATGTCACTGTAATGCAAAGTCAACCATCAGTAACACTAAGTCAGGATAACTTTATGGGATCAGCCTTCAACCCTCTTCCTAATGCCTCTCAACCTGTGTCCATTCAGTCCATATCCACTCCACAGCAACTCTTGGACAGTTTTGTCTCACTGCCTCAGTTGCAGTCTAATAAAACCGATCAATTAACAATGGATATTCATGGTCACTTATCTGGGTTACCTAATATGGCTCCAAAAATAAAATCAGAGTTCATTCCTGTAAAGGAGCAAAACAGTGAACTTAAGCGCAGGTTGTCTGCAGATTCTGAGAGATGTATCTCTCCCAAGAGATTCATTACATCACAGAACAGTCTGGCAATGTTGCTAACAAAGGATCCCCTAGTTGGGAATGATGGATCTTTTGCAAAACCAGTTTCCTCCATGTCAAAGGACACTGATGTTGTCAGTAGGATCAGGATAAGAAGTAAATCAGGGGATGACCACAAACTGAAAAGATCAAAAAGTGTTGACCACACATTTATGCGACCAAGAAGTCGGACGGAATCAGAGACAATATACAGGCCAAAGAGTCGTGTTGATGACACTGTGATTGGTCGAGCTAAGAGTCATCCTGATGAAATGTTGTCGCGATCAGATGGCGCAGCAGTTTTCAGGAACCCAATGTCAACTAGTCCAATGAAGGTAAAACGCAAACATCGACCAGCACCACTTTTTATTCCTCTCCACCTTAACAGCTTCCAGAGTCGACTCCGGTCTCCTCGCTTGTGGGATGGGAGTGATGGACGTCCTCGGGGCTCCACCCCTCCTCCTTACACTCCTCCCCCCATGCTTAGTCCTATCAGGAGTGGCAGCGGTTTGTTCTGGACCCTGCAGGGAAACAAACCCATTACACCACGGTCCGCACCTATCACGCCAAAACTCCTCGGAAATAGAAGGGGTAGTTACCAGTTTTCTTTTTCTTTAATGAATTTTGTGTTGTTTTTTAAAAAAGAAAGAATATAAACAGTTTACACAAACTGTTGAGATTGTTTACTAGCATTTACAGACTTTGTGATTTGTACAGAAAATATTTTCTCAAATAATCATACCAATTTTATTTACAGCAAGCTTGGGCCCGAAACCAGAGTCTATTGCAGAGGTGACAGAAGAAGAGGAACAAGAAGAACCCCCACCAGAGACAGATATACTTCCGTATGTACTTTATGCTTATACCATGTATACAACCTGTTACTCTCAACCCAACAGGTCAATGAAATAGCTTGTAAATGTATTTTGATATTGGTTTCTTTTTGCTGAAAGGGTTAATGGTTCTTTATTCTTAATAAGCTAGCTATTATGTTCTAGCGTTCTCTCATGTAATAAAAAAGTAACATGCATTTCTTACGTTTTTTTATCAGAAACTATTTGAAAGGTAGTTTTCATACATAGAAATTTTATATGAATTAGTTAACTTTTCCCTCTTTTTTTCAGACATGTGAATATAGGCACACAATATCAGGCTGAATTGCCTCCATTTAATGGTAAGTGTTACTATACTTTTTAAATGAATTAATGTCACTGTTTTAAAGTGTCATAGATGGAATGGATGCATTTCTTGAAATTGCTAACAACACCCTCTATATACATCCTCTTCACTTTGCAGCTAACAGAGCAGCGGCAGCTAGCAGTGGGGGCAAGGAAGATTTGGTCTGGGAGCCCAGTGGCATGGGAGATAACTCTGATGATGAAGGTTGGTGTACATACTCGAGCATCCTTTAGCTCATCAGGCGTGAGGACCAGTTTGGTTTATGGCATGAGCAGTTTTTTATACCTCTTCTCCAAACTACATTTGTTCCTGAAACACCCAACAACCCAAAATGTTTCAGTGTATTATGATCTCTCATTGACCCTAAAAAGGTCCCCATTTATTCAATAGGCATATACTGCAGTAAAATAGTGCATATTTTAAATAACATCTAGGGATATGTTTGCAGTTACCTCTCTTGCTACATTATTCACCGAGTTTGTTGACTGTTGCAGTGCAATATTACCAGGACTTTGCCTGTTCAGCAGCGGTGAAGGGAAATGGTTCTAATGTGGAGTATGCTCTACATTTGCTCTACTTGTGCAGAGGAAGTGTCCAGGTAACAAGATTTCACCTTACACAATTTTTTGTCCGCTTATCACAATTTAGCTCCATTGATTTCTGATGCCATTTTTTTATTACTAAGATTATTTCCATCTTTTCATTAAGGCAGTAAGACAGCTGCAAGGTTTTCTTAATTCATATGCTTTTAGATTAAGTCAAATTAAATATGCCTTTGTGATACTTTTATTCTCTTTTCAAAATGATATTCAAATTGTTTGTTTGTAGGATGCAATGTTGATGCTAATGACTGATCCACCAAAACTGCCAAAGAAGCATGGTCTCATTGCTTACAAATACCAAGGTAAGGTAAACAAGTAAAAGGAAACATATTTTCTAACTTACTTACCAATATTTTATCATTGAAATCCTAAAACAATACATAATCATTTTTTACCACTTTATGCATTCTGATACCTGTAAAATAAACCAGACATTTATCCCACAATGCTTTTGCACATGCGCTGGTCTTGATTTTAGGTTCTTAGACAAAGTCTATAACTTTGAAAGGTACTATCTAAAACAAAGCCATGTACATTGAGTGACTGGTTATTTTAGATCATGCTACAGCAGTGAAGGAGTAAAAAAATGTTTTTGAAATCTGTTTCCAGAGTCAGACTCCTGGTCATCTCATGAAATAGAAGCTTTCCATCAAGCATTACTCAAGTTCAGCAAGGACTTCTTTGCAGTCTCAAATGAGGTAGGTGACAAAATGTTTTATGTTGAAGGCAAATGGTTGTTTTAACCAACATACTTCAATAATCTTGGTTATGTATCCAGATTGTTCTGAAAGCAATTTTTCATCATCCATCCCTTACTAATTGTTCTTAATTTGACTTGTTAATAGTTGTTACTGTCATGAATTCATTCAATAAATTAACTTGTAAAGAAATAATCTTGGTTAGCATCAAGGATGCAGTAAAGTAAACATGGGCAATTATTTTTGTAAGATTAAGGGTATGTTTAAGCAAAAATAAGATGGACACATTGCTGCAGGTGAAGACCAAGAACACCAAGCAGTGTATTCAGTTCTACTACCTGTGGAAGAAGGTGTGTCCAGAGGACTACAAGAAGCTACGTGTGTTGAGGAGGAAACGGGAGCAGGAGGCATTGTACAACCTGCGATCTCGACCTGCCGGTGAGGAGCCTCCACAACAAGCCCCGCCCCCGACTGAAGAGTCTGACTCTGAGGACAGCGTGTCTGCACATTCAGGCGAACCTAACGTAAGATTTGACAACTGACAATGTCGTAGTTGAACGGTTATAATTTTGTAATACAAGTGGTTACTAATTTCATGGAAATCAATTTGTTAGCATTTTGTAGCCTCTTCATTTACTCAGAATAAAATGGTTCTATAAGTGGTGATTGTATTATTTGACAGCCCATTATGTTTCTTCATAAGATTATGGTGAGTATGTATTATGTCAGGATTTAAATTCCCAATTTAGACCATATTTATAAAGATCTAACTTATCTTACCATGCAAACAATAACAAACATAAATCTTAAATTGTAATCTGTAACCCATGCTAAACTTTGCACTAAATCTACTAATGTTGCCACCGTATGAACCCCCAATACACATTGTCATGAGAATGATGCACGCCCCATGTCCACAAACTGCATGTTTACACTGCGTGCTGTAATGTACTTGCAGGATGTGAGGTCCGACCTGGAGAGTTCCTCTATGTCATCCTCCCCTGCACCAGCATACAGCTGCGATTACCCTGAATGCAGTGCTGTGAGTCACTTTATGCTTGTTTTATCAACATCACAACTTCCTTCATGTAATCAAGATCTTTTGTCAGTAATATTTAATTTATATCAAGAGCTGCGGATAAGCTAATGTTCCTGTTAACCATGCTTTTACAAGGGAAAATCAGACAACTTTCTTTGATCACCTATTGATTTAATTTCCCCTGATCTGATCCATCACCCACAAGCATGATGAAGCATAACAAATATACTGCATGCATGTTCTTCATGACCACAATTACAACCAAGATACATGATTACCCTTTCCAAATTACTTTGGTATCTTCATTACCCAACATGTTTCAGCCAGTATCAGTGTGGAGGTAGTTGACCGATACCAGTTGTCTCTTATTTACCAGGTGTTCAACTCTAAGCAGGCTCTAAATGGCCATACCCGGATGCACAGCAGCGGTCCCCCTGTGCGTCCCCTGTACAACGAGACAGTGTTAGAGCGCCCCCCTCCCCCCCCTGCGCCAGTCCAGCGCAAACCACGTCCAGCAACCCCCAGCAAACCTCAACAACCCCCTCCAGATGGCACTGGCGACATCTTCCCCTGCAAACTCTGCAGCAGGTACATAAATGATTAAACTATACTCTGGAATGTCATTCTAACTATTAAAGCATTGCTGGATGATTTCTCTGCAAAAATGAGATTTCTTGAGATTCATCTCCATGTAGAAGTTACAAGATAGTTATTTCAATAACTTAAATAACCTGCAATAAGTTTCACATAAAATATGGCCAAATCATTCTGATAAGACTATACTTGTGCTGTTGTCCTTTTTTGCTGTGTTTTAATGGAATGATCTAATGAATAAGCTTTAAAAAATTAGTTACATTAAGAAAATATTTATGATTTATCTCATGTTGGTTATGTTTGCAATGTCTAAATCCATCTTTGACATAACCTATAAGCTATATATTGTTACAGAGTGTTTTACAAGGTGAAGAGTCGGAGTGCTCACATGAAGAGCCACAAGGTACCAGATGCCGATAAGAACAAAGCCCGGGAACAAGAGCTCATGAACATGAAGCATGCAGTGCTGTAGTGATGAGGTCACTGGATCTTCTAACTGAGGAGAAGCTAACCCTCAGCTCTCACCTGGACTCCATGGATACTGACATGAAGTAGCTGGTGTGCGTCTGAGGTCCCAGTCCAATCATTGCAAGCTGGTTGTCCTATACTTGATTTGGATGTCCCAATTGTTGTGTTATTAACTTTGAATTGTGTGTGAGACTTGAGGTGGATCTAACCTCACCTGGACAGGTGTCTGCATCACTGTTACCTTGATTGGTTGAGTGTCCAGAGAAGCTCTACCCTTGTCTCTAGCCTTCACAAACGGTTAGTGCATACTGATTTGGATGTAGCTGGTTTTGAGTTCTGAGTTTTTTCTAACCACAGCTCATACCTGGACCCACAGATTTATGCATCTTATGAGTCAAAGAGGTAGCCGAACACTCAGTCCTTACCTTGGCTTCGAAGTGTCACTGATCTTGGCAACTAGGGTTGAATCAGTAAGACTTTGCCTAAGCTCGCTCATGAACTCCTTGGTGGTTGGATCTGCTAGGTCAAGAGTTAACTCTACCCTCAGTTCTGATCTTCCATTCTGACCCGGCCTTCAAATGGTGACATGGATAAGGTTGGAGAGCAGGAGTAACTATTTTGTGCATGACAGTGTTTCGATGTTGTAGTGTTCAGTGAAAGTGAGCATGAGTTTAGTGGAATCTTGTCCCAGTGCTGTTTCTGTATCAAACATTGTGAGGATGAAGCACAGTCTGAACTCTTACACGTACAGTTGCATGGTGGATGTGACAGCAGGTGTTTGTGAACCAGACACCTCAACCTTCACTAGTTGTCTGCCTGGAAGTAGGCTTGGGAACTGAGATGGAATCAGATATGTGAGCAGATTATTTCCGTGGGAGACTTGCACCAAACAATGCCCCTGATTAGTACTGATGGCAGCTTATCGTCTAGACCTGACTGACTAACAGTGTGCTAGAGGAGAGACAAGCTCAAACATAACAGGTGAACTTCACCTTGCTCCTCGTCATCTCAACTGAATGTGTTGTTTGTGGTCATGGCAGGCCACTTAATTCATATCATGTCACATCTTACCAGGTTTTATATCTATACATGTCTTCTTTTAGATAGATTGTTTTAGTATAAGAAAAGCCTTTTCAATTCAGAATCCAAATGAATGAGTGATCGTTTTTTACTGTGTTCTCAAAGTTTAACTTCTGTGGTGCTTATATTCACTCTGTGGCTGTGATGTTGGGAGAGCGTATGTCATGAAAGGGATATTACACTGTTATGAAGGGGAGGCGAATTCCATCTTGTCGCCTCCAGGTTTCAACCATGGACCCATACTGTTTTTATTGTTGCAGAAATAGACCATCATTCATCCCATTCATTGTAGTATCTAATCTATCGTTTTATACGTCAATCACACTAATGCAACATAAGTATGTTTTGTAACATTTGTAGACGTTTGTACGTTGCTATCACTTGTTGAAGGTTATTGTTGTATCAGTTCTACTGATAAACAAAAATTTCTTGAAATAACTTTTTCAAGGGGTGAACATATCTAAATAAGAAAGTGGTATATGAGACAGTTATATTTTAGATCCACGTAAAAACGTGCCATAGTTCTTGTTTGTTAAGTGCTACTTTCCAGTGTCTTGTGTCAGAAATTAAACTGGACCATATTAGAGTGCTACAGAGATATTTTCATTTCATGTTATTATTTAAGATGATCTTCACTCTTATGAAACTTGCACTGTCATTAATAGTTGATATAGAAAATAATTTTAACTGATAACATTCTATTTTTTCAGCTCTTTAGATATCTTTTGAAATCTAGAGATTTTGGTTGTTGGAAATTTAAAAATAAAAACAAAGGTATTCTGGAATCTAGAAGATTTATTTGTTGTTGTTGACATGATCTGCTGCTGTTCAGAAGCAAAATTTGAAATAGTTAACTGATCGGTAAATGTTTTTTTCTCAAGATACACCCACAATGACTGAAACAATTGTAAAATATGAAAATTTAACTCTTGTGAAACAAAAACTTCAATTAATTATTATTTTTAAAAAAGGTGCTTACTTTTGAAAATAATGTATTCCGACACGTTTCAGGCCAGTTTATGATAAGAGTTGTTGTTGAGTGCATGTTTAGATATCCATGTAGTCCATCTTGATATTTTATGTTATGGTTTGCAAAATTGTCAACCCTAAGTAGAGGTTCATGTTTCACCTGAGTTAATTCCGTTTTTTGTATTCTTAAAAGTATATGAATTTTTTAAATTTGTGATATTTTATTATTTTGGAGTTTTAGTCTAGAAACATCTGTTTCAAATAAGAATTATGAAAAATAGATTTATTCAAATATTCTTTATCCTTTTTTGTTCCCATTTCTAGCCATCTCCATCTAGCTATTTTTATAATTCATAAAAATTTATATACTTTTGGCACCCCCATAATGTCTGTTTGCCCAAGTGGTCTGAAGAGATTGAGAGGAATAAGGATTGGGGAAATTAGCCTTTTAAAGCAGCAGTTACACACTAATTAAAGATTTGCTCATTCTTCAGTTGTATGGCTAGGGAAGTTGACGGAATGAATTGTGCCAAATATTTCTGTAGATCTTTTAGCTATTTTATCATCTACATTTGGATCTTAAATAGTTCATAATTTTTTATTTCATTTATTAATTAGTCTAAAACCACATGTTTCCATCGATCGGTGGCTGAAAATAATTTAGATCAATTACTATCAAAGTTTAATGTATTTTGATTTATATGAGTGTGTGTAATTATACATGAATCAGTCATTATTATGTTTTGAATTATTAGACAGGCAACTTTATAAAACAGAAAACCTTTCACTTAATTGTATCCATTATCATCAGTGAAAACAGGCTTCACTCAGTAAGAACCAACTCTCAAATGAACTCTATTTGTAAATAAAGGGTTGATTAGAATTAAGTTAACCATGTTTTAGCCATGCAAATGGGAATTATCCTAAAAAGTCTACTTTAAAAATATTTAAACTAAATGAATTAAGTCATGAATTCTGTGTTGTCTCTGTTCTATGATATCATTGCATGGAAAAAGTTGAGTTCTCTGAGAAACCGGTCTTATTTCCACACACTGTCCATCCACCAAGTCGGTGCCGTCATGGAAAACTGGTGTGCCACCTTTGCCTTTCATTCATAGTGGACAACAGTGAACAGTTGCTCTCGAACTATGTGTGAACCCAGGTGCTAGGTCTTTGTGGTTTCCTCTCTGTTGTACAAAAGAAATACTAACTGCTTTGCTAAGTCAGTATTTGTGATCTTGAATTGAAACATTGAAGCATTAATTTCAAATTTACGTAATGCATTTTTGAGAAAACTGTTTGCGATTTAAAGTTGAAGGTTTGAAAAGAATCGTCCTACTTGTTTAATTTGAAATTTACAAGAATTGAGTCCTGTATGTACGAATTATTATTTGATGAAATGAAATCATGACATGATTGAAACAGACCTTCTGTTAATGCATAATTGTTTTGTTTTTGTTTTGTAGATTCTATCTCTGGTACTACGTCTAAACTGCTGGTGCACAAACCATTCTCTTTAACATTCCTTTCTCTAGCTAGGAGCCGTCTCCAATAACCCACATCACATGACACTTAAACACCATTCCTGCATTGCCACTGGTTAAGGTCAGGTTTTCCTGCCTGCAATTTTTCCTCTGGAGTTTCTATCTTCAAACAATTTCAACATTAACTCTTTATTGTAGTGCCTTGTGTTTTTAGAATCCACTTTTTAGTGTATTCCACTTTGGTTGTGATGGTCATTGGATATATTAATTATCAAAATTACTCAAATCTGAAAGATACCACTAATTTGATACTTAGGAATATTGTTAATTCCTTTAATGGCAATTCTTAATACTTAAAATATATTTGGTTTCAATAAAGGATAGAGTGAAATTTAAGAATAACATGCACTTTAATAGTCCTTCCTCAACAGTGGTTAGCACTGGTTACACAGATTAAAGAACTATCTGCAAGTTCCCCAAATGACCTGCACCAATGCAAGGGTGGTAGAAAATGGTTTTGCATCAACGTACTGCCGGTAGGTCATAGACACATGAAGTTTACTATAAACTCCTCCTCGAACCCTTAACTGGATAAGCGATTATCTTGTTTTGGCTATTGCAAGGGTGGTGTAAAGTCTGGTGTGATGTTGAGAGTATGGTAACAGGAACTGAAGTTACTCTTCCAACCAGCGAGGTGTAAATTCCGTCCATTCAAATGTTTTTTCTGATAAAGGTGAACTCACAACCTAGTACATGTCTAAATAATAAACATTAAATCAATTACTCTTGCCTGATTCTTTTGCTTTAAGATTAAATCTAGATTACTTTTGTTTTCATTAACAAACTAAACATTGGTGTGAATGTTATTGTTGTAATTAAGAGAAAAATATGAAGAAAAAATAACATGTTGTAAAATGTTTGAGTCTTTCCTATTGACTTTGCAGGTTGATTTAATGACGTGTATATTACTGTTTTGCACCTAAATGTTTTTAGCAAATGCATGTTTTATCCTAATGCACTTCGAAGTGAATTTTATCCTCGAACTTGAAATGTGTTTTGTGATTGCTTTATGACTAGAGTTTAGATACTTATTAATTAATATATATCTTGTTTTACTGTTAATCTACTACACCTTCAGAGCAAGATTTAATATTGTTGATGTTTAGATAAGAGGTTTTCACAAACCATTTATTATTGAAATATAATAAAATAAGCACTATTGTTAAAATTCAATGTTTTTAATAAGCTAATGCCCATGAAGACCCGTTGGTTTTGTGCAATACACATCTTTAAAAGCAACTTTATCTTATTTTGCATAAATGAATTTAATTATTTTGAAATGAATCGTGTACCTATTTCCTAGAGGAGGTAAACAAATGTTTGGGATTTTCAGAGGTCTTCAACAGTCAGATAGGTCATTAATATGAAGTTAGAACTTATTGTATGGGGGTTTGGATCCACCTGAATTTAAGGTGTGAAGAAACTATTTGTTGCCTCTGTAACATTTATATACATCTGGTGATTGTTTGAATATGTTAAGTAATTTTACCAGTTGTAACCATAGACATCCAACTTTATTTATGCCATTAATGATACTTTAATACTTTTAAATCCCATGAAAGATCATTTTAGTAACTGCTTGTAAAAAAAGTTACCATTATTTTTTCTAGAATGTTAAATTGATAGGGTCAAGATTGTCTTGTGTAAGTTACGACACTTAGATACTAGGAACATTAACCATACTGTCATTGACTGCTAGTGCATAATAAAAGGACAGTAGATTGCTCATATCACATTGCACCTGTTGTGTACATTGTATGTAGGTATGTAAGTATGAAAGCCTGTGCTGATCTTATGTTCACGTTGTACATAGCTCTCCAATTTGCTCATCACAGGATCCCAAGTCTGTGTTTCCTTTCTGCACTGAAACAGTTAATGGCTGGAGAAGTGACATATCACCACAACAAAACCTAAATGCATTGTTTTGAATAATTATGCAAGTTAATGACATTACCTGACCTCCATCGTTTACTTGACAGTGTTAATTATCAAGGTTGTAAGAGTCAGGGTCTAGGTTTAAGCTCATTTGGGCCATGACGAATTTATTCAAGGCATATTCTATTTCAATATTACATGTTTTTACCAATTTGGATCACTGTCAATTTTATGACACCCAATTAAAAGCCACAATGTCCAAAAATGTTTTTGAAAGTTTTTGATATTATTTTTTAACTCTCCCAGTGCTGGAAATAGTGTCAAGTCAATGGTACTTGTACTAAGTCTCCACATGAAACTGAAAGGAGCTTTGATAGTCTAGACCTTGAAAAGCCTGAAATAACTTCCCAATGTCAGAATGTTAGAATGTTATGTCTACCCTATATCTGTTTATTTCCTTTCAAACACTGAAAGAAAGATTATTATACAGGCACAATAAATATCCAAATTTACTGTTTAACTATAAATGATTCTTATTATTATAATCCAATGTTAAAGGTAAAGACTGGTTACATTATGATTTGGCCTTAGTATAAAGGAAAGGACATAGATAGAGGATGCCTTAGTCTGTCCTGTCAGTTTTGCAATGTTCCTGTCCAAGACGTGTGTGTGAGTTACTTATGCTGTATATAGTGTATCTATGTACTGTTGTCAGGAGTTGTCCTGGTTGTGGCTTTATTGCTGTTAAGAAAAGATCTATTTTGTTATCAGGTAAAACCAGCGTGTTTGTAACCCCAGTAGTGTCCCAATGTATCATGGCCGTTATGAAGCTTGTATATTGTCAGCAAGCATGAGAGAATGCAAGCCACATGTTTTGTTTTGTTTCATCATCGTTAGTGATATGTACGACTCTGTGTCAGCATTCTGATCTACCTACCTAAACATCATGTCATTGGTCATCTTCTCATGACATAGCATTCATCAAATAAAACCAACGGTGTCGATTACACCATGAAAGAAACAGCCTTGTTGTAGTCATTTGTCAATATTTAGCTCATTATGACCTTTAAGTTGTGGAAAGATGTCTACAGAGCAAGGGGCTCAGTCTGAAGATGTTCCAACCCAACCAGATGTTTCAGTTGGTGCAACTTGCTGTCCCCTATTGCAATATACCCTGGGGACATCGAGTTCAGCAACCTCCCCACAGTTTGTTCTTGGACTGGATTCCTTGTTTGTTAGCTCATCAGACCTTTCAGGTCACCCCATCATCTGTCGACATTGAACTTTTAACAATTTTACTTCACTTGAAAACCGATGTTTCTTGAAATGTTGTAGTGAAGTTCCTTTGACGCAGGTGATTCATGTTTCTTCGTATGAGACTGACTGCTCCCAATATATGCAGTTCAGACATTTCACCTAAAGTCATAAATAGAGATTATTAACCGAGGAAGTGTGTCATATGACTTTTACGAAACGAGTGTGAATTGTTTTATTGCCCGAGCGAGAGCGAGGGTAATACACTAATTAGCACGAGTTTCGTAAAAGTCATGACACGCTTCCGAGGATGATAATTTCTTTATTACCGATTCTACTCCATTTCAAAGGCATGGAAATATTTAGAAAACGGCATCCTTCCCTTCCGCCGGCCCGCTACAGTGACGTCACGAACAATAATTTTATGACGGCACAGACGACGAAATATGGTAACTCGCGCTATGGCAATCGTTGCTAGGCAAAAGTGATATGTGCACATGTGCTCATATTGAAAATATGACACCCCTTATGAATAACCATATGGGTAATAAAAAAGAATACTCCAGAACCAATTGGCATAGGAGGCTGAAATTTTAAGAACAAAATTTTCATATCATGACTCAAATTTGTAACTCTAATATTGTTGTGGCAAGATGTCGTCCACCCTCGAATCTTCTTTTGTCAATTTTCAAGGAACAAGAAATGCTAGGAATCTCTGCTTTTGAAATTGTCATCTTTGTAGTAAGGAAACTGAAATGTGTCAATGTCTTTGTCCTATCTTATTCATTGTTCAATAGCCAATGTGGTGACCTTTCCTTTATTTTTTAAGTCATCATGGCACTTATGCCGCTTTTTCAAAAACTGTTACCTTTACAATCTTCAAATTTGCCTATTTTACTGTAATACAGAAAAATTAGGTTTGGTGACCCTGACCTTCTGTATCCATGTCACCGTGGCTCTGACCGCTTTTCAAAATCTTGTTAACAAGATTTCTTTACATGATATGGCAGACTCCAGTCAATTTTGGTAACCTTCGCCTTATTTACTTTGACCGCTTCTGATACTCAAGTTATACCCCTGCTTCGAAGCAAAGATATCAAATAAACTTTGCACACTTGTTTAACATACCCGTTTATACAATGAGGTTTTATGACAACTTTCCCGAATTTTCAAGTTTTTGCCGTTTGCATGGAAACGTTATGTTTTTGGACTTCGTTCCTTACTCTAAAATGGGACAAATTTTGACATGAAATGACAGGTCTGATGCTTCAATGGGGACAAGATTTTTTTCCAGAAAGTTACATTTAGAGAATAACCTTTTAAATAATGTATCGGGTTTTCCTTAAATTGTTTGAGATTGAAAGCTGTTTGAAATAATGTTTAACAGGTCCCGGGTTCGAATCCCACGGGAGGTAATTTCACAATCACTTCTGTTACAAAAGTCTGAAAGGTTGTGTTGGCTAAGCCCGGTGTTAAAGAACTATCTATAATTCTAAACTGTCTTTCTGATATGAAACAAATCAACACCTGTTGATTTTTTAAAACAAGACGGATGTTGGGATATAGCATACACCTGTCGGTTTCTGTGACATTTTTACGATTATCTATTTGAATTTGAGAAACTATTCGGTTAAAATTGAGAAAAGGCAGTCCTGAGTCTTGATATTTTATTCACTTCCACAACCTGCAGCAAGCAGAGTGGTTTAAACATATGCACAATAGAAATGTACATATTTACAGTTTGGATAGGAGGAAAAGCATGAAGATCATACACATATATAAAAAATGACCTTGTCCTTATATAAATACACATTACACAGTTCTGTTGGTAGGCCAACTCATGTCTTTATAGACATGGTCAAGTCTTGTTTCTGTGTCTGTGGTGTATTTTCTGTAGTTGCTGCAGTGGTTGTGATATACTCTGAAGATCCAGCATGGATTCAGGACGGTGAATTTGAGTAATTTTCTGTAAACGTGCATAATGACACGCTCTGTTCCCAATCTGTACACGTGATGGTCGAGCAGTTCCGCCGCCTTGGGGGTTATAGTTCCACGCGGCACGAACACAAAGGTGTCGTGAGAGCCCACGTAATGCTTGCATCGGTCTATATCATATGGGCAGTTGTTGCCGATGTGGCGTGACAATGAGTACATGACCTTATTATTGTCCATGACACTTGCTCTGATGTTCTCGAAGCCTTCTCCCAGAACGATGTCCGCCTGTGTGATGACCACGACCTGGCCCTGTAGGTGGGTGTAGGCGAACTGGTGGAGGGTGAGGACAATGTTTGGAGACTTGACTTGGTGCAGTTGAAGCTTAGGATGAGCACCCAAGTGCTTTTTTATGTATTCTGGAATTTCTGGAGAGTCGAACATCAAGTGCATCTTTTTCAGATGGATGTTTTTCAGATTACTCTGAAGACTGTCCATGTACTCCTTCATCCTCACTTCAGCCAGCGGGGACTCTTTCGTGCTAATGAGTCTGAATGTGATGATGATATGGAACATGTTGTCATCTTCAGGTTGGACAGTGTTCACCCAGTCAGATTCAACCACTTCTTGTATAGCCTGGACCTTTGCTTTCAGAGGTCGCCCGTCTTTCAGGGTCGTATAGACGAAGCACGTCAGCACAATCCCAAACATGGCGCTTGTTAACCCAAGCAGCGAGCGTTGACATCTTGCCATCTTGCTGAAGAGAAATTAAATAATTTATGAGTTTATAAGTACATATACAAGGCCGTGTTAAAATACTGTGCTACCAAAACACCACTTCGCTTTCAGTGTTGTTCCATTGTACTTGTCATGCCAGGCCAGTGACAGGTTTTGAAACATATTTTCTGTATAATCATTTGCTTGATGTATCACAACCGATATGGGCCAAAGCACAAACGACAACCAACGAAAAAGGTTATGAGAAAATTGGAATAGATGTACATTGCAACAGGGCAAGAAGCCATTCAAAGAAGTAAAGTATTAAACGATTTTTTCATATATTAGACAATTTTACCCAAGATAATTTTAGTAAACAGCCCCTTTCCTTCCATATGTTTATAATTGTCCAATTGACGTTCCGCATACGAGTCTAAGTCGGTTTGTCTACTATTGATTTCAACAAGTATATGGAACCTATCTAGAAATAGCTTATTTCCTTCCCGAATGTCTAACACCAAAACTTTATCTAACTAGATTGAAGAAATGACAGTATATGTCGGCGTTCTGCAGGGTGCAACTTCACAACCTTTGCCGATGATATTGAAGTTGAATAATATATGTAACTACAAACATAATCTTTATTTACATGATATTTTATACAAAATAGTTTATACCACAATAAACCTTACTGTCTCGACTTCTTATACTGTCTGCCATTTAATTATGAAAGGAACTATTAAGATTATTTTTAAAAAACACTATGGTATTTTTGCCTGCTTTTGCACTTTCGTCGTGTTCTTGCAAAAATGTATTTCGATGGTTCATGACCGTATGCATAACTCATCCACGAACGACAGATATTTGCTTATACATACTATCTAATGAGGCAAAGAGTTACTCGTGTCAATGTTAAGTTGATACAAAATCTCCAAATATATTGTCATAATATATTGTAATCAAATAAAGTCCAACATATATTTTGCATAAAGAATTACCAAGTAGCGAAAACGTATTGAGGTAAGATTGGAAAACACCGAACTGTGTATCATAATCTTGCAATATCTCAACGTGAACTTACCCCAAGTGCGCTGACAGACGTTGTGTTACACCCAAGATAACATGTTACGATTCCCCAGTTCTCCTGAGTAAGTATGCTATATGCAGCCCCTGGGGCACAGGCCGACTCCCTGGCCCTGAAGCTTACAATAGATACAACAGAGTTGCTAAGCTACATACCAATCTAGTTTACCCAGTAGCTTTTGTTTCAGGGTTCGTGATCATTGGACCGAAATAATCCCCAATTATATAGGGTGGGCTTTTATTCTTTATTTGTGCTGTTTGGTCAACTGTATTACTTTGAAATCGTTGGGATCAAAACTTATTACTGTTACAGAATGTTTCTTATATTTACACGTTTGGTATAGCCCATATCCAAAATATATTCCATTGCATGAACATTAGGAGTGGATGCAACAATCTCACTGATTGAAACGATATTCTCTCCCAATATTTCGAATATGATGATGGTATATGACTTGTGATGATGATTATATCCAATTGTCATTCCACCACAATTTGCATTTATTTACTGAAGATGGGGTCAGAATATATAAATATTCATTAGAGAAGAGCGAAAGAGGATTATGTATTCCATGACAATCTATGAAGGGCAACCAAGATGTATTTTTAGAAACCAGCTTATTTTAGGGAACGATGGAGAGTAGAATTGTATTTTTTGGTGATAATTGAAAAAAGAGGAACGTAATCGTTCGCTATAGCTAAGAGACATTCAACACAGGTAGCTTTTCACTTGCATAGTAAATTTTTACAAGGGAAAAGGAGAATGTATTTGCATGGAAACTACCATATGATAAAATACGGAGGAAGTCAAGTTGTATTTCTGAGTGATATTTTTTTTAAACCACGAGGAATGTAACGGCTCGTTAGAATATCTTTCACAATTTACGTACCATATTAAGATTCTTCCGGTTTAGAATTACAGAGTATAAGTGGATAATCATCTGACCTATGGTCAATTTTGCTTTACCAAGCTGGACAATTTCTAACAGGTTAAACCTTGCAAACAATTCAACCGTAACTGTTAATCGTATTCAGGTTTTATAAAGGGTGACACGCACAATACAATGCTGTAATTAGCTGTGTTCTAACTAGCCGGAGGGTTCGCCAGCTCTCTCGCGCATACCTGGGAGATTTAATTATAATGTCCTAATTAAAACCCGGCACATATCAAGCGTATTTTTCAATTGGGCTTTTTTAAACAAAAAAGGGATGGAATGCGTTGTATTTTTTTCGGAAGTAATTCAAACAATTGAAGCTTGCTTTCTTAAAGAATTAAATAAAATGAAGTTACCATCAACACGAATGTTACCAATTGCAATCCAATCTTTTATCATCGATAAAAGGAGTCCTCAAGTGGACGTACAAAGTTTGGTAAAGTTGCTCAAATGATAAAGAGGCGTTCACACAACCAATGGTCATTTTATACATTATGCCCAGAAACACAAGTGTGTTGATAATGTGATTGTTTACATGTGTTAATTTTGTAACACTGTTAGACTGTTCAATGG
This sequence comes from Phorcus lineatus, assembly GCA_921293015.1. Lineage (NCBI taxonomy): Eukaryota > Metazoa > Mollusca > Gastropoda > Trochida > Trochidae > Phorcus > Phorcus lineatus. The sequence goes on from OV121084.1 coordinate 4,069,616, forward strand.
GTCATATACTTGCATGTTGGTTAGTTTGTCTTGAATTTTCACTCTGGAAAGTTTATTTCTTTCCATGTATTTTTGGGTTCCTGATGTTTCAAGAAAATGAAGGGTCTATAAATGTTTGGATATATATCTTATATCTTGTATCAATCTGGTTTTCAACATTTGAGTTTACAATCATTCTGCAATGCCTTTGTTTTCCACTTTGGGAAACTGTTTACAACCGGATTCATCAAAGAATTTCCATCAAGGAAAAAACTCAACCTATCACTGCTATTTGATCAAGGACTAAGTGAATACCTTCATCTAATGATTTACTTATAAAATTATAAAGATGGGTAAGCTGGTATACCGTAGAGTCTCCAGGTGTGAAACCAGACTGCAACGGAGTAATAATTCCATTACTTAAAAAGAAATTATGTACATGTTTATGAACACATTTTTCAAAAACCTTTGAAAGACAACTTGTCAATGAAATAGGTATGTAGTTGGAGCATAAATGCTTACTTTCCTTTTTGTGGAGTGGGATAACAGATGCGACTTTCCAGATATCAGGAAAAATTGACTGGGATAGGGATAAATTGAATAAGTGACAGAGAGGTTTAGCGAGGACGTTAGACAGGATTTTTAAGATTCGGTTACTAATTTTATCGAGACCGATTGATTTGGTTGAGTCCAGGGATTTCAAAATGTCATCAATTTCTTTTTCTGTAATTAGTATTTGTTGCAGGGCAATTTCGGGATTTGTTGTATTGTCAATAATACTGTCGTCGTGGTCAGGAATCTTTGTATTGTTAACGAAGTAATTATTTATGATATTGGCCTTATCCTGATCGTCATCGTAGATTTGCCCCTCGTGTTCTAGACTTGGAAATGCTTGTGATTTTGAGGATTTTTTACTTTTTTCCTAACCTTTTGACCCTTTTCATATTGCATAATTTATTTGTATTAATCTATATTGTAACTAAAAACTATTAAAAAATTAATCAAATTGTTAGTGTTATAGAGTATTCGATTGTTTGTCAGATATTGCTTTGACACAGGGCAATTTCATATAACAAATTCATACGTAACACTCGGAAAAAGGGCCACTTTAGTTTCATTTGATACCTCAAAAATCTTCGACCGTCCTAATTGACATTGAAAGAACTGGAGCGGCCTTCCCATTAGTTCTGTTGAGCTTGTTGAACAATCCAGTTCATCTAATCTTCATGAAATAAATATGTTCAAACAACATATCTTCCGGCTATGTAGTTGAAGTAACTTAAACACATCCTTTTTGATGAAGAAAGTGTACAGGGACAAACATTCCGTCTTCGGTAACCTTAGGCATTCTGTAATATCAGGTGGTTTGACAATACTATTGTTAAAACGTGTCAATTAATTGAGACTGACGCGTCAAAACGTGCTTTTGTCAACTGAAACAATACAGTGAGTGAAACGCTTACGTTCTCATTGTTCTAAACTAGTCTCACCACGTGACACCAGCGTCACTGAACATCTGTGACGTTATTTTAGTATTGGTTATCACTGTCATATATTCCCTAGTTGAAGGTCATTGAAGAAATCAATGTCCTGTGATATGATCGCGAGTTGTGGAGTACATAAATTGTTTGGTTTTGCGATAAATCGAAATTGTTTGGATTACATTTTGTTTTCCAAGATTTTTGTTTGACAAACAGGCAAACCTCTAAGTTTATAATACCTCATCAGTTTCAAAATAAGATAAACAAACATGACGGTATACTAAAATACCATTTGACGCTAAGAGGATACGATGAGTGGTTTCATCAAATACATACATACAAACTACTACTGTTACCACCACCACCACCACTACTACTTCTACTACTACTACTACTACTACTACTACTACTACTACTACTACTACTACTACTACTACTACTACTACTACTACTACTACTACTTCTACTACTATTACTACTACTACTACTACTACTACTACTACTACTACTACTACTACTTCTACTACTACTACTACTACTACTACTACTTCTACTACTACTACTACTACCACCACTACTACTACTACTTCTACTACTACCACTTTTACTTATACTACTACAATAAGTACTAATACTATCAGTACTACAATAAGTGCTGCTACTACTACTACTACTACTACTAATATTGATAATTATAATGATAATACTAATGATAATACTTTATTGCCCGACAAATGGATTAGTTTTACAACAGTCAGATTCCTGCGGTTAAGAAAAAAAGGCAATAAGCCAACGAATAACTTAAAAATACACCTACTTGGACAAAGTGAATAAAAACAAATAAGAAATAAGAAAAGCTAGGAATCTCTGTTTTTGAATTTGTCATCTTTGTAGGAAGGAAACTAAAATGTGTCAATTTCATTGTCCTATTATTCATCGTTCAATAGCCAATGTGGTAACCTTTCCTTTATTTTCTTTGTCATCACGGCACTTGTACTGCTTTTTTAAAAACTGTTACCTTTACAATCTTCAAATTTGCCTATTTTATTTTAATACAGCAAAATTAGGTTTGGTGACCTTGACCTTCCGTATCATTGTCACCGTGGCTCTGACCGCTTTTCCAACTCTTGTTAACAAGATTTCTTAACATGATATAGCAGACACCATTATTTGGTAACCTTCGCCTTATTTACTTTGACCGCTTCTGATACTCAAGTTATACCCCTGCTTCGGAGCAAAGACGTGTATATTATATAATCGTCTTTGTTCGAAATAAACGGGTTTTAATGCTGTCACTCAGTCCGGAAGTCTGGCCAATTTTATTAAAAATATCAAATAAACTTTGCACAATTGTGTAACAAAACCTTCTATACAATAAGTCTTAATTACAACTTTCCAGAACAAGTTTTTGCCGTTTGTATGGAAACGTTTTTTTTTTACTTCATTCCGTATTCTACAATGGGACAAAATTCCTCTGGAACCATTACATCTAAAAGAGCGAAATTTGATTGCTGGTACCTCTGATAATACTCCTCATCATGTTCGAAAACCGATTTCGAAATATTATTGTTTGAAGAGTTATGGCCTTTGGATGTTGAACATAGTCAGAATGACAGATCTGGTGCTCGAATAGGGATACGTTTTCTCAGTGACTACAACATATTGATGAAAGATATTTTGCTATGGGTACTCCTATTACTCGAAAGATTCCCAATTTTTTGTTTTTAAGGAGTTATGGCCCTTGAATATATGATTGAACTTGGTAGAAATGACAGGTCTGATGCTCCAATGCGGACACGATGTTTTTTCAGAAAATTGCATTTACAGAAATAAGTTTTAACATGTTATAATGGGTTTTCCTTGTTTGAGATTGAAATCTGTTTGAAATAATGTTTAACAGGCCCCGGGTTCGAATCCCAGGTAATTTCACAATCACTTATGTTACAAAAGTCTGAAAGGTTGTGTTGGCTAAGACCGGTGTTAAAGAACTATCTATAATTCAAAACTGTCTTTCTGATATGAAACATATCAACATCTGTTGATTAAAGTAAGAAAATCCTCGACAAACCACGGACACCTGGGATTTTGTGTATACCGATAATAAAGTGTTTACAGCATGTTTAACTCAAGTCTACCTCGTGTGGCTGAGAACTTCAGAGAGAACGAATTTTTTATAACAAGACGGATGTTTGGATAAAGCATACAACTGTCGCTTTCTTTGACATTTTTACGATTATTTATTTGAATTTGAGAAAAGGCAGTCCTGAGTCTTTATATCTTATTTAGTGACACAACCTGCAGCAGAGTGGTTTAAACATATGCACGATAGATATGTACATATTAACAGTTTGGATAGGAGGAAAAGCATGAAGATCATTCAAATATATTAAAAAATGACCTTGTCTTCGTATAAATACACATTACACAGTTCTGTTGGTTGGCCAATTCATGTCTTTATAGACATGGTCAAGTCTTGTTTCTGTTTTTGTGGTGTATTTCCTGTAGTTGCTGCAGTGGTTGTGATATACTCTGAAGATCCAGCATGGATTCAGGATGGTGAATTTGAGTAATTTTCTGTACACGTGCATAATGACACGCTCTGTTCCCAATCTGTACACGTGATGGTCGAGCAGTTCCGCCGCCTCGGGCGTTATAGTTCCACGCGGCACGAACACAAAGGTGTCGTGAGAGCCCACGTAATGCTTACATCGGTCTATATCATATGGGCAGTTGTTGCCGATGTGGCGTGACAATGAGTACATGACCTTATTATTGTCCATGACACTTGCTCTGATGTTCTCGAAGCCTTCTCCCAGAACGATGTCCGCCTGTGTGATGACCACGACCTGGCCCTGGAGGTGGGTGTAGGCGAACTGGTGGAGGGTGAGGACAATGTTTGGAGACTTGACTTGGTGCAGTTGAAGCTTAGGATGAGCACCCAAGTGCTTTTTTATGTATTCTGGAATTTCTGGAGAGTCGAACATCAAGTGCATCTTTTTCAGATGGATGTTTTTCAGATTACTCTGAAGACTGTCCATGTACTCCTTCATCCTCACTTCAGCCAGCGGGGACTCTTTCGTGCTAATGAGTCTGAATGTGATGATGATATGGAACATGTTGTCATCTTCAGGTTGGACAGTGTTCACCCAGTCAGATTCAACCACTTCTTGTATAGCCTGTAACTTTGCTTTCAGAGGTCGCCCGTCTTTCCGGGTCGTATAGACGAAGCACGTCAGCACAATCCCAAACATGGCGCTTGTTAACCCAAGCAGCGAGCGTTGACATCTTGTCATCTTGCTGAAGTGAAAGTAAATATTTTATGAGTTCATAAGTACATATACAAGGCCGTGTTAAAATACTGTGCTACCAAAACACCACTTCGCGTTCAGTATTGTTCCCTTGTACTTGACATGCCAGGCCAGTGACAGGTTTTGAAACATATTTTCTATAATTATTTGCTTGAGATATCGCAACCGATATGCGCCAAAGCAGAAACAACAACCAACGAAAAAGGTTATGAGGAAATTGGAGTAGATGTACATTGCAACAGGGCGAGACAGCCATTCAAAGAAGTAAATTATTAAACGTTTTTTTCATATATTAGACAATTTACCCAAGATAATTTTAGTAAACAGCCCCTTTCCTTCCATATGTATATCTTTGTCCAATTGACGTTCTGCATACGAGTGTAAGTCGGTATCAACATTGTTTACTATTGATTGCAACATGTATATACAATCTATCTAGAAATAGCTCATTTCCTTCCCGAATATTTAACACCAAATGTCCCCAAGGCTTCTGCAATCGTTGGTGTGAGGAATAATCATATTCATTTATCATAACAAATTTACTAAACCATAAGTTGATTTGAGATTTGTAATGGACGGTTTCACTTAGTCTTTAATGGCCTGTCAACATTATATTGAGATATGGTTTATCTATTACTTCCACTTTCCCATTTTTATGAGAAATCCGAGATCCACGCTCAAATTATTGAAATTTCTAACATGAATCTCCGTTCACAAATGTTATGCAATTCTCATATTTATCAAACAAATTTAAACAATATAAAATATAAAGGGTGAGTACAGTTTTAAAGTTGACAAATGATTAACTGATTTGTTAATGTGTGTTAAAAACAAAAGTATTGATCGGGTTGTTAGATACAGCATTACCATTACAATATTCATATCATCAGGATGAGAAACGTGTTTGTAATGCTGTTTTGAACAGCATTGGTTGTTCACATGGAAAATGTATAGCATCACCTGCATTTTAATAACTGGTGTGATAAAACTTGATAACGATTGATTTATTTCTAGTTTTTGTTTCAGTTTAAACCGTGTCTGGAGATAAGAAAACTATCAAGATAAACGGTCTTTGTCGATTACAAACATTTTCCTTTTTTTGTATCAATGATATAAAAAATATCAAATTGCATAGCATCCATAGCTGGGATAAAATAAACTCCATTGCTCAGCCAGTTAGTGTTCTTCGATTCCGTCATATGTGGATTCTGAATTTTAGGGATGCTGTCTTATGATACTGAACCAACAACATGACATTGTGCAACACCGCTGGTAGATGGACAGAGCTGTCAGTGCTTATCTACATGCAATCTTAGAAGAAGACCGTTACAAAATCTTTACATTCCCATAAACTTTGAGAAATCTCCTACTTAATCTGATTAAGTAAATGTCTTACCTACGAGCCATGCAGGTTGGTAAAACTGCAGAATGAACAGATGAATTGTTCAGAGATGAACTTACAATCACCACATATGTTTTCTTAATGTCGTTATTCCTGTTGTTGCAGTTGCACTGGATTTTAACTGCACTGAACAGGTGTTTGAATGATTGTTAGCTGATTCTCGTGTCATTTTCACTTAAACTTACATCTCTGTCATAAATGTCATATCTGTATCATATCGATGTACTTAAATGGTTTAATTAAAACATGGATTCAACCATGTGATCTGCTTAAAATGCGAAATCTACTGACTAAATTATGTTAGTTTTGTTTATAATTGGATTGGTTTATCTATCGGTGTTTTTTAAATATGATAAAATTTTACATTTCGTACGTCAAGTATGACTTAAAAGTTTGGAATATCAGGCTTACTGTGGTCCAGCATTCTAGACGTCTTCCTTCGTGGTCATCTAGGATTCGAAGCTTACTTTATCTGCAGAAGTTTCTCAACGATTTGATCAGGAAGGACTTTGATTTCTGAGTGGATAAAAACAAAAAGCTAACATCTTTAAACGACAGCTGCCAAGCTTAGAAATTTTTTATTATTCAACAACACGGTCACCCCCGCCTGCTTGGACAAAGTGACAGATAAAATCTTGGATAGGGTATCGAGTCAATAAGAAGAACCAAGGCAACGATACAAGGGATTTTCAAAGAAAAGAAGATTGGAATACTGTATAGAATAGAATACTGTAATTCACTTTGACGAAACATCTAATGTTGACAACTGAATTTTTGTGAACAAGAGAATGTTTGTTTATATGTGTCTTTCTGACTACATTGATACAATTATCCGTTTCTCAGAGACCTCTTGCCGGTACGACCTCATAGAGCAGATCGTACCTTATCTCTTACATTTATACATCGTATACAAATGGCATGACCTGTAAAATCAATATCATGTTAAACAGATATATACAGCTTTTTTACCGGAAAACCATGTGCCCAAAAAAGATACCTCTATGGGAGGAAATTTTCAAACCAATTGAAGCGTCAATAAATCTAAGTTCGACTGACGTTACCTCAGTAGGGCGTTCACAACCTCTTTTGATTTTATAATACCAACCTTTCATTTCCACAAGGAATTTACTAGAATAACAAACTTGTTGAGTGTTAGTAACAATTAACATATAATATGTATTCGAAAATATAATAAATATCTAATGTTTATCACACAAAGTCAAAGAATGGCTGATATGGCTTTTAAAAATTAAAAATAGCTTTAAAAATTATCCAAATCAAGTGCCTGCACCTTTTGTTATTTAAGCTGATTTTGAATCGATCAACAAGAAAGTTCATACCACACAACCCAATCCGGGACAAAGCTTTACTGTTAAGACACAATAACACGACGAAGCGTGCGGGTTTGGGTTTATAGTTGTTCTGTGACGGATTAACTTGTAACCCAATTATTTACAGAGGGCCAAATGCAACAGAGACTTTTTCATCAAGTCTGCTAGAAACAGAACGTTCCGGTGATTACAATGACAGAGAACGAAATTAATGCATGTTATACAACCATTAAATGTAGTTTTAAAAAAAAATCAATGGAAATGATAGAACACGCGATGACTGTTATCATGCAGGAAAATATTGCGGTGCAGCTTATTATAAGTGTATTCTGTAACTTAGGATAAAACCCGAATGTATAACAAACTCATTGGTGTTTCACAATCTGAAATATTATGATGAAAACCTTATCATGCAGGCTATATCTAAAGTGCCTTGGAATATCAAATGTATTCCGAATAATATGGAGAAATATATAACCTTTTCATTAGGAAACCTTCACCGTCACAGTTTATTCTAATGTATCTAGATTCTTTAGTAAATGTTAACGATACATTTGCAATAACGGACAAGTAAACTCACGGATTTAATGGTCAGTGCACCCAGGAGTCCACAAGACATTTATCATTGAAAAAATGAATATATCCATATTCTTTTATGGGCAGTTTGGGTAAGTTGGAATCCGATCGCGAATTATCACCTATTAAATATTTTGTAAAATGAATTATCTGAAAGTAAAAATATCAGAAAGATACAAAAAAGCCACAACATCTATCGTCTATCCCCAGAAAGATTAACCGTTAAACAAGAATGGTTATCTGATTAACAAATTAATTTATTTGGAGATAAAAGTTATCAGTTGTGCAAAAATTGGTACCAAATTTAATGAGCAAATCAAAATAAACTGAATACCAAAAGAAACTTTGCATCAGATTGACATGACTGTAATTAAAAAACTGAAAATAACAACGCTTTGATGTAGAGTATATTTAATGCATCAACATGTCAACAGTGGATTGGAAAACTTCAAATGAACGCTGTGCGGTAAATGGAATTACACCATACAAACAAAGGTGGTGGGAGTCGAAAATCCCATTGTTCAGAGTTTCAATGCAGTTCATTAACATCAGGAGAGTGTTCAAAATCACTAAAAATGTCATTTTAAAATTTAATATCGAATGTGACCACCCTGTGCAGCAGTACTGAAGACGTCAAACGTCGGATGGGATCAGGTGGCAGGTGGTTCCATTCTTCTTGCAGAGCTTGAATCAATTCTTGTCTGTTGGGGGTATTGTGTTGTCGGGCTCGAACTTGCCTGTTCAAGCGGTCCCAGAGGTGTTCAATGGGTGATAAGTCTGGAGAACACGCTGGCCACGTCAAGACATTGACGTTGTTGTCGGCCAATAAGTCCTGTACGATACGAGCTGTGTGGGGCCTGGCGTTGTCGTGTTGGAACAGAACACCCTGGGGCTGTTGTTGGAGGTAGGGCAGCACCACTGGACGAATGATTTCATCTCTGTAACGTCGCGCGTTAAGATTCCCATTATTGACGATGAGTGGCGTCTTCTGGGTCCCACAAATGCCTCCCCACACCATAACGCTACCACCACCGTAGGGAACGACTTCTCTAACGCAGCAAGCAGCAGTCCTTTCACCTCTGCGACGGTAAACATGCTGTCTGCCGTCAACTCGAAACAAACAGAACCGACTTTCGTCGGAAAACACAACGCGTTGCCACTGCCGACGTTGCCACCTTCGCACTGTATTTGCCCATCGTAGTCGTCTGCGTCGATTTTCAGGAGTCAATAACTGTCCTCTGAACGGTCGGAAGGCCCGGATACCTCCTGTTCGTAGTCTTCTGGACACTGTCTGTGGGCTCACTCGCCGACCCAAAGCATTCCGTGCTGATGACGTCACCGTCAGGAAGCGGTTTCGCAGGTGCAGCGTTCGAAGATAACGGTCTTCCCGTAGCGTGGTGACCCGTGGTCGTCCGGTTCTGAGCCTGTCCGATGTCCGTCCAGTCCGATGTCTAACCGCTGTACCAAATTTCCAACTGTAACGCGGGAACAGCCAAAGGTTCTTGCAACGTGAACGTGCGTGGCCCTCATATCAAGCATTCCCAGTGCTCGCTGACGCTGTCCTTCTGTAAGTCGTGGCATTTTTCAGTGTTCTTTTTGCATTGTGGTTGTTTGAGATTGCTACTGTGCAGTTTTTATACTCCTGTGGCACGTGCATTTCTCCCAGTAACGACGTCACGTGATTTTGACATTTTCGCGTTTTCAAAGAAACACGGGCATATTGCCGGTAGAAATTGGAGGTCAAAGAAGCTTGCGTTTGGGCGATGTGTTCATACCTATTTGTTTTTTAACCTGTCCAACTAATTTGTAACAACTTTGTTTTTAAATGTGCCAAGTTTCTTTTGGTATTCAGTTTATGTATTTTACTAAAGAAACCTTCAACTACATATTCCCTTGGGTATGTAATTAACTAAAGTACATTTTGTTCTTCAGTTTGACCAGAGTCCATAGATGAAACCTTATATAAGATTGAATACTGAACTGAGGAAGAAAGCTACAGGTGATTTCGAAAAGAATCTTTAAAAGTTAACGAATAATCAGTATTTGGTAAAACGATGGAGAATTCAAGAAGGAGAGTGGATGTGCCGTTATTCAGGACAGACGAGAAAAATGAACCCCTTAGAAAGACAATTGCTAATCCAGCTTTTAATTTGATCTTGATTTGGCAGCTGTTCATCCGAATCCATCCAGATAGTTTTCAATAAACCAATATACGTTTGTATGGGTATCTTAGACCTATCCAAATTATCAATTGTTGGAATTTTATCAAAATGAGATAAAGAAAACTTATGGAGATAGATGTGAAGTTTTATACACCGACACAGATTCTTTACTACTAGAAATACAAACGGATGATGTATATGAAGATATTAAGAAAAACATTGAATTGTAGGATTTTGATAAAGACCACCAATCAATTACACAATATACAAAAAAGAAGGTCTTAAGTAAGATGAAGAACAAATGAAATTGGATACCTATATTTGAATTTGGGAGATTAAGACCTGTAATGTGTTGTATAAAAATGGCTGGATCTAAGGAAAGCTATGGGAATTGAACGGTATGTACTCAGAAAATATATGAACTTTTGCCAATTTAAACAAGCATTTATTGGTAAGACAAGCTGTAACAAGAAACTAATACTTTGAGAAGTGATGTTCATAACATTTAGTGAAAATGAATAAGACATCTTTGTGCCTATCAGGTAGTAAAAAGGTTTATCAAAGATGATGGTAACAATACGCATGCATATGGGTATACGGGTATTGCAACCACTTAAATAAATAACAAAGACGGACATTTGATGCTTCTCGACCCAATGATATCCACCAAGCTGACTTATTATTCTAACCGCATGGCAGAGTTAGGAGAAGAACTGTTATGCTTTAACGGTGGTGGGAGTTTCGAGGAGATATAAAACGGCAATGCCCTTCACGTCTAAAAGCTCTAGAAAGGTTGCTAAAGCTTTAGAAAAAATATACAAAACAACCCCATTGAAATTTCAAAGGATTTTTCAAGTCGATCCCACAGCGGCTTTATGGAAGACGACATAATGTTTGTTTTTTAAAACATAATGTCAAAATAAGACAGAGTGATAAAGAGGTCCATAGGTTCAATAAAACTTTATCAGAGCGTTTATTTTGTTATCAGTAGATCTAAGCGGCCCACTTTAAGTGGCATTCAAAAATGGCTATCATTACGAAACTGAACATATTTTAGTAGCGACCTTTGACGCACTATACAATATCGTAATCAGAGATTCATATATTTCAAAGAACATAGTAAATATGTTTGTGGTTATGTAAACTTTCATGTACTGAATTAGTTTATACAATTATGTGTGTTCTTTAGTGGCTTTTCTGAGGCAGTATGCATTTAATTGTATCATTCTCATAACTCGCTCAATTAAGGTACTTATTACTTAATTCAACTTCCTTGGTTAAAAAATGTTGCTTGAAGTTGCTTATATTCATATTTTAGGAAAATTTAAGTACAACACATTTTCGCTTCCCTTACACTGCTGAGCTAGTGGTGACATATGTTAATAAATCGATTTGGTTGATTGCTTTTGAGTGATGAATATTTTTTGGCATAAAACTACAAGGGAATAATTGATCCGCCTTTGCGAGGGAGCGGTGACATATGTTAAAATATCAATAAGTAATCAGTTTGAAGGTTTTTATTTCCTCAACATTAAAAGTTTCTAAATTTTGTTATAAAAATGAAAATATTATAATAAAAGAGAATGACATGTATATAACTAATCCCAAATGGCATGATGAAAAGAACATTTCATTCAATGATTCAAGAAAAGTCGTGTATGATAATGTCAAATATGAGATAATTGATATCTCCAATAAAGATGGGAGTAGTTTAAATAAGTCTTGTAAAAAATATCAAATTTCTTTATCAAAGAAAATTTGTTTGGAGGATTTGATATACAGCTCATTATAAATATAAAGAACAATATAAAAACTAGAGTTGGGTATTGCCAGACAAATATTGCGGTATTTGATGTCGTATTGTGTTACGTATTGCAATATATTGCCAAAAGTGCAAGAGGATTTTGGGACTGTTAATTACAACCAAAAATTACAAATGGTCACTTGAATCAATCAATAGTTATTATGTTATCTTATATATGGCACGGATTTAAATGAAACATATTTAACAAACCAAAAAAACCCAACATATATGTTAAATTTGTGTCAAGGTTTTTATCTCAGTATACAGTTGTTTCAATAGTAGGTAATATCACTGAATCCTTGTCAATTCAAAGTATTAACAGTCAAATACTCGTTTACAAATACGTAACTGAGTCGGCGTGTAGGTCGCAAAGTTTTTGTCCCTCCGTAATATTTAACTTCTGTGTCACATCAATTTCAAAATGCCACATTGTTAACTATTTTTGCATCTCCCAGCCTTTTCAAGCTGAAATTTTTCCAAATTGCTGATTTTTCCTTACTGTTTGTTATTTTCGTGAAAGTAGCGTATCCTCTTTGGGCCGCCATTTTGTTTGTTTACGGGACAACGACTGTCAACGAGACTTCATTTTTTCTTAGTATCGTTTACACATCAATCAAAAAGATTCATATCTTCGTTATATGACTAGTAAACATTCTCAAAACGATTAATATAAAAAATAACAAGGAAATTCAAAACGTTTCAATATTTTTTTTATTTTACGGAATTAAGTTACCGAAAATGCTCAAGGAAATTGCCGAACGTATTGCCTGTACCGGTTCTTGGACACGGTGCCGCGATACGATATATTGAGTAGATTTAATCGCAATATACCGGTATACCGGTTATATCGCCCACCCCTAGTAAAAACCCACTTGACTGACAATTACAAAACGGAAATAGATGAATTGAATAATCAATTGAACGGAACAAATGAATCAAGTAGAAAGGGAGACATGAATTGAATAAGATACTAGGAATGAGTGAATAAAGCAATTATTTTAGAAATAATGTCTTGGAAGATTTATGTACGTGTTTGAAACCTAAATTATAATGTCCTGTTTGCACAGTTATGACATTCTAAACTTTTCACTATGGGGGATAATATAGAATCTATAAATGGAATTGATATCAAATATCCTCGTGTTTAAATTAGTGCTGCAATAAAAATTTATTCAATTTGTATAGGGCCTACGGTTATAAATTTACGAGTTAATCTTTGGGAAGGATATTTCAAAGACTTTTCCGAAGAAGATTTCAAAGACCAACTTCTGTAAATCAGATACAATAAGCAAGTACACATATTGATATTTCGCTATCATTTAAGTCTTTAAAGATAATATCAGATATGGTGTCAAATATAGAATCGGCAAGAATGCAATTTTTTTCAGGTTTCTTCAATTTTAAATTTAGTTTATGTGAAACAACCTTTAAGAAACACCGAGGAGCCCAGCCCAGGCGCTGATTCTAATCCAATTGCTGCTGAAGTCAAGATTACTGTAAACAGTGCTCCTACACCAGCTATGTCTAAGGCGACACTTAATGTAAGGAATGTTGAGTGCAAGATGTCTGTGACATTAACTATTTAAAAGATATTTTTCTTTTTGTTGTTTATTGGAATCCCGCAATAATCTCGTTTTGTTATCTCATTGATCCTTACTAAGCCAAATGCCTCAACATCATTTGACAAAACAGACCGCATTTTTTAAAATAAATACTTTAACCTTATATAGCAAGGTCTCTAATTCTTTATGAAGCAAGTTCCTAATGCTCTATAAAGATAGCTCATAATGCTAAATAAAGCAAGGTCTCTAAGATAATCACAAAATGATTGTTCAGAAGTACATAAATCACGACACTAAGCCATTTATCGTCACTATACTGAACTGATAAGCATTGGGATGCTGCTTTTCTGAAACAACCACTACCTTTCGATTAAAAAACACCAACTTTATAAATGGTGTTTTTTAAGCGAAAGGTAGTGGTTGTTTCAGAAAAGCAGCACCCAAACATGGCATTTTACCTGATTATCGGATTTCGGAAGGTCAACGTGATTTCAGTTGGCTTCACCCGCGTTATGGAAAATTTTTAAAAATTTTTTTTATAAAATTGCCAAGAATAATTTCTCTGAGTTCGTGTTACCCATTCAAATGATATGGTGTGACAAAATTAAAAAAAATTCTTGTTTGTCGTTTCTAGTCGAAATTGAAACAATCCTCGTCGAAAATACGATCGATCGAAAGAGTATGTTGTTATCGAACACAGGTGATTCGAGAATTAGTTCCCGATTAGTTTTAGGATTAATTAGGATAGCTGAAGCTGGATCAAGTACGTTTAGGCGAGTAATAAGATATAACATTATCAATATGATATGCTAATAAAGATCGATAGGAAAGCTTACATAATTCAAAATATTTAATAATCGCTCTTATTACCGAAGACTAAATGAAGACGTCGTGAACATTATCTTATAGAAGCTACAAAAGGAAACATAGTTTAGAATATCAAATGCACAAAAAACAATGAAAATATGCTCTAGTGTCCATGATAATCCTTACGACTCTTTTCTTTAAATTATACCGTATGTGAATAATCATAATCATTTTTATGTTTTTCATTATTTAAATGAAATACGTGTAAGTTTTATTCAGACATTTTGTGATGATTCAGTAATATGTTGTCATGAAATTCTCACAACCACATGTTTTGACCAGCTTGTAACATTTACATCGGCAGTCCAGGTCATGTTTTCGTACATAGTTTTAGAAACACGACCTAACGTTTGTTGTTAGAAAGAATATTTGGAATTAAACATCTTCGATGGTTTGATAAGTAAGGTAAAATTTAACTATTTGAAATTTCAGTAAAATATAGGTGATTGAACGTCGAACAAACAGGCAATGTCGACCGCCGTTCATCAAAACATCTGTTTTTGCAATTAGTGCATTTTAAAAAATGTCCTCTTATCGATTTGTAGTAAATTACAAAGGATCTGTTATTTTCAGTTTTCATTGTAAGGTCACAGACTTTAAATTAACTGTTTTTTTGACGTCAGATTTGTCAATTAATTAAGTTATTCAATTAATATTTTACAATTCAAAAGCAATGGTTTCATGTCTGATAATTAAACATATACGTTTTATTACTAAGAAAATTAACATTTTAGCCTTTTTATTTGGAGGAGTTACTGACTATAAAAAAATATATTGAACACAGCACCTGGGAAAACATTATTTTACAATTTTCACTATATGTATACGCCTTAAAACGTCATTTATTACAATGTTACCTTGAATAATCTACTGCATGTGCATAATACATTAATAAATGACTACACTGTTTACTATCCTACAATACTATTACTGTAGATATGACCATCTACTTAATAGAAATATCTATATTAACTTAATGTGTTAACATGTATATTCAACCTTTTTATTAAATGTGATTGTATACATGAATGTAACATTGTATTTGTATAAATTGATGTATTTGTATATATGTTTTGATCTTTGGTTCGAACTGGAGGAAATAAAGAATCTCTCTCTCTCTCTCTCTCTCTCTCTCTCTCTCTCTCTCTCTCTCTCTCTCTCTCTCTCTCTCTCTCTCTCTCTCCCTCCCTCCCTCCCTCCCTCCCTCCCTCTCTCTCTCTCTCTCTCTCTCTCTCTCTCTCTCTCTCTCTCTCTCTCTCTCTCTCTCTCTCTCTCTCTCTCTCCCTCCCTCCCTCTCTCTCTCTCTCTCTCTCTCTCTCTCTCTCTCTCTCTCTCTCTCTCTCTTTTATGGAATTAAATCAAGAAACTTCCAAGTATAAAACGTAATCAATTAACGAATATGGTGATGAAAGATTTATGTCTGACTGATACCATTGATGGGAATTTTTTTAACTGACAAGTACGCTTTGTGTCTTGATTTAAGAACAACTGCTGATGACCAGCTTCAAGGCTCTGGAAATAGATATGAAAACGGTAGTAAAGGAATAACAATTGCAATCACCAAAGAAGTACAAGACGCTGGACCAGTATATATATATATATCTATTTTTACACCTCTTGTCAAGTTATTTCTTGTGTTCTATTTGAAGGTTGTAGCCACTATATGCGCAGGTTGGTTATCTCATAACTACCATGGTCGGTTATGAAATGTTAACGCCAACGCAGAAAATGAACTTGTAAAATTTGGAATTTTAACAATGTAGAAATATATGATTTATAAACAGCGAAAGTTAGGTTCGAACAAGTGATCTCTATGTTGACAAGCAACATATCTACTGGTTGATCTAACGAGGATCCTTGACAGCTGAGGTACATTTTGTTGTATCATATCTGAACCGTTTTCTCCTGTATAATTATTTATAGGTAATAATTTTTGTCTATTTCTGATGACGGTAAAAAAGGAAGATACTAGCCTTTAAAATATCATGCAGGAGTGTATAGCAAATATTCTATTGGACTCGTTCGGTCAGGACACATCAAAGTGTTATAGTAAAACGCTTATGAATAATTTTATGTATAATCAAAAACTTTGTTGGAATGTTCCGCGAGAGTGCAAGCCAAATAATGACGCCCTTGCGAGTTTATTTGCCATAACCGCTCGGCACTGGGTAATTATTTACTACATTTGTCATCATGGATTCTCGACTGAATATTGATAATGGAAGATCTGATTCTGATATCTATCAATACATTTTGATATATAAAAGGTAGGAGTTGGGGTTCCGGATCATTGGTGATTAAAACGTATTTCAACAATATCGATTACAGAGAAAAAACTGCGGAGTAGTTTTTGTGTTATCGATAACGAAATAAACATTTTGGTCCCCGTTGGTCCAGAACCCCCATTTATGAATTCTAAAAGTATTGATAACAGGTAGTTGATAATTACCCTTCTTATTTAAAATCAACTTGGATACAAAGTTTTCTAGAAATTTGGTACACACCCTTGCTTTACTTTCATCAGAGGATGTTCCAATATCGATCTGAACACGCGGCATCAGCTGTGAACCTATGGAACAATAGCGAGAAGGCTAAATCACAGCTAACGCCGAGTGATGGGTCGATTTTAACAGTACACGACGTTATTGAACGTTTCAAAGGGTTTATGAATGTTTATCTCTTTTAGAGGTCACTTTTATATGACCATTACGCTTGTTCCGTTTCCTTAATTGTTTTCAGTAACATGGTTGATTCAAATCATCTAGTTCTGTTAAAGAGCACGTGTCTGACTTAATGGTAATGAAGCAAGTTTTTTTCAATGGATCAAATAAATAATTACTCCATCGTTTTGCCGTATTCGTAGAAGGAACATTCACTTACAAAGCGAAATCTTCACGCCGCACGTTTTAATAATTTGAGTTTAAAATGGATTCGGATATAGCTACATTAATTAAAGGAGTCTTTTTAATGATCCAAAATTATTTTCTTGCAATTAGTAACATTTATGTTTCTTTTTGTGTGGTTATTCTTTACCCTTAGTAAACGTGCTACACTCCCTTTAACCCTACTGGTTGTAACCGCCAGGGATGGGCTGTTTCATGTTGATAAAATCCGTTCAATATCAGTGAAAATCTCTATCCAAAAATTACTGTAACACAATCCCGTACAAAGAACTTCAGATTCTGAAAAGTGTCCATAGTCTTAAGTCTTAAAGTCTAAAATCTAAATATCTTAGGGGCTAGATAGTGATTAGTGCGTACAACTTCGGGTCAAGAGGCCCGGTGTTCTGCATTAAAAACTGCTCTACATGCATCAATAATCGGGTGCAATGCTACACTGTATACCAGTGCATTTCCACCAATGTTTCGATAGATCCAGCCGATGCTCGCAGGTTTCTTCTCAAAAGTGACTCGGGCTTACTCCCTGCAATACTACAAGCATTGAAATACTCTTGAAAGCTGCGGTAAACCAATTTCAATTCACCTTAATATGTTTACAAGGTAGACTTGTAACAGGTGCCGAGACCAATTTGTCAAACCAAACATGTTCAGCTTCAGTAATCGAAGTACATGTGCATCTTAATACAGTACACATGGATAATTAAAACATTATTATACTTCTTATACCCATTTTTATGATGTATTATCATTTTATATGTCTCAATATGTCTGCGCGTGTGAAAACCATCAAGTTATTTAATAATTTCCCTGTTCATCATTCTAAATTCAGCCAGGAAAGTAAGTAGTGCAAGAGTAATGTTCGGTTAGCAGCTGTTGATATCGACATAAAATGACTTAGATTAATACTGATGACAACCAAATAAGAACAAAAAGTCAGTGTTTGGTGTGAACCACAAACACAAAAGGTTTCAGCAAAACGTGCTCTCATTTATTAAACAAAATGCTGAGCTGTCTGTGAGGCCGTTGATTCCATTTTGAGTTGGGTTCTTTGCATTTGTTAGAAGAGCCGTGGATGTAACTACGAAACTATCATGGTACCTAAAGAGTTGCAGTTCATAATTAGAATTAGATGTTGCAATACTTTCTTCAAGGTGTTAATATAATTGCTTTCTTCAAAGCATAAACGCAATGGTCAACAATAGAAACAGCTGATGAACTAATGGAAAGAAACGGTAACCTTAACATTTGTAATTGTTTAAATAAAGCCATTAAGCTACTAAATTGACAGTCTTCGATAGCCTTGATGGACATTGCTGAAGTGTAGTAGAAACTGGTCAAAGTAAAATAATTTCACATGTCAAGCTGCATACTTTATTCCTTTTTAAACATCGATAAATATCTTATTGCTTTGGTTTTGTTCTTATCTGATATCAGAGGATAGTATGAGAGTTTCAAAGACTTCTTTGATTGGCTGAAATTAATATTTCCGAGAACAAGAGAAGAGCCGTCGCCGTTGGTGTCGATGGTGTCGATCGATACATATTTGAAATGAAAACGCTCGTTAAATCCATTACGTATATATACGAAAGGTTCGGCTACAAAAGCCGAATGACTAGCTTTTACGATCAGGGTAATTTTGAGCGGGTACTATACTACGAATAAGTAAATGTGACTATAACCCAAAATAAACAATAAAACCAAACTGACATGAACGGAATTTTCCCTGCCATATATTGCAATTGCCCAAGTGGCAGTACATCTGGTTGAATTTCATGCAGAGAGTAATAGAAAATCTGTTCAATTTCCATTCTTCTGTTGTGAAAATCTAAAACAAAACGTTATCTGTCCCGTTTGGGAAAAAAACTATAGAAGTAAGTCTTCGACCAGGTGTCTGATTTTGGATCAACGGCGGGTGTGTCAAAAAAACTTTTAAAACATTTTCCTCTTTAGTTAAGAAACATCATAGCATCCGTATATGGGGTACAATAGACACCATTGCTCAGCCAGTTAGTGTTCTTCTTCGATTCTGTACTATGAGGATTCTGTCTTATGGTACTAAATTAATCAGCATGTTCGTAGATGGAAACCGCTGACACCATTAAAACTCTACAAACTTTTAAAATTACTATAAACTTTTAGATATACACGGAAATCTGGTTCTCAATCTTTGAATATGTAAATATCTTACCTACGAGCCTAGTTGGTAAAGCTTCAAATTAAACTGGTGAATTTTCTAGAGATGGTAACCAGGCATAAAGACAACCTATTGTGATAAATTCACCATCATCACTGATGTTTTCTTTATGTCAGTATCAATGTTTGCATTTGCACAGGAGGTAAATGTCTTCAATTGATTTCATAATCTGTTAGCGGATTCTTGAGTCATATTCACGTAAACTAACATCTCTCTCAATATATCGATGTACTCAATGTTTTTGTTAAAACATGGAATCGATCACGTGACCTGCTGAATCTGGTCCAAGGCGCTAACGACTGCATCAGAAAACTCCGCATACGTAGAAAGGAAAGTTTTTCGACGAAATCATGTTAGTATTGTGTATGATTGGATTGAGTTTTCTATTATTTTTTTAAATTCGCATAAGTTTCCCTTTTCGAACGTCTATTATCTCTCAAAAGTTTGAAATATCAGGGTAACTATGGTCCAGCATTCTTCATTCGTGGTCATTGAGGATTCGACACCTATTTCATCTGTAGCAGTTTCTCAACGAATTGATCAGGAAGAATTTTGCCATCTCAGTAAATAAAAACTAAAAGCTTACATCAATCGACATCCGTTATTGGCTACTTTAAAGGACTATTGACTACCTTAGAAAGTTTCTCATTTAACAACACGGTTACCCAAAATCTTGGGTAGGGTAGCGATGATATCGACTAAGTTCACATCTCTGTGAAAGAGGAACCCAAGGTAACGAAACAAGAGCTTTAAAAAGAAGTTTCAAACATTCAAGAATATCGCTTCAAAACAGTAATGAAAATAATTGTGGATTTAGTATCTGGTGTGACCCCATTACAGTCAAAACAAGCAAAGACACGTCATCTCATGGAAAAGGTCAGACGTCGGATGACGTCATTAAGAATACGTTGCCCCTCTTCATGTAGTGCCTGTTCCAGCTGTTGTTTAGTGGTTGGTTGATGATGGCGACGTCTATGTCGTCTTCCCATATGGTCTCATAGATGTTTGATCTTTATAAGTCACGGGAGCGTGATGACCAAGGCAAAACCTCGATTTTTAGTCAGTTGAGGAAATCCTTGCGGTATGTAGTCTTGCGTTGTCCTGTAGTAAAATCATCCCTTGCTGCTGCATCTGTATGAATGGGACCACCACAGGCTGTTACACTTGATACTTTCACTCTGCCTGGAACAGTTTGAATCGACTTTCGTCGCTGAAGATCACTCCTGCCCAGTCACGACGTTGCCAGCGATTCACTCACCTTGCCAAGCGGGTCAAGGTCATTCAGCGGACCCCGGTACGTTCGACTTGCCTGAATACCGGTACTTCCAAGACGTCTCATAACAGCGTGTCTGCTGATATGGTTCAGTAACGCCGTCAATGCCGTAGACGTCATGGTGACGAATCTATTGCGCAGATTTTTTTAAATATCAGATATCTTGAAGTACAAACACAAGATATATCATCATTCTTCAGTCATTTTATGGATTTTGTCTGGTCGTCTTTTTTGGGGGTGACATGTGACAGGTGGATTCCAAAGTAGTAAGTTTGTGTTTTAATTTCACAAAAATTTCTATGAACATGAAAGAATGTATAATATATTCTTCAGAATTATATCTTATAATATTAATATTTTGGATACTTTATAATGTCATAAACTTTTTATCATGGCGCTTTGAGCATATACTCTTTTATTGAATCCATTTCAATATAAATGAAAATATATATACTAAATTTATTATCTTCAAGCATTAACGTTTTTACCAGTATTCCAAATATATCTCATGTCACGAAACAGTGTTGTAATAAATAAACATGAATGTTATAAACATATATCGAATTAACACTTTGTTAAAAGTTTATATTGTTCTGTTAGTTGGCCTTGCCATGTCTCTATACACATCGTCCAGTCGCGACTCCTTGTAGCCGTAACGCCTGAGGTTGCTGCAATGGTGGTGATAGACTTTGAAGATCCAGCAGGGATTCAGGACTGTGTAGTTGAACAGTTCCCTGTAGACATGCATCACCACCCGCTCCGTACCTAACCTGTACACGTGATGTTTCAACAACTCTTTCCCTTTACTGGTCATCTCGCCCTGTGGCACAAACACAAACGTATCATGGGAGCCAGTGTAAATCTTACACCTATCAACATCATAAGGGCAGTTGTTGCCGATGTGGCGAGACAGTGAGTACATGACTCTCTTTTCCGCCATAAGAGTTCCGTTGATGTTCTCGAAGCCTTCTCCCAGAACGATGTCCGCCTGTGTGATGACCACGACCTGGCCCTGGAGATGAGTGAAGACGAACTGGTGGAGGGTGAGGACAATGTCGGCAGCCCCCATTTTGTGGATTATTAGCTTTGGATGAGACCCAATTTGCTCCTTGAGGACTCCCGGAAGTCGTGAGCAGCTGGTTATAAGATGGAGTTGTTTCAGATGCTGGTGGTTGAGGTTCGTGCTGAGGGTTTCTATGTATTCCTTCATTCTCACGGGAGCGATTTGATCTTCCTTTTCGCTGATTAATCTGAAGGTGATGATGACATGGAAAGAGCTACTATCGGTTATTGGAGCCCTTTCCACCACACGTCCTATCAACTCATTGGCCAGGTCTGTTTCATGAGTAGGGCGTTTGTCCCTCCACCCAGAGTTGTAGCTACCGTACAAACCAATCATTATGAGATTGAGAAGTACCAAAACAAGTAACTTGTGTTGACGATTCATCTTTATTCTGCAATAAAAAAAATCAATCTATATATCGCACCAACCCTTTCTTTCAGGTGGTTTTAAAGAGTTTTTATTTTACAAGTGCGTCTTCTGTTGTTTGGAAGGGATTCTAACACTTTGTTTCTAAGGTCATGTCTCATGTCATTTGAGAAACACAAAAGCTTTGATTTTAAAAGATAGTTTTCTTCCAAGGGTAAGCACTAACGATACAGACTTTACATAGAGCGCATATTATAACACATTACCAAATCAGTCTAAAAACTCTTTAACTTTAGTCTGATATAATTGTTTGAAAACTTGAACATACATTTCTCAAATGCATGACTCAACTACCTTTGGTAAGGAATACATCAAATAATTTTAATTATATTGCTCAGTAAAACTCACACCAGAGGGATGCCTAACTTACAACTAACTCCCCAATTGATCCACTTCATTAAACATTTTATAGGTTGATAAAGTTTTTAAAATCTGTAAAATACCAGTGTGCCCTGCATATATGATGGTAAGAAACATAGAACTTACTTGCCGCAACGAGCTGTAAAATGAAACATAGTTGCTTCCTTTGTGGCTTTTTGACTCGCGTCCCAAATTTCAATCAATTTTTTATGGTATACCTAATTGATTATCAATGAAATAGTAACATAAAAGGATCAGCGCCCAGGATAATGAACACTTACCCTGGCCACCACGTGTTGGAGGTATAAAATAACCATCAAGTGTTATGTTTCATTCATAGCATTATTTAGGTATAAATCTTTTCTGAAAAACTTCCGCGAAGTAATGCCAATTCTGAAACCCAATTCAATGATAATATTGATAAAAAAACACGAGGTAAGAGGGTTAATAATACATTGTCATTTAGAAAATAGGGTTTGGGCAGGACCATCTTCACAACGTCACGGCCGAAATGAAAAGATTTAAAATGGATAGAGTCCATCTCGATACATTTTCACCTTGCCATGGCAAGATGGGGCAGGACAGTCTGATTCCATTATTGTTACAGATGTAAACTCCGTTTCACAGAGAAGTTTAATTAAGAGGATTGTAATTAAAGTTAACTAGATATATCCGCGTCAAAATGTTGAAATCTGCCTTAAAAGTTTCCAAATAAGTACTTTTTGAAAGTGTCTCTTGTGAAATGGGAAAAAAAGTCGTAATCTGTCCGGAGCTATTGACCATGATTTTGGACCGTCTGTTGATCATGATATTGACTTTGCCGCCCAACGAAAACACAGTGAAACAGGTGTTGTGCAACTGAAATAATTTAGCTCTAAATCTAAAGTGACTTATAAATTAAGGCGATTTTGAAAATAAAGTATTTCATTCAGAAAAATTAAACAAGTGATTCTGACCGATGTCGATCCTTATTGACTATGTTGAAAATTATCTATCCAGGAGCTGAAATTCCGGTTGAATAGTATTATAACATATAGACAATTGGAATCAACAATCAACACCCTATTTTTCCTGTTGAAGCAACTTTGATATTACTATAATATATGTCCGTATTTGGATGATGTTTTAAAAGGAAAGGGAACATTTCAGAAGAGATCTAGGCACAAATACCATAAAATTAAATACGAGGGAAACTTAAAAAGTTCGTTGAATGACATAGAAAATAAGATCAAAGTATCACTTTATGCATTTTATTTTCAACATAGTCTCCACTGACATCATTACATTTGGACCAGCGATGTTCAAGCCTCATCATGCCAATCTTGAAGAACTCCGAATCCTGCGTTTCAAGAAAACTCCACGGTAGCAATCAGGGTGTTGTTATCAGCAAAACTCCGTCCATGAAAATAGTTGTTCATATTGGGGAAGAGAAAGGACGCGTATATACTATAGACGGTCTTAGGAAGTGGCAGAAGTCCGAAGGTGCCAAATCTGGTGAGTAAGGTGGATGTGAAATAATTTCAAAGCACATTCGGTCACGGCAGTGACAGCAACATGTGTTGTGTGGACGGAAGCATTGTCCTGCTTCCCTCGCACCTTAGCCTTGAAGGCTGCTCCTAATAAATTCATCAGCATAATATGGCCCGTTGTTAATTTGGCCCTTCTAGAAGTAATCTATCATGATCAATACCAATAAAATGATCCGTCATTAGATCAAGAGAATAACTGATTGAGGTCATGTCCAGCTGACCTTGGACGAGTTTTTAACCGACAAATAAAATATGGGCAGGAAGTTAGCTTTCACGCAATCAATGACGACCTGTTTTGGAATCTGATGTTTACCTTACGTTTGTCTATATTTATCTTGAAAAACTTTTTTGGGTGATTCTTTTACCTAATTTGTTGATTTACTTGTGAACACATAAGTAAATAAACAATACACAAATATTTCGTCAACAATATATGCACAGAATTGATGATATCATCACATTTTTCATACAATTCACTGCGATGCATCGGTAACATTAGGATTTCGAAAAGGTGCTCAAGAACGGCGAAACAATCTCATTGACCCGCGATTCGATATGCTTAATTAAGACAAAATCAGGCTTTTTTGTCTTTTAAGAACATTTCTAATCGAGACCAGAAGTTTATGATATGCTTACAATAATAAAACACATGTTCGATCTACGTTTTCTTTCCCTTCCATACAAAACGAACATCTTCATCAACAATTTTCATTTACAGCAGCTTGGTGTGAATTTTCTTATGAATGAATCTGTATTGGAAATCAATCAGTTTAACATCTTTTGTACATTTTCTAATTCTAGTAAATACATCTTTCCAGTTAATCACTTCAGGAAATTGGGTTTGTCATTTAACAGACCCTTGGTAGATTGTCTTTCTTGATCAAGATGTCATAAAAATATCTACAACCATGAGGTTTTAGCATATTCTTAATGTTTCTGAAATATTAATATTTTCATTTATAAAGTGTTCCTCAGAAATAACTTTTCTCCATTCAAGAGGAATATCTTATAACATTTCATTGTAATGTAGTATAGTGCCTTTCAAATCATATTTATTTTTTAAAGGGAATAAGAAATGTGACCTATACTGAAGATTAAAAATGTTATTGGAAGTGCAAAGTGACTTATGATGCAAACAAATAATTTTTGACCGAACAGAATAATTAGTAATTGGCTGCTAAACTTGATCACCTATGAAAACGTAAACAAAATTTGACCTCTGACCTAATGACGTCACGGAGGGAACACATTGCGTTGACCCGCCATATCGTTACATAGAGCCGAATAGAAGCCGGGAACAGAGGAGTCGGAAATGCCTCTTATTTGTGTGGTAGGTGGCTGTAGACTGTAGTCACACCACACAAGAGAATTTAATGCTTCATATTTTGCCACGGGATATCGATATTGCAAAACGATGGACGAAAATTGTGCAAAGAACCCGAGCCGACCAGAAATCAGCACCCAGTACGGTAGTAGTCAAGTATACAGGTACATTTGTTCAGCACATTTCAACGACGATTCCTACATCCAACCTAATTATATAGCTACAACGTAAGGATCGAAACCCAAAATGAAGCCGGATGCATGTCTCACGGTCTTGCCAACAAATGTATGCCACAATAAACTGTTAGCGCAACTTCGAGTGAAAGTACAAAACATGGGCGAACAGGCGTTCAAGTCGAAGTGACCTACAGCTCTCGTCGTTTCGGAAGAGGGAATTTTCAAGGGTGAGTGTTGATCATGTTAAATACAGTAAACAATATTGTCTGTTATTCTGTAAGTAATCATCAGTAATATTGATTACGAAAAGCTTAACCTTAAAGAATGTCAGCTAACATGACAGTTTAACGTGCTCTTGATTAAATATTGTCCTGTTTTTGATCATTTGAAATTCAGCGTGTGATTGGGACCAAGGGGAATTCTTTCACACATGATCAAAAATTTATCACTAATTTTTTTTATTTACATTGTTTTACATGACAGGATTGAACAGTAAATATGGTAAATTAAATAACATTTGTGAATTTACAATTAGGCTATTACATTTTGAAATTGGAACTGTAAAAAGTAAGCTTTAGTCTTATTGAATCCATATAACCCGTCCCATTATTTATGACTGACCAAACGAGATAGAATATTATATGCTACGATAGCCTGTATGTTATGGATACTTTGAGAGTCAATAATTAGTCTGTGTCTGTGTGTCCTTTTTCAGTGGAAATTAATGTTGAAAAATTTAAATTTCCTTATTTTTGTATTCTCAACCAGTACTTATTCCCTGTTCCTATATTTTTTGCAGATGCTACACACAAGAGGAACTTATCCTGATGTCAGGGTATTGCCAAACAAAAAAGTTTTTGATGATTGATGAGGGCAACACAGCAGTCGCCAGTATTATGGATGGTGCCTTTAACACCAACCAAGCAGATGGAAGCCAAACAAAGGACAAAAATATTCAAGTGCAATAATCTTGAACCAAAGAGAGTAAAGGTTTGTGAAATACAACAGTGATAGAAAAATTACTCTAATTATGATTTTAATTGCCTAAGTACATAGTAAATAGTGTCATATTGAGATATTAACATAGATATCTAAGTTTTAGAAGAATGTACACATTAGATAAAGATAAAACTGAATACCTTTTAATTAGGATTTTTTATTTGTTAATGATTTTGTATTGTGTGAAAATCACTAAAACATTATTTACGTTGTCAATTCCTCATATTTCAATGTTACATGCAAATTGATGAATTTCATTTTGTATTGCAGGTGTTTCTACTCCATGGATTGATTCCTGATGAGATACAGAGCCAATTGATTTGGGGGAAAAATGTAACAGTACAGTAACAAAATTGCCTACTATTTTCAAGCCTAGGCAAAATAGAGTTATTTAGTTGTTTTACAGAATCTCATTACAAGATTTTGATACATTTGGAGGGGGAAAATGTTGCAATAGATTTTTTCTCGAAAAAAAAGGAAGAACAATTTATCACCTTTTCATAGACTTTTGTCACTGTTTGTTAGAACATTGAACTCATGGCACTAAATTGTTTGTCTTGTAAATGATTGGTATGTAATTTGAATACACACAGAAAATAAACAGGAAAATTTTATGTTTCAGAATCATTTATTAGTTTGGCAGTTTGTTTATAATAAGTTTGACCACTTGAAGTTTTTGTATAGTTTATAAACTATAAAGTTTATTTGGAATTTGAATTTATGTTTTCATTACAAATAAATATTGTCAAGAAATAAATAATTCATGTCAGATTTATCTTCATTTTTATCACTTTGACTTGCTATCTGGTTGTTTATAGGGTCATCAGTTTTGTATTGCTGCCTGAACTGGTAAAATGCTGTGTCTAGCACATCAGTATTCGGGCAAACAGCATAAAAACTGGGGTGGAGGGTGAGGCAGCAGACAGGTGGGTCCTCAACCCTGAACATGTCCCTGTACTTGTCTACCTCCTGACAACACCAGCTCTCTTTGCCTGTGGGCATCGTATAACAATGGTTACAGTCCCTCCTGAAGAAAAGAATTTGATTATGTGAAGTGATATAAAACTTTATCCATCCATAAATGATGAGTGGAGAATTGAGAAAAGTTAAACGTTCATATACTCTCACTTTCGTGTCACCTATTTCCGTCGTATTAAGAAATCAACTGCTGTGCACTTCTTACACATCACAAGTTGATTATGACAAAACATATTTCAAACATTTTAAACTAAACAAACATTTTTCAAACACAAATGGTGACTTAAGAATAACATTTAAACTAAACTTGTTACATGTTCAAAAAGTTCACAAGCTCATTCAATTATGACATTGATATAAATATTTCAGGAAAAGTAAGTGTGCACTGTTGTAGATATAAAATTCTTAACAGCTTAATATCTTGTATATGATATGACACCACTTTCTATGGATACGTTCAAAAAAGAAAATTTAGATGTTAAAAAGATGCATCATTTATTTTTCCCTGAAAAATTCTACAAATGCCAAATAAACATTAGCAATAACCCTTCTGCATTTGCACAGATTTAAAAATAGATCAGGGTTTCTTCTCTTCCATTAAGATACTTTGATGACGTATATTTCGAACAAACGATTGATAAAAAAAATGTTCTAGAAGTGTATCAAATGAAAAGCGTGAAAAAGCACTTGATTTTCATTAGTCACATCTGCAGTTGGATAGATTTATTGAAAATTGATCGTGTTCATACAAAACAACTGATCAACAAAATAAGTGCTATCTGGCCAGGACCAGTTTATGTCAATCAAGCGACGTTGTCCTATGTAAATACCACGAAAACAGGTGACGCATTTAAATAGTTTACTTGTTTTTCTATTTTAGATAACTTTGAATGAATGTTATTTATTTCGAAACGGTCACATATATAGATGCAAACATGTTAAACAAGATCAACTATAATTAAAATCTAGGATAGATAATCCTACAATTGACAAAATAATTAAGAAAGGAACCGAATTATGGTCCTTCATACGATCAATGGCCAAGGGAAATAACTCTTATTAACAATATATTATTTGTATTTCAAGCCATTTGTTAAATCATCTGCTTAACATATATTTTGATTAAGTCACTTTTCAAATTAAATGTTAATACAGCATTGACCTAAAATGACAAGGCTTTCATTCCTATGAAATAATTTAAATTACCATGCACGCAGCTGTTCAATCGGTCATGGTCGTCAGAGCCGTTGCCGTCAGAACTTGAGGAACAACCCCTCACTGGCTCGAATCTATACGGATTCTGCGGTTCGGTCAAACTTGTCGGCAATTAGATTTAGTCCTATCCTACTTATCTCCATTGTCAGATGAGTCGAAAGGCTACGGGGAGCCATCACTATGGACACTGAGTTGGTACTCAATACGTGTTGACGCCATGTTTACGTTCCCTTCATGACGTCACATTATCACGTGACAAAACTTGTCCTTTTACTAGGTCAGTCGATTTCAGCTACTTTACGTAGCTTGTATCTTTTAAATGCATGGTCCCAAAAAAATTTTTTAATGGAATTTAATATCATTATGTTTATAAGTAAAGTGTTACATGTGGAATGTGTCATTTTAACATGATTTCTTATTCCCTTTAATTGTTCAAGACTCCAACAACTCACGAAGTGCACGTGTCTCTTCAACATTCTAAGTTTCTTATGAAATGGTACTGCCATATTGTATTGTCAGTCAAATCAGATAATTTAAAGGATTTATAAATCACATTTTTGGGTTTTATGAAAGGCACTGCAAGTACCCAAAATATTTGTTTTCTGACTTAGGTTTTCTATGTTTTCAAAATTTCTAATTCCCCTTTAACACTCGGGGAATTCCAATCGTCAATTTTAAAAAAGTTTACATTTTGTAATGTTACTTTTTTAAATATTGTTATAAAGAGGAGAGGACCAATCACTTAAATGCTTTCCGTCGAAAGCAAGTCCGCTGCCCGAGGGATCGGCCTAGGGGAGAGCTTTTGACCACAAAGACATAATCAAATATAGCATTCATGGCCTTCAGAAAAAAAGTAAAAGAGGCGTCCATAAAATTTCGCTTCAAGAATGTGAGTGATAGGTTAAAGGCACTCTCCCAGTCCTGGTGTGCGCTAGGCCAATGTGGTATGGTGGAATAAGTAGCTGTAATTTGGTTTCGGGTTCGAGACGATCTTTCGTCAAAGCTTTTGCAGGTTATTTCGTAAACTTGGAATTATCTTTCGAAAGAGTAAGTAATTTCATACTCCGTCATCTTACAATTTACATCTCAGGGTTAAAAAATATATACATGAAGATGGCCTTTAGGAGGGCTTTGTAAACGTATACGAGGCCCTCCTGTCTGGCTGTTATCACTGTCGTGTACTCGCCAGGGAGAGGACACTCCAATATTGTATCTCTGCTTTAGATTTTAGAGCTGAGAAAATCATTTTCCTCATAAATATCTCTGATGTAATGTATACCATGATCATACCAGTTTGATATTATAAATGAAGACTTAAAGAAATGATTTAGCCACAGTGGTTTGGCCAAGATTTGGCATATGTCATCATTGTCAAAAGAGTGTTTTATATAGAATATTCTCCAAGCTGATAATACATCTTTCCAATAAGGAGTAACATTGTCCGATAAGCAATCATCAGCATTGGAGCCAAGAGAGTCTAAGTTGTCAAAGGAAAGATGTTACTAAAGCTGGAGTTTTTCTTCAAGTGGCATTTCAATGATGATAATTTTAAAGCATTAATAAAAGACTCAATGTCAATCATCTCAATAATGACTTAAGGGGTTAGGAATTGCAGAACAAATATGTACTAAAGTAGAAAATTGCTAAAGATTTTATAATCGTGATTTTCCCGATAAGAGTCAAATTTCTTCCTCGCCAACTAAAAAGTAATCTATATATATGTTCTAAGCGTTTTCTTGTATTAATTACCCACAAATCTTTAAGAGAAGCATTGAGAGACATTCCTAGTATTTCAAAATCCCCACTGTGCAAGTCTAAATATAAATGGTTAACTTAAGTAATATTACTACTCGTACCTTCCAAGGAACAAGTCCATATAGCTTTGGTTTTGTTTATATTCATTTTCATCCCTGACATTTCATAAAACATGTTGATAGTTTCAATTGCAGCGTCAGCATCAGCATATTGGCCAAGTTTTTGTTCTGTGTCATTAACAGTTATTCCCTTTATATCAGGATCTTATCATAATGCCTAATATGTCAACTGCAAAGATAAATAAATTTGGAGAGATTGGATCACCCTGTCAACATCCCCTTTCTTGGTGGAAAAAAGATGAGATATGGCCATTTTGTATTACCGCTGCTGTATTGTTACTAGTTATGATCTTGATCCATTTGATAATTTGATAATCCGAAAGCTACCATTGACTTGATTATAAATGATTTTGTGATTGTGACAAACGCTTTTTCAAAATATATCAGTAATAGAAGACGTGGTTTATTCATCGTTCTTGTTTCAAATATTATATCATAAAGTAGTCTTATATTTTCACTGATACACCTCCCTGGTATGAAGCCTGTTTGATTTTCATGAATAATATTATCTAATGCTAACTTAATCCTATTTGCTATGCATGTACTAATTAGTTTGTAGAGAGAGTTAAGTAATGAAATAGGGCGCCAGTTTTTCAAAAGTCAAAATCTTTTTTCTTTTCTTTTGGAATTTTCTAATTGTTTATTTCAATATATGTATCTTCTTCATGAGGGCAAACCTTAGTGTAAAGCTTACTGTAAAAATGTTTCAATTCATCTAAATACCCCCACCATCTGTAATCACTTCACCATTATCTTTAAAAATGCTGTTAATAAGTTTACTAGTATAGTTTCTGTTTTCCAAGTGACAGAAATAATTTGTTGGTTTTTCACCTTCCTCATACCACTTAATTCTTTTTAAGAACTGTGATCTGTTTGTATCTTCTTCATTAAGTTGCTCAAGTTGTTTTTCCTTAGTTGTTAGGTCTTCTAAAGAATTTTCATTTAAATCGTTAAAGTTATCTCTAATATCTTCCTCAAGGGTTTTAATTTTGTCCTCAAGTTCTTTTCTGTTCTTTTCCCTATTTCTCTTAATGAGAGTTGAAAATGAAATAGTCTTACCTCTCAAATTCATTAAAAAGGTTTCCAGAAATAAAGATAACGATATTTTCAACTGAAGCTTTCCATCTGTAATGTGATCATTCAATTCGTTTTCAGTGTCTAAGTTTATGGCATATTCATGGATAGTATCTTGTAATGTTCTTTTTAACATTGTTAATATATTTTTCATCCCATAAGAGAGAGGTGTTAAACTTCCAATACCCCCTACCCCTTTCAGTGCTTAATCTATTGGGCACTAAAGGTTTGTTTAAGTAATATTCATACCATCTACTGTTATATCAGTTATTGTGAAGTTGCCATTCTTATCTATCAGGGATTTATGGATTTGGATTTCAATGTTGTTGTTAAAAAGAATTGTTGCTCCCCTTGAATTGGATTGAAAAGGGGCTATTTTACATTCTAGACCCCATTCATTTTTCGTGATATCTTTATCTTTTTCTGAAATATGAATATCTTGTAGACAAATAATTGACTATTTCTTTCTTTTCCATATTTTCATAATTTCTTGTCTTTTATTTCTTTCTGCCAACCCTCTACAGTTGGCTGAGACTATTCCTATCCTATCCGACACCATATTTACATTCAGTACATATACATTGGTTATTGCCTTTAAGTTTGATGGTGTTGGGTTCAGTACAAATGGAGTTCAAGTTTTTCAAATGTAAAATGAAAAACATGGGTGTAAAACAAAGAAGGTTCCTCCTCTATCCGCCAGAATATAAACTCAAGTTCAAAATCCTACATCTTGTCAAATAAGATACTGCATACCACAGTAAATGCCATGTGCAAATGAAATATGTCTAAATGTAAACAAACAATCTTGTAAACACACTCATGCGTAGTTATATATTTGCACTCACACGTAGTAATGTGATGATAAGATTAATTAACCCCTTCCGTTGGCCAGATTTTGATCTGGATATAGTATAAGAATAGGATAAGTATATGAATTCCTACTCACGATAAGCATTTGTTGAAAAGTCATAGTCATTGAAAGATGGAATCCACAACATTTGATGACGCTTCATGACCAAGCAATGAAAAGTGTCTTCATCAACCTCTCAAAAGCAAGAAATCTCCACATTCCAACTGAATGTTTATTTAAATGTTAAGACTGTATGGTCCTACCAATTCTGCTATATGGATGTGAGGTGTGGGGCTTCTCAAGTTTAGACATTTTAGAAAACGTCCATAGATTATTTATGAAATCTGTTCTAAACTACGGAAGAGCACACCATCCGACATGCTGTACGGGGAGACCGGAAGATTACCTACAGCAATATATATCAAAAAACAAATTATTTCATTCTGGTTTAATATAGCTACCAATATCAACCAAAATAAAATTTCCGTTGTGATACATAATTTTCTTTCAGATATATTACAAAATGGCAGATATGTTTCACCGTGGCTTTTGAATGTTCAACGTATATTTCCACAGTATTTCAGCGTTTGTCAGATCAATTTATTCAAAAGTGGCAGGCCGACCTGACAAATTCCCATCAAGAGTTATGTATAATCTTTTAAAGCCCTATTTTGGGGAAGAAAGTTATATTTATCTCTCCTGTAAACTATCAACCCCTATTCCAACTTTCCGTACAAGTAACCGTTTTCTACCTGTGGAGGCTGGCCGTTGGTCTAATATTGAATACATATACCGTTTTTGTAAACTTTGTAATCTACAAACTCTTGGGAACGAGTATCACTATCTAATTGTCTGTCCATATTTCTAAAACACAAAGAATGTTATAATATAAATACAAGCTATAGTAAGTTAAAATTGTTACTAGGAACCCCTTCCAAGAAGAAGTATTCCGAACTAAGGAAATAAGCAACATTCATTTCAATCATATGTAACACTTTCAAAACTTGATTACTCAATGTATACAATATGCACAGCCAATATGTCATATATGTTATGTGTAATGTTTAATGTACCACGGTGAGTGGTTATTATGAAATAAAAATTGATTGATGACTGCGTCGTGAAAACATTGACGAAGAACATTATGCATTGACATTTCAAAATCAACATGTATCACAGGTGGTTTCAATTGCAAACCTTTTTTTTATGACAAATAGACAAAAATGAATCCCACATTTGGCACTATATATATATATATATTGCTTCTGATTTACCTGATAGATGAGAGTATACAAGTAGGTTAAAGTGGCCATTTTTCGTACAATCTATTGTGTACAGTTGATAGAAATGTTTGGGACGGCACTGAAATGTTCCATCTACACATATTTCAGAAAATCTAAAATTCATTTTGATATGTAACTTTTAAAACAAACATAAATTTGTCAAAAACTTTATAAAGATAAAATCTGACCATCCAGTAACTCTGACCGGAAGCTACTGATACTGTGTAGGAGGCCTATCTTACAGTAGCCAAGCCATAAGTCAGCCAACGAGGCTTGACTAATTAGCTTATACAATCATCAACAACGCGGGAGTGCATCGCGCTAATGACAGTAGAAGAAGAAGAAGAAATGAAGAAGAAGAAATGTATTTTATTAAGGTGTCACACTGCATACAGGCAACATACAATCATATATATATATATATCACAACAAGTAAAATGTATGCTGTCTGGCCAGTAATGGCCTATGAGACACTAATTCTCTAAAAACGCTTACGCGTTAAAATATATATTAAAATAAGTTAAGATATGTTTCATATGCTTAAATATTAATAAATGGCTTATAGAAATGACAGTCCAATGTCCCGCGCAAATGAAACACAGTGACCAATCAAAAAACGCGCAAACGTAGTGCGCCCACAAGGATAGTTACGTTATTCAAATGTTTGTTTCCCTAAACTGCCAATGTTTAGATGATTATACTCAATTTTGTGTAATCAGGAAATAAAACTTGAATGTTCGTGTCGAGTTTTAGCATACAAACAACAAGAAATTCATAACTAATTTTGCCAATTCAAGTTGATGTTTACCGCCTTTTCGTTCTCGAAGCGGAAATAAATCGTTTCATTGTGTGGTTTTCTACCTTTTACGGGCTTGATTGTAATAGATATCGTCATGCATATTGGAAATGGGTTGTGATGAATATTTTTTTGTAAAATATGAATAAATTTGGTTGAGTAATGAATTAGTTATGGACAAAATAACAAATCAAGTTGGCAGCGTTTAACTTGTTTTTTGATGAGGAGGACCTAAATCAGGGAAGGCAGAGGACGTATTCGAATGGCATCATTCCCTCTAGCCCCCTGTTGTTACAAGCCACTAATTAGTACCTCTAGCCGCTCGACTGGCTGTTCCATTCACTGTGTTCTCTCCCCTCAGTCGGATTAGCTGTTTATTACCCAGCATCTGAAGAGTTCATTAGCTGAGATAACGAGGTTAGTGTCTTTGGTGATTGTCTTTTTTCTACCTGTTGTTGTTTTTACTGTTAGAGTCGAGGTGATTGTCTTTGGTGTTAGATTGGACTACCTGATGTTATTTTTTACTGTTACATAATAATATTTTAATTTGTACATAATAGGGTTTATAAACTCAAATTCATAATTGTACTGAAGCTGAGGCAACACTCCTGGTATTACAATTATCAACTCATTTGTAATGTTAGAAACATAAATTGGAAGACCAAATTTAGTTTCAATAAAGCTTATCGTGAATCTCAAGTTATTAAGAGAAATGCAACTGACTGAAACGAAGATTTGCATTCTTTTGCAGATTCCACTTGATTGGCGATAAAGACATGGTTCCAACGTACTAACACCACAAAGCACGCGCAAAAAGTTATAGACCACATGCAGTGTTTGTGATATCCTTCTACAGACAGTGAATTTTTGAATTGAATGTCAAGACCCGTAAAGCGGAAACAATGAACAAGGGACCACAAAACTGTTCCCTATGTTGTACTAGGTATCGATGAGACTTCCAGTGTAGACAAGGAGTCACTAGAGATGTGCATCACAAACATCGTAGATGCACTAGAAGAAGCTGCAGGTGCTCCATCACTCGTTATGTTCAGAAAGCTCCATTGCTAAAACATTTGAATGCCGGGACTTGTGAAATAGCTCGCTGCGTTCGTGTCCACTCTCTATACATCAGTAGATCTGCAGATGGTAGTTGGTCTCGTAAATGCCATTGGCGTGAATCATGGGATGCGTGTAAAACTTTTGGTTGTGGAAATAAGTATTGCATCGGGACAGTAACTGAGCGTTTTGACCATTACTACAAGATTCAAGAGGTGTAATGGGAATATATATTCTAAAAGGGTGTGCCCAATACTGTATACAAGATACATATGTGAATTCACTGTTCAAGTTTATTATTCTAGAATACTTGTTACAGGGCATTTGTTTAATCTGTATTTGAATTTTGTTGTAATACAGCATTACCAATGCTTTTTGTCTCTGTCACAGTAAGTTCTGTAACAGAAAACAGAACATGTTTTAAGTTTTTGTCTTTAACTTCATTAATAAAGAATTATGCTTATGTTAACCACATTTTGTCTTCCATAGATTGCTGACATTACATGTGAGTCCAAATTAAATCTACAGTACAAACATTAAATGAGGGTCCCTCCATACCCTATTATATCCAGTCCCTGTCTAGATACGTCCTCTCCCAACCCTTGTTTCAGGATCACCTCCGCGGCCGATTTACCTGCATAAAAACAACGTGTTCCCTACGCTCTCGTGTTGATTTATAATTTGGTCAATAACTAACTACTTTCTAAACCACATAAGTTCATATTACACAAAAAAATGTTTCAATGCGTGACAATATTTCTAACAATAATGCTCTTTAAGGGTATGAAACAACAAAACTAAATAATTACTCCGCTTCTAAAATGAGAAAGCGGTACACATCAACTTGAAATTGCAAATACAAGAATTTCTTGCAGTTTGTTAACTAAACTCTTACGAATATATTCCAGATTCATTTTCTAATTACCCCGGGGCAGTGTTCAAGGTAGGTTTTTATACAGTGCGTGCAGAAATGAAATAATAAATGTTCAATTCAAATATTTCGCGTTTTTTGTTAATGGAGTTTTTATTTCATTAAAATAATTACTAGTAAAGGTAATAAATTGTCATAAAATTTAGACATCAAAGCTTAACCTACCATATACGGTTCAGGTTTGATGATAAAACACATGCAGCCACATGCCTGTGTAAGTAACTAGCTGCCGTTCCGAACTTCGTAATATTATACAGCATGAGACTTTATAATAATCACCTGTAAACATCGCTCTGATTGGATGAAACGAACGACTTCCGGGGAATTCAATCGGTAAAGTAACCAATGACAGGGCTTTTAGCAATGGGATTTCCAGGTTTCGATTTATTTTTGTCAGGACATCGTAATCAGACAATCAGCTTAGGACGATATTTTTAACATTATGGAAAAATATAAACTTAAGTGTATAATTATATGTGCGTGCAAAACACGCAGTTACAATATATTTTGCGTGTTTATATGATTTTTATGCGTGAAAAACGCAGGTTTATGCGTTAACGCGAACACTGAAATTACCCACAGTTAGATGTAACCATCTAAACTTTGACAGTTAAGAATAACAAAAACTTGAATCATGTACAAATCTTTGTTGATCTGTTTCGATCGCCATCTTGGACTGTCCTCTCCCAACCTGAACTGAACTGAACTGAACTTTATTACACTCAGGCTGCAAACTGCAGCATACGAGACACGACAGCCCTCTTATACGAAGCCGGGATGTTCCGAGGGGATAAAGACTTAATTGAACGTGTATTAACACATCCGCTGGGTATATAGATAACTAGAAACATCCATAAAACTGTTCATATCCAATTTTAAGACTAAATTATACCATGTTTGATTGGTTTGCCATTGCGGTAGATCTGTCTTCATGACACGCACATACTCGTTACCTTATAAACGTACGTTGAATAACCCGACAATGAGTCCAAGACAACGAACTACATACAATGTAATTAACTCCTATACATGCAACCTGCATGTGTTCTTGACCTGACTATATGTTCACTACACGAATCAGTCGGCAACAGACAACACTAAATCCTTACTGGTAGTTAGCAGATGCGTAACGGATTAAGATTAGCTTAGCAAAATGTGCTGTATTTGTAAACTAATTAATTATACGGTTAATTGTGATTTTAAGGCAACGATTAAATGAGATTTAATTCTACGAAAATACAATAATGTGATTGTATTATTTACGATAAGTGGACGAGGATATGATTGTGTTATAGGGATTGGTTGCGCCACAGTGAAAGCCTGTTTTACACATAGTCAAACGTTCGGATTATGGTTACGCCGGTAAGAACTCGCCATATTGTTGCCATGGACGTCAGCTAAGCTCTTGTTCGTATGCAGTCGGATTTATCCATTGGAAACGGTAGGTAGTACCTTTATATACCGGGTGGTCAGTGTTAACGTCACATCACCTCCATTCGCCTTCTGGTTCACACAGTGAGTCTACACTCGTTCCCCTTGTTTATATACAGCAGCAGATCAACATGGTGTACAACTACACTAAAGCTCGTGGTCCCATCGCGGCCATGTACACCAGCCCTGGTCCCGCCTACAGCCTCCCAGCTCTTACTGGCATCAAGTCTCACGACCCTCGCAGCTCCCACTTGAAGAATCCTTCCTACTCATTCGGGGTCCGTCACGGAAAGTTCAGGGATGACTGCAGCCCTGGCCCAAAATACTACCTTGACCCCAGCGTGAACCGCGAGGGAAAGGACGGAACCCCTCACTTCTCGCTGTATGCACGCCAAAAGGATGCCACCTCCTTCAAGACTCCCGGTCCGGGAGCTTATTGCCCGGAACAGACTGGTGAGTCCGGCAAGTTCCGCCACCCGTCCTACAGCTTCGGCACCAGACACCGCTACAGGAGCCAGGATAACAACCCAGCTGCCAACAGCTACACTTTGCCCGGCATGGTCGGTAAGACCATCCAGAGCGGTAAGCCACAAGCTCCATGTCACACCCTTGCCGGAAGACAGACGACAGGAGGATTCGGTGAAGATTTGTCTGGAGCCCCTGGCCCCGGCACTTACAATACTACGGACCCCAGCACCTTCAAGAACAAGGCTCCGCTCTACAGTATGACCAGCCGGAACGTCATGCCCGGGGACACCACCAAGAAACCGGGACCCGGAGCTCACTCACCCGAGAGGGTCGTTATGCACAAGAAGAAGAACCCTGAACCCTCCTTTGGAATCCGTCACAGTCAGTATCTCTGCCCTCTGGTTGTCGATGTGCAGGATTAGACTACCGGACAGGGGACAGACAAGCTTATTGAAGGATCAGACAACGCACCCTAAAATTGACAATCATTTGTAATGGATAACGGACATAATAATCATTGTTACAGGCATTTGTGATTGTGATAAAGATGAGCGAGCCATATAGAATAGTTTTATCCTTTTCGGGTACATGTTTTTGTGCCATGTTTTCGAACAGGTTGTGATAAAATAGTCACATATGTGACCAATGTACATTTGTACGGTTCCTCCTCCCTTGGCTCATATAAATAACTTATTGTAAATACATGTTATTCTGTATGTAAATAAATATTGAAGAAAATGTCTTATTTATTCTTAATGTTTTATGCACCTGATTCAGTCCCTGGCTCTCATGACAACTTGATAAAGCCCTTAATCCTCTCCGGCGTAACAGGTTAATATCTAAAGACCGGCTGGACACCAGTTAGCCTATTACAGCCTTATAGGGATCTAAGGTAAGAAACCTACTGGCACTAATGTGCTTGTAAGATTATAGATAATATAAAGAGTATTTATTCCTCAATAACTTATTATCCATTTGGTTTCTTTCATAATCATGTTATCATTACAACGCTCTGCAATAATTCATGACTGAATTCAAGGCAAAGGCCTCAGTGAACTCTTCGCAAATTCACAATACTTAAAAAGCAATTAACAAAACAAACAAAATAGTACAGCAATAACAATCTAAATACATTTATGATATTTCTGTATCGTGTTTAGTTTTAAAAAAACCTGTTTATCCAAGTTTATTTAGATTGCATAAATGATAGAGTTCATTGAATTCAATTTCTTACACATATAAAATCGATGAGAGGAATAGACATGTGTTTACAAATTAACATATTTTTAAACACAATTTGATGAATATACATTCTATTATCGGTTTTTGAAAATTATCCATACTTTTTAATACAATTTATTGATATAATTTTTTTTTTATCTGTTTTTGAAAATTATCCATACTTTTCAATACAATCTATTAATATGATTTTTTTTATCTGTTTTTGAAAAATTTCTTAATTCTATTAACAACTGACAAAGACAGATTAGATCATGTCAGTGTCTTACATGTAGCATTCTTTGAGAAATTAATTAAGTTTCGTATGATTGTTAATTACCATAAAGAT
Source organism: Phorcus lineatus (assembly GCA_921293015.1). NCBI lineage: Eukaryota > Metazoa > Mollusca > Gastropoda > Trochida > Trochidae > Phorcus > Phorcus lineatus. The sequence goes on from OV121084.1 coordinate 4,109,855, forward strand.
AATCAATACACGTACATTGACATTCTGACAAACATCTTGGTCATCAACCATGCAGCGTTTTCATTACATATTGTTTCGATGCGAATCTAAATGCCCTATAGGGCATCTCACAATTCATTCTTAAATAACAAAATTATAACTACATGTTTTCTATGAAAATAAAAAAGGGCCTTGTATATAGGCCTTTGCTCAGAAGTCGACATAAAAAGTACAATGGACATGAATGTATATGAAATAATATCTACACTATCTGCTTTATATAAGTTACAGGTATTTGACTAAGTGATCCGCGTCAATGTCCGGTTTTTAATCATAATGGCGATTTATATATAATCTCACAGTTACAAAATCGACAAGCTTTAAGTTTATAGTCCTCCTTTTCAGTAATAATTTGTAATTCTTAATCAAATGATACCATTGTTGATGTTTGGCATATTTTTCACTCCAAAGAAACAGTGTCACTTTAAAGGGACACAGGGTATGTTGTTGGGGACAAATATGTCAGGTTTAAGTCGTGTTTTGTGATTGAAAATCGGACAGTTGCGCGCGCGAATGAGTCAAACGTAATTTTGAAAACTTGTTAACAGCAATCGCTAACACAAACATTGATTGGTATTGTAGGCCATTTAGCGTTACTTAGGCTATATGGTATTTTGGTGTTATTTAGCTTACATGGAAAAACAACAAGTAATGCTGCCGTCTAAGGGGAAAGTGGCCGACAAAAAATCTTCATTCATCTCGTGTTAAAATGTATCAAATATTGGACTAAACTCTTAACCATGGATCTCAATCGCATTCCTAAACAAACGTACCTGATGTTGTATGGAATGGAGAGAGCTGGACGCACATCATGGGCAACTCACATCAAAAACATCCTATTTCAATACGGGTTTGGTTATTCATGGGTAATTCAGGACGTGGGGGATGCAGGACTTTTTCTATCAAATTTCAAACAGCGTATTCAGGACTGTGGGTCTCAGCAATAGCATATTGATCTTCTTGAAAAACCCAAATTAAGAACTTACTCTACTTTTAAAATGAATTTACAATTGGAGCCATATTTATACTGTATAAATGGTAACCCTTTTAAAGAAACTTTAACTCGATTCCGATGTAGCTGTCATCAACTCCGGATTGAAACAGGACGTCATCAAAACGAAGAAGAGGATGAAAGAACATGTTTCTACTGTGCAAGGTCAGGCTTAACGTATATAGAAAATGAGTATCACTTTATAATGATTTGTAATGCATATTCACAATTGAGGGTCAGGTACTTAGATAGGTATTATTATGCAAATCCAACCTACTTTAAATTCATTAATCTTATGTCAACACAAAGTAAATCTACACTATGTCAGTTATCCAAGTTTATATTTTTTGCCTTAAAGTACAGATTGTCACTCAAAGTTTAATGTATTTCATGTTATATTTGTATATATGTATATTTTTGGATATTTTGTATTGATATGTTCATTGGGCCAGTGGCCTACAAACTTCACTAATAAACTCATTCTAAGGATGGAAAAATCATAAACATACTCTGTGACACTTTAAGCATTTGGAACTCATTCTTAATTCCATAACATTGAATGCTGACGGACTTATAAAAGGATTTTACGTACGCTTTTTTTTTATATCTCGAATACTACAGTGCTAACTCAACTGAATGCATACACACGTTGGGGATGGCAGTTCATGTACTGTTTGTGAAAACAGAACATTATTACCCTAATTGATGCCCTTAAGTCTCAAGTTGAATGCCTTATCCAATATCAACAAAGGAGTGCGTGTTTCGCGATGTGAAACAGACGAATTACTTGCTAGCACCAAATTAGGTCAAACTATAACCGATTAGGTGAATGAGGCTAAAATATATGGTGGCTGTTTTCTGCCATTCGCGTCTTCGCTATTTCGTGATATTCCAACCTAGGGCGAAATAGCGAAATAGCGATGCGAAATAGCGAAGTAGCGATGCGAAACAGCGAAATGGCGATGCGAAACAGCGAAATGGCGATGCGAAACAGCGAAAGGGCGATGCGAAGTAGCGATGCGAAATAGCGAAGACACGAAGCACGTTGCTTCGCTATTTCGCATCGCATCTTCGCTATTTCGCATCGCGTCTTCACTACTTCGCGTTTTCGCTATTTCGTCACCGGATTCGCGGTTTGCCTGACTCGCTACTTCGCGTCCTCCTATTTATTTCTGTATTCGGTAGATTAATAAAACATTTATGTAATAATGATCGTCGTTCATGCTTTTAAGAAGGTATTTGAGAAAAATAACTTAACATAACATTTTGTTGTATATGATAGTTGATATTACCAACAAACACTTTAGAAAGTTTGTTAATCCATCTATAAACGAATTTAGATAACTGTCATTAGAATTGTATTTCATAAATTTTACCCACTTTAATTGTTGCTAGGTATAGAAGTGAAGACATTACGTTTAGGTATTGATTCATTGCATTTAAGTCAAATTTTAAAGATTTTGAAAGCCCAGGTTCTGATCCAGTCGTCTCTACACGTATACGGAATGAATAATGATATAGTATTTTATCATAAAACATATCTATGACTCAGTCTTCAAAAGCTGTATTGCCAAACTGTTTATAACACCAAAATTGAATGGACTCGAAAGGAGTTTTTTTAAATATCGTTTTAACAGACAAACTTCAGGAACTCAATATAGTCACTAATCACTCTCACTCTTGAATGAGATCAACCTAAATTGGTTTAGTTGCAGCACCGGTTCCATTACTGACAGTTCTGAATGATATTACATGTGTGCATTCAATGCATATAACATAATATGCATTCATATAATTCGAGGTGAAAATACCTTTTCTAATTTATGCTAATAGGTTAGATTTTTAAAAAAATGAAATGCCTTCTCTTATAGTATTCAATGGATTTAGTAAACTTGATATAAGTTGCCCGAAAATAAACGTTTAAGACCCATATGGGGGGATATGATTTCTAAGTTTTAATCACGTTTTAGCATTACAGAAATCATATACACTCTCGCTCAACAGAAGTGGCTCTGTCATACATTCCTATACAACCCCTGTCTTTAATACGAAGGTTTCTTTGTCTAGAAATGTAGAAATGTAGAATGCTGTTTGAATGCAATCAAAGTTAATTGTGCAATCAACGACGCCGTTTCAAAAGTTATCATTCAAATCGCCTTAGTTATTTCCGTAAGCTTTCCAAAAGCTAAACTTTATTCGAATATGCACCTTGCACTTTGAGTCGTCTTTACAGAACACAAACGCTTCATTTTGCGACTGCATCATTGCACCGGCCGTTGTGACAACAAATATGTTATTCATGCATTCGGTGTTTTCATTGGCTGAAATATAGTAGTAAGTAGTTTAAGTTGCAGTATTGCGCCGGTAGGAGAAACCGCCGGAAGCCCGAGAATCCTTCGTATTAAGATAGAGGTTGTTTAGGGATTTATGACAGAGCTACAACTGATATGAGATAATTCATACATTGATTGACTGTAAATCGGCAATTTCTAGTTCGCTGCTGAAAATAAAGACACATATTTCCTTCTAGTTTATAATTCTGTACGAATGTTATAAGTGTATTACCCTATACATGAGCTTTACTATGTAGGGGAAACGAACACTTAATTGAATGAATGAGGAATGACCCAATATACGTCAGTAAGAATTTAAGAATATTAATCAATCAATTCATGAAATAAATTAGATATGTCATAGAAAATGGGTTTTTTATCGGTTAGGTCAGTCAAATTCCTATTCTATCATCAGTGTTCCATGTTTGGCTCATCAGGCCTACATTACTAGATTGGCCTCTGGCATCGATCCTTGTCCGACGTCCATTTGGCATGGGTCAGTAGTTGTCCACAAACTTTTTGCATTTTGGAGTTCATAACTGGTGCACCTCTAAAGCTGACAGATTGTAGAGTGCCTTGCAACTAAAGAATCTTTGATTGTACAATGAATGATTTTGTCCTGAGCCTTTCCAAATATGGGTGTGTACCTAGCCCTTCAACATTTTAAGCGATCAAAACGCAAGGGCACAGTAAGCTTTAATTTTCAGAAGAGCATCTTTGTTCCTAAGACTACGGTGACCCATTGGGGACATACAGTTGCTTGAAACGTGAATATAAAGACCCGAAAAACATAAGTTGAATACAAAAATACTCAGAATAAAAGACGAATAACTGCTTTAAATGATCTAAAAGGAATGACGTTCTCTGCAAAAAAGGACATTTTTAGGATATTCTTAAACGTAAACTGCTTTTGGGTGAAAACTCTTCTCACCGCGGTGCAAACAGTATCAGTTGTGATACAAAACCGTTCTCAGCGCGCTTCAAACCCTTCTCACCGCGGTGCAAACAGTTTCACCTGTGATACAAAACCGTTCTCAGCGCGCTTCAAACCCTTCTCACCGCGGTGCATACAATATCAGCTGTGATACAATACCGTTCTCAGCGCGCTTCAAACCCTTCTCACCGCGGTGCAAACAGTATCAGCTGTGATACAAAACCGTTCTCAGCGCGCTTCAAACTCTTCTTACCACGGTGCAAACAGTATCAGTTGTGATACAATACCGTTCTCAGCGCGCTTCAAACTCTTCTCACCGCGGTGCAAACAGTATCAGCTGTGATACAATACCGTTCTCAGCGCGCTTCAAACCCTTCTCACCGCGGTGCAAACAGTATCAGCTGTGATACAAAACCGTTCTCAGCGCGCTTCAAACTCTTCTCACCGCGGTGCAAACAGTATCAGCTGTGATACAAAACCGTTCTCAGCGCGCTTCAAACCCTTCTCACCGCGGTAGAAAGCTGAAAGTGAAAACCATGTATATAGATATGAGATACATTCAGTCCTAAATCTTATTGTTGTCAGACAAAGCTTCATTTGTAGTTTATACAAATATTCTTCGCATCATATCAATTGTAATCACTCATGATACTTAGTTTTCTACAACAGCTAAATAAAATTGGCATTTTATATTCGATTGAATGTCAAGTAGAAAATACTGGAGACATATTAGTATTTATATTTATTATCTTTCTTCTTAGATGCGCAAACCAATTTGATGTCATATCATGAAATGCTCAAAATTACTTATTGTCACTATAAACATGACTTGGTTTCCGTAAAATTGGAAACAGCCAGAAAATGGGCAGTGTGAAGTTGGTTACTTATTCCTTATTCCTTATTCGATATTCAACTTTTCCATTTACTTATTCGAAACAGTCCTCTGAGGGTACCAAGGATTGGTTGTACCACCCTGTATCTATACTCAAATGAAAGATAATTCAATTACCTATCCAATAAGGTATATTAAGTTTTATTACATAGAGGCATTCGTACCGTAAAGTCACAATACGTGTTACTGTGTACAAATGATGATAAACTACATCTAAGAGGGACATGGAATATTTGTACCACCTTGTACCTATACGCAAATGAAAGATAATTTAGTTACCTATCCAATGAAGTATAATACGTTATAATACATAGAGGCGGTCGTACCGTAAAGTCACAATAAGCGTTACTATTTACCCAAAATGATAAACAACAACTTCTCAGAGTTTCAATGAATATTTGTACCACCTTGTATCTATACTCAAACGAAAGATAATTGAGTTACTTATCCAATGAAGTATCATACGTTATACTACAGAGAGGCGGTCGTACCGTAATATCACAAAAAGCGTAACTATTTACCAACTATTTTAGTTGTGTTATTCTTGTTCGAATACCAACTCTTTTGTGTATCAAGGAATATTTGTACCACCTTGTACCTATACTCAAATGAAAGATGATTTAAGTACCTATCTAATGAGGTATAATACGTTATAATACATAGAGGCGGTCGTACCGTAAAGTCACAATAAGCGTTACTATTTACTCAAAATGATAAACATCAACTTCTTAGAGTATCAAGGAATATTTGTACCACCTTGTACCAATACTCAAATGAAATATAATTTAAAATGCTATCCAGTGAGTTATAATACGTTATGTTACATAGGGGCGGTCGTACCGTAAAGTCACAATTTTGGAGCATCAAGAAATATTTGTACCACCTTGTATCTATACTCAAATGAAAGATAATTTTGTTACCTATCTTATGAGGTATAATACGTTATAATACATAGAGGCGGCCGTACCGTAGCGTCACACAAGACGTTACTATGTACCAAAAATGATAAAACAACAACTTCTATGGGTACCTAGCAATGTTTGCACCACCTTGTAGCTATACTCAAATGGAAGGTAATTTAATTACCTATCCATTAAGGTATATTACGTCATAATACATAGAGGTGGTCGTACGTAAAGATACAAAACGCGTTACTAAGTACCGAATGATATAAACAAAGACTTCTGAGAGTATCAAGGCATTTTCGCACCACCTTGTACGTATACTCAAATGAAACATAATTCCATTCCCTATCAAATGAGGTACCTAACGTCATAATACATGGAGGCGGTCGTACCGTAACGTCACAAAAGACGTTACTATGTCACCATTGTTACTTTTGTTCGAACAGCAACTTCTGAGAGTATCAGGGAATATTTGAACCACCCCTGTACGTTTACTCAAATGAAAGATAATTCAATAGCCTATCCAATGAGGTTTTAAAATCATAAAACATAGAGGCGATCGTCCCGTAGAGTCACAAAAAGCTTTACTTGGTACGCAAGATTAAAAACAAAAACTTCTGAGAGTATCAAGGAATATGTGTACCACATTGCACGTATAGTCAAATGAAAGATATTTCCATTACCTATACAATGAGGTATCTTACACGTCATAATAAATAAAGGCGTTCGTACCGTGATGTCACAAAAGCGTTACTAGGTGTCCTTTGTTTTAGTTGTCTTATTTTTGTTCGATTAACAACTTCTGAGAGTATCAAGATAATTCAACTACCTTTCCAATGAGGTATCTTATCTTTTCAGACAGGCGGTCGTACTATGTAGCTCTTATTCTAACCTCTCTGAATGACATTTTATGAGTTGGAAATAAGATAAGTAACAAATATATGGGTGACAACTTCTTTATCCTATAAAAACGCAACATTTCGACACACTTTCTCGTGTCCTTGTCAATCAATGATGATAGGATTGATAAGGTGACATATATATGTACATAATTTATATATTTCACTTTACCAGAGTATCAAAAAATAAATTAATTCAATTTATGAGGATTTCTCCTTCAAATTGTAGTATGATTGTTTGTAAAGTTTATGATACCTTATGAACGAGAACCGCAATACCCTTTTAAAATCAATGGTTTAGTTTGTTTTTTAACAATTGTGTCAGAGAATCTTTCTTTACTCTCATTTCAAAAATCTATATTTTCAGTCTTTTTAGTTCAATTCCTGTAACATAGTTTACAACGGAACAACAAAGAGAAAAAGGCAAAGGACTCAAAGAACATCTCTGTATAACGTCGCTTAAAGTGACACAGAGTAGCCAAATTACCACATATCGTCAATTAAGTTCAAATCGCCTATCCAACTCGCACCTTCATCTCCTAAATTCCCAAATTGTGCTACTTTTATGTTTTCAAAGTTAAATGAAAAATGGCCATATAATGGTAGGACGTCGAAATTCTGCGTACTTTTTACATCTATATTAGTTAAATGTCCTAATCAATACTACCAATCCATATTTACATTTGTGTCTGCTGTAAATAAGTTTCTAAAATTACGTTTTAGTCATTGACGCGCGTCAGTGTCCGATTTTCGATCACATATCGATACTTTATCCTCCTATTGCCACTATACTGAACTCATTATCACTAAGATGCTATTTTTTGGAAACAACCACCACTTTTCGATAAGATAACACTGTTTATCAAGTTTGCCACATTTGACTCCAATAACATACTCTGTGGCCCTGAAATGCGTATATGAGACATAGAACTATTTTAAATTTAAGAGCATGGTTTACATTTGAATACTATCCGAAAACACTGTATATAGTGTATATAATGTATGCCTTTCTTTAATTCTGAAAACCATGATGAATAAAGATGAATAAATTCGAATGCCTTTGTGAAATGAACAAATAAATAATAAAACTGACTTTAAGTTTAGTTATTTTTAACTAGATAGTGTGGGGTAAAACATCATAATTGTATTGTGCTGTATACAGCACGGAACCCAGTTCTTATCGAACTGATCACAAAAAAACGAGTCAACCTTTTGATTATTATAAATGTTTAACACTTGCCCATAAAATCATTAAACGTTATTCCTCAGTAATAATTAATGTATGGTCTTGCCTATCTTGTTGATTGACAAGGCTATTCTCTTAGCCCATTCAATGGGTAACTTTCTATTATTCAAAATAGTATTTAACAACACATGCAAAAATGGAAACGGTCTGGATCATTGTATAATTTCTGGAGGATTTGCATATTGACCTTGCGCTTTACCGTCTCTCAGGTTATCAATGGCTAGAAATGGATCTTCTTCTGTTAAACGGCTTTGGTCCATATTGGCAAGACTGATATTCATAAACGTTTTGAAAGTAATCGACCCAGAGATTTGCCTATATAGAGTTTAAAGGTGTTGATTAATCAATTACAAGGTGTTTAATTTGGCTCATAAACGATTGCGTGTGCTTAAATTAGATGACAGCTGATCAATAATGAAAAGAAGTTTCAAGAATTACGCTTGAGTCTTTGGCGCTCGCTCTGTTGTCCCGTTTTCGATAATAAATTAAAACTCAAGCCTTTTTCTTGTCTCCATATCAACAATAAGATGATGATTTTGAGAGACAATCACAACTTCCCGATAAAATAACATAATTTATTAGGTTTTACTCCAACAACAAACTCTGTGTCGTACCAACAAGAAAATGGAGAGTTATGTCAATATGTGACAGTTTCAAGTAGTTTCAATCGTTCAAATAAGATAAAATCGCTTTTCATTCGCAAATTAACCAAATAAGCACAAACTCGAAGACAGGAAGAAACGAAATATCGTCGACACGAAGACGCGAAATAGCGAAATTGCGAAGACGCGAAATAACGAGAATGCGAAGACGTGAAACAGCGAACACGCGAAATAGCGAAGTAGCGATGCGAAATAGCGAAATAGCGATGCGAAATAGCGAAGTAGCGATGCGAAATAGCGAAAGGGCGATGCGAATTAGCGAAAGGGCGATGCGAAGTAGCGATGCGAAGTAGCGAAGGCACGATGCACTTTTGCTTCGCTATTTCGCATCGCATCTTCGCTATTTCGCATCGCTACGTCGCTATTTCGCATCGCTATTTCGCCCTAGGTTGGCATATCACGAAATAGCGAAGACGCGAATGGCAGAAATCAGCCACCATAAAAATTTGACCCCACGACCTCGGTCAGCTCGTGTGTCTACGATAAAAACTCACCGTTTGCGATTTGTTGAGAAAGGCAAGGCATGTCACCGTCACATTTATAAGCTTGTATATAATGAATACGAGGTAAGTAAAAATATATCAGCAATACCATCATTTATTTTAAAATTAGTAAAAAAAAAGGTAAAAAAAAATACATATGAGAAAAAACCCCAGAATGTTGCCTATCTTTACTTTAAAAAGTCATATTCAGTCAAAAATCACATGTCTAATTAAAGGGATGAATAATTGTGCATCTAAGGTATTTATAATGCTGCGAGGGTCCCGCCATCTTGACTCAAATACGTAAACATGTTTCGGGGGTTTAAGATCATTTTCACATTTATTATAGTCTAATTCTTACAAAAGCATCAAATAATACAATAGTTTACTCTTATGTAGAGTTCGATTATTGATGTGTTCAATGCTTAGGCAACGGCTGTTATGTGCATGCATGCTATATTTAGTTATGGTTAAAGGGAGGTAATCGAAATAAGGTATGCATAGAATGTGCATTTCCATCATGATCATATATGTTATGGAATTACCTAGAATGCAATCAAAGAAAAGATTTAACATGACCTGTTAATTCTTAAAACCTGATATTATGAAGATTTGAAAAACATGGAGCGAACCTGATTTTTTTTTCTAAAATCCTCGAATGATATATACATCTGTTAGTTTGAAAGAAAAATGAACTTTGTGGCTTGAAGAATTATGTTAAATACTTGACATAAATATTTATAGATTATTTTCAATGTATTTTCCATAGCCTGGCTTATGCCATTAGTTTTTAAAAGACCATATCAAAGTTAGCATTATAAGTAAGGTTATAATCTTAATTCATGAATGTCTACAGAGCACCTTCTCACAATGAAAAAGTTGTGGATTACCCCGACTTCAATCAATCAACCTTTGACCTCGTAATCATTTTATTACAGGCATACAGTATATGTAATAAACTTTGCCCCTTTCTTAACATCGTAACATGGGGAATAAAACCTGCTACATAGTGAATTTAATTTTCATTATTTCAAAAAGACCTTTTTCAATTGACTCCGTCGATTTTAATAAAATACCGTAATATTTACCCTGATATTATGCATGAGTCGACCTTTGACGATTAATGGATCGACTATTGATGAACATAATTTTCCTTACACGTGATATATATCGTTCAGTATCGCATACGAGTTGTAAATTATTGTTTCAACCTTTTGAAATATATGATTTTTTATTTAGCTATTTATTCTCGAGAATGATGAATCAACTGGTTATTTTGCAAAGAATACCGATCAGCCCGTCTGTGACGTCATGCAGCGGTTTGAGACGTCTGAAGGTCATCTGCCGGACACTGAACACCGCGTCGTCATCAACAGCAATTCGTGTCGAGCCTTCAGACGCTCTTGTCGACGAGCCAGTGTCCATAAACGTTACCGGCTTGCGACGTCAGCAGGAAGTGACATTGTCCGCCATATTGAAAGATGGAAGCAAGGAAATGCTGTCATGCGCACACTACATCGCAGATGACCGAGGTCATATAAACTGCAGTGAACAACCCAGTGTTGGAGGCACGTATAAGGGTACGAGGTATTTTGACGTGTTTATTATCATTATTAATAAATACGAATACACTCTTCAAAACAGGAAACTCTAAAGCGCGTTTTCAAACAATCTATTGCTTTACAGGAAGGTTCAAAGTCTCAAGTTGGCGTCAAAGTTTTTTATGGCTACCAGTTGCAGCAATCCCTTCTCGGTATCCTTTCTGCAATTATTTGATTGATAAGTTAATGGAGTCTACAACTACATTCACAATTGTTTCGATATAGCAATGGCCAATCGTAAAAGTGTACGCTTCAGACGTGCTTTACGATTGACGATCACATTAAGTGAATTTATTCCTTGTTGTTTAATTGTGGTTTATTAATGGTGTTTGGAAATGCCATTGCTAGATTTTTACGCTAGAAGTTGCAATCATAACCCACGACGCATGTTGTATGTGTGCTAGACAACTGTCCTTGTGAGTCCGTAATCGGATGCATGTTACGTCCAAAAGCGATGTACTTATTTTTTGGCAGCATTCCTTGAATCATAATTAACTCATATCACATGTTGCAGTAGGACACCAACTTTTTCCTCTTGTCATACGAAGTTGTCATTCGTAACTGAACCGTTTTCAGAACCGGACCTTGTGACTTCTAGACTTAACCCAAGAGTACATAAACAATTTAAGTATAATCTTTATTCGAGAATGTGGAGCGCTATGACAAGGGAAGGGCTATAGTTACATCGATCACCATGTTTTAGGCATCTTCATTTAAGTATCAAATCAGTTTTTCGCTCTTCAGAACTGAGGCCAGACTCAGAACTTTATTTCCCAAACCTCAGGTGCCGAACCCATGGGTCTCCTCTGGTCAATGGTCCAGGCCGGTAGACACGACCGACCGATTCGTCTCCTGAAGAAAGACGTCACAACTCCATACCAAGTGTCTTTATCGGTTTTGCCCGGGCATAAGGACTTGTCTTCCATCCAGTCAGGGGGCACCATACCAGGTACTCTAGCAACAACAAGTACCAAGCGCTGGTACCTTGACAAGGACGTACGGAGACTTCCTGTCAAAGATGGCCGACTGCGGGGCGCTCTCTTTGTCCCACCTGGTGAGTTACGAATTGTCGTTGAAAATAACTGCAAATGTCAGAGATCTAAACCAATTATAAGTTGGATCAAATTCGGTTCAAACAAGTCGGATCAATCGAATCTAAAATAAACCCAAAAGCTAGCGTAATCGGCTGTATCCCCCCGACAATTGGGAAATGTGTGAAATATGATTAACAGCGCCGGAAAATAATGTATTCTCCGCACTAACGTCTTTCGTTGAAATTATTTTGAATTATTCTAAAAGCGAATATTATGAAGCTTAAAGTCTGACAATCATTGTCTGTCTTTCACCTCCAGGAGAGGGTCCGTTCCCAACTGTCCTGGATCTATTCGGAGGTTCTGGAGGTCTGTACGACTTCCGGGCGGCACTCCTTGCTTCAAGGGGGTTCCTCACTCTTTCTCTCGCATATCTCTCCTATGATGGTCTTCCGTCGAAGTACACTGACGTAGATTTTAAATACTTTATGGTAAGGTGGGAAAGGTAAATGATTCCTATTACAAATCAACCAAGTGCACGATTTTGAATTTCTTGAAATTGAGGGCAATTAATTTGTGCAAATTCAGACCCTCACCAAATTATGTCCCAGGAAGCGACTGATTGGCTGAGTAAACAACCAATGGCATCTCAGAAAGGTATCGGGATTGTTGGTACATCGTTTGGAGGAGCAATGGCCTATCTTCTTTCTGTCTTCTGTCCAAAGGTAATGTTGATTACAGGAGCTCTTTGTGCCCCTCTCAAAACACTTACGTAGCAATGATACAGTTTGGAGTTGGTAAGAGTTTAGGTTCACCTTTTATCTAGCTTAGTTAGAGCCCCGGCACTTACAAATATACTGGGCTGACTGTTGAAACGATAGTTAAACACTCGATCAACAAACGAGTGAACGATAAGCTGATCAGCTTGTATGTCATAAAGCAACATTGTCATAACCACAATTACTCCGATGATTAAACTTTTTTATATTTTTTTCGAATCGAGTCGCTTGCAGGATTCGAAGAGGCACTGTCCGTATCAAAAGCTAACCAACTCGCTAAACACGCCTAAATATGAAATCGAAGTCCAACATGCGGTTATTCGGTTATTTTCATATATTAATTTTCACATTGGTTTATAGGCGTATGGCATATGTAGTTTCTAAAGTAAAGCTGACGGTGAAGTGTATTTCTGATCATAAGGTGAAAGCACTTGTCGTGGCGAACGCAATGCCCTTTTCTCCACTACGGGACCAGTGTATCAGCGGGGAACATATCGAGGGCTACCCGTGAGTACACTGTCTGTTTTATCTCAAAAGTCATCAGGTGAATCTAGTGATTTTTAATATATATATCTCTAAAACACTCTCTTAAAAAAGAGTTAATTACGAAATTCTAAATGTATATGGAATCCCAAATTCTGACCGATTTAACGAAAATATTATTTTTAAAACCGCACTAAAATATCAAAATGTATCTCTCTATGGGTCTGTAAAATATATGCAAAATTTTAGTGCTTATGAGTTCATTATATTGACAATAAACATATTTATGTCATGATTTATTATCGAAAACCGGACGTACTTTTTTATTTACAGCATATACAAGGACAAATATTGACTCGTAGTGTTTAGTAGGTCTTGTAACTAGTATATATGAAAATTGGTCGCAGAATTTCAACTTCCTAACATTTAATTAACTGCATTTTATTAATCATTGAAAACAAAAAAATATCATGAATTTGACATTTCAGAGATAAAGATGCATGTTACATGTAAGATGGGCGATTGTAACCTTACTCAGGTCCTATGGAATTTTGAATATAATACAAGCAACAGAATTTTTTTATCAAGAATAATTTTTGTAACTTTAAAAACTTCATTCCATGTCTATTTTAGCCCATTCCCTGGAGAAGTGGATGAGAAAGGATTCGGAAAGAACGAGTTTTCATTTAAAGGAGGCGACATCAAGATGATCCCGGTACGCATGATCTTTTATTGTTTTCTCAAAATATTTATGGTTTTTATAATACATAATATTTCTGTTTTTAGATTAATACGTGCAATTTTAATACAATGTAATTACAAACAATCCTTTAATTATTTTTTTTTATTGCAAATGGTACAAAATCAGAATTGAAAAATTAAATGTAATTCTTATTGATGAAAATAATTTCATAATATTAGTCTGTGACGCTGTTTGTATTGAAAGACCTGTTGCTTCCAGATATGGCGCAGTGATGCACATATCCTGTGTCTAGTAGCAGAGGATGACGCCAGTGTTGATCCAAAATATCACAGAATGTTGCTGGGAATGATTCCAGAGAACCGGAAGGCGACAATCCAGAGCGTCTTCTATCCAGGAGCGGGGCATCAGCTCGAACCTCCGTACACCCCTTTCTGTGCGGCGTCTTACATGGGCGATCAGTGGGGTAGGCCGGCTATTTCCATTATGAAATAACTTGGGCTAAATCCTAAAACAATTTCTATTTAAAAGGGACTCAAACGTCGATTTTAAATTTCACATACATTAATGACTTAAACCATCCTGGACACAAGAAATTGTAAATCTGTAAATCTTATGATTATGTATCATATATAGCAGAAGCCAGGTCTTATGTGGCTATTTATACTGGTCCCATTAACTGTTTTTTTTACTTCATGTAGATCCTTGAAGTAAAAGGCGTTGTGATCTTGTTGTAGGAATCAGGTATAGCCCTGGAGTGAGACGGGAAGGCCAAAGTATATGTTGATGGCAGTTTACAATAGTCCAAAATTCTAACTGTCTAGGTGATACATTCTTGTAGCAAATGACGTTGAACTACATCGTGTATACTTCCAGGTATAGTGTTGAAGTGGGGAGGGGAGACTAAACCCCACGCGCATGCTCAGGAGGACGCTTGGAGGAGAACGCTCCAACATCTCAACACTCATCTCACGACGTGACGACACTCTCCCAGCAATAATTTCAACAAGTCATTGTTACAGTGATGGGAAAACAATGATCAAGATTCTACCTCAGTGCCATTTCTACATTAATAAAATCGCATAAACCTCTTCATTTTTTTCACATTGAGAGTGAGAATCTAATTTTGCTGGAACTTAATGCCTTTATCATTAGCCAAGAAACGCGAAATGTACTTCGTTGGAACCTATAGTCTCTTTGTGATCTAACTTAAGTTTGATATTGGAAATGTAAACAGAAGGCAAGTTCAAGTTCTTTCTGCTTCGGATAAGTCATTTGATAGCGTACCGTTCATGGTAGTTTACTAATGGCATGCTTAATGATCTAGTTCATTGAAGATGCAATCAAAGCTTAGTAGGCTCCTGTTATTGTTTTTTTAGGTGGTTTATAGTCTATAAGTATCACGCCTCTTGAATCACAGAAAATGGTCGCAATGATCTTGCCAGCAGAAGGCAGAGTTCTGGACTTCTTGGATGCAGGAGAGTGCTTATGCTTCCGTTGCATGGATGCTTGCTTGGCGTTATGATCCACATGATTAATCCACATTTTATCCCATGCAAACACTTGGGCATCAAAATGATCGGGATCACCATTGTAGATGTCCAAGAGCTCACGACTGGATTCAACTCTCTAGTATCGATCGTGTGCATTTAGGTTTCATGGCATCCATCTTGCAGACGCCTTTGACATGTGCAAACACTTGCATGAGAAATGCCACACTCTGAAGATATCTCGTCCTCCAAGGAGCTGCGACCCCGCTCAACTCAACTAACCATTTTGCAACAACAGAATATTGAGGGGCTTCCTTCCCATACACATTGGTCATACGTTTATGTATTTCGGTCGTATTTACCCCTTCTTTCGTGAGAAACTTAATAACCACACGATGCTCAGTTTTAGAACTTTCCATGACCACAGGAGTGTACCTGTGTTCAACAGGCTGTAAATCTCAAGTAAATGATAGGGAAGGGTTGTTTATGTCTGTAAACTGTCGTCAGGTGTCGTCTCAATAATGACATCAACGATAAGGGGTGAATCAATGCTCATTTCTATGAACTTATTGACTTCCCCTCGAACATATAGATGCATGCCAAAAGTTTGTTCACATACCTGAATGTACTAGTGCTAATATCATGTAATTTGAGATGCCTTTGAGGTAACGTAGCGTTGCGAAAATGAAACGTACAATATTGAATTTTTAATATACACATCCATCCACCAATACAGATCCAATCTTCTTTAAGGCAAAGGTTTATCGTATCCCACAATTTCCCGCAACAGTTTTAGCAGGTCATTATAGTGACCAGGGGTCAAAATTCCGAAAACACTAATTTTTATTTTTCTCCATGAAATAGTTTTTCTTAAGTTAGAAATTACATGTAGTCACGTTTGTTTCTTAGCACAAAGTCAAATTGATTATGTTGGATTTAATCTCAGAGAATCGATATGTAACATTTTATTCGACATTTAACGAAATCGAAAATGTAACCCCTTCTGTCTATATCAAAATGCCAAAATTCGAATTTTTGCACGAGGGACCAGACAATGCAAAAATGAGTTCAAGAATGGCTATTTCACACATTGACAGTGGGTGATCAATTGTCAGTCTTGCTGAAGTTTTTCTATTGACGTTGAAACGTAACCCAAATTACATGTACATGATATTTGCACTACGATTCAGTGGTAAGTGAACAAACTTTCGGTATGCAGCTGTATATACCGACGGCCTGACATCATAGTAGCATCCCATTCCCATTCGACAATCTAAATGCGCCTCAATGTCACTGACGGGGTTATACTGTACCACACACCGATGCTCTGTATATGAGTAAGGGGAAAGAAGGAAATACAGCGGTTTGAAACTACTGTTACAACATACAAAATATGGCATATCCTCAAAGAAGTTTGGATTAAAGTGATTAAGAAGAAGTTTGGATTAAAGTGATTAAGAAGAAAAAAGATTGTCCTTGTTAAATATTTCATCGTTTGTTTTCGGTCTTCAGTCTAATAAGTGAATAATATGATCAATACTGAAAATAAACACATTAGTTGGAAAAAAACCCTACAACTTTACCATTAATTTCATTGCAGTGGAAAGTGGAAAGTCGGATTTCCAAAACTAAAACGGATCGTCTGAAACGTTTTTTTCGGAATATAACGTGTACAGTAATTACAGAAAATACCCAAACCCATGAAAACAAAATGTGTTTATTCAGAAATTATCAAGCGGATACAATTCAATTTTATGTGGCATTTATCTACATGCCTATTGCCTTATCCAAATGTACATTTGCAAGGAAGATTTGGCACTAAGAATAGCTGGGGATCGGTTTTAAGGCTGGTGTAAAGGTTCTTAGGGTTTCGTTAAAACGGATGATGTAAATACTTCTACATCTAATGGAAAAGCGGATAAAATGTAAGCATTCATTAATCTGTAATTGGGTTGGTTAACATGGACGAAATAATCCGAACAGGAAATAGACACCTGAATGAAGCGGTAGTAAAATGCACTTAGAGTCAAACGTTCTATTACCGATTGCACTTGTATAAGCTTGGTGGATAAGAAAAAGAAGAGTTCAACGAGTTGATGGTTGCAGAAGTTTGTCATGTTGCCAAGTAATATTTCATATAATGACTTACCTGATTAAGGCACCAAGGTCACAAGCAGTGTCAATTAAAATTAAGATTTATGTTTGGTACGACTGTTCCAATCTTTAATCCATTTTATTGAAAATTGCAATTGTTTTCACTTTAGAGAAAGATAATATAACTTGGGAAGTCATTGTACAAGGGTAGTGCCCAATTAAAAGAAATGTCTTTATTAACGTTGGAGAAGTTACCCAACACATGGAAACCATTTGTGAACGTATCTGGTTGATGGACATACGAGAAGCTGTGGTGATTAAGGATGATGAAGACGGAAACTGATGATGAAGACGGGAACTGATGATGAAGACGGGAACTGATGATGAAGGCGGTAACTATTGGTGAAGACGGGAACTTGTTATGAAATTGTTCAAATTAAATCTGGCAACGATAATCATACTGAGAATAAATAATGGGAGACACATTGAAGCATGGTATGCTCAGGGTTGAAGCATGGTGTACTCAGTGTTGAAGCACGCCTTGTGGAAGGGAGTTGCATTGTATAAGCGCCGGCCTCTTTTTTGATGACCGCATTACCTAGATAAATCATGCTACCTAAAATGTGTTAAATATCGGGTTCACTTTTCCTTGAAATAGACCTCTAGGGATATAGTTCCACCCGGTTCTCAAGTGGGCTACCCGTCCTAGTCCATTTGCGGAGGTCGCCCCCCTATGTTTCTACTCCTTACTCTCCCGGGACAACATTGTCACAAATTCTGAAATGAAATTTTATTGATAAGGGCAAAACGTTGATTTGCATTCAATGGCAACATGTCAAGGTGCTTTACCTACATGTAGATACATGTATACTCTTTCATCTTCAAACATATATACTTATATTTATAAAACCTTGGTTCCCTGAACGAAATAAACTACATTTTAAGGAGGTTGATAATAACGCTTACGTAGCTAATAATATTGCTGGAAATTTCTCTTAATTACCTGTACGTTAATAACGTTTCATGTTTTTATCCCAAATGGCAGACGGGTTTAGATATTGTAAAAAGTAAAAATTCAAAATTCCCGAATTAAGACTTGCATACAAAAAAGGAAAAAAAAGATATTTAGTTACCTAATTGTCTTATGACTCCAGAGTAACCTACCTTGATACTGCAGTTTGCCGTCTGCATCCTTGTCAAAGCGCTTCATGATGTCATCAATCTCTTTCTGGCATAGCTGGTTGCCTAGTAACGTAGTTAGCTGCTTGAGCTCGGTCTGGTCCAGGTTGCCGTCACTGTTGGTGTCGAGGAGACGGAAGATGTGCGTCATCTCGGCGTCTGAACACGTCTTCTGATGCATGCACAGCGACACGGCGAGAAGCTCGTCCAGCGTTACCTTGCCGTCTCCTGGAACATTATGAACGGTATTACATAGAGACTACTACTCGAGGAAGTGTGTCATTAGACTTTTACGAGTGTGATTGTCTTTATTACCGAGAGATACTTAAATTTGCGATTTTCATAAAATTCACGTGCGAGCTTCGGAGTGTATCTTCATCGCCAATTCTATTTCATTTAAATCATATTAAAATACCCAGAAAACGACCAGCTTTCCTTACGCAGTCAGCTACATGGCAGTGTCAGGAACATTAGTTTTCTGAGGGCACAGACGACAAAATACGGGTTATCGCGCTGAGCAATCGTAGCTTTGCAAAATTGATATGTACATATGTATTGTAGGACACAATGACCCGCCAAAACTAGTACGGTTAATTGTTGTGTATGAAATACGTTGCGTTAAGATACAATGGTTCTTCACTTCTGTATTGAAATTCAACATTATCCGTTTCATTTCAACAATACTACGATGCCTCAAAGACATCCAAAATAACATGATATTTGCACTAGGATACGCAGGTATTTGAACAAACCTTTGGTATGCCGCTTAAGGCAAACATAAGTGTCAATGATTAAGATATTGTGTAGGGTAATCCTTATCTCGTTGTCATCCTTTTGACCGTTTTACCCAATAACAGGTTAACCTGGCAAGACTATCAATCTTACCGTTAACGTCGAACTGTTTACAGAGATCCGAGTTATCTCCCGTGACGGCATTGAGTATGCCTCCAACTCGGTTGAAGTCCTCAGCTGTCAGAAATCCTTTCTTCCCTTCATCAAAGACGTTGAAGATGTCTCTGTAAGCTAATATGGTGAATGAAAATCATTATTTTTTACTTATAGGTGTAATGTCAAATATAATGCTGTTTGGTGTTTCTTGGTAATGATAAACAACACGCTTGATGAAAAATACAATAACTCTCCTTAAAATGAAGTTATTCTCGGCTTTGATATCTCATCTAAAGACAGCCGCGAAAAAGCTTCCTTTAGTGTGGAGTTTGGATTCAAGATACCAAATTATTAAGAAGAAGCTGAATTTGGTGTTATAACGGAGAAAAATATGTCCTGAATGAAATATAGCACACACAAGCGCGTCACAATAGAATGTGTTTAAGACATAGAGATAATTTAATATTGATAAAAACATAGACAGAAAATATGACTTCACTGTAACGTTCAGAATATCATATAGAAACCGAAACAAAAACCTGTCAAGTAATATTGATTCATCAATCTAAATTCCAATTTCTCATATATGATTATTTTGAAAATCCTATTTTTAAAAGTAAATGTACACAATAAGTAGGAAGGTTCTAACAGAACTTCAACAGTCATCCCGAATGCAGATAGGGGGGCAATTCCTATTTTTGTTGTACAATCCGAAAGTTCACTTCAAATTTCATGTTTATTCTTGTTATATGACCTTTTACTAGCACTACCAAAACCCAATCTTGTAGATAAAATTTCGAAATTATATTTCGGTCTTCTATCAAAAACGACTGTTGCACAAAGCAACTTAACACTATGTTTAACCTTATTAACCTTATTGCCATCTTCAGATTTATTAAGGATGTTTTCAAAAATAATAAGATGTCTCTTACCATGAAGAGGGGTGTTATCACCTGCATACCAAAAGCTAATAAAATAAGAAAACCATTGAAGAATTGGAGACCAATTACTTTATTAAATGCTCTTTATAAAATTATCGGTGTTTGTATCTCAAACCGCTTAAAACCTATCTTGGACTCTCTTATACATGGTGATCAGACTGGATTTATACCGGGTAGGACCTTAAGTGAAAATACAAGACTGTTATATGATATCATGTTTGAAACAAAGCAAAGAGGCATTCCTGGATTGTTGGTACTCATTGACTTTGAGAAAGCTTTTGATACGATTTCTAAAGATTTTATTAATTCAGTTTTAACTAAATTTGGTTTTGGTCCACAAATTATAGGTTGGATAAATTTATTGACCTATGATACAACCTCAAGTGTTATCCAAAATGGACATATTTCTGATTTCTTTCAAAATGAGCGGGGTTGTAGGCAAGGAGATCCCATATCACCATATCTCTTTCTTTTTGTAGCTGAAATCCTAGGATGCATGCTTAGACAAAATGACAGAATTAAAGGAATTGTTATCGATGATAAAGAATATAAATTAGGACAATATGCTGATGATACTGAACTTCTTTTAGACGGATCAGACGAATCTCTATATGCAGCTATTGATACACTCAATACCTTTTACAGTATGTCGGGATTAAGGATAAACATAGATAAGACAAAAGCTATCTGGATTGGTTCTAAGGCAGGTAGTAGAGATATTCTATGCAAAGATTTGGATATACAATGGCAAAATAATGAATTCGAAGTTTTGGGAATAACATTCACTCCTGATCTGAGGGACCTATGGGTTATCAACACTAGAGAACTACTCGAGGAAATTAATAGATTGCTTGCAACATGGAGGAAAAGACATTATTACCCACGTGGGACTTCGTAAAGGGGTTTCATAACAATCTGTTATGACACATATGTGTCATAACACTTTCGAGTGATTTGATTGGCTGATACATGAGTTTTAACGTTACCGGTACTACTTTCATCAGCTATTTCATTCATGATTTCCATTCATAAGTTTTCGTTCCTAAGCACACGAAAAACGAGAATTTTCATAATATAATCGAATAAAACTTAATTTTCATTGTGGCTACATGCAAAGCTTTTCTTTCTTTTACTTACTGAAATGTCCGTAAATGAATAAAAAAACGATACAATCTAAATAAGTAACAAAATTCGTCTGCTAGTTTGTCTATCGGGACTCATGTAAACGAAGATGGCGTCACCCGTAAAAATCAATGATTTGGTCAAAATCTATGGAAAAGTTATTGGACGAGTTGTGAATGGTATTCGGACTTTGAACACTTTCAGCATATGTGTTGTCAAGACTTCTCAGGGGGAAAAGCAAGTACCTAGATATAGACTTACTGTTTTGCCTGTTTCGTCAAGTGACTTGTCCTCTGATGAAGACTAGTTGCTATTGAATGAAAAGTTTTTTTACCAGTTGACAGTTTTTGAGACATAAATTTCAATGTTATTCCCTTTTAAGTCCAAATGTTACGTGTGCCATTCAAAACGTATTTGTTAATCCGTTGTTCCCGAACAGACTTTACCAACGTCACGACTCGCCTGGAGTGACGGCCGACTGACGTTGAGCCGAGATTTAGGTCACGTTTATCAGTTCAAAATGTTGACAGTTTTCGCATGTTTATGCTGAATAACAGATTTGTAGCTGAAACCAAGTCTTTATATGAAATGAATTAAATGATTTTTGCTTTCAGTTGTAGTTTATTTTCATGTGTTTCTTTATCAAATGTATTGAACTACATTACGCCAAAGCAGCGTACGTTTTCCGAAGTGAAGGAGTCGACATTCCAATCACCAGTGTAATGTATTAATCCGCGTTTTGAGTTTCTCTATAGGGAAGCTAAATTTTACTTTAATTTGACGTTTTCATTTAAAAAAACTTGGGTAATAAATAGGATACAAAACTCGTTCCCCTTTCATATCAAGTTTATGTCCCTTGTGAAATAATTTTGTTTTCTCACTCGCCATGGCTCGTGACAAAGCAAAATTATTTCACTTGGGACATAAATTTGATATGAAAGGGGAAGCTCGTTTGATATCCTATAATTTGACACTTATTGGAAAAATTACTGTAATAAAAACATTGGCCCTTTCAAAATTGGTTCACATTTTCAACACTCTGCCTAATCCTCCGGATTCATTTATCTCATCCCTTGTGAAAACTTTCTATAAATTCATTTGGAATGATAAAGTAGACAAAATTAAAATTAGTACTATGAAAAGGGAATTTAAGGAAGGAGGCTTGCACATGATTAACATAAAATCTTTTGTCATGGCCATGAAATTATCCTCATTGAGACTCTACTTAAAGAAATCAAATATAAGTAATCAATGCAATTTTCCATTAAAAGATATATTGAATTATGGTGCTAATTTCCAGAATATTGTGAAAATAGACAATCCTTTTTGGAATGATGTCTTGATAGCCTGGAAATCATATTGTATTAAGACTACAATAGAGGATGACAACTTAAATGAAATCTTATCTCAACCCATATGGTTGAATCATAACTTTAAAAACCCAAACCACTATATTAAACAATGGGCTAAGAAAGGAATTCTTACAGTAAGAGATCTTTATGGAGAACATGGCTAACTTTCTTTTGCAGATTTGTAAAAAAAGTACCAGATACGTGGTACATACTTAGATCTTGATTACATCTCCCATATATTACCTAAAGCATGGAAGGAAACCTTAATAGGATTTAATCTTATAGATAGAAAAGATTTTGTCAGTACTTTACAAAAAGACTTTAAGACTTTGACAAGGGGCTCAAGAAGGTTTTATGATAAGCTTATGACTGAAAATACTAAGCTGCCAGTATGCATCAAATGGGAAAATCTGTTTGAAAATGATGATTTTGAATGGCATAAGTTCTTTACTTATTATAGAAAAAACATTCAAGATGTCAAACTTCAAGACTTTCATTTTAAGTTTTTGCATGGAACTATTTATACTAAAAAAAGAGCTTTTGCGCATGAAATTAATTGATAATGCAATATGCTCCTTTTGCAAGGAGGTTAATGAAAATCTTTGTCATGTATATTGGGAATGTGAGGAAACTACAATTTTTTGGAACCACCTTCAAGATTGGGTAAGTAGATATATTGATGAATTCCATCTGACTAAATTCTTGGTTTGGTTTGGTCCACTCAATGAAAACTCTCTACTTCATCACATAATTTTATGTGTCAAAAGACATTTATACATCTGCTCATTGAAAAACAATATTCCAAAACTTGAGAATTTTATAAAGATTTTAAAGGACATATTCACAATAGAAAGATTTATATCTAAAAGAAATAATACTTATGACAAATTTTCGAAAAAGTTGTTACCTTTATTTCCAGTTTTTTAATTCAATTGATGTGTATGTAGTGACTGATTAGTTACATTAATGCTCTGTTGACCTATTTAAGACACTTAGTCTAGAAACTCCGTTTGTATGACATTCTGAGGAGATGTGGAATCTTTATGTATCGCTTACAACTTTACTTGTATATATGACTTACTTACTTACTTACTTACTTATATAACCTTATTGCCATCATTTAACATTGCACTAAGGCTACCTTAGTGTTTTGGCAACGGGACCCTGTACCTATATATATAATCACTACACTGATTCCACGAGCAAAAAAGTGGTAATTTCATACAACAGTAAGTACTTTCCGAAACAAGAACACCATTGTCAATACATCAAATATTGGACTCCGAAACATCATATAAGTCATATCATCTCTTTATACTTTATACAGTTCTCTCACCTTCAATCTCCTCCGGGGCGAGGATCTGGTAGGTCGTCTTGCCATCCGTCTTGCTTTTCTGTTCAAACAAATATCATGCAATAGATTTGGAACTGATTTTATTTGAATAAATATATAACATCAGTATTTAAATACACTTGAGCTCACGACCAAAATAAGTTTATTTAAACTGAAATTACGAAAATCCAATTACATGGATGAAGGTAAACCAAATCCATCTCTATGTTCGTGCATTCTTATCTTGAGATGCATCAACTTTAATATACTTTGCAGACAAATACGTGAAATTACGAATTACTTGATCTTTCCATTGATGCAAAGGCTTATGACACGAAGATGGAATAACTGATAACATTGATCATTGTCATGAACATCTGAAACATTTCTCCAACTGACATAAGACAAACATGAATATGACATCATCAAATAAAACAGGGACGTGGAATGCCCTGACATGTTTACTATTAAAGTGATACATTTGAAAAGTTGAAAGATGTTAGATTCTAAATTAGGTATAACACCACAGAAACCTTTTAAAACATATAATGTAAGATAGATAATAAGATAGAACCATTAGAATCAAGCTAAACATGTAGTTAACATTTTCTCCCCTAAGAGGTAGCTCCTTCATAAATTCCTATACAACCTCTGTCTTATTACGAAGGTTTCTCGGGCTTCCGGTAATTTCCCCTAGCGGGACAATATTGCAATTTAAAATACCTGGCTATATTTCAGCCAATGAAAACAACGAACATATGAAAAACATATTTGTTGTCACACAGGCCTGTGCAATGAAACAGTCGCAAAATGAGGCGTTTGTGTTCTGTAAAGACGACTCAAAGTGCAAGGTGCATATTCGAATAAAGATTAGCTTTTGGAAAGCTTACGGAAATAACTTAGGGGATTTGAAAGATATCTTTTGAAACGGCGTCCCTGGTTGCACAAGAAACTTTGATTGCATCCAATCAGCGTTCAACAGTTCGTGACCAAGAAACCTTCGAATGAAGACAGAGGTTACATAGGAATTTGTGACGGAGCTACCTCTGTTGGGAGAGAATGGTGGTTAGAAGTATTTCAGTTTTTATCTTTAGCTCAATCATGATCTAAGAGTTTCCTCATGTTTACTTCGTTCTTATCATTCAAAAATGTTCATGTAAATTATTTTTTCTTAGCCTTATAACAACTGTTCATGATCAATATATTTGATAAAAATTGTCAATAGAGATAGCAACATACCCAATCAACTAATGTTTTTAAGTTTTAATTTAACGTGCAGAATGATGGTGACATGAGCTAGTAATATGACATTATATGTTGACATGAGATATCAATATGACATTATATGTTGACATGATAGAGTAATATGACATTATATGTTGACATGAGATAGCAATATGACATTATATGTTGACATGAGATAGCAATATGACATTATATGTTGACATGAGATAGCAATATGACATTATATGTTGACATGATAGAGTAATATGACATTATATGTTGACATGAGAGAGTAATATGGAACTATATCTTGATAAGTAACGATTCTTTCAAGTAGATATTAGTGAATAAGTTGAAGGACAAGAGAATACTCTAACATTTATAATCTGAAATTATTCAACTTAAAAGATACAACTCACCAGAACAGTAAACATGATCCAAAGAACGACCCAAGAACAAAGCTCTGATGGTTTTCACTGCATGCGATGAAGAACACCATCGACTATTCTCAGGTAATTACATTCACCTGAATATTTTATAGGCTGTCTTGCACCGACAACGTTATCGCGATATTTGCTAATACTTCCATTTAACACGCAGTTATCAATTAGCTCAGATTGGCTAATGTTTGCTAATCCGGAAACAAGCAATCTATGAACCTATATTTGGACTACAATGCGTCAACTAAGGGGCGATTTGTTTTGACTATAATTGAGTACACTTAATGAACGTTTTTGTAATGGTGTCGCTCCATTGTTTTAATTAAAGTTGAACACTTTCAAAATTACAAAACTTGTTTCCTCTAAGACGGCATTATATTATATGAATTGCATCATAAACTGACCATGGTGTCCAAAAGATACGCTACCAAACATTTCCTCAAATATCTTCTTATTAAGTAACTTATTAATCAAATATATGTATATATAAATTAAATATAACATACTTCACATAGTCGTTTGCAGAATCATTTTAATCCGATACTAGTATTTCGTCAGTAGTATTGACTCATCAGGGATGAAACGATATGATCGTTAACATCGCGTTACAAGCGTTTTTATAACAAAATATATATTTTAATTTATTGCAATGTTTCATTAAATACTTTCGGTCTTTAAGAATTGACTTATTAACTCGAATACGTACATATTTGCCAAATGACTCATGTGGCAGATTACCCGAGAGTGGGTCGTTAGTAATATCGAGAGATATGCATAATCTGTGCGTTAGATGTAAATTACGAAATATTGGCGTGCGCTTTAACGAAACAGAAGTCACACAAAAAGAAGGGTCAAACATGATTAAAACTATCGTCTTGATGTAAAATCAATTCTAAAAATTATTATTGATGCACTGCCACAAAGTGTTTGTATACTAGGTATGACTGATCGGCTCAACCGGTAGCTCCATCTCACTTGTTCAAAATGAATAAGTTGGGTTTTTTTGCAAAAAAAAATCACAATGACCCGATTTACATAGTTTGATGTAAAATTACTTCTCTTTTGGCAAACTTAATGACTGAATGCTTCACTTACACAATATTGAAATATTATCAACTGTGGGCAGCCTGTTGCTACATCGTGTTTGAGTGTTGTAAATGTCAGAACGACTCTTTATCACCTCGCGACCAGGAGGGATCGTTACAGCTCAGAGGAAGCCACTTAATTAACTCGTTGTGATAATTAATCAATCACTATATGCTCATTCATGTAAAAATTTAGTTTTTTTTATATAATTCATGCTTTAGATATCCGCAATACTGTTAGCTGATATGATTAATTTGTTCTTTGTTATTTTATATATAACATTTTGCCTATTGTCATGGGATGGGATGTTATATTGTGCAACTGTTTTCCTGCTTGCCTTCATCTCCGTGAATAAAATCAATATTATTCGATTTAGTACACGAAAAACAAACACATATTTTCGTATCATGTAGCATTTAATAGCTTTTGTTTCAAATTAACAGGGGGCGGTATAGCGCAGTGGTTAGCGCATTCGGAGGTCCGTCGTTCGAATCCCACCAGGGGCGCGGCAACTTTGTTTACAGTAGAGAACTGTTCTATACTCAGTGAGGATTGGGTGCAATGCTCGCATACTTCACCGCAATGCATACCCACAGTGGTGTTACGGGCTTTCTCCTAGTTATAATAATAGCTGTCGTGATATAAGTGAAAACAATCTTGAGAGCGTCTTTAAAACTCCAAATCACCTCATCCATCCAAGTAAACAGTTGGTTTGGTCAAGACAATTGTGATGAGCCCTCTGTACAATGTACATGGCATTTTCCGTCAATTTCAAATCAAGTAAAGAACAAGAAATGCAATGTTTCAATTGCTTTATTCATAAGAGCATGTAAATAGAAAAACATGACAGTATATGTAAACATTCTGAGATCAACATTAAAGAGGATTCATTGAGCACAAATGTACTATCTTAACAAAAGGAATACTTTTCAGTCTAAACAGCAAGGATAACCGGATAATTTTTTCCGGAAATTCGACAATAAATGTAGCCAACTAATAAATTAGGTCGTATCTCTCTGAGTCCGTGATCAGGAAAACCTCTACACTATAGTAAATAACTTGCTAAAGTTCATTGTGTATTTGAAATTACTAAATGCAATCGTTTAGTACACCTCATCATCAACTTCCTTGATTCTCAATATACAGAGGAATGAGAGCGAAAGCAGTAATAGACATTGATAATACTCATATTGAAATAATATCCTAAAGGTCATTAGCACGTTATTTAAGATAAGTAAAGTGAACAAACAAAAACAGAAAAAGAATATTTCCAATTGCAAGATTTTTAAGTCAAAAGAAGCAGTTTTAAAGGAACATTAATTGGTTATATTGTGCGCATCGATTCCCCTGCCTCAAATGATTAAAAAATGAACACCAGTGCTTTTTGCCATATAATTTATAATTTCCTTGACGACTTCTGATAATCAAGTTTATGAGTAATGAGATATATGACCCTCTGAATTTGGTATAAACTAATGTTAATTGGAGAAAATGTAGAAGAACACATTTTTTTAAAAAAAAACGCGTAACTGTCCCTTTAATACACTTCATTATCCCGAGACAAGACCTTATGCCAAGTTTGGTTGGCTTGCCAAAAAAAATCAAATCAGCGGCAATATTTCATTGATTAATTTGTGCATTGTTCACACCGATATCAACATTGCTTGATGTAGTGGAGCTGAAGGAGATTACCTTACAGTTTGATAACTCCGTAATTGATTTTTACTTTTGGTTTTAAGTCGATTGCATAAGGTCAAGGAGCTTCTGAGAGGGTGCATATGAAATGCTACCAGTTATAACATTGAAGTTTCTAACCATCAAACCATGTCGTATATCATTCGTTACAGCAAGTACGTATAGTTACAGATCATACTCTATTAAGATGTCGAAACTATAATCGCAATCTGTACCATTCTCTTTAAAAACAGTGAAATGTCTGATTTTAAAACTTTGAAATATCAATCTAATATTGTATGAAAGGATTTATGAAATTATTGCGTTAAATACTGTAATGTTAGGCTTATAGGTAATGAGGAATATTGCTATTCTATACTCAATACACACTGTAGATTGTATTTCTAGTAATTAACTAGAATAAATGACCCTTGTCTCAATTTTCTCTTTTGTGCGTTAAAGACAATATACAACTAACGAGCCATAGGCAAACTTGACCGACAAGTTGAAAAGAATTTAACAGGGTGTAATTGTAAATACATACCAAGAGATAATGGTTTGATAACAACAATATTTCATTAGCAAACACAATTTCCATCGTAAAGTATACGATTTATAGATTGGCTACCGAAGATTTTTTGGACACTAAAATTATGAAAGATATTTGCAACAAATATACTAATATGACATAAAAACTACACGAACGTCTTGTTATGCGATGAAAAACCCTCTTAAAGAGCCACTCCGTGATTTTCATGACATGGATACTAGTTATATAACCTAACAAACGCTATCAACTCCTAAATGCCCTCCTGGCTGTTTTAGATGTCTCCAAAATTACGTTTGACTATTTGACGCGCGTCACTGTCCGGTTTTCGATCATAATTGCGACGTTCTACCTTCATATTGTCACTGTAAAAAAACCCAATAAGCTTTAAAGTGTGTCTTTTTGGTAACAGTCGATACTTGTCGATCAAATGACACCATTGATTAAGTTTGGCATATATGACTCCAACAACTCACGGAGTGGCTCTTTAATAGGATAATCAGAGTTCATGAATGAACAAATAAGACACATAATAAATTCAATAATTTCAAACGAATCATTTATGTTTGAAAGATGGTTCAATGATTTATAGAGCTGTAGAAGAAAACCTCTAGTACAAGATCAAGGAATGAGAAAAGTGACGTCACATCACAAGGCATGACGGGAACCGGAAATTGGTGTTAATCTTCACCGTGCTTGCATCATCTGAACAAATTCTGAAACAAAACATTGGAAGAAGCGTTGATAAAATCCTGAGACACTACCACTTTGACGTCTGTGGCACCAGGAAAAGCTGACAAACATATTTTAACAAAATTATTGGGTAAACTAATTCAGCGTTCGAACAATACTGAAATAAAAGATGTAAAACTCATGTTAGCTTCTATTTTTTAAGCAGATTTGAGAAAAGACCAGGTAAATGGTTCTATCCAAGAAGAAAACATAAATTCATTAAGTTCCTAGGTTAATAAGTAAGGGTACATGTGTACAGAGGAAAATGCCGAAAACATATGTCTGTAATAAATAAGAAATAAATAATTAAAACGGTCAAAACTGCATCATATGCATGAATGCTGAAACCTTTCATTCACAGAATGTTGAAACCTGTCATTTACACATAAACATCATACATATTGAACGAGGTTGTAAGGGTGTTTAAAGTCATGAGCATAGGACTTCCAGCCTGTAGCCAGTCGTATTTTACGTATTTCGATGCATAATACTGGGTCGGCTCTAAAGAGAGAACCGTGGATAACAATGAAACGTTTTGATAAAGCAATGCGCCCATAGAACAGAATGGTACCACTCTTCTGCAGTAGACACAGGTACCTGACCTCGACTGGGATCGAACTTATAACTGTCCAACCCTGTTACCCCTGCGGTACCCCGTTCCGCTTTAGCGAACTGATGGATAAGTAGGTGTTCTTTTTGATAAGTAAAATCCTGTTTCTTCAGCCTGAGATCAGATTTTCATTCTGATGAAACGTTCTAGCTAACAACGAACTTGAGTAAATATCAACTGTCAGACAGTGAGGCTCAATTTTGACCCGGGATTTCTCTGGCTTTCTGAAATGAGGTCGTCTAGACCACCAAATGTCCAAGTTCAATCTTTGATGCTCTGATGTTGCCGATTCTGTGTCTCAATTAAGGATTCTTACGTAAAGCAGCACTGTCGGGGAGACAAACTATGAACTCTGTCAGACCTTTATAAAAGAAAACTAAGCATAAATTTGATTCTTGATAATTTGTTTCAGAGCCAAATTTCCGATGTAAGCATGAATGCTTCTTAATATCTTATACAAGTGATGTTATCTGATCTTAATATCCTCTTATTTTTCAGGTTTAAAATTAGTAAGGATCGCATCGACTAGATATAAACTACAGTGACTTCATCAAATGACGAGGAAATTGGCGTCTTGCAGCTGAGTAGAGATCAGATCAGTTTCTGGTATATTACTCGATGGTGGGGATCAGAGCGATCTGACTGTAAGGAATGTCAGCGTGACATAGACCTCCCTTGAAGGCCAATCATCCTTGGATAAGCAAGTTAGCCAGTAGTTTTGAAGAATATGCCTCGCATTATTGGCAGACCCATAAATCATAAGACCTCCTTGCAATATAAAAAGTTGGCGTTTTATTGATAATACAAGTGTTTATCATTGACAATATCTCACGCAAAAAGTCAATAAGGAACGTTGCTCTTCAAAAGAAAAATGAAAATGATATCCTCGCTTGTTATGACTTCCAACGTATTTTGAGCATGCGGGTCGGTTAGGGATGCAACATAATGGCTTGACGCGTACGTTGAGTTTGAAGACTGATGTAGTTTTCGGATAAAGTGTAATTCTTCTTTCTAAGAAAGTCATAATACTGATATCTCTCTAGTGTTTGGATCTTCCCTACGCCACATTACCTTCTCCCTGTGTGTACTGCATGAGTATTCTAAATCCGATCAGAATATGGGAGCACAATTCTGAGAACACGTACCACCTGAAGGTATCTCATTTTAGTCAACACTGGAATAATCTCTGACATCTACACAATAGCTCATCTGTAACCAAAAGTAAGATAACATCAAACAAATTTATGAAATCTTTCATTTGGTAACAACCCACCATCATAACTAATCTTCTCGTCGTTGTTCTTGTCCGCCTCCAAAATCATGCCCTTAATCTCGTCGTCTGATAGTTTCTCCCCAAGCGTCTTCATAACGGCCTTCAGTTCTTTAGCGTCGATGTAGCCGTCCCCGTCCTTGTCGAAGATACTGAAGGTCACCTTCAACTCCGGCTCCATCTGAGACTTTGCCATCACCTCTACGAACTCCTCAAACTCGATCGTGCCGTTCTCTGCGAATACGTCATAGATCTACCTCAGCGTATTGTCAAAATGAAAATAGTCAGAGGCACATTATTTTGCCAATGATTTTAGGTCCTTGGCAGGCTCTATTCTAGCCTTATCAAATTGCAACATTCACTCCTTACCAAACTCTACACATTATTCCTCAGGTTCTTCACCCAAAACATCACGTTGGTTCCTACCATCTTATCATATTGACCCCTTAAACTCTATAACATTTCATCTCATTCCTCCCCAACTCAAAATGCCCCCATGACTCATCATAAACAATTTCACTGTTACCCACCTTATTCGATTTCTCCATAGACGTTTTTAGAACATCATTATATTTTGTCCAGACCAGCCTTATAACATTTCTGAATCCCTTTTAATTGACATCGAAATTCAAATACTTGTCTTGGCCTTGAAATGACTCACACGATTCTCCACTTTAGCGACCAATCTAATCATTATTGCTGCTATATTCAAGAACAAATTTGTTTCAACCTGCATCACTCACTGTCTATGTCCATGTTGGTAATCATATCCTTGATCTCTGTCATTGTTGGTTTCATCCCCAGTGACATCATCACGTTCCCCAGTTCTGTAGCGGTGATCTTCCCATCCTTATCCTCGTCAAACATCGAGAACGCTTCTCTGTATGCTGGAACCAGGTTCAAACATAGAGAACATTTTAACACTGAAACACGTCTGGACTAGAGATAGGATCTCTATTTGCCGAAACAAGAGTCAAACATAGAGAACTTTTATCTTTAAAGTCTTAAACAATTCTCTTTATATACTGGACATAAGTAAAAGAACGCTTAATATTTACACCGAAACCAGAGTCAATATACAACCGATCTATGTATGCATAAAGAGGTGAGGTGAGTTGGGGTTTAACGCCGCTTTCAAGATTATTTCACTTATATCGCGGCTGCTAGTATTATTGCAGGGAGAAAGCCCGCAACACTAAAGTGGCTATGCATTGCGGTGAAACCTGCGAGCATCGGCTGGAACTAGCAAACCATGGGTGGTACTGCGCTGAAACTCAGTGTAGCATTGCACCCAAACCTGATATGCATAAAGAACACTTCATTTCATAATAAAACATTATCACACATAGTGAATCCTCCCCTGTATGCTTCAAACAGTCAAACATAGAGGAAGCTTATCCTTATTGAACCAATTATCAAAGACTGAGCGCCTCTTTCTGTATGCTGAAGCAAGAATTTAACAGGGTGAATGTTTCACCGTGTGCTGGAACTAAGTAAAACATGGGAATGCTTTTTGTATGCTGAAAAATCGGTTAATATATACGTAGACCAATTATCTTTTATTGATAAAATAAACGATGACTACAGAATATCGGTATAGAGAACAAATACGTAATGTGGCAAATTCCTTATATCACAAGTGTCGGAATACAAATGACTAAGCTGCTAGAAGACTTATGTTTTTACAAATAAAACACTTCGGCATTGATATCAGCCCTTATGATATTTCCTAGGGCCTCTAGGGTACGGCATCAACTTTAAAAATTCTGTTTTTTATTAGTTGGAGACGGTTTTATGAATGAAATTAACAATTAAAACAATCTCTAAATGGATAAAACGCCGTGCAAATATCCACAAGAGTACTTTGAAATTGATTGGTAACAACAAACATTTACTCCAAATTGGTTTACTCCAAATTGGTTTTCGATTGTGTACAGAATTGTTGAAAATGACATTACTACGCTTAAGGAATCAGTGCTGTTGCATATTCTTCAGAACCATCTCTCCATAGAAAACAACCATGTGTGTTAAATCATTATTGCTTGTATCTAAAAGCATTGTTATCTTGTAAAATCTTTGTCTGTTACTCAACATCTAAGACTGATAATGAAATGCTTAAAACACATTCTGTTACGACAGAATTCCAATTGTTCGTGAGAGAAGTATTCGTGACAAAGTGTCACTGATACGATGCATGTTTGTTGAGGATAACCTTATCATACCGACGTTGTATCTTTTCTAATCTTAGTAAGAACCAATTCCCGTCTTCAACGAGGCGCACATATATCAACATCCTAAACAATTGATGGACGAGAGAGGTCGGAAAGGTTTAAACTGAAGTGCGGATTACTTCTCTCTTTACTGACAAGAAAGGCGTTCATATAGATGGCATGGTAAATAAATGATAGGCCCTGAAGGGATCATTTCCTACAACATATATAGCGACTGGAGCACCATGTGTGAGGTGGAGATCCCATCCAGGAGAATAACGGATTTATCTTCCGTGTCAGAGCGTAATGAAATTAATGGAGACGAGACCGACTGTTTAATAAAACAATCTCGTCAGTTACATCCTTGTCCAGGAGAGTGAATGAGGTGAGCTAAGTAATGCGATACACTTAATCGCAAGACGCCAAGGATTGGCTGATTGTCACCTGAACGATTTTATGGTAGAGGCAAACTCCTGGTTCTTTTTGAAAGAACTGACTATTTTACGCTAAAGAAGGGATCAGCAAAATAATATACTTTAAATTCAACATGTCTGTGAAACACTAACCAGACCTCTCCAAGTTGCTGATGGTTCCATGATGACGTAATAACAGAATCTTAACATTTACGTATAGCGATGACACAGGTATCGAAAACGATTTTTAGCCCGCAAGCTTCCAAAATAGAAGCCGACAATTGCAAACTTGAAACCCGAATGCTGACTATTTTGCGACAAGTGTCAATAAAAAGTCAAGGATGGATGTATACTTTTAGACAAAGTCAATTACTGTATTTAGAAGGACCTCATTTTAAGCCTGTCATCGATGATTAAAGTTTTCATTCATAACGTGTCTTGCTAAAAAAGTCAAATTTGCTGAGACTATTGATCAAATATCTTGAAAATTGCAAATTCAAGTGAAACCCTTAGACGAAAAACAAAATTTTGTTTTTACTACTACCTATAAATTGTCTTAAAACAATCGTTGGTTTTCCTGGTTACTGTAGTGATTTAATTTTTGGGTTCCCTTGTCGTTCGTTTGTAATCTAGTACAGTCGATCAACAATCGGGCCCCGAGTGCAACTTCGTTCCTCCATCTTATATGAGACTCATGTGTTCAGACAGACAGACAGACAACCAGAGAGACAATTTATTCAGTAAAAGGCCACTGGCCCATAATACAGTCATAAGCAGGTATCATAAAGATAGACATAAAACGTAATCACATCTTTATCTGTTGATGACATAAGATTGACAAAAGTGTATTGTGAAATTGGATGTTTAAGATGTTTATCAAGAAATATTTTCCTTATATCCGAATAGGCTTTACAGTAGAGTATCACATGTATTTCATCTTCAATTAAATTAAGATTACACTTTTTACAAATAGGACAAAATCTTAAATCAAAGGGGACATTGTTATATCTACCGGTCTACTCATGTATTCACCTCAAAGGTACCCTCATTTCGCGTCACCTTACACAGACCAACAATTAAACTAGATATATGAGTAGTTACTTCATACAGGTATGTAATACTGTTTGAGAGTGATGTGGACCCTATAATCGTGGGTTTTTATCATTAGAACAGTCGTAATTTTCATCAAGATGGGTTAACAAACATTTACATCAATTCTAGAACTTGTCTTATCTTAATTTTAGCGCTTTTAATTCCGATTAATAAAGTCTCGTTTAAATTGACTACAAACTTGAAATTTTGAAGTTTTTATCAAAATGAACAATTGCTGCTGGAATAGAATATTCAAAACTAAAAATTTCATCATTGCTTTTTTTTATAAACAAATAATATTCCAATCATGCAAATAAATTCCTTTATATAATAGTAAAACAGGCTCCAAGATAATTTCATATATTAGTGATTAAATCAAGTAATCATGCAATTATAAATTGATACATAAAAACCATTCTATTTGTCTAGCTAAAGTAATTGAAATAGTTTTACATCAAGATGGGCCCGTGCAGTCCTCACCCATCCATTCAAATTGAATAAAACTACAATAGTTTTGGAATAAAAGTTTACAAGATCATATAAAGATCTAACTAAAAAATTAATGTTTTAAAAATGTTATCATCTCCAGTGATCTACCATGATTCCTACAATTTTTGGAGGTGTCATATTTCCCTTGTTGGCAAAATAAAATTTTTATACTTGAATACTTGCCTTTTTTACATGATTAATGAAGATGTGTTGCTAATTAACCTTTAAGAAACTCTTATGTGTTTCTACTAACATGTTAATACTTAATAACCTTTACATGAGATTTACTTCTTGTCCTTCAAAGGTAAATTGTGACCTTTTATTATTTTTCCATGGCCTAACAACAGCACAGTTATTCTTGGGTCGAGATAAAAAAAAAACACCTTCAGGAATGTTAAAACTTGTATTTTTAAAAAGAATATTTACATTTAATTATTCCAAATCTTATCATAATTTGAATTCATTTAATACTCTTAACTGTTTGTGGACAGTGATTGATATGAAACAAGCCTTTGATGAACTATTATGACGATGTATATGACAATGACAATTAAATTGATAGAATGGTATAATGAAATAACACACAATGGATTATTATTTAATTTCAATCTATGTGTGTCATTTGTAGATATTGATATATTAAACTCAGATGAATTCTTATTTTGCGTAGAATGAAATGATAAATTTTATGCCAATTAGTAACGTGAAAGTAAATTTACATAGTTTACGGTTGACATATCTCATCTGATTGATTGATTACATTTCACTGTCATATCAACTTTTTTAAAAATTCTAAGGAATTTTATTTTAAAATTATTCAATTAATTGCAAAACATTTAAACAGATTATGTAAAAAAATAAATTAACTTACCTTTTTCAATTGGTTTAAAGGAAAAACATCACATGCCAACATGAAATTTGTTTTAGTTGGACTTAATTTTACCATTACCATACCACTCTTTCTTCGATTCTCCAACTAACTAATGGAGTGGTGCGGGCTTAGCCTCGTTTTGAATAACTCATGAATATTCATAACGTAATATTGAGAGAGACCTATAGGAAGGAATATGCCAATTGTAACAACACATAGGTTCTTCTCATTTTTGCCTCATGGTTTAACTAAAATTCGGGTTAAGAGTGCGGCTTCCTCTTCAGCGAAAAGTTGCAATGTTCATGTTTTTTTCTCAGTGGACTTGATCTCTCTCTCAATAGCTTAGAGAGCAGATGCAGAAAAGTTGGGAAATGCTGCATGGCTTAGGCTAATCAATTAGGCTGGAGAGAGTTGTGCCTTGCGGGGGAATGTACATAACTTTAGTATCAGTGATGCTGTTAAAGTTATATTACATAGACACCAAAGCACCACTGAAAATGGCATACTGAAGCAAGTAACAACTCCAAGTTATTTGATCTGCTCCATGGGTAAACTTAATGCGCTTCCGCTTTGGGATTCAAACATTGCAACATGCACGTACGTTTGTAAAAATACCTTGGACATCATTTCATGATATTTTATTTAAAGTAAACAAAGTGGTCTTTAAAATGAAAAAGATGATAAGATATCTCCCTATCAAATACAACCAGAAAACTATGCCTTATCTTTTGTTCTGTTTTAGTCATTAATTAATTAAGTCATTAGCCTTTTTTTGATAATTGTATATATAAAGCATTTAAACGTAATTAAACGACACCAATTATTTCAAATAAAACCTTCTGCTCATCAATACTCAGACAGGTTCGCTGTGACACTGCAAGGAATATGAATTTAAATAACAATTACGATTTGAAGTGTTATATATGTTATATTCACGAGAGCTCATAGCTTGTTCA
The DNA here is from genome assembly GCA_921293015.1 of Phorcus lineatus. Classification (NCBI taxonomy): domain Eukaryota; kingdom Metazoa; phylum Mollusca; class Gastropoda; order Trochida; family Trochidae; genus Phorcus; species Phorcus lineatus. The sequence goes on from OV121084.1 coordinate 4,147,845, forward strand.
TTTAAAGGGATATTGTAAGGAAGACCAGCACTAGCAACTAAAGTCGGCATTCGGTCTGGAGGGAACAGATGAATAGAAGTTATCCCTGGAGGAAGGTTGTGAGCAGGATTGGAGTTGGATGGTAGGATACAAAGCTCTCTCCAGTCTGCTAGTAAAAACCTTATCGAGTGTAATAAATTCAATTGCAGTTGAAATGAAAATGAAATGAAATCATTAATCATCGATGACAAGTTTAATATCAGGTCCTTGTAAATACATCAATTGTTCTATTGGAATACCATTGTACATGTGCCCTTTTAGCATTCACCCATTCCAATGACAGAGTGTTGTGTTTCAAGCGCAAATAAAGGTTTATAGATGTCATGTACAATATGGCGTCAAAAATACAAAACACATTATGTAACTACACAATGATGATTAAGCAAAACCGTTTACAATTTACACAAGAAATTGGCTTCTGTAAAAACGTAAGAGGTTCGTATGAATTTAACAGAAATGTTAACTCTACATTAACAAAATCACAGTCCAACATATATTTTTTCATCACAAATATGAAAAGGTATTTTAGGGGATGCATGCGTGCCTACACTATCTCAATAAATATAAGATATGACAATATGTTTTAACGACACAAGGGTGAAATATGATTCTAATGCAAATCGATCCAATGAAATGTTCCACTAATATCGTAGGCAAGCTTTGGGCACTTGCATCGCTTAATCTAACAAATGAAAATGAGAAATGGTTGCTACTTGTATGTTATAATTGATTTTTATGTGAGAGTGATCTCCCTTGGGAGCCATTAACTCAATTATTCTCACTTGGGCAGAGAGGCTTTCACAGTTCTTCAAGACAATTAACACACATTGCTCAAACGTTTAAAACTCTTGTGAATTGACCACCTTTCAGTTTTTCAAACTGTTACATAGACAAAAAAATGTTTCGTAGCTGAGAAAAAGTAGGAACGTAAATATTAGTAGCAACATTCATACCTTTATACTAGGAAAGATAAAAAAAATCTATGATGAGATATTGAAAATGATAAAAACTAACAAGTTTGAAAAGGTTATACAGAAGAACATTTTGAATATTTGAAACTGAAAGTCGGAATAACCATTTGCTTACCTTCGATTTGTTCGTCCGTTAGTTCCAGTTGCTGCTGAAAGATAAAAAAAAGTAAGTTAAAGTTAAAATCGTTCTTATTTCAAGCAATCATTTATGCATTTTCGCAAAGAATCAGGTTTTGCCCTGCACTTGCTATTATGCACTTGTTTGCTGTTTAGATGTCTACCGAAACAGTCTTTATGGATATTGAACTTCTTTATTACATTCGAACGGGTTTCAGAATGGATCTGTTAGCTTTATCAATCATGGAGGATAAAAAGAGTATATTTTATCATTCATACATTAAGCAATGAAGACGGTTCAAGGATCAACGCCTAAACGTCGTGTAATAAAGAAGTTGAATTTCCATAAAGATCTGAAAGATTGATCTGACATCAAACTCTGAACCATATCTTAAAACATCTGCAAATGCGGCATGTGATAAGCCGGATATTCCATGACTAGAAGTGGGCTATATAAACAGGTACGGCATTGAGGTGACTTTGTGCTCAATTTTGTCCTCATGAAATAACCCTTAGTGAGTCAACATTCTGTGTAATTACATTAGACAAAAGTAGCATTTTACATTGGCTTCAGCATCATCGTATGACTAAATTCGACCTTCAAATCCTTGCTTATTTTTGAGACTTCCGAATGGACACCTGTTTTCGTCTAGAAACTTGAATGAGCATGGCATATGTTTTCTCCAGAACTAGAAACGTTTGATCTTCCGTATACCAAACTCTAGTAAGCAATTCCAAAGACATGCCATTGCCAAGTAGATGTGATTTATATAATGACATAAAAGCGTTGCCCAGTTGGCCGTGAGGGTGTATGAGTGGCTTATTCCACTATACTTGAGATTTTAAAGAGATATCAACTGTTATAATTATCTTGATATAATTTCAAAGCTCCGTTTTTTCTCGTAGATAATAATCAATGTATCAAATATATGAGGAATGGTAATGTTTTTTTCAGTTTTGACACAATGTGATAAATAGGGCATAAAAAATGTTTAAACTCTTCAAAATGTAATAAATACCGCGATGAAATAATATTGCAAATTGACATATTTATGTAAAGAAGAGGAATCGGACAATGCCGGTTTACCCGTGTAGAAAAAAAATATATTTAAAAAATGAAACTGATATATTTACATTTTAATCTACAATTTACTGCATTTATCTAGAAAAAGATATTAAACCCCATCTTTGAAAGTCATTAGAAATTAAATACAAGTGCCCTTTCTGACTGTCACTTTTATTTCAGAGGACATTTTCATGAAACCTACATCTCAGAAAGGCGCCTGCAAAAAATTGTTTCCCATGAGTATCATGATCAATTTGAAATGAATTTACCTTCAAGACTCGTTACCATAGAAAGTTCATTATATTTCTTAAAGGAGTCGAATTTTGAGATCTTATATTTCGTAGTCCTTCCAAGTGTATAGCTTTAACCAAGAACTTCAAACAACAAAATCTCATTTTGACCTTATCATGTTCATATTTGTATCATATCATATAATTCATTCTAGCGCTATCTCACATCAAGAAGAAGACACAAAACTTTCAAGGAATGAAAACATTTCAACACGTTATGTATAAAACATTGAAGTTTTCAATTTGACAATAACTTCTAGCCTGTTACATACAACCTATTGTGCTTCATTGCATCGTGTGTTCATTTCTGCCGACAATGTGGCTACAACTCTTGGTAGATAATCAGCTTAGCGGAATTAGTAAGTTACAACCTTTTGACACACTCTATTGATACAAAGAACTTTGGGTCGTCAGAGTAGAAGCTAAACAATAATAATAATAATAGTCTATTTATATAGCGCCGTTTTCACACAGTCTGTAACACGAATATATAGTGGCCAGTATGTACGTGTACGTGTCTATTATTCCATCGTCAGATTTTACCTCTGAATCTTGAATAATACTTTTAAATGCTGACAGCATTTAATGTAAATGTATTACGTCCATAACATTTTATTTCTGTTAATATATCATCATCAAGAAAGGTTGGTCACATGGCTATAAATACTGACTAAAGATGTTCTCCTTCACTTGTTATATATTGAGTGCGGGCTTGTTAAAAAACTAAACTAGACGTATATTATTATGATTCATTACATCACAAGGGGTATTTATCATCATTATAAAAGGAATGCAGCTCATTTTCTTACTATGGCCATCTATCTGTGTGTTCAGAATGTTGTCTCTAAAACTGAACCACAAATGGTAATAAGGAAGGATGTTTTTACCATTTTTTAGATCATTACTAAGACCATTTCTACATCTGTTTCGAGCATTATCTCGAGAACCAAACGGCAATAACTAAATAATGATATTTTCACCATTTCAAGATCAAAATAATGTCATATTGAATTCATATTTCATCAAGATTATGAAATAGGTTTACTGATATGGCTAGTGATTCAATGATATAGCTACATGACACTGCAGCTGAAGTTCCACAACTCTTTGAAACAACACAAACATGCTTCTATGTAACAATTATCACCAATAAAGTAAAAACGGTGATGCTGCATAATTGCAATTCCCGTTATGCCTCTCTTCGTTTGAACCATGCACATGAGAACGCAATATTTCAATACATCAACCATAGAAGCAAGTATATATAAGTCCCTGTTAACGTGTGATTGATTGATTCTATCTAAGACTTATTTTACGAGTTCAAAGGAGGCATTAATTGCATCAAAGAAAGAGTATTTCACAAATCTAAGATATTTTTCTATAACATACGTGGCCGTGGCCTTTTACAACATCATATATCTACAGTGTATATGTCCTATATTTATGTATGTAAACGATATGCTTCCATGTGAACACGCTCATCCAATACGGCATTATCAGGAAAGAGGACCATAAAGCATTATCAGGACAATGGACAATAAGGCTTCATAAGGACAGAGGACAATACGGCACCTTAAGGACAGAGGACAATACGGCTTCATAAGGACAGAGGACGAAATGGCATCATACAGACAGAGGACGAAATGGCATCATCAGGACAAATTTTTTCAGTGGCATTCTAGAAGTTGGTAGTATAAGGACGACAATGATATATGGATATACAACTTCTTTATTACACAGTGGCGACGTTTCGGTGTAGATCCTTATACCGTTATCAAGCATGATTGTTAACGGTATAAGGATCTACACCGAAACGTCGCCACTGTGTAATAAAGTAGTTGTATATCCATATATCATTGTCGTCCTCATCATCAGGACAGAGGACAATATGGCAACATAAGGACAATACGACATCATAAGGACAGAGCACAATACGACATCAAAAGGACAGAGGACAATATGGAGAAGATTTGTTTTGGGGTGTTATTGTAACATCTGCTAATTCATCTTTCACGATAGGAGTCAACACTAACATGTCATTATCACACGCTTTAAAAACGTAAAATAATCAGACATCTGCTGTAAAACAGACACGATGGACAGAACTTGACCAACTTAAACAACTTGTAGCCCATGTGAATTCCACAACAATCTTTGTTGAAGACATGACATTAGGTTAATTTTAAAAACACGTGCTGCCCGACAGGGGGTCGGGATTTTCTTAAAACAGCGATGGCTGAATCAACAAAACACATGAGCATTCTTAGAAAAGAAACCTAACCAAACCCACTGATCTGCTATTTTATGGTAATATTCTGGTAAAAGATACTTTGTATTGAAGCATTGTTGATCTAAGCTCATACCTTATTAACAATCGATAGTTAAGGAAAGCATTACCATTTTCATTACCAATGGGTATTTATTACTAGATTGTTCACCTTAACTACTCAAAATATGAATAGAATAATGTTCACGTCCTCAAATGAGGAATCATTGACGGATTCGTCTTGTTCTCCTCGAGTACATCGCAAACAGTCCACGATTCACAACCCCACTACTTGAATCCTTATAAACACGACTAAACAAGTACAAATCACAGATGATATTACATCCTCAAAGTGACTAGAATATTTATTTGGGTAGAGAATTATTGCGCGACAAAGTAAAACATTGGTAAATATCGTTCAGGACAATATGTTGAATGCAACTTAAAATTTACCTTTCTGGAGATCAAATTCCAGCATGTAAATATGTATTTTAATTTAAAACGATCATTGGAAAAAACTGAACAATTGGTAACAAAAGTGACACATTACAGTTTACTTTTTGTCACACGGAAACAGATTAGACTGACAAGAATGTTGACATTCTGTCTCTCTCGAGAGGATTGGAAAACGCAACTTTAACCAAACTTGTATTTAAAAAGATACATCGTTCATATCTTGTGCTCGGATGTTAAAAAGATGCTTTTTCCAGTGGAGGTGAGGTGAAGTGAGGTTTAACGCCACTTTCAAGAATAACTCACTTATATCGCGGCCGCTAGTATTATTGCGGCTATGAATTGCGGTGAAACCTGCGAGCATCGGCTGGAACTAGCGAACCATGGGTGGTATACAGATATTCAGTGTCGCATTGCACCCAAACCTGACTGCGTGTAGAACAGTTCTCTACTGCAGACAAAGTTACCGTGCCCCTGGCGGGATTCGAACCAAGGAACTCATGATCCGAAGCCGAACGCGCAAACCACTGCTCTATCCCGCCCCTTATTCCAGTGGAAGGATATTAACAATCTGACTATTGTACCATTGCATCTACAAGGTCAATGATGTCTGAAAATCATTATTGAAGCTATCAAAACAGGATGCAGATGAATTTATCAGATCTTAAAAGCATATACAAGTTGCAGGAAATGTTTGCTATCTTATCTTGAAATAATTCATTATTAATATTTTGAGCTAATGTAACTTTTATTATATGTATTATGCGTAAATTCAATCTCATCAATCAAATCAGGACATTATCACTTATTGATAGTTGACAAAGGCGGGAGAATGTATTCAGCTATTAGATGAAGAGATGATTCATATTCAAACCAATATTCTGATCAATAAGTGTATGCTAGTAAATACCCCATGTCACAATGAAGCATTTAGAAGCATTTTATACTCCATAGGGAAGACTGATGAGATTGGAGAGAATTGACCACGTGACCACGTGACCCTATCTAAGGTCAATGATTGATTATATTCTCAGGCTGATCTTAAATTCACATTCATTTATCTAATTTCATTAGATTTCTAACTAGCCATCTTCACAAACCAATAGAATGTTGGAAGTACTCACAAATTATTAGGTACCATTTGAATGACCGAAAAGGTTTCATTTTAAAAGAAAATAGGGTCATTATTAAATTTCAACATGAAGTCTTCAAAACGATAGCATTTATTAGAATAATTACTTAATGACTTTTGAATGTTTGTATTGATCGAGTGTCTCATTGTGTGAAGGCAAAATTGCGAACATGTTTTGTTCCACTTTATGACAAAGATAGACAATCGCAACTGATAACATGCATATGACCATTAACCACGCTATAGTTTGTAAAAAGCAGTAAAGAAGATATTTGTGGCTTCGATTCAAGAACAGCAATTAATGTTGACTACACATCCATTTCAAATAGCTTTCTCTAGTCGTTTATACTGAACTTTACGTGCAGCCTTAAACAATAATCTTAAAGGGTTTCGTTTTTGTTATTGATATTTTCAAAGATGAAAAACAAACTTTTTATTCAATTTCTTTTCTTAAAGACCATTTTAGCATCAAGGACAGTAAAATCCGTAAAAGTATACTCGTCATTAATAGACCTCACGCCCCGTGGTTGATGTAGCTCTTAATGAAACAAACACCATCAGAGGTTTCAAAAATATAAAACCATGTCTTTGAACTTGGCAATTTCGGCAAATTATCATTTTTTCATGTGCATTATTGGCTTGATAATGACGTGTTTGTGTTTAAGGTCGAAAATCAACACAATTTACTGAAAAAATTGTCCGATTTTCATTTTAAGAGTTTAAAGAGGATTTCAAATTGTGGATATAGCTATAACTACGAGCAGATGGATGGCAATTTAAAAAAAAAGAATGTTCACTGTTTTGAAAATAGATTGGATTTATGTTTATCGGGTATACACAAAAAATATCCATTTCATTAAGATTATCTACGGTTACTCTTGTATCACTTTATAACAATTGGTAAGTTCAATTGGCTTTGTTCACAAAATACTGTATAATTTTTTACATTAGAGTGCAAAATATTAAAAGAAAAAAGCAAAACACAAAAGCGGGATATACTTAATTGCTTAATTCTGGAAACAAAACTGTTCTCCACAAAATGGACAGCATGATAAATTCATACGGCACGTGTGTGAACTTTTGTATTACCTGTGCAAGAACGACAGTTATACACAATTATGTGTGAGTTTCTTGATATATAATACGCTTCCACGTATATAATCATTTCTGTATTTCGATTGTGTTCCGTTTGACACAGAAAACAGCCTACTTCCATTGCAATTTCTACTACGTTAAGAACAATGTATGACGTGATGTATGCTGAAATGCTCGTTGTTAAGCAAAACTATATAAAATAATAACGCTCCATGCTTATTCTGTTTCTGGACGAAAATACTTTACGGAATTGTTTTTGTTAAACCCCTGCTGTTCCCTTTATATCCATAATGTCTTCTCAAAACATAAATGTTATTCTTAATTTGTCGTCACTCATCTTACAGAAGTAACTTAACATATGCAAGTCCGAAAAGGTAAAACAAGATTTGACGTTTCCCATTTAGTCATTTACCATTTGAACTAATCTTATTTGTATACCGTCCATAATTGGAAGATAGTTTATTATTTTGTCTGTATGCATATAAGATGAAAATCTCCATGGATTTTACCAAACAGCATAATAAGTATTTTGATAGTAAAATTCTTTGATTTTTAAATACCTTTTCATTGATGGAGAACTTTAATACGATATGATATAAATGTCATGTTTCATGTCCTACCGTTTGCCAGCTCTTGACTACCCAAGCCCTCTGTCCTGCAGCCCTTGGTCAGGTATGTGATAATATCGGGTAGAGTGATAAAAATCCTATAATCTCTAAATAATCAAGGTATGGTAAAGCTTTTAGGAAACTTTGAGAAGAAATATTTAAAAGATTTCATGTATTAAAATTCACAAAAGGGGTGTTAATCAATTCGATCTGATTGTAGATAATTAATTAATCTGATTAATTGAAACAAACGTGACATAAGGACAAAGTTAAAACTTCACTGAAAGTGATCTTTAGCTTTGCTAGAAATCTTTCTTGTTTTTAACAAAGCCATGTGGAATGATAAACCATTCCCCTCCAAACTAAAACAAGCGCTTGCAATTAGATATTTTACAAAAAGACGCTTCTATCTTGAACATGTCACAACAACAAAATATATCTTTTAAGTGACGCAACACATTGCCCTATATCGAAATTAGTCCCTTTTTTATTTACTTTAGGATTAAGTTATACGTGACCTCCTTAATTGCTTGAAACAACACTCACTGCTTATTGTCATTATTTGATGCTCTGCTGTCGGAAGTTTGAGAAGCAACTAACTAATTTTCCTTTCTTAATCATCTGTGAACAATGATCTATAGTTCCCAAGGTTACAGTCAACAACAGATGAATGATGTTTTTGAAACCATCTCAAAGAAGCAATTAAATACAACCTATTGTAAGAATTCAATATGATGTGAAATATCTTTGCTTCATTGAGAATGTCTTTGTTATACGGACAATCAGCCTACCAAAGATATGGACATGAAAAGAATGAAGCCTTCGAAAGGTATTGTCCATAAAGATATTCAGAATACAGACACAATGTGTTTCTTTCACCTCCTTTTCATTGGACAAGCATGTAAGTACATTGGTCAGATGTTTAATCCGCTCGCGCCACGATTATTGAAATAGCCTTCCGTTCGGAATAACTCAAGATGAAGTAAAACGAAGAAGAATTCAAAAGCATCACCCTTGCGTCTTAGCAACAGTCTATCACTTCTGTCCTGAAATCCTATGTTTGATTATTCGTGGACCATTTGCGATGACCATGTCTGATACACCACTTAACAATTACTGTTTTGCTGAAATGTCCCGAAAACCCATTGTGTTAACTCCCAATCAATGATCGATGACCATGTGAATTGTATGCTGACTAGCAGTCCTTGTGTGATTATTCATAGATCATTACTCATAAACGTTAGTGATGACAACTGAAATGACTCTCAGACCATTGACCTTTATACCATGTGTGATGACCCGAGTCCATGTTTGATTTCACGTAAAATATGTCCTATCACCCGCAAACCATGTATGAATACTCGAAGATCATGTGTTTAAAACGTGTGATGACTTGCAGACCATGATGTGTAGTGATTTCTAGTCAATTCGTAAAGACTATACATGTAAACTATGTCGTGATCACTGCGAGGCAGGGTCAAATCAATGTCCCTTTCCGTCTTCAATTTTGAAGCTGCTAGCCAATGTTATAAGTAAGGTTTCTCCACAGCTTCTTATCTGTGAACAGATGAAAGGCTTCACCATTCCAACGGTTCCTGGGAATTCGGACGAATGGTAATTACGTGACAACTCCTCAAATGGTCAAAATGGTTTTTTTAATAATCTGTGAATCAATATCATACCAGAACCATGGATGTACTTGATCGTGATGTGAACTTACTGATCAACGTTTTCAATCTTAATTCTAAATAATAAATGCAATAGCAACCACACGATTTCAGCGTTCTTTGTGACAAATGCGTGATTTAAAATATCAAGTATTGATGGAACCTGGACACCATATGTTGTATCGCCTCCTAGAAGCACCTGATCAAAACATGATTGCCCATTTATATTTGTTACGACAATAACTTATCCAGATAGCCGTGGTCTTGAGCAATATGAATTTAACAACTACAACTAACTACATTAATGGCATTCAAATTGAATTCATTATTCCTCTTCAATGGAATCGTTGATTGATAAATGTAGTTTGAACATTGTAAACATTCAATGCATCCCCCTATTTACTTCGATCATTATATTAAACGTAATATGAATGCCTGTTTAATTATTATACAGCATAAAGGAATACTCTCTGTTTAAGTAATGTTCTGTTGGAATTTGAACAACTGAAAAGACCAAGTCATTAGTGTGCATGATAAATTACAATTCAAATATACATAGAACACATAGATATGAAATTGTTAAAAGAACTCGAAAATTCACACATAATTTTATTCGGCAATGTTGGAAATTGTAGACGGTCAATATTTGTTTGAAGCAGAATGATGAATACAGAATACCGGTACTGTTTGCTTAAAAGAGAGTCTTTAAAAGTCTCTAAAATGAAAAATTCTTGTCCCATTAACAAAACCTGTGAGGCACACGCAAACAGGAAAGGAAAAAGAACATTTGAATATTCAAACTGAGATATAAAAAAATGTATTAGACAAAAATCAGTATCTTCACCGAAACGTCGCATTCCTGCAATAAAGAAGTTGTAAATTCATAGTAATTGTTCCCTTTTCAAGTTGATACTTGTATGATCTTAACCTTCTACTTCTATATCAGTTATGAAGTGGAATTAAATTGATCCTTTTGATTACAAAATTGTAATATGGATGTTTTCCCAACATGGAAGAGGCGTGTAAAAGAGGAATTTATTTTCAGAATGTAAATGTTCATTGGCGATATTAATATATATTACAGATATTATGTATATTAAAAGTGATAAAACGTCAAAAAAAATATTGTCAACGTCATCACCATGGCTTAACTTTGAATGAAACGATAAAACATTTTCATTGAAAAAAAAACATGTTATCATAGCTTATCATTCTTTCCAAAGAAAATGGATTACGTGTTCACCGAATTTTAGACATAAAATGTCGAGTTGGAACATGCACTAATATTTATTAAACATCATTAATTAATGTAATTATGTGATAAAGTTACGACCTGAAAGCTTCCAGGAGCGACTAAATTACACAAGAACAACACTGCAGGTTATAATAGATCAGCTTGCCAGTAGGAACACGTCATTCTTTATCTTGCTCACAAACGCGTAGTTCCGGTACGAAGAGGTATTGATTACTGAATTCAGAACGATAAAGAACAGTTTCTGATGATGAAGAACAGTTTCTGATGATAAATAACAGTTTCTGATGATGAAGAACAGTTTCTGATGATAAAGAACAGTTTCTGATGATAAAGAACAGTTTCTGATGATAAAGAACAGTTTCTGATGATAAAGAACAGTTTCTGATGATAAAGAACAGTTTCTGATGATAAAGAACAGTTTCTGATGATGAAGAACAGTTTCTGATGATGAAGAACAGTTTCTGATGATAAAGAACAGTTTCTGATGATGAAGAACAGTTTCTGATGATGAAGAACAGTTTCTGATGATGAAGAACAGTTTCAGATTATACTTTGTAGGGTTCAATAGGATTCTATGTTTGTGCTCCATAGCGCTTTCATTCATTTGTTGCCAATGAAACATTGGTAAAAAAGTTTCGAGTGGACGGTGTTTTGTTTAGTTTCGTTTCTGTTTCCACAAGTATAAGCATTACCCAGAACGAATAACATTTCCATTTATCATCTGATTCATTATTATTGTGTACGGGTAGCTGGTTAAGAAGAGCGACATACATGCGCATTTCTCATTTCAAAATCAATATTTGATTTTAACAGAATAGTAACTAAAATTATGTCACAAAGAATTGATATTTTACACATCCATAACGTTTTCCTTATTTGCTGATTTGCCTGTTTATTGTAAAACGTAATAATTATTGTTAGGTACTGACTATGCTATTTTTTTCTTGTTAGAAACTAGATTGTGGGAATTAGATCACTCTTGAATTGTTTTATAAATCGCTTAAACTTTGTCAGACAAAGCTTGAATAATTTCAAATTGAATTTATTGTGAAATTATAATATCGTAATAAATCATAATAATATTATGTAATAGCTTTGTGATGTGATTGTAAGTAAGTTATCAGCATAAGTAAGTCAATAGCACAAGTAAGTTATCAGCATAAGTAAGACAATAGCAAAAGTAAGAGAACCATGAACTATATCTGTAACTACAAGTAAAGAGTGGTAATTCAGGCATTGCTTTAAACTATAAAGCGTATTAATACTGGACACTCCAGAGTACAGGTGCATGTATAAAAACTGAACACTGACAAGATCTATGAGATCCAACTAACAATTCATTTTGTTATTCACATGTGTTTTTTGAATTACCCATTAAGTTATAGTTCGGAACCTTAATAAACAGATTTAGAATAGCAGTAATCTAAAAGCCAGTCATATAAAATTGATTCGAATGAAGTTGTAAAATCTATCATACTTTTTATTGCTTATGCGAGTGCGTAATGAAGATATAGTACAGTTTCTGATTTGGAAAATATTGAAATGACACATAATTTTTATTTACTACTCGACTGAAATTTTTATTCAGGTTTAAATAAAACACAGCCCATAGCTATATCAGATGATTTATCACACAGTGTATGCCGGTCCACTTTGCAGAGTCATGTTGGCTGCAGTCCAAAGGTATCACGTCGGTTTGAGTTAGATATATTGCATTCAGAACATCAGAAGCTTCATCAAAACCATTCCTCATCACAAAAGCCAATAATTATAATTCAATACACTGAGGATAATTTCCCAGAAATGAAAACAAAATAATTCACCAAATCATATTTTATTAATCAATACCTGTTCCTTGGGCGTTCTTTATAACTACCATATGGTTTGGTGCCACGTGGTCCTAAGCATAGCACAGTCGACCACTTTTAGTGAAGTTCCGCAAAAGGGCTTGTCTCGCTGGATGGGTGGGTGACCCGACTCTTTGGTGGATAAAACTGTGAGTTTGAAGGGTGATGCCCTGTTCCACAGTGAGAGAGGAATTGAGAGACTTGTGATGTCACTTTTGGCAATTCAAATATGTCTTTGTCTACCCAGCATTACCATTGGATGCCTGGAGTGGAAGTGAAGGCAATGTCAGAGATAATCTTAAAAGGCGTACGCGTCTTACTGGCAACTGGTTTCCATTCTCAGATAGAGTTGAGAAAGACAAAGGAACGATGTTGTCATCCTCTAGCATCTTTTTGTTCAACTCTCAAACGACAATGATTGTCATTACTACATTACTACTATGTTTTCCCTAATAAATCTGCTGTTTTACACTTTTGCAAGAGTTTCTAAATGCGACGTGGTTAGAAACCGTTTAGCCAGGTACCTTCGTGACTGCATCATGTCCCTCATGTTTAAATAGAAATTTTATGTCATTACCCATATAGAGTCTGAACATAGCAGAAAACAAGTTTAACATGGGCTTCACATCACTAGCGCTTGTTGTTTTTCTTTTACACAGGTAACATTAGAGGTTTACCTTCAGGTAACGATGTGACTTGTTTCATTCTTTTCAAGCAGACACTGATCACAGTATGTCATCACTGTTTACCACCTGCTCCTTAGGCTTCATCATTACAGGTCCTGTAGGGCCAATATCATTGTCAAAGAGCAATCTTGGTTGAAACTTCCGTCTTGCAATCTCCCCATATGGCTTCGTTCTCTTTTCTGGTCAATTGAGCTCATTGTTAACCATGGAGGTAAAAGTAATTATCTTGTTGCAAGGAAAACGCAGTCTCTCATTGTCATTTTTTAGTTTTATAGCCAATGTACCGCTGTTACACTCAGTACATTCAATTCCGACACGACTTCCATTTGGGTGAATTCAAAGTTACCCGTGAACTATTTTGTTATAAACTGATTACTCGGTCTTTATATATCAGTCGGGGATGAACGATCACTGTCACCTGTCATTCTTATTCTCTGGGTGGAAACTTACAACGCATCTTCCGTGGAAAATATCACTTGTAAAGTCCCTCAAGGGAGAGCATTAATCATTGTGGTAATATAACTATGCAAATCACAATATCTTCTTTCCAAAGTCTTATATTTTGGCTTGGTTTCGAAAAATTACCAATAAAAATCCTTGCGTGACTGCTAAGTAAAAGCAGAATATTAAGTGGCAAAGAATATTCAGCTGTCTTTATAGTTCAAGACAGCGTGGTATAATATATAAAGGACCCGTACGCGATGTTAAAACGTACATACCATCTTGTTGAGAGAACTTTCAGTATATGTGAAGGATACAAACGCCTTCTTTCACCAAGTTTAAGTAAAACTAACTTGGCTCTCAAATTATTTAAAGATCCGAGAAAAATATATAAATTAGTGTGACTGAGACTTCATTCATTGAAATGAGGTTCATTGGTAATGGGGTAAGGTATCTATTGGAGTATAGAATATATAAACAAGAGCCCAAACGAAAGTATACAGCGTGTTTGACATGGATTCGACAAAACAGAAATAAATAATAGAGGAATATTTGATTGATATCAATAGAGAATTTAATTTCTCAGCATATGTAGTATATGTTTTGTAAATGTTTGGTATATGTCACAAAAACAGTGTGTAAAGTATAATAACTAGTTTTGAATGAACCATCAAATAAATTTTTTATTGATTAAGACTAACCCGAAAAGGATACGGTTACTATTGATACATCAGCAAATCTTCCATTAAACGATATCTACCTCGATTTATATTTTAATTGCTGCTAACGGACCTATATTTTTGACGAAATTCTTCATACATATAGTCTCTTCACAAAATTAATAACAAGGATATTCTGAAAGTCTATTCCCCATGCAATATGGAAATGAAGTCCTTCGTCAGCAAGAGATATCAATAGTGACCTTTCAAAAGATACCAATCCTCAAGAAGCTATCTAAGATGTGAACCCAATTAAAGAATGCTTCACGGAGTAAAGTTAAGGGCTTGCGTTATTATGTTGGAGAACGGATGCGTTAACTCTCAGATATTTGACATTTGCTCGTTGTTGGAAAACAAACTTATAGAAAAGAAAACTGAGATAGTTTGATTGCATTAACATATTTCATTTTCAAGACTGAAAAATGCAATGTCAAGGAATCCCTTAGAGGCGGTATTTTCAAACAGCAAAATGTTGTAAAAGTTCAATAACATAGTAATGAAAAGGTCAAAGCCTAGTTTAATATCTTTAAACGCGTAGATCATATTCCTCATACATTTAATCGAAAACCTTGAAATTAACTTTTGAACATTTTTTCCTTTCCTTTTTCAATCCTCACGTTGGAGGAAATTAAGTTTTTGCAACTTAATTTTCTGAACCAGTGAATCTGAAAAACCTTTGTCACCTTATGAAAAGTGCGGAACACATTGCAAACCCAGGAGACGGAGCCTCGATAAGAAGACGATTGCTCGGCGAGCCTCTACAGGCCAACAGTCAACTTATTCTTGTCCTTCTATATATGTTTGTCATCGAGAGCTTTGCAAAATTCTTTTGTGCAAGGTTATTTCATTGATGATACGATGTTGCTACTTTATGATTCTGAAAGCATTGAATAGCCCTAGTAATTTGCAATTAAGAGGTCGAATGTAACACATAAACACGGTTGTTGAAGGTAAGGTGAGATAGTCATCTATTCAAAAGGAAATATTCAATAGAAATGAATCTAAAAATTTGAAGTTTATTGTGCCTCGTCACGTTGACCTGTTTACAATGATCACAATATGTGTTTGGATAACCGGCGACTACTCAGTTAGGGTCAATCTCAAACGGAAATATTTTTGAAATCATAACAACCAAATAACTAACAAAATAACAAAATAAAAAAAAACAAATAATAAACGTTTTCGTATACCTCTAAGTTAAATGTTTATGGTTTATGTATTAAATATTCTTTAAATATAACAATGGTCTTCATATAAGTTTATTGCCAAACGGTTCCACAACATAGTGATCACCAGGGTAACTTATATATATACATGTATATATATTATATGATTTATTAATGCCTATGGGTTTCGATGAAAACATTGGCCAACAGACTAAACACAAGACTACCTCATCAGATGAAGACCTTCTATAACAGAAAAGCTAAGCATTTTTCAGCAGTCAATTGTCATGAGTCAAACACTTTGGGTATCTAGACCTGCTGACCAGATGATTGGAAAGATTGAGGGTGAAGGAAACAGTAAAGCAAACTAAACCCATTAAAGTAAGGTTAATGTACGCAACGACAGCGACGTCGACATACCAATTGTCAGATCTTCTAGAACTTAAACAAAATAGCTTTTGAGAAAACGAAATGCACAAAATGGTTGTTGGCACGGGCCAATCAATTAACTTCAACCTTTTCTCATCTTAAAATTTTTACACCGATACAATAATAATGCTTATCTATACATATATCATATATCGGCTTAAAGTTTTGACAAAATGATAAATAGTTGTTTACTCATAGATTCAATACAATATCTCTCAAAATAGAGAATAAAAACCCAGAAAAGTTTGTATCTAGCTGATTTGTCGACACAGTATTGGAAACAGAATTTTTCTTGAATATAAAGGTTCGAATATACTCTGATATGTTTTAATGGAATCTAAAGGCAAAGATCATTCTAAAAACCAGATTTGTGTTGCCCAAGGGCAAATTATTGCCTATACAACGATATACAGGGGAGTATAGTTTATGTATAACTCATCCAACCTTTTTTTGACGGTGATAAGTGTCCCAAATAATTTGATGGGTAGCCCTAAACAGCGCGAACTACCGTTTCTTATAGTCAATGGGAAGGTGATATCTTAAGTAGAAACAATAGGGAATTGAAAGTTGTCAGAAATATGTACATTCGATACAGTATCATAATGAATAGTTTCGTGATATCTTCATATTTCTTTAGCTTTCATGAGCACAGTTTGTCTCTTCTGAGTTGACGGTAAGAGTTGTGGAATCAGTAAAAGCTCGAGGATTACGAGTTATGTCATGTGATTAGCGTATACGCCACTTAAACATATCAGATGGTAGACTAGTTCACTATGTTTGGAGTAAACAGTTGTTTGGTGATAAATTTCTCGTTTTGGAGTTTTAGTTGATATTCGTTTGATAATCATGCTAAAGTATACATACTCATTCTCGGTGCGTTTAGAAGGACCGCCGAGGTGGAAATCGTTTTCTTAATTACCTTAGCACATGCATATAACTATTAAGCATGCATTCTTCTGGATTTCTAGTTCTATGGAATTGCTGTTGATGACGTAGATAATGTTTAACTGAGTGTTGATGGTTATTGAAGCCTTTGGCATCGATAAAATTGTCCTTGCCAACTATAGATCTTGTGTCAGCACTTAATTGTGCTCTCACATGAAACAAACACCATCCCAAAAGAGGTTTCATTAACATTCTAACACAGCTTTCAAGTTTGCAATTCCAGCTAATTATCTGCCGTTTCAAAGTACATTATTGGCTGCATAATGACATTAAAGTGTTATTTGATGTCGAGAAGATTTCAAATGGAAAAATATTTCAGATTAAAAATATACCTGCCTCGAGAAAATGGAAGAAAATATTTTCAAGCAAGTTAATTATAAGGTAATATCATATGTTCGATAAAATTGCATCCCCTTCATATAAACACAGCAAAAATGATAAGTACGTCCACGAACTCACAATCGTACATCTTAAAAAGTTAAAGGACCATTTCAGTTTTATGAATAGACAAAGGTGTCAAACAAGTGTACGATTTGTTACTGAATGGCTGTCACAAATGCAATATTAGTGACCTCAGCAATGCCATCATTGTATTTTGAAAAATGCATTGATTCCCTTTTCTAAAAATAATGATTAGTTTTCTGGACTTTCATATCAGTTTGATTCGTCTTCTACTGGACAATGAATGAGATAGTCGGAGGCATTGAATTAACATGACTGACTTCAAACCGCTGTTTGAAAAGCCAGGCTACGGCCACATTAAAGCTGCTAGATCAACGCCCATGCCTGATTGTTCAAACCAAATTTTCTTTATAAGACACTGACAAAGTCTATTTAATACGCTTATCTCTGTTGCATGGTCCCAAAACCTGTTCTTACCATACATTAAGAATGTATAGATAATTTTTTTAAAAATCCACTCGTGTTTTATTGTATTTTCTGAATACCAACGTGTTCATTAAAGAAAGAAAACCATGTATGCAATGAAACATATGGTTTTCCTTTGCGAATTATTTAAATAGACGTTCATTGGTTTAGTTCTCAGTTACCCAATCCTATGAAACATATCTTTGGATGCCTTTCTCTTTTCCAAATGAAAAATGTATGCATGAAATTAAGAGAAAAGATCACTGGATGTATGTGCCAGAGACATTTTATGAAACCCACAAAAATCTGTATACATGTATCTGCAACACTGCATCGAATAATATGTATCTCGTTAAGCGTACACATCCATAGAAGTTTAGTTTTTTCAGATATTGGTTCTCAATTGTTTTGAATTGTATCACCTTAAATAACCAAGTATAACCTAAAGAATGATAACAATAATACTAAAATATAACTTAAAATGTTCATCTTTAGAAACAATTCAACTTCAGTTTCAAATAATGAACACCCTTGAATGTAATTTATATCACGATTACTTATATATATGACTGTCCTTTCGTCAATAAAACAATGTGAACTTATATACTAGTCTCCACCCAGCACAAAATATCAATACAATACATAAGACGTATGGATATAGTTCATTAGCAAATGATTTTGAATTAGTCAATCTCAAGAAACACTTCAAACTGCATCCTGTCTATATTTAATTCTTGCAAGATTTGACCACCTAAAGTGAAAGATGGCCTCCATTGTTGTTCATAGCAACACTATCATCAACGAGTTTCTTATTGTCAGAAGTTTATGAAGGTTAAACAAACCGATTTTTCAATCTTGATAGACTATGAATGCCATCTGTAGTTCCTAAGGTAACCGCTTTGACAGATCTAAAAGAAGCAAATTTATGCATCCATTTGTAGGATTTCAATATATGAATTATCTTGGCTATATTGTTGTCAAGGTTTGTATATCTTTTGGAATTCAGGTTTACATACTTTGAGAAAGAACAAGATGAAGATGATAGATTTTCTCCTCGTAGACGTTTGATTCCAGCGATGTTGAAATGTAAGAAACCCTGCCGCAGATAATGCCACAATCGAAAAAAATTAGAATTGTAAATTAATAAGACAAAATAAGATAAGTATCAAAACCAAATATTTATTTTCGATTTTATACTACTGATTAAGAATATAAAATAGAAAAAAGTATTATACTAAAACAGATGCATCACTAAATTGTACTCTACTGTTCTTTAAATGCGATGATGTGAAGACACACAGGCAATATACTTCTTTGCGTGAGGCACGTTTTGACTATCAGACCAGAATTGTTAGCTAAAGACCAATTATGTTGGACGACTCTTACATAATATTTGATGACGTTTAGGTCACCTTTACGTCAGACCACTCGAGTGATTATTTGCATGCATACCAGTTCAGTGACTATTTGAGGGTATCCTAAGTTGAATAACTTGTCCCCCATCCGTTTCGTTATGAATGAAATATGTTTAATTAAAAACCAACGGCTACAAGACAATATTTGATGACTACTAGACCACTCTAGACGACTCATACGGCATAAACAGTGACTCTCAGTGACTCAGTAACATTATTTGATGACTCTCAACAAATAGGTAAAAACTTGAAGACCATATATGAAGAATCTTAGACCTATAATGAACACAAGCAGACCACAGTGTTGCGCGCAGACCATGGGTGAAGACATTTAAACAATTTTATGATGACTTGAAGACTATTTTCTGTCAGGAAGGGTGTGATCAATACTCTTAACCGTTGTCTATTTTCAGATACTGATTGACGTTTTAAGTAAGGCGTCTTCGTAGTTTCTGTATCCACTTTATACGGTGAAAGGCTTTGTTATTGCAAACGGTTACTAGGATTCAAACCAATGGTTATCAAGTGGCAAGGCATTACTGTCATCATCGAATCAACCTGTTCTATCGTATCAGTTCATTAATGATCAGCGAGAGCCACGGATGCACTTGCCCATGTAGTGTGCTGTTTCAATCATTTGTTACAGTATCAATGTCAAATGATCAATGTTATCGTAATGTTCTCTATCACAAATGTATAATATGACAATCAAGTCTTGCTTTAACATTAAATTCCCAAGAAGATATATGTTGTAACACTGCTTAGCTGATGATAGATAAAACCTATCAGTATTACACCACTATATAATTTAGTTGAACCTGGTCTAGAATAATATGAATATACCTATTGAATGCATTATTGCTGTTTTGGCAATGGGTAATTAAGAAAAATAGCTAACAGCAAAAGATTCTTCCATTATTAAATATTGTTGTCATTTTGCAAAATGAGATTTCACTTTGACCAATGCAATAAATGGGAAGAAATTATTTGAGTTCATTTTGAAGTTATAATGTATTATAAATTATTTTGTTTTAACAAATAAAACATTGACAATAACAAAGATCCTTATCAGGCATGATGGTTTATATTACGGTCATCACTAATACATAAAGTGAGGTCAGTTGTTCAGAGCGCTTTAAGAGCACACGCAAGTAGATATGGATTAGACTCTGCAACGTTTGAAACTTTGTTGAACTTTCTGATAAATCACATGTTCCCTGTCATTATCAAGCCTGCATGCAACTTTCATTATATGAACAAAGTTTAAAAAGTTGAAAAGTTTGAAACCTAATATTGTTTTTAAGACATTTAAACACGAAAGTCAAATAATTACCTTATCCATGTGCGGCCTGGCAATATTTGCTTTCAAATATGAAAATTACAGTGTTTTATATGTCTAATATGTAATATATTTTCTAATAATTCTTTGATAGACCCCCCTCCAATGTTATATAGTATGGAATACGTCTATACGATCCCTGCTTTGACTCACAACATCCTACATGTATTGAATATCAAGTCGAAACACTGATTTATTACTCAAACGTGGTGAGATCACTCATTAGATAACAATGAGTTGGTAACACACATGTGTACTACCATATCTCGTGCGAACAACTTTCGAACGTCACATGACATCGTCCAATCACGTGACTTGTAAGTTAGAAAATGGCGACTTTCAAATATTGCATTCTCGACGAGACGTGAATATCCAAAAATATAAAATATACAAGTGTCAATAATCACTCTCATATTTCTGAAAACCAGCACTATTCACATAGTCTTATGATCACTCGCCCAACTTCTGTACCGTCGCAAGTTGTGTTACGTCCCCTCTCTGCCGGCCGTTCCACGCCATACAGCCTGGCCCTTCCATCATCTGTTCCATCCAACCTGTCGCTTCCCCATCAACAAGCAGACAATCTGAACATCTTGCAACTCCCGTTCCCATAGTTCAATATTTGCGGGTCCTATCAACAATTCTGTTGTTCATGTCAATGTATCAATCCTCCTCAACTGCTGACACTGTACGTTACGCCAACCTTTAAAACTGACTGACCTAGAAGGAGTCACATTCCAATGACTCACGTATCGAGTGCACAATGGCATGGCATTTTTCGTTGCTTGTTAGCATTTGTTATATCAATGAATTTCTTAAAAATGAAATACTTGTTCACCAAAATGATTTTTGTTTCATGTTTTTAGGCGAGTCACTTATGTAGACACCCAACAATTGGCGAACTATCCTGTTCTGTGTTTCGATTGACTGATTGATATTCTTACGCCGGTTCCGCGATCAGCTGACTGTTGTTTTGACGATTAATAAAAATATTGGTAAGTGGGGATGAGTAATAAATATAATACTAAACTCGTGGTAATGTGATAACATTTTTATGCAACGAGTGAATGGAATTTGGTATCAGACTCACTTCCGTTCGTCTGATACCAAATTCCATTCACTCGTTGCATAAAAATGTTATCACATTACCATTCGTTTAGTATTCTCTATTTATTAAACGAGATTGATTAATGTTATATCATCAGCACGACGTAAAAGCTGCCAAGAGCGAGCATGTAACACAAGAACAATACTGCAGGTAACAATCAATCACCTGGTCAGTAAGACAACGTCATACTTGATCTTGATTGCGGAGGCGTACTTCCGGTATATAGCGGTATTGATAAACAGGTCAGAACAATGATTAGAGAAGAGCTCTAGTGGGCGATGCTAGGGCAACTTAGAGTTGGTATCATGTACAATGCACTATTCTCTTTTTTAATATTATTTTTTATTCTCAGACGTTGGTCAAGGTGGTTCAAATTAGACAGTGTATTCATTGTTGACTGTCACTGTACTCCTGAAATGCTCAGGTACTGGCTCGTATGTAGTTAACTCTATCATCCTTGTAGGGCTGTTCCTATAATATTAATCCCATCGATAGTACCGTAGTTAGATAAAACAGATTAGACGATTTTTCAGAAAAAGATTTATTTTATTTCTCTATTATTATCTCATTTCTTGTTTTTACAAATAACGTTATATGGGAATGTTAACAAGATGCAGACGAACACAGACTCATTTTTACCATTTTTATGGCTGGTCGTCAGTGCATTGTCCAAAGGTATTAATTTAGCAGCAAACGAAAACTATTTTAAATGATAACATGTCCGTATAACACAGATAAAAAGTCGATTTGTTCTTGTAATGAAAGAACGAGTTACTGTCAATAAAGACACTTTCCAATTGTTTGAGTGGCATTCCAGATGTTATGGTTGTGATGAAAACTAGAGTTCACAAGAGTATGAGATCTGTTCTGAAACTGTGCCGTCGGTGAATGAATTAGTGGAATAAATTTTTATTATTTTACAAACTCGTTCCATAACAGATATGTCATCCAATTTGTGGAGCGATTGAAACTTTTAAAACTTTTCAAAATATATTGAGATAGATTCATTTTTATATGTAGTTTAATATTAAATTAATTATTTGATTAATGGTTAATGGAGGAGTAGCGTATTATGGAAATTGACCATGTGCTGAAATACAGGTGTTCAAAACGGTATATATATCCCTTATATATGGTGATTATAGGAGTGGAATATTTATCAAATTGGGTATTGTTTTACAACTCGTACCAAAAGCAATTATGCCATCAAATTTGTGAAGCGACTTGAACTTTGACACTGGTTTTCTCGGATAAAGTTTACAAAGATTCAAATGAATGTTTCATTCATATTTAGCTTAATGTTGAATTAATTACTTTATTATTGGTTTATGGAGTGGCGTATGGTCAAGAAAATCATGGACATCATGGAAATGACTGATAACTCATCTGATTAAAATATGTCGAACACTTCAATATAATCGTATCATGGTAATTGTTACTCCATATCATACACATTTAGATATCAAACATAAATACATGATTCATGTTTGATATCTTGACTAACTATAGTCTGCTAATTACCGAATTGTTTTGGTGCAGGACTAAAATTCCTTAGCA
Organism: Phorcus lineatus; assembly: GCA_921293015.1. Taxonomy (NCBI): domain Eukaryota; kingdom Metazoa; phylum Mollusca; class Gastropoda; order Trochida; family Trochidae; genus Phorcus; species Phorcus lineatus. The sequence goes on from OV121084.1 coordinate 4,171,323, forward strand.
AAGTTGGTAACGGAGAAGACAACCATATAAAAATCACTCTATTGCAATTTTCAAAATCACTGAAAACCATTCATGAAAACTATTCAACATTTTTGTGATACCCTGTATGTTACTCAGTGCCTAATCAAATTAGCTTAGTCCAAAGTAATTCAAGTTGGTTTGAGTTTAATAATTTGCGTTCAGCAACAACGATCATCTGCTCATGAATATCTAGGACCATATTCTCATATCAATAACAGTTATTCAAGACCCTAGGGACAATTACCCTGAATTGAAAACAACAACACGCTCTATCATGACATGTTACATAATCTACTTCCTGTTTTCAGGGCCAGCGAGACTTCTGAAGTATGAATATTTGCTCAGGTGGTCTTTAAAAAGTCAGCAGATAGAGATGAAATCAGGACCAAATTGAACTAGTTCTTAACGCCATCTGGCGCTTGTTTCTTCTCTGTGCAAGAAAACACAAAAGAGTCTGCATGGCTTTCAAGGACAAAGTCCGTCATTCTCACAGTTATTACTCAAGATGTTTGCTTTGCAATAAAAGATTGTTATGCCGTCGGTATGTCTCAGTTAACATTAACATGACTAGAGATCATTTACCTGTGTAATATGCACATATGGTTTTTTTTTATCCATTATCTAACAATATGATGATACTAATAACGAATGGCCTTTCAAACAACAGTGATATTTCTTTAGTTGCAAGTATTAATTTTAAAACTTAACAATCTTTGGAATAATCAGGGCATTGCTGTGTGACGGTTTGTGTAATTGAACTCTTGTATACATGTATAAAGTACAAACAAATGCCAGAGAAATCGGAGATGAAAGACGATTTGGATCATTAAGAAATAAGGATGGTATCAGTATTTTAAGTTTCTCGAAAGAGAAGGATTTTGCTATAAATGACCGGACATTACTTGAGAAAAATATTTTCTCGGAGAGCATAAAACAAGTTAGGAATTTCAAGTCATAGACAATGTTGCTTTCTTTAGTCTTGATTTAGAGTTGCACGGCTGCTAAACGAAAGCTGAATACAAAGTTGTAATGAATATTCAGATGTCACTTCTAATTCAAGACGTGGTATAATAAAGTAGTGCATGCACAATGCTGGGGCGTACATATAGAGATATCAGTTTGTATATGTGAAAGTTCGGTAACTATAAAGAAGGGCCTAAGGGTTTCCTTTCGCCTACTTCAAGTTGAACTAAATTAACTGTCAGATACGTGACAAATAGACACGAGTGAATCGACGATGCAATTTCATATTCCAGGGAATATAGAGTGTAACATTTATCAATAACTTACAAAACAAAAGCATAGAGGAACGTTTTTGTTTAAATGACTACACAATCTTTGCTTTGATAACGACTGTTACATTTATTCCCACTATACAGTTATACACAAAGTAAGAGTGACACTAAACATATAAGGTCATTTTTATACATTGTACCGAAACACTGCAGCTGTTTATCTTCAAATAACTGGATTCGGAAATTATTCTATCTATGGTGCAATCAAATCTATTATAAAAACGTAATCGAAAAAGAAATAATGTTTTAATTTTATTGTTAAATCAAAATAAAATCAAATCAATAACAATGTTACATTGTCACAATACAATTCACGAATGTCGTTTGGGTTGACGTTTTGACAACTTAATTTTCTGAACCAGTGAATCTGAAGAACCTTTGTCACCTTATGCAAGGTACGGAAACATTGCAAACCCAGGAGACAGAGCCTCGGTTAGAAGATGATTGCTCGGTGAGCCTCTACAGACCAACAGTCAACTTATTCTTCTTCTATTCTCAGCTCGTGTCTCTTTTTTAATCTTTGACATCGAGAGCTTGGCAAACGTCCAACAAGACTATATTGTTTCACTTTTCATAATACGCATTGGTGTGGCGTCATTTAATACTGTATCAATGGTGACTCATTAAAAATCCTCAAACATAAAACGAGCATTGTCATGTAAAGCTGAACAGTCAAATGCACAAATTGAAATAAGTGTCGAAGGTACTATTACCCTGATATATATTTTGTTAAACATATACACGAAGTTTGTTTTTGATCTATTGTTATCGGAATCATCAAATAAAAATCGATCGCCATTTCTGCAAAGGTGTATTTCACACAATAGTTTAGATTTCTATTACTTGTAATACCATTCAAAGAGATCTAAAAAGTTTATTGGGGTGTGACCCTTGTGGTCCTTTTTGTTGTCTCAGGGTCACTAAAGCCCTATATGGTAAGGAGTCTATATACAATATTTCATCTTTCTAGGTCTTTCATTCTTGAGAAGAAGATCAAAGTAGGTTTTAAGGGTGTGGCCCTTGTGGCGTTTATCAGGCAGAGGATAACCAAATCTACCATTTATAATCCTTATAGGTTAAGGAGTCTATACGCAATATCTAAACCTTCTATCCATTTTCATTGTTGAGAAGACGATGAAGATAGGTTGTTAGGGAGACTACCATTTATAGTCCTTATAAGTTAAGGAGTCTATATATATCAATACCAATATATCAGCTTTGTAGCTCTATTCATTTATGAGAAGTATGTAGTAGTAGTCTGTATACACTGTATTTCAGCTTTCTAGACCGTCTCCTTCTTAGGGAGAAGATGAAAATAGGATTTTATAATACATTTGTGATCAATTCATCATTCCTATAACCCAAGGAACCTGATTTCAAGATTTCTTGACAGTGAAGGAGACTTCTTAGAGTGTTTGGTTCATGAAAAGAAGTCCAAAAAAACGAAACGTTTACGGACGGACACGGGACGCTATGCATTGCCAGCGGCCCATCCGGCCTTTCAGGCCTGATGAGCTTAAAATTATACATTGTCGAAAACAATAACATTCAAATTTATAAAGAATAGTAAAGTGACACTTTTATCTTAAGTTATTTGCAGGAAGGTAATATTTTACAGTCAAGAACTCCTGAGCTGATACTATTGGAATCAGATCAAATTCAGAGATTTATCTTCAAGCTATAGCCTCACGTCTAGTGTCCACTAAATGGCGACAGAAAAGGTCAATGCTTTTGTGTCTGTACCATAATACTTTCGCTTCCAGGAATTCTAAATGATAAATGTAGCAAAGTTAAAGTCATTCATACGAAATTGGAATTATATTTTTTCTATCAAAAATGACAGGAAAGGAGAATGGAGCAGCTCTCTCGAATGTCTGAATACAAAAGCGAGTCAACAATACTTCAAGGGTGTTTAGGCAATATTTCACACACATATATATTGATAAAATTTCAATTTTGGACTATGTTTTTGCATTTTGCCGATTATGGGAGAAATAAAGTCTGTCACATAACAACGGGTAAAGTATAACAATATTGACAAGTAGAGTGTCTAGGGCGTCCATACTTTCAAATTTGGTATTATGGTATATACATATAGAAATCAATAAACTGGGCGTTGTTGAGGTATTCCTTTACACGCTGGAATATTACATCTCCAACGAGTTCGTAGTCTACTCATGTATCACGTTTATACGTTATTAGTATAACTTTGACTTAGAAAGGATAATTCTTGATCAGTGATAAAACTCATCTTTCTTAAAGTTCTCTGAAAGTTGGTACAAGTTTGGCGTTGTCAAATAGACAAATTGAGTCAGATTATAACAATTCAGATTTCAATGTTCCCTATAATATACTATAAGTTTCCTCTAGTGACGTCTTTTGCTATTGGGGGATGTTGTTTTTGTTATTACCTCCTGTTTTGCAGGGATTCTATTCACACAATATGCTTTTGATCTTAACATAATCGATCGATGGGACATATTCAATGATAAGATATTTGGTTTGCTGTTAAAGTCAGATGTATTTGAAAGATAACCCAAACTTAGATTCTGAAACTACAACTGGTTTTGGTGTCAGAATTATGATGTACTAAATCATAGACATATCCTGCGCTCCAGACAGCACAAGTCGTTCACGATTTGAACATGCCAATGTATTGACACAGAAAAATGAAATTAATCAACCATTAACTTATAGGCATTGTATCACGTTTTCTTAGGGGCATTATGGGATTTCATTAAAAGGAAAACAATTGTTATGAATAGCAAGACACTTTTCATAAAAAACGATTTCTAAAACAAATGATTCAAGTTTAGTTGATATATGGAAACCTATGTAACTACCTTAGTGAATCTTTGGAAACCAATGTAACTACCTTAGTTAATCTATGGAAACCAATGTAACTACCTTAGTTAATCTATGGAAACCAATGTAACTACCTCGACTGAAAGGTGTTTGTACCAAAACGACATGCATGGAGTTTCCGCTTTACACTGATACCTTTTTCTACGACTCAGGATACTCGGATAAAGTTACGAGAATTTTTACCATTGGTAGATGATATGTTTGACATAAAAGGATATTTGATGGGCAAAACTTAAAGAAATCAAACACCAAAACATGCTACAGTGTTTTTAATGGAAACGTTGAATATATTTGATATCCTTGAAGCTTATCATCAATAATGTTACCTTATCAGTTGAATATATTTGATATCCTTGACGCTTGTCGTCAAAAACGTTACCTCACACATTGAATATATTTGATATCCTTGACGCTTATCGTCAATATTGTTACCATCCCACATTGAATATAAACTCTTCAAAAAAAGAAACTTGACATTCATGCGAAATTGATTTTTTCGAAACGGGTCATACCCGTAATTTAAAGAAAGGCTTGCTCAAAAGTGTAAACCTACCAAAAACAATGGCCCAAAAAGTTTACGTTGTGTTCAGGGACGAACACGAGCGATTCGTCCAAATGCATTTTCTGCCAAAGCACGTGCAGCATGGGATCATGAAGGTTTACATGCAGACACGTCTGCTTTAGGGGTATAAAAAGCCATATCAGCCGCTGTTCATTCAGACTACACAACATCGGTACAGCGACCTGAAGAATGCCAAGACTGAACAGAGCGCAACGCAAAAACGCTATTGGCAGACTGCAAGCAGGAGCGACGCAGCGTAATGTTGCAACACACTTTGGCGTGTCCAGACAGACCATCTCTTCATTGTGGACCCGTTTCAACACCCGGTACAGCGTTGATGATAGGCCAAGGTCAGGCAGACCAAGGGTGACTACTCGGGCCAAAGATCGGTACATCCGACTGCTCATCCTTCGGGAACGCACCAGGACAGCAACGTCAACAACAACGCAGATACCAGGCCTGCGTGGAATTTCCGACCAAACTGTACGCAACAGGCTGAGAGAGGCTGGACTTTTTCCACGACGACCGGTTTGACGTACCGTTTTAACGCAACGTCATCTGGCGGAACGTCTCAAGTGGTGTCAACAAAGGATGAGATGAGCACGTGCAAGGTGAAGAACCGTTCTCTTCACTGATGAGTCCCGTTTTCTGCTTCGACGACGTGATGGACGAGCACGTGTATACCGACGTCGTGGAGAACGTTATGCTGCCAACTGTGTTCAGCAGGTTGTCCTATTTGGAGGTGGGAGTGTCATGTTGCACGTGTTTGTCAAGACTTTTTACAGCCTAACAATGTCCAGACATTGCCATGGCCAGCCAGGTAACCAGATTTGTCACCAATTGAGCATCTCTGGGACGAACTGGATCGACTCGTGCGCAGTAGGACTTCTTGCAGCACTTCAGCACGAATGGCAGAACATTCCAAAGGCTGTGATTGACAACTTGATTGCATCCATGGGTCGTCGGTGCCAAGCAATAATCAATGCCAATGGTGGCCATACCCGATACTGACATTTGTGCACCCCTGTGATGTTGAAACACTTGTGCACCTGTGCATTTCAAGATCATGCTTATTCTGAATAAGATTTACTGAACAGAGATCTTCAAACAGCTTTTCAGTTTTCATTTCAATGTTTAACTTGCATCTGTGGTCTTTATATTGAACTTTAAAAGTCAGTGTCAAGTTTCTCTTTTTGAAGAGTTTATTTGATTGCCGTAAAGCTTATCATCACAAATGTTACCTAACACGTTGACTATATTTTATATCCTTGAAGCTTTTCATCAATAATGTAACACGCAGAAATCGTTTGATGATTGGTTTTGCATCATTAGAGCATAAATTACATATTTTTCTTATTGAAAAAACGTTTTATAGACAATAAAAGAACACAGAGTAAGGAAATATGACTAGTGTCTGATATTTTCTTAAACACTTTCAAACACATCTCATTACATTAATCAAAAGATGTGCTTGTCTTTCATGTTCGTTCCTTGCAAATATAATTGATAAGTATCATTCGAACACAGAGTATTTTTAAGGTTGGGGTAATTACCAAGAAGTACGCCCTCTCTTTACGTTTCAAGTATTACATTCTACACTCCTCAAAGAATCTTGGATAATCACTGTGTAAATGTTTTCAAAAGCTTGTTTATTTCATCTTTATGTAATATCATCCGAAAATATCTGTCATTTGTCTTACAAAAGAAATGTCACGTGGTATCTTACTGATAAGGGTTTTCACGACAACAAACATGTCGTTGCAAAAGGTGTCATGTAAGTAATAAAAGTGGACATAGACAATGAATACATGTAGACCAATGTTTTTTTCAAGATTCAGATGTCAATGACATTCTCTGTTTTAGACAAGAAGTGGATAATTGTTGCGTAAATATGTTAAATATTTATGCATATGATCACATTCTTAAATTCAAGAGGTTTATCATTTCTTTTCTGAAAATAATTTAGAAAAAAAAACACATTCAAACATGATGCGATCTTCATTGATTCAAACATTTACAAACAAGACTCTTTCAGTCACACAAGAAAGTAAACGGTTATGGTGAATCGGGTAAAAGTAAGATGATGGCATACAATTTTTCACAAACCATTCGGTTTATCCTAATATTTATTTATCTATGAGGATGAACTTTTAAGACGAAGCAAACAATGCAAGTTGAAACATGTGTTGCCGCCTTGCAACTTCTGCTATACATGGGCTGATAGTTTTCTCAGTTTCAAAATATTACAGGGCTATAGGGAGCCCATTTCAAATGCTTAGATATATCCATTACATACCTTGTGTGTATCAAATATGGATCAAATAAACATGATATGAATGATTCATATTTTCATGTTCAATATGAATTTCAATTCATAAATTGTAGCAAATCTGCAAGAATTTAACATTTCTTAATATATTCTATTCTGTCAAGAATTGAAAATGCATGCATTCATGAAATGGAAGTGATGCATTCAAAATGTTAATGTAATTTTCTACAAACCTACCATAAATAAGTATTTTAAAGACAATATTTTTACGAACTCCGTTACTCAAACTCAATTTTCATTTCTATTTCTTTATTTTTCATACACATATTATTGAATAACGATCGTCTTCTATGACAAAATCGCCATTTCTCAAAAGAATACCTTAAACAACTGATGAAGAACACCTGTTCTTAATAGATTTGCTGAGAATCTTTTACCTTTAGAGGTCGATTTGAAAGCAATGTGCGTATAAAAATGTGTTACGAAAGAGTAATGATTTACCTATCGGATGTTTAACTTAGTTTATTTTGTTAATGGCTATTTGTATCAATGTGTTATGTGTCTTTAGGGGGAACATGAATATTGAGGAATTTACTTAAGAATCAGATCACACATTTATTTGAACTAACCGGACAATAAATCAATACCTAGGCTTTGTTAGGAACGTTTGACAGGTTCCCCTTTTGGACCTTCATCTTGAGTTAAAATAGCCGTTATACTGACAGGAGTCTTTTGTTCGATCAAATGGGAATATTATCATGAGATTCCTTACGTCATCTGGACGCAAGGACATGTGAAACCGTGATTACTTATAACTTACGATCTAGGGTTTATGTTTCAAAATAAGGGGGCACCAACCAATATGCAAATAATTTAACGTATGCTCTCTTAGTTGTAGAAAGAAACACATAAGGAATGTACAGTGCTAAATCTGGCTTGTGGTTGTCTTTATCATTCATCAAAGAGCCTTGCTGAAAACATCAAAGGGCATGCAATCGAATGCAAGAATGCATGCTTTTTAAAAACTTCACCTGTCTATTAAAAAGTGATATTTCATTATTTCGTTATTGACCTTGAAATGAGTTTATATCGACTGATACAACTATATGGTGTACAAAACCTTAAGTTAAGCCAACTTTAAAGCATATTACCAATCCAATGAAACCCTCAACCCTTGAAATAACCCCATCCATTTAGACATTTCCTTCAAAATGATGACACCATCATCCCATTCCCGTGCCCATAAGCCTCAGTATCTACACACTTCACTGCTCTTAGCTGGTGAACTCCGCACAGCGTCCGGTCGCTGTCAACTCGTGTCATATTCAATCTATCTGGTATCGACGTCGCTGCACAGAGTAGACTGATGGGGTTGAAGTTTTCCGAGTGAGACGTACGTTCACGAAGGAAGGAGACATTCTCAGAATTAACTCCTAACACACATCACATGAGAGGTCACAATAGACAACTCCATCATGGGAATGAAACGTCCAAAGAAAATTATTTTAGGAACGAAACCGGTAAAACTGATTTGCTAGTATTGATACATTTAATAACAATTTCAATTCATATATTCTTTTGAAGATAAGTGTAAGTTTATGTCTTAAAGGACATCTTCAACACTGCTGTTCCCCTCACATGTGACAGGTTGTGTATCTTGTCATCCACTGTGCTGGCAACCTTTTTGTGTTCATGCATTTGGAAAGCGAAAACTCACCCGACAGGAATCCCCTACGATTAAATAATATGCACAATTTGTATACGATTAAAAGCAAAGTGAACTTTAACATTGTATAGTATGATTTCATAAACATGTATCCTCATTAGTTTGTATAGTTTTATTATAGTAACACTATTACCTCCAATATACCAATTGACATTGTACCCCTGTATCAGTAGGGTAGACATGCCACACATTCAAGTGGTACTGTAGTTAACATTACCTGCATACATCAAGAAACCATCACACACAGAATGCACACTGCAACACTCATCGCAAACATTTGCACACAAAATTACTACAGCATAACCTCAAACCACACAGCATACAACACAGCCTCAGTCCACTAAACCAACCACCTATCTTCGAGACATAAATTATCTGCAAATGAATAAAGGAAGATACCTCGGTATTGAGAAACTAGCCAGACGATGTAATATTTGTAATAACGGTGTAGAAAATGAGTACCATTTTCTATACGTCTGCCCTGTCTATGGTCAGCTAAGAACTAAATATCTACCGCCGTCAAGTTCAAATTCCATTTATTCTTTTAAGAAGTTGTTATCTTGCAAAGAGCCTACCCTCCAATTTAAAATTGCACTTATATATACACCATGCTTTAATAATACGCAGATCCGTTTGTCAATAGCCTTGTATATTTTCTACTGTTTCATTTTGAAAAGTATGTAACTCGACTGTATATGGGCCTATGGCCTTTCGTACAATAAACATTGAATTGAATTGAATTGACATTGGGCAAATGCATAAAGTATTTTTGTCATCCTAGCTCGGATATAACAAACTCTAAAACCACTACAAACCTCTTAAAACCACATTTAATAAGCACCCTCTTATCCTCTTCTCCTTCCCTTTCTTATTTCTATTTAGTTTTTCCAAATTTCCAAATTTCATATATTGGCCAGGGCATCAAAAGCCTTTTAATAATCATTTTGGAACATTCCAAAAGCTCCACTGAAAGCGTTTGTAATCTCTCAAAACTTAGTAAGTTAGTAAGTTAGTATCATTAACTAAGATTTTACCTCCAAAAGTCTGTCTTTACTGTTCATGGTAAGGAGGCAGTACAATGAAATACGACCGACCTTCGAAAAAGAACTCAGCTTTCAACCGATCTGCAGCACCTCGCCTGTTGTGACTACAAATGTTCTCTGTAGTGAGTTCCGTATCCGATAATTAGTTCGTTCTAATTTCCTGACTTTGCGTGTTATATTCATTTGTATAGTTTGATAAATGCACACCAAACAAATATAAGATCGATATTATTTGAGTCGTTTGAGGTTGCCTAATTGGATGCCTTCCAGATGTCGAAAAAATCGGCTTTCAAATAGAGATCCCTGAAGAACGGACATAGCACAGCACTGACAAACGGATTTAAGACCCAAGTTAGGATTGGTTCCTATTCGTTCAAGCGCGACGTGGCAAGGGCATAGTAGTTCCCTGGGTGTAATAACGTACATAGAGGATGTATGACCTAACAGCTAGGTTTAACTAGATTGCCTTTGGTGGTCACTGAATGACATTTCTGGGAATAAAAAATTCTTCCATCCCATTTACGAATTGTACCACCTCATGTGAGCCCGAATGTGTTTGGTTAAAAAGTGATTTCTGATAAAAGGCATCCTCGACTGTTGTAGTAACATACGTGGTGTTTTCTTCAGTTCAAAACTTGCAAATAGTTTTTCCCCATGTTACTATATTGTTTTTCTAGGATATTTCGTCCAATTACTTCATTTTGGTTAAGCAGGAAAGTGCGACGATTGTAAAAACGAGTACATGAATTTTTCAAAATCTATCATGCCTTCAAAAAGGAAGTCTTTCTCTTGACTGCTGCATGATAACAATCAATCCGTCTTTATCAATCTGAATCTACTGAGACGTAACTGTGATTCCCAACTTAACCCGTTGAATAGTTTCTTGGATACTCGAATGATAAGAGGAATACTTTAAAACACTAAAAGTGTCTAATACTTATTCAGAAATATCATTTTAACGTCACAAAACGTAATACATTACAAAACAAGAAAGATGAAAAAAGATCAAAGACAAATCGATGAAATATTTTTTTCCCAGGTGACATTTAATTGTTAGAAATGACTGAGTAATCAATAAAATTGAAGACTTAGCAAAACGACCTTAGCATTGAAAATGCTTCAAACAGCGAGAAACCTTATGATGCCTAACATCGAATAAAGGACATGATCTTTGTTGTATTGTAGGTTTACTTTTACTAGTCTCACCGTTTACATCATTTCCTGTGGGAGATTTCCAAAGTGCCCTTAAATGATAGTGCATCTTGTTTAATATTATAATGTAGACATACACTAAGATTATCAATCTTTAAATATATATATATATATATATATATATATATATATATATAATTATATTTCAGAAATAATTTTCGTATTATTTCAAGTCTATCTTATTTCGTTTCAAAGACAACATTCGTCTCCATGGGTATGCCTATTGTTGTGATTTAATGCATACTACGTAAATGATAAAGTAAAACTGAAAAACAAACATAATGAGGATTAAGTTGACAGCTTCAGAAAAGGGATGTGTCGACCAAGTTAAACAAATAAGAAAGAATTCGTCCTCTTTTTTCCGATCTGCTTTGTTTAGAATGAGTGAGTCAAAAAGAATGATTTGCACAGGAAACTATATGACACTGTCATCCTTTAGACTGGGAAACACTTTCCAAACAAGTGCCACATCTCCGTTTATTTGGGATCGATATCTCAATTTCTCAAAAACAATTTTTCTGATACACATTAACGACACGGACCAGAGTTTTTACCATTATCTAATCACAAACCGTCTTCTTGTTTTGTTGTATTTTGACAAATGTTTCTCTTTTTCAAACTTAAGCACCACACATACGCAGAACTTTTTGCATTTTACGGGCATAGATTTCGTTTTGATAATACCCACGAGTCATGTTGTATTTAACTTATAATAAACTGACAGAAGCAGCAAAAATTAGTTTTGATAAATGATCGGAAGGAACACAGTAATGTTTGGCTACGTCAATGCACGGGCGAATATGTATTTTTGAGTAAGATAAGGTGCGTATTTCGTGGGCCATAAAACTGTTTTTTTCGTATTCTTATTTTTTAGAAATCGCTAGAGAGAGCGTGGAGAACTATAAAATAATAACAGTTTCATTAATCGATAAATTATACTAAGCTGTTGTTACTTATGATAACCAACAACAGATGCCAGGTGACTGTTAATGAAATGATTTCTGTCTCCACATATCAATTATGTAGTTACTGTAAACTATCATGGGACGACTGCTATGACGTATGCAAACAGCTATTTACCTTTTCACAACTATGTGTGTATATTTACAACCTGCAAAGCATGCTTTTATTTGATATATAGTCGATGAATAACATTGACAGCATAATTTATGATAACTAACCGCTATAGTGTACACATTGCAGAATAACATGTACATATTTGTATTTAACTGAAATATTGTTGAGAGATATCAAACCCTAATATAAAGGAATTGTCATGACAAGAAATTAGAACTTTCTTGTCATCAAGTTGCTATTTCAAATCTTTCAAGGATAACACCATTGACCACACCAGGTAATTCGACATTCGTTGACAGGAATAGGAACGTTCTTGACATGGAAATGATCAAATCTCAAAGTCAACGTGCGTGATATGATATCTAACAAATTAGTTCAACCAATGAAAAGAAACCAAAGAGTCGAGTAAACTTTCTTTATATATATATGTTTGTACTTTGGCTCTTATTCTATGATTCCATCCTTGACTCAGATTGTTCACATTGTTTCAGTAACACCAAAACACAGGTCGGCCCTCGACACATCGACGTAACTGAACATAGCTGTGGAGATGGTGAAGTCTGTTTAAAAATAGGGTGTCACTGTCATATACGCTATATGGGCTCTTTGTATTATTGTAGCAACGCATTCGATATTGTAAATGTCTTTTTCACAAAGCATTACAATCCAAGTTATACAGTTACTTAGTACTCTACATAAAAAATGGTAAAAGAAAAATAATTAAAATCAGAAATAAAGATAGAAAGCCTATGCAATTTTTCTCTAAAGAAAACCAAATGTTATAACCATACATAAATTCAACAAATATGTGTGAATATATATGCCTACATTATATGTTTGTTTAGCCTATTCTTTATACTGCCGCAAATTGGACCGTGGCCTCATTATTGAAATCTTTTTCTCACTCACTAGATTCTTGCAGACATAATCTCAATCGATAGTAAGGATATTTTGAATAATTATGATTGTCTTACCAGTAAGCATAATATGACTACTGTTGCAATGTAACGGAGGATACCCATGGGTAAGTGTATCTTGTCTTGTATTTACATTGAAACACTTTAGATCCTTAGAGAAATCACTACCACAAGGTCTCCGATATTGAAAGAGGTAAAGCTATCCCCGAGTATAAGTATAAGTCCTTTAACAACTTAACTTTTATTTGCCATCCCCTGGGTGGTGTTTTCATCCTACAATGGTAATGAATTTTTCACGAAACATCCAGTTGAGAGATTTTCCTTCAATGTTGCTTTCACATATGTACAACACAACCGAAATGGAGACAGTTTCATTTTGAAATCTCATTACAAATTACTATGCATTTGTCAATAACGTTCGCTTATCCTCCCAAGGGACCACTTTGCAAATTATTCCGCAGCTTAAGTGTTCTTGCTTTCAGCTTTCTCGTTCCAGCAAACACAATAGTGGTCTCGATAACAACACAACAAATAACACAATTCGATCGCAACGACGATACAATAGTATTGGTTATTTAACATATACAGACTTCAGAGACGCCCTTTGATGTTCCAGTTTATTGAAATTTCGACATGCAAATGGTCATTTTTCAATTCATGCATATGATATTGGCAACGACTTAAAAATCACTCTTGAAAGTAAGCTTTCTGAATTGTTAACAATATAAAGTAAATGCAACGCGGCAACCGACATATTGGCTGTGATGACAATCGTATGACAACTGTTAGCGTTACATGATTTAAATTAATAAGAACAATCAAAATGCATTAATTATAACAATATTATCGACCTTGGTTACAGCAGCGTGAAAGGATTTGACATGTCATGTAAGAAAGATTGCCAACTATTTAACGATAAAAAACACACACACAAAAAATTGTCATGACAACCATACGACTGTGAGAGTAAACGCAAACATCAAAAGAAACATGACATGACATGACCGTTGATGACATGGAGAAATTGACCTACAAATGGATTTCTATATCATTATTTACCAACTGCTGTTGACATTATACCGTCAGATGTTCAACTCATCACCTCGTGCATCCAGGAGGTGATTAGGCTTTGATGCATTGATTGGCGTGACCAGACAAAATGCAATGAACATGTTCTTTTATGTTTCTGATGCTAATCAAAAAAGTACATTTCTTATAATCGCTTGCCATTATCGGGTACTATTTAGTAATTCTGGTTCTAATTTCGAATATTGACTGATGTATTTAAAGCAAAAGTGAATCCATGTTCCGGAAAAAGAGATAACTTTCAATGTTTCTGTAACTAATCGTAGTAAATTCCTCTATTTTGTCTTACCATTCATGTACATAGCATAAGATGTACCAGTCTTTACTTTCCACGTCAATCGCATTTGTTCATATCATTATGTACGAACAATTATCAACCTAATTAGTTTATTTCCAAAGTTTTCTCTGAATCCTTAAAGGAAATTTAGCCAGGAAAACTAAAACATCATAAACAAAAATACCCGTAACGTTTAATCAAACGTTAAACCTTAACACATTCAAAGAAAGAATATATAAAAACTTCAAGACATTACAAAAAACAAGACATTTCTAACTTTGGAATATCCCTTATCAAATAAACAAGTACTATAAATTGAATTAAGTCCACAATAGGGATAAATCATATGTCTAGAAGAAATAAAGTTTTTTTACCTTGTGCTGCTGAGCTTGTGCAGTCGACATGATGATATGCTTTTAACACTGTGTGCTGCAGAAAAAGGACGACTAAATCCGAATCAATAGGAAGCAAAAACGTCGAGCTGTCTCCGACACGACTGACTACGCTAGATGGTCTGTGTGAGAGTGGATAATTCACAGCTTACATCCGTTCTCTCTCTTGTCCAGCGGCGCATAGCAACACAGCGCAGCGAGATGCTGCCACCGGCTAGAATACAATACATAGTTTATAGTTCCTGTCAAATGAAACTTTGGGAAGCATGAGAAATGTCTGAATTATCTGTTGACGTTGAGTCGAACATTGAAGCAGTGATGACACCACGTGCTCAATTGATGTCCAGGCGTATATTTTAAGTTGTCTTCTGTTAATCTTTTTAAACATTAAGATATCGGTCGATAGTGTAAAGTGAATATTAATTACAAGTTCTATCGAAAGTTTCTGTCTGAAAAAGTCGTATAGTTTTTTGCAAGAAGTGAGTCAAAGTGACCTCCATGTACTTTTGCACATATATGACAAAAGATGATGAATGTTATTGTTTTCGTTCTTTAGAAATTACCTTGTCGGAGTCGCCAGATTTTATCTACTCAAAGGATAATCAAATATGTTATGTCTTGGTACTCGATATCAAGACCCTTTGATGTTGTGTTGTAAATATTTCATGATGAATTTTGGCATTTTCCTAAATAACTCTATATTTCAAAAAAGTTATTCGAGTTTTTTCAATGTGTGTTCATAATAAGTTCTTATTGGCCCCATACTTAAAATGTTAATTTGACTACTGTATAGAGGGTTCCTGACAACTTCTTATCATCGGTGTCTACTTAGATAGGGGAAGTTTGTGAGCTTTCATATGTTTTATTTCATTTTCATTTCTTCTTGATCATGCTATGAAATTAATAAAATATAACTGATATCATCATCGCCATTGTCATCTTCATTATCATATAATCTGTAATATTAAAGGTAAAAAGTGAAACGCTGCATTCTATTATAAGGTAAATCATCAAAGGTACAAAAACACGACTACAGATTCCGGTAATATTCTCATTTCATGACTGCTGGATATTTTACAGTATTTGTTCAGGATCTCATGTTTCATCCGCTATAGCTGTATACATATCTTATCTTCGTATTGTATTATTGTAAGAGTGTCACATTATGAGTTTTTGGTTCAAAAATCTTCAAGACATCAACCCTTTTAAATACCACAATCATTGAATATAATGATTCGTGATTCAACCATCATTTTATTATATGCTTTGATTGGAACTTTAGTTGGGAAGGATGTAATCATTTAGGTGATCGCTGTGTGTTAATCTCCTATGTTTTTTGCTCGACAGTAGTCTACTGAATCCTGCATTCTGAACCCATATATTCTTTGATTTTCTATTACCTTTAAAGAGCCACTCCGTGAGGTGCTGGAGTCATATATGCCAAACATAATCAATGGTGTCATTTGATCGCGAAGTATCGACTGTTACCAAAAAGACACATTATTATAAAGCTAATTTGTTTTGCACAGTGACAATATGAGGGTAAAACGTCGCAATCATGATCGAAAACTGGACAGTGGCGCGCGTCAAATAATCAAACGTAATTTTGGAGACTTCTCTAAAACAGCCAGGAGGGCAGTTAGGAGTTGATAGTGTTTTTTAGTTTATAAACTAGTATACATGTATATTGGACGTCATATCTAAACCTCTGTGCATTAATAAGGCTGTTTTCAGATTTTCATGGAAAACCATTAAATGTCCTATATATATATCTTTTGGACGTGAAAAGTTAAGATGTTTTCATATTATATCACCACACATGACATTTAGGTTGGTACCAAAGGTAAATAATATGTGATGAAAATCACGGACTGGCTCTTTAGAAGCGAACGACGAAACTGTAGGCACAGAAAGGTGTTTATAATAAGAATACACTGAAAGAGGTTTACGAATAAGGGCTTCAGGAGACATTGCCCGCATTCTCTCATTGCTATATAATGCACAACCATTTTCAAAACAATAACAATAGTATTTTGTTTATCTATAATTCATGTTTTATCTTATTTGAAATTTTATTCAAAACTACATTGACATGTGAATTGTTGCATATTTTCGTTGCTTCTTTATTCTGTAGTTCTGATGTTATCTAACAGGGTTCCATGTCGCCGTTGTCGCAGCGCTAACGCCAGTTATGAGTTTGCTAAACTCTTCAATTCTTGACCAATGTGTCTGACAATGAAAATGATCTCCCGCCTCTGAGAAGTAACTTAATAATTTATCTTATGATGAAAGCTAATGTGATTTGACAAGTTGTGCATTATATGTTTTCTCGGAGGAAATTGAAAATAATTTTTATCGTTTTTTTCCTCGGTCCTGATTATTTGCACAGTTGGGACGTGTACACGTGATTAAGTTACATAATTGAAAGTTAGATATGTGAATGATATGTTTCCATTTGCACGTATGAAAATGGATTTTATCGATAGTGTGGTCAGTGATATCCGCTATCTAATGTGTGTTTCTATTTGAGCGTTAACTCATCGCCGCTAGCAACACAACATGCAACGTGACTAGACGTTGTAAGCATGTTAACACTATGGCGTGATCTTAATTATCGTAACCGCAAGACGATGTAGTCGACTTGTAGAGTAATTAAACGTATTTCCAACACTTACTGATGCTTGATATTTACACATCTGCATCAAGAACGTACTTTCACCTACACATTTATTCTTATATAATTAATTAGGAATGATCTGATATTGATTTATACTACAATAACTAACATTTTTTATTTATTCATCACTGTTTTCAGGTTATGATATTTCTTCTTTCTAGATTTCTATGCTTGGATTAGACGATAAATGCTAAGTAAGCATCCGTCATACCATATTTGGAGAGTAAGGATTAGACATCAAAATGTAAATATTGTAAGAGTGTTGTAACCGACCGGAGAATACCACAGAAAACAATTTCTGTAGGAACATTTATCAAGATGGAACACATAATGTATTGGATAGATCTGTATAGATGAACAAAGACATATAACAAATTAATTCAAACTGTTACGACGTCCTTGGGTCTAGATATAATAACAGCCGAGGTATTTACCGATTTCACCGTCCATATTGTAATAATATGTCTCGGTTACTAAACGAAAGGAGAATAAAAAACTACATGAACCGACATTTTGTTCGATTATTATTATTATTATTATTATTATTATTATTATTATTATTATTATTATTATTATTATTATTATTATCATCATCATCATTATTATTTTCATTATTTTTATTATTATTAAATACTTTGTGGATGAAAACGTGTTATAAATCAGAAGCCGAATAAATATGTTGTTAGTATAAAAAGGAATTGATATATAAATATTGATGTTATACGTTTTCAATACTAGCAGTATACATTTTGTAATGCATTGTATGCTGCACCCTCTGACAGTTGAAAAGAAACGCAGCTTCTCAAGCTGAATCGTTTCTGATACATTCCATATAGGATTATTTTGTTTGAAAACAACTTTAGTAAGAACCGAACAGTTAAAACTATAATATTTATATGAAAATCGAACAACCGACAGTATGCACAAATTATATTCATCATACTATTTATATAATCCAACAATCTGTCCTTCTTTTGGTTTTAAATCATTTTCAAAAATGCGTTTGAGCGCTTGACACGCGGAACCAGCGCCATATGTGCGGTTTTCGATTAAAAAGTTTATTCTGTCACCATATTGAACCGATTTGCCTTGACGGAATTTTTTCAGCACCGGTCATTTCTTGTCGATCAAATGATATCACTGATATCATTTTGCTTATGTGACTCAAACAACTCACAAAATGCCTTTTTTTTAAAAAGCAAACATGGTCTTAATCAAAAATATGTATTTATATATGTGTATGTACAGCTGCATACCGAAAGTTTGATTTGATCACATGTTTTATCACAAGCAATAAATGCATTAACATTGAAGGTACAGTGAGGTGTGAAAGATAGTGAGAAAAAGAAGCGCGTGTAAAATCTCCCAAGCAGCTCCAAGTATCATTACTTTCGTCGATCGAGAATTAAATGCAAACAGCGCCATCTATTGTTAATGAGAGAGAAATGCTAAACTAACATGAATTACCTCTAGCTTCTTAGAATCTCCCTCCTTAATTGTATTTTTTGTATTTTCTTTTGTATTTTCTTCCTTCATAAACTTCGACTCCGTGATTTTTGGACAAAAACATCTTTTCTCGTCTACAATATGCGATTATTACCAACATGACAAGTACGTGATCTCGTTAAAGATAATCGAGTCTGATCGAATTTTAGAATTGTTTGCATAAGCATCATTTTGAGGGAAAAGGATAAATATCGTTCATTCTTTTACTGTCGTTATTTCATCCCGTTTATTGGTCGCTGGCCATACTCATGAAACAGTCGCTTAATGAGTAACTTTAAGCAATATCCCTTTTAGTAAGTACCGTTATAAATTACCGATTATTTCATGTATGTTTGTGACTTCGACGTGCATCCCAAATTGTTTTTTTAATACATATCTATGTCGTTATTTTATTCCAAGTACCCTTTCACTGTACATTTAAGTAACTACTCATTGTATAGCAATTGCCAATGGCTTCGAAGTTAGTATGCAATACAAATAACAAAATTAATACATTACCGTACATATCCACAAACGTCATTGTGTATTTACGGTAAGGTTTCAGCTGACAAGAGAGTTACATTTTTTTAATAATAATAAAAAAATAATAAAAGATTACAATTCATGAAATTGTATAATGCAACACATTCCTTTCGGTTATAAGATCATTTACAGTTATCGAGATATTGGCATGTGCATGGAAAATAGAATAATACATCAATTAAATTTTGATATAATCCATCTTTACCACTATAGCATAAATACAAACCATTATATGAAAATTCCAAGTAAAACGTCTGAACAGATAATATAAACATCTAATATGAGAGTACCAACAGCACTAACTGATGCAAGGAACGCTTTAAAACTGTTCACGCGCTATTAAGTTATCATTGCATGATCGGGCCTCGAGGCTGACATTTTGTCTTCAAGTAATTAGGTTTAATTGATATTACAGCATCTAAAGCTGATGATAGCTCACACTGACTGTATCAATTATACTGGGCTCAAGGGACAACCCTGTCGCACACTCTGGAAGAGGAAGACTATCCCGCGGCTCTATTCCGCAGCGCACCTCGGAGTTTGGAGTGATAAAACAAGCAGAGGGGCTCTCAGCAAGTCATTCACTGCCCAACCATGGTTTCTCAAGCAGTAGTCGCAGTGTGCATCGTCCTCGGTCTGGTCTCAAACCAGGTGACTGCTCAGTGGTCAAATACTGGTCAGCCTGGTCAAGGTCAAGGTCAGAGTCAAGCTTTAGCTCAAGCAGGCTTTGGTCAGCAAAGAATGGGCACGGGACGAGGAGCGGGAGTAGGATTCCAGCAGGGTCAGAACCCCTCGGCTGGGTTTGGACAAATGTCCGGACAAGGAATGGGAATGTCCCCTGCAAGTGGACAAGGAATGGAAATGTCCTCTTTTGGAGGACAAGGAATGGGCATGTCCCCTCCAGGAGGACAAGGAATGGGGATGTCCTCTTTTGGAGGACAAGGAATGGGCATGTCCCCTCCAGGAGGACAAGGAATTGGGATGTCCTCTTTTGGAGGACAAGGAATGGGCATGTCCCCTCCAGGAGGACAAGGACTGGGAATGCCATCTATGGGAGGACAAGGACTTGGAATGTCGTCTATGAGAGCTCCGGGAATGGGTTTGAACGCGGCACTTCCAGCAATGGCTTTCGGGCGATCCTTGTCACCTGCAATGAGTCTGGGACGATCTCAGGCGGGTAGTTGGAGGAACATGTTGCCACAACAAGAAGATACTCAGTTTCTGACCTGCATTGCGTCTAACTCCCACAAAGACGACATGAGAGTGACGTTTATCAACCAGCAGACAAGCAGGAGCCCCTGGGGAATGTTCAACAGAATGCCCGCTAACTCCCGCCAATTGCGCCTGGAATCACGTATCACTTCCGGTCAAGGCTCACAGCTGCAAGGTCTGTTCCAGCTGGTCATCACGCAGTACTCCCGAACAGAGGATGAGTGTCTGAGCCGCGCTCTCGGCGATATCCTGTCCGACCAGACCCCGGCTTGGTGGGGTAGCCGGAACCGCACCCCTCGGGGAATCGTTGGCACTCCTCTTAGAATCATGCAAGGTCAAACAGCCACTTCCTCAGAGACCTTAGACAATCTTCAGTTCGACGAGCTTGCTGGTCTAGGCATGGGTTTATGTCCGTCCCACCAGATATCCGGCACCACTTGTGTTGATCCGATCCCTCTGTGCTGCAAGATTGGATACGACACCCAGCGAGCCACCACTCCTTTCACCTCCACCAACCAGATGTTTTCTATGGGAGGGTCAGGTATGCAAAGTTTGGGTTCTAACAGCGGTCTTGTTGGATTCAACCAAGGCATGGGCAACCAAAGGTTGAACCAGCCAATAGGAGGACAGGGTTTCGACTCTAGCCTAACTGGACAACAAATTGGTGGATTAAACCAAATTGCCCAACCATCATTTAACGCCGGAGGGTCCCAAAACACAGGCGGCCTACTCTTCAGAAGATAGATGGGAACCATTGTGCCAGATGACGACAATATCAACAGAAGCGACTGCAGCATCAACAGTGGAAATCAGTGAAATTTCACAGAATCAGCATGTGACTGCAGCGCATGAAAACAGTCACATTACGAGTCGACTAGCTCACAGCGAACCCATCAACATTATATACTACATCTTAATGTCTGACTCGAGATTTCTACATACAGCTACAGTCTTAACGAAACAGTGTGAAGAACAATGTTAAACAACATGTCCTTAATCGGAATTAAACGGACATTGTCAACTCTCAGTCTGTTTAGTTTCGATTAAAATCATCGACAATCAGAAAACTATTGATACAGTGGGGATGAAATTATTATTCTTCGCCAATTTCTGATAGATATTTCGTCTCAATAACCATTATACCATTTTATATCATCAATGATAATTTATTTAATCATAATATGCAATATCATCATAATATATTATTGTTAACCCTTTGTTGAATAAAGTTATATACATCTATCTTATATTTCATCTATCAAGTTCTTTTTGATTTCATATTGATCTCTAAGTCTTATTACATACAAAGTTAAAAGAATACCGGTTTTCATTCTTTTCCGAGAAAATATACGTGCCCTTCCTGTCTACAGACAAAACCTCTCGAGCTAGGAAAGACAGTTTGATATAAACGACGACTAACAGTTGTCAATCACAGCGACATTCAGTGTTTTATCCTGGGGGTTATCAGCCCCCATTGTTTTCAATTTGTGAAGTACCCGTCCCACCCCCAACTCCACACCCCATAGCTAAATATCTTCGATTCGCATCTGACGCCCCCTTGAGTTAGATTTAGTATTTCTTTATACATCCTTTATGAATATGTTTGCACATTTTCCAAAACGAGTTGATAAAAGCAGGTTTAAACATAGATTTGACATTGTCACTTTCCATTGCAAACATACAAAGTGTCAGTTTTATTTTTAAAAGAATGTAGAAGAAAGTAATTTTATTTTTAATGAAATGAGTGTTATACCCATTTTGTTTATTCACACGGTGATTATTTTAGTGACAACGATTTTACACAGAATTGTACTACCAATATATATTTGGTCACATAGAAGATCTACTCATGTCATAAGGCATGTTCATGTTAAATTTTGATTTCTGCGTTAATTGTTCTTGAAATGGTTTTTGATGTAAATCAAGTTATCTTACCCCAGAAAAATCTTTAAAATAGATTTTAACGCGATTTATATGTTCCTTTATCTCGATTCATGCTCCAAAATGTAATCTGTAAAAACTCAACTATTAGGATCTCTGCTAACAATAAAGTTCAGCAACGACGGACACTGCTTGATGCTGGGCGGGTGACCCTCCTCATTGCTATATACACTGAGTGCTCGCAGTTTGATTCCCTGCCCTAACCTGAGACACGAGTTGGAGACTTGTGGTGTGTTCTATGGTAAGAGACTTTATTAAACTATTGGGATCTTCGACTACATTCTTAGAAAGACAAGTCAACATTGAAGCACCAACATCTCCGTGAAAGAGTGAACTACTCAACTACCCCAATGTCTGTGCGCGGTCCACGTTTGAAAGTGTAACCACTTTGCTGATTAGATTCCTGAATTCTAGCCAGCAGATAAAAGTTAAATGCAGAAGATCCGTTGATCATCTAGCATTGAGATTCTTTAATTTTTCTTTCTCTACACACCAGTTCACAATGTAGAAGTTGTGTCATTATGGTCTTTCACTATGTTCATGTCAAGTGAAGGCAAGTGTAAAAAGAACATGTTGACATCACGTCCAATAGTAGAATAGTAGATTGATCCAGTCTTGGATTTGAAATGGTTGCCAAACAAATAAACAACTATGAAACTTTGAATGAGCGAAATATTTAGAGAGTGCTATAATGTCATCTGAAAACGGATTGTCTTGGTTTTTTAATGAATTTAAAACGTCTATAGATGTCCACGATATCATTAGAAAATAGATACCACTTGAGATGCAGTGACACAATCAGTAGGGAGAGAACAGATGAGAGAGAGAGTCTCTGTCCTCCACTTCACAAGGTAACCTCTCAAAAGGTTGTTTGTTGAATGAGGATATGCAATTGTGCCTTTAAGTACTTTAGTTTTATTGTTTCCAAAATTCTAGTAACGATTTGTGAGTTTTCTTGTTTTATCACAAATGTATGTAAATTAGTTGGTTTTTTTATCTGTGTTCTTTATGTGAAAAACAAAGTGTTCATAATGTAGTTTACTTCTTTTCCTCATTGCATTCCCAGATTGAAATAGAGTTACCCCCCTTTGATCTAGACATCTAAACTCGGCTATCCATGGTGTTCTGTCAATATTGTAAAGCGGCTTTAAAATCGGTATAGCTAACTGGCTGCCTAGTAAGTATCCCCAGTCGGAATAAGGGTGTTCATTTGGTTTTTGGCAATCTGAACAGGCACTTGACGTATAATCAGTGTAACGTACCTATCATTTGATCAAAAGTGTTTGGAAGTTAATGAAAAACAATCCTAGCGTATAAATTTGGGTTTAATTTGCTCCGGTAATTTACACTTCCTCTGGAAATACATTCACAGCATGGAAATAGTGAATGAATATGAATATACATGTAGTTGGTTTTCAGGTAACGGGATATATCTTGAAGAGAAGGCTACTCCTTATTTAGATACTCTTGTTCGAGTTAAAATTGAAAAACGTTTGTTCTAGATTTGTTGAATTCTGTCTCATGTTAATGAGAGTGGTATGTCACATGCAAAAGACATTTTTACGTACAAACATTTAACTTAAAGGACGTGTTCGAATAAAGAAAGATCCAAATTTTAATAACGTAAGTTTATCATCAATTTAGGATTCAGGTGGCAACACCTTGATGTTAAGATATGAACCTTCCTTTTGAAAGAAAGTTTTAAGAGGTAATGGAGAAATTTGAGTTTAGCATTTTGGACCACTATTTTATATCTAGTTTTTCACTGTCTATACCTTTAATTTGAATTAAGTTTTGATATTTGTGCTGAATATATAATGGCCCTCAGTAGATATACATATCAGTACTCAAGAAAACAAAAGCGCAAAACGAATTGTAAGACGGAACACTTTATTATAGTATTCGGTTAATAGATACATCTGGGGACACCGTCAAGGTGTAGAGTTGTTACAGCTGAAGAGCATATATAACCCACCCACAGATCATAACCCTCGGTACTAATATATGTCTACAGAGTGAATAGATAACAATACTTTTCACAGACCTGGAATAAGTATACATTGAGATGGCAGGTGAAACACATCTATATAGTTCTTTAACCGAGCTATAAGATCCATACTTCAAGGAGTGTTCGTAAAACTTGTTAAAGAGATTTTCAAAGACTGAAAATATTCATCATCGACTCAAGAAGTACAGGAAAGAGATTTGTTAATGAGACTTTAAGAGATCCTAAACAATCCAATTGGGCCTAACCGAGGAATATAGATCGAATAGTTCAAGAGACTGTTCGAGATCGAAGAGATTCATAACTTAATGTGGTATATAAGGTATAGAGAACAAACGCTCAATAGACTTTCAGAGATATGAAAGATTCATAACTTATGTGGTATATAAGGTATAGAGTAACAACGACTCAATAGACGTTCAGAAATGTGAAAGATTCATAACTTATGTGATATATACGGTATGGAGAGCAAACTATTGAAGACACTTTCAGAGATCCGAAAGATTCATAACTTATGTGGTATATGAGGCATAGAGAACAAACGACTCAATAGACTGTCAGAGATGTGAAAGATTCATAACTTATGTGGTATATACGATATGGAGAGCAAACGCTCAATAGACTCTCAGAGATCGGGGGATAGTAGTTGTGTAGAAGGGAATGGTACCACCGCAATGAGACAGTGTTATAAGCGATAGATATATAGATGAATAACACATTTTGAGGTCATCAAAGAGTAGAATAGGGGAGGTCGTTAAGAGTCAAACAAAACAGACAAATAGTCCAAATATACACACAAACATGACTTATTTACAATGTTAAACATGTATACATAATGAAGGTGTACACATACTCTGTCTTGGCATATGTACACACCTCTTACAGTTTATGCTGCGTATCAGTAAGGGTGATAGGTCGTGTATATATGGATTAGCGAGGTTGATTCATTTCGTTGTCATCATTTTGACGAATTCTGAAAAAAACAAGAACATCGATTATATTTTTGTTTCTGTGTTGTTTTAATCAACATTTAAGTAATGTTAACTCCAACTCACATTGAGTAACATTGTACTCTGTTAGTGTTATTTGTATAAAGGGGGAAATAAGAGACTTTAAAAATTTACTAACATTACGTAATGGTTTAAACCAGAAATTATAGTTTCATTTCTTGAACACTTCTTAATGGTTTATGCATTTATCATAGCAAATGGATTTATATTTTGAGCAGAAGCATTAACGTTTTCAGAGATCTTACCTTCATAGTTAACTTGTCCATCACCATCAATATCCGCTTCCCTGATCATTTCGTCTACTTCTTCGTCTGTCAACTTCTCACCCAAGTTTGTCATCACATGCCTCAACTCAGCTGCACTGATGAAACCGTTTCCGTCTTTGTCAAACACTCGGAACGCTTCTCTCAGTTCTTCTTCTGTGTCAGTATCCTTCATTTTCTTCGCCATCATTGTGAGGAATTCTGGGAAATCTATTGTTCCATTTCCTGCAAAGCAAAACCTAAGCGTTAGCGTCAGTCATGCAAACTAACACTCGCATAGATTTGTGCAGACAACTTTTATGCTTATAAATGGTGTCATAAATAAAAGACAGAGATGTATTTACATTTTGCTCATGGTTTTATATCTTTGTGTTAATGGGTCTGATAAGCACAAATTCGAATTCTGATTGCTGTTTTTTAAATGTCCATTTTCAACGTAAAATATGAGTCATTTTTATTACAATTTCCTGTGAACGTTATGCCATTATAAAGACATAAACTTTTAAATTTCTTAAGTTTACTTATTCGACGTTATTCAGATTTTGTCACGCTCATTTATGTATGTGTATATATATGTTAATTATGTATTTGTCAATATGTGTACAAACATTAGTTAACTGTTAAATATATGATATCTGTCATTACTCCATTAAATCTCACGTTAGAAAGATTATGTTTTATGAACAAGTGTGCCATAATTACTTAACATCTAAAACACTAATAAGGGCCCATCATTTCGTAACGTCAGATATCGTGAATATGTTTATGTGCCCGGAACTTACCATCAGCATCTACTTCGTTGATCATGTCCTGTAGCTCTGCCTCTGTCGGGTTCTGACCTAGTGACCTCATGACGGTTCCCAGTTCTTTGGTTGTGATGGTGCCATCACCATCCTTGTCAAACAGACTGAACGCTTCCTTGAATTCTGAAACACATAATAGGTATAATATGATATTTGCAACTTTGCCATTATGATTTACTTAAGCTCATACAAAAATCGTCGATAATAAACCTCACTCTCCTCAGACATTTCCACGCTATATTATCATTTAAATTAAGCGATACTGATACAGATGGAATTGAAAAGCAGTCGTGTTTACAATTTTGTACAAAAAACGTTATTTTTGTAAAAAATAATATTATAGATATATTATTCATACATATTGTATTATGCTATGTCTTTATACTCAGCAAAATAAGAAAAGAATCACCCTGATTTTCATTACTGAGATATGCTTTATTGTTCATATCCATCCATATATTCAATAATGAATGTTTGGGTATCCTTGACCTTTTTCGTTACAAGAAATCCTCCACCTCCCACAAACGATATCTACTATGATAAACGGCTTTATCTCCCTACAATCATCCATCCCATTATTCATCTGACAATTCAAAAATCTGGCTATCGATTCATGTTTTTTTTTCTCTTCAATTTGATAGTTCCCACGCACGAGATATCAGCAGTTTCCGCCCTTCGCTCACAAACTACTAAAAGTAAAACATATCAAATCAAAACCCTGCTTCGTGTTCCAATGTTGGTCATCTCTGCCGCCCTTTGACATTAAGCAAACTAGAAAAATAATTCAATAACGCAAAATTATTCATGAGCTTCGTGTATCAGTAACTGTCGCCATGGCAACTGCCATCTCGCTTTCACATTTTTACTTCCTTGTCGTGTCCTTGAATTATTTTCTTTTTCCGAAAATGGGTAAAACACTACCATATATCTTTCACCTTTAGATTCATATAAAATTTATAATTATGACCCTAAATAAATTAACATTAATCATGTTTTCATTGAGGGTTTCGTCGGCTTGAAACCATACATTCCAATGTAAAAAAAATAAAAGGAAAATTATAAATATTTTATGTACTCACCGGCGATTTGTTCTTCTGTCAGCTGATCGGCCTGATATAGAAACAAATCATTAGAAGCAAATAAAAATAAAAAATAACTATACTGACTTCATTGACAATTACAACTTTTAACATACTTTCACAATAATTATTTTAAGAAATTGTGTTTTGTAATGGTGTAAGTTTAAGAAAAGAATGCTTCATCTCTACTCTTCAGACAGTTGACTGATCATGTTCCAACTGAAAAGCTATCAATCTTTTTCTGCTGAACTATTCTTAAGTATAATAATACTCTGACTGTTAAATAACTATTAATTTGTTTATTGTATTTGCTTCAAAGTTTATATATGTATACAAAAGGTCATGGCTTTATGAAACTGAAAACTTGAAAACAAGGAGCAGGGTTTATCCATATGTATTTGTAAATGTACTATCAAAATACCATTTTAATATCGATTTTTCAGTTTAACAAAAGTGTTTTCTCAATTCTTTAGGGTTTTTTTATTTGTCATGTCATTGTAAGCTACGAGAAGTAATTAAAACTGTATGGTCTTTTAAAGAAATATTTCAAAAATAAAATAATTGGAATCTAATAAATGTAAAATAATAACATTAAAATATTTCGGACAGATTCAATATCGGCTGGTAGAATTTTCTTCAGATCCATATAAAACATGTCAATAAGCTTGGTTTACGAGAAGTAATATCTACATGACCGATAAGAGCTGATTAAAACAGCCCAGGGGGTCATTTGTCAGTATTGACATTATAAGGTAGGGGAGTGAGCGACAACCTTGTCTTGGCCCAGTACTAACTATGTGTATATGACCCGCAGGGTAACATGGCAGTTACGAAGAGATCCGGGCCATATCGAGTAGGTGGGATTACTCAGGGGATAGAAAGAGCTGACGGATTTACAAGCTGGTTGCTTAAGATATGAATTCAAAGTTTCATAACGTAGACGTGTTGTCAGTTTAGAGTTTATCTTTGGACGAAAGTCAATAAAAAAACAAGTGGCCTGGTTTAACGTCAACCAGAGATCTACTTATTATGATAAAATATAAGCACACATATGTTTGAAAAAACAGATACAGCTTCTTGAAGATATATAACAGTTTATTTCACCTGTAAACTTAAGGTTTAAGAAAGTAAATTTTTGTAACATCGTCCCCATGTCAAATCAGTACAGAAACATTCTATATAAATCAATATCGACAGTTTTCATATCTTCAGAGTGACCAAATAAAGAAACCCAGATAGATCTGAAGTCAGATTGCTACATCAGATATTGAAAGAGATTAAATTACAGTTTCGAAGACAAACAAATGTAACAACATTTCCCGAGTTCGAACTACAAGAAGTTGTAGTCAAATATTGTGTGCAACATAATTATACACACGTACCTACACTGAGTATATGCACATCCTTACATCCAGGCGAGTACAGGGTACACATGGGAATAATTACACAGAGATCCTGGGACGATACGTTTCTCATACAAGCCTTTCTTCCTACATCCCGTCCCCATTCATATAGCAATACAGGTTAATTCAATATGGAGACAAAACATCATTCTTACCAGCATTTTGAGATTGGTTAGTCCAAACCAGACGTGGTTCTAGTAGGGGGACATTAGCTTATATACATATGCCAGTACTTGAGCTGAGAGCACCCTGCTAGTTAATAAGTTAATTAGTCCTGAATGCAGTCACTAATCATCATTGCATACGGAGACGTGTTGTAATTTTAGCGTCAGTTACACATGAACATGGTATGCATATGAGGATGGGGACTTCTCCCTCCACTTGTTACATAGGCACCGGCTTAGTTAATTGATCATAATTGGTAGATATTTGTCTCTAGCAATGATATTGTTGAAAATAAAGGGATGAATGGCATTTTAAACTAGAACAATAAATTTTAACCTTTAAGATATTGTTACAAATGCATAAGTTATTTAGTCTGTTGCCACTCTGTGTTTATTGAAATCATATATTCACAACAGATATTTGATTGTTGATTTAAAATCTAACAAAAAATATTATTAATTATTTCAGTGCAGATTGGATTTCTTAGCAGTAGTGTGACCCTAAACATCGTTATTAAAACTCGTGTGTGGCTTATCCATGCAACTTCTGTCATGTTAATTATTTGATAAATTACTCGAAAAGGGTATGGGAAATTTTAAAATACAGATATAAATAGTATCAAAGTTTAAATAACTAAAGATCACTGAGATCTCTAAAAGAATGATATTTAGATATTCCCATCACGCATATTGAATATGTCCGTGATATAAGAGAGTAGCCAAACTTCAATGTAAATATTTTCACACGGAGGGATGCAGTTTAAGATATTTGTTGGAAGAGCCTTATATTTCTGATTCAGGGTAGATTTATGGTTTACATGCATTGATCATTTGCTCTACACATATCTAAGTTGTTGCAATAAACCAGTGTCAAAGATTAAGCTCCAGATGACTGATGATAAAGTTTCAAGAATCAATACGATATTCGCCTTAATCATAACCAGCGCACCCTAATTATACATTCGGCGTATTTAATCTACAGATACGTTGACAATTTTTATTTTGTCATTATATTTATTCTAATCTTAAATCTTAACATCCACGTAAACACTTGAGATTATCAAATAATGGATATCTCTTTCTTGTTTTTCCTTGTAAGAGAAGAGTGTGTTAGTTCATTTGGAGAAGTGAGCAAATCAGGCACTTTATCGTTTACATAACTAAATTGAGAAAAGCAAATAATTTTTGGATAACAACCTGCTTTTTCTTATTTCTAACATAAGAGTTGTGTAAAGATGTAAATATATACTCCGAATGATCGTATATATTCCTTATCGAAAATTAAGTTTTTATCGAGAAATCGTTTGTACGAATTTCCTTTCTAAATACATTTCAGAACCAAAGAAATAAACAAATGGCTACAAGTGTTCTTTGGGTTTTTTTTAAAGTTTTGTTTTGTTTTGTTTTTTATGGTTTTTTTTAAAATCAAGACTGCTAGGCTTATAGGCGTAGTATGCGATCTATGAAACCGGAAATGGTGTTTTTAAAGATCACTTATTTAATTAGAGATTATAAGCGAAGATTTGGTATTTCTTTGGTCCTAACTTGACACATCATAATGCCTGAAAAGCTAAAGAGCCAATGTCTCCATTCTTTATGTCTATGTTACGTGTTCAGATACACCTCCTGAGCTATTCAGTATTGGTGATATTCTTAAAACCTTGATTTACAAAAAAAAAAGATTGGTGCTCTGGTTTATCGAAGGATATGCATCAGTTCACTTGAGTAACAAATAACAGGTCATAAAATAACGACAGTAAGAACCTGATTATAGGTATATTGGTTTGGCTTGTGGGCTGTAAAATTCCTCATTGACTGTGAGTGAAATAGAGTACAGGCTAGGACTGTCGGTTCTTTCAGATGAGATATGTAATTGAATTGAAAGACGAATTATCCGTGCAGTGTTTCTCACCGTCAAAGGACACCATGTGAACTAGAAACATGACTTTGAATAACATGATGGTAATGAATTCAACTGAATTGCTGTAATTTACACTTCTGTTGTTTAAAAGCTTGATACACAATACAATTACACTTGAGCCTGTAATATCAATGAATGCAAGATATTATAAAATTTGAAATAAAATCATGAATGCTGATAAAAAATCGCTTCCTGATTTCATACTCGAGTCGTGGATAGCATTATCCAAAGGATGTAATGGAAGGTTTCATTATCATCGATTATTATAGGAACATGTACAAGTTACTTTCATTGACAAGGTATATAAAATGATTATAATTAAATTGGTTGAATCCATGTTTAATAGATGAGCAGAATACGTGTATCGTTGACAGTTTTGAAAAAATGTTTATTGGGTAAATGAGTCAAATGTCGACTGAGTGTATTGATTGACTGTTCGTTATGTATATAGATCAAATGCATTTTGTATAGATGATTCAAATGTCAATCATGCCGATATGGTGAATGCCTACAGCTGCATACCGAAAATTTTTTCCCTTACTACTGTTTCGTATTGAATTATCATGTAGTTAGGGTTTAGTTTGGAGTGAATGTAACAACTTCAGCAGAACTGACAAAGGATCACTAATTGTCCATGAGTAAAATATCCATTCTGTAATTTATTTTATTTATTTATATTATTAAATCATGTTTCGTACATTCCATAATTTTCCTTCAGAATATTCCATATCGACTCACTGGGGATAAAATCAGCATAATCACCTTGACTTAATACAATGGAACAACCATGACTTGTGTTTAAAGCAGTTGATAACTTATGAAGGATTTTGTAGAGAAAAATAAAAAATAATGTTTCCGGAATTTGCACCCCTGGGTCCCTATTGAGGGGATTGCTTAAATGTATATTATATATACGGATTAAGTGCCTCCTCGGTAAATAGGTTATATGAATATTAGGCAGAAGACTTGATTTGGATATGTAATATAAATTTGTTATGAATTTTTTGCATTCCTGTCCCCTTAGCCATATGGCTGGATGTTATGTTTTACCAGGGTTTTTATGTGGTAATAGTGTATATATAGCATGTGACATTCTTTACAGGATATATTTCACATATGACTACATGAATGTATATTAATCTACCCTTTATGGACTTTGGTTGGCTAATAATATTGCCTGCTTTGGGTAGATATGATTTAACATGCCAACAATATAAAGAAAACGCGAATTCTTACATTGGTAAGGTAGATAAGACGTATATGAAGGGAAACAAAATACATAAATGAATAGGTAATAGCGATAAGTGAATGTCTAGACATTTAGTGTATGCTACAGTGTCTAGTTACTGAGCACCTTGAATTAACTGAATTAACTCAATGATTAACGAGGCTATATGGATACATTTACTACTGTAAATATTGAGAATAATTAATCACATTGCTCGTTGAACAAAATTAAACATGATAGATAAAACAAGTATTTAAATCTTAACAATGTTAAATTTTAGATAAATAACGTTCACCCGAAGATTGGTCATACAACAACACCAAATGATTGAATTCATGCAAATCATTAAAGTACATGACGTAATTCCAACTGTTTTGGTAATCTTATACCTACTAAGGGTAAATAATCTTGAGAAAGCCGTTTTTGAGTCTACTTAGGTAAACTATTCGATAAAGGATGATTTATTGATGAACAATTTTGGGTTTGGATTCAGTTTCTGGGTAAAAAGTTAAATATCTAAAATAGGCAAGATAAATACATTGCAAACAGTTAGTGAACAATTATCTACTTTTTAGTTTACGATTATTGTTATATGATAATAATCAACACATTGTGAAAATTCATTTTGCATCGGCTACATTTTGTCATTTATACAGCACAATCTATGCCAAGTACAGAGATTCTAGTTTATAATAGTAGAGTCGGTGTTATCAAACCTTGGAATCTAAGTAATGCAACATTTATACACAATAATGTTAAACCTGCGATAACCAACCTCATAAATATTAAAATATCACCATGTTCATAAAACATAAGGATGATGCAAATGTTTATCACCTCTATAAGTATTTTTAAAGCTATTTATCAAATACGTAAAGCCAGTGTTTGTTTGTAGACACAAAGTAGATGCAAATGTCTTTTAAACGATTGCCGACGAGGATAGGCCGACATATTGGATGTTGCCAAGTTAAACAGTGTCACCTACCATGTTGCTAGCGGTGAGATCGGCTCCTTTCTCCAATAACACTTGTCCCGCTATGAAATGCTGTACCGGTGAGTGCTAGAAGTTTGAGCTGTCCTGTGCTCTACCCGAGACTATAAAGACTTGACCAGGAGAGAAAGAGAGAGGGACGGAGAGAGAGGCTCGGACTGTGGACACAGATGTGTGTCGTGGATCGCTCCCGTGTGCTTTCACTGCTCGTCGGCAATTACAGAAATAAAAAATTCATGCGGTTTGCTGTTAAAAGTACCTGTCAAGGGGCTTTTAATCCCTCCAAATTAGGTAAATTACCTATTGGTACGTATCAAGGCGAGGAAAACAAAGCGGGCATGTGTCGACTAGTTCGCTAATTAATCAACAGTGAAAGCGATAAGCTTTTCAATTTAGTCAATAGAAAGCCTGCGCTTTAATTATGCCTTATTGTGTGGGGTTATACTCTAAACACTCTGGAGGAATTTATATCAAGTTCAACACAACGAACTCTGAACCAACGGATTATATTAATATGACCCTGATTTTCTTGGCTTTGTATATTTGTTCTCTCTGCGAACCCGTTGTCTCATATCACAATTCCAATTTAATGTATTAATTGCAATGTAGAAACCGCGTGGGCGTGAATATTTAATGTTGTGTTCATTTGTTCATCATTACAGTAAACATCTGTTTTCAATACAAATATTTACATGTCAAAATTCCTGCATTTAATGATTACTTTAATAGATGACAATGTTTTATTTCATTATTCCTCAGATACACAATTTATCGGTTGTCTTAATTTCGTTACTGTGACGCCATGACAACGCTTAATTCATGCAGTCGAATACTGTAACAGACTGTGTAGGTAGTGAATTCATAACATTTCCAGATTTTTTAACTTTTACTTTTCAATAACATTAAGTATGAACTATTTATACTTATATCTGTATGTTAGGAAAACAACACTGGCTGTGTATCGAATGTTTGAAGGAGTTTTCCCTTACACCTGCATGTCAGATTATCATGTTTCAGCTTCCTTAGGCAGAAGATGAGAGTATCCTGTAAATGAATCCTTGGACAATATTATATTACATTTATGAGATTTGTTATTATGGGATTTTATATAATATTCATAACATTATTATTCAGCAATTAACGACAATGCTATGTAACAACTTGTGTTATATGGTTACCAGGTGTTACAAGTTACATGTACATTTCATTCTTTGATGTGCCAGCATGTATAAGGTGGCATGTTGTCCTGTGCACAGCTCGGTTGACCATGGCAAGGTTAGTTCAGCAACATTGAGCGCGGTTCCGGTATGGTTGGGATACCAATTACTTGGTTATCTCGGAAATTAAGGGGGTACACTATGATTCCAATCAGGAAATTTGTTGTCTCCTTGGGCAATTCCCGTACATACATTATGCAGTTACATTGAATACCCGAGTTTGAATTGGAGGAAACGATGATGCTTATTCTAGCGGAGTTGAGAAAGAAAAAGGCACAATGATTACCCCCAATTGATAAAATGAATAGATTTATTTAGCTCTGAGAGCATGGTCTTTGTTTTGTAAAGTTTAGTTCAATGATCCTAGTTGTCAAATCATGCAGTTGATTTACTCTCGATAACTTTAAGGTTTTTTTAAAATTGTGACTAAAACATTTAAACTTTAATCGATAAGAACTTATTGACTGAAATGAATTTTAATTTTAGCAAAGATATGACATAAGTCTGCAAATGACCCAATCTTTTATGCTTGCTTGCTTGAAGAGCCACAATTTTTCATATCATTTTTCAGATTGTTAAATTGACATATGAAATACGTAAAATATCACATTTCTAACGCAATTTGACTTTGACAATTTGACACTATTTTAACTTATAGTGTATCTACATAGCCAAGTGCATGTCCAGTGTAATAATGTTTGTCTTTATTGCGAAGTGTCAAATTAAACCTCCATGCTTCCGTTTGTAGTTTACCTTCTGGAGAAACAATTATCAATATCTATGTCGATTCTTATACATTGAGATCGTTAAGAATAAAAATTGTGGACTTACAAATATAACCGAATGAAGTATTAATCTTTAGTTAGTGTCTTTACGAATAATTATCCAAACTTGGATATATCACATTTATTTAATTCGCTCCTCAATATATTCTACGATGGTATCCTTAAAAACTAATTTCATAAAGTTCATATTGGGTAATGCTTTATGTTTTATGTATGAGATCTGTGAATTTTGGCACTAGCAAATGCATGTAACAAGAAAATCTATCTTGATTTGTGCTTAATATATTTATATTGGTAAATCA
This sequence comes from Phorcus lineatus, assembly GCA_921293015.1. Lineage (NCBI taxonomy): Eukaryota > Metazoa > Mollusca > Gastropoda > Trochida > Trochidae > Phorcus > Phorcus lineatus. The sequence goes on from OV121084.1 coordinate 4,207,094, forward strand.
TTCTTACGCACTAGAAAGTTTTACTTTACAATAGCATGAAACAATATGAAAAACAACAAACGTATTCAGTATTTTAGTACTGAGAATAAAAATGAGTTCTATTGTTTGGTGTCTCCTGTACACAACATTGCAACTGACATTACTGACTTAAGCTTGTTTAAGTTAGAATAATTAAGTTGATGATATAAGAACAGATGCTAACTGTAATATAAACACTGATCGTTCAAGATTATAAATTCTTTAAGAATTATGTACATAAAGAAATAAATTTATAAGCACCCTGATATTAATAAGTTTATATCTCTTATGAATAACCAAAGTAAATCTCATTTAGAAAATGTGTCCATTTATATACACAAAGCGTTTATGTTTAGAAAGAATGTCTTACTACCTGTAAATGTATAAATGTGTACTGTGTTCTACAGGCCTAGCTGTGGCCTCTCAGTACGGAAATAAAACTATTCGTAATAAGTTAGAATAAGTAAGTTGATGATATAAGAACAAATGCTAACTGTGTAATAAAACACTGATTGGTCAAGATCAACCATGTAATAATCAAGACTAAATCGATGTGACTCATGACATGTGATAGACAGATTATACTAACGAAATTCCACTTTGTTTTTATTTTATTGAACGCGTTAATGGTTGAGTATAAAACGAGAATTGTAACTTTATTCAATACTTAAAGGCCACAGGCCTATAGTACAAATATGGTACAAATGTAAATTGGCATTTAACGTGTCAAAACACCTGCTATTTTACATTTATACCATATTTGTACTATAGGCCTGTAGTCTTTAAGTATTGAATAAAGTTACAATAAAACGAGAAAAAATTGAGTTTAATATGAAACCGTTGTAGAGTTTAATAAGAAATTTAGTATCGAATGGTAGGAAGTAATTTCTCTGTCTGTTACATTTTAGTATCGTGTATGGTCGAATAACAAAGGCCACACCTGACAGGCAAATGCATCACGTCGTTCAGCACTCTCATAACGGAATGTAGTCAAACACTGTATCATAGTTCATATATACGTAACGTGAGCATATGAATTCAAAGATGCTGTTATTGCTTTTTGTGAAAAGAGAGTACTGCAAACTTCACGTTCATCTTTATAAAAGTTATGTGTTGCTGAAGTGAGACAAATATTTATATTTTAAAACATGGAACTAAAAAAGTTTCATTTCATGGTTGAAGATAAATTCACATTTGGATGACACTTATTTGAATATGAAAGTGAATTGTATTATATGAAGAGCCCTTAAAATATACCACAACAACAGTCCACTTTTTAAGTGTTTTGTATCAACAAAACCACTAGCAATTATGTTTCCCCTTCTTAAGAAAGAAATGTACTCTTATTTTGTTCATTATCCTTTAAATTGCTCTCTGATTTTTAGATGACAAATGTATTCTATAATTTAAACTGACACGTTTATAGTGGGTAAAGCCGAAAAAGCTCAAACGTGCAAATGCTTTTAGGAACATGTTAGAATTACAACCTGAAATTTAAAATGCGGTCCTAAGATATTTTTGATTCAAATAGTGTTTAATGATGCCCTACGCCACTGTATCTGACTTACGATGACCATTGCACAAGGGCAGCTTCGTCAATTTCCAGGTAACGGTGTGTAAGAAAACATGTGCATTCCATACAGAACGACAAACTATCACGTGGATACAACTCTTTATTGTAACAAATGTACACTGATGAGAAAAAGAAAAGACACTGGACATGTACGGATGGAATCGAAATGTTCGTATAAAAAACTACTTGGATATGCAACACCAATCTTAATTGTACATCATAAGCTCATACAACATACATTATCACACCAACTTCTAAATGACTTTGAAAAAGTTTAACATACAAACTGATATCAACTGATGGTTAAAATCTTTCAAATCAATTTCGATACTAAATGCCATATACTGCTTTTAAAAATGCCAAAGAGTATGTCGTTGGAATCAAAAGGTCAAACGATATCAATGTAGATGTTATAAAAAATGTAATGAATTTTGATGGAAATAGGATTGTATTGCTTATTTGTTCACTAGAGTGACAATAAATACTAAGGTTAAAGATGTCAATTTTGATAGAAACCCAGATAATGTGTGAAAACGTAATTTTGGAAACTAATCTGAAAAAGTTTGTTTAATGTTTATAATATTTAATTAAACTAACGTACCGATACATATATATACAGGTTTATCAATATACATATATATAAAGGTCGGTTTGTTAAATTTTCATTGAACATTTTCATTGAAAACAGGTAAGTCTCATATAGCCACTTTTGCTTCACAAACACAAAATACATTTATTTTAAAGTCAGATGAACCGCCATGGAACATACTCTTATTGACCCTAAAGATTATATTGCACAATTCCCGAATTCCATATAGAAACATAGTGAGTGAGTGAGTTATTGTTTAACGCCGCTTGGGCAATATTTCAGCCATTAGCGGCGTGTATCTATATAGAAACATAAGGCGCAGAGTTAAAAGGGGGAAAAAGTAGGTAATGGATGGTACAGATCGTAAGAGTCACAAAATGTGCACGAAATGGTAAAAGTTTTGCTGTTTTTTCTAAAACAAAACTGAAACTCTTAACTAATAACATAGATAAACGTCATTTGAAAGGCAAATTTATCTATGTTGAATTAATTGCAGCGGGTGGCGTATTGCCATAAATGGAATTTTATCTTTATCTTTGTTCATTCGGATTTTCAAAATTGTTCCATACTATGAATGGTAGAAATGCAGTGTCTATATTTGGTGGGAAAAATTTCTTTTACCATGGCGTCAAAGGTCATATGTGTGATTAGCTGAGCATAATACGAATGCATGTAAGTGGAAACGTAGCTTAGAGTATGATAAGACATAGCTTACAGCTGCATCCCGAAAGTTTGTTCACCTACTTGGGTTTCTTATTGCAAATTTCATATAATTTTAATTTCGTTTGGACGTTGCCAGAACAGTTAATGTAATTTGAGATATGACTTTAGACTACGTTTTGGCAGATTAAATTGTCACTGTTCTAGATGGAGGTATGTGAACAAACTTTCCTGATATATAAGAACTACAGTTCACATGAGACACTATCAAAAGTACCCAATGAAATCGGAAATGACATACATTTTGATCAAGAGCGTGTGGACAAGTTAAAGAGCCACTCCGTGAGTTGTTGGAGTCATATACTAGTATGCCAAACTTAATCATTGGTGTCATTTGATCGCGAAGTATCGACTCTTACCACAATGACACATTTGAAAGCTTATTGGTTTTTTACAGTGACATTATGAAGGTAGAAAGTCGCAATTCTGATCGAAAACGTGTCGCGCGTCAAATAGTCAAACGTAATTTTGGAGACTTATCTAAAACAGACAGGAGGCCAGTTAGGAGTTGATAGTGTTTGTTAGGTTATAGACCTAGTATCCATGTATATTGCACGTGATGTTTAAACCTCTGTGCATTAATAAGGCTGTTTTAAAATTTTCATGGAAAAACAGTATCTGTCAAATATATGTCTTTTGGACATTAAAAGTTAAGATGTTTTAATTTCATATCACAACATATGACATTTAAGTTCGTATCAAAGGTAAAAAATATGTTATGAAAATCACGGAGTGGGTCTTTAAGGAACAAATGTCACCTTCAATAAAAAGAAACGTTCAGGGATGTTGACAAGTAGAAACATCATCCAAGGTAGATAGTTTGGGTTCATTAGAAGCGTCTGTGCGTTAACAAAGATAGTTCAGTTGTTCATAATCACACGAGAACCTGACATTGGTCTAACAACTCCAATTAAGAAAGCATAGTCAATCACTTATATATCAATGAATATCCCCGACTCCTCTCTGGAACATTGAGGTACCTGAGCACCTGCACATTGCTCTTCGCTGATTGGGTGTTGCATATGGTCATATGTTTGATGAAGAACTGCCGGTGTACAACAGGTAGAACATTGGGCTATTAAGAAGATGAACTTGGCAAGCAGCACAAGAAGTAGAACGATGGCGAAATGATGGCATGCTAGCAATGGAGTAAATGTGGCCAGAGAAAATGTCAGTCGTAAATAGAGTTTCTTCGTCTTATTTTGAGGTCATCATCCGTACAAATTCTGAAAAGAAATCATATTATTTAAATCTATATCAATCTCTTCTCAAGTTGTATTGTTTGTCATTTTCCATGATGAAATATGAAATTCATCAGTTAAAATAAAATCTGTGCTTTCGCTGACTGAAATAACATGAGTTTCTATTCTATGAAATAACGCTTTCAGTCATATGACGTCAATGCTCGTAGCTGCTGTACCACTTGTGGGAAAATAAATGTTTTCTCGATGAGATATACTTTGTATTCGACGAGAAATGTCTAATTAACCTCATGGATGAAATGCAAGTGACCTTTTACCGGAAAGAAGGGATATATTTCTGTAACACTTACTTGTGGCTTTGGTTGGATTTCGACTACCGTACGTAGTACCAATATATCATAAAATAAACTCACCCAATTTTGAACATATTTGCAAAAGGCATTTTTGATTTATCGGATGTAAAATAATGTAGTCCTTTGTATCATTGTTGCATATTTGGTAGTTTTAGAATAAGCAACGCTAACTCAATTGGAAATATATATGTGCAATCACAAGAGTAATAAACCAAATACTGAATAAGAGAACATTTTGAAACAAATTATATCCTATACTTAAATTCAAATTAAGTTTATATGTGTACGGACTCTGAATAGAAAAAATAGCCTGTAAATAGAAAATAGGCACGCATACTCTATTTCTAATGTGGAATATTCATTGTGAAGCAATAACCTACGGTTGAGGAAAAGGTTAACGTGACGGTAATTAAATCAAGCAATGTGGAGAGAAGGAGTTTGAGACAGCGCCATATGCTGATGGGCTGTATGTCTCTACATCAGCCTATAAGACAATTAGTGTCAATCGCTCATAATTGAGATAGAAGCTAATTGGTTTAACAAACTGTTTCTGCTGTAGCTGGTTGACGGAATATTGGACATTTCTGAGCTCTATACGAATGTCTGTGTCTTCTTTGTTGCTATGTCATAAATATTACCTACGAGGACATTGAACATGTGAACTATATAACGTTCCCTTTAGATTGGAGTGAGCCAATGAATCATGTTACAATCTGTCAAAAGGACAGATTTTTGCCAATGTTCATTGATCTTTATCCAATAATCAGCTGGCACTTTAACTTCTTGTTTTATTCCTTAGAAGTGTTTTCTTTGATAGGATAATAAATCATTTCTCAGATAATAAAACACTTTGTGTGTGTTCATTATAATCCGAATGAATTATTTCATTATTCATTATAATCATGATTACTAGATCAAATAAATCATGTGTTCAATTCATTCCACAGCCTATACAATAAATATATATTCTCAATTTATTCGATTTTAGTTTATGTACAAGGTGCCCTTTTTTGCAAAAACTCTTGAATATGGATAAAATAATAAATATCATTTAAAACAGTAACTCCTTGTTTTCAATAAAAAATTAATGTTTTCCAACCATACGATGAAACACTTTATAATGACGAATTTCAAATGGTAGTTGAAAGTTAAGTAAACAGCAAAGTTAACTGTCGTCCATTTTCCTTGTTAGAAAGCTCAAATGTCAGAAAATGGTGATTCCGTTCATTTACTTATTGGAATATGTTTTATTCATATTATGCAAAGAAGGGAAACAAGACACAGCTAAATCTTACAATATATGGATAATGAACATCAAGAAAGCTTGGACAGAAATATTTACGACCCGATATCAAATAACCATTATCACGTGAAAGCTCTGTATCCTTTATATACTGAATCGAATAAATGCCTAATTAATGAATAAGCAATGACAAGCTTTACAGCGAAAAATTTTCACGTTAAGGTTAAATGTCTCAAATCATCATATTACAATTCAAGAGATAAGATAACATGCATCTGAGGTATTTCTATTCAAAAGGGCTGCTTATAAAAAGAATTTTATCAATACGAATATTCGTCACTGGGTAAATGTGCATGTTTAAACCAACCTTCATAGTTAACTTGTCCATCACCATCAATATCCGCTTCCCTGATCATTTCGTCTACTTCTTCGTCTGTCAACTTCTCACCCAAGTTCGTCATGACATGCCTCAACTCAGCTGCACTGATGAAACCGTTTCCGTCTTTGTCAAACACTCGGAACGCTTCTCTAAGTTCATCTTCGGAGTCAGTTTCTTTCATCTTCCTAGCCATCATTGTGAGGAATTCTGGAAAATCTATTGTTCCATTTCCTTGTGTATGGAAGAAAAGAAATGTTGTTTAAGATTTGTGATTGAAAGATCCATGGGTTTACAATATAACAAGTTATTCATTGAGTGGGTGTATGGTTTCTATCTCTGTAATGTTTTACAATCAATTATGCAATGAAACTGACTCGATTCGATTCGATTAAAATATGATGGTATTTAGGAAAAAAGAAATGGTTCTTATCTCATTATATAATGAAGCTCATTTGGATTGGCTAAAAAAACAATGAAGTTATCATTTAGTTTAGTTTAGGTAATGTCAAATGACTTTTCAATTAAATGAGTAGGACAGCTGTTTCATTACAAGTAAATATTACATAGAGAATACTAAATGACCTTCCAGAGGATACTCAATGACGAGTTAATGATTCAGTATAAAACGAGCGAAAGCCTGTTTGATACCCAATCATAAACGAGTTTAATAAAAATAGTATTAAATGGAAGGTCGTTTAGTATTCTGTTTATTACTTGACCTCAGTAATCAAGCATGATTGCCCACAGTGTACTGAACGAAACATTTCTACGACTTGGCCACCACTGTGACGACGGTGCCAACATTGTGACGTCACAACCACACAATATTATGACGTAATAAGTGCAGCGGTATAACACTAGTTTAACATCGCTGTATAAATATTACACTGCAGTATCTTACACGGGCGAATTATAAATATTGTTTATATTTCATAGAGTTGACTCAGTTATCTTATGTGGAATATTTGTTTGACTTCTTTTAATGTTGAGCAATACATAGTACACAATAACTTTGCAAACCGTAAGTTATCTACCATCCGGGGGGACGTTGCACAAAGCAACCTAGGCTACTTTAGTGATGTAAGACTACCTAAGTGTTTTATGCATCGAGACCCCAGAGAAACTGTGGAAATTCTTTTCGTTATAGAGATCTACTTTGAGGAGTTGAGGTTACTATTTGTTAAACCCAATTTAAACTTTGTTTGAACCAAAAGAACAACCCCTTTCAAGAGATATTAAAATTTTTCAACTTTTGTATTTATGAATAATTTATCTAGAGATTTTCCCAAACAGAGCTTGCAAAATCATTGGCCATTGATGCTGATAACTTAACGGCTTATTCTTGGTAATTAGCTGGCAATAGCATCAATAAAGAATACATCAATGTTATACCCATACAAATCTTCAGAAGAAATGTTTTATTAACTATCAAAAGATTTACGCTGGATTGGCACTGTACATATTTAATGGGTCCTACTTTGTACGGCAGATAATTTAAGAAGGTTTATTAGTATGAATAGCGAGTGTTCGCGGTCGAAAATCTATTTTCACAAGACTCTTGGCTGTAAAAGACATATATAAAGGTCAAGGTATGTTAAGTAGTCATGTTAATTTAACAAAGGCAAAATCAAATTAGACAAAGTATCTAAAAGTCATTTAAATAGTTTTCAAGATTTGCTTTGAGAGGTACAGTTTTAACACTCAAATACGATTATCAGTCCCTGTAGAATATATTGAAATTAGGAATTTCTTCAAGTATAATTCAAATATGTTTTGTTTTATAGATCAACAAATCAAATACAGTAACCAAGTTGACCGAACGTGCAATTATTTTCACATGCTTGTTATAAACTGCACCTGTTTTAATATGTTGTTGTAAGCTTTCATTAAATTGTCTTTTGGCTTAATTTACTTTTTGAAAACTAATTGACCATTTATAACAAAGGTTGTTTATCTATATTAGAAATTTGTTTTTGACAAAATACAAAGGTCAATGAAAAATGATGATTATTACATTGTATGATTAATTAGATATAACTTTCGTGATGAACCGGAATCTTTTATCACCCTCTTAATTCCTTCACTTCCCTGGCTTTCTACTCCTGATCATTCCAGGATCTTACTCAAACATGCAGCTTGTTCACTGGATTGACCATTTGAAAAACGTTTTCAATTCAAAAGGTCAAAACACGATTCAAACGAGCCCGTATCTACCTTAATCCACAGGAAACGTTCCGATGAATCTACACCATTTATGAGTTATCGGAACCTTTCCTCCAAATTATCGAAGATGAAGACCCTAATGCAAATAACTTCTTCATACATCAATCATGTTCTTAAGTTATTTGTCTTCTCAAATGTTCAATTTCCCTGACCTACCATTCAATATTGGCGAAAGATATTGAAAATGTTAGTTTTATTTTGTTCAAAGAAATATATTTAACGTAATTACTTGAGGTTATTAAATTAAAAACTTGATCTCGATCGATAATCGATATTGAATGTGTTGCATTGAGACGTTAAGTGACGATATCAGTACAATATTAATAAAAGCACGCTCAATATCATAATATATTTAACACGAAGCTACATAGCAGATAAAAGCTGATGTAGTTTAAGGAATGTAAACGGTTGAGAACAAAGTGTTCGGACGAGAGGCTTTGGTATACTAAATATGTAAAAATTACCATCAGCATCTACTTCGTTGATCATGTCTTGTAGCTCTGCCTCTGTCGGGTTCTGACCAAGTGACCTCATGACGGTTCCCAGTTCTTTGGTTGTGATGGTGCCATCTCCATCCTTGTCAAACAGACTGAAGGCTTCCTTGAATTCTGAATAATGAAGATGTAATATAACTCTTCACTGATTTGGCTGTTTACAAGATATCTGTATATACTGCCAACCCTCAAAACGTGAAAAAAGAAAGATGTGCTTATAAAGTTACAACTGTCTTTTAATTACAAATAAAGTCGCAAATCGTTAAGTAAAGACTTGATAACTTAAAAACCTCGATTTTTAATTACTCTTTTCCGATTTTTTCATTGTTTTTATATAACAGAATTGATGTTGAATAAATAAAAAATTTAGAAAAATAAAGACTTTTTCATTGTCCCATTAAGTTTTACGACTGTAGATATGACACATTCAATGTATTAAAACCTCTTTGCAACTTTAGTATTTATGGAAAAATAAAAGTAAAACAAATATATTATTTAACTACAAAATCTCATGCTTTCAACGCATGTTTGTGTAAGTTTGTGATTCAATCTTAAATATTCACGTCTAAAAAGGTTATTATTACAGTGACACATAACCTACTCATATCCTACTTGTTAAAACTGTGATATTAAGTTATCACGATAATCCATTGTATACAGGGGGAGGTCTAGTAAGTGTGCTCACTTTTGATTAATCCATTTGACCTTTTTTCAATAAAATTAGTTTAAACCAATTAATTGTCAATAAAGACGACTACCTATGTAATAATCGGGACCTACTCTATTTGTTTTATTTTATCGAGGCATTATTTAGGTGTTTTTAGAATTGCACATATAAACAAAAATAATCATTATCGTTTTTGTCGAAAGAAATTCCAGAATACATAATCAAGAGTAACCTTCAGGCGGTATTCAAACTTGTCCCTAAGACACCACAACACAGCTTTAACATAACATAATCAATGTCATTTCTGACGTTACAAGAAAGATTTCCTTTGAAAGGAATAGTTACAAACCTGCTACTTGTTCATCTGTCAGGTCAGAAGCCTGGAAAACAAAAATGATTGTTTGAAAGATTGACATGTAAATCCGAATGGAAGCTAGGGACCTTGAATTCTGGTTCTTTATTGTTCTAGCCTCGCTATGAAATAGTCAAAGCAATGCCAGAAAGTAAAGTAGCTTGGTTTCTGGATAGGAAACTTAAAAACTACAAAACACCAAAAACATTTGAGGAAAATATCGCATGATATAATTAAAAGAAATATGTCTTATGTTGTCAATAGATGAGAACCTTCGACATACAAATGCATTGATACGTTTGGATTCAATAAAAAGACTTCTTCTCGTTCAGATTCTCGTGTTCAATTTGTCACGTTCATGAAATCTGCGACGTTATCCAGAATTGTTTTTAAAGCGTCGCACATGGTGAAAAAATGATGATGATAATTAATAATACATATATATCCATATATTGATCTTTATATTCATTATACACGAGTCTAAAACGACTCTTTTACTTTTTTTCAAAAATCAAATTAAGAATACCTTTTAAAATGGGGTCTGTGAAGTTGGCAAACAGTTCCCAGTTCCCAGTTCCTTATTCAAATTGTGAAGTTGGCAAACAGTTCCCAGTTCCCAGTTCCTTATTCAAATTGTGAAGTTGGCAAACAGTTCCCAGTTCCCAGTTCCTTATTCAAATTGTGAAGTTAGCAACCAGTTCCCAGTTCCCAGTTCCTTATTCGCTGACGGACTAACTGTAATTTATCTCTATATTATCCCTTTCAGAATGGATACATGTAAATGGAATAAGTATATGTTAGGTCTGCCAAAACTCCTCGTATACACAAAAGATCACTGTCGTACACACTCGCATAGCTAAAAACTGAGTTATTATAGGCGATTTTGAACTGTTTGCTGAATGTGTGAAGTTAGCATACAGTTCCCTATTCGATTTTGCACTCTCTAACGCCCGTTTCAGAACAGATAAGTTTATCTTGGTATATGTATATTATAGGTCTGCCTAAAGTCTACCTATAACCAAAAGATCACTGACATAAGCGCTCGCATAGCAGCATACGGAGCTCATTATAGGCGGCTTGAATTTTACTGTGAAGTTGGCAAACAGTTCCTTATTCGACCTTGCTCTCGCTAACTCCCGTTTCGGAATAGATAAGTTTATCAGGGAATAAGTATATTATAGGACTGCCTAAAGTCTACCTATAACCAAAAGATCACTGTCATAACCGCTCGCATAGAAATACACTGACCCCATTATTTATGGCGTTTTGAACTGTTTGCTGAATGTGTGAAGTTAGCATACAGTTCCCTATTCGATTTTGCACTCTCTAACGCCCGTTTCTGAACAGATGAGTTTATCTTGGTATATGTATATTATAGGTCTGCCTAAAGTCTACCTATAACCAAAAGATCACTGACATAAGCGCTCGCATAGCAACACACGGAGCTCATTATAGGCGGCTTGAATTTTACTGTGAAGTTGGCAAACAGTTCCTTATTCGACCTTGCTCTCGCTAACTCCCGTTTCGGAATAGATAAGTTTATCAGGGAATAAGTATATTATAGGACTGCCTAAAGTCTACCTATAACCAAAAGATCACTGTCATAACCGCTCGCATAGCAATACACTGACCCCACTATTTATGGCGTTTTGAACTGTTTGCTGAATGTGTGAAGTTAGCATACAGTTCCCTATTCGATTTTGCACTCTCTAACGCCCGTTTCTGAACAGATGAGTTTATCTTGGTATATGTATATTATAGGTCTGCCTAAAGTCTACCTATAACCAAAAGATCACTGACATAAGCGCTCGCATAGCAGCACACGGAGCTCATTATAGGCGGCTTGAATTTTACTGTGAAGTTGGCAAACAGTTCCTTATTCGACCTTGCTCTCGCTAATTCCCGTTTCGGAATAGATAAGTTTATCAGGGAATAAGTATATCATAGGACTGCCTAAAGTCTACCTATAACCAAAAGATCACTGTCATAACCGCTCGCATAGCAATACACTGACCTCATTATTTATGGCGTTTTGAACTGTTTGCTGAATGTGTGAAGTTAGCATACAGTTCCCTATTCGATTTTGCCCTCTCTAACGCCCGTTTCTGAACAGATAAGTTTATCTTGGTATATGTATATTATAGGTCTGCCTAAAGTCTACCTATAACCAAAAGATCACTGACATAAGCGCTCGCATAGCAACACACGGAGCTCATTATAGGCGGCTTGAATTTTACTGTGAAGTTGGCAAACAGTTCCTTATTCGACCTTGCTCTCGCCAACTCCCGTTTCAGAATAGATAAGTTTATCAGGGAATAAGTATATTATAGGACTGCCTAAAGTCTACCTATAACCAAAAGATCACTGTCATAACCGCTCGCATAGAAATACACTGACCCCATTATTTATGGCGTTTTGAACTGTTTGCTGAATGTGTGAAGTTAGCATACAGTTCCCTATTCGATTTTGCCCTCTCTAACGCCCGTTTCTGAACAGATAAGTTTATCTTGGTATATGTATATTATAGGTCTGCCTAAAGTCTACCTATAACCAAAAGATCACTGACATAAGCGCTCGCATAGCAACACACGGAGCTCATTATAGGCGGCTTGAATTTTACTGTGAAGTTGGCAAACAGTTCCTTATTCGACCTTGCTCTCGCTAACTCCCGTTTCAGAATAGATAAGTTTATCAGGGAATAGGTATATTGTAGGTCTGCCTAAAGTCTACCTATAACCAAAAGATCACTGTCATAACCGCTCGCATAGCTACATTCTGAGCTTATTATTTATGGCGTTTTGAACTGTTTGCTGAATGTGTGAAGTTAGCATACAGTTCCCTATTCGATTTTGCACTCTCTAACGCCCGTTTCAGAACAGATAAGTTTATCTTGGTATATGTATATTATAGGTCTGCCTAAAGTCTACCTATAACCAAAAGATCACTGACATAAGCGCTCGCATAGCAACACACGGAGCTCATTATAGGCGTTTTGAATTTTACTGTGAAGTTGGCAAACAGTTCCTTATTCGACTTTGCAATCGCTATCACTAGTTTCTGGATGGATAGGTTTATCATGGAATAAGTATTTTTTAGATCTGCCTATAGCCTACCTAAAAACAAAAGGTTACTGTCATATACGCTCGTATACATTCTGAGCTTATTATTGCTGTATTGAACTGTATGCTTAATGTGTGAAGCTAGTGACCAGTTCCCTATTCGACTTGGCTCTTGTTTCCCAGAACCATGGCCTGTGTCCTTAGACATGCAAAAAGGGAGTTCATACGCGACGTGCAGATGGCCTCGATCGCAATAACGTGAGACAGAGCACAGAGATTCCAGCCGGCGACATCAAAGTCCACTCGACCTCGAGGAGGGAGAAACTTCGCAGAGCTATGATGCATAATTGGATTGCGCAACCGCAGAGCGAGAGTGTAACGTTACACTGACATACACGGAGACCCGTTATGGTTCACCGCCAGGAGTATACTTGTTTGACGCCGACAACACATCACTAGAATCGCCAGCAATACCTTAATACACAGAACCCTTTACCGGACTACCATGCACTGTTTGACACTCACTGTCTTCTTATGTATTCCCATATTCCCATGTCTGCATAAATTTGCACATTTTTAAAGGTGGGGTGGGGGGGGGGGGGGGGGGGGATTGATGAAGGGTCGCTTGCCTACCTCTTCGCATGAAATTTATTATTTAATGTCATCAATTAAAGCATATTTTGGAGGGGTTCATCATAAGTGTATAATGGAGATGGTAAATAAATCTGCTTGAAATCTACTCATGCAAGTGTATTTGTCGCTCGCATATCTATATTCGGGGCTCTTTTAGGTTTGCAGACTGTGTGAAGTTACAATACAGTTGAAGTTTGTGTAACTTCTATTTCCACAAAAAAAGAGAAATGTCACCAATACATGACCTTTACTTATGGGGTTAGGAGTCGTTTATTTACCGTATTTCCATCTTCATATCCAACTTAATCGTGGAATTTACTTAAGAATGCAATTTACGCTTGCATTTTGCTCATTATCATATTTTGTAAATCGAAGTGTGCTCTGTTGAAGTAACTTTGTTTTAACTTGTGGTCTTTGTACCACAGTTTCTTATTAACATTTGAATTTTGCTAGCCTGCTAAATTTATAATCATTTGTTTCCCTTAAGCAGAACTCTTCGTGTTAATTTTACAATTTATATTTTTTTATAAAGACCTGTGCCAAAAGATTATTTTCAATGATCCTATCTATCAACCGCAATCATAAGAAATTCTTGAAAATGAAAGGTTCGAAAAGAAAGGATATCATTGACGACTTTATAACATCGTTTCAGAGACATTTATATCAAAATAACTAGCGCACGCAATATTTCCTACATACAACGAATGCCTGCAAAGATCATGCATATTATATCGACATTACTAACGATCCTCACTCAGTAAATCTACCTTGTAAGTTATTTAACAAAATGAACGTATTCAGGTTATAAAGTTGATTTCAAAACATCGGAAGTATATTAAGAACTACGATATAATCGGAAATGTTCAAATTTTGCTGACAGCCTGGAGGGCAAAAACGACAGCAGCTATCTTAATCCAGTGATTAACTTGACTACTGCCGCAGTTTGTGTTACACAATGTGTTTTCAGGTTGCTTATTTATCATTTACCAGTCTGTTGATAAACTTTGTCATGTCTGTTAAATATCGTGTTAGGCTCATTAACTACTCTGAAAATATATATTTTGGGCAATTAGTAAGAAAACTAGTCCAACAACTAGTTAACAAGTCCAGTGCAGCTCTTAATCTCTAACCTAAACATCCAAGTTTTATCAAATTTGGTGATACATGCATAATAACGTAAGGATGTGATCTAATTAACAATTAAGACAATTATTTTGGTACATTTGGCATTCGTCAAAAAATATTTGGGACACTGTCAAGGAACTATATCAAATCTTGTCCAACGCCTTTCCTGTAATTTTTTTTTAAAATTTGTGTCCCATTTGGAACTGAGATTCATAATAGCACAAAGGTAAACAAATTTTGAAAACATTTTTGTAAAAGTTAGCTCTTTTTTACAAAAAAATGATCACTGTTTTTAAAGCCTGTCTGGCTCTCATCTTCTAAACTGCTCATTTAATTGTGATCAACTTTATAGACAAAAATATGAAGCTGTGTCTTATATAACATTTCGTAATTTTCGAAATTTGCATTTCTTGGTAAGACTCATTACTGTGTTAGTAAACATCTTCCGGTCAGGCCTCACTTTTAATTTATAAAGAAATCATCTGATTTAATTCAACTTATGTATATAAATTCATAATTACATGAAGGTCCGTCATGATTAGATTTTATTTCAAAATATTTAATTGTATCTTTTTTGGTCAAGTTCATAATTTAATCTGATTGTGTATTATGATAACATGATCAACAACTGTAGTTGTAGGGAAATCACGCAGTAAGTTTATCTTTGTCCCAGATTAAATCCCGTACATCATGCATCAATTCTCTAATTGAAATATATGGTCATAAATTTCTAATAAAAATTCATTTACATGTTGAATTATTTCAATCTGAGGAAAAATGCAGACAAAATAAATGAGCTAAAGAATCTATCTTAAATGATATTGTTTAGCCTTGAGGAGAAAATTCATTTTTGAAACAATATGATAAGATAAGTTGTTTCCTTTATTACAAGATGTAAATGATGTTGAAAACCATGTGTTAAATAAACATGTTGATCACTGAACAAATTATCAAATGTAGAAATTTTTCCTTGACCCATCAGATCTGGTTGTCCATTGTCTGGTGTCGTCTGCAGGAATTAGTTTTCATCTTTAACTCCATATGGCCATGGCATGGTGTCCACCTTCAAATCTTCATTGTTCTATTTTCAAGAAACCGTTAATGCTACATATGTGTTGTTGTTTTTAAAAAGTAACCTGCATTATGTTTTTTATTTACCTTTTTTATTTAAGGAATATGATATGGTTTTATCAATTTTCCTCAAATTTTGTGACATGACATATTGTCTAATGTACTTATACGTTCACAGTTTCAGTAGTTAAATATCACCTTGTGTATGAAAGATACTAAGAATTGTGATTTACAAGGACGGCTCAATTTTCATATGTTTCATAACATATGTTAGAGGCACACTGAATAAACAAATTGGTCACCCACACTATTTTTTATTTTTTTTTGCATTTTTATGGTTATAAAGATTGTTTGGTTAACCAGTAAGTCAAACAAAACCAATGCAAAAACCCATACATTGACCTATATATTGATTTGGTGTACATTTTAATTTAAACAGACCAAATATATGTTATTTCTGTAATGTTCCAGCGAGTATTTTATTTGAAAAGGAAACTGTTTTCCAGTCTATATAAACCTTGGACAAACATAACGTATGGTTATTCAATGATATACCTAACTCGTCTTAACAGGTTTCAATTTCATGGCGCAAATGGTAAGTCTAAAAAGACCAAATGGCTGATTATCATACCCCTGCCTTACAGCCTAAGGGAGGAAGGCGGGGATAGCTTTAAGACCGGGGTATATAGTAAGGGTGCAGTATTATTGGTATATCGGTATATTGCAATACAGGAACACCACGATACGTTCTTCCGAACATATCCAATATATCGGACGTTTTAGAATTAACAATTTCCATGTAAAATTACAGGAAAAGGTAACAAATATGTATATAATGTTACTGAAAGTTGTAAAGAAAGTGTGAGCTTGCAAAGTGAAAGAAACACAGACCTGTTAATAGTACGAAACCAGTCACTTAATTACCTCTCTTTAAACTACTTTGCCTAGAACAGTCTAAGAAAACACCAAATGTTTGAAAAATGTATGTGTTGTCAAACAGGCCTATGCAATTATGAAATTGCTAGATCATCCTGCTATTTGTCTCCGCCTAGCTCCTTCATAAACCCTGCTATCCTCGACCTAAAACGTTCGTATCGCTTACGGCTGTCTATTCACGGCTATTTATCGCCTACATTGACATTTGTTAGAATTCTAATCCGGGTGGTGCCGCTATTGCATTGGCTTGTTATATTTAGCGATACGAGCGTTTAAGGCCAAAGGATATCAGGGTATATGATGGAGCTAGGCAAAGAAAAATACGCTGATGTAGCAGGATGTTGCTAATTGAGGCGAATGTTTTCTGTAAAAAAAGACACAAAGTGCAAGTGTATATTGAAATCAGGTTTAGCTTTTCGCATGAGTACGGAAATAACTTAATTACACACTTTGAATGATACATTTTGAAACGACGTCGCTGATTGCACAACTAACTTTGAAACCTTCAAACCAGGTTTCTACATATCTTGGCCGATAACATTCGTATCATGACAAAGATGATATAGGAATTTATGAAGGTTCTAACTTTGTTCGGAGAGAATGATAATGAACTTGCAGCGAGAAAAAGACAGCAACAAATTCAAACATCCAAAATGATGTCTTATAACCACACCAACGTTTATTTAACCTTTTATTTTGGTGAGATGAGAAAGATCTAACATAGATTTATTCCATGATCAACTTAACTATTCTGAAACGGTTGTTAGACAGAGCAAATTCGAATAGGGAACTGGTTGCCAACTTCACAGTAAAATTCAAAACGCCTTTAAGTAAATAAGTAAATAGCTATGCGAGCGTTTATGTCAGTGATCTTTTGGTTATAGGTAGACTTCAGACAGACCTACAATATACTTATCCCAAAATAAACCTACCTATTCTGAAACTGGTGTTAGCGAGTGCACACTCGAATAAGGAACTGGTTGCCAACTTCACAGTAAAATTCAAAACGCCTTTAATGAGCTCAATATATAGCTATGCGAGCGTTTATGACAGTGATCTTTTGGTTATAGGTAGACTTTAGGCAGTCCTATAATATACTTATTCCCTGATAAACGTATCCGTTCTGAAACGGGCGTTAGCGAGTGCAAGGTCGAATAAGGAACTGTTTGCCAACTTCACAGTAAAATTCAAGCCGCCTATAATGAGCTCAGTATATAGCTATGCGAGCATTTATGACAGTGATATTTTGTGTATTGGTAGACTTTAGGCAGACCTACAATATACTTATTCCATGATAAACTTATCTTTTCTAAAACGGGCGTTAGCGAGTGCAAAATCGAATAGGGAACTATATGCTAACTTCACACATTCAGCAAACAGTTCAAAACGCCATAAATAATAAGCTCAGAATGTAGCTATGCGAGCGGTTATGACAGTGATCTTTTGGTTATAGGTAGACTTTAGGCAGACCTACAATATACCTATTCCCTGATAAACTTATCTATTCTGAAACGGGAGTTAGCGAGAGCAAGGTCGAATAAGGAACTGTTTGCCAACTTCACAGTAAAATTCAAAACGCCTATAATGAGCTCCGTGTGTTGCTATGCGAGCGCTTATGTCAGTGATCTTTTGGTTATAGGTAGACTTTAGGCAGACCTATAATATACATATACCAAGATAAACTTATCTGTTCTGAAACGGGCGTTAGCGAGAGCAAAATCGAATAGGGAACTGTATGCTAACTTCACACATTCAGCAAACAGTTCAAAACGCCATAAATAATGGGGTCAGTGTATTGCTATGCGAGCGGTTATGACAGTGATCTTTTGGTTAAAGGTAGACTTTAGGCAGACCTACAATATACTTATTCCATGATAAACTTATCTTTTCTAAAACGGGCGTTAGCGAGTGCAAAATCGAATAGGGAACTATATGCTAACTTCACACATTCAGCAAACAGTTCAAAACGCCATAAATAATGGGGTCAGTGTATTGCTATGCGAGCGGTTATGACAGTGATCTTTTGGTTAAAGGTAGACTTTAGGCAGACCTACAATATACTTATTCCATGATAAACTTATCTTTTCTAAAACGGGCGTTAGCGAGTGCAAAATCGAATAGGGAACTATATGCTAACTTCACACATTCAGCAAACAGTTCAAAACGCCATAAATAATAAGCTCAGAATGTAGCTATGCGAGCGGTTATGACAGTGATCTTTTGGTTATAGGTAGACTTTAGGCAGACCTACAATATACCTATTCCCTGATAAACTTATCTATTCTGAAACGGGAGTTAGCGAGAGCAAGGTCGAATAAGGAACTGTTTGCCAACTTCACAGTAAAATTCAAAACGCCTATAATGAGCTCCGTGTGTTGCTATGCGAGCACTTATGTCAGTGATCTTTTGGTTATAGGTAGACTTTAGGCAGACCTATAATATACATATACCAAGATAAACTTATCTGTTCTGAAACGGGCGTTAGAGAGTGCAAAATCGAATAGGGAACTGTATGCTAACTTCACATATTCAGCAAACAGTTCAAAACGCCATAAATAATTGGGTCAGTGCACTGCTATGCGAGCGGTTATGACAGTGATCTTTTGGTAATAGGTAGACTCTAGGCAGTCCTATAATATACTTATTCCCTGATAAACGTATCCGTTCTGAAACGGGCGTTAGCGAGTGCAAGGTCGAATAAGGAACTGTTTGCCAACTTCACAGTAAAATTCAAGCCGCCTATAATGAGCTCAGTATATAGCTATGCGAGCGTTTATGACAGTGATATTTTGTGTATTGGTAGACTTTAGGCAGACCTACAATATACTTATTCCATGATAAACTTATCTTTTCTAAAACGGGCGTTAGCGAGTGCAAAATCGAATAGGGAACTATATGCTAACTTCACACATTCAGCAAACAGTTCAAAACGCCATAAATAATAAGCTCAGAATGTAGCTATGCGAGCGGTTATGACAGTGATCTTTTGGTTATAGGTAGACTTTAGGCAGACCTACAATATACCTATTCCCTGATAAACTTATCTATTCTGAAACGGGAGTTAGCGAGAGCAAGGTCGAATAAGGAACTGTTTGCCAACTTCACAGTAAAATTCAAAACGCCTATAATGAGCTCCGTGTGTTGCTATGCGAGCGCTTATGTCAGTGATCTTTTGGTTATAGGTAGACTTTAGGCAGACCTATAATATACATATACCAAGATAAACTTATCTGTTCTGAAACGGGCGTTAGCGAGAGCAAAATCGAATAGGGAACTGTATGCTAACTTCACACATTCAGCAAACAGTTCAAAACGCCATAAATAATAAGCTCAGAATGTAGCTATGCGAGCGGTTATGACAGTGATCTTTTGGTTATAGGTAGACTTTAGGCAGACCTACAATATACCTATTCCCTGATAAACTTATCTATTCTGAAACGGGAGTTAGCGAGAGCAAGGTCGAATAAGGAACTGTTTGCCAACTTCACAGTAAAATTCAAAACGCCTATAATGAGCTCCGTGTGTTGCTATGCGAGCGCTTATGTCAGTGATCTTTTGGTTATAGGTAGACTTTAGGCAGACCTATAATATACATATACCAAGATAAACTTATCTGTTCTGAAACGGGCGTTAGCGAGAGCAAAATCGAATAGGGAACTGTATGCTAACTTCACACATTCAGCAAACAGTTCAAAACGCCATAAATAATGGGGTCAGTGTATTGCTATGCGAGCGGTTATGACAGTGATCTTTTGGTTATAGGTAGACTTTAGGCAGTCCTATAATATACTTATTCCCTGATAAACGTATCCGTTCTGAAACGGGCGTTAGCGAGTGCAAGGTCGAATAAGGAACTGTTTGCCAACTTCACAGTAAAATTCAAGCCGCCTATAATGAGCTCAGTATATAGCTATGCGAGCGTTTATGACAGTGATATTTTGTGTATTGGTAGACTTTAGGCAGACCTACAATATACTTATTCCATGATAAACTTATCTTTTCTAAAACGGGCGTTAGCGAGTGCAAAATCGAATAGGGAACTGTATGCTAACTTCACACATTCAGCAAACAGTTCAAAACGCCATAAATAATAAGCTCAGAATGTAGCTATGCGAGCGATTATGACAGTGATCTTTTGGCTATAGGTAGACTTTAGACAGTCCTATAATATACTTATTCCCTGATAAACTTATCTATTCTGAAACGGGAGTTAGCGAGAGCAAGGTCGAATAAGGAACTGTTTGCCAACTTCACAGTAAAATTCAAAACGCCTATTCTGAGCTCCGTGTGTTGCTATGCGAGCGCTTATGTCAGTGATCTTTTGGTTATAGGTAGATTTCAGACAGACCTAACATATACATATTTCAAGATAAACTTATCTGTTCTGAAACGGGCATTAGAGAGTGCAAAATCGAATAGGGAACTGTATGCTAACTTCACACATTCAGCAAACAGTTCAAAACGCCATAAATAATGGGGTCAGTGTATTGCTATGCGAGCGGTTATGACAGTGATCTTTTGGTTATAGGTAGACTTTAGGCAGTCCTATAATATACTTATTCCCTGATAAACGTATCCGTTCTGAAACGGGCGTTAGCGAGTGCAAGGTCGAATAAGGAACTGTTTGCCAACTTCACAGTAAAATTCAAGCCGCCTATAATGAGCTCAGTATATAGCTATGCGAGCGTTTATGACAGTGATATTTTGTGTATTGGTAGACTTTAGGCAGACCTACAATATACTTATTCCATGATAAACTTATCTTTTCTAAAACGGGCGTTAGCGAGTGCAAAATCGAATGGGGAACTGTATGCTAACTTCACACATTCAGCAAACAGTTCAAAACGCCATAAATAATAAGCTCAGAATGTAGCTATGCGAGCGGTTATGACAGTGATCTTTTGGCTATAGGTAGACTTTAGGCAGTCCTATAATATACTTATTCCCTGATAAACTTATCTATTCGGAAACGGGAGTTAGCGAGAGCAAAGTCGAATAGGGAACTGTTTGCCAACTTCACAGTAAAATTCAAAACGCCTATTCTGAGCTCCGTGTGTTGCTATGCGAGCGCTTATGTCAGTGATCTTTTGGTTATAGGTAGATTTCAGACAGACCTAACATATACATATTTCAAGATAAACTTATCTGTTCTGAAACGGGCATTAGAGAGTGCAAAATCGAATAGGGAACTGTATGCTAACTTCACACATTCAGCAAACAGTTCAAAACGCCATAAATAATGGGGTCAGTGTATTGCTATGCGAGCGGTTATGACAGTGATCTTTTGGTTATAGGTAGACTTTAGGCAGTCCTATAATATACTTATTCCCTGATAAACGTATCCGTTCTGAAACGGGCGTTAGCGAGTGCAAGGTCGAATAAGGAACTGTTTGCCAACTTCACAGTAAAATTCAAGCCGCCTATAATGAGCTCAGTATATAGCTATGCGAGCGTTTATGACAGTGATATTTTGTGTATTGGTAGACTTTAGGCAGACCTACAATATACTTATTCCATGATAAACTTATCTTTTCTAAAACGGGCGTTAGCGAGTGCAAAATCGAATGGGGAACTGTATGCTAACTTCACACATTCAGCAAACAGTTCAAAACGCCATAAATAATAAGCTCAGAATGTAGCTATGCGAGCGGTTATGACAGTGATCTTTTGGCTATAGGTAGACTTTAGGCAGTCCTATAATATACTTATTCCCTGATAAACTTATCTATTCTGAAACGGGAGTTAGCGAGAGCAAGGTCGAATAAGGAACTGTTTGCCAACTTCACAGTAAAATTCAAAACGCCTATTCTGAGCTCCGTGTGTTGCTATGCGAGCGCTTATGTCAGTGATCTTTTGGTTATAGGTAGATTTCAGACAGACCTAACATATACATATTTCAAGATAAACTTATCTGTTCTGAAACGGGCATTAGAGAGTGCAAAATCGAATAGGGAACTGTATGCTAACTTCACACATTCAGCAAACAGTTCAAAACGCCATAATTAATGGGGTCAGTGTATTGCTATGCGAGCGGTTATGACAGTGATCTTGTGGTTATAGGTAGACTTAAGGCAGTCCTATAATATACTTATTCCCTGATAAACTTATCTATTCTGAAACGGGAGTTAGCGAGAGCAAAGTCGAATAGGGAACTGGACTCCAACATCACACATTCAGCATACAGTTCAAAACGCCTATGATAACTCAGTATTTAGCTATGCGAGCGTGTACGACAGTGATCTTTTGTGTATACGAACAGTTTTGGCAGCCCTAACATATACTTATTCCATTTACATGTATCCATCTTAAAGGGATAATATAGGGATAAATTACAGTGAGTCCGTCAGCGAATAAGGAACTGGGAACTGGGAACTGTTTGCCAACTTCACAATTTGAATAAGGAACTGGGAACTGGGAACTGTTTGCTAACTTCACAATTTGAATAAGGAACTGGGAACTGGGAACTGTTTGCCAACTTCACAATTTGAATAAGGAACTGGGAACTGGGAACTGTTTGCTAACTTCACAATTTGAATAAGGAACTGGGAACTGGGAACTGTTTGCCAACTTCACAATTTGAATAAGGAACTGGGAACCGGGAACTGTTTGCCAACTTCACAGACCCTTTAAAATGTGAAATGTGAAACGCCAGTTTATTTCGAGTTAATGGAGAATACAAGTGATAACCTTTGTGTGGATGCGGATTCCCAGATTAAATGCCAGAAACAAGACACAAATGATCACATTAGGGAATTCCTGCACAAAAGACAGACATCCTTTTATTTCACAGGGATGAGATTATTTGATAAGTCTAAATTGATAGAGGTTTTACCCTTTTGTGAAATACTCTAGGTGCTTTCGTTCCTCGCAGCAGCGGTTTTGGTGTGATAAAAGCGACACGTATTTACAGTCATTAGTAATAATGCAAATAAAAATATATTCTAATTAATTTCAAGAACAGATTTTGATTCAACTATGATATGAATGTTAACAAATAAAATCCAATTTAAAGCATCTTGTAAGATGTTGTCCAAACCAACAGAAAACCGCTAGTTAATTACCATATGTTACACGGAGGTCGTTAGTAAAAGTTAACTATCGTAATTACAACTATCGTAATTACTCGGTTACAACCCCGAATTCTAATATCTTCAGAGTCTCTTGGCCCTCGGATCTTAGCATTTTTACAAGTTAAAATCAATATATGTGGTTGTTTAAATTGAAAGATGATTTTCTGTCATTAAACAGGTGATCATGACGATAAACCTAAGAATCCAATCACAATAAGTTAAAGTCAAAGTCAGTGACTATGTACACAAGAGGTCAACGGTCTGCACCTTTTTGTTCCGGGAAAAGTAAAAATAGGTTTATAGGACCTGGCCTTATTAGCTCTTATGAGGGATAATAGTCATCAACATCTAAAATTTAGAACCCAAGTTATCTAAGGAGTCCATAGGCCATTTCGTTATGGGGAAGAAGATAAAAAGTGCATGACCGCTGTGGTAATTTTTAGGGGTAAAGAGACACCAAATCAACAATTTAAAGTCTCCATTGACCTTGGGATTATGTATACAACATTTTAGCTTTTGACAGTCAGTGGTTCTGTAGAAGGAGATGAAAATAGGTTGCTTGGCTTGGTCCCTGTGTACTTTTTAGGGTCAACAGAGTACCCACATCAACTTTAGAAATCCTATTGGCTAAGGAGTGTGTACAATGTATTTAAAGTTTCTAGTACTTTTAGTTCTGGAGAAGAAGATGAAAATAAGATTTTAAGGTCTCGGTAACGAACTCTGGTATAAATAAGAAACTATACCAACTACCATACTCTCTATTGTGCCGGTAGAACAACTCTTGAATAAACAAGCAACTACTAACTACCATACACCTCCTGTGTAAGGATAACGACCTTTGGCACACACAAGCAACTTACATCCTACTTACGCCAATCGTGTTTCAGTAACAATCCCCAGTGCAGATGAGCATATATCAGTTACAACATACTCCTATTGCGAACTGGTGATAACCTTTGTGTTTATTTGGAAAGTACAGACAACAGATATTTAACACGGATACATATATAGATGTGTGTGTGTGTGGGTGGGTGTGTGTGTGTGTGTGTGCGTGTGTGTGTGTGTGTGAGAGAGAGAGTTACAGCTCATGAAGACATAGTACAAGAGGCGTGGAGCAGAGTAACTTTGCTGCAGTAGCGCAGAATACTGATAAGTGTCGCAGAGTCCTGGTTGGTTGAAGACTTTACGCTGTGACATAACCATGTAATAATTTGAATCAATAAACATTTCGTAGTGGTTCAACAATAAGGAGCTCTAAAGTTCAATGAAATCTTTCAACAAGGATTAGGGGTACTACATAAACCTGTTTAAAGACAGTTTATATTAGAAAATGAACTTTCATACCTTAAAGATCCGTACGGTATCGACTAATTATCGATTAATAAATAATGACACAATTTTTTATGTTCTAAGCGTAACGAAGAGTATTCCTCTTAGCGGCTGGATATAGTTACTTATACACGATTACTGATAACGTTTAAAAATGTCGAAGATATAGTCTAAACAATTTTCTATAACTTAATTCGCACCCAATATTCATCAATTTAGCTAGCTTAGTGTTTGGTCATAACCGTACATCGATGATGCATAAATTTACAATGATAACTATTGCAAACAGTAGTTTACTTTCAAGTAGATGATTTAATCATTTAGCAGTTATAATTATGCCCTCATTAACGTGCCTTATTCATCCTAAATCCCTCGTGCCTGCACTCGATATGTAGATTGTCAGCTACAACATGAGATATTCACGAAACTGGAGGCAAATTCGATATTCACATGCGGAATTTATGACTTTCGGTATATCCAGGGGAACGGCGGGCTGATTGAGGAGCGAATGATTACTCCCGGGGGACGGATAATGTATACATTGTGAGTTCACCTTATTACCGTCCCACCAGCCCTTTGTTCCAGCTCTGATGATGAAGAGCTGAATAATACAGCCGACATGCACGAGGCTGATATTGTCTCGCTGTGTGTAATGTTATACGCTGCCTGTAGAACTGGAAGTATTGAAGTGAATTTTTTATATTTGATTCTTAGTTTATACTTTGAATTTGAATTAGTAACTTTCTGTGATCTATTTGGGCTCGCGTGTTTAATGACTGAAATATTGTTGAAAAAAGGTAAAACCCCAATTCACTGACTCTCTGTTTGGGCTAATTATAACACATTGGACATACTTGTAGTAAGCAAGGTGCTCTTTTAACGAGTGTGTTAGACTCTTTCTTTACGTAAATATATATAGAAGAGTATCAACCTAATTAGTATTTAATTGTTACATCGACAATGTTACATTGTGTTAAAATACAGCAGTGACGTCATTGTATTGTTTCAATCATACATTATCCTACAAGAATCTACTGCTTCTATGTGGACAATTGAGCAATAATAATTTTGAGATGGTCCCCGGAAGGGAATTGGTTTCATTATTTGATAACACAACATCATCCTCTGAAGAAATGTCTTCGAAGTGTGGATACTCGGCCATGTCTTCCCACTCAACAACAAAATTGCCATACATAATGTCTAACTTGAATTAAGACCACCTTCCTTTTATACCAAATCCCAAGCTGATTGCGGTTTCAAACGTCTTGCACGTGAATTAAGCTGGTAACGTTGCACGTGCATTAAGAATGTACTAGCTAGATGGATACATTGCACGTGCATTAAGAATGTACTGGCGAAATGGTAACGTTGCACGTGCATTAAGAATGTACCGGCAAGATGGTTACGTTGCACGTGCATTAAGAATGACCGGTGAACGAGTTGGGACCATCTCAAATTTTGTTAAAGGATTTTGTTTTATTGAAAAACGTTTTTTGTGTTATAATTATGCAATGAAATACGAATGTTATTATCATAAACCAAAGCAGGTCATACAAAAAACACTTTAAACTAGGCTGTATTTTAAGTCAGATAACATACTCGTAACCGTACATTCGTGAAAACAATGTCCTCGCCGCTTCGCGGCTCGTACATTCTTTTTCACGAATGTACGGTTACTTGTATGTTATCCTTAACGTAGACTGTTTGTAAAACCGGGGAAATCCGCCGATACGGTTACGTATCGTTGGCAACAACGAAACAAGACATCAATGAATTATGTAGTGGGAACACTATAAATGCATTCGAAAAGTTTGTTCATTTACTTCAGTATCTTTATCAATGCAAGTACATATGTAGTTTTTCATTTTCATTACAGATGAGAGGATTGAATACCCTATAAAACAGGCTAATCCAATACCTTGCATTTAACCGAAACAGTATTGATACTCGAAGTAAGGATGAAAAATTAGAAAAAAATCCAGGGTTTTTATATTTTGGGTCAAACGTTTTCCTTTAAGACCCAACCAACGTAATAAGAAGTCAACATTGTCATTTTCTTTCTTTTTTTTAGAAAAATCAGAATTTCGTACGAAGTCTTATTCCTACTTCATCCTGCGTTGGTACAAAAACTTGAATTTCTGACTAGACCGCCCTATGTTAAGTTTGATAGATGATTATTGATTTGATATGATTATTTTACATTTCGACAAAATCTGATATAAAAAATCCAAAAATTATATTTTAAATTAGATACATAGGTACGTGAAAAGAAATTTGGGATGCAGCGGTAATTGAAGTTATGTCTTGGAACTATTACCTTTGTTCATCTTTTTCTAATTATGATTTTCACCAAATTAGTAACTTGCCTGTGCTCTACCTAATCGCTTTTGGGTATGCTTGATCGAGGCAAATACTACAGGCTTGATATCACTTTTATCTTGTCATCTTCATTGTTTTCCATTATTGACAAAGAATATTCGAAAATGGGGTTCTTCACGTTATAACAACCTTCGGAGACTGAAGAGTGGATGGTCGTAGTTGATTGTTGAAAATATTTATTCATAGAAATATACAGTTCATGAATGGATTGGCCAACAAGCTCCTATATGTGTATGGATAACATTTCGATTGTTTGGCAGTCATTCTGTGAAAGTGCTTATGAAAGTCAATCGATCAGATTTTAGTATATATAATTATGAATAGATTTCAATAATTTATTCAAATCACTTATTGAGAGCGATGTACATCGTCGTAAAACCGTATTGATATTAAATGGTCGAAGTTATTCTATACAGTAGCAACGATTGTTCATATGTGGTTATGACATTTCAATAGGTATAACTTCTAGCTATATCATGATTTAGTCAGGAATGAAAAATTGAACAACCGTGGGTTCGAAACCAAAAGCAAATAGCATCGAGTGTAACTGAAGGTAGATATAGAAAATCCGTCGTATTCTTCAACTTCTTTCAATTAACACATCAAATAATAACACCTAGTTGACAGGTTCGTGGCACATGTTCACATCATATCGCTATTCGAGTATTCTATACAATCACATTGGGAAAAAAAGATAACAATATTGATAATTTAGAGCGTATGGTAAGGCATATGGTGTAAACATGGATCTTGTGCATTAGTAGGTGTTTACTGTCGACGTGGAGGTCGAGAGATGTTCGCTCCTAGAGCGAGCTTCTGATGGGCAGCATTCCTCTCTGACTTGCCCCCTTCCCCTCCAGTAGTACAACATTAGTTAGCTACTTGAGGGCATTACCCCGCACTTCTGGAGTCTTCCCTCGCATCACTGTGACAATACATGTCTGCCCGTCTGCACCTAATTCTTTGTCACTCCGTCCCATCTTTTATCGTATTCACCTATCTATTTGTCTTGTTCTGTCTCCATCTATCTGATCTTCCGTGTTTCCAAATGACACTACTGTCTGCCTTTTATCCTATTCTTTCTATCGTCTTCATTTCGTCCTCTCCACCTGTTTCTTGATGTTGCTGTATGGCTCTGTTGGAGTGTTTACCAACCTGTGCATCTTTCTTGGTCCATTCCACTTCATGATTTAAGCTTCCCTTTCTGTCTCTGAATTGCTCTGTCGTTTTGTCACCATCGATTTGGGTTCTTTTCGTTTTAGTCTTTCTCTCTTTTATCTTTTTCATATGTCTCTGTTTACACCTAGAGCTTACACCGTTGAATTAACCGCCACATTTATTTGTTATTTTATTTCATATTTGACATTTTTCAATGAAACCTTTTATCTGGTCCATGAACATAATCTAAACTATCAAGGTTATCATTCTTCCTTTATCCCCCATATTTTGTAAAACTGAAAAGGTGAGGGGATCCCTCCACCCTATAAATGACTAATTATAACTATCCATAGCTCTCTGTTAAGTTTCTCTTAGTTTCCTTGGAAGATGGTATTCTGCATCGGTGCAGGAAGATGGGGTCAAGACATCAATGTCTCAAATTGTCACTTCAGTTCAGTCAAGAGCACAGCTCACAAAATGTCAACATCAAAGCTCACCAAACGTAAAGATAATAACTTACCAAATGTCATGACTAGGGCTCAGTAAATTTTGTCCTCTCTACCAATTTTTCCAACTTGTGGTATGCCTATTTTCAAATTTTTACCATCCTATTCTTTTGTCTGTAACATTTGTATCATTATGCACATAAGCTTCCCTATATGTCTCTATTTCGCTAAGCCTATTTTTACCGTTGTCAGTTCGTATGTTGTTCTTGTTATTCTGTTCCTAATTTCCCCATCCTACTCTGTTTTTGTTATCTGCCTGTGTTAAAACCCACAACTACTACTGTTGAATTGATATCAGATAAATCAACATTTCAACTGACATACAGAGATTCTCAACCAACTGTCTTCTGATATGAAATATATGACACGAGATATGATACGAAATATCCGAGATTTGCCGATGATATTTTTTCTTTTATCAACGAGTGTTGATATAATTGATATCAGAAGACACTAGGGTGGGATTCTACTTATCATCCGTTATATATTTATTTGTAATTGTACATCTCTGAACATTGCACTATCCTAAATCTCCCAGTGCGATGGTGTCACAACATCGTGATGTTATCATGTTTATGACATCACAACATTGTCATGTCATTACTTGATGATGTAAATCAAATGTTCATGTCATTAAAAAGACTGTAGCATGACATTGTTTGAAATATACTGTCAGATATATATCTCCCAGGAAAATAGCTCGATCTCCTATAAGAGAGACGTCAAACAGCTAATTTGCACTTAACAAGCTATAGCGTTTTGAAGTATCTCACTGCAGTGTCTTGCACGGTTTTATATTTAATCATACAAAATCATTCTTTTCATTTTATTCAGACGATACTTGCAAATTTAAATCACCAAAGATACAGTGAAGAAGATTTCTAAAAACAGATAAACTAAGTACTTTGCGGTTAAATCAAGTTCTTTTAAGCACAGTAATCACAACTTTAGTTTTCATTACGATATATGATAGGAGAGAATAGATATAGAAACATAAATAAAGTTATCTTCAAAGTAAACTTGACGGGTTTAAATATTAAATGTGTAGGGTAGACAAATAGTTGCTATATTCAATTCAGACATACACTTATGATAGAGCTCATAAAATACCTGTTATCGTGCATCAATCGTTCGAAGACTTTGGTTTTATATTACTCCTTTATTTCCAATAAAGCATTCTCTGGTGCCATCGTCAGCGGTTTCTGCCAAGAATACTATCTGTTGGCTTTATGAATATTCTATCTGCATCAAGAACTAATGAAACCTTTACCCCTCAAACAATTATAGACATTAGTTTCTTAAGGTTCAGTATCAAGTTGTGAGTGTCAGCTCTCCATTTCTTTGAGAACTGTTTTAATTTTCACTTCTTAATATTTACACGTTTACACGTGTCACATATACGATACAGCTAACCAAGATATGTCATTTAATCATCTCTCTACCCTACAGAATGTTTATATTTCCGACTGTTCCGGCTGGTTATAACTCGTTCACAGCTCTAATTTTTGTTTCCGTTAGTTTCCTTTATACAAAGATGACATTTTGCATTATACTCTGGAATGATGGGATTCAGTAGCGTAAGATGTCAAGACCACAGCCGACAACATTTCAAGATTCAGTCTACCTTACTTCAAGATCATGGCTGACTGAATGTTATAGAGTTTAGTAAATGTAAAAATCCACAGCTTACCAACTGTCAAGACCACAGACTACAAAATATGAAGATCATAGCTGGCGAAAAACCAAGAACACAAGCTACAGAATGTCAAGACCACAGACCACAAAATGCGAAAGCCACGGTTCACCAATGTCAAGACCACAGACTACAGAATGTCAAGACCACAGTTCACCAACTGTCCAGGCCACAGACTACAAATTGTGAAGACCACAGAATGCAAATTGTGAAGACCATAGCTCACCAAATGTCAAGAACACAGTCTACAAAATGTGAAGTCCATAGCTCACCAACTGTCCAGACCACGGACTTCAAAATGTGAAGACCATAGCTCACCAAATGTCAAGACAAGAGCTAATCTAGTTGTTTTCATATGAAACTGAGATGAAGGAATGTATAAAGACGCAGACCCTAATGCGCGTGGTTTATCAAATATTCACAGACTGTATGATATTGATGACAATTGAACTTTCTCAAAGATATTATTATCATTGAAAGTTTGTTTGAGTGGAATGTTAGCCCTTTGTTTCTTTGTGTACTGTTCTAATTTTCATTTCGTTCGGTACAGACTTACACGTTTAACCTTTCAAGAATTTCAACTGGTTTTGATATGAAGTGTCACTTATAGCATACATATGCTTTGATAGATTCTAAGACTCTAGCAACGACCCTCGTACAGAGTCAAACTTCGTGTTTCAATGAAATTAAGTAAAAACATTTTTCACAAATCTGATAATATCAAAAGGCAACACTTCCGTAATTTGGTAACGCACACGCAAAGTTTAACAAATATTTGATAAGCAGTTTTGGATTTCTACTCCGGGAACGAAGCTTTCCCCGGACAGAGTCCAAAGTTCCCCTGGATAGAGTCCAAATTCAGCTCATTTGCATGAAAAAAAACACAAAAACGAATTTTTCAGAATTCTGTAAATATCATAAAACAGCAACCTAGAAGGTGAATAATGCATATTCATAGTTTCAGATACATATCATGAGAGACCTTTTAGTTCCAAAAACTATTCCAAAACAAGTTCTCCCTAAAGCGAGCTTCAGATGGCTAGCATTCATCTCTTACATCGCTCACTCCAAACTAAACCAGTGCAACATTAGTAAGCTACTTGAGTGCATTATCCCCGACCACTCTGCTTGAATCTGACCATTCATCGCTGTTCCTCTACTGTTTCTCTCTTTGTCCATCTGCATCTTTTTTTCTCTCACTCTTACTCGTCTTCTGCCAATACATATCAAGGATGGTTTCTGTATTTCCCCGTCTCATACTATTGTTCTGTCTCCTTCTATCTGATTTCCGTGTTTCCACTTTCCATCTATTTGTGTGCCGTTTTGTAAGGTAAATTTTACTGTTTTAAACAGTATTTATTTCAAAAAGAAAGGGACTGGTAAACAGTCTGGCTGCCTATCGGAATAGCTCTCCCATGCATATATATACATCCATACATCATATCTTAATTCATCATCACTGAAGTTAGCAGACTTTATGAGAAATATACTTAAAGGTTAAACAGAAAAACGTTTACTAAGGGTAAAATATTCTTGAACAGATTTTACAATATTTTCGTTGATTTCGTCAGAAAAAGAATGATTTCCAAATAAAACAGTTTGTATCTCAAAACCATTGACGTAAAAGAAACACTCTGATCGAAAACAAGCAAAATGTGGACAAATAAAAAGGAAGATGGCATCTTCATAATGGTGACCGCAATGGCAGCTTGGCGTATTTTGTAAAAATCGCTCAAATTTATGTGCGTTTAGATCGCTGCAGCTAAGTCTAAATTTACAATGAGTAATTTGGTTGTATCTACTTCCAAAGTTATTCCTGATAATATGATGTAGATTATATGATACATTTCGATCAAGATGGGTTTTTAAAAAGCCTGCAGAGTCTATGTTTCTTGGTTCATCATCAAGCATATTCCAGGTAAATTAACCTTGACGGTTACAGGACATTAAAAAATCTTCTGTAAGATAGAGATTCAATGATCTCCTACAAACGAAATCTCCTGTAGAGTACAGTTTTGGATAATAAGAGGGTGTCCATAAACGATAGTGTGATATGTGGAGGCGATGAATATCTATATCCATTTATCTCCTACAAACGAAATCTCCGGTAGAATACAGTTTTAAATGATAAGAGAATGTTTATAAACGATAATGCGATATGTGGAGGCGATGAATACATTTAGACGTTACAATCGCAACTATTATGACGTCAAAGAGTGTATATGCAAGAGCATAGCAATAGTGTATAGAAGCATCTCACTGCAGTGTCTTGCATGGTTTTATATTTAAAGACATATCTCCAAAAAATAATTTTCATTTTATTGAGACGATACTTGAAAAGGTCGATTACTCTAAGAAGTCGACTACTTTAGATTTCTGAAAGCTGATAAGCCAAGTACTCTGCGGTTTAAACAATTTATTTTTTTATATATATTTTTATTCCTGTTATCTTACATCTTGATACATCATTTTAGCCATATAGCCTATAGTATTATCGATAACAGGTGTTTTCTAGAAATTACATAAGAAAATACAAAAAAAAAGAAAGTTAAAAATAAGAAATTTCATTCACTCACTGAAACATACCCATTCATTCCTAATTGTGTAACTACCCCATAACAAGTTTTAAATACATTGCCCATTTTTCCACAAATTCATCAAACTTAGACTTATTCCAATATCTGATTTTTTCCATATAGTAATAATACTTTAATTCTTTCTTAAAAAGTGACAATTTTGGCTCTACAATTCCAGAAGAGATGAACTATAGATTCAGGTGTTGCTCTACAGAAAGTACAGAGATTATTTTCAACAATATTCATTTTAATCAAGTGGGTTTTTACAGGCAAAATTCTGTGAAGCAGTCTGATTTGCAACCATCTTAGTTTCGGATCTGAAGAAGTCTTGAAAGGCTTAATAAACTTTAAGTGGCTTTAAACAATTTAGCTTTTAACCATACATAAATAACAATTTAGTTTTCATAATGGTATATGTCATGACAGAGTAGATATCGAAACATCAATAACGTTATCTTTTAAGTAAAATTAACCGGCTAGCATATGAGCTTTTATGGTATACAAAAAATTGCTATATTCAATTTAGACATACACTTTTAATGAAGCTCTTAAGAAAACCTGTTATCGTGTAGTAATCATTCGAAGAATTTGGTTTAACTCTATATAAGTTCTTTGTTTCAATAAAGTATTCTCTGATATCACCGTCGAATTGGCTTCAGGTATAATCTATCGAAAATAGAAAATGAAAATTCATTGAATATTCAATCTTTTCCATGTAAATATTCTCGAATTTAATACGCTATCGTTCTTCCTTAATCCCCAAAGTCATTTTGTAAAAAGGAAATGGTGAGGGGCTCCCTTCATCTCTACTATATCTATACTCTTCCGACTGATTACAGCTATTCAAACCTCTTGTTTACCATATTATCATACCTAATGTCAAGATGACAGCTTAGTGAATGTCAAGATAACAGCTTAATTAATGTGAAGATTACAGCTTACCTAATGTCAAGACCATAGATCACCAAATGTCAAGACCATAGATCACCAAATGTCAAGAACATAGATCACAAAATGTCAAGACCATAGCTCACCAAATGTCAAGACCATAGATTACCAAATGCCAAGACCATAGATCACCAAATGTCAAGACCATAGATCACCAAATGTCAAGAACATAGATCACAAAATGTCAAGACCATAGCTCACCAAATGTCAAGACCATAGATTACCAAATGCCAAGACAAGAGCTTATCAAATGTAAGAACCATATTTTATTAAAATGTTTAAACTAAATTGGTGTTAGCATGGGAAACTGATCTTTAGTTTGCAAACAATGTATAGGACGCAGAACCCAACCCATGAGGTTGATCAAATATTTATCTATTTTATTACATTGGTGAAATTTTAACTCCCTAATCTAAGTAGTATGCATGGGAAGTTCTTAAGGATAACCATAATGTTGAATGTGGGAGGAAGCAGAAGAGTTGAATCCACTGATTTGGTCATATTACTAGCATTTCATTGTAGGTCTGAATTGATAGAAATTCACATCAATTATATCTGAATGTCTCCATCAAATAGATTTTCATTCTGATTGAATGATATCAAACCATTTGACAAAACTGTCAAATATTCATGAAGTTGAACAAATGTCAAGCTCGACGATTCTGCTATACAGGCAAAAACTCCTGACTGATAGGCTAGAGGAGTTACCAATCAACCAATCACAATCAGTGTTGACGCCATAGGTCCGACCATCATATGACTGATACAATGTCCTGTCCTCATTGTACACTGTATCAGTTTCTTTTCTAAATATAAAGGAGATCTGTCTTTCTTTGACAATTACCAAATTACCATGTTTATCTCATCGAGTGAGGTTGAATAGTAGAAATTTCATTTGTGTCATATCTTCTTTGGTCATCCAATCGTATACGAATACTCGCAAAATTACAACCATTTCTTGCCTAAAGAGTATAAAAGTGAGCACAGCCCATGGGAGTACCCTTCCATAAAGTGCTCTTAAGAGGCCTCAGATATATATATTGCAAAAGTTTAAGATTTATCAAAACCGATACCTACTCCCGACTTTGGTACCCCATTTAAGAAGCTGTTGTAATAGGCAGAAGTCGTCAACAACGTCAACAAGGTAATGTCGCTACAGGTTTTATTCATGTTATATTGACTTTAAAATCATCCTTTAGATTGTTAGGATTTGTCTCTGTGTGATATTCCAAATGTCATGATTTGTCTCTGTGTGATATTCCAAATGTTATGATTTGTCTCTGTGTGATATTCCAAATGTCATGATTTGTCTCTGTATAATATTCCAAATGTAACTGTCTGTTGCTAGATGCAATATGAAAGGAAATACGGGATTTATCATTTGCTCTAATGGGCAGGGTTGTTAGAACTGAAGTGGCTTAAAGTTAAAGTCTTATATCCTATATCTTATATATGTGCAAGAATAGTAATATCCTATATTAAGATAATCAATATCAAATAATTAGATAAACAGCATTTCTCAAATTCAAATTTATTTTATCTCCTGGCGCGGGCAAATTTAACACTACATCATATTTAATTCATTTTCATAAATTAAATCCTGCATGACGCCACGATGTCTCGACATCAAAATGATTACTTCCCGTGTTAGCCTTCACGTAGCAAAGTGATATCATATATATTTTATACGTTGGACAAACGAAGGTGAGATTTCCATATCACATCTATAGGGAAAGGATAGTATATTCTTCTAAAAAAAAGTAAGCGTTCGCAAAAGTGTAGCTAAGATACTGTAAGAATGTGCGCTATACATTCATAAGTTTTGTCTGACTCATTTGCTCGTGTACCATGCTAAATTCTGTCTACTATCAGTGTCAATAAGCATCTGCACGGGGTGATGTCACGGTCTTCTGTCTTGGATGCTCTGTAAATCTTACGATGTCAATTTACGAGTTAGGCTTTGAAGTTTTAATGTAATCACAGCATGCGACTTATCTCAACGATATGTTGGTGAATGGTAACACACCGTATAGTGTACATTATGCACTTCGTTTATGATTAGAGTAATCGTAAACACTGTTGAAGAAAGTGTTCCAAACTATATGTGGCGAAACCGCTGTATCACATAGTGCTAATCTTGGTTCTGCTTGCACCAGCAGCGGCGAATGGTGCATTCCTGTAAACATCGCCATACATCTGGAGATAATAACTGAAACTGTGTCAACACCGTAAACCCTCTTCATAGCCAGCTTTATATCTATCTATCTATCTACTGTAAACTGCGCGTGTGGTTCATTAGTGAAACTGCAATGTAAACAGAGGTAGTGGTCAGAGCCAACACAGAGTAAACCTAAGTACTCTAAATGGTAGAAAT
This sequence comes from Phorcus lineatus, assembly GCA_921293015.1. Taxonomy (NCBI): domain Eukaryota; kingdom Metazoa; phylum Mollusca; class Gastropoda; order Trochida; family Trochidae; genus Phorcus; species Phorcus lineatus. Next base: position 4,243,764 of record OV121084.1, read on the forward strand.
GGTTTGAATGTTTGTCCTCGTCTACTCACTACACCCACGCCAGGCCTCTGGAACTCAAAGTGGACCATTATCCAACCAAAACCGTGAGGCGATTCCAAGAGAATCATTTTCTATGTGTATACTTTCTTTATGTGACTAGTATACAAGGAAACCAAATAATCGGCAGATCAGTTACATATAGGGCATTTCGGGAGCGAGTAATTGAGTTTTTACTGGTTAGTAATTGGAACTATAATATTTTTATATAAATAATTAAACTTTCTTCCGTTCTACAACAATAGTAAAATCATATGCATCTCAAAATTTAAGTAAAGAAGAATATCAATATCAGTGTAAATAAAAATGTTTTATCTCATTACTTGGTGTATTGATGTTTCAGCTCATAGTGTGTTGCATATAATCCCATAGTCTGTCAGCCAGACCCTAAAATGATATAAAAGCCTAAGCAAGTCTATAAGAAGACCCGAAAGCATGACTTAAGGCTGTTTGAAAGTAAAGAAATATCATTCTGCTTATATTTAATCTACCATTTTCCTAATTTTTGATGTATTGACCACACTTTATATCTGAGTCTAAATTTTAGATCAACAATCCAATAAAAAGTCAAGTCTCCACAAAACCGTATATATCCTCGTCACGTCACTGTCTTATTAAGCCTATAAAAGTCAATGACTATACGATCGACCAAAATAAGATACATATGAACGAACACAGATGGCCAATTATTGTCGATTCAATGAATCTATAATAACCTTTTCATTAGATGGTCTCACATATATGACTGTATATCAAAGATATAATATAGGCTTAATATCGTCTACAAGAGCCCATTATTTTCGTAGTTATCACCTTCAGTTTCTGTTAGTCACTGTCAAAATGTGGTCCCTCGTTCACAAACGTGTAAGTAAAAGATACCCAGCCTTTTTTCACTGATAACGTTAATCTGTGTGATTGGCTCCACTGATCAGAACTACTATCAGGATCTGGAGTGGCTTGGAGAAACGTCGAGATAACCAGAACCAACCTCAGGTAGATGATCAATACCAAGATGTACAAACAAGATGCACCTTACTAAATATTAAATGTATATATACGAATCAGGCATTGTTATTATATGTTTAATACTTTATACTAATATTTTCTGATAAGTTTCCGGAAGAGAGCATGTATAAATGCATAAATGTGCACTTGATGACATAAGCATTTACACTATTATTCAGGATCGTGTGATAGTAAAATTACCTTCTACAGTAGATACACATACTTATTGAATACATATTCTATGCGTTTGATAGACATACTCAATAAACACACGGTATCTGTAACTACATAACATTTATCATTTAATAGATAGCTCATTTAAACAATCTTAAGGTCAAACGAGCGTGAAATACCAGCAAAATTGAAGAATCATCTTGAAAATTTAAGATTTTAACACATCATTTAAAAAAGGGTTAATTGTCTTTTCAATTTTATTTATCTGTGATGTTGATCGGAGTGATAAAACAAAAAAGAAATGGAAAGATTAAGGTAAACTGTAAAGGTGATGAAACTATGAGAATTTCCCGGCTTTGTTCAAGCATGCATATGAGACCCTACAATAGGGTTGGCGCTTCATTGTCCTATCATATGTTATTTATTTCATTTTCATTATTTTCTTTTTATGTCCGTTCAAATCTTTAAAAAGTCTTAAATCTGGAAATGTTCAATGTATGTAAAATACCAATATTCTTAGTTTGGTCATATTCGATAATATTGCATATCATATTCACTTATATATTCTATTTCCAAACTGATCTCTCGGTCTAAACGACGAAATACAAGCGTAACAACAAAATGATCCTACACACGTCTGCTATGTAACTTACATATATACATAAACCACAAATCAATCTGACCACAATGATATCTATAACTGCATGTAGTTGAAAAATCAACTTGAGACGATCACAAAGCAAACATGATGGAAAACAAAGTTTAGGTGATGGTAGCAGTTGTCCGACCTGTTATTTTATCTTTCACAATAACTTATAAAAGCCTCACCATGGAATAAAACTAAAAGTACTCACCATTATTACTGCTAACAATATATATAATCCTACGTGAAAGTCTTGAACTATAGACTAGAGTCCACTCTATGCCTGGACTAGAGACTACGAGTCCACTACGCTACTAGCATCTACCGGGGACTACACAGCACACAGCACGACGTCATGCGCTCCACTCGTCCCACAGCTATCTCCCCTCCGTCAGTGGATGAATGTACAGTATAAGCATCACGAGCGGGAGGTGTTGCTCGCTGAATGTCTACAGGATCGGGTAGTTGGAAGCTGAGCGACGCGCTTGGATATTGAAGAGTGGAAAGATGCGACTGTGGTACTAAACAGTTAACACCGTGATATACATGAGTAGGAACAACAGAAGCACAGTTGTAAAGTCCTTAATGAAATAATGTAATTTGTAAGAATAGGGATTGAATTTGAACACTGGATGACATCCCTGCAGACACCCCATAGATTCTTTAACTTGATCAGTATTGGGTGTTGAAGGTCTATAGACCTTATCAATAAATGTTGAACCTTACATTGTTACGAGTATACAATAAGCTTGTAATCATATGAATAGACTTTGAGTGGCTGGTTAGTTATACGTGGTTATTATGTTCTTCACTTTGTGTTTTATTTATTACTTTCAAAATTTGAGTCCTAGAACAAACATGCTGGTTTGAAATCCATACATCGACAGCGTTATCAAACTGTTTATTGACAAGTCTCCCCTGATATGTCTGGCCTACATGTAATGTTTGGTAGTGTTACAAATTCTTGTACTCTCTGGGGGTCCTGATGTCCTCAAGCTGCTGATTCCTCTGGTTAAGGACCATTCGCTTACAAATTCTTTTCGTTCGATGTTTTTCACACAAGAATTAACGTTTATATATTCTTTTATTTTCTAGCCGTTTATCATGTAAAAATCACTGTAGTTGCCCTTAGAATGTCTCATGGTATATTTAGATCTTCCGGCTATGGTCCTTCAGACGGGTCTATAATTTGCGGACATTATACAGTAACTAAAAGTTTTTCTTGACAATAGGCATTTACTATACGCTTAACGAGTATATATTTTACAATATACAGAAACTAGGTTTATGGAAAGATAAGCCTGAGGTAGGTTCCAGCCCACCTGTGACGGGTTGTAAAAACTTTGCAGTCAACGTTTTGTGCAGAATTTTTCTGTGATGTCACAACCATGCGCACTTAAAACAACCGTTGGTAAAGGACCAGTGGTTGGTAACATGGAACGTGCAGACACCTTGTTGCGGGTAAAGCATCGTGCAGTAGACTTGGACAAAATACTGTGATTATGTGTCCCATTCCATCCAGCTGTAAATGTACCTCGGTAGGATTATAATTGACATTGACTCGGTCTGCCTCATTGCTGCACAAAATTGTATGATCCCCAGGGAGTTGAGATTATTAACGATGTGTCATGACAAGTGATATTCAACGATCGAGGGGGGAAACAAAACGCCTTGTTGGAAGGGCTCTCTGCGCTGGGTATTGACGCTGTACAAATATCAAAATGATATAAGCATAGCAATATATAGTAACTAGGGTTATGAATATATATGCATGGTAATGTACAATAACTACAGTCATTGCGCTTTATACTTGACAGTTGACAGTAACTTGGACCATGTACCATTACACACGATGATTTGCACTTACTATAGACTCAACGAGCTATATACAAAGTCTTTACAATATACAGTAACAAGGGGTATGGGGCTTTATTCGTGACAGTATACAGCAACTTGGGTCATGAACCTTTAACATGTCTATATGCGTTAACTATAGGCACAACTGTAGATCAAGGGGCTATAAACTTGACAATAAACAACTATGCTGTTGGAGAATTATGCATGACAATATCTAGTAATCAAAATATAAATAAATCCAAAATAATAAATTTTACACTGTACAGTAACAAGGCTCAATGAGCTATACACTTGACAATATACAGTAACCTGGGCCATGAAGCCTTTTACATGACAATATGAATGCAGTAATTAGTGTAGTGGAGCTATATGCATGACAATATACAGTAACCAGGGCCATGAAGCCTTTTACATGACAATTTGAACGCAGTAATTAGTGTAGTGGAGCTATATGCATGACAATATACAGTAACCAGGGCCATGAAGCCTTTTACATGACAATATGAATGCAGTAATTAGTGTAGTGGAGCTATATGCATGACAATATACAGTAACCAGGGCCATGAAGCCTTTTACATGACAATATGAATGCAGTAATTAGGGTAGTGGAGCTATATGCATGACAATATACAGTAACCAGGGCCATGAAGCCTTTTACATGACAATATGAATGCAGTAATTAGGGTAGTGGAGCTATATGCATGACAATATACAGTAACCAGGGCCATGAAGCCTTTTACATGACAATATGAATGCAGTAATTAGGGTAGTGGATCTATATGCATGACAATATACAGTAACCAGGGCCATGAAGCCTTTTACATGACAATATGAATGCAGTAATTAGGGTAGTGGAGCTATATGCATGACAATATACAGTAACCAGGGCCATTAAGCCTTTTACATGACAATTTGAATGCAGTAATTAGTGTAGTGGAGCTATATGCATGACAATATACAGTAACCAGGGCCATGAAGCCTTTTACATGACAATTTGAATGCAGTAATTAGTGTAGTCGAGCTATATGCATGACAATATACAGTAACCAGGGCCATGAAGCCTTTTACATGACAGTTTGAATGCAGTAATTAGTGTAGTCGAGCTATATGCATGACAATATACAGTAACCAGGGCCATGAAGCCTTTTACATGACAATATGAATGCAGTAATTAGTGTAGTGGAGCTATATGCATGACAATATACAGTAACCAGTGCCATGAAGCCTTTTACATGACAATATGAATGCAGTAATTAGGGTAGTGGAGTTATATACATGACAATATACAGTAACCAGGGCTATGAAGCCTTTTACATGACAATATGAATGCAGTAATTAGGGTAGTGGAGCTATATGCATGACAATATACAGTAACCAGGGCCATGAAGCCTTTTACATGACAATTTGAATGCAGTAATTAGGGTAGTGGAGCTATATGCATGACAATATACAGTAACCAGGGCCATGAAGCCTTTTACATGACAATTTGAATGCAGTAATTAGTGTAGTGGAGCTATATGCATGACAATATACAGTAACCAGGGCCATGAAGCCTTTTACATGACAATATGAATGCAGTAAATAGAGTAGTGGAGCTATATGCATGACAATATACAGTAACCAGGGCCATGAAGCCTTTTACATGACAATATGAATGCAGTAATTAGTGTAGTGGAGCTATATGCATGACAATATACAGTAACCAGGGCCATGAAGCCTTTTACATGACAATATGAATGCAGTAATTAGTGTAGTGGAGCTATATGCATGACAATATACAGTAACCAGGGCCATGAAGCCTTTTACATGACAATATGAATGCAGTAATTAGGGTAGTGGATCTATATGCATGACAATATACAGTAACCAGGGCCATGAAGCCTTTTACATGACAATATGAATGCAGTAATTAGGGTAGTGGAGCTATATGCATGACAATATACAGTAACCAGGGCCATGAAGCCTTTTACATGACAATATGAATGCAGTAATTAGTGTAGTGGAGCTATATGCATGACAATATACAGTAACCAGGGCCATGAAGCCTTTTACATGACAGTTTGAATGCAATAATTAGTGTAGTGGAGCTATATGCATGACAATATACAGTAACCAGGGCCATGAAGCCTTTTACATGACAATTTGAATGCAGTAATTAGTGTAGTGGAGCTATATGCATGACAATATACAGTAACCAGGGCCATGAAGCCTTTTACATGACAGTTTGAATGCAGTAATTAGTGTAGTGGAGCTATATGCATGACAATATACAGTAACCAGGGCCATGAAGCCTTTTACATGACAATATGAATGCAGTAATTAGTGTAGTGGAGCTATATGCATGACAATATACAGTAACCAGTGCCATGAAGCCTTTTACATGACAATTTGAATGCAGTAATTAGGGTAGTGGAGCTATATGCATGACAATATACAGTAACCAGGGCCATGAAGCCTTTTACATGACAATTTGAATGCAGTAATTAGGGTAGTGGAGCTATATGCATGACAATATACAGTAACCAGGGCCATGAAGCCTTTTACATGACAATTTGAATGCAGTAATTAGTGTAGTGGAGCTATATGCATGACAATATACAGTAACCAGGGCCATGAAGCCTTTTACATGACAATATGAATGCAGTAATTAGTGTAGTGGAGCTATATGCATGACAATATACAGTAACCAGGGCCATGAAGCCTTTTACATGACAATATGAATGCAGTAATTAGGGTAGTGGATCTATATGCATGACAATATACAGTAACCAGGGCCATGAAGCCTTTTACATGACAATATGAATGCAGTAATTAGGGTAGTGGAGCTATATGCATGACAATATACAGTAACCAGGGCCATGAAGCCTTTTACATGACAATTTGAATGCAGTAATTAGTGTAGTGGAGCTATATGCATGACAATATACAGTAACCAGGGCCATGAAGCCTTTTACATGACAATTTGAATGCAGTAATTAGTGTAGTGGAGCTATATGCATGACAATATACAGTAACCAGGGCCATGAAGCCTTTTACATGACAGTTTGAATGCAGTAATTAGTGTAGTGGAGCTATATGCATGACAATATACAGTAACCAGTGCCATGAAGCCTTTTACATGACAATATGAATGCAGTAATTAGTGTAGTGGAGCTATATGCATGACAATATACAGTAACCAGTGCCATGAAGCCTTTTACATGACAATATGAATGCAGTAATTAGGGTAGTGGAGTTATATACATGACAATATACAGTAACCAGGGCTATGAAGCCTTTTACATGACAATATGAATGCAGTAATTAGGGTAGTGGAGCTATATGCATGACAATATACAGTAACCAGGGCCATGAAGCCTTTTACATGACAATTTGAATGCAGTAATTAGTGTAGTGGAGCTATATGCATGACAATATACAGTAACCAGGGCCATGAAGCCTTTTACATGACAATTTGAATGCAGTAATTAGTGTAGTGGAGCTATATGCATGACAATATACAGTAACCAGGGCCATGAAGCCTTTTACATGACAATATGAATGCAGTAAATAGAGTAGTGGAGCTATATGCATGACAATATACAGTAACCAGGGCCATGAAGCCTTTTACATGACAATATGAATGCAGTAATTAGTGTAGTGGAGCTATATGCATGACAATATACAGTAACCAGGGCCATGAAGCCTTTTACATGACAATATGAATGCAGTAATTAGTGTAGTGGAGCTATATGCATGACAATATACAGTAACCAGGGCCATGAAGCCTTTTACATGACAATATGAATGCAGTAATTAGGGTAGTGGATCTATATGCATGACAATATACAGTAACCAGGGCCATGAAGCCTTTTACATGACAATATGAATGCAGTAATTAGGGTAGTGGAGCTATATGCATGACAATATACAGTAACCAGGGCCATGAAGCCTTTTACATGACAATTTGAATGCAGTAATTAGTGTAGTGGAGCTATATGCATGACAATATACAGTAACCAGGGCCATGAAGCCTTTTACATGACAATTTGAATGCAGTAATTAGTGTAGTGGAGCTATATGCATGACAATATACAGTAACCAGGGCCATGAAGCCTTTTACATGACAATATGAATGCAGTAATTAGGATAGTGGATCTATATGCATGACAATATACAGTAACCAGGGCCATGAAGCCTTTTACATGACAATATGAATGCAGTAATTAGGGTAGTGGAGCTATATGCATGACAATATACAGTAACCAGGGCCATGAAGCCTTTTACATGACAATATGAATGCAGTAATTAGTGTAGTGGAGCTATATGCATGACAATATACAGTAACCAGGGCCATGAAGCCTTTTACATGACAATTTGAATGCAGTAATTAGTGTAGTGGAGCTATATGCATGACAATATACAGTAACCAGGGCCATGAAGCCTTTTACATGACAATATGAATGCAGTAATTAGTGTAGTGGAGCTATATGCATGACAATATACAGTAACCAGGGCCATGAAGCCTTTTACATGACAATATGAATGCAGTAATTAGGGTAGTGGATCTATATGCATGACAATATACAGTAACCAGGGCCATGAAGCCTTTTACATGACAATATGAATGCAGTAATTAGGGTAGTGGAGCTATATGCATGACAATATACAGTAACCAGGGCCATGAAGCCTTTTACATGACAATATGAATGCAGTAATTAGGGTAGTGGAGCTATATGCATGACAATATGCATGCAGGAACTAGTGTAGTGGAGCTATATGCATGACAATATACACTAAATAGGGTCATGAAGATATATGTTTTTTCACAATTTACAGTAAATAGGGAAGAGAAGTTATTTATGCATGACACTATACAGTACATATAGTGCCATGAAGCTATATGCATGACAATATAAGGAGTAATTAGTGTCATGGAGTCTTATATATCAAAATATGCAGTAACTATAGGCGTAAGAGGAGCTACATTCTTGACAACTAACAGTAACTAGAGTATTGGAGCTTGATGCAGGACAATATATGAAACTTTGGTTGTGGAACATTATGCATGACAATATTAATAACTATTTGATTTACGATGTACAGTAAATAGGGTTGTGTGACTATATACGAGGGTTATTCAAAAGTTTCCGGCCTGAATATGAAAACATGCCTGAAACGCAACTGTGCGTGCATGAAGAACATTCATTGACGTGTAAATGGCATGAAAATCACGAGATGCTTAATCTCCAATTACATATAATAGCGTGTCATTCAACGGTATCCTCACATCTTTTACCGAAATGGAGAAAAGTGAATGTAGGGCTGTCATCAAATATCTGAGTTTAACAAAATAAACTCCAAAGGAAATTCATGGGGATATGTTACAAACATAAGGTGACCCTGCTCTTTCATATAGCACCATTAAACATTGGTGTGCTGAATTTAAACGGGGTGGGGTAAGCACTAAAGACAAGCCCCGTCCTCGTCGTCCATCCGATGTCACCACAAGCGAAAACATTGAGGCTGTTCTTGACATAATAAGGCTGTTCTTGAAACTATCAGATACTTAGCTGATAATCACCACATCAGTAAAACATCAGTTGAACGAATTATACATGAACATACACTTATAAATAAGGTATCAGCATGCTGGGTCCCCAGAATGTTATCTGAGGACCAAAAGCGCTAATGTTTCATGGTCAGTCAACAACTTCTTGACGAGTATCGAGCAGACCCAGAATCATTTTTCGCTCATGTCGTTACCCAAGATGAAACCTGGGTTCATCATTTTGATCCTGAGACAAAAAGCCAAAGCATGCAATGGAAACACAGCACATTACCCACCCCTAAGAAGTTCATATCTTGTTCCTCCAGTCGGAAGGTCATGACATCCGTTTTCTGGGACTCTCAGGGTGAAATAATGATCGACTATTTAAAGAAAGGTTCAACAATCAATGGCACTTATTACGCAAATGAACTACGACAATTACGAGATAAAATCAACGAGAAACGAGGGGTAAACTGCGCAAAGGTGTGTGGCTATTGTAGAACAACGTTCACACCGCCCAAATTGCAGTCAGTGCAGCACAGGATTGTGGGTTCAGGATTCTCCCCCACCCTGCCTTCTCTCCAGACCTAGCCCCCTCAGACTTCTTCCAAATCATGCCCATGTGCAAATTTACCTTGTTTCCCTTTAATGATAAAAGGACACAATTTTCTCCCCCAACCGTCTTTCTTTTCAGACCTAGCCCCCTCAGACTTCTTCCAAATCATGCTCATGTGCAAATCTACCTTGTTTTCCTTTAATGATAAAAGGACACAATTTTCTCCCCCAACCGTCTTTCTTTTCAAACCTAGCTCCCTCAGACTTCTTCCTTTTCACTCGACTGAAAAGAGAGCTCCGTGGCCAAAGGTTTTAGACTGACGGTGATGTCATTGCTGCAGTAGAGGAGTTTTTTGGGTCTCGTGATAAGAAATGGTTTTCAGATGCGTTGCAGATGTTAACAAAACGCTGGAGCAAATGCATTGTGGTCAAGGGAGATTATGTCGAAAAATAAGTCATAACAATTTGAATGTTTCTTTCACTTTGATGGTCAGGCCGGAAATATTTGGGACACCCCTCGTACACGACAATACCCTTTAACTAGGGTCACGGAGATATATGCATGAAAAGACGTAGGTGGTTCATGGTTTTGGGCAGAATTCATTATTTTGTACAATTGAAGAACTGTAGGAGGTTTCAGATGCTCGTCTGACATAGGACAAGAACATTGTATTTTCTATTTGACAACACAGTTGTAACCAAGCGTTTCGCGCCCACCAAAGCCCTATATAAACCCAATAGAGCACTTGTAAAATAGAAAAGATAGGAAAATGCTGGTAGACCCTGATGAATCTGCCAACTGTCAACCAGTGATTCGAGAGTTTGAACAACGTTGCTCGGTAAAGCAACACACCATGGAGGATTACCTCCCTTGATCAATACGATAATGGTCCATTGACTTCTAAAATCATGAAATATCAACACTAATATTATAATCAATATCATGACCAATATCTTTTTTGAGAACTCCCGAGATTTTCTAAAATCATGCTCATGTGCAAATCTACCTTGTTTCCCTATAATAATAAAAAGACACAATTTTCTCTGCATTTTTAAATTCTCATTTAAATATTCATTAAAGAACTCACTTTAGTCAATAATAGGTGCAAGTTCTGCAAATGGAGAACGTGAGAGTAAATGATCAACGAATAAGCCCGTGTAACTTTTATTTGCATGAAGGTTCTGGGTTATGAGAAGGCCAATGCATTTGCAATGTAAATAAATAAATAAATAAATAGAGTTTATTTCAATACATAACGTGCATATGTGGTATGCATTGGACGAATAAGGGTTAAAATACATCACTGATGTGACTAAGGATTACTTGAGCGTTAAGGTTGAAAACCGACACCCTAACCTGAAGATAAGAGTTTTATCAGAACCTTGAACTTAAACAATGAAGAAGATTGTTAACTGGGTGACGATCAGGCATGCACTTGATTAAAATATCACATGTTAAGTATGCAAAATCAAAAGCAGAATAAACGTTAAATAAAAATTTCGAAAATTAAAATAATAAATTTGCTGACCTTCTTATCCAGTATTAGACAGACAGACAGACAGAAATAGTTTATTAAAGTGTCACAAGTTAAACATATACATATTTATAAACATGGTAAAATAGTACTTTGGTATGTTTAACAACCAGCCATCATTGGCTTATGAGACACTATTAAAACAATAAAACATAATTACAACAAACACAATTGTAAATAAATGTTAAAAAGCAAATATATTAGCATTAAAATGAGATATCATGAGATAAAGAATAAAATGTAAACAAGATTTTTAGGTAAAAGACTGACGCCTTAAAAACATACTTTTCACAGTTAATGCTATATATATTTTAAATTTGCCACATTAGAGCTAAATATATTATTAAACGCACTAGTGCACGCCAATATTTCGTAACAAACGAATGCACAGATACTGCGTATCTCTCGATATTACTCACTATCCTTACTAAAGTAATCTACCTCGTAAGTTATTTAACAAATATTTACGTATTCAGGTAGTAAAGTGGATTTTTAAAGGCCGGAAGTATTTAATGTTACGTTACAACAAATCCGCATGAACTACGATACCGGAAATATTAAGATTTTGATCATAACCAGAAAAGCGGAAACGGCAGCCGCTTTGGTCAATCTAATAACAATGCTAATACTGTGTTATTAAATCGATTAATTTACAAAATTGCTTTCATAAAACATATTTCATGATTTCTTCTCAGTTCAGAGTTTAGGTAAATTCAATAGCTGCACACATTACTAGTTCAGCCATTTCCAAGTGTCAATAATTTATCCGTTTTGTGCACAGCTAACCACAGATATTTTTATGTCCAAGCCGACAGCGGCTGTCTTAACGTTTTCATTGTTGATTGCAGGTAAATTGTAAAGAATGTTTAGTATTTCATTGCATCGATAGAACGTTTAAATGAATGCATAAGTCCTCGTAAAACTTAGAATAGCCAATTTAAACCGTAAAAGCGTGCACTAGTGCCTTTTAGAGTACCAATAAAATTGCATGGGTCGGAATCTAAAATTCTATAACGAAGGTCTGAATAAAAATCACATTCTAATAGAAAGTGTATTTCCGACTCTACTTTATCACAGAAAGGACAAAATCTAAGGTGTAGAGGGGTGGGGGATCTGCTGTGTCTGCCTGTCTCCATGTGTAGTTTCAGTGATCCACAACGAAGTCTAGAGAGATATTTTCGCTTTTTAGTTCGGTTTTTAAACGTGACATTAAAAAGTGTGTCGATCCATTTAAAAACAGTAGATGTTCAATATTAAGATTTCTGCATACCTTGATGACTGAGTTATAAAAAGATTTTTTTTCTTCTTTTGCTGTACTCTAAAATCATTTTAGGTAATCCGTCATCACTTATTCTTGTAATCTTGATAAAACTTCATGCATGCGCTCTGAATTCGCCAACCGTTACAATGGGTTAAGATGTGCTATAAAGACAATGACATAATCTCTCAGAGATAGGCTACTCCATTATAAATTAATAACCCTAATAAATAAAATTGCATTTAGACATTTCGAAATGTTAAAACGATTGTGAAAGTTGTTCACCAAGATTAACCATACTGCAACTCTCAGATTTGTGCCATGGCTACCTCAGCTGGTTTAGGTCTCATTATTGATGGGCGTGGGTAACATATCAAATCGACAAGTGGGGCTAGATATCGTCACGCGTAGAAGCGTCCATAAAATGACCGTATTGACATTTCGATACCGTCGTCATCTCGAGGCAATATTAAGTGTTGGTTCAAAGGGTTTTGGCTTTAAGAGAAAACAAAAAGATATTAAGATAAGATGAGATTAAACCAAGGCAGTAAGTTATTCGCTGATGGTTTGAAGTTTCACTTATGGTACGTGAGGTAAAAGTGTAGTAGGATCGGCTGGAGATCGTAACGTTCTAACTATAGCGTACAGTGATATGTACACTTATCCATGCAAAATGGATGTACAAGTTTGAGACGACCCCTACCTGGTGTAAACCTACATTTGTCTGATATATGCTAAAACAAATTTCCTTTATGATATCTTTGATATCTTTTGCTTCTAGAAGTTGATGATATGAAGGATTAGGAACATTTCTATGGATAAGCAACCTCTTTATTCTGTGGGAGCGACGTTTCGACATATATATATTCTAATCTTGAAAACGACATTAGATTCTATGTCGAAACGTCGCTTCCCAAAATAAAAAAGTGACAATTTTCCTTATCCGTCCTACATGATATGCTACCATTGCTGTGATACGTGTCTGTACTTCATTTCCATTTACAATATCCCTTCAAGTTACAGTAAAAGAAAGAACGTCGAAACATACCGACGTCCCGATTACGTGAGGTAATTAAAGTATTGACGTTTTTTCATAGTTTGACAGGAAAATTGGACGCGAAAGTATTTCAACTCATTCCCATTATTGAGTGCAGCTCTCAATAAGCGAGTTCGCAAATCCATTTCCCTACCTTAAACCATGAAAATTAAGGCGTTAACGTTAAAATGTTTTCGCTTTTAATACTAACGGATACTCAGGTTGAATTGTGAGGTGTTTGACCATCTCAAGATGTTATATAATTGGTATTAACCTATATTTATTTGGAGTTTTTGAACAAATTGAAATTTTTTAAAAAAACGTGCTATACTCCCCCTCTGGTACTCATCATTTAAACTGTCGTACCATATATAGTACACAGTACTTTTAATTAAATTAATCCACCTAATGCACGTGAAAACCAAAACCTCTTTCCCTTTAAGCAAGATTATGTCAATGCATTTATTTATCTGCACAATTGGCGTATTGTATAAATAGACTCCATAATACCATGCCTACACTTCTACACTATGACATACATTTCCAGGAAATCGCCGAGTTCTCTGAATCGCGGCCCTAACCCACTGACCCAATTTTAGATTATCGCACGTTTTTTCGCCTTCCCAGCTTTACGAGACCCTAGAGCAATTAAAGTCGAAACGCTCTGAATGAAAAACGTGCACATGTATGTAATCAACAAAAGTTGCAAACAATATTGAACCAACAGTGATAGCATCGTCCTAAAAAGCAACCTCACGGAAACACACGAAGATGCCCGAAGGCTTAGATATGGCTGCGAAACCGAAAATAGCATTCGTAGAAACGTGTCAACAATAGCAGCGTGTTTCTCCACTCGGGAAAAAAAATGAATCCATACGCGATATGTTGTATGATCGAATCGGCTAAAATTGGAACTGGAATTTGTTATATGAAGTGCCCAGTGTATTTAAAACTTGACGGATATTTTACAGAGTTATTAAAGAATCGGGAGTTGGCGGGTTGAGTCACAGGGAATTTAGCATCACATCGCCAACGCACGAAAGTACATTGACAAGTTCGTCTATAGGTAAGTTCAGGCGTGGCTTTATTATAAGAGGTCTTGAGTTGATTGTATTGGGTAAATCGAATTATGATTTAACAGTGTGACGTCAATACAGTTCTTAGCGTGTTAAATAAATCTCGCACGGGACTAAAGAAAAACGTAAATGTTTATAATGTTACGGTTATTCAGATAGCATGCCCGGTCAATAAAAAAACATGAAGTAAAACATGTTAACAGGTTTATCATAAAAAAAAGGTCGTGTCAATAGATGTTACAACTGATTCTCCTGACAATTTTTTGAAACAGTTTGCTTTTGATAAAAATGAACCTAAGGAAAGAACAGTAATATTGATCGGCTGTTTGTCTGAATTTGAGGTCGGGAGGGCAATGAGGTCGTTCGATTTGTTAGTTTTATTTTGCAATAAACATACGTTAGCGAAAGGGCACCCCACCAAGTTCAACATTGGCAGGTCCTTATTTTGGGTAGGGCGAGGGGGGTTTGGGGGGGGGGGGGGGGGGGGAGGCGAGTGCGCACAAACTCTTTGATCTAGAGAAATAATTTCAATATCTGTAGTTGTGACATAGGGAACAAACAAAAACCCAGTATCCGCTCCCGCATCGCTCTTTTTAAAGTTGCTCGTAAAAAGGGTGGCGCCTGCCCCCTTTTTAATAATTTTCAGTTATCACCTTTAACGATAAATGTATGGATATAAACAGTCCGATTCCATTGTTTTCTTCAACCTTCATGTTTGTGCATATGAAAGCAAGATAGGTCCGGGCGAGAATCAAAAGCGAGCAATGCCCTATTCGACATCGATAACATGACATTTCGTATCATTAGAAATAAATGTTAGAGGAGCTTTTGAGGCATGAGACCCTCAGACCATCTCGTTCATCACTGACGTCATAGTGCCAGGTATTGTGATGTCACTCACTTGTTCGAGATCTAATAAGTATAAGATGACACTATTAAAGGAGGAAAAATTGCATTTTATTTGTTCCAATTTATCGTGTATATGGTGAGCTATAGAGTAACTGCCTTGGTAAAATCATTTGACTTTATCATTGTATACCCGGTTGAAGTCTCACATGACCTTACTTTTTCATTACTTACAATTTAAGAATGCATTAAGGTGATATAATGCTGCTATATACGGCAATTAAAGCATTTGATGTGATTCATTTTCCCCTTAACCGTACACGTGTTTTACTATGACAGTACTAGTTAAGGATTCCTCGAATAACTAAAGAAATGCTTGTCAATGAAATAGTTACACACGTAAAAAGCCGGGCTCTCAAATACCAAGCTATTCTCTGTAAACTATGCATGATTCGCCCACGCACACGAACCCCGAACATTTAGATAGTGCAATTCAAGGAAAGGTCACTCTGTTTTCCTTGTAGCTGTCGATTAAGGCATACATGTTATGTGTATAGTCTTTCATGCGTAGCTGGCCTACAGCTCTGTTTTGTTTGGCTTCTCTATGTCGGGCAACATTCGTTTATTGCAACAGAAAGGAAACGAAACACTTTGCAGGATAAATATGATGCTTCAGTTTTTTCCTTAAGCAATGTTTCACGTTCTGTGAGTGGCATATTTTTGAACATGTCACACTTGTCTGTAACTATCATAATTTCCTCGACATGCATACATTGTTTCCTATTACATTCTAAGAATATAGTTTCGACATTCCTTCTTTAGAAAACAAAATTTCCTCGGAATAGAAGACACGCCTACCCATAAATGTTAACGAGCTTACAGAAAATGAAACTTTGATGCTGCCGTATATGCTGATCACTTCAATATTTTGCAAACTTTGTTAATTTCATTTGCTCTTATTAGCAGACAGACGTGTCAGGTTGCTTGCCCTTACAATGACTCCAAAGAACGAGAAAACTGATATTCAAGATGACGTCGTTGTATCGACTAAACAAACGACGAAGCCTGAGACGGAACGGATCGCTGCCGAAAAACCTTTGCTGAAGCAGACGACAACGACTGATGATTTCTCCCTGCAGCAGACGATGCCCAATGATGAAGCTTTTCAGAATCAGACGACGCAAGATGAAGCTTCTCTTAAGCAGTCGATATCGGGAGGTGATGTTTTACTGAACCAGATGACGCCAGAGGAATCTTTAGTGAAGACGACGAGATCAGCAAATGATGCTTTGCTGAAGCAAACGACACTAGTTGAAGACGCTTCACTGAGACAGAAGACATCCGATGATATGCTAGATGATGCAATCAATAGAATATCGTCAATACAAATATCGGAATTATCAACTGATGGACATGACGTTGTTCAGCAAAGCAATGATGAAAATGATGCGGACAGAGAGCAAGATAGTCTTACTGAGGCTTTACTCGAATCTGATGGCAACAGTGTTGGATGTGAAAGCGACTTGGACTCTGATGGCTTGTCAGAAGAAGATCATTTTCGTCAGAGAAGGTTTCGGTCAGTTGAAAAAGGAGAAGGAAAACCCAACAGGACGAAAATGACGAGCCAACGCCACCAACCATACCGCACCCCATCTCGGTCCTCCCAGGAAGATAGTCAAGGGTCTGGAGGGGCTGTAGTTCTTCCTTCTCCGGAGATTGACATGTTTATACATAATCTGGTGTCAGGCAATGCAACTGGCATGGCTGATGATTCGCAGTCGGGAACCCTTTTCCAACATGACAGCTCGTCTGACAGTGACGATGTCCTTCAAGGTGTTGCCAATGCTTTGGGGTCAAGTTCAGGAGGTGGTGGACTTGATGATGGGTCGCTGATATGTGACAGTTACCAAAGATCCATCCCGATCGTCGTTGAGGAGAAGGAGAATGAACCTGATGAACCCGAGAAGAAACCACGACGTAAAAGAGCCCAAAAGAAAACGAATTTTCGATATGAAAGTCAAGCTACCGTCTTAGCCCCAAACCACAATGATGATATGACGATGGCGCTCCAGGTCATTGGGGACGATCTTGCAGACGGTCTGGTCGCAAGACAAGAAACCGGGATAAGCATCAGCACTGTTTCAGATATCCAAAATCCGTCTTACAACTGCTACACTAACCAACAAGTTGCTCATTTCGCAATTTCGACGAGCTCCATGGATCAGCAAACGACAACGTATCCCTCTGTATTCTCTGGAAGTAACGTAACAACACAGCCGACAACGTGCCACACGCCTCAGGTCTCCCACTTGATCAATCCCATAACTTCGTCTCCGGATCCTGGGATGACGCTTTTTTCAACCCATCCCGGGCAGCCGTCAACCAGTTTCAGTCCACCTTCCGCTTTACAGGCAGCAGGACCTGTAGCTTTATCAGTTCAACCGAACTTTCGTCCATTCCGACTGACCACGGCAGGGACGACGGGTGTTCCAAGCCAACAGTTCCTTGCTTGTACCTTGCTCCCCTTCCAAGCCTCTACTCAGCCTGTCTTTGTGAATCTCCCCCAACCTCCCAATCCACATCAGGTTCTACCCCCAAGCACAGAGATGGTCTATTCGCGTAATATCTCCCTGCCTGTGCACTCCGTCAACAGTGGGTTACCGACACTTCTCCCGAAGCCAACTTGAGTTTGAAGTGAGGAATGATTTTGAATTTTCTTTGCTTTCTGAGCAGTTTTGGACATAATCCAATTTGTCCCATTGTAAGGCCTAAGGTCTTGTGCACTGTTGTTGATGTTGGTGTAACATCTTGAGACTGAGCTAGCTGACATTGACCTATAATGTTTCAGACGTTTGTGTGGTACGTTTGTCGGGAAAGAGCAAAGGTGTTTTGTCCTGCAGAAAGTGCATTTTGAAAGACCCATGTTGACAATACATATGTATGACGGAGGGTTGCATAACACTCGGAGTGTCTTCAATGTTGTCAGATTTATGTCTACTTGTATACTGAACAGACGGTGGTTAAGAGTTTATTGAAAGAATGTAAATATCTTATGAATATTTCCTGTATGCATTGGAAGAAGTGATTTTCATATTGAAAGAAAATTTCATGTTGAGGGCTACGTTCCAGAGGAGCAAAAAGCAATCTCTCATTTTTCAGCTAGACTGAGATTGATATTGAATATCACCAAAATGGATGTGATTGCCTATATATGTATATAAACGTATATTTTACATTACAAACATATCAGTTTTTCATGTCTTATGATTGCGCTGTTTTCTTTCATAATCCTTTCAATTGTTCATATTAATTTACAAATTACTATATACATATCATGAAACTGTGTATACGTGAATAAAATAACCTGAATTCTGTCACTATTTCAATTTTCTTTCAAGTCCTAGGGATGGTAAGGTCGGCATGTACATGTAGGTCACTTGGTTCTCCTAACAGGTGTCAGTACAATGAACTTTTAAATTCAACAAGAGGTTACAACAGTTTTGCTATGGTTTACATACATACGTGGTTCGCCTCTTGTACCGAGGCGAGGGTGAAAAATAATTTTCGCAGAAACGCAAGAGGATGATATTATGTAAAGGATAAAAGATACTATAATAGTTTTGTCATATCTTGGGTAATAGATTTTCTTCTTAATACTGATGCCCCAGCCTATTCAACAACATGGCATAAAATACTTGAAAAAATACGGACTTGAAGCCCGACTCTATGTCATTTAGATGATGTATGTCGTCTCTCTGTTTCTCAATTTTCTTAACAAACAGCACTTTTGTATTCAAATGATACACTTTTTGTAATGAAAATAATTCTATTGAAAGACGACCCTTAGTCTCAACGCGTGAGGTCGCTCCGCCACAAAACCTAAGCATCCACTTCCGAGTGTTAAGTTATAGGCCCTCGTCGGCATTACTTATTGGTAGCGTCGGCTCTACTTTTTGGTAACGTCGGCTCTACTTATTGGTAACGTCGGCTCTACTTTTTGGTAACGTCGGCTCTACTTCGACCTTCGTCAAGTCTACTACAGGCTCTACTAGGTAAGGCTAGATAAACAGCCTAACGCGCCATTGTTTTATACAGACTAAGAAAGGCAATCTCATTAAAATATGTTCATATTTTTGCTGCGCTACATAACACAGATATCTGCGTAGCGTAGTGCAACTCAGTTATTATCGTAATTAAGTGCGATTTTAAGAAAAGATAGAAATCGGTTTGAGACAAAGGATGGGACAAATATCATATTTAAGTGTTGGGGTCAAGGAGGGAAGGAATTAATATTTTCATGCATGTACGTGTCAGTTTAACAGAGACATGAGCGCCCGTGCCCACTAAAGAGGTTTAAAGATTTAATTCAATAACAAAAAACTACAAACTTACACATTTTGTCAAAATGTGATGACAACTTTTTTTCCAAAATAGTGTCAATCCTTTGATGGCGCATTCAGGAGATTTTTAAAATTCGATCATGGGAAGAAATTGCAACTATATCCATTCAACTGAAAGAATAACGCCACAAGCATCGTTATAAATGATTGAATGTTTAAGTTCTTTAAATTTGCCCCAATAGACATTAGTGTATGCAAAATGTATTATCTTCAGAGGGTAAGAACATCTTAGCACTCATCATGATCCATAGTTAAACAACAATAATCAAGTATCAAGCAAACACCACTTGTGGCCATTTTTGTGTAAACATCTTTTACTCATTCGAGGAAGTGAAATGGAATCGTATAGCTTTACGTTTTCATTCAACTTCTTCTGATTAAATAACATTGTCTTGTTGCTAGAACAGTTATTCTTTATAGACGTTTTCGTGAGATCACTTTAAATATCTCAAAAACGTGGCGCTGTTCCTTTAAGTGATGATCAGGCCTACAGATGACGAAAACAAGGACACTAAACTCCCGCCTTTATCATTTCTAGTTTCAAAATAACGGTTACTGAGGAAAGGTAACAATGGAGTTTACATTTAAAGATACATTATGAGAGAGGGAACAAAGTGGGTCACGCAATCGTTCCTAGTGGAATTAAGACAAGTTTATAACGAAGACAGTGGCAATTTACCCTTTCTAACCTTTTCCAAATTTACGAAAACCCACCTCTTATGGTATACTATAATTTACTTTTTTTTAAATTAAATTTTGTCAACAACTGGACTCAATAATATTTTTCTCGTTTTAATTTTGTTATAGAGTAAAGGCTCGAAATCAGCAGCCAAGTTTAATCTCTCCGAAATTAAAAATCACGTTTTGTTTATATGTGAATCAATATGAAATGTCATCATAATATTCTTACAGACCTCGTTATTCCATCAATATATTATGTAATTGACAGGCCTATTTTTATGACACCTTATTTTGCTAATTGCAGTTATTGATAAAACCAGTCCCATATGATAATCGAGATGTTCTTGTTTCTATTATCAATAATGACGAGACAGAAAAGAAAAATATTTAAAGTACATGTATGACGTATTTTTGTAAGGATGATATTAGTGTACCAGTGTAAGTGTCACCAAATTGATCGTTTATTTCGTTACACAAAAGTTTCATAACTTAGTATATAATAATATATGTTGTTTTCGCTTATTTTGAAATTAACAAGTTTTTTTATACATCAACTATGGCTTTTTTAATGCTAAAAGAAAATTTCAGGATTAGCGAACGATCGAACGATCGTCATCTTTCATTGAAACTGACTCGTTTCAGTAATGACCATGACTATCAAATGTGAAAGTTAACAACCACAGGTGTACAATATCGCTTGATTATAATTACATTCTAATGTTTGATCATGTAAATCGTTCCTTCCGTTCGTAAGTAAAAAACGCCACAATTGGTTTGAATAATGTAACATAAAAGTTTTTGCTATCTACATGAAGCGAAAATGATAAATAAACACTTTTTGAATAAGGGTATAAAACACTTAAACTTTAAAGACAAAGCATCAAAAGAAATATTTTTTAAAGAGATTTCGATGAAAACAGATTCAAGGATTCGTTCTGTAGGTCCACCAATCATCAATAATTATTCTCTAGGTATGTCGATCTAGCTTTCCTTAATAGTATTGGTATTTACAGGTGCCCTAAATAGTTATTAAACTACCTTTTCTGGACCATCCCCGCTAATGCAATCTCCAATATGCTTAAAGAGTCCGTCCTGTCGACAATTGGTCAGTCATGTCTCTTTTTCGGGGAATGACATGACAAAATGCGATCTTCTTTTAAAACATCAAAACAATAGATTAGTAGGTTGGATATATCATTCACACATTTATAAATGACGTATGATTACACTTATCAACGATGCCAAGTTATGCCATGTAGCAATGCTTTTCACGCTACTAACGCCGATGAAGGGCTTCACTTCACTTCTTATTGTTATGGCTTTTTACCGATTGGTCCCAAGTCAAACCAGCCATACGACAGCAATGTGACAATCAACTGAACACAAAAATAATAATTATTTATCTAATGATGAACAAAGAGATAAAAGTTACAGTATAAACCTATACATACAGTTTATACAAAATCAAGTGGGTCAATAGGCTAGCTTTAAAAGTAATATTCACCAAGTTCGTGAACAAATAGCAGTGATAGGTTGAGTCCTGTCCTTGCTGGTAATTCCTTGATAAATCCTGTTGTAAAAAGTTTCCAAAAGTTGGCGAAGCAGAATGATCGCAAAGCCAATTGTGGAAAACCAGGTTGATCAAATGTACGAGTGAGTGCTTTCTAACAGCTTGCTTTTATATATAGATCATAAGACTTCAAGATCCTATCTTTTCTAGAAACACCATGAGTCCAGAAATGCATGGAAAAGAAAGAACTTTTCATTGTTACACATGTAAACAATCAGGCTTTGCTCTTTTAAAACATGTAATCAACGTCAGTCATCGTTAATACATAATGAGTATTTGTTTCTGTGAAAATTGCATTGAAATGTCAATATGTCACCTTACCGAAGCTCTGGATGTGGCATCGAAGCTTTTGCCATGTTGCCTCGCAATCTAATGGGCTACCTTCTGCTCGCAATGCAACCTCTACTTTCGCTTTTGAATGACAAGAAATTTAAAATATGGATTCTATCATTAACGGAAAAACACGTTATTTTTTATTTTACCTGAGAGAATTAAAAACATGTCTTCATCTCAATTATAGTGCTTAAAATTAATTTTTCAAAATGTAAAAACCCTGGGGGGTTCCTACGCCTATGATATTACCTCGTAATTTCGTAACATGATTAATGCGTCTTGATGTATTACAAGCCAAATCTACTGTAAAATATTTTTGAGTTTTGCTTTTTTAACTTCTCATACAATAATAATGCGAGCCACATTACAAGATTATCTTTTGAATGTACGCGACTGTCATTTTATTATATAAAAGCTGTAAGTGAAAACTAAAAATGCCAATCATTTTTGAATATTTTGAGATGACAGAATTTAGTTCCTTACAGATCGATAATTTCAAGTAATTTTACTTTTTTTAAAAATGATAAGCAATTTTAAGAAGCGCCGCCTCTGTAGAATACATCAATAGTGAAAAATTAAATATTCTCGAATCAATAATCACGTGTTGTTATTGTTTGCTGGTTTGACAATTTGTCGTATATTCTTTAAGATAGATACAAATTTAAAGAAATATACATATTTCACAAACTCCATTTAGGACGTTCCCTTTTCGAATTACCCTCTCACATCGTTCGGTATTGTTCGGCTTTTCTCGTATCTTTCCCGAGACCGAAGCGGGCAGACCCGTATCTAATAATAGCGGCTGACGGTATATGCCTCCACGGGGATTCCCCGTGGTAGTCGATCAACAAAGTTGACTGCGGCATCAGACGGTGTTGCAGACGGAGAGGTTTTATGAGGTGATAACGTCTTCAGATCTGCCATTTCCAATTTGACTTTGGTAAGATTTGCTCTGTTTGAATCTAGCAAACACTTGAGATGTGATAGTTGTTGTATGATAGATAGACAGGAACTACAATCACGACAAATGTACAAACACGACAGGCCTGCTGATAGTCCGGCTCGCCATGTTGGATTACACACTATCTAGTTGGTCATATTCAAGTCGTAATTTCCGTCGCGAGGCTATTTATCATTTATCTTATTCTTATCTTATTTGTTATCTTATGATTATGAAAATTGATTTATTTCAATTTCCTGCATTATGACAATAGGGGTAAATGGACAATACCCCATTCAAGGCGTATCTTTCATTTCATTCTACTTGCGAAAATGATACTTGCATTGCATGAGTCGGCCACGAAGTATCAAGTCTAACTTATTTATGTGATGATAAATATAAATCGAAAAGAATATAAGAAACCATTTCTTTAAATCTTGATTTTTAAAGTTTGTGAAATAACGATATGTTTTTAAACCTTTTAATCCTCTTTGATCGAAAACAACCCTTCGATGTTTTAGACATTGAATTTGCGTAGGCACTGAACTAAAAGCAGTTATTATTGTCAATACGCATTCAATACAATGACGCTAATCGCTCTTGATAGCTGAGTCACTAGCTGTCACCACAATTCCCTCTATCAACTTCTTGCTTTTTCCTGGCTTAAGGGTTATGACAAGATGGGACGTACATTTGTTAGATTTGTAGATAGTTACTGGTCATTTGGCTCAATATATATTTATTTTAAATTCAGAATTAAAATTAAGTCTATCCTATTCTATGTTATTTTAGAAAAGCAAGGTTTTAATTTTCCAAACAAAATCTGATAACCGTTTTATTTCGATATATTCGGGGTTTTTTTTATTCAGACACAAATTTTCCTGTTTGTAATTTCATAAAAATATAACGTTCTGTTATCATTTTATGCAGGAAACTCAGTTAGAGTATATCTCTTTAAGCATGATGTGTGTAAGTCACATGCAGTTGTGCAACTTCCGGGTTTTGTTTACGTGTCGCTAAAATTAAAATAAAAAATTGCATTCATCATACAGTCATTACAATTACTGATGCATCTTTTTTAACATGTTGATGAGCACAGGGTTTCTGCACTGGTACGTATGGTGGCCGGGAAGGGCCATATGTATATTTAGCTCGAGTGATAGAGAAAGTAAGGTCCATTGGCTCGGGTGTGAGATGTGCACAGAACATAAAGTATATATTTATGAAAATTAGTATGGTGTGATTCGATACTTTATTCAACACTAAAACTCTCACCACTTGACGACTATTAGTGCGAGATATTAAAACATTGAAATTTGTAAATATGTTGGTATCCTAATATCAGGGAGTTGGGACTTACATGAAATAATCTAATGTGAAAATTTTAAACCAGTTTAGTGTTTCTATTCTAAAAAGAAATTTGTTTTCTTCCAGCCTTTCTCAGTCGCCATGGCAACAGGTTGTGTTACTGGGAGAGAGGCAGCGTCGATCTCGAACAGAGAAGAGACGCCTGTGTCAGTGCGTGAGGATGGAGAAGGAACAGACAGGAAGAGGGAATCTGGGGAGAGGGAAGTGTCCGCAACCTGCAAACACCCTTCCAGCTCATCGAGCGACAAGGGATGTATTAATGTTGGCGACGAGAAACCGCTCTGTAGAGTGACTGCCTATGCGAGAACAGGGGAGTCTAACTCTGACCATGTACCGACTGCTTCCAAAGAAAAGGCAACGAAGGTGAAAAAGAAGAAGAAGAATGGGAAAAAGAAAGATGCCCATGAAAAACGAGGCGCTTCAACAGGTCCTAGCGAAACGGACAAGTCCGGAGACTGTATTGGAGACTTGGATCAAAATATGCGCAGTCTTGCCATTGACGACGGGTTGCTTGCGAGGGGGCCAGTCAGAAACAAAGACTGTTATGAACAGAGAAATAAGCCTTACACTCGAGCCCCTGATCATGATGTATTCCCCTTCATAAATTCTCTCTTGCCGGATGACGTTGTTAGAGATAGACCGACTGCTAATGTCTCCCCTCAAACACGGAATGGGGGCCCACCATTCACTCAACATCAGTTACAGCAACAGCAACAGTTGTTTCTACAGCAGCAGTCTGCACAACATCCTCAGCAAGTTCCACAAATGCTACAGCAGCAATCTGCACAACATCCTCAGCAGGTTCCACAAATGCTACAGCAGCAGTCTGCACAACATCCTCAGCAGGTTCCACAAATGCTACAGCAGCAGCTGCTTTATTCTCCTACTCCTGGTAGTGCCCCTCCGTCAATTCCTTTCAGTTCACTAGTCCCGGTCCAGTTTTGTGCACCCTCTCAAATACAAGGTGTTCCTGCAACCAACGGCGGAGTAGCAGCAGTGCCTCAAGTCATTTTGCTCCCGCCAAACTGTGTCCCAGTGCACGTAAATGGACAAACGTTTATCCAGGTTCAGTCTAATCCACAATATGGATTTGTGAATGCACCTCAGGTATCCACACAAGCTCAAGCAACCGTCCCAACGTCAACACTTGCTCAAAATTTACCCTTTAACGTTGTTAATGGAATCACTCATACTGCGACGTCCCGGGGACAGATTGAGAATAGTCCAGCAACTATCGTTGATTCCGCACGGGACGGAATCCCAACTGTAGTACCAGACACATTAGTTTTTGAAGAACCACCGAAGACAAAAAGGGTAAGAGGAAGAAAACCAAACCCGAAAGGTAAAGCCATCGAGAAGAAAAAAACCCAAAAAACGTCTGCTATTAAAGTGTCTTCAGTTGCATCTGTCGATGCGGGCACTGCAGACATTAACCCTCAAGCCTATTCACAAACTTCTGGAGTGCCGTCTTCTTCTTCACATAATACTGGACCAAGAAGTGCGAGCTCCGAATGTCGCGAAAGAGACAGTGCCAACATCTCTAACACTGGCAACTTTGGATTCGCAGTAGTGAATGTCGAGCCAGAAAGGAATGAACCAGGGGATGTCGAACATGGAAGAATTGGACCTGGAAGTGTCGGACCAAGTAGTGTTGGATTAAGCAGTGTCGGTCCAGAGAGTGTCCGCTCAGATAGCGGTGGACCAAATGTTGATTTCACTGACTTTGGCAGCTTCGGACCATCAAGCAATGGTAGCTATCTGTCAGTACACAGTGGCAGTGTCGCACCTGTAAGTGTTGGAACTGCTATAGCAACTGACGATGAAGTCAGTAGTGACATTAACGATTTTCTTAAAGAGGAAAATTCAATGTTTGCAATCGAAGATCGAGATGAATCATTCTGTATTGCAGGGGAGATCATTGAGTCTGATCTAAAGGACAAAATTGCTTCTCGCAACGCAGATGTGCCTTCTGGAACTTTGCTTCAAACTCAACAGGACACGACGTTTATGAACAGCGGCAACCAACTTACTGCATCCAGAGACGAGGAAATTCCATTTGGATTCTGTGATCAACAGGGTTCTACAGATCTTATAGATATGATTCTTTCAGAATCTCCATCGGTACTCACCGAAACAATGAACTCTTTTGACGCGATTTTGGAAGCGAGTGATCAGATATCGAGTGATCAAGCTGCTACTTCAGAGCAGAGATCACAACTCGCAGAGACCAAGACACATGCTCCTGTTGTATCTACCGTCGGCGATGTCGATATCTCAGTGCCAGCTGTCAATCATGTACCCCGCCACTTTATATCCAATTTCGCTCAGGGTCACTCTGTTGAAGTCGACGTGCGTAATGATCTGGCCCAATCGGCCCCGGGGTTGCAAAATACCACGAGGCAATCAGGCTCACTTCAACTGAATGCACGTGTACAGATCGGGTTGAACAGGATGTCGCCACAGACCTCCCTGAATTTGATCATGGAATCGTTTAGGCAAATAGCACCTAAAGACCCTAACTGACAGAGGCTTCGGTACATCAGACTAACATTATATTTATGTAATTTATGGCAAAATTTCTAAATTGGAATTGCCCATTATTGATATGGGATCGCGTACGCCTCAAGTACTTTATCAAAGACACCTTAGAGGAAACGTCCTCGAATGCGGACACGATCTCAAAAATAACTATCCAAATATAGTCGCAAGCGACGACAAACGGATTCAGCGCATTAAAAGAACATTCATTACGCACATAGCGATGTTAGCAATCTTCCCTGAAAGTTTCATGAAAATTGGCTGACGCATTTAGCTACAACAGCATGTTTCATCTAACCTAATGTGTGATTATTGCAAAGAAGTTGATAATGTGAAAAAACTATGCTCCTCAATCAATTACAATCATCTTATGTTACCAATCAAAAACCTAAGTGAAACTAAATTCGTATCAGGTCATATATCACCAATATTCTAATATCTATAGGATATACTTGAATCCATCCAATTTTAGTTCATAGGAAATGAAATAAAGGAATCGTAACAAATATGCTTATGTTGTATGTTAAGTGCATTAGTCAAAACAATTACTTTAATAACTCCATGTTTTACACTTTACAATCATCATTTACTACAATTCTGATCATTTCAGAATATGTGCTGCTTTTGCTCCTTACTGATTTGTGCTCATGCTGTTTCATGTATTGCTGCTATTTGTAATGCTCAAAATAAAACTTGAATTCGACCAACTTTGACGGCCCGTATCTCAGTCGATATAAACACGATTGAATTAAATGTTAATATCCTTAAAAGCATATTCTTTTGCCTGTATTTTGAGGTATTACACAACGCTGTACAATTTGTTATTTGTTTGTAACGACATTACAAGAACCACTGCTTACACGTCTTTTTCTGAATTTGCGAACTTTGACCTTCACTCATGACCGGAAATCACTGTTCGCGAGCAATTTTATTCTTGATTCTTAGAGACCTTGTTCACGTCTAACTCTCATCGCAAGCGACGACAATGACAGGATTCAGCAAAATATGAGCACCCGTGGCTCTTTGGGGGCAAACTAAGTGCTTTTCCAAGTTCAGATAGCGTTTTGAAGACAGTTTTAGTGCACTGCAGTTGATTTAGCCGTATTCTGAAGCAAAATGACGTTTTGTATACGTTTTCAGTATGTAGCGAGACATATGAGCGGAAGTGAGGTTTACTCGATGTACACGGCCTGCTGCCAGTTGAGGCAAGAAAGAAACAAGATCAAAATGTAAGGGGTATCTGGAGGGGAGGCAGTAGAGGTTTGAAAGTTGAAAAAGGGCTAGTGTTTTCCTTTGGCGAGATCAAGTGGTTTGCCGACACTGGAATATAGTTCCTGAATGCTGGTACATAGGTTGAGGGTCTTCTTACATAACATTAATCAAGACTATGCCAGTCAGGCCAGGCCAGGCCAGGCAAGCAAGATTTTGTTGCTCGTTTTCCTGCCTCTCTGATCGGATTTTGACGGCTCTTGACGCACTTGTGTGCATTTTGTCATCTCGCACACGTTGACCAATCGTGCAGTCGTACGTGCGGACTTCTAAGAGCGATTTCGTCCCTTTGTAGACTGTCAATTACGTGCTTGTTTAAAAGACATCAAAGAGTATTTATCTCAAACTTTGCGCCATGTCCATATATCTTGACAGGAAGGGTGTTTTCCTTCAACTTTTCAAATTAACCCTTGGTAACGCACTTAGAGAATCTGGCTACAAGACCAATATAGAGTTTCTGTCAACGTTTACTTAACAATAGGTGTCAGGAGTGGGGGGGGGGGGGGAGTGCATTTCAGCATTTCATCACGCCAGTGTGTTTTTCTTCTACTTTGTGCAATTCAACCCCTGCTAACGCACTTAATTGACATACAGTATCATGCAACCTTTGACTCTCTCTTGTGAACTGAAATGACTGTTCGCGATCGATTTTATGCTTGATTCTTAAAGACCTTGTTCACGTCTAACTCTCATGCAAAATTCATGAAATTCGACGGGTAGGTTTTTGAGTTATCTGCCCTTGAAGTTGGCGATTTTTGAAAATTCACTGACTTTGAGTGGTTACTGTGGTAAAAGTATTAGGAATTTGCAAATTCCAAGACAAACTTGTTTTACACCAATCATTTAGCTGTGTAACCGTGTAAGTATCATCTCTATACTGCAAGTAGAAGCAGTGTAGTGTTCGCTCAAAAGTGCATGGGGTCAGACATTCCTAAAAAGTGTGAAAATTCAAGATGGCGCCCAAACCACGTGACTTACGAATTTGCCACGGTTTACTTTTTTGCTTGCAATTTCATTGCGCATTTTCATAATCCAATTTGTCCCATTGTAAGGCCTAAGGTCTTGTGCACTGTTGTTGATGTTGGTGTAACATCTTGAGACTGAGCTAGCTGACATTGACCTATAATGTTTCAGACGTTTGTGTGGTACGTTTGTCGGGAAAGAGCAACGGTGTTTTGTCCTGCAGAAAGTGCATTTTGAAAGACCCATGTTGACAATACATATGTATGACGGAGGGTTGCATAACACTCGGAGTGTCTTCAATGTTGTCAGATTTATGTCTACTTGTATACTGAACAGACGGTGGTTAAGAGTTTATTGAAAGAATGTAAATATCTTATGAATATTTCCTGTATGCATTGGAAGAAGTGATTTTCATATTGAAAGAAAATTTCATGTTGAGGGCTACGTTCCAGAGGAGCAAAAAGCAATCTCTCATTTTTCAGCTAGACTGAGATTGATATTGAATATCACCAAAATGGATGTGATTGCCTATATATGTATATAAACGTATATTTTACATTACAAACATATCAGTTTTTCATGTCTTATGATTGCGCTGTTTTCTTTCATAATCCTTTCAATTGTTCATATTAATTTACAAATTACTATATACATATCATGAAACTGTGTATACGTGAATAAAATAACCTGAATTCTGTCACTATTTCAATTTTCTTTCAAGTCCTAGGGATGGTAAGGTCGGCATGTACATGTAGGTCACTTGGTTCTCCTAACAGGTGTCAGTACAATGAACTTTTAAATTCAACAAGAGGTTACAACAGTTTTGCTATGGTTTACATACATACGTGGTTCGCCTCTTGTACCGAGGCGAGGGTGAAAAATAATTTTCGCAGAAACGCAAGAGGATGATATTATGTAAAGGATAAAAGATACTATAATAGTTTTGTCATATCTTGGGTAATAGATTTTCTTCTTAATACTGATGCCCCAGCCTATTCAACAACATGGCATAAAATACTTGAAAAAATACGGACTTGAAGCCCGACTCTATGTCATTTAGATGATGAATGTCGTCTCTCTGTTTCTCAATTTTCTTAACAAACAGCACTTTTGTATTCAAATGATACACTTTTTGTAATGAAAAAAATTCTATTGAAAGACGACCCTTAGTCTCAACGCGTGAGGTCGCTCCGCCACAAAACCTAAGCATCCACTTCCGAGTGTTAAGTTATAGGCCCTCGTCGGCATTACTTATTGGTAGCGTCGGCTCTACTTTTTGGTAACGTCGGCTCTACTTATTGGTAACGTCGGCTCTACTTTTTGGTAACGTCGGCTCTACTTCGACCTTCGTCAGGTCTACTACAGGCTCTACTAGGTAAGGCTAGATAAACAGCCTAACGCGCCATTGTTTTATACAGACTAAGAAAGGCAATCTCATTAAAATATGTTCATATTTTTGCTGCGCTACATAACACAGATATCTGCGTAGCGTAGTGCAACTCAGTTATTATCGTAATTAAGTGCGATTTTAAGAAAAGATAGAAATCGGTTTGAGACAAAGGATGGGACAAATATCATATTTAAGTGTTGGGGTCAAGGAGGGAAGGAATTAATATTTTCATGCATGTACGTGTCAGTTTAACAGAGACATGAGCGCCCGTGCCCACTAAAGAGGTTTAAAGATTTAATTCAATAACAAAAAACTACAAACTTACACATTTTGTCAAAATGTGATGACAACTTTTTTTCCAAAATAGTGTCAATCCTTTGATGGCGCATTCAGGAGATTTTTAAAATTCGATCATGGGAAGAAATTGCAACTATATCCATTCAACTGAAAGAATAACGCCACAAGCATCGTTATAAATGATTGAATGTTTAAGTTCTTTAAATTTGCCCCAATAGACATTAGTGTATGCAAAATGTATTATCTTCAGAGGGTAAGAACATCTTAGCACTCATCATGATCCATAGTTAAACAACAATAATCAAGTATCAAGCAAACACCACTTGTGGCCATTTTTGTGTAAACATCTTTTACTCATTCGAGGAAGTGAAATGGAATCGTATAGCTTTACGTTTTCATTCAACTTCTTCTGATTAAATAACATTGTCTTGTTGCTAGAACAGTTATTCTTTATAGACGTTTTCGTGAGATCACTTTAAATATCTCAAAAACGTGGCGCTGTTCCTTTAAGTGATGATCAGGCCTACAGATGACGAAAACAAGGACACTAAACTCCCGCCTTTATCATTTCTAGTTTCAAAATAACAGTTACTGAGGAAAGGTAACAATGGAGTTTACATTTAAAGATACATTATGAGAGAGGGAACAAAGTGGGTCACGCAATCGTTCCTAGTGGAATTAAGACAAGTTTATAACGAAGACAGTGGCAATTTACCCTTTCTAACCTTTTCCAAATTTACGAAAACCCACCTCTTATGGTATACTATAATTAATACTTTTTTTTAAATTAAATTTTGTCAACAACTGGACTCAATAATATTTTTCTCGTTTTAATTTTGTTATAGAGTAAAGGCTCGAAATCAGCAGCCAAGTTTAATCTCTCCGAAATTAAAAATCACGTTTTGTTTATATGTGAATCAATATGAAACGTCATCATAATATTCTTACAGACCTCGTTATTCCATCAATATATTATGTAATTGACAGGCCTATTTTTATGACACCTTATTTTGCTAATTGCAGTTATTGATAAACCAGTCCCATATGATAATCGAGATGTTCTTGTTTCTATTATCAATAATGACGAGACAGAAAAGAAAAATATTTAAAGTACATGTATGACGTATTTTTGTAAGGATGATATTAGTGTACCAGTGTAAGTGTCACCAAATTGATCGTTTATTTCGTTACACAAAAGTTTCATAACTTAGTATATAATAATATATGTTGTTTTCGCTTATTTTGAAATTAACAAGTTTTTTTATACATCAACTATGGCTTTTTTAATGCTAAAAGAAAATTTCAGGATTAGCGAACGATCGTCATCTTTCATTGAAACTGACTCGTTTCAGTAATGACCATGACTATCAAATGTGAAAGTTAACAACCACAGGTGT
Source organism: Phorcus lineatus (assembly GCA_921293015.1). Lineage (NCBI taxonomy): Eukaryota > Metazoa > Mollusca > Gastropoda > Trochida > Trochidae > Phorcus > Phorcus lineatus. The sequence continues at coordinate 4,276,461 of OV121084.1, forward strand.
ACAATATCGCTTGATTATAATTACATTCTAATGTTTGATCATGTAAATCGTTCCTTCCGTTCGTAAGTAAAAAACGCCACAATTGGTTTGAATAATGTAACATAAAAGTTTTTGCTATCTACATGAAGCGAAAATGATAAATAAACACTTTTTGAATAAGGGTATGACATGACAAAATGCGATCTTCTTTTAAAACATCAAAACAATAGATTAGTAGGTTGGATATATCATTCACACATTTATAAATGACGTATGATTACACTTATCAACGATGCCATAGCAATGCTTTTCACGCTACTAACGCCGATGAAGAGCTTCACTTCTTATTGTTATGGCTTTTTACCGATTGGTCCCAAGTCAAACCAGCCATATGACAGCAATGTGACAATCAACTGAACACAAAAATAATAATTATTTATCTAATGATGAACAAAGAGATAAAAGTTACAGTATAAACCTATACATACAGGTTATACAAAATCAAGTGGGTCAATAGGCTAGCTTTAAAAGTAATATTCACCAAGTTCGTGAACAAATAGCAGTGATAGGTTGAATCCTGTCCTTGCTGGTAATTCCTTGATAAATCCGGTTGTAAAAAGTTTCCAAAAGTTGGCGAAGCAGAATGATCGCAAAGCCAATTGTGGAAAACCAGGTTGATCAGATGTACGAATGAGTGCTTTCTAACAGCTTGCTTTTATATATAGATCATAAGACTTCAAGATCCTATCTTTTCTAGAAACACCATGAGTCCAGAAATGCATGGAAAAGAAAGAACTTTTCATTGTTACACATGTAAACAATCAGGCTTTGCTCTTTTAAAACATTTAATCAACGTCAGTCATCGTTAATACATAATGAGTAGTTGTTTCTGTGAAAATTGCATTGAAATGTCAATATGTCACCTTACCGAAGCTCTGGATGCGGCATCGAAGCTTTTGCCATGTTGCCTCCCAATCTAATGGGCTGTGTCTGCTCGCAATGCAACCTCTGCTTTCGCCTTTGAATGACAAGAAATTTAGAATATGGATTCCATCATTAACGGAAAAACACGTTATTTTTTTTATTTTACCCGAGAGAATTAAAAACATGTCTTCATCTCAATTATAGTACTTAAAATTAATTTTCAAAATGTAAAAATGCCCCCCCCCCCCCCCCCCCCCTCTGGGGGGCAACCGCCCCCCGGTTCCTACGCCTATGATAATACCTCGGTTTTAGCAGCTGTAAACGTGTCGCGCTATGACAGGAGCCTGCTGTCGAAAGTAATTTCGTAACATGATTAATGCATCTTGATGTATTGCAAGCTTTTCTACAATTTTAATCATGCCAAATCTACTGTAAAATATTTTTGAGTTTTGCTTTTTTAACTTCTCATACAATAATAATGCGGGCCACATTACAAGATTATCTTTTGAATGTACGCGTCTGTCATTTTATTCCATAATGCGGCAAGTTAAAACTGAAAATGCTAATGAATTTTTAATATTATGAGATGACAGAATACAGTTCATTACAGATCTATAATTTAAAGTCATTTTACTTTTTTCTTTAAATGATAAGCAATTTGAAGAAGCGCCGCCTCTGTAGAATACATCAATAGTGAAAAATTAAATATTCTCGAATCAATAATCACGTGTCGGTATTGTTTGCTGGTTTGACAATTTGTCGTAAATTCTTTAAGATGGATACAAATTTAAAGAAATATATATATAATTCAAAAACTCCATTTAGGACGTCCCCTTTTAAAATTACCCTCTCACCTCGTTCGGTATTGTTCGGCTTTTCTCGTATCTTTCCCGAGACCGAAGCGGGCAGACCCGTGACTAATAATAGCGGCTGACGGTATGCCTATACGGGGATTCCCCGTGGTAGTCGATCAACCAAGTTGACTGCGACATCAGACGGTGTTGCAGACGGAGAGGTTTTATGAGGTGATAACGTCTTCAGATCTGCCATTTCCAATTTGACATTGGTAAGATTTGATCTATCTGAATCTAGCAAACATTTGAGGTGTGATAGTTGTTGTATGATAGCAAGACAGGAACTACAATCACGCCAAATGTACCAACGCTGATAGTTCGGCTCGCCATGTTGGATTACACACTAGCTAGTTGGTCATATTCAAGTCGTAATTTCCGTCGGGAGGCTATTCATCATTTATCTTATTCTTATCTTATTTGTTATGTTATGATTATGAATATTGATTTATTTCAATTTCCTGCACTATCTTTCATTTCTTTCTACTTGATACTTGCATTGCATGAGTCGGCCACGATTCAATAGGAAATATCAAGTCTAACTAATTTGTGTGATAATAAATATAAATCGAAAAGAATATAAGAAAACATTTCTTTAAATCTTGATTTTTTAAGTTTGTGAAATAACGATATGTTCTTCAACCTTTTAATCCTCTTTGAAACCGAAAACAACCCTTCGATGTTTTAGACATTGAATTTGCGTAGGCGCTGAACTCAAAGCAGTTATTCTTGTCAATACGCATGGCGCTAATCGTTCTTGATAGTTGAGTCACTAGCTGTCACAATTCCCTCTATCAACTTCTTGCTTTTTCCTCGTTTAGCTAGGAGTTATGACAAGATGGGACGTACATTTGGCAGATAGTTACTGGTCATTTTGCTCAATATATATTCATTTTAAATTCAGAATTAAAAATAAAGTCTATCCTTATCTATGTTATTTTAGAAAAGCAAGGTTTTAATTTTCCAAACAAAATCTGATAACCGTTTTATTTTGATATTTTCGGGGGTTTTTTATTCAGACACAAATTTTCCTGTTTGTAATTTCATGAAAATATAACGTTCTGTTATCATTATATGCAGGAAACTTAGTTGGAGTATATCTCTTTAAGCATGACGTGTGTAAGTCACATGCACTTGTGCAACTTCCGGGTTTTGTTTACGTGTCGCTAAAATTAAAATAAAAAATTGCATTCATCATACAGTCATTACAATTACTTATGCATCTTTTTTAACATGTTGATGAGCACAGGGTTGCTGCACTGGTATGTATGGTGGCCGGGAAGGGTCATATGTATACTTAGCTCGAGTGATAGAGAAAGTAAGGTATATTGGCTCGGGTGTGAGATGTGCACAGAACATAAAGTATATATTCATGAAAATTAGTATGGTGTGATTCGATACTTTATTCAACACTAAAACTCTCACCACTTGACGACTATTAGTGCGAGATATTAAAACATTGAAATTTTGACGGGTAAATATGTTGGTATCCTAATATCAGGGAGTTGGGACTTACATGAAATAATCTAATGTGAAAATTTTAAACCAGTTTAGTGTTTCTATTCTAAAAAGACATTTGTTTTCTTCCAGCCTTTCTCAGTCGCCATGGCAACAGGTTGTGTTACTGGGAGAGAGGCAGCGTCGATCTCGAACAGAGAAGAGACGCCTGTGTCAGTGCGTGAGGATGGAGAAGGAACAGACAGGAAGAGGGAATCTGGGGAGAGGGAAGTGTCCGCAACCTGCAAACACCCTTCCAGCTCATCGAGCGACAAGGGATGTATTAATGTTGGCGACGAGAAACCGCTCTGTAGAGTGACTGCCTATGCGAGAACAGGGGAGTCTAACTCTGACCATGTACCGACTGCTTCCAAAGAAAAGGCAACGAAGGTGAAAAAGAAGAAGAAGAATGGGAAAAAGAAAGATACCCATGAAAAACGAGGCGCTTCAACAGGTCCTAGCGAAACGGACAAGTCCGGAGACTGTATTGGAGGCTTGGAGCAAAATATGCGCAGTCTTGCCATTGACGACAGGTTGCTTGCGAGGGGGCCAGTCAGAAACAAAGACTGTTATGAACAAAGAAATAAGCCTTACACTCGAGCCCCTGATCATGATGTATCCCCCTTGCCGGATGACGTTGTTAGAGATAAACCGACTGCTAATGTCTCCCCTCAAACACGGAATGGGGGTCCACGATTCACTCAACATCAGTCACAGCAACAGCAAGAGTTGATTCTACAGCAGCAGTCTGCACAACATCCTCAGCAGGTTCCACAAATGCTACAGCAGCAGCCCCTGCTCTATTCTACTACTCCTGGTAGTGCCCTCCCGTCAATTCCTTCCAGTTCACCAGTCCCGGTCGTGTTTTGTGCACCCTCTCAAATGCAAGGTGTTCTTTCAAACAACGACGGACTGGCACCAGTCATCTTTCTTCCGCAGAACTATGTCCCAGTACACAACTATGTCCCAGTACACGTAAATGGACAAACGTTTATCCAGGTTCAATCTAATCCACAAAATAGATTTGTGAATGCACCTCAGGTATCCACACAAGTTCAAGGAACCGTCCCAACGTCGACACTTGCTCAAACTTTTCCCTTTAACAATGTTAATGGAGTCACCCCTACTGCGACGTCCCAGGGACAGATGCCAACGATTGAGAATAGTCCAGAAACTATCTTTACTTCAGCACGAGAAGGAATCCCAACTGTAGTACCAGACATATTTGAGGTTGAAGAACCACCGAAGACAAAAAGGGGAAGAGGAAGAAAACCAAACTCGAAAGGTAAAGCCATCGACAAGAAAAAAAACCCGAAAAAGTCTGCTTCTAAAGCTAAATTGTCTTCAACTGGATCTGTCGCTGTTAATACTGCAGACATTAACGCTCAAGATGATTCACAAAGTTCTGGAGTGTCGTCGTCTTCCTCACATAATACCGGACAAAAAAGTGCGAGCTCTGGAAATTGTGGATCCGATTGTCGCGAACCAGACAGTGCAAACATCGCTAACACTGACAATCTCGGAATCGTAGCAGCGAATGTCGAGCCAGAAAGGAATGATCCAGGGGATGTCGGAAATGGAAGAATTGGACCCGGAAGTGTCGGACCAAGTAGTGTTGCGTCTAGCAGTGTCGGACCAGGAAGTGTCCGCTCAGAGAGTGTTGGACCAAATGTTGATTTCCCTGACTATGGCAGCTTCGGACCATCAAGTAACGGTAGCTATCTGTCAGCAAACAGTGGCAGTGTAGCACCTGTTAGTGATGCTGGTGCTATTGAAACCGACGACGAAGCCAGTCTGGATATTACTGATTTTCTTTTAAAAGAAAATTCAGAATCTCTTGATGCCCTTACGCAAAATACGGGTATTTTCCCAACCACAGATTGCGATGAATTATTCCAGATTGCACAGGAGATCGTGGAGTCTGACCTCAAGGAAACGACTGCAGCTCGCCGGTCAGAAATGCGATCTGGGACCATGCTTCAGACTCAACAAGAACCAACAGGTATGAACAGAGGCATCCAAGTTGCCGCACCCAGACTTGAAGAAAATCCATTGGAATTATTTGACCAACAGGATCCGTCATATTTAATGGATAGTTCTGTACAACCTTCTGAAATCTCTGAAATAGTGAGGTCTTTGGAAGCAATTTTGGAATCGTTTGATCAGGATTCGGGTGATCTAGTTCCAGAGCAGAGATCGCAGTTTACAGCGACCACAACACAGCCTCCTTCTGTATCTAACGTTGGCGATGTCGTGATCCCATCTGCTACAGTGCCAACCGTCAACCATGTGCCCTGTCACGTTACATCCAACTCCGCTCAGGGTCAATCTATTGAAGTCGACGTGCGTAATGAACAGACCCAATATGCCCCGGGATTGCAAAACACCACGAGGCAATCAGGTTCACTTCAACTGAATGCACGTGTACAGATCGGATTGAACAGGATGTCGCCACAGACCTCCCTGAATTTGATCATGGGATCGTTTAGGCCAATAGCACCTAAAGACCCTAACTGACAGATGTGGCGTCGGTACATCAGACTAACATTATATTTATGTCATTAATGGCAAAATTTCTAAATCGGTATTGTCCGTGTTATTGATAAGGGATGGGTACGCCTCAATGATTTACAATTTGAAGTATTTTATCAAGGAAACCTTAGAGGAAACGTTCTCGAATGCGGAGACATGATCTCAGAAATAACTATCCAGTTTCAATCTTCAGGAGAAATATACTAGTATTTAAGACTGTCTGAGCTATGAGTTTCTCACAACTGTGAACCTGGTTGATGAAAAATCAGTAATAACTTTGAATGTGCACGAATTTAAATAAAATGGATTATAGGCCATGTCAAATATATATGAAAACACGAATCTATACTTTTCTAGATAACCCTTAAAGTGACCAGTGGGCACAATGTGGACAAGTGTGCCAATGTTTACGCCACAGCATAGTGGTGGTGGAAACGATTTCTATTGTTAGTGTAGCATGGGAACTATGGATGCCTGTCTCAGACTTTCACATGGACAGTTGGAATAAACAGATATGTTGGAGTAAATAATACTGATTGAGGATACTCAATCTGTAACAATTGTGTATAGTACATATATTGTAAATGAATGATGTCCAATTATTTTGAAATAAGTATTTATAAAAGTGACAATTAACTGTACGAAGTAGGCCGTTTATACGCTGTTGTATGTAGATAGTCTTTTGTCAACGCTTTTCTCCTAATATTAAACTGTGGTCATTAGCTTCAACTTTATTGTCAACATTTTTGCCAAGTAGCGAGACGTTTTAATTAAAATGAGAAAATGTGTAAATATGTACTATTTTGTTTACACGTTATTTATGTAGACCAGGTTTCAATAAATTAGAATGAAAAAATGTGTAAATATGTACTATCTTGTTTACATTTTAATTATGTAGACCTAGTTGCAATAAATTAGAATGAAAAAATGTGTAAAAATGTACTATTTTGTTTACATTTTAATTATGTAGACCTAGTTGCAATAAATTAGAATGAAAAAATGTGTAAATATGTACTATTTTGTTTACATTTTAATTATGTAGACCTAGTTGCAATAAATTAGAATGATAAAATGTGTAAATATGTACTATTTTGTTTACATTTGTAATTATGTAGACCTAGTTGCAATAAATTAGAATGATAAAATGTGTAAATATGTACTATTTTGTTTACATTTTAATTATGTAGACCTAGTTGCAATAAATTAGAATGATAAAATGTGTAAATATGTACTATTTTGTTTACATTTGTAATTATGCAGACCTAGTTGCAATAAATTAGAATGAAAAAATGTGTAAATATGTACTATTTTGTTTACATTTTAATTATGTAGACCTAGTTGCAATAAATTAGAATGAAAAAATGTGTAAATATGTACTATTTTGTTTACATTTTAATTATGTAGACCTAGTTGCAATAAATTAGAATGAAAAAATGTGTAAATATGTACTATTTTGTTTACATTTTAATTATGTAGACCTAGTTGCAATAAATTAGAATGAAAAAATGTGTAAATATGTACTATTTTGTTTACATTTTAATTATGTAGACCTAGTTGCAATAAATTAGAATGAAAAAATGTGTAAATATGTACTATTTTGTTTACATTTTAATTATGTAGACCTAGTTGCAATAAATTAGAATGAAAAAATGTGTAAATATGTACTATTTTGTTTACATTTTAATTATGTAGACCTAGTTGCAATAAATTAGAATGAAAAAATGTGTAAATATGTACTATTTTGTTTACATTTTAATTATGTAGACCTAGTTGCAATAAATTAGAATGATAAAATGTGTAAATATGTACTATTTTGTTTACATTTGTAATTATGTAGACCTAGTTGCAATAAATTAGAATGATAAAATGTGTAAATATGTACTATTTTGTTTACATTTTAATTATGTAGACCTAGTTGCAATAAATTAGAATGATAAAATGTGTAAATATGTACTATTTTGTTTACATTTGTAATTATGTAGACCTAGTTGCAATAAATTAGAATGAAAAAATGTGTAAATATGTACTATTTTGTTTACATTTGTAATTATGTAGACCTAGTTGCAATAAATTAGAATGATAAAATGTGTAAATATGTACTATTTTGTTTACATTTTAATTATGTAGACCTAGTTGCAATAAATTAGAATGATAAAATGTGTAAATATGTACTATTTTGTTTACATTTTAATTATGTAGACCTAGTTGCAATAAATCAGAATGAAAAAATGTGTAAATATGTACTATTTTGTTTACATTTTAATTATGTAGACCTAGTTTCAATAAATTAGATTAAATGACATGGTTCTAGTTGCTACATGATTTGTGATTTTACTATCGAGAAGGACATAGAACCCGGCGCTTTTTCTTATCAAGCGCAATGATTAAATTTGAAATTTGATACTTGAGATACAACTTTTAAAAATATATTTCTCAATACCTTTAGTCGTTTCTTTGAAAATAAAACTGCAGCATATAATCCAGGGGTGACTATTAACTCACAACGGACTGTGATCGTCCATTGTGACTTACTATTTCGATAGTATATTGCGATAGTTCAACAATAAAGGAAATTACACAATTTTGGATTAAACAGTGTTTAATGTCTCTTCGATTTTAAAGTCGACCCCAAATAACCTAACGTTTAGCAAAAAGAAGGATAATTATTCCATGTTGCGGTTGAATAGTCGCATTATCAGGGATCTGTTCATCATTTTTGTAAAATATAACAGTCGTAGTTGTTACTTATGATTGAATTAAACTTTTAGATTAACATAAATATCTCTCTTGACTGAACTTTTGAAACTATCGATAATTAGACGTGATATCGATACTTTTTAAAAATTACTATCGATAAAGTACTATCAGCACAACAACTATCGGGATAAGGAGATAGTTCGATCTATCGTTACACCCCTAAATTGTCATTTCATTGAAATAACACACTATATTAGCGTGCGTAACACTGTTCTATTTATTTATAATTGGGATGCAATGTGTAATTTCAATATATGTGTCCATAGAAAGTTATAGTCTATTCAACTGTTATAAGCTACCATTTTTGGTTCCCGATAAGATTTGAGTCCCATTCACATCTTAATATTGACCATAATCGACTATTATCCAAAGAAGTGTGTCATATGACTTTTTTTTCGAAATGAGTGTGAATTATGGTATTACCCGGGCAAGAGCGAGGGATATACACAAATTCACACGAGTTTGGTAAAAGCAAGGACGTGTATAGACCTATTTAAATCCTTGATCATATGAAACACTTCCGAAGGAAATAATTACTTTAATGCCGATTTTATTCCATTTCAAACGCAAGGAGATATTCAGAAAACGGTCTCCTTCCCTTGCGACGTCCCGCTATAGTACATGTAGTTACGTCATGAATAATATTGTTTTATGACGTCACAAACGACAAAATACGGTCACTCGCGCTGAAACAATCGTTGCTAGGCAAAAGTGATATGTGCACATGTGCTCATATTGAAAATATGTCACCGCTAATGATTAACCATATGGGTAATAGAATGAGTGACCCCTCCCCCAACCCCGGCCGTCTCTGTCGATCAACCAATGAATAAAAAATCAGTTCAACGATTACTACTTCATTGTAATCAGTTTATTCTGAATATAAATCTATCACGAACATTCACAGATGGCCTGCATATGTTGATAAACGAATAGACCAATATGTAGTATAAGTGATAAATGTTTACAAACAAAAACGATTCTGGCATGACAATATTGTGATGACGTAATACAATTTCGTCCTTCACCTTTGCCTATCAGCTAGTTTTCACATTTAGCAACCCGTTGGCCTACTTGGAACTCGAATCGTTCTTGGAAAAGTTGTTAAGTTTAGAAATACTCGGGAACGTCGACTGAAGATCAATGGCACAAGGTTATGTGCAGGTGCGGAATGACCTAGAAATCTAAATATAATTAACACTTCGTTACAATATCACGTTTCTCGAGAGTGTTTTGAATAAATTCAGGGACCGTATCAAAACCTGCACGATTCAATTGTTTTGTTTTTCCCGGGAGGGATAGCGCAGTGTGCTGCATAATGCCACGCCCAGTAAATGTATGTGCATGCCAAAGGGACCCTTCGACCAATGGTTAATAATCTTGGAGTTGATACACTCCTGAAGATCTTTAATCAGATCATAAGTTGGTAAATATTACAAACATATATGTTATATTTTTTACATATGTATATATAAACTTCTTCAAAGGCATTTAGAAGTTGGTGTAGTGATACAAGACGATGTTATGGATGACAACTTCTTTATCTATTTATTTATTTTTTTATTTTATTTTTTTTTCTTATATATGTATATATATAATTCATGATGTTAATTTTCGACTGAGTGTGTTGACGTTGGCTTCTCTTCGTTTCTCTCTCTCTCTCTCTCTCTCTCTCTCTCTCTCTCTCTCTCTCTCTCTCTCTCTCTCTCTCTCTCTCTCTCTCTCTCTTTACGTATTAGGGATCGATCGAGCCTCTCAATCGGAAAGAGACTCTCACTTTTGCGCATTAGATTGTTAAGCACGTTACGTTACCATCTACACGAATCAGAACAGTACGGGCTCCTTCAGGAGATCTACTCACAAACAATGAAACCAAAGCATGATCGAGTGGTCGAACGCGTGTTGAAATTTAAACCATCAAGACCCGACTTGACCGCTATTTCACAGTAAACTTACTTCAAAGGACAATTTGCATGCCACCTCCTAATATAAAAAAAGGAAACTAATATCTGGCGGCGCATGTACTCGCCTGAGAAGACTACTACAAAGAAAATGGTGAAAATTCCTATTAGATTTAAAGGGGGAGATCGAGTTGGATTGAGTCATCCCTTGAAATATATACTAGCGGTAGTGGTACAGAACTTCATTTTACATAACTACTCCATAACCCGAGTAATAAATGAAAACTGTAAAAAGGTTTTCATTTTACGGTACTGAAATGACAGATGAGTTTCATGTTTCACAGAACATAGCTTAACTATAGAGAGGCCTATCCTATATCAACCAGCTACAACAGTAATTCCCGAGTTGATTCCGATTAAATCTGACTGTCCGTGATACATGTCTGTTCGAGGCCGGAGGGCCGAGGACGATTATATCCCCATACCCAAAACGATTCATCGATAGCATCAATGTTTGCATGATCTACTATGCGATTCGAGTGCATCGATACAAAACACATTTAGACAATATAACAGGGATTTTATTTCGCGAGGGCCCATGAAACATCGATTTATATCACCAAATAGTTTGATTCTATTTAAGATATTACGGTGATTCAACAAACAGAAAATATATAAAATTTCTGATATTTTTCCACAATTTCACAATCTCTGATTTTGCTACTTCCATTCTTGTTAAGCTTTTGACAGGTTGGTAGCTAAGATAAGCATTTCAAGTTTATGTCCCGTCGACTCATTTTTCATTAATTTTAGAGCATCGGAATAAGCATTGACACGCAACCATGGTATCGTGTTAGTGTAAGTCGCAGGTTCTCTTTCAATACTTCCATGTTAAGACGTGTCGTCATAGCAATGAATGTTGCTTTATTCAAATTATAACGGATTTTTAACATAACTGTGAACACGCTAGAATTTCTTCTTTTTTCGCCAACACCATTTTACATATGCTCGTACTCAAAGGTTTTGTTAAATATTGTTCTCCTATTACAATGTGTACACGCTATTTGATAAACTCCTGAGCTGAGATTGCTAAAATGCAGATTCTTGAAAAAGACTTGTCTAGGGTTTCAAGAGTTACGTCCCTTGTATCGTCATACGAAGCAGAGTTCGTCTCGACAGCTTCAACTCGGGTTTATATTATACGCTGCTGGGTCACTTTGACATTTCGCCACTCTGCTGTGACATGTTATAACCTTTTATCTATACAAATACTTATAACAATATTCGCCACAGATTTAGCTTCTTACGATAGCCGGTAAAAGGTAAAAACCGCCACGTTTGATCGCTGAAGCTCTTCACAAAATCACACAAGAATAAAAACGTTAAGAATATATTTCATTTGTGTTATAATTACAACTTTAACATTAGTCAACCACTCTACACATTAGCGTTGTCTACATTTGATAAACAAAAGACACAGGCACCAGGCCCTACTTGTATATTAATAAGTAAAGATAAATATATATGGATATCCATGTATAGGTTTATCTTAACTTATTTATATACAAGTAAGGCCTGGTGCCTGTGCCAAAAGGTGATAGTCTCATTTCATTCAATAAACTAAGAATAAATCTGTGCTCCACTAGATCGAGATATCAGTTGGTCCTTGTGGGATCAGGCGGTTTTCCTTGGCTCGTTTTTATAGGTGAAAGTGAAAAATGCCCCCAAAGTTATCAACAGTGAACTATATAACATCACAATGCACTGTATCAAGAAATATCCATAACACACTACCGTGATATCATCATTCTATCTAAACAGAGGTAGCCCATAACACCACAATGTTCCAGATAACTATTTAAATAATATACGTTTTTCTTTGAAATTTAGCGTCAGAACGATTTGGGCTGATAAGTAAATTCTCTCCCTCCTTTCTTTTGGGGGAAAATTTATCGTAACTCATAGGTAAAATTTTAACCGTTATAATATCAAGCTGTGTTGATATTGATCGATTGTAGATAAAATTAATTATAATAGCACATAATTAAGCGATACCTATACCGTTGCAGGAAATTTTGGACGATGATAAAATATTTATCCCATGATATGCAGCTTGTCAGTTCTTTCAACATATAATTCGAACATGTGCTAAAGGATGCATATAGATGTATATAAATACTTATCTTAAGAAATCTATAAACAATCTATATAGATTCTCCTAAGCGTATGTTGAACGTACTGACAGAAGATTACGTTCAACCTGGAAAGGCATTCGTTAATGAATGTTTGGAAAGTTTACCGTCTCAGAAACCCCCATAAGTAACAAAATCATTGAATTTCTAATTGTACATGGGTCTGCGTGTAATATGTCATACGAAATTCAAAACTAAATTCTGCGCGATAAAGGCGACATCCCAGTTCCGTCTAACCTACGGGAAAATTGTTACACAGGTCGGCGCTTCGTTTGATGTTGCATTCACAGGTAAACCGGTTGGAGCGTGACGTCACGAGCGATTGTCAACACTTGAGAGAAGTTCGTCCCGGCGAGATCCACATCGTCCTCAAACATGGTAAGTTGCCGAAGATTCCCCGAATCCCTTCTCAAGCAGGGAATTAACGAAATGTTTGTTTTCACATATCTTTGAAAATGAATTTTAACCTGTAAGTGCGAAATTTAGACGTTAGAGACTGCGATGGGAAGCGAAAAGGAAGCCAAAATGGCGGCTGTGTGTACCAAGTAGGGCGTTCACGAATTTACTTCGTGGACCGCAATTGCTAGATGTTATTGCATGTATGATTTATCAAAAATATGTAAATGGAATACGGTTTATAAATTTCTGCATATTCTTATAAAAGGTATGGTATGTTTGATTAGAAGACGGAAGTCATTTTCAAACACACCTGTAACTGTAAGTGTAACCGTACATGAATGTTCGTTGACATTACCCGTGCGGCCACACCTTCTAAGACTGTCCTAGCGATTGCTACATTTAGTTATGTTTGATAATTCTAGCCATCTTCACAGATATCTAGTTGCTTCAATTCACGCGATGACAACTACCATAACGTTTTGATTATTAGGGAAAACTAACATCGCTTTGTTATCACACGAGTAATATCAATCTTATTAAATGGTGTTTTGGACATTATAGGAGTTTTGTAACACTGTAATACATTTCATTACCGACGTATCGCTGATTCATCAAAAGTATTCAAAACTGAAATCAAACATGTCCTCCAGGGGTAAAGAGATTTCATTTTAAGAAATTTGTTTTAAAATAAAGTTTCATCTTTGTCACGTGTTAAACAAATTAGATGCAAGTGCTTCTTCAAATATCCTTTCAAAACTACCTAAAAATAATTCTTCTTCAAACGATTCAATCGGAAGCCTAACCGATAGGAGAGATGCTGGTGATTCTTTGGGATAAACATAGTTGATCAACTAAATCCCATGACCTTTTTTCTTGTTGACAAATATCTTAGAACACTCTTAGCACTCCATGCTTGAGGCTTTGAACGCATTTTTTATTATGCACTTTAGATATTTTTGTCACTTTCAATTCAAGCCCAGTTCCTGGCAATATCACATATATAAAATCATGTAGATGAAATATCACAGCTCCACTATGTAGATATTCGATTTTCTATGTATTAATAATAATGGTGTTTATTATATTTTCAATGGTGAAATATGCCTTTTATTAGTGAAAATAAAATCCGTATTTTCACTGAGTGAAGTAATAATGGTATTCTACTCAGTGAAACAACACAACAATCATATGACGTCATCTGTGACGTCAAGAAACAATTGAATGACGTCATGCAACGGCTGCGCTAGCGAAGCGATTTAGCTACTCCCTTCATATAGCTAAGGTCATTTACGGGGTTTTTGGAAACATAATAAATAGAACATTTGACATTTCTCGTCGAATACCATGTATATCTCATCTCGTGAAGTAGAAAATCATACATTAACACTCCTGGCTGCGCCACTCGTGAAAATATAATTTCTACTTCACTCGATGAGATATACATGGTATTCGACGATAAATGTCACATATCCTCTATTTATTACATACATATCAGGGCAAAATATCACTTTTCATTGTGACGTAACATGACAATGCTTTGACGGGAAAGTTTGCCTATGTTGTTGCATACCACATGCACCGACCACTGGTAATCTGCCTATGCTTGGATGTAGATTTTGATTATTTTGCTTGGTAATAAACATAATATCATATTTATGCCCATGACATACCTTGTTCACGACACTCGTGCCTAAATATTTATATATCCCTCCCTGTCGCTCGGGAAATACTTATGTTTAGGCACTCATGTCATAACCATAGTATGTCAATGACACTCATAAAATTTTGCACTTTGAAGTTTACAAATAATCGTGAACATTGATTGGTTGAGAGCACGGTCATGTGATATAAATGTCAGGTTCACATGAGTCTGAACATAGCTTTGACATTGTTGATTTTCTACTGCAAACACACAAAATGACATTCAATTCTTAAATTATATCCTCTATTTAACTGTATTCTATATACATCCATTTGATACATATATTTCAAAGGACATGAATGGCTCTTCAGAATCTTTGTTTATTTTGTGAAATGTGCAACATCATTATTCAAACTAAATCTCATTGTGAGAACATAACTCCCAGAAATAACCCTATTCAAAGGAAGTTATGTTTACAATAAACATACTTAGTATTTTATCCTCCATAAATACACATCTGTTCATACCCGAGTAACTCTTAATCATTTGAAAATATTGAAACTAATTATTATTAAGTAATGCCAAGTTTAGAGTACATTTAAGCTAATTAAAGTTAATTTTTTCAGTTACAATATCCATCAACTCTCCTGGAAAACAATTGAATTAGTATGTTTAGTATAAGGGAAGATTGAGACATCATAAGCATACTTGAATTGTTTGTTTTCTTTGTTGCAGTCTCTGAAGAAGGAAAAGGTTGATGGTAAGATATATCTACAATTTTATTGAGAACTTTATATCCAGTTTCTACCGCCCCAGTTACCTCTGTGGAAAAGTCCGATGAACTGAGTCTAGAGAACTTCTACAACAGGGTGGCATTTGTCATCTAACAGGAATTGGGCTATCTTTAGGGCTTTTAGACATTATCAGAATTTTTAATGG
Source organism: Phorcus lineatus (assembly GCA_921293015.1). Lineage (NCBI taxonomy): Eukaryota > Metazoa > Mollusca > Gastropoda > Trochida > Trochidae > Phorcus > Phorcus lineatus. The sequence continues at coordinate 4,292,074 of OV121084.1, forward strand.
ACCCCCTCTCCTTTTTTACCAGTGGTAAAATGTGTAATTTTAATAGGCTATTTTTTCATCCGATATTCAAAATTGCCCATTACCCCTACTTTTTTTCAATTCCTGATCTAATTTGAGATATCTCTTGTGTGAAATCAACAATAATTTCACTTTTATTGAATTAGTTTGCAGTACAGGACCCCGTATTTTACATTTTAATAAAATGTGTGATTTTGTTATAAAAACAAAAATGGGCATACATTGTATAATATTAGCCAACCAAAGGTATTTGCTGGAAAAAGTGTAATGAATGTGAAATAAGGGTTTTCTTTCTTCCATGGACTCATTATTTATTTAAATATTGGTGATAATGTGATCCCAAATATAAGGATGCATCATTTTTCAATGATCCAATGTGATTAAAATAAAATGTTTCAAACTATACTAGGGTATGAACTCATTTGGTGGTTTCCTCCTCTCGTGGTCTGACAACAGCCCATATTGTGAAATGTTGGGAAATGTGCTTATGTTCGCAAATCAGGTTTAATAAAAAGGATTGTGGAGATAATTATAATGTTAAAAGATTATTTTCAATGAGTTACTTGTCCTTTTTATTTTGAGGCCTCGTGATTGGCTAACTGAACGTACTTCAGATTTCAGAACATACTGACTGATTGATCATATCCTATAGAAGTATAGGAACTTGTATCCATCAGACCATGGCCAGTTTTAAAGACTTTTACATGATCCATTTTCTCTGGTATTTCTAATTCTTTTTTGTACCACAACCCAATAGTGAGTGTTTCTGATCCTGTTTGTACCACTCCAGAGCTACAAGAGGCTTTCATCATGAACCAGGGCGCAGACCAGAGACTCCCCCTCCGCATGATGGGCACCGTGATCAGGTGTATCGGCTGCAGTCCCTCCGAGGCAGACATCATCAAGCTGGAGAATGAACTCTCAGCTAAAGGTATGAGGCCAGACTTCTTGCATCTTCCCACGGCAAGGTGAAAATGTATCGAGATAGACTCCATCCATTTTCTACCTTGCCCTCAACGGTAACAAAACCTGTGATACGAAGCAGCGACACTTAACGTCATTACCGAGTTACCTCCCTTACTAGCTGGTAACCTGCAGCCAATGAAATCACTGTCTACATTCGAAACCTACGCCCAGCACTGAGACCTTATGATAAAGAAAATCCAAGCGAAAATTTCATATTATAGTTTAGTCAGATGGATTATTTGCTGGTATTCATTGACAGCACCAAGAATTCAAATTTAATTAAATCACATCGGGCGTATTCCTCAAGTAATTAATATTGTTTCTCCTTCTATAAATGATCCTTATTCAAGGCATATGTTTTACGTCATAAGCAGTAGATTATTTATGAGAGTAAAATTGTAGTGCACTGACATAAAGACAAAGAGCTTGTCACAATGGATTTTTATTAATAACTGAAATATTGTTCAAAGCACGTTAAACCCCATTTCACTGACTCACTTGAAATGAAAAAAATTCCCCGTTTTGAACGTGAAGCAGTCAATATTTCCCTAATTATGCATTTACTGCCGTGTGGATATTTTCAATCAACCCTAGTCGGCATCAAGTTCTCACACATCCCATCTTTCGGTGTTCAGAATTTGAGTAAATCTCATCGTTTTTCTCGAACATAACACAGAACGATGGAGCCATTAGGTTTGACGAATATTTCGCGATGATTTTGTTTGAAACAGATACATTTCTATGAAAAACGTTCAAAATTGAAATAATGAATCTTTAAAATTCCATTCGTACAATAATTTCGTATTGACGTTACTTTTAAAGAGCCACTCCTTGATTTTTATAACATATTATTTACCTTTGATACGAACCTTAATGTCACATGTGGTGATATAAAATCATCACATCTTAATTTTTCATGTCCAAAAGACATATATATGACAAATACTGATTTTCCATGAAAATCTAAAAACAGCCGTATAAATGCACAGAGGTGTAGATGTCACGTCCAACATACATGGGTACTAGTTATATAACCTAACAAACGCTATCAACCCTAACAAGTGCCCTCCTGGCTGTTTTAGATAAGTCTCCAAAATTACATTTGACTATTTGACGCGCGCCACTGTCCGGTTTTCGATCATAATTGCGCCGTTCTACCATCATATTGTCACTGTAAAAAACTAACAAGCTTGAAAATGTGTCCATTTGGTAACAGTCGATACTTCGCGATTAAATGACACCATTGATTAAGTTTGGCATATATGACTCCAACAACTCGCGGAGTGGCTCTTTAAACTTTACCAACTCTACAGTAAATATCGATCGACCTCAAACGTGATAAATCTACCCTGTATCCATCTAAATATATGCCTGAAATTACATTTGAAATTAATATTTAAAATAGTCTTCTCTTCGATCGCAACAGGTCCCTACCGCTCTTTGCCGTTGACATTTGAAGTTCATGTTGAAAGCCGCCTTCTAATTGGCCTATCAGAAAGGCCTGCAGTAGGCTAAACTCTCAGCACAGGAAATGTAGGCCGTGATGTCAAGGGCGAAGCGGAAAGAGTTCGAAATCTTTTCGTTTCGGCCTTGACGTTGTGAAGATGGACTTCTTGACCATTTTTTAGCGTCAAACAGGCATTTGATATTTTAAGAAGCAGCCCTTTTCTCTCCTTTGCCTCTTTCAATGACTCTTCCAATTGCACCTTTGTTAGCGTCAGTTTAATGAGGTTACTGAAATATTGTTAAATCCTTTGTTGAATGACCAGTGATGCAGGAAGTTTTGGTGATTGGTTTCTCTCTATGTAGCTTCCAGATAGTATGTCTTCAGGGTACAAACAATATGAAGGTGGTCCTTTTCCTAAAAGTGGCAAGATTTGAAAGAAACCAACTTTCTAAATGAACTTATAATTTGGAGCTGCGAAATATTATATATATGTATATCGGTATATGCTGGTATAAACTGTGCAAAAATTACAATATGATTTTCTTTTTAACAATATATTACACCAAAGAATTTTAATTTAAATAAAAACATATTAATCAAATATGATTTAGTCTGAGGGAAAGTTGCAGGATGAAAATGAAAGAAAATGGTCTTGATGTGTAAGAACATGAGTGCAAGATTGAAAAAGAATTTCAACCGAGGTGTTGAGCTTAAACTGAACTCAAAGCATAAAAAGACAAAAATATTGTAGATTCAATATATTTCAATAATGTTGCAAAACAGGTGCTTTTTATTGCAACATATCTCTATAGAAATATAGTGCAATCCCCAGCCCTACTTATAACTCTATCTATTAATCCCTACAGGTATGTCTTCCATCGACTTCAACCAGCTGGTCCAGATCGTGTCCAGTCACAACTGGCCGCCAGAGACCCAGGACTCTCTGAAGGAAGCCTTCCTCACGTTCGACAAGGAGGGCAACGGGTACATCGCCGCCCAGGAGTTGCGCTATGTGCTCACCCACATGGGGGAGAAACTCACCGATGAGGCCGTAGACGAGATGATCCGAGAGTGCGACCTCACCGGCGATGGTCAAATCAATTGTGAAGGTGAGACTATAGATCCATCTTGTGTAGTGTTCTAGTTACCTTTCAGTCTCAAGGGTGGCAATATAAAGCTGTTTAGATTATTTTTGCTGTTTTTCTTTGGTCCTGGCTGTAGTTTTATTCGTTGATAACCTCCCTGGAACCTCAATTCCATGCATTTCAGCTCTTTTTAGAAAACTATTGCTGTTTCTGCACTTAAAACAAGCAACGGAAGGACATTTGATAGTGCTTGTTCAGTTGTATAGCTTGCATTCATGTAAATTTGACCTATAATTTCTATTTATGCACATGAATAAGACTGCAACAGAAGGACATTTGATAGTGCTTGTTCAGTTATATAGCTCGCATTCATGTAAATTTGACCTATGATTTCACTTTCTGTCTATGAGTAAGACAGTTTCTTAATTTTCATTGGAAACTGATTATCATTAAGTATTCTTCAATTTGGGATGATTGTGATATGTTATGACTATCTTAATATAACATGGTATTTAGCTACGTACATAGCCAAATATTATATCAAACAGTCTCTCTTTAGTGGCAAGCAAAGTATTTGGTTTAAATAATCAACCAGCCCTTCTATAATTTGATGGGGATGGCAATGTATTGACCTTAAGTATATGGAAAATCACACGGGCCAGAAGAGTCTTTCTTGTTCCTTCGAAACTGGGCCCTATCACCCACGGACAGCCAGAACTTCAAACATAGATAGCGAGGATATTTAAGTGATTGGATGATCATGATTCTTCTTATGTTCATTAACATAGAAATAGTCAAATAGTCAAGATGGAGCACAGTGGATAGCATACCAGCCTTTCATGGTTCGAATCCCTGTTAAGACACCAAAAATTTGTGATGTAGATCAGTTTTACACAGCTGTTTAAGTGGGTTACCCACACAGTTCAAAGATCTTAATAGCTTCTATAGAATTACAATTACTTTAAGGTGTTGAAGTGAATAGTATAACGAGCACACATTAGTGTTTGAAGTGCTTTCTATGAGTATCAACAAATCATTATGAAAGATGATAAACTTAAATAATCACTGTCAGTACGGAGTGGCAAATTGACAAATTGAATTGACACATTTCGTTATTATACCCCCGCCTTACAGCGTAAGCGGGGGTATATAGCATTCATTCTGTCCGTCCGTCTGTCCGTCCGTCACAAATCTTTGTCCAGAGCATATCTCCTAAACTATACATGCTAGCTTCACCAAACTTCATACACTTATCAATCATGATCCCTAGATGTGCCTTTTGAGGGTTAGACCAACAAATGATTTTTATTTTTTGCGGTTTCCATGGAAACATGACTAAAACAGTGACTCTACGACCAAGTCCTTTGTCCGGAGCATTTCTCCTAAACTATACATGCTATCTTCATCAAACTTTATACACTTATAAACAATGATCCCTAGATGTGCCTTTTGAGGGTAAGACCAACAAATGATTTTTATTTTTTGCAGTTTCCATGGAAACATGACTTAAACAGTGACAAAGTCCTTTGTACAGAGTATATCTTCATAATTATACATGCTATCTTTACAAAACTTCATCCATTTATCAACCATGATCCCTAGGTGTGCCTTTTGAGGGTTGGATCAACAAAAGATTTATATTTTTTCGGTTTCCATGGAAACATGACTAAAACAGTAAATTTATGACCAAGTCCTTTGTCCGGAGTATATCTTCTAAACCGTACATGCTATCTTCACCAAATTTCATACACTTATAAACCATGATCCATTGGTGCACCTTTTGAGGGTAAGACCAAAAAATTATTTTTATTTTTTGCGGTTTACATGGAAACGTTACTAAAACAGTGACTATCTGAAAAATTGCTTTTTCCTGAGCATATCTCCTAAACTATGCATGCTAGCTTCAACAAACTTAATGCATTTATCAACCATGATCCCTAAGTGATCTTTTTGAGGGTTAGACCAACAAAGAAAGCCAGACTATAGTTTGAAGCGGGGGTATGTGAGCTGTGCTCACTTCTTTACTTGTTGATCAAGTCACCAAGGTATGTTGTCTTGTTGTATGTTGGCGTATATAGGATTTTCGTTTGGATGAGGTCAGTACTTGGGTGTGACAAGTGTCAACTTGGTTAACAATTATGCAGAAATTTTGTGTGAATGTTCACTGATAACTTGTTCCCTGTCCACAGCTCTTCTTGTATATGTTTATCATGTATGAGAAACACAAATCTCAACATTTAATGTATTGAAGTTCTCTTGGTTGGCATGCCCAAATCTCCCCCCCCCCCCCCTTCTTCTGGTTCAACAAAATGGTCTTGGCATTTACGATTATAAAAGGGCTATAGTTAATCAATAATTGCTGTTAAGGTCATGCTTTGAATGAGTTTCTAATTTACTTTGATGTCTGTATATTGTTTGTTTCCAGTTTTATCGAAATCCCTGTTGAATTACATCTGAGAGACAAGGAGAGACAAGCCACAAGCCCACGCTATCATATCAGCCATGTTATATCAGACTAGATGAACTGGAGAGATGCAAACAGCTCACTGGAAATATTTGGTCAAAGGGAGACAACTTTTGCTGTCTAAGGGAGATAATTCATTCACTGTCAGCTTTAACATTCCTACAAGTCACATGCAACACTTGTTTAGATTAAACTTTCAATTTATGTAGATTTTTGGTGGCAGTTACATATGAAATAGTTGCATCTGAATTTATATTCCATGGCTTTCATCATATCAGACACAGAAACATTTAAGTTCAATCAGGTTTTACCACTTCCCCGTTGTTTACACACATCAATAACCATTCTATGCCATTTTGACATTCCATTTGTCATTTTTCTAAAATCTAGATTGTAATCCCTTTCTTTCCCCATGATTGTGATTATAACAAGTGATATATCTGTATATTTTGCCTTAATTCCAACTTACAATTCTTTGAAAGTTTGCAAGAAAGTTTACCTTTGTTATACTATTTATGTCATATTTGGTCTGTTTGTATATGTTTGTCTCCACATTGTGATGAGAAATACAGATCAATTACAGGAAGAATTCATTTTGTACGATAATATTCAAGTGGAAATTGAATACAGCTGAATTATTATTAAACAAATTTTATGTGATGATTTTGACCTGACGTATAAAAATTTCATGTATGTACTCTTTGGTTAATAGATAAAATTTATTAAGAATTATATGGTTCAACATTTTGAATGTATGGTCACGAATTAAATGATACAAAGTGTTTTTGAATTCATTTATTTATGTTAGTCTGCAAAAAGACATTTCTTAACTGGGGGTAAGGACTATCTCCCTTTTTTAACCAGATCACTGTTAGATTGTGCGGCAAGGGTTCTGGAGATTTCATGTTTAGTTCCTGCTGCTGAAAAGTGCATAATAGAATTTTACCCTTTTACAATATCAGTGATAATAAAAATGACCCAGGGCTTAACATTCATTAAATTAATTAATTACTTATAAACATACTTGTCTAACCTTACCCAAATGTGGGATAACAACTTTGTAAATAATATAGTGTGTTATTGAGGTAAAAATGTCAAACACTATCAATGGCTTTTTATCAAGAAAAACTAATTTAAATTTACCATTTGGATGCTTACAGAGGAAGCGTGGGTATACATCTTCATTTTGTACGCCTGTTTGCTTCCCGTCCCAAAACCTTTTCCAGAGCATATCATCCAAACTTTACATGCTTGCATCACCAATCTTAATGCAAGTATAAGTCTAGAGGTGCCTTTTGTACTACAAAAGTTGACTACAGCATTAACTATTCGTCAGTCTTTTGTCCGGATTATATCTCCCAATGGTTGCAGGTTTGCCCTACTTGATACACAAATGAACAATGATCCCCAAATGTGCCTTCTAAGAGGCCCACAAATTAATTTATTTTTTGCGGTTTCTGTGGAAACATAAATGAAACACTGACTACATGGCAGAGACATTTTATCTCCCAAATTTTACAAGATGTCTACATCAAACTTGATACATATCAAATATCATCGCCCATCTTTAACTTTTAAGGGTGATAACAATAAGGAATTTTGTTTTGTGATTTCTGTGAAAACATGACTAACACTGTGAGATACTTCAAGGAAATTATTTGTCTTGAACATATCGCCTACACTATACATCCTAGCTACACCATAGAAACAGAAATAGAAAAGAAACAATAGTTTATTATGATATGCCTGAAGACAAAAACATCTGAATGTTTTTGTTCAGATATTGGTGACGAATACATATATTTAAGATATAATAAGAAAACTTGACAACAGCACAAAAGGCCTCTTAAACAGTAAACTCCACCCTGTCTGATGAAAGGGGTCTAACATGTAACTACAGAATTCTGCTCCTGCTCAGGGGCCTACTCTGTACTGACACTTTCTCCCACTTCTGATACACTATTTACCCACTGTTAATCAATTCACATTGGTGTGTAGTTTGCTCTATTGAATTTCTCAGACCTGAGTGGGAAGTGTGGGTATGTGAGCTGTGCTCGCTTCTACATTTGTTGGATCAGTATACTGACAGTATATTTGTATCCTGAGTTTATTGAAGGGAAACAGGACAGTGGTGTGCTTGCACAAATGAGTAAAAACTTTTATTTGGAAATTTTCCCACTATCACAGACTAACATTAAAGTTAATGATAGTATAAGTGGAGTGCTCCATAGGAGAGGTAAATAGAACAAATGTAATTTGGAAGCAGAATTACCACTACCAACTTAGGTAAGGCCTTCATCACTGGAAACATTGACATACAAGAGCAACACGTATGGTATTTCACGTTCCAAGCTTAATTAAATGGAATGAAAGATATTTGTCTCTTGTCAAGTATTTATTGGCTGGAAATGTAGATCAAAAGGCATAAGTTTCAGCTCATCAGAAATGTTTATATACTTAAAAACTTTAATTCCTCGGAACACAGTCTATTTTAATCAGACTGGTTAATATGATTGTGCACCTGTTTAAGGTAAGATAGGTCTTGGTTTGACCTGAAGTTGTCAAAGTTTCTTGGAAAGCTTCAGTCTGTGTAGAAAGTCTGAAACATACAAACGTTTATGTTAAAAATAAGTAAAAACCTTGCAACTGATAGAATTAGGGAGACCAGGGCACCTTCAGATACAAAACACCATTTTCCCGTTTGCTCATAATCTATGAAGACCAACAACTTGAAACTGTGCATATTAAAAGTGACCTTTATTGGCAAAATATGAAAACACGAAACAATGAATATATCAACAAGCATTTTTGTCTTTTTCTTGCCATTGCTATTCTGTCTGAATGTACTGGTGCACATTTGGACACTACCCGATTAATACTGTCCAAACCTATCCAGTGACTACTGCCCTAACCTGCTCCGATGATAAGATAACATGCCACATTATTGGTTAATTTTGGCGGAATAGCGCAGTGGTTGGCGCATTCAGTTGCGGATCAAGATGTCCGTGGTTCGAATCCCGCCAGGGGTTCGGCAACTTTGTCTGCAGTAGAGAACTGTTCTACATTCAGTAAGGTTTGGGTGCAATGCTACACTGAATTTCAGCGCAATAGCACCCATGGTTCGCTAGTTCCAGCCGATACTCGCAGGTTTCACCGCAATGCATAGCCAGAAAAGGGTTGCGGGCTTTCTCCCTGCCGCGATATAAGTGAAATACTCTTGAAAGCGGCGTTAAACCCCAACTACCTCACCTATTGGTTAATTGAAATAACATTTCAAGTAATTTCTTGTTAGAAATTTCCAGGTAAAACGTTAACACCTAGATTTTGTTTATCATCTTTTCATCAGATCATAAATACTGAAATGCTAAATTTTCCTCCTGTCACACAATTTGTTATTGCTTACTAGTGTTTGAATCATCACATAATCAGCCATCAGCACCATTTACGACATAGTGAATGATGTCACTACTTGTGACATAATAATGAATTATATAATTCACTTTTTATGAAACTCGTGTATTATTTTTTTCCGCTGATTTGATACCAATTCATTTGCTGGACTACATTGGAGAATGTTTAGTATCCTCTGTTGGTTCCTTACTGATTCTACAGACCTTGTCTGAAGCAACGTACACGTATATCTACTATTTAGTTGGACTACGTGTGTCCGACATATCCATTGAAGGTACGAATAAGCTGGTAAACTATAGCCGTTCAGAATCTGAATTTTGCACTAGACAGGTGTTGTAAGTTTCCTGCTCGGGAGTCAAGAAGTTAAGGTAATGCTTTAAGACGCTGAATCATTGACAGTTACAAGTTACCTTTTGAGAGTAACGATCTTTCTGATATAAGGAACATGGTTATCATATTGAGATTAACTCTTCTCTTTTGATATGGCTGACAATTTAGACCGAATTTCATATTCTCTCTATCTTTGCTATACCAAACGTATATTATACATGTCGAGCTTTAAATGATGAACGCTTTTTACATAAGCCTTATCGTCTCACCCTCATAGTCGATGAGCCCCATCCCGCTGTCTCCCTCAGTAATTATCTGCTCGATTTCCTCCATGTTGAGGCCCGAGCTCGAGCTTAGGACCTTCCTCATTTCTTCTCTTGTCAAACACCCGTTCCCGTCCGTGTCCACCCGTCTCAGCGCGGCCTTCAGATCCCGGTCCTTGGCCAGACTTGCTCGCTTCTCCATCATCTCCGTGAACTCCCCGAGCTCCAGGCTGCTGCTGTCTGTTGGTAGACGGGCACACGATGCACTAGTCAGACTTAATGTGACACAGAGTATGTTTTTAAAATATGCATGTGGCTCATATAAGAGCCAAAATACCTTATGACACGAGTTAAGTTCAAATCGCCTATCTAAAGATGTATCTGGTCTCTTAAATGCAAAAATCATGACATTTTCACTTATAATTGCATATAATAAACGGCCAAACGAATGTTAATTTTGGAAATTCTGCGCCCAATTTACGAGTATACAAGTTAAATGGTCTACTTAATTAGCACTACCAACCTTTATTTGTGATTGTGTGCGACTTCTCTGCAAACATTAGACAGTTGAACGTCGAGCTTGGTTTCTCAATAGGAAACATTGTCTTGGATTAGTGATACTGAGGTGACTTAACACTCGTATACTTAGCGTATCTCTTGTTTAACAAAAACTAATCGAAAACCGTATTATTTATGATCATAATTTCTTTTCTGAACGTATATACATAACTTTAGAAGATGGGGTACAGGTGCGGTTAATCACATTGCTGTTTATCCGGAAAACATGTTTTAGAAAACGTTATACATTGATTTAAATATTTTAGTTCGTATTCTAGCGTCATTGATTTTGATAAAACAAAACTAAGGTTTCAAATCTTGTTGAACAACAGTTTATCCAAAGAGCTCTAGTATCAGATATAAAGACTCCTTTTAATAAACAGTCTTGATAAAAGTCTTGATATCGATAAGGAACAGTGCTCTTTTATGAATTGTTGCCATTGACAACTAATGGCTGCTGGTTTGTAATGTTATATTCATACTGCTTTTGATTCTACTACCCCATAAACTCTTGATGCTACTTTTATCAATACTTCTATTGTTGTTGCTACTAGTAATACTGCTACTACTACTACTACTGCTACTGCTACAGCTACTGCTACTACTACCACTACTTCTACTACTACTACAACTACCACTACTACTACCACTACTACCACTACTACTACTACTACTACTACTAAAACTGCTGCTGTTACTTCTACCACTTCTACTAGTTTTACTGCTACTACTTCAATCGATCAACTACAACGACAGTTACCATCATTCAAACTCCACATCTGCCACTTTAGTTAATATTTCACTTTGTCACTACCCTATAATATTCGACTCAACCCAACAGGTATGTTCGTTTTATTGACACTTACTGGTCACGTCGAAGGCCCTGATCATGTGTTTGGCAGTGTCCAGACTGATAGGAGACCGGATCTTCTTGAAGACACACACCAGTTCATCCGCGTTCACACTCCCGTCTCCATCCGCGTCACAGTCGTTGAACGCCGCGTCGAGGGCTGGAGTTCAAAATGGGATATATATTGATGAGGATAGTCTCTGACTTTCAAACTATGTTCAGGTTACTGTTGGTAGAAGACGCAGGCAAGCAACACAATACAATTAAAATAAGTTCATAATGTTGTTGCACTTAGCCTCTGTGTAGATTAAGATCTAAATTTCTTGAGATTTGAAAGCAACATAGAGTGTAACATGGCAATGTTAACACATCTACTCGTGTGACAGAAAACTCTTTATTGTGTACACTTGCGTATTGCTCATCGTGGTTTAAAATTCTGTTTGTAAATCATCTCACCTTTTCTCTGTTTTTGGGTGAGTATGTCTGGCTCGAACTGAAAACGAACATAGAACGAGATAAAAAAAATCATAATTCATAAACGCTAAACTCTTCATCCATAACTACAGTAGCCTACAGCGCTCTGGTGTTATTACCATGTTTGCCCCAGGATCTTAATGTCTCTGTTAAAACTCGGTTTGTTTAACATTGATTACGTTAGAAAACTTCTACACGCCGTAACGTTAGCGAACAAAACGTCACTGAATTTCATAGCAGCCACCCATGCTTCATCGGTTCAAGTCAATGCTCGCACGTTTCATCGGCATCGATAGTCATGGTGGTGATATACCGGTAGGTGGAATACTTTAACATACGTTAGTACCATCATTAACTCACTTCACCTTAACGATTAGTTAAAGAGCATCGAAAGAACCATATAACAGGCTATGCTTCCATTTGTTCGATTATCCCAGGTGTATTTGTTTGGAAGCTGATAAATGTAAATGCCTTTGTTCTTTCCTTGCGCTCTCTCCTGTTTTACTGTTCGACTATTTCATTATTGACTTAATGAGTATCAGTCGTGGTGTTGTTTCCGCTTGAGTGTTCTTCAGTGTCATGGTCAATTATTTAAGTGACACTTGAAGCCACAAGCTTCATAAATAATGAAACATATGGATTTTCAGTATTGTTTTGGTTGTCTTATTGATTGTACATTTTGCAATGTTGATTGTTTACCACTGGCAAACATCCCTAGCTAACATATATCTAAGAACAAACCGTCTACATTTATTTTCTGTCAATGGATATTTGATTGAAACGGCATTTTTGTCAAGATAAATGAAAACATAGGTATTTGTTTGATGTTAAATTGTAGAATATTGTATAATATATTTAGCGGAATGATAACGTTTGATTTCGGGCCTAATCACGTTAATACATGTGATATGTTTTGTTAATCGATATACAACATCTGCATTTGACACTTCGGTTCATTACATATTCTGTGTCTCATTGTTATTTTGGGTACACTATATATTGTAATGATTCTTGCATTTAATAACTGACCAACAGTTGCTGGCTCGAATCTCATGAGAGTCTTGTCCCAAAAAAAATTCTTGCAAAATTAGATTTACAGTGACCCGAATCAAAGTGAGTTGTGTTTAAGGTTTATATCTTAGCCAGTAGATACGGATTCGAAACATAATTAAACACATCATGATAATAATATTACAATTCTTGGTTTTTAATACTTGATAATATAAATCAAATTGTTGATAATGTTTTAGCAAAACTATGGACAAATAAAGTTGGATATTCATACTCACCATGGTGAAAAACTCTCACGCCCGGCAGAATATGCGACATACGACCAAATGATGAGGGATTCCCCGTCACTCAGGCTCTCCCTGCAATATTTTCTCTTTATCCGTGTCTCCCAGAGGATGAAGCGATATCAGAACGCATCACATTCTCACAAAGAATAAGAATTAATACTTACTGGAGTCAGTGAGGAATGACACATTGTGTTTGACTGACGGCACGGTATCAGAACCCTCCCTGCTATTGTGAACAAATTGGGTCGCATTGAAAAATCGATTTGATGTACTAGAAGATCACAAATGATGATTTGAATTTGCAATTTCTTTCAAATGAACTAATAAATTCGAAAGGATAAATGAAATGTTATTGATATTTGTGATTGTATATTGCAGTTATTGCATAACTATTAAGGTATGTTTTGCATAAATCGATACAATCGAATTGCTACAAGTAATATAAGGTGTAGATTTATTCCAATATAGATTTCTTCAGGGAACGACAGGTTATTTCCATTAATCACCCAAACTTACCAAAAACGTTTGTCTCTCATTAATCACCAAGTTTCCAAGAGTTGAACCAGTCTTTACAGGACTACCTGGCGACTATGCAAAGAGGTTTGCACAAATCACACACGATGTATACATTTGTTAAACATGAAGTCATTGTTTATCTACACTCAAGGGCACCGCCTAAAATGCAAAATAGTTCAATAAACGAGGGATGTATTAAACTAACACGAAGTTAAAGCATGTCTTCAGAAGCCGATTATCGTAATATATAAAGTCTGATACATTATTTGTTGTTATTAAAAAAAGGAGTTTTTAGAAAATTGTCGGTTTTAAAATCCCCTAAACTATTCGAGATAGAAGAGAGAAATATGATTTTTGGTGTGTTTTAGGACGTCTTACATCTATGATGCATCAAGTAAAAAGTACAGAAAGGTTCATTATGTTAACAAGTTTGACATTTTATAAATTCATAACTTTAATCCGAAACATAGCATTAAAATAACATCTAAAAACACACCCTTTGCCTGTTAGAACTGGTACGACAATTTAACAGCCTATACCCCAATGAACCTTTTCTGGCAGCGTCACATGTGGTTTATTTTCTATACTTGTAACCCGCTATTCCAAACTTTATTTAAGTGATCTTTGAATTGAAATCAATGATCCTCTGTGATAAAGATCCTTTAAACTTTGTTCGATTTAATAGTCATATTGATTATGATTTTCAAATGTAATGCTTTAGCTAGTGATGGTGATGGTCTATTAAAAAATTGACCACATTTAAAAGCATAAGTACTTTGATTTCTATATATTTTCCCTTAAACATTAGTTTATGCCAGATGTATCATTTTCAGAGGAGCAAACATCTCTCTACTCAACCCAATCAATCGTAGTCGAAGAAGAAATTATCAAGTAAGATTCACATAAGTCATTTAGTGTGAACAACTTTTAGTCATTTCTTGAAATTGATTCGTCAAGCATAGCTGAACAGTTGTTTTAGAACTGCTTTCAGATAAAAAATCTTTGTCTTGGATTGGTAACATTTATTTTCGTTTTTGTGACATAACTTTACTTACTTTAAAATTACTACAGCAACTTTAAGTGTATTTCGTTTTTTAGAGTATCTTTCGTTGAAAATGTTATTAAATTTTGCTGTTCGTTCATTCTATAAAATTAATTACCGATGACTGTGCTAATGTTATCCTTTACAAAATGTCTTTGATCTATTGACCAAGTAAGTGGTTCTAGAGCCACCGTATAAAAATGTACAAACTGACTACAACTAATACATCCAATACTAGCGCTGAGTTTTTATGTATTTACAGTAGGGATTATCGACGTCACTATGGCTGAGCACTGTCACATTTGATACTCACCTACTCTACAGTATTCACTACGACAACAATTTTGCCCAACATCATCATTTTATAAAAATGTTGGAGTATAAAAAACGAAATGATAATTCAAATCTGCGATGTCGAAAAATTTATTTACATTCCAGATGGATTACAAGTAATGCGAATATTTAATATCTTTATTTCAATAGTTGCCACGATTCGTCGCCGATTCTAACATCGTCATTACATCCATTAACAAACTAATCGATTTAAACTAGCACAACGGTAGACAAGGGACAGAAAGATAATTTATTCAAGTCTCATCTCGTACATTAAAATACAATGTATCGCTTGCGGGTAACGGTTTTTGTATCAGCTCTGTCAAAGATTGAAAGTCCGCTACGGTACTTGAATCTATTTAAAGATCGGGGGTTCCTGATTGTGCGTGTAGTGAGGTTGCTGCTGTATTCACTATGTATGTATTCTTTATACATATGTTATTGATAGATAGCCTACATAAGTATTTTGAATTGGAGATAATTGATCATATTTCTCCCTGATTCATATGTTTATAGACCATTTTGTATTTCATTAATTTTATGTCTTCTTTACCTCCTGTATGATGTAGACTTCTTCCCTCCTGTATGTTGTAGATTTCTTCACCTCCTGTATGATGTAGAATTCTTTACCTC
The DNA here is from genome assembly GCA_921293015.1 of Phorcus lineatus. Taxonomy (NCBI): domain Eukaryota; kingdom Metazoa; phylum Mollusca; class Gastropoda; order Trochida; family Trochidae; genus Phorcus; species Phorcus lineatus. The sequence continues at coordinate 4,307,762 of OV121084.1, forward strand.
CTGTATGGTGTAGACTTCTTCATCTCCTGTATGATGTAGACTTCTTCACCTCCTGTATAGTGTAGACTTCTTCACCTCCTGTATGATGTAGACTTCTTTACCTCCTGTATGGTGTAGACTTATTCACCTCCTGTATGGTGTAGACTTCTTTACCTCCTGTATGGTGTAGAATTCTTTACCTCCTGTATGGTGTAGACTTCTTTACCTCCTGTATGGTGTAGACTTCTTCATCTCCTGTATGATGTAGACGTCTTTGTCTCATGTATGGTGTAGACTTCTTCATCTCCTTTATGGTGTAGACTTCTTCGTCTCCTGTATGATGTAGGCGTCTTTGTCTCCTGTATGATGTAGACTTCTTCGTCTCCTGTATGATGTAGACTTCTTCGTCTCCTGTATGGTGTAGACGTCTTCGTCTCCTGTATGATGTAGACGTCTTCGTCTCCTGTATGATGTAGACTTCTTCACCTCCTGTATGATGTAGACGTCTTCGTCTCCTGTATGATGTAGACTTCTTCGTCTCCTGTATGATATAGAATTCTTCGTCTCCTGTATGTTGTAGATTTCTTCACCTCCTGTATGGTGTAGACTTCTTCACCTCCTGTATGGTGTAGATTTCTTCACCTCCTGTATGGTGTAGACTTCTTCACTCCCTGTATGGTGTAGACTTATTCACCTTTTGTATGATGTAGACTTCTTCACCTCCTGTATGGTGTAGACTTCTTCACCTCCTGTATGATGTAGACTTCTTCACCTCCTGTATGGTGTAGACTTCTTCACCTCCTGTATGGTGTAGACCTCTTCGTCTCTTGTATGATGTAGACTTCTTTACCTCCTGTATGGTGTAGACTTCTTCATCTCCTTTATGGTGTAGACTTCTTCATCTCCTTTATGGTGTAGACTTTTTCGTCTCCTGTATGATGTAGGCGTCTTTGTCTCCTGTATGATGTAGACTTCTTCGTCTCCTGTATGGTGTAGACGTCTTCGTCTCCTGTATGGTGTAGACGTCTTCGTCTCCTGTATGGTGTAGACTTCTTCACCTCCTGTATGATGTAGACGTCTTCGTCTCCTGTATGATGTAGACTTCTTCGTCTCCTGTATGATATAGAATTCTTCGTCTCCTGTAGGATGTAGACTTCTTTGTCTCCTTGCAGACGGTTTAGCCCATAAAGTTAAACTTTACATAATGTTGTTTATGGCTTGATATGACTGACTATACAAGAAGATGATTGTACTGACTGATGCTGACGAAACAGATGCTTCTCATGCTTGAGTTACTTCTCTATGTCAGTTAAGATGATGATTATTTAATTGTAAACGGTGCTAACATGGTGTTGTATCGTCATCAATATTGAGGTAGTATAAGGTTGTTTTACATGTTAATTTACGACAAAATTAGAAAGCATGCAGGGGTTTTGACACTTTAATGTTAAAACTTCCCTGGTAACGTTGGGAAGTCAATAAGTTCATAGAAGTGAGTTTTGACACACCCCTGAAGAAATCATCGTTCATGTCATTATTGAGATAGGCCATTTGACGATAGTTTGCAGACATAAACAACCCTTCCCAAACATTTACTTGAGATTTACAGTCTATTAAAAACGGATACCCTCCTATAATCATGAAAAGTTATAAAACTGTGCATTAATGTGTGGTTATCAAGTTTCGTTTAGGAAGGCCAATTGAAGCCATTGCAGAAATTCTTGCACCATAACTCATGATCATTTGCACATGTCCAAGGTGTCTGCAAGATTGGTGCCAATCTTAAATGCAGAAGATCGACATCAAAGAGTTGAATCGTGAGCTCTTGGACATCTGTAATGCTGATACCGAACTTTCATACCCGTCTTTTTACAAGGGGTGAACGTCGATTCATAACTGGGATACTGACAATACTCCAATACTGGACGAACACTTCCCTGCACCCAAGAAGTTAAGAAATTAGCCGAATGCTGGCAACATCATTGTAACCATTTCTGGGATTCAAGGGACGTGATGATATAAACGACCTAAAACTACAATATCAGGATCCCCAATGATGACTTGTTAAAGCAATTGAGAGCGTCGATCAAGTTGTAAACACTATGCATGTTGACCATTGAAGTTATGCTTCTTCATGATAACGCTCCACGGCACAAGAGTCATATTTCAGAGGCTGCACTTAAACAATGTGCCTCTAAACAACTACGAATATTTGAAATGTCTCCAACTTAGATTTTGTCAATACCCTTTTATTTCTGGAATGTTGATAACAAATATTTGTGCACAGTAAGAATAATATATAATTACTTTTATAAAATTTATCCTACTATATCCTGAGTAAAGTTCAAATCGCCTAACAAAACAAGCATCTTTATCTCGAAATATGATATTTTCTTGTCTTCAATGTTAATCGAAAAACGGCAATATTAATACTATAGATAGTCGGAATTCTATGTATCGTTTACATATATATTGTCCATGTGTCTGCTGTAACTAAGTTTCCGAAAATATATTTTGTTCATTTGCGCACGCCATTGTCCGTTTTTCGATCACAAATTACGACTTTATTTTGTTCGTTGTCTCTTAACTGAACTGATAAGAATGAAGATGTTGATTTTCAGAAAAGACGACTATCTCTCAATAGGTTAACACCGTTATCTATTTTATATCTATATTTGACATTTCCACTCCAACAATATACTCTGCCCCTTTAAAGACTAGTTCGAATAACTTTGATGGAAAATACCACAGGTAGTCTTTTTCTCAAAAAGGTCTACCCGTGAACCCTCTTTGCAAAGACATAGGCGTAGATATGAGTGCAGTAGATAACCCATAAAATATTGATCATTTAAAAATAATCTTAAAATGCCATTTTATCTAGCATTAGTGTTATGTTAAGTCTACTTGTGTTACGTTATGTCTAATTGTGTTATGTTATGTTATGTCTACTTGTGTTATGTTATGCCTACTTGTGTTATGTTATGTCTACTTGTGTTATGTTATGTTATGTCTACTTTTTTTATGTTATGTCTACTTGTGGTATGTTAAGTTATGTCTACTTGTGGTATGTTAAGTTATGTCTACTTGTGTTATGTTATCTTATAATATGTCTACTTGTGGGATGTTATCTTATAATATGTCTACTTGTGTTATGTTATGTCTACTTGTGTTATGTTATGTTATGTTAAAGTTATGTCTACTTGTGTGATGTTATGTTAAACTGTGTTATGTTATGTCTACTTGTGTTATATTATGTCTACTTGTGTTATGTTCTGTTATGTCTACTTGTGTTATGTTATGTTATGTCTACTTAAGTTATGTTTTGTCTAAATGTGTTATGTTATGTTATAATATGTCTACTTGTGTTATGTTATGTCTACTTGTGTTATGCTATGTTATGTCTAATTGTGTTATGTAATGTTATGTCTACTTGTGTTATGTTATTAATGTTATGTTATGTCTACTTGTGTTACGTTATGTCTACTTGTGTTATGGCATTTTATGTCTCCTTTTCGTACAGAGGTTTCAGTAATGATAGGAAACAACGGGTCTTGGTGCACTGTTTAACTCATGACTGTAATCTTCCTCTTTGTACTTCAGACGCTTACCTATAAGGGCACAGTCTAAGCATTCCCTAAAAAACAACCTGTGGGTCATAGAAAGACAATGGACTACGGTATGGTTTTATAAGAATTTTATTTAGAAAACATACAATGGTATTGATTTCATCATAGAACTGTCATTTACTCAAATGGAATGATCATACAATGCCAAGAAAAATGCAGTGAACTTTTGACATTTACACTTACAAATAATTGAGCTTTTTCTTATCATATGTCCCAAACAAATGATAACTTATATTCAGGTGTGATGATAAACGAAATGATGAAATTATATTATGTGACTTCTCTTTTTACTATTGACATTAGATAAATATTATTAATAAGTATTCAAAAAATACAGCACAAAAACTCATTGACTCCGTTTGTTTCAGACTATTTAAGGTGAAAAGGTTTGGAGTTATTAATTTACGATGGACTAAAGGTTTAACTTCATATTTCTTATAAACCATAAAACCAAATTCAAGGTTTTAATTTACGTCTTTTCTATCAGAAAAAAATTCAATATGTGTACTGGAAATTGCAGAAAGCGTGCAGTGAAGAAGCTGATGATGTAGCACTGAGGTGCACTGAAACTGAGGCATTAGAACCCGAGGACAAAGACCAGAAAAAGAAATACAAAGAACTCTACTCGTCTTAACACTACTCTAAAATGGGTTCGGTTAAGCTCGTTGCTTTGTTTTATTCAATGTTGGTCCGCCATCTCTTCTTCCTCCAGGTGCTTCAAGAAAGCGGTGAACTCTGGAAACGAGAAAAAAGGATCTTGACATAAATCTTTATCTATATTCAGTAGTCTTTGGTGTGTTGCAATCAGGGTTGTGTTTGCATAATTCAAATTATAACCTGTAGTATAACCCGACAACAAATATGAGAAGTGGTAAGGCATTGCCCTGTGGTGTACTTTCATATTAATGATGATGATGCTGATGACAAGATTAATAACAACAATGATGAGGTCATTTTTTATTTATTGACACTGAATCCATGCTAAAGGCGTTTTTAGTATTTTTGCCCTTCGATATGTAGCTTTGACAAGTTATCCACTTGTAGGTATGCTGGGTAATCATAGGAATATATGCTGCCAACTGATACACTAGATGACTACCAACTTATTTCTAAGAGCGGGACAGGAACTCAATCTTTAAACTCGTAAGATTTTCCAACCAATCCGGGTCACCTATCAAGCGAGCTGAGTTCAATGTTGCTGAACTGTACGCACTTATATCGGTAAACTGGAATACACTCAATCACACGTGTTTTCCAAACCACAAGTCGTGTCATTACAAATAAATGGATTTCCTATTTCTTTAACCTACATGTAATGTACTTTATCACAATAATAAAATACAGATGAAACTACAGATAAGCTCACCCTTCAAGTCGATCTGCCCGTCGCCATCCTTGTCAATACTAATCATCATACACCTGATCTCCTCGTCCGACATGGACACGTTGATCTTCTTGAGGTGCTGCACCAGCTCATCCTGGCTCAGTGTCCCGGACTTATCCGTGTCCAGCGCGTTGAACACTCCCCGGTACTTCATAGTCGTCTGAATCATCGTCTTGAATTCGTCTATTGTCAGGGTGCCACTTTCTGCAATAGGAGCAGATGAATTGTCACACACAATACATTTCTTAATAAATCTCACGGCGAAGTGCTGTTGGCTGCGAACTACATGGTGGTAACACTACGGAGGTAAAATGTCTACCTTGATTAAATTTAATGCATTTGTTCAAGACATTGTTATTTCGATATGGATAATGGATATTATTTATTCGAATGTATGAAGCGGTAGTAAAATCCCTTTATCATTGTTTCTTCACGTCTATTTACTGTCCTTTTCATGTAACAAACAACAATATAGGAAGTGACAGTAGAATCCCCTTATCCTTAAATATTCCCGTCTACTTACTGTCCTTGTCATACTCCTCAATCATTTTCTTAGCAGCCACAGGAGTGATGGTGCGGTTCAGCTTCGCCATGGCGGCCACAAGTTCTTCAGGAGTTACCTCCCCGTCATTGTCCGTATCATAGCTGTTGAATGCCTCCTGGATTACTGCACAAATAAGAGTGAAATCCTAGTTTGAATTGAATATGATATGTATCAGTGTATACGAACAAGTACATAAGAAAACACGATTTTTGTAGTACAGAGTAATCATTGTAATTGTAATAGAAATTTTACAATACATGCGTACAGAAGCACAATATAATAATATGTGTAACAGAAGAAAAGTAGATTTTGATTATGTACCATATGCATACTTTGTATTTCCATGTGAGATTCCTTATCATGTTATTATTGTTCAATTATTACATCAATGAAAATAACAGTGTCGCACATTACAGAGAGGTTATAATTTTGTTTAAGCTGGTGTCTCCTATATCACTGCACGACGAATGATTCCGATTTTGAGCTCAGCATAGTAAAATGTAGATCATTGTTTATTCGCATTTGTTCCCTAATTGAGAAATATCTTTACATGCGGTGCACATCGATACATGCTTATCACTCGTTCACAACGACAGAATTACTGTATATCAACTTCTTTTGTATTTCGATTTAACTTAATAAAATGTAATATAGTCAGAAATAACTGTAGTGATTATTTGAATTATATCAAAGAAGTTCCTAAAAAAATTCATAAGTTAGCATATTCATAAACTTACCCCTCATAAGCTTGTCGCTCTGAAATTAAAAAAAAATTTCTTGAACACGATTCAAATATAATACATATTTATCACTTTTGAATATTCATCTTGATGCTTGGAGGGAAATAATTAATCTCGTCATAAGTACATATGTGAGTTATAAATACTGTTTAACCTTTCTAAGGATAGTGGGATTTATTTCATTAAAACTGATGAATTTCAATGTGCATATGAAAATATCATTGGACATACGTGACAAACACACAGTCATTCGATGATGTCTGAATCACCATTGAACGCACGTGCATCACGTATGGGTTCTGATTGCAGTCTGTATGGTGACGCCTTTTTGCTACGCGTCTGCAGAGGTGTACAACACATCCAAACTTTCATTTAGCCGACATGGGGAAAGGGTTCAGGCATGGTATGGGGTGGAACTGGCAAGAATGGAAAGAGCTGCATGTGCTTGAGCAGATAATCGTCGCATTTGTCCTTTTGTTTCTACAGCTGCATTTACATTTCTATTCCTCGGTGGTTTATCAAGGTCTAATGACGGCGAAATGAACATGTTCTGTACACTCTGAACAATACTTTAAAGTAAAAATTCCATGGTTGTTAGGAATAGTTGACTAGTATATCGAATGAAGAAAACAAGTTTACATGATTTCACGCACTGACTGAAACTATTGAAATATGCATGAGATGACTATTGTTATCATTATTATCATGTACATGACCAAACGATGCAAACTGGCATACTGTTTACAAATTGGTAATTTAAATCAAGTAAAAGCAGAAATAGCCTTTTCCACAATGCCGATTATTTTGGCAGTCTTTTCTAATCGTTATGCATTGAATGAGCTCGTTGTATAACTATGCTACCACAAAACCCACCTTATTTAACTAGAAGACCAATTAGATTTGGAATTAAAGAATGTATGTATGTGTGTAACGTGTTGCAAAAGAGCTGCCCATACAATAAAACACTTGTGGTGTGGGTCTCTATTGATCGACTGTACTAAACAAGGATGGTCCCAGCTCGTGGTGAGAGTTACTTCAGTGGAACAGAACAAAACACTTTGGCCAAGATGACGCTCTCGCTGACAACAATGGTTGAACTATATGTGTTGTAGTTTAGTCAAAAGAGAACCGATCTTGGAGGTTAGTTTTAGCTATGTATAGGTCAATGACCAATTACAAAATAAACATATGTATCATTTTAGCACACACAAAAATGGGCTAAAGAAAGAGTACATACATATTTGCCATGATAAAAATTTCTTATAAATTCAATCGTATAACTGAACCTTGAGTTTCCATCCCTATTAATACAGAGCAACAGGGTTCAGAGTGACAATCACCCCCGTAACTTTACATAAACATTAGATAAACCCTAAGACATTTCTTTCTTTAAAGATATGATAACCACATTTAGATAAATTCAATATGGTATCTTTGCTATTTCTTTGTAGAAGTCAAGTAAATTTAAACATGCTAGGATTATTGAAGATATGTCTATCTAGATGTCTCACTTTGAAAGTGTTATATTTGGACAAACCAAACACATGGTATTCATCCTCAATATCCTGAATACATACTGGACATTTCCTGTCCTCAAAATGTAACTTACTCTTTGCCAAGCTACATCTTTAAATCATTAAAGTATTGGAGCCACGACGATTTGTTCTGCCATGTCTGAATACTTATATCGTGGAATCTTTTCTTAAATTCCCTGAAAAAGCAGACTTAATATTCACTACTTGTGACAACCAACAATATCCAAATCCATACTCTGATAGGTTTGAAGGGAAGATTGACTGAGAGCAGGCATTGGTTTGATTATGGAACATTCGACTGATAACTTGTTAACAATTATGAACGATACGCAGTAGACGAACTCGGCCAGGATAAGCCTGAAGCTGCTATTGTGTACAGTGATGGAGAAACGCTATCGATCACTTAGAGAAGTCGCGTCTATTGTACCCGCCTATTACAGGATTTGACTTAATGCGAATATTTGATCACCTTCTGTGTGTCTGTTGTTTTCAGCCAAACTACAGCACAATTTGATGTCGAGAATCAATTTGCTAACGAGAAAACCTCGTTGTGCCCGAAGACACAAGGTGAAACGGCTTTGTTGGCCTTCAATGGGATTATAAGCATGTTGTGTTTGTATCAGTGAAATGATTCAGCATTTTGCAAAGAATTTCATTGATTTTGGTACCTCTGGCTTGTATCAAGTTAACCAGGTTTTAGAGGTTCAATTGGGTTTTCGACTTCATGTTATATCATCTTAATGGTTCTGAATATTACATAGGGTTGTCAACCTTAGTTAACACCATCAAAATGTTTGTGAAGGTTTCAAAGGATTTTCATCTTTAGTTTCCATCATAAATAATTACTCGAACCGTCTATTAGGTTTCATCTTCATATCATAAAATATTCTCTACGTTTCTTTAGGGTTTCACAATTAATTTGTATCAATAGAATTGTTTTGAAAATCCCATAAGGCTTTCATGTTTAGCTCGTACCATTTTCATGGTTCTATAAATTAAGATGGGTTAACATCTTCAGATTATATCTTTAGAATACTGAAGAAGATTTATGGGGCCGCATAGTAAGTTTATATCCTTTTTATGATTCTGGAAGTTCCATTTGGTTTCGATCTATAGAGTATTATTAACTGGCTTTGTAGGTCCCGAAGAATTTTCATGTTTAGAATACGTCATTTCATTATATACCTACTGTAAAATTTTTCACAATTATGCATAAAGCTTTCTCAACCGATGACATTATTAAACAATGAACATAAATGACATTTTTTGCGTTTCTTTACTCTTGTAACTTGATGATAAGTTTACGAAGTTAAATGGTTAATATTTATTTCAACGAATGACATTTTCCTTGTCAATGATATGTAAGTAAACTTAAATTGATTATTTTTGGAGTTAATGTTCTTCATTTGAATTCCTTTACTCAAGTCATTTATACAGGTACATTTTTTCCTATTTAATTGGGAGTGGGTGGATTACTTATCTAACTTCAATTAGATGGCTTCTAGGGGAATTAGCCTTTCAGAGTCTGCATAATTGATGTTAAATCGAATGTTTCAAATATACCTGATGTATTGATTTACATTAAAGTTTGCTTTTTTAAAGTACAACTCCCAAGAACTGACAATTCATCAGTTCTGCTTACCATACAAATTAAATAAGCATAGCTCTGCTATCGTTTTGGATGTTGCATTTCTTCAAAATTATTATCATAACATTCATGCACAAACGAGCATGTAATAAAAACATGTTTATACCATCGTCTTTATCAAAACACTATCTGCAAGCAGCACCTCTTACTTGCAGCGCCTAGTGGCAGGATACATTGTGATTCCAATATTTTATGTTCGGCATATGCAGCCTTTCCAATACAAAACCGATTCCCTAAGTTCATATTTGGCACGCGATTATAATACATTTTGCTAGTTTCTTGCGAAAATTAAACTTACATTAATACCACCGAACCAAGGCCAGGTGATGGTACTCAAAACGTACACATGAAAAATAGTCAAAGTTGTTCCTTAATGTTATGTCCCCCAAGTTTGTATGCAGCATTAACATTGCATGAATTTAAACAGCTATTCGTGCATTGTAGCTGTTTTTTCACATTCTCATGAAAAAGCTGTCCAATGTTTCCAAGATCAGCACAAGACAATTCGGTTTTATTCACTTTGACTGGCGGCGTTCAGCATCAAATTCAAGGGGAACACCAGACACGATTAATTTCCTTTCATATTATTCATTTATAAATAAGGTATGACCTATTAATTCAGTTAGAGGTTTAAGTTCTAAGTTCTAACTTCAAGTTCATTACCTTTGGGGAAGACAATTCTATTCACTATCGGTATGTATTTCGTATTAATTGATTAAACGATGTTGTCAAAATAATTTCATCTAGTCATTCATCAAACGCTTAAGGAGGCCCCTGAGACATATCTTTCACAACGAGAGATGTTAGTTTCTCGAAGGCGTTTAATCAAGTTGTGTCACCATCGCTCCTGGCATGTCTTATCATTGAACACGTTATGTTTGTACTTCTCTTTATCTTAGGTGATGTTTGTAACGACTTACAGCTGCATATCAAAAGTTTGTTCACTGACTACTATATCTTAGCGCTAACATCATGTAGTTTGGGTTTGGTTTAAACGTCGATATAATAACTTCAGTAGAACTGACAAAGGATCTCCAGTTGTCTATGTGTAAAATAGCAATTTTAAAATTCATTGTGGGATTGTTTTGTCTCTCGTGCAAAAATTTGAATTTGGACATAATAAGATAGACAGAAGGGGTAAAATTTTCGAAATTCCGATTTCCTAAAATTTCAAATAAGATATTCCAATCGACTCTCTGAGAACAAAATCAGCAAAAAATCATATTGACATGATGCAAACGAACAAACATGACTTGTGTTTAAAGCTGCCGATCACTTATTAAGCATTTTGTAGAGAAAAATAAAAATTAATGTTTTCGAAATTTTCAACCCTGGTCACTTATGTGACCTGCCAAAAACCATTACGGTTTACTGTTAGATATTGCATACGATTGCGTACAGGTGAAAGGATCTTCTCTTCTTTATTGGAAATTAAAAAGTGTCCGTTTCTTTTTAGCAACGCTTCGATGCCTCAAAGATATACCAAATTATATGATATTTGCACTACGTTACACAGAAATGTGAACAAACTTTTGGTATGCAGCTGTATGTCTTTACTCAAAGAGATACGACTCATTTGACATCTTATGACATTAGAACCAAGCATATTATGGATCATTTCACAGATGTATGGGTTAGGCGTTGATAATTTTTTTTTCATTTTGATCTGAATCGGTATAAGAATGGTTGAAGTTAGCCTCATATATAACATATGTGACGCGAAGTTCATTGTGACTTCGAGCAACTCTCTAACGACAATATGATAATGGCTCACATGAGTTTATTATTTGTAAAAAGGGGGACTAGTCGTATCATTTGATATGGTTAAGCATATTACATTAACGTTCAGTATAGTGCGGGTGTCGATTATTTGATCATTTTTACACAATAGCCTATTTGTTACTTTCAGTACTGAAAGTGCAAGCCGGACTCAGGGGGTTGGTACAGTTGTATAGGGACACATGTTGAGGGAGGATGCAATATGTTGTGCACAGGTGTCCCTCGTCAACACCTGATGTGTCTCATAAATAATGGTGACACATTGTTATTAGCGTTACTATAATGAACCCGGAATGTCTCTCTACAGACGTCAATGCAAGCTTTGGCGATACAACTATGCCGTGTACATTTTATTTCCAACCAATACATTGCAAATTGACATATATTATGTGGTAATAAAGGGAATATTGATATAAGAAATTTATTCGTCATTTGTAATCGAACCCAGACAAATGTGTGACATACCGCTCCATGGAACTTTCGAAAAAGCGGATTTTTTTAATTGATCACATATGCTAATTTATGGCAAATAAAGAACTTAGTTCACGTCGCTCAGTTAGGAAATTATAACATCACAATTTGCATGGATATTAAGCGTCCGTATACATGGACATTTGGAATGTATTTGGAATTACTACAGCTGTTATTGTCATAGGTTATTAGTTGATGGATTACTGTTATCTATTATCGTTTGCATCGAAGTGTCTCATAAAACTGATATTATTGCATATTAACGTTATCCGAAATATCTCATTTTACAGTTTCAAGATATAACCCACTCGAAATATGGGCGGTAATATCATCCATGTTTTAGCTTAACGTAATGCCAGGGTCATCAATGTATTCGATTTTCTAGTCAGAAAAAGGTTTTATTAGCTTTATCTGTAATTAGAATCATACATCATTTCGATTAGAAATATACGTTCTACAAATACACAAAGCGTAGGTTGAGCATTTTCAATAAATTGCTGTTACATTATTAATGCAGGTATCAGTTCTGTGATATACTTATCTGTGATTGATTAACTCACAACTGTTAACGTCTTTTACCCAAGATAAATTTTCTTTATCCTGATATCAAATTCCATAGGTTACAAATATATCTGTAAAGTATATAAATATGTCTGAAAACAAAAAGTCGGTTGTTATCAAATACTTTAAATTTATGCCAATAAAAGTAGCTATTACAGGAAGAAAAGTCAGATGTATACATACATATCTGCTTTTCTTCTGTTACAGACAATCAGCATAAATATATTTGAAACTTCGGATATATTCTTGTCAACCGGTCGAAGCGTCAGAAAATTATTCTCGTGGAGGCGTAAGAAATTATCCAGTCGAGGCGCCAGGAACCTATTCCCATGTCGGAGAGTTAAGACGGCAGGTGCTTTAATCACTCAGTCGGTGAATGCGGAAACTCGTCCGGTCTTACAAACAACAAAGATTCATAAATATTCGTTATTTGAAGAAATTATTGGTATAGATGATGCCTGATATCGCAAATCGAACATAATACAATTTACTGGTTTTTGAAAGCAACAAAATTTCACAAGTAACTTGGTTGATTTTATCTGCATAAATTTAAAAAATTGCAACTTTATATGCAAAATCAATACTTTGACATTTCATTTCATTAAACAATCATTACCCTATCTTAGCTGTCACGATTTATTGTATATAGTTCTCTGAAGTTTAAACTAACGTTATGCTTAACGACGTAATACGTTCATTGATTTGAAACATGAACAAATGGTAGAGCTTTTTGTCAAAATCAATCCTGAAATTTGTTTTTGGTAAAATGCAGAAAATGAATATTCAAAACCTTTTATTTAGCCCTGATAGATAGATATCCCGCCCTCAAAATATCCCTCGATATAATATCAACATTGATAACCTTTGACATATGAATCTCCGAAAACAAAATTTTTTTTTTACTTAAAACCACCCTCTCTCCCCTCCCAAAACAACCAACAACAAATAACAAACACCCTCCCCCCCCCCCCCCCCTTCCAAAAAATACTTGAAAGTATCTGCTTATTACCCTGAGTTGCTAGAGATTGAATTACCTTCCCTTTCTACTATGGCCCTTGGACGCAAGGTGCTGAATTGCTAGAGAGTGCATTACCTCCCCTTTCTACTATACGGCCCCTGGACGCAAGGTGCTGAATAGCTAGAGATTGCATTACATCCTCTTACTAATAAAGGGACCCTGGACACAATATGCTGAATTGCTAGAGATGTCATTACCTCCCGTTACTACTAAACAACAACTTGACGAAAGGTGCTAGTTTGCTAGAGTTTGCGTTACCTCCCCTTACTACAAAAGGAACCCTTTGGCACAAAGTGCTGAGTTCTTAACGATTTCATTACCTCCCCTTTTACGGAACGGCCCCTGGTCACAAAGTGCTGATATATTAGAGATTTCAGTACATCTCTTTATTTGGAACGGCCCCTGGTCACAAGGTGCTGTGTTGATAGAGATTGCATTACCTCCCTTTATCGCTGAACGACCCCTCCCTCCAAACAGGGATGTGCACATGTCAAGCCAGGCTTTCACACCCCTGTCGTTGTAATTGCACAGAGAAAGATGTAAATAGAAATAGCCCAATGTTTTTTTTATTGTTCTGTTATAAATAAAACCTACACTTTTATTTGTTTACAAGCAAACCAAAGAACTACTTGACAACAGACTACTTACGCACAAAGATGTAATACCCCACTAAATTGCCATTTCTATAATAATTTCTCCCAAAAATCTCACTTACATATAGTGTATTCATTGTATTACCTCCCTTTACTTCTGAGGTCCCTGTACGAAAGGTGTTGCGTTGCTAATATCACCGCATTTTAGTGCTCTATGAATCCGAGATATAAACGGCTGTTGAGTTAATTATTGTAAAGGCGTTTGGTAATCATTCGGAACATAGTAATCTTGAGTCGAAAGCGATAAGAAACTCAAAAATCGAATCTTACTTATTGTAGATGTAGTAGATGGAAGCTTATTATGAAACAAGAACGTGAATTCACAACAACATCATCCCAATATTTATGATATTACTTTGATCTCTGTTGATTTCCATCTCCGTTAGGATCGGTTCTCCAACCTTGACGCACTGCAGGGATGATACTTGAGTGATCCCTTGTGAATGAACTCAACTCTTGGAGACAAATTACTTTTAGACAACTAACCATGTAACTCAGAACTCTCGTACGTGGATTTTTCTTAGCTTTTATCTCTTTTGTAGACTTAATGACTAAAGTACGGTAAAACGACAAGTGGTTTAAATTATTTAAAGGATTGATTTGGTTTGCCGTCACAGTTCGATACCGATATCGATTCTATTTTTCATGCATATCAATCCTTGGTTCGGTTCCGGATGATTGAACTCTGGGCGCAGTGAACCCTGACTTAATTTCTGAACCGCCTTAAGACATGATATCCTAAAGAAATCAATTTTCTAATTAGGATCTTACTTTGTCATTACTATTACTTCCCAATCCTTAGCAACTTCACGTTTGTTGTTTACAACTATTATCACGATTCGGGAATTCAGTAAATATAATGTCATTCTGAAAAACATGCAAAAATAACTTGATAATTACTCTTGATAATTAAAAATCTTATTAGTTTTGATGCTGTAGTCGAAATTGTATTTAATTTCTTCTTATATAAAATCAATGAAAAAGAAGAAATTCAGTTAACTAGTGTACACAGTTCGATGGGTTTAGAGGATTATGAAAGAAGAAAAATATTAAATATTCATAAATTTGAAGTACTTGTCGATACGTCATCGACTGATCACGGGAGAGACGCCCACCACATATGATAAGGAAGACTTACGTTCTCAGCGACCACACAAAGTGCAGTATACACAACTTGAAGGTTATCGCCTTCATCCATCTCGCTCAGATCAATAAAACTCAAAATCGTAATTAAAAGCTGCAAAAACCCAAATTTGCTCATGAATAATACAGCATCGTCTTCTAGCATCGGGACCGTTACTCATAAAGATGCAGTATGTGTGAGGCATCTATCATTTAAATAATAGGAAAGACTTCGGGTATAAACTTTATGTTTGAATACCACGGTTTTCGGATTACATGCTAACTTCTTTATCAGAAAAACACTCCTATAAGTTATCTGGCATTCACTTTCTGTGAAAGGTCATGATAATTTAAACAGAGGAGAAAACTTTGAGAGTTTCTGCAATAATTTAAACAGTTATCCAGCATGTGTCAAAGCATTGATGAATTTGCCTCAGCTGTCAACTGTTATCATCCACCCTGCCTATTCCTCCAAGAATCAGGTAGCCACTAGGGCCAACATTTACGAAGCTATTTCAGCGAAAATCTAAGTCTTGAGTCTGAATGGCAATGAATTACACTACAAGTGTAAAAGTTAGATCGCATCTAAGTTATCAGAGCCTTTCTAAAGTACCTTGACAAATAAAATTCAAAATAATCTTTTTACCAAATTGGCAAAATCGAAGAATTTCTTGAATGGTTTCAAAATAAGAAAAAGTCTTTGAGACCTGAAATATTGTGAAACGATTATCATGGATGGCACCTTTCATTTTCACAAATATCAACATAAAGCGTTTGTCTAATACATTCATATGTTATCCAACATACTGGTCTTCTTTTAGATATGAGCTTTCTGAAAATACGCCAGTCGAATAAATTCCCGCTATATTGATTTGAAAGATGAAACCCAGTTTAGTTTTAGTTTGTAGTGTAAAACGAGAAAACATATTTTAGATTTTGGATTTAGGGTAAATTGTTTCTGGATTCACTGGTTTGGTTACCGATTTTGGAGGATATATCAAAGAATTCAAAGAGATAATCATAAACGAATGGATACCAACTGCAATCTTCTGAACAAACACCACGATTTGGCGACTACTATATTGTATCATTGTATCTATATTATCAGTGTGTTATATCCATCCTATCATATAAAAGTCCAAACACCGCATAGTTCGTGGCGTGTCTTTTGCAATAAAAGGTTGTTATGCATATAACTTGATTTCCTTTTTTATAACTAATTGCCTTTTGCATTCTTTCCTGTCATCAATCTTCTATCTATTTGCTTTTGAACCACCATGTTCAACTATCACGCAAGCGAGAAATCGCCATTTCAAAAGTTTTGTCTTTTTTCTAAGCATAACGATTCAAATTGTACTAACTGAACTAATACTTATGAAATAAACTAATACAGCTGTACTCATACAGTTTGAAACCCATCATTCAGGTGCATTTGTATGTTAAATAAACATAAAAGAAAATGATGAGCAAAAGTCAAACGGTTGGGATGTCATAACCAATTAATTTTAACAACTCAATAATCAGTTTACGAAAAATTATAGATAAATAAATTAAAAAAATTAAAGGGAAAGATCCCTTCCGCAATAGTCAAAAGAAGAATGCAATCGGTACTATGTCACTTACCATGGTGAGTTCTGTCTATTTCCTAGTGGAAGCGAGAGTGAAGACAGTGATGTGACTGCGGCGCAGAGCAGATAGCCAGTGACGGCAAGGCGATACTGTTTAACACGGTTAGGGCGCTACAGATCCACACGGCGAGTAGGCTGTACAGAGAAGCGACGTTGGAGACAGCTGATGTGGAACAGTAGTAGCTGCGGTCTTCAGTGAACGGTGCCTCAAGAACAGCGGTCATCCATTAAACATAGCACTCGGCAGGAGCTGTCGTAGTGTGGAGGCTGGGTATAATTTTAGTTTTGTCTCTCGTGTCTCCAATAGAGAAATAGTACATATCGATTGTCAGCTGCGAGGTAGAAACTCAAATATAGGTATTATGGTAGGGAGTTGTTACAAGATGTGTTGTTCGTTGGTGTGTAGGTACTGAATGGTTTGAGTGTAATTGGGACCAGTCGCCGGAGGATTGTATGAATTGATCTTAATCATTTTACATGCTGATAATTTCTGTTGAGTTGAAAATTGTTCAGGATGAAACTTTTTTTCGATTGTGCATCGATATAAGGGCCACTTGTGTTAAATACATGCAAGTATATTCATTGAAGATTTCAACGAAATATCCTTGAATAAGGCCTGTCCTCTACGTCAAGCTGTATTGCTGCTGGTTACAGAAAGTTAGTGCAGCCTTTGTTTATTAACACAAAGGAGCAATTTGAAACGTTACATTTACCTTTTTATAGCAATATTGGATGCAGTTCAATGCTTGAGTTTAAAAGTTTCCCCCCAGTATATCGTTAGATTTTACCAATATTTATGTACAAAAAGGGTAATTATCGTACTTATGTTTAGAAAATATATATACAAATATGAACGAGTTTTGTATTTCAATAATTTGACACAATTCCGAGTGAACTAGTTTCCTTTGTAGCGTATCTTTTCCATTTGAATCACATAGGAACATCGACCTGCTTCCCTTGCGACGGCCGGCTACGGTAACGTCACGAACAACAATTAATTCGTCATAGGCTACGAAATTCGGGATCCCGATACGTTACAACCGCTGAAATGGTTAAAATGATTCGTGTAGCCGTATGGGCAAACATACGTAATAGAATCATAATTCATGTTTTACAATTGCAAGTGTCGGTGAAATATATTGATTTCATTATTCAAATTCAATACATATATATATGCAATAATTTCTGAAATTTAATTCTCTAGATTTCAACTTATGTCTTGTCGTACTCATTAAGTTAAATTAACCCATCTTAGCATGTAGACCTACCAACTTGTACCCGTTTGAGTATTTTGTCTTTAGACTTGTCCGAAAGAATTATTTTGTTTTCGACCTGTCTGTCTCATCACTATAGAACAATTGGACAAATTTAAGACATAAGATGCTGGAGGGTTTGGATATGTGTACATGATCGACTCAGTTATTGTTTGACAATCTTTGAACTGAACTGAAACTGACCAAGCACGAAGTACCCGGGGTCACGCATCGAACCCTCAACATAATGATATTTAATCGATACAGGGATCGATCCCACGAGTTTGCGTTATGGATAGTGGACGAGACAGCTGAACTTGACAATATGAAACGAGATACACAAAAGACTTTCTCTTGTGTGTAAGAAATCACCAAAAAGATTATTAGAAATGCTTGACTTAACTGATTAGATATTTTGTTGGTATGCAAATAGCAACGAGCTTCGTTTTACAATTTATCATCAGTTTCTGAAAACTAGAGCATGAAGTTTGGATATGACTTATTAATGGTTTTCTGAAATGATTGTGAACGTTTTTGCAAAGCAAATATTGATAGTAGAGAAACAAAATACTATTTTTAAATGCAAACATTAAATTCACATGTCTGAACAAACTTGTCACCTTGGTGCATCATACAAAAACAAAATCAATACTTCATATATATGCATAGATAGTGTGCTTCCTTTCGTAATGTAATCAGTCTATTTGATAATTTTGCATCATTTAGAATCTTAATTCCATAGAAAAAAATCATTTTTCTAAAGATATGTGCGTTAGAAATATGACTTCATATTGACTGTTAATGTTTATCTTTACACGAAAATATTGTTTTTATGAGATCAAGCAATTTGACCTGGGATGTATTTTGACAGTTTATCACAATGCAGACTATAATCAACTTAATGAAATCACAATCCTGTGCCATCATCAAGTATTGACTAAAATTACATCACCGCGTCTGAGGTCATATGACAATGATTCGCTAAAACATTTACCTATTTCATTAAAAAGTGGTAAAAATGGATTTCCATTTAAAAGAAGATTATATACCTTGTCTCTTCTCATATCAAATATATCAATACTCAATGATGAATGTTCACTTTAACTCCATATTCCTCAGGTATGTAGCTTTTATCAACTTGCGCTGACATATTTGTTATCACAAAACATTTACGGGATAGTCTCCTAACGTCATTCTCATGTGTACCCCGTGTCGTATGGAACTGGCATCTATACATGTTATCTTAAAAAAACATGAAAACATCAATTCATATATCGAATATTGCATGCTCACTCTTTGAACTAACCCACCCAATGCAAATCTCTCAACTGCTTTTTCTATGCGGAGCAAGAATAACTTCCTTCAAATATTCAATTTGATCATTAATGAAATGGGTCACCAAACCGGCGAGCCGAAGCTATTGTTTCTCAACATTACAGATAGTCGCAAACTATTCATTTCACAGGCCCACTTGTCACCAGAAGGTCCTGGAGTTATTGACACTGTAGGAAACTATTTTGAGTGTTCCCTTTATTTATTTGACAAAAATATAGATTTTTATTTGATGAATTCTCAACCTTCAAAATAGAAATGATAAGAAATTTTCTCTTCAACACATATGCAGTGAACCGCAAAATCAACGATGTAAGGTGATTTCGTAATGTCTTTCATCTAGCAGACCGATTTTTTTAGAGCAATCACAACGTATATTTCAGATAGTGAATAATGTCTCAACAGGATTTATGAACATCGAATTCAATGTCATTTTAACTTTGGCCTTTGACTAATTTTAATTTTCCTTTCCGGACCTCTTGATCCAAGCCAAATGCGTAACCATTACACCAGGCGTCATATTCTTTAAGATATTGAATATGAACTAAAGCAAAATATGGTTAAATACAAATGCTTGACAAAAGAGCAAGAAAACTTGACGTACTATGATATGGATCGTCCACTGTGCGTAACGTTAACGTTGATGGGGACAAACTGAACTAGGTCAGAGTTCGTTCGAGATTGCCAACATCGAATCAACGGATTTAAGCTTTACGGTTGTGAGACAAAAGAATTCTATTGACAATTCGATTTGCAAAACTAAGGTTTTTTTGTGTGTAACTGTATAACGTAAAATTTGAATTCGCTTGTAAAGGATAAACAAATAAAAAGAAAAAGTGACGCTGGGCAATTAATCATCTGCAGTCGCTACTCAGCGGATTTGCATATCAGCTGCAGCAGAGGTCTGTTCAAGATAGAAATTTGCTAAGGAAATTTGCTAAGTAAGCCCTTGTACCTTGAACCGCCCCAGAACATTGCCACATCATCTCCCAGTAGTATGGAGTGTTAAATATTCCATCATTAAGTAAGTGCACTGGGAACCACAGCCATCATGACATGACTTCTTTATGAGTTGTGGCCTGGCTGCAGCTTTTCTGGTATCTGCACATTCATAAAACCGGCTCTTCTGGGTATTTTATATCTTTAGTACTTTCTGGATAACATCCTTCCAAACAGGCTTGTTGAAATCACATTAGGGGAAATGTTGAAGTAAGGTTTCAAATTGGGTTTCAAATGTAGTGCTCCTTGTTTTCTAACTAGTGCATTTGTATTATGGTGCATGTTTAAACATATATAAAGTTAGACTTTACACAGCTGTGTTCATGTACAACTTGTAACGAAACTAGTCTAAAGTATTTTATGTGACAGTAGCTTTAAGGACATTTCGTCAATTTGTAAATGTGAGATTTCGTTTGAAACACTTCAAACACATTTTCACACCCTAGTTAAGATAAATAGTCTTATCTCTCACACATTTCAGACATCTTGGTACTTTCAAAATATCAACTACTCATATGAAGTTCATGCAAGTCAATGATTTTGAAATGTCACTGTCTACAACTGTTTAAAGTGCAACTCCCGGGTGATTTGGCTCCAAAATGTTCCGTCTATATACACTTTGCTTCGCATGTACATCTAATAGACGTGAAAAACACATTTATAAGTTAAAAGTCATCAATATCACATATACCTTAGCTATTCGGATGAAGGATGTTTTTAGAAAATCGTAAAAGAAGTTGAAAACTCCACCGTTTACGTCGCTATTTTGACGTGTCGGCCATCTTACTTTACGATAAACACCGGGAAAACCTCGATTTCGTCCTATGGAATGTGTGACGTCACCTGTGGAAAACAGATGGCCTCTGTCGTATCTTTACACTGCCAGACAATGAAATAGCGCGGATTGTAGCAGCCATACCAGTCGACCAATTTATATAAAAATTGGCAAGATATCTCCTTATGAACTTCTGACGCAATAGTACAAAGGAAATAAAATAAAAATGACGATAAAGTTGAATAAATGTCCATCACATAACCCGGAAGTGAGTCTCTTCATATGTTGAACTCGAACGTCAAAACAGTACTAATTTCGGTCGAAAAGACATCGGGTAACGTACGTGTTTTTACAAATGCCCTTGCCAATGTAAGGACAATGATGATTTAAACAGACATGTTTTGTGTAACTGTATTTCTGTCGTTTGATTTAGCGAAATGCCGCTCGTTACGTAAGTCAACTTGCACGTACGTACAACGCAGCAAAATACACGAGTGTGAAATAATTCAATGTATCGTGGACAGATTCAAAATGAAATTACCAGCTGCATACTTTTTATTTATCATAAAATTGAAAATTATGATAACATTTTACGAATGCATAGTAAAATCATAATAACTTGTGGTGGTTGAATCTGGCAATTTTTTCCAATTATTTGCTGATTTCATTAAATGATTTATTTGTGCATGGCCGATGTTCGATATGGAATTTTATTGTAAGCTTTCCAT
Source organism: Phorcus lineatus (assembly GCA_921293015.1). NCBI lineage: Eukaryota > Metazoa > Mollusca > Gastropoda > Trochida > Trochidae > Phorcus > Phorcus lineatus. The sequence continues at coordinate 4,329,537 of OV121084.1, forward strand.
GTTTTAAAATCCATGACCAGTCTTTATTTTTTTCTGACCAAACACAAAAATTATCAAATATTCTGAACCTTCATTCATTCTTTCGTCCATTTTTCATATTACCTTTGTTGGAATTGGAAATAAGCTGATCAATCGCCCTTCACCTATTCACTAGGAATTAGGATAAAAAAAAGATTAAAATATATAAATTTAATAGATATTAAAATAAAATATATGATATTACAAATAATGGTATTGACAACAGAACTACAGTGAAATAATGTTCCAAAAATTGGTGCAATTAAATTTTCTTTCTTTTTTGGTGTTGCAACAAAATTAGATAAATGATTATATAAAGTTAACATATAATAAATAAGAATGCTCAAGCACAGTGTTTTGTTTGTGATGTTATTTACTTGCATATTAACAGCACACAAAATTCCCTTGTTTGCTTTAATTGCTATTTTTCTTCTAAATATTAACTTTAACTAAGCATTGCCTTATACAATAAAATAAACTGCTATGGATGCTGAATAAATTCATGCATTGATGTCTATAACCAAGATATTTAACTAATTCAATAAAAAAAATTTTTGTGTTCAGTCATCTTAAGACATCTGTGTACAAAAAAGCGTTTTTGTTTCAAGACACTCCACCCCAAATATCATAAAAAGTCATCATTCTGTCACAGCATTTACATACTGCTCAAGTGAATACTATTTTGACAATTTAATAAAATATAGATTATAAATGCATGTGATAAGATTCATATTACAAAAATAGAATAAATCATAGTCTTAATGTTATGTTATTCGAAATAAAGGGGGGGGGGGGGGGAGGAAATGCATTGCATTGAGATGATTGACTATATTTTGAAAGTCAAGTTTGGCATACAGAATAATTGGGCTTTACATAATTTCCAAGCTTTGCAAAATATTATATTTAATTTCCTGATTAGGGAGAATAATTTAAACAATATTTGATATTGAATCTGATTGAATAAATTAAATTTTATAAATCCCTTCTGTTTAAATAATAATAAAATTTATTTGATTCACTCTATTTTTCTTTGTATTTATAGTTCATTTACAAAAAAATGTTGAAATAATCAAAGTATATATCATTTTGAAATTTAGAGTTGAAAGATTAAAATGTAAATGGTGTCATCTGGTAATTTTTCACCCTTCTAATTCTAATTCTAATATCAACAACAAATTATCTTTGTTCATATCATAGATATGATTTTGTAATTTACTCAAAATCCCCAGTACAACAAATTAAATACCGATTGTTCAAATGTTTTTTTCATACACTTGTACTGATGTAGATTGAGGCCGCCTTTCGAAAGTCACGGCAGCGAAATATAAACAAAACTCGGCGAATGACGAGAGCTGCGTTCGAGAGACGTACGATGACAAATCGGCTGTTTCATTGAGGCTGAAAAACGAAGTGATATTGATACATTCGACAGTTAACTGACGAAGAATTTTTTTTAAGGAAAATTGTAACAAGGAGTCACTCACCGGTGTTTTTAATTGGGTGCATTACCCGTGTAGACACAGTGTAAAGCAGTGGTTTGAGACTGCAAATTTATCATACGAATTGTTTCCATAATTACGTATAAAAGTCATCAAAAGCCTTTTCCTTTTTTCTTAATTTTCGTACAGCACTTATATTTAAAAAAACCATCACCCTAAAACGTTCTGAGTTTTCAATAGCTACGAGAACACGATCACCTAATTATGAAATGTGGTGTTGTTTACATTTGTTATGGCGGCTACGTCACGTGTGTTTTCCACAGTTGACGTCACATCCGGTTGATTTCACGGAACAACACGATCGGGAAGGCAATTTACTATCCTTTTTTCAATCGAAATTATTAACATAATCAAGTTATCTAAACTTGTTAAAACCTGACGTAAAATCAATTCAAGAAGGATATATTATGAAAACATGCACTTAAGTGTACAATTTGGCTTAGTTAAATAAGGTGATTTTACCCGGGAGCCCCACTTTAAACACATATTTATGCCATTTGAATCCCCTTCTGTCTGATGCGTCATCTAAACCATGTATATGCATATGTATATGTTTCTGTTGTACTATAAAACAACGTTCAATAGGTTTATATGATTTCCCTTTTTATATATGTTATTCTCTATATTTCTTAACAGAACATTTTGATTAATGTGTTCTCATAATGACAAAGGGGTATATCAAAAGATATTACCCATATGGGCGAGGAGACACAGGTGGATATTTTTTTGATATTCGCACATGTGCTCTTTAGTGATTCTCGACGTTGATTGGTCGGTTACCCTGAGAATGAAATACGATTGGTTGACGGGACTATTTTCACGTTTCATTGATAAATTGAACGTGCCGAACACATGCATCGCTTTTCAAAGAAAAGCGTTGATAGATGATGAACATTCTTATACTTTTATTAAAAGTTAAAATTCTAACACATAATTTGACAATTCATCAAAGTGTTTCGCTATGACTGTAATTTTCAAGAATGATAATTTTTCCCAAGCAAAGTACTTGAGAATAGGCGTCGCGTTTGTAAACAAACATGGCTGCCATAAAAAATATTCATGAAAACATCAAAACATAATCTGAAGATCAACGATACGTTAATGATAACTTAGAATTAATCATTATCATTTCACAACATAACATCGCATGAAGCCAACAACTGTTCAAACTATACACTATCTAGATCTAATGTCGATGTCACTGCAAAAACGTGCAGGTCTGACGGTCTTGATCCAGTTCGAACACGCTCGCACCAAACAAACCTTTGCACAATGGCGTTCTCTCACACGCAGTATGCAGCTGTTTAAAGTACTCATACAAATCGAGAAACGCTCCGTACAAATTTTTGGGCAAACGTTTCGTTGTTGTAATTGTGTATTTAATTAGTTTAACAAAGGTTCATCGACTACACGATAAGTAATCCGATAAGAGTTATCGTTCTTGATACTGGCAACAAGACGTGATTGAAAGCAACTTCCAAGAGAAGAAATGTTGTTCAAACTTCAGATTAGTTGACAATATTGACATACAAACTGGTTCCGATGCTTTCATTATATATTTCTCTTCAAGATATTGCCACTTTTATCTGTTGAAATGTTAAAAAATTGACAGGTTTTTTCAATTTTCCTTTTAACACTGTGCGTTCAGCCGCTCGCCTGTTAGTAAGTAGGTAGTGACGACGACACACATTTCACATAAGCATATTCATGCGATAGCCTCTATTAGTATTTTTGTTATGATCTTAATGAGTCTCAAATATGAAAATCATGTTATGTATTATTTGGGGACCAAACTGTCGTCAGTTTCATGGCCTTTTTAAACAGAAGTACATTGCGTAGCGCTGTTGACTAATTTACTTCTTGAGATGTTTGGTTTTTACATGCGTATGAAGTCGTAATTTGTTATTTTAATTGCATATGGGTAATATATAGAATAACCAACTCGGTACGAGTGATTACGGGAAATATCCACTCGTAGAAATAATGTTCAGTCGCTCGCCAAGGCTCGCGGCTGTGAACATTATTTCAACTCGTGGATATTTCCCGTAATCACTCGTACCTCGTTGGTTATTCTCTAAATATTTTATGCATTAATAAAGTATTGTATTTCTGTGAATTGATCCATATTATCAAATCTTCGATGATTATATAGATTTTCTTCAAAATCTTTATCACTTAGGATATAGAAAATGTCCGAAAATAGCTGTTTTCGTTTGTAAGAGACAATCAAACGAAACTTTGAACGAAAATTCAAACAGACACGCAATATCGCATTAAGGATGGTTATTTCGGAATGATATTGTCATAACGCTGTGGCGGGTATCCCTAATGACGCTATTGATAATTAATTTGGTATAAGAAAGAAAACTGCCGAGCGAATAAAAACTATACATAGAAACAATGTAAATTCAAACCTATTTCTGGACGAAATGGTCTGATCTTCTGATCTTAATGAACTTCATAAATTATCTGGCCGCGACCAAAGAATCGACCTTTGTCATCTCGGCCACTTAGTTATAGCTTGTGGCGACGCATCTACCTCAGACCTTCTCTGACCAATCATAAGATTTTACTGTAACTGAACTTATAATTTCCAAAATATAACTGCAAACAACTTGTATAAAGTAAAAACAAAATCATTATAAAAACATATTCGTATAGATATAAAAATATGTTCCTTATGCCATCATTGGAAACGTCATAGTTTGTTACATAAAATAAAAAAAACATATTTTAAAAAGTGGTCATCTTCACGCAGCTTTCGTCGAAGTAATTTTAAAAGTACCATGGAAAAATAGGGCGATTTTTTATGTATGTAGGATAACTTTAATTTGTAAAGACAAAGCAAGTAATGGGTTCATTGTTCGCTTAGAACAGAGTATGTAACTCAATCATCTCAGCGGCTGATACTATTCTCTCCTATCTGTTCTCATTCAATCGTGGTGAATATCTCTTATTTGCTATAACGAAAAAATCGCGTATTGGAACGGTCATATTTAAAAGAAAGTGATTAGGACAAGGCATTTGAAGAGCCACGACATATCCCATAAGTGATGGCTTTCATAAAGCAGGCGTAAAGCAAGAACCGCTTAAGTCACTCTTGCCAGTCTTGTAAGGCGGTCATCACAAATCCTGGTTTCAAATGTTTTTCAAAAGTCACTTGAGGGAGTTTATTTTTCTCGTATAACGCTCATTACATTCCGATTCAAAGAATAACCAACAAGATGCGAGGAATAACGGTTTATCAGTCCCGAAGGTATTGTTGTCATAGATTTCGAGCTTTGGTGCTAAATCTATCACAACAATTCACAGGGGAGAGATAAACTGTGATTCAGAGCTTGGAGTTGGATATTCATTTTTTTACTTAAATTATATTAAAGGATATTTACGTTACTTTTGGAAAATATCGTCAAGGCAAATTGCAATTTTACTCGGTCGTTGTATTAATACGCGACATCCGTTTGTCTCCATCCTGAATGATGAAGTCAAATGTTGTGAAAAGTGACAAAGCAATTCATATTTGTTAATGTAACATATACAAACAAAAACAAACTTATATGAACGTACAGCAAAACGACCCACACATAAATACCTTACCTTGTATGTAATTTCACACGAAATGAAAACAATGTTTGCTTTGAAGTCTTGTTGACACCTTAATGCTATACTTAATGAAGGAAGAAATTGAACGGTGGTTCTTGCAGCCAATCAAATCTCGAGTTATTTTCAGAACAACTGCAATGCCAGTAATCATTATCAAAACCTGGCATAAATGTACCCATTTGCGTAAGAAACTTAGATACAGGAACTATCGTAGCGCAGTTACCACACAATAAGACCTATTTGTCGAACGAATTCTGCTGAAGTTAAGCGTCTACGTCAACAGGTTGCATTGAGCCACGCTACGTCAGGGTTTAATTTCTTCACGTCATTCAGTTGACCAGTCTCGTGTCCTGCTTGATGAACTGGCGTGTGTGCGCAGACGAGACGTTTTGAAACTGAACTTTTTTTCAAGGAAATATACATCAATGACCATATGGAAGTGTTTTGAAACAGAAGTTGAGTCCAAATTTTAGCCAGACATTTTACAACAAATGTTCCTCCACGCTGACTTATTTAGAAAAACACTAGAAACAAAAAACAATTTTCAGTCGCAACGACAGAGTTAGAGAAAGACATGGACACAGAGATATATAGTATTATAGCATTACGAATAACTAACTTAGAGATTGATGAATTACCTTGTATCTTTGATGACTATATTCACCTTCACAACTTGTTAATCATTGATGAGAAACCGCAGAGGTGCGTTGTCTTCTCAATCCCCCGGGTGAGTTTGAACTAAGAGCAACACGAGGATCGGGGTTATGGGGTGAATGTCTATTGAACCTTATTCTGTATTGGCAACTACAAGACACGACTCTTGATCCTGCGTAAGTGTTAAAGATAGAACGAAGGGCAAGAAGAAGCATATCACTTATGATTAAATCATCCTGACCTGAATCAATACTCTCAAACATTGATGCTTATTACCTACTAGGGCTATCATATGGGAGTTCATATTTTGCATACGATACCATAGAGCTGAGTATCATTAACAGTGCTTTGACTTCGCCAATGACGATGCATTCCAAATGCACCGACTGCAGGTAATCCGCCAATGCTCGATGTTGATTTTGATTAATTTCTTTGATTTTGCGACTTTGGTAATTAAACAGAATGTCATATTCGTACCAATGACATACTATTTTGCGACACTTGTCTATAAATATCAGTTAATCCTTCTATATCTTTCGTCATGTAAATACTAATATCTATACCTTCGTGTCATAAAAATAGCATGTCATGGACACTCATATAATATCATCTCTTTACGTTGATACAATGCACTAGAATGCTAACAAATGGACATAGTTTAAAGTAAATAAGATGCATAAAACAAGACAATTTTAATTAAATTGATTGCATTTTGATAAAAAGTGATAACATTACCCGTGATATATGCTTAGTTTTTCAATTCCATTTCTCTGATTGTTTCCAAATTGGTGTTTGTAAAGAAAATAAAGCTTTTCAGTATGTGTTGGCAAAGAAGAAAATATCTCGGCTTTCTTTGATCAAGCTAGACACAACAAAGAATGGGCATCGATTTTAGCATCAACCATTTGATGGAAACGTGAAAAGAATCAAAAAGAACTTTATCAAGATTGATTGTGTAACATGAACAGGATAGAGAAAACTTCAAAGACGTTTGTCTCGACTGTGATTAGGAAGGTTTTAATCTGACATGTAATCCAATTCTGGTTTCTTGAGACAAAGCAGAGTCAGTAAATGTCTCTAAAAAGGTTTGAGGAAGGTAAACTTTCAGTAGGACTGACACCTAGTGGCTGCGCCGTTATGTAATAAACCTCCCGTTTTCTCAAATGGACGCCCACAGCTGCAATACATATCGAATTTGCATTGTTATTGGTGTAGACAATTTTCTTCACAGACATTTCTTCACCAGAAGCATATGTAATCCGTTAATCATTGTTAACTGCATATTTGGTAGTACATGAATGCACTGGAGGATGATATCACTGAAGAAAAGCACCACTTGGGGAATGATATCACTGAAGAAAGGCACCACTTGGGGAATGATACCACTGAAGAAAGGCACCACTTGGGGAATGATAACACTGAAGAATGGCACCACTGGATGGTGACATCACTGGGCGAAAATTATAACTGTAGGATGGCAAGACTAGGCAAAAATTCATTGAAGGATGGCACCACTGGAGAATAATATCGCTAGCAGATGTCATCATTGGGAGATAATAACACTAGAGAATGACACCACTTAGGGAAGACATCACTTGAAGACGGTACCACACAAGGATGGCACCAATGGAGAATAATATCGCTGGCGGATTGCATCACTGGGGATAATATCACTGAAGAATGACACCCCTTGGCAATGATATAACTGTAGAAATGCACCACTGGGAAATAATATCACTTGAGGATGGCACCACTTGTGGATACTTTAATTAGAGGGTGGCAGCACTTGGGGATAATATCACTTAAGAATGACTCTACTGGAGGATAATATTACGTGAGGATGGCACCTCTAGGGAATAATATAACCATATGATGACACCAATGGGGATAATATCACTGTAGGATGGCACCACTGGGGAATAATATAACTGTAAGATGGCACAACTGACAGATAATATAACTTTAGGATGACACCATCGGAGGGTAATAGAAGTGTAGTGTGGCACCATTGTAGGATAGTATCACTGTAGGATAGCCCCACTTGCTGATGATACCGCTGCAGCTGCATACCGAAAGTTTGTTCACATACTTGCGTATCCTAGTGCAAATACATGTTTGCGTAACATGTAATTTGGGATATCTTTGAGGCATCATAGCACTGCGAAAAAGTAACGGATAATGTCGAATTTCTTAAGTGAAGATTTATTGTACTTTAACGTTATCGCATATCATACCCAACATTTAACTGTAACAGTTTTGACAGGTCATTAAACTGACCAGGGGTCAAACTTCTGAAAACACTCATTTTCAATTTTCGCTACAAAATCCATTTGAAGTGATCAACAGCTTTAAACACAAGTTGTGTTTGTTCCCTTGCACTCAATGCGATTGTGTTGATTTTCCCAGAGTTGGAACTGGATAATTTTAAAAGAGATTTTAATACAGAATTTCGATAATATGCCCCATCTGTCTATTTCAACATGCCAAAATTCGAATTTCGGAACGACAGGCAACACGATCCCAAAAGAGTTAAAGAATTACTGCTTTACACGTGTACAAAAGGTGCTCAATTGTCAGTTTTGCTCAAGTTATTTCATTGGCGTCAAAACAAAACCCAAATTACATGATATTTGCACCACGATACAATGGTATGTGAACAAACTTTTGGCATGCAGCTGTATATAATGGTGAATATTATATTTGATTATAGTATAAACTGAGGGTAAGGTATCTTGGTTGTTACTTACAATGTTAATGAAACATGACATTCTAACGTCATTTAACAAGGATCTGACGATATAGCATGCCATGACAGGGCTTTCGCAGATGATAAACTAAGTAACACATTTGTGCATCATCAAGAAATGAAAAGATTAGAAATACTAGACGGCTGTTCATGTAAAACGATATTTGTTTAAAGAATGATTTTGGCACATTTCCTGTTTATCATTCCACTAACTTTTTCAAATCTTATCGCTGTAATCGTAATGAAACGTTGGGCCATTGGTCCGACAGTATTAAGCTCGTGACAACTCATTGTGAAATCATATGTTCAACTGTATTACACAAGTTCTATACTGGCGTATAACGATAACTCTACATTATAACGGGTAACGATAATGCATTGGCGCCAAATGCTTGAGTACATAAGAATGATAAGACGTCATAGGCTTGATGCTGTAACAAGTCTGTGACATCACCGTGTTTGAAGTTTAGTTGCAGTGCTGTGCCCAAAATGTACACTGAATGGCATGAAATGATCAATGATATTTCCCCTGGGTTTTTTTTTAAACCACGTGATATATGATTCATTTCGATATCCTGGGATTGTGGAGGAGGTGTTTTCAATTCTATCAACTCGTCTTGATATATTTAACCAGGCATACTGAGGTTCCTGATGTGTACAGCCATTATCTTTTTGGAATATTCCTAAATTTCAAGGGATCAAAAACACCAAAATCATTAATTTCACCATTATGCCAATTTTGAATAAACTGTCAACATATCTATTGATTTCTATGTAGAGAATGGGTGGGTTGTGAGGAAATAACGTCTTATAACGTTTGAACCATATTCAATCTCTGACTTATGGATAAAAATGTGACATAAACTTACATAAACTGGGAGATTACATTCGCTTCAACAAAACGTTACACCAACAAGCAGTAGTTATAAGGTGTGGCGACTTCTCGAATCAAGATTATTTCACTAATCCTATTACACATTGGTTTGGGTATACAGAGTATTCTAACAGCTCGCAACAAAATCACTCATTGCAAGGCGAGTTGGGTTACCGAGCGAATATGGTGAGTTACTGTGTGCAACAAATTGTGACACATGCTTGAAGTTTGACAATCATTGATTGATGTACGTATATACAATATACTTATATAACACTCGTGGTTCATGTCTAGTCATGGTCTCTTGCCCTTTACTACTTTTTATGCATTACATGATTTTGCACTCAACAAAGATCGTTAAACAATGAATCACGGGTTGAACAGGGTTGAAACAGTGTGCTTGAACAAGGGTCTATCGCATCTGCAAAACTTCGTGTCCAAGATTATTGTGACGAGAGGATATAACGCAGGTGGTGTAGGTAGTTAATATTGGTATTTGCTGGGATTATGGTATAGATAGAATACAACACAGGTCATATAGGTGGTTAACATTGGTATTTGCTGGGGTGATGGTATAGAAAGAATACAATAAAGTCATAAAGGTGGTTAACATTGGTATTTCTTTTGGAGATGGTATAGAAAGAATACAACATAGGTCATACAGGGGGTTAACATTGTTATTTGTTGGGAAGATGGTATAGAAACAATACAACACAGATCATACAGGTGGTTATCATTGGTATTTGGTGGGAAGATGGTATAGAAACAATACAACACAGATCATACAGGTGGTTATCATTGGTATTTGGTGGGAAGATGGTATAGAAACAATACAACACAGATCATAAGGGTGGTTAACATTGGTATTTGCTGGGGTGATGGTATAGAAAGAATACAATAAAGTCATAAAGGTGGTTAACATTGGTATTTCTTTTGGAGATGGTATAGAAAGAATACAACATAGGTCATACAGGGGGTTAACATTGGTATTTGTTGGGAAGATGGTATAGAAACAATACAACACAGATCATACAGGTGGTTATCAATGGTATTTGGTGGGAAGATGGTATAGAAAGAATACAACACAGATCATAAGGGTGGTTACCATTGGCATTTGTCGAGGCTAAGGTTTAGAAAGAATACAAAATAAACCACACAGGACGTTAACATTGGTATTTGAAGGGAGTGATAAATAAATATATATGTGTGTGATCTTATCAAGACCATTTATGGCTTCACATGCACTGATTTGTCGGAAGTGAGAGTGTTGATATATGATTAGATACATGTATATCACGTTGGTGGTTTTCAGTGATTTTAAACGGGAACGACGAAGGAGGCGAGAGACTGACCTTGCGTTGTAATATGAAATATACAACGAATATGGAGGTCGTAATAAGAGCACTGTGACTGACATGACTATTCACAGCAGTTTAAGTTTACCTCATCTATGATTAAATCGACATCATGAACAAGAGCTTTGAATAATATTTATGCGAATTGCGGTAGAATTACACAGAGTCACGGGTCAAATTTGGGAAGTGTACTTGAGGAGTATATACATGGATACATTTCTATCGTTCACGTACATAGTTGTAATCAGATTCACACTCTGCAAGTCCATGCTGGTTTTCCTATCCACATACAACTGAAATATTGTTCAAAACACGTTAAGCCCCAACTCTCTCACTCTCTCACTCTCTCACTTTTCTGCAGAAACTAGGTGATTAACTTTGTACATAAAGACATACTGAATTGCTTACATTTGATTATCAGTCATTAATGAAGAAATCTGAACTTAACTGTTCATGTCTGTTTTCAATGTATTTCTTACAAATATTTCTGATAAGTAAATCACAACACATGCTTAAACCTTAAGATATTTCATTCCGTATCTGAAATAATTCTCATCGCAATGGTGATGTTAACATATTCAATAAGCTTAACGCTGTGTAAAGAAAGCTGAATAATACAATAATCCTCTATGACAACGTCGGTTTGGCGTTGTAGATTAATGATACCGCTGGACACATCTCTTATTTATTCATGCATCTTTGACAGGCAGCAGATTTGTCGGAACAGCAAATAGGAGGTGTGTGAATAATTCCCCCGGCACTGGCAGGAAGAAGTGTATCGTATAAACCTTTCAATATTGAAATGCAAATTATATTTGAGCCTTGATTATGCGATGTTTAACTTCTGATAAATATCTTCGCTTGAAGAGCGTGTAGAAACTACAAATCCTGCGTTATGTCGTTTAATTATTCAAAATGTCTGTCTTCGCTTGTTGCTTTATGGAATAATGAAGTCAGTGTTTATTGATTACAGGCATAAAATAAATAAAATTCATCCTGTTGCAAAGACATTAAACATTATATTCCATAAAACAGATATAAGCTTATGGTAAGCTTTATTATTATTGCATGTTCAGGGATAAGTTTGTCTTTCTAGAACTTAAGTTTTTTTATCGAAAATAACCGACATCTCATTAAATTACACTTTACATGGATGCAAATATCAAAATGTTGGTCCGTAACCCATTAAATTTGAATCAAGACATAGGCCTCTATCATGGAGAATGCATTGAATTTCAGTTACTCACAATGTTACGCCTTCAGTCTTTAGGGAGGCATTCAGCTTGTTCGACAAGGATGGAGATGGCACCATCACCACCGATGAACTTGGCACCGTGATGAGATCACTTGGGCAGAACCCATCCGACAAGGAATTGCATGAACTCGTGACGGAAGCAGACGCTGACGGTATTTACCCGTCTCACATTTACATCAGTAGAGAACTGAATATCAAAATGTAGAATATCATTTGTTGAATTAACAGTGCCTCGATATTAAAATCTTCGTTACTTTGATGCTTATAAAATGGTTTATATATCATTTTGATGGCGCCGCGGGTGTTGAGGGCTACCATACTACTTCAGTGATAGATCTAATACTCTTATTCCGGCTCACTTTAAATAAATGAAAAGAACGTCATTACATTAAACTGTTATAATCACTGGTCATCATGATTCAATTTATCCCAAAAACTATCCAATATATTGCTTTTTAAACTATCACTTGCCAAAGCCCTTTGTATTCACACCAAACATTATATGCAGAGAAAGGAAGCTGAAGCAATACGGTGTGATTGGTATATGTTTAGTATAAAGACGGAATTGAAATATAATGAATTTATCTAATTTTTCAACATACTTATCTGGTATCGGTGTTGCAGAACCTTTTACCTGTTTATATCATTGGTGTGTAGAATCTAATCCACACCGGCAATGACGTCATCGTCGTATCGGGAATGTCTCCCAGAGATAAATTTATACAAAACACTTAGAAGTGGCAACATCTGATGTTTGCAATGGTAAAATATTCGTCGCCTCTTCTTCTTCGTTACCTTATTGGTAGTCTTAATATGCGCCGTTTATCTTTTTGAACTTTTTAAAATAATTCAGCATGAGTAAACCATGTTTCCTTGTCTCTGACAGAGCGTGGTTAAGTTTCATTCACCGTTATCATACCTTATGTAAAAAGTCAGGGTTTCAAGTAAGACCACATTCTCGTTTTGCATGTTGTATTTGAACAAATTGTTTAAGGTGTAAAATAAAGTTTAGGAAACCTTCGTAATAAAAACCTTTGTCGTTTTCGAATTTTCAAATTCACTTCCTTCCGACTAATATAAATTACTTTACCTAGGCTTCGTTAGGTACCTTACCAGTCATTCATTATCAGATCATGTTTTTTTTGCATTTCTGTTGCTCTAACCGTTTATGGATACCCAGGATGTTGTTGATTCGTCTTCAACGCTTGATATGGAATATGATTGTTAAACCCAACCGTATCATCATGAGTTATCCAGTGTTCGACCTTTTCCATGCATATTTGCAATTACAACTCGCCACTCAATAAACTCCACTTTCTGACAAAAACAGACCCGACTTGACAGAGAAGATCTGCCTCAAGCAAACAGTTTCATTATGCGAACTGAGGGATAGTGACAGGGCCCATGGAATATGATAGTGCACATGCTAATCTCTCACCATTATGGTGCATGGTTTTCCATTCAAAGCACTAAATTTACTAATCACCCCTCGTATATGCAATCTGCATATGGTAAATTTAGAAAAGTTGTCAATTGTGTTGTTGATTTGAACATTCACACATCACCTTTTGACCCTTGGACAAAATACACATGAAATAAAAAGAAAGCCTCCCCTTTATAGGTGATGGGACCATCGACTTCAAAGAGTTCTGTGCGATGATGTCGAAGAAGATGCAAGATGCTGAATTAGATGTTGAATTGAAAGAGGCCTTCAGCGTATTCGACTCTGATGGGAAGGGCTTCATCAACGCTACAAAACTTCGCCATGTGATGAGTAAGCTAGGTGTGGATCTGACCGACAGGGAAATCGACAACATGATTAAAGAGGCCGACAAAGACGGGGATGGGCTCGTCAACTTCCACGGTAGGTCTGAACGATCTCATGGCATTTTCTAAACTACTATTCTACCTAACTTTGTCAGGAAAAGATTTTGAAAAAGAGGCTCTACCGGTTCGGCATGCCATGTTTTAAATTTTTTGAAACACCTTGTGTATAGTAATTGCTGTCAATGGTCATTCATTCAAATACTTTTTCTTATTGAGTATATTTGTAAACACTCGACTCGACTTTTGTAGTAAAAGTAATTAAAACATTACACCTTTCAGAAAGGTTGATTACGGGAATTAAGCTACCGTCTTTTTGTTTGGATGCTAATTTCAGTGGTAACTATTGATGTATGAATCTTTTATGTAATAACACTTGGTCTTTGCTTTTGCCTCTGTCATACATTACATTGCTTTCGTCGTGCTACAGAACTATTTGTTGTTGCCGTTTTTGTTTTTCGTGATAACATCAGACAAATCTTTGTTTTTGGTTTTGTTCCTCTATGTCTACCATGAGTGTACTAGTACTCCAACCTATTTACTGCAAAAACTGCAAATATGTATATATGTATGTATATATATATATATATAGACACTTGGGATTCTCATAGAGATTGTACTTCTTTTGTAAGGTTGCGTTGTTACTTGCAACTATACTTTTAACGAAATCATTATCCATACTCATAGAGAATCATTTACTGCATACGATGTTCATTTCAAGAACTGTAGAGTGTTTTTAGTTTCAATCTAACAATATCATGTTTGTTTTGCAGAATTCGAGACTATAATGAAATACAAGTGAAAGAAGACTTATGCAAGCTGTGTCCAAATTCCAGTCAAACATTGCTTCGTATCAGTTTGTGTCACGTGACCCCTAGCTCATCAATCCTTTCGAACTAGCCTTTGTGTCTCGCAAACAACCCATCTCAATGTTTCGTTCATGAAATCGATTGTCATCAAAGACTGTACGTTGAATAAACGTAAACTCCTGTCATGCATGTTTCTATTACATTATCTTGTGATGCCTCATATCTTGTAAGCCTCAGTCAAATATGCTTGAAGGTTATGTTTATTTTGTCGCGGCATTCTTTGCCCCGAGTAACTTGTTTACCAGTTCTGAAGTGTGACGTTTGTTTAACACCACTAATGGTTGAATGTTGCCCAGGCGATGCTAAACCAGAACACAGAGCCTGCATTTACTTACATAAAATGAAAACGGTGCGTATATATGACTTGAAAAAACGCAACTCGTGTCAATATGTTTCATTTATCAAAATATGTTTATTTTGAAGGAAGTCCAAATATTATATAGTTTAAACATTTAACATACATGTATATCACGAAAAGTATGACTCTTTTCAAAATTTCAGAAACCTTTTACCAATAGAGGGTATAAAAATAAATGAAAATTCGTTTATTTGACAACTTTTATTATTAACATACATGCATATCACCAATACTTTCTACACAGTAAAATAATATGCGAATTAAAGATAGAATCATCAGATTAGGAACTTAATAAAATGAAGCAATAACAGATCAATTCACTTTCAGGAGTAAAACACTACAATGAATCATCCGAAATACTTCAACGATCTTGGTTTAAAATTTCCAATGAAATTACACTCCTTATCTAGAAGTAAATTATTTATATCATTAGTGCACGAGGTGGGGGAATCTAATTTTTGGGATAGTTAACTTATTTTTTCAACAAAAACGATGTTTTCGGTGTTCACGCTTGACAGAAACGTTGGTCATTGCAGTATTACATTGAGATTACTATAGAGCTAATGACCAATGGTTATCGGACTGCACATTCAAGTAGGTGTTAACATACCAAAAGAAACCCTTGATGTTTTGCTCTTTAAACTACTACGGCACTACAGCAAGATTTATCGAGGCAGAGGTCGTGGGAATACATGTATGTAGAACGTTCACGTTATGTCTGAAGTTGTTCCTCTCCAATCTCCCAAAGACGTTGATGCGAGTTTAAGACATTATTTTCAAGGCACCATCATCTTTGCAAATTCTGAAACAGAAAAAAAATTGTTTCCAAAAGCAGATTTTAACGGAAACTTTAATTTGATATTTGATATAAACTTTTCAAATTTATTAAAAACCTTTAAAAAGCTTTGAATAGTGCAGTTTAAATATTTCAAAATATCAGTTTTCAGATTATCGATAAGTTAATGAAAATATGTGAAGAATCATAATCAACAACATTAATCACGTCTAAGAAAAAACTAAAATTACATGCAATACACCATGTGTTTTAATAATAAAAATACATTAAAACATCAATTAAATGTTTGCGTTTAACTTATTACACAACTATGAAGTTTTTCTCAAATTTTGCTTGCTAAAATATATCAACTGGAGCATTGCAATTAACGCCTTTAAAACAAGTGTAAATACATTTAACCTATCCATGATAAGTGTGTTTGATACATAGAATAAATACGTTCTACATCCGTTTATCATACTGAACAAGACTTCGCATACCTTTCTTGAAACAATAACATAGATATTATGTACATAATACCTTTAATTGACAATTCATGTTGTCATGTGAATTTATGTCATTGAAATTAGTCATTTTTTTAATAAATAGCTTTTCAAAATATTAACGTCCTATTAATTCGAATCCTACATTATAATATCCTAAAATGAAAACATATTATCATCTAGATCTGACAGGAAAGTTTATTCTGGAACGTGCATCATTATGGCGGAACAGAACCTCACCTGTGTAGTTAACCTTGCCATCAGCGTTGATGTCCACTTGGTTCATCATTTTGTCCACCTCCGCGTTACACAGCCTCTCCCCCCGGACCCTGACCACCTCCCTCAACTCATCGGGGGTGATGAAGCCGTCCTTGTTGATGTCGTAACGCTTGAAGTCCTCCAGGATCTCCCTCGACTCGGCGGCATTAGCGGCCTTCTGCTCCATCCACGTCATGAACTCGTTCAGATCCATCGTTTTGCTGCCTGTAAAGGGAAAACGTTTTCTGAAGTTTCATCAGGCATGGATAAGAATCTTAATTATATACACCTGGAAAGTGTTGCAACCCCTGCAATGTCATTGACTCTAGTGAAAATACAATCATGTCGATAAGAAACCTATTCATCAGAGTGTTTGTTTCAAGTTACGCCATGTCTTCACATATATAAACCAACAAACCCTTCAGGAATCAGTCAGATTATCATTTAAAAAGCGGTCATCGACCTACGGAAAACATCTAGCTTTCAGTCGAACGTTTTTTTACTTTAACAGCAAAGTGTGATAATGAGTGACTTAGATTGATAGACTAATGCCACACAAACATGAAAGAACATGCATTTTTCTCGTAATGAGGATATATGGTTGCTGCTAAACGTCCTTTACTGAACAAGACGCTTGCCTATTATGGTAATACATTTGTCAGAATTACTTAAGATATAACCAGGAAACCCAAAGTATCCAGTGGGTTGTAGTTCACAGGAAGAAATCAAGAAAAGCATGGTCTTGCAATACTTTTTGCCAAGTATATATAGATGAATATATAACCATTTAGTTTAAATATTAGTTGTGATAATAAATATGAAGACAACACTATTTTAAATAAACTTGCCTCACAAAGAAAAAACACTATTTTAAAGAGTGAGGTGAGGTGATGTTTAACGCCGCTTTCAAGATTATTTCACTTATATCGCGGCTGCTAGTATTAGTGCAGGGAGTAGGCCCGCAACACCATTGTGGCTATGCATTGCGGTGAAACCTGCGGGCATCGGCTGGAACTAGCGAACCATGGGTGGTACTGCGCTGAATTTCAGTGTAGCATTGCACCCAAACCTTACTGCGTGTAGAACCGTTCTCTACTGCAGACAAAGTTGCCGAGCCCCTGGCGGGTTTAAAGAGTGAATCAGGATTTGTATAGTAGACTAACAATGGTACTTACCATCCTTGTCGACGCTGTCCATAATAGCCTCGACCTCCTGACGTGTGACCGAGTGACCGAGTCTTCTCATGGCCGACATCAGTTCGGACGCCGAGATCTTTCCTCCCTTGTCCCCGTCGTACACCTTGGTAAACAGCTTCCGGTACTCTCGAACCAGGAAGATGAAACAACATCACATGCTTTGTTCTGATTGGTTGATTTGAGTTTTTTTCATAGACAAACATTTACCCTTTATTAATCGGGTTCTTATCCGCGAAATGGTACATTATTAGTAAAAGACTCACTATTCTATGTGCATTAATCCATTTTCAAAATCATGCAATTAACCGCGATCGTCGTCTGAAAACAACAGGATGTTTTACAAACGCATGTATTGATATCGTAATTCATTTAAGACTAAGCGTCAAGTTTTTAGGATGAATCAACATTTAGATAATTATAGATTATTTAAGATGTAGACTTAACATGGTTGCTGAGTTGTCAATGATAAGCTGTTATACAGTTTTGGTACTTGTGGTGCATTGAAAGAACGAGCATCAATTTGACAGATCTGTTCTATATAGGTAAGTTCTAGTTAGGATAAAGTTCTACATTTTAGTCTTCGATTTTTCCATCTATGTTTAAATTTTTTCCACATTCTTTGTCCTTGGTGTGCTATAATGACATAAAATTACTGTCTGGGGATCGAGAGTCACATAAAGATCAGAGAACGTATGTTAAGATGTTAATTAATCATTGTTTCTGTCATTGATTCTTTTTCTAAAACCTTCATTTTAAGAGGTTGACTAAATGAAGACGTTCATTTTGGGTATTCTTATATACCGATTATATTTGAAATGATGAGTTGTCGAACAGATCATATGAAGCCGTTTTGTCACAAGTGGAAAACATCTTTCTTCTATGAAATCAGAATTTATTGAAATGAAAAAAATTGAAATTGAAACGAAAATTTTCACGTATGTTTACCACATCTACACCATTCAAATGAATATCGATCGTTGCTAAACTTCCCCTGCAAGGCACAACCTATAACTTTATCAATAATAACAATACCACCACCACCAACAACAACAAAAACAACAACAACAACTCCACCAACAACAATAATATTAAAAAAATAATAATGATTTTATAAAGCGATTTATCCATACACATAGTACATGCTAAAAATGACAAATAAGAAGAATAGGTTAATGTGAAAAATTGTTATAAAACAGATTCCGCTATAAGAGTTTGAAATTCCAGCATATGGCTTATAACAGCATTAAAGGTAGGGAAAAAAGTTTGTTGAAAATCATCATGAAATAACGTCTAAGAATAATAGCTTAGGCAAATCTTTAACTCCGAAAATTTTAAAAGACATCTTACGGTTTTGGATAAGGTACAAAAGCGCTGTAGAGTTCCTTATCTTTTATCTATTAATTGTTATTCTTTAAGCTCAGGTGCAGTACGCTGTATATATAGTACAGATACTGTGACGAAAAGCAGCAAGGCTGATATCAGCCCGTCATAGAGAAGCGTCCTGATTTATGCCTTGTGGGGGCTTGATGACTCTAGAAAATCATTGAACAATTGAACAATTTTGAATGGTCAGAGTGGAGAGACATCTGGCGGTATAATTGGTACTTACCCTCGACCTGTTTCTGTGAGAACTTCCTGGAAGCCTGGAAACAGAAAGCAGGTGCTTGTATCAGGTCTATTCCTCCTTGTTATCCGTGACCCTACACTGTCTCAATTAGAATTTATGTAGCTATTTCTCAGTTGCAGTTACTTTTCATGTGGCGCTAACAAATAACAGATTGTCTGAGACAAAAGTAAGTGATTATTTAACTACACGCGGACAATGTTAGGATCCTTTTCGGGGCTTTTATAGCAAATAAAGTAGTTCAGTAAATTGGCCAGAACATTCTCTCCACCCTCCCCCACCCCGCCCCTTATTTTGATTTGCCACTCGGCATTTAAAGGCACCAACTTTTACTCACCAGATATATGTTAATATAATGTTTAGTTATGACACGACGGAACTCTAATATGTAATTCCTTGAATTTTTCTTTTTATGACGCAATTTGCATATTTCAGAGTGCAATCTATTGACCTATTTTGATGACTATAACAAACCACTCCAATATCCCTACATTGTAAGTCTTAAAATTTAACCAATAATCCACAATGAATTACAATCTACCGTGTACCAGGAAGCCATAGAGCGATACGTATACGTAATAAAGATTTTTACTCTAACGGTTAGCACTGAAGAGACAAAGCTATATATTGTTATAAGTTCCTTGTCTAAAGCCACTGACATACTCCCGACAAACGAGATTTAGTACAACCATTTTGCTACTAATTAACTGGAAAGCATTCAAATCGATTAGCAAAGCCGTATAGTCTCTAGGGATCACTGAGACGAAAGGTTAGTTGTTGACACTAGGTCTACTTCCGGGTCAATCTTGCATACGGTTATTCGTAACAGTACATTAATTATTTTCTTGATGTTGGAATAATCAATAGAGAAGCTGATGCGCATCATTAAAAATATATAACCCACTGTTCCACCCCCACCCCCACTTGTGATCGCCAATTTCAATTAGGAATATAATTACAACATGGTTCAAATCCTTACAAAAATATAGTGAATAATTATCGATTTATGAAAAGTACTTTATATTCTATATATACATTTATAATATCAGCAGCAGAATGCTCAGTATTACGCAGATACACAGCGGAGACATACAGACAACCTAAACATCTCGACACAAGATATGCATGGCTATTTATTGTCATTAACGAATCGGTCTCGCCTCACTTGCTAGAAATAATTATTTTCTGCTGTTTAATGTAAAAAAACTCACCATAGTGTTGAAATGAGAGAAATTGTCTGTTTGTCTTGTAAATGGTGAGATATTGCAGGATGGGGCTGTTGTTATCGCCAGTACGAGAACATCGGTTCGAGACACGTTACCAAGGCGACACGGGTGGCCGATGAATCGATACACAACAACCCGTGTATATGAGGCATTATCTATATTTGTGTCGTATACTTGTATCTTGTGCATCCACTTGCAGAAATATATTTGATATATCTCCGATTTCCTCATGTAAGTTGAATGTATATATATATATATATATATATATATATATATATATATATATATAAATGCATATACTTGTGAATATATACATCATACACTATGTATTCATCATACACTATATATATGCATCATACACTATATATGCATCATATGCACCATACACTATGTATGTATCATACACTATGTATGCATCATACACTATATATGCATCATATGCACCATACACTATATATGTATCATACACTATGTTTGCATCATACACTATATCTGCACCATACACTAGATATGCATCATACACTATATATGTATCATACAATGTTTGCATCATACACTATATATACATCATAAACTATATATGCATCATATGAATCATACACTATATATGTATCATACACTATGTTTGCATCATACACTATATATACATCATAAACTATATATGCATCATATGAATCATACACTATATATGCATCATATGCATCATACACCATATATGCATCATACACCATATATGCATCATACACTATATATGCATCATATGAATCATACACTATATATGCATCATATGCATCATACACCATATATGCATCATACACTATACATGCATCATACACTATGTATGCATCATACACTATATATGCATCATATGCACCATACACTATATATGTATCATACACTATGTTTGCATCATACACTAGATATGCATCATACACTAGATATGCATCATACACTATATATGTATCATACACTATGTTTGCATCATACACTATATATACATCATAAACTATATATGCATCATATGAATCATACACTATATATGCATCATATGCATCATACACCATATATGCATCATACACCATATATGCATCATACACTATATATGCATCATATGAATCATACACTATATATGCATCATACACCATATATGCATCATACACCATATATGCATCATACACTATATATGTGTGTGTGGTGAACATTACTTTAAAGGTTCATCAATCAGCACGTCGATAATTGTTCATCATAGTGTATCTAGTGTATCTAGTGTATCTAGTGTATCTAGTGTATCTAGTGTTGAAAGGGAACGAGTTCTTTATATATATATATATATTTACTCAACAACAAAAGTTAAGCACAATCCAAGTATACATTAGAAAAGTATAAGATGGATCATTATGTGAACTACAGAATATCACATTATTAAAAGCCCTAAAATTAGTTCGGTGAGTCTTGGAAATTACATGTAATGGACAGTAAAAGAGACAAAGCGTATTTCACGTTTATTTCAAATTTTAGTAAATACATATTATGATAACCATTTAAACTTGATTCATTTCTAAATTCTAAATGTTACAAAAGCATGTTTATCAAAGCAGCAATATGTAGAAGATAATTCGATATTTAAATCATCCTGCTGAAATGTCACCATCAGTTGTTTAATATTCTAGTTTCTGCACCGAAACGTCCTATGTCTTTCTATGGAACTTATTACTTCATCATTTATATAAAATATACATTAAAGAAGTTGCCCTCGAAGGGTGACATACAAAATGGTATTGACATACTGGAACTTGTATGAACCCGACCGGCAGAAGACATAATTAGGATGATTATTATGTCAAAAGGGAGTAATTCGCATATTCAATGTGAGTAATCATAACAAAGTCAAGGGTTACTTTGAATGGACAGTAGCACGATTTTCAGATCAATAAAGTGATCTCACGAAAACGAAGCAAATGTTTCCAATTTCCAATCAAAAGAAGCAGTTTTAAAACGAACGTACCATGGTCAAATAAGTTAAGAAAATCCATTCCCCAACCCAAAATAATTTAAGGTGTTCAGACAACAATTCCCGCCGGTTGTTTTTGCTTCATTATTTCCTCCACGACTTCGGATGACCGGGTTGAGTGATGAAATGCTTTGAACCTCTGAAGATAATACATTGTCCTTACCTTTTGTTTATTGGGTTTTTTTTTTATTCTATAAATGCTATTTTCAAAAATCATGCTAGTGCCCCTAAATATGATTAGACGCTAAGATGTCAGTGTAAGAATGTCAGGAGTATTCATGGAAAATATTCTTTTTCGAAATAAGAAATATTTGAAACTTGACAAATGGATTAATACAGCGAATATGTTCATTTCGTAAATAGAAAAAAGGTATTAATCGGTCATTGTGAGTCACTCCCGTATAATTAAGTGATGGTTATATTATATAGGATTAAATTGATTAAGTTGATGCATGCAATGTCTCGCAAGTTACCCTGTCCAACTTGAGGTTTACGGCAATATAAACTGTATATGAATTCAATGATATAAGAATTCCCCTTGAAAGTTCTACAGCAATAACTGCGTCTATAACACTGGTAAAACGACATTAGCCATTCCAACTACTGTCTGCCGTTATTGTAATATGAGAAGTATACATCAATCTTAGTGAAAAAAACCAATCCACACATCTCACGGTTGGTGTTTGTTTACATTCAAATAACGATAGGTCGTTAACCAGATATCGGGCATAAACGACCGTGAAATTTGAATCAACTGAAAGTTCCTGCTAGGAAATACGACAAGAATCAATACATACCACTTAGACCTCGCTGTCCCTGACAACCATTCAAAAAGTATTCTGTATTTTCCGGTACAGCACACATATTTTTTGGGAACTGTTTCATATACTACGTGACGGGTTTCTTCGAGTGAATAGCAAAAAAAAAAAATAAAATAAAAAATAATAATAATGATAATAAAAAAAAAAAAATGATAATAATGAAATAATAATAACAGTAAAATGATGATGATGATGATGATGATGATGATGATGATAATGGTGACGACAACAACAACAACAACAATAATAATAATAATAATAAGAATAAGAAGAAGAAGAAGAAGAAGAAGATGAAGAAGAAGAAGAAGATGAAGAAGAAGAAGAAGAAGAAGAAGGATGATGATGATGATGATTGTAATTGTAATTGTGTGTATACTATATCCATTCCCTTAGGTTAGTAAGGATATACTGTTGTTAATCTACGCGTGAACGCTGTTAAGTTTAAAAGTGTAAAGGTTGAAAGCGGAAACGTGAAAAAACTTGACTACATATTACAAGTTGTTTCGCAGAGCAGCGTTCATCAATAACGGCTCTATTCCTGTGGGTCCAATTAAACTCGTGAATATTTAATTTCATTGTTTAAGGCAGTATCTTAACCGTGCATGTCGGGGCCTATCTACTGCTTCCCGCTCTCGCTGTCATCTCGTTCTGTTTGCCACGTCTTAATTATTAAACAATTATCTTTCACGCACGTAAGAGAGTATGAATTATCATCCAAAACTGTGTTCCACAGGAGATATCGCTTGTGGAAGATCAAGCGATATCTCCTAGGAGATATCTTTTTGGCAGTAGATTTTGAACAATGCCCCTCTGACATCAAGTAAATGACATCACAGTTGTTTTACATCATCAAGTAATGACATCACAATGCTATGATGTCATAAACACCACGACGTCACAATGCTATGACATCACTGCACTTGGAGTCTTAGGGCAGCATGGTGTTCAGTAATGTTCATATGTCATTCAAATGTAATGAAAAATGATTTTGGATGATAAATAGAATCTCACCCTCGTGTCTTCTGATATCAAATATATCAACACTCGTTGATAAAAGTAAAAATATCCTCGGCAAGCCTCGGATATTTGTAACTTTCATCAACTCGTGCTGATATATTTGATATCAGAAGACACTTGGGTGAGATTCTCTATATATCATAAACACGCAAATATTGTTCTTTTTTCTGAAATTTGCATTATCAAAATCTCTGGAGAGAGAACGGAATGACAATTTTACAAAGGGCATTTTCAATTTCTTAGGAAATTGCTTCAAATTATGTTCTTTGCGAGGCATGATGGTCTTCGGCGAGGTACATGAAAAAGTAATATCGGTAAATAACTTCATGTTTGATAATGATGCTCTCTCTGCCATGGTTGTCGTACTCTTGAGTTACAGAAGCTGTCTTACATTTATTTCAGTATATGTTCGTCAGAGGAAAACGAGTTTATCGTTTACTATACTTTACCCTTGTTACATTGCAACGTTACAGTTAAACGGATACATGTAGGTACAGCCCGATGCGATGAATGGAGGATGATAGTAGATCTGGAGATTTAGAGGTACATGGTTATCGGCGATAATCGTCATACATTTTTCTTTCTTAATAAATAAGCAAAAATAATAATTTGTATAACATCATTGCTATTGTATAAAGTAAAAAATAGCGCGATAAGGTTGTTATTTTTGTAAGTAAATGTAACTTTCATGTACTTATATAGATTTATATTCGAAGTCTACACTTGTTTATCCTACTCAACTGTACATCTGGTGACACGTATATATCGGTGGCGAGACGTAAATGTATGCGGGAGCATTTATTCATATCAGGTCACCTATGCAAACTGATCACCGGCAGTCAGATTACAATGCTTGGGGATCAAAATAACTCTTCTTTCAGGAAATAATATCTGTCCAGATATCCCCTTACTTCGTGATTAAGTTCTGCACCAAGGTTTTCGGAGCTCTGTTATTGCTAAGATTGTCATAGGCTAATGTTAATTTAAGATAGTTTCGACTATCGCTAAGAGAGCTTCGAAAGGCCCAAAGGTAGGCCCAAACCTCTTATTGGCTGTCATTTTGATTCAAAGGTATCCATCGTAAATTAGGTTCATTTTTATATTTGTCGTAAGGTTATTGTCGTGGTAATCCTGGTGTTTTTAAATTTCAGTTATATCATTTCTGAGATATCTGACCACCCTTTTGCTTAGCGAAATTCAAGACTTCTCCATTTTCGTACCAAGTTTACCAACACAACAATATGCCCGATGAATAGTTAATCACATCCCTTTGTTGTTAAACCAATGGACCACGTCCATCGATATATTGACCTGCCTCCAAGTGGAACAATGCGATTGTCCAGTCATGTGTAGCGACCAGTCGTCAACTTCAAACTGTCAATTATATATAAGGAGACTTCTGGCCACTTGCTAATGATCATCAATACACCCCTTCGTTAGTTAGTTAAGAACTAAATTCACAATGTGATCGTTCACTGGCTTATTGACCTGTTTAGATATCGTTTGATTGTTCCTAACCACACCCTCGTTTCATAAATCTGGTATTCAACGAGACATTAGTAAAATACAATATAGTTTATTAAAGGCTCACCATTTAGTATGATCTATATAAGATGCAGCAACCCTGACCGCCGTGCTAGTCAGTAACCACAGCAGTCAAATTAACTATAGGTCATTAGGTAACACTATTTGTAGAACACGTTCTATTTCAACAATTGACATTGATCTATACCTGAAATAGAATGAGATTTACATTAACAATGTGGATCTACTGCTCCTGGAGTATTTAGGTTGATACAGCGTATAAACCGTTCCTCACTTGACTATAGGGAAAATCTGTATAGAAGATGATAGTTGTAATTCTTCGATGGAGATGGAGGAGCATGGTGTAGGTCGTAAACCAAGAGAAATCGGTTTCAAGCGTAAAGGGAACGTTTGTAACACACTTATCATGAGATAAATGAAGATCGGAAAACAGTACATGGAATGAAAACATTTGGAAATTGAATAATCGAGTTATAACTGAATAGTTTGGGGTACTCTGTAGCCAATGGATAGTTTTTATGCTTAGGAAAGGTAAACTGCGGCTGTTGGTTCTGTAGAGGTTGTTTCACACTTACAGTTTGCTACAACAACACAATTATTATACTAGCAGTTCAAATCAAAGATCAATTGTGGAGATGTATGTCAAGAAAAAAGTTTATCATATTATGAACCCACAGAAAACCCGAGCTGACTGAACTCTATTGGAATATATATAATTCACTGCAGATAAACATGCGTTTGAAATGCATACAGAAACAAACAAACAAGGTTTACGTTCTCTTGAGTTGTCTCCCCTAGACCACATAGCAACTCGTTCCTGGTGAATGATGTGCGATTATAGGAACGTTTCGATTTCGTTAACATACATCCTGTACATTTTCTTCCGGTCAACGAAATGTGTGTGAGCACTCTGAAACGAGACATGTCTCTCCTTAACGGTAGAATATTTACGGCTAGAACTCATTGGACAGCATCATGACCATGGTACTGATTTCTTTGCTTAAATTGTTTCCAAAAACTGCTGTTCGGACATTGCATCTCATAACGGTCACATGAATATCGATCTCGTCGTGTTTGGATATTTCATATGTTTTGTACAAAGGTTTTGTCGTCAGGATATACTGAACTCAATTCATCAAGATTTTTGCTTAGAAATTGTAAATTATAGATTTCCAATGCAGGAAAACATGTCAGGCAGAAATATAGGTTTGATCCTTTTATTGTTTTGGATGGAATATCATTATGCTGAATTAACATAAATAAAACTACTTCTTCAAATACTTAAAACTTGTATCTTCATTGTAGCTACTTAATCTATCAATGCTGGTGTTTCAAGAAAATAGATGATCTTTTTTTAATTAAAACACCCTTTTTTCTGTAGAGAATAACTAATGGTAACAGTATAAACATGAATACTGACAATTAGCACTTGCTGTTAATTTTAAAACTATCAAGCTAAACAAGCTACATTTCATGAAGATGTGACTTTTTAATGTCATCGGAATGGCCCGAATGCACTTAGGAATTGTCTCCCTTTGACCACATACACCTGGCTCGTGTGGAGCGATGAGATTTTAAGAACGCTTCAATTACGTCAATGGTTTTATGTTCATTAGCTATAAAACTTAAGAGCTCAGAGTGAAGGTTATAAGGTTATTACTTTAAAACAATATTAAACTTGTGTTTCCCTGTAAACTACCAGAATAAAATCTGAAGAAGTCAAAAAACACAAAAGCACCTCTATCAATGATGATTGTTCTATCTACCAACTTCAACTGTGCTATTATTGTTTTCGAGTTCTTTAGGAAGTTTAAGACGTTAAAAAACCAAAATGCACGACGACATGTTGATTGTTCCATGTACCAAGTTTAAAGAGTTGGGCTTGACGGTTTTGGTGTTCTAGTTCTAGTTCCGAAACAAAATTTAAAGATGTCTTTTCATTGAAATGGTCAAAAGTAAATGTAGGAAGTTGCAGCCCAAAATACACCACTTCACCTGATGATTGTGTCATATACTTAACTCCATTGAACTAGTCCTTATTGTTTCTCACCTCTTTTCCAGTAACAAAATTTGCGTTTCCATGGTAACGGTGAAAAGGTAAAAATATACTGAAAACCGCATGAATGCAGACTGTTCAATATACTAAGTCTAAGTGACATAGGGGTTATGGTTTTCAACTAATGATCTGAAGAACAGCCAGCCTCACAGATGGACGGAGTGACAGACAGAGAGAGGTAAGTTCAATATCCCCCAAAATCTTTGTTTGACAGGGGATAAAAACCCTAAGGATGAAGATGTGAAGTGAAAACTCACTGTAAAAGACTCATTTCTGTTATCAGTCAAATACATTTGTCAAGTTAACTAGTCAACAGGAAGTATTCTCAGTTTATACCAAGGGGAAGCCAGGTTGACCACAGAGATGCAGGTCTGTACTACTGCTTTACAAGTAGAAAGTGTTTTGTTTTTTTCTATTTCTGGCATGGGTTTTTATATTAAAGTTCATTAACACTACTATTGGATTACATTCAGCATCAAATCATAACCTTTAACAGGCTGAACACCTTTAAGATGCACCTCTGCCACGCCTTTATGTTTAGGGGCAGGACAAAGAAATTGAATTCTCCATTATACAGGGAAATTTAATATTCTAGAATGGAAATCTTCGAGTTCATAAGAAAACTAAAAGTCATGAAGGGTGACTATCTTTTTGTGTGGATATTTTACTTTTCTATTCTGTATGTGATGGTTTGCTAGACTCATTTATCAGGCAAGTCATGTCATTCTCGTCTTTACAGAATAAAAAAGTTGTACATATCCACAAAAATAATTTCATTCTTTAGAAATGCATCAATGGAGAAGTTTGTGTAATGCAAATAATAGGAGACCATTAAAACTTAAATGAAAAATAAAACAAAATAATTTTTTCAATAAAAATAACTCTTTAATCATTTTATCAACAGTTGATGTTCAATCATTTTTTCATCAGTGGTTGTGAAGGCGGTGAAAACAATGTAGAACAAACAACCACGCAACACCAGGAACGAGATATTATCCAACGTCATAAGGCATTTTCTTCCACAAGCACACGGTTTTGACAGTCCGAGGCTCTCAAGGCACAAAGTCTCTTGCAGTAACGACGATTCATACAATATAAAACTAGATTTGATAAAACAGTAAATGCTGGCACAGGCGACAACATAAAATGATGGAAAGAATGTATGGAAGAGACATTCATTGTGGACGAAAGGACAGGAAGCAGAAATGGTTGGAAGATTTGAAGAGAAGAACTTGGCACCCTCGCTACTTGCTCGTCATCATTTTCACAAATTCTGAAAAAAAAAAGGGCAACATGATTAGTACAGAGTTATTCTAAACATGATCTTTCACAATAATTAAACAATGAAGACTGATGAAACAGTTTAATAAATGACTGAAAACTCACTTGACAGAATTTCTGCAACCGTCAAAATTTCTCTTAAGATATTCCTTTGATTATAAACTTTTTCGATTGAAAATGAATAACTTAAGACCAAAAATTAGTTTCCCCTTGACAAGTGACCGAAAGAAACTGCAGGATTACCGTTCACATAACATAGTTTTTAGGTTTATCAGACAGACATTAGATCAACAATCTGACTAAACTTGACCAAAGACTTCTTCGATAATGCATATCTACATGATATAGTGATGTTCGAGGGACGTTTTTCTGGAAACATGCCAACCCTCAACATTATTCAAGCCTTGCAGCATATTTCTAAACTTTCTTTGTCTCTTTCCAAGGGTAATGTCGCTGAACAGGTTAGTCCTATTAAGGTTTCAAATAATGGCTCGAGAGGGCATAGCACCAAGATGAAAAATTTTTTTGCTCAGCAGGTAGGCTTTCATTAGCCATTGATTTGTATTGGCCAAAGTTATGCCTTGAGGGGAAAATTCACAGAGCCTAAGGTTTTCTTGAATTTCGAAGAAATGAGCGAGTTCTACCATTACGATGGGTTTAATTTGTTTTAAATTTGACTCAAGGGCCCCTCAGCAGGTTTTCTTGTTAACAAAATTACTTCAGAGTTAAAAAGTAAAAATTTTCAAAATATCATTTTTGGTATGGTAATGCTTTAAAAGCTGAACAACCCCATTTACTTTGTAACCTGTTGAGTGATTGATTACCTCCCTTGACTAAAGAGTGGCAATTGTCATTATGACAATTTACATTTTGACAATGCAATCGAATTGTTACTAAAATAGGAATTGATATTTTAGTAACATATTCCACTAGTTTTTAAGTTTTAACACTTATCCTGTACAACTACTCAGCTCAAGTTTTTCATACACTTACTTTGACATCATGAAGGCGTTTTTGAAAATATGAATTATGTAGGCTGCAGAAAGGCAATGAATTCCGGTAAAACACTGAATTACAATATTCCTATATACCAACCTTCATAGTTAACTTGTCCATCACCATCAATGTCGGCTTCCCTGATCATTTCGTCTACTTCTTCGTCTGTCAACTTCTCACCCAAGTTTGTCATCACATGCCTCAACTCAGCTGCACTGATGAAACCATTGCCGTCCTTGTCAAATACTCGGAACGCTTCTCGGATTTCTTCTTCTGAATCAGTATCCTTCATCTTCCTTGCCATCATGGTGAGGAATTCTGGGAAATCTATTGTTCCATTTCCTGAAGAAAAAATGGCATCAAATTATTAAACTTCCAAAGGGTCATTGGCTGGTTGTATAAATCAACTGTTCTACAGATTAATAGGATCACACACAGTACACTTATGTTATGATAAAGCAACAATTGTCATTAAATTAAAGTGTGTTTTTTAAAGCAAGAGGTAAAATTAATGAGTTAACACATCTTCCCACACATGGCCAATACTCTGCAAGCCCCAAGGCTTTTCAATAAGGCTAATTTCACTACCCCTTTAAATGATATAAATTTAATAGCCAAACATTCCCATCAAAATGAAGGTGGATTTGGTCACAAGAATATATCATTTGAAACATGTTGCAGGATTTTGAAACAAACAAACTTTGCTTATTTTTAAAATAACTGCACAAGTTCTCGTATTCCACTGCCTTATTTTACAAATAAATGACCAATTTCCAGTCTAAATTTTTTTACAAGGCCACCTAGTTTTTTGGTTCTGCTAAAATTATGACAAAAGATGGTTCCATGACAAAAGATCGTTCCTTGTTTAAACAATCACTTCAGGTGAAAGTTATTTTATGCGGTGGATAGATGTAAATATTTTACCATCAGCGTCTACTTCGTTGATCATGTCCTGCAGCTCTGCCTCTGTCGGGTTCTGACCTAGTGACCTCATGACGGTTCCCAGTTCTTTGGTTGTGATGGTGCCATCACCATCCTTGTCAAACAGACTGAATGCCTCCTTGAACTCTGTAACAAACATCAAATGAATTGTGAAGATTACAAATAAAACCTCCAACCTGCGAATATCATTGCAGGCACTAGTGCACACCAATATTTTGTAGATACACCAAATGTACAGATAATGCACCGCTATCAATATTACTAAAGACAGGCACTCGGGTAATCTACCTTGTAAATTATTTAGCACATATGTACGAATTTAGATTATTAAGTTGATTAATTTTGTGCACAGCTGACCATTGATTTTTTAATATCGCTATACCAACTTTGGCTGTTTTTACTTTACTAAGTGACCATATGTTTTATGATATTTGTATGTGGCTTAAAAAGAGTAAAAATCCTGAGTAAAGTTTTGAATCGCCAACCTAAACTTGCATATTCATCTTTATCTCTAACATGCTTGAATAGGTAATTTGCTTTCAATAATAGGAAAACTGACATAGAAATGTTTTGTGGAAATTCTGTGTCCCATTTACTCTTGTATTATTTAAATGACCTACTTACCTTAACACTACTAAGCTATGATTATATAGGTCGGTGGAATTATAATCAAACTTCACCTTACAGGTAAGTTTCGTTTAATTTTTCAATTATTTTTGTATCTGCTCAAAATAAGATTCCTGACATTACATTCGAGTCAATAGTGCGCGCTGTTGTGCAGTTTTCAATCACAAATTAAGACTAAAACCTTTTTATTGTTACTATACTGAACTGTTAAGGATTAGTATTCTAGTTTTCTGAAACAACCACTACTTCTCGAAAAAATAATAACATTTTTACAGTTTGACGTAGTTGACTCTAATAACCTAACTCCTCAATAAAACACAATTTATAAAGTTTGACATATTTGACTAACATAAGATAGCCTGTGCCTCTTAAGGAAAAAAAGGTGCAATAATGATAGTACGACATACCTGCAATCTGCTCTTCTGTCAGTTGATCTGCCTGAAAAAGTAATTTACAGATTGTTAATATTTTGTTTCAAACCACTGATGCACATTGACATTTTAACTTGTTTTGGTTTGTTTAAGAGTAACTTTTCATTAAAAATATTACTGAATTTTATAAAACAAACTTTTCAGTGACTTGAACTGTTTCCAGCATTGCAGTGAAAGATTAACAAATACAAGGGTGAAAGTTTGCCAGGTACCGGTAAGCATAGTTTTCAATTGATTTAGTGTTTTCTCCCCCCATAACTTAAAAAAGTCAGTCTCAGTCAAAAGGAAAATTATTACTTTATTTAACAGATTCAAATTTGTATCTTGTTACAAAAGTTTTCTCTGGGGTGGGCAACAAAGGGATTTATTTTCACAAATGTGAGAGGAAGGGTTTGGGGTTGGTGACTTGCTTATAGAACCGTGACATTCGCAGATAAACAAGATTGTGGGGATCAACAGCAATAGGCCTATCTAGAAAATATTGATTATCACACCTACAAATCCCCCGCTCTTTAATCTTGATAAAAACTATCAAGTCTATCAGCAGATTGCCACAGTTATGTTGACACAGAGTAAATGGGCTTCTTATCAGTCAACTTCCTGTTCCAAATCAAATTGAAATGAACCTTTCTAAATTACAGTGTGTCCAAGTAAAGATTGGGCTTAAATGCTTGTCATTTTATTTTTCACCTTTGTAAATCAAGGGTCAGCTATGAACATGACTGACTCATGTGGAATCTATCAATTGATTGATGCATTTGACAGCTGTTGTCATCATAAAATGGTATTGTCAATCAAAACCTGTCACTGTCTGCTGGTAGTTTAGTCACATAAAGGCTAGCTGCTTCAGGGCGAGGCGACATCTTGCAGGGGCTCTTCACTTAGTTTCTAAATCTTTTTTTCTCAAATGTGACTGACTTTCAACAATCTCAGTCCTACTGCATTTTTTTTTTCACTGTTCGATTACAAATGGAAGGCCTAAGCAATGACACTTTTGAAAGCAGGATTTTAAAAATTAGACGAGACGTCTAAATCACAACACAATTCCAGATAAATAAATGGACAACAGTTAAATAAAAACAAAATTACATTCATCTAAGACTGAAACAGTTCAGTTTATAAAATTAACTTTTGACAAGATGACAAATGGCGAAACTGAGAAACTTCCAAGTCCAGAATTATTGCCCACTTGCAAAGTATCAAACAATGAAGTTTAACAATCATTTCTGACTAAAGTCAGTCTTAAAGTAATCATAAATTTTCTCCAAGTTCGAGATCTTAATTCGTCCCAAGGCAGTTGAAAAGATGTTCATGTCGGGTCTCATTTCATGCAAAGTCCATGTTTGTTTACAATCGGACTTCTGTAAATTTTGTCAATGAAAAGTAATTGTCTGACTGGCGATCTTGGTCTCAACATGCATCAATTCAAATAAAAGAAAGTTTAAAAGATATGCAATGAAGAAAATTGTCAAACAGCTCAATGTAGCGTTGCCCCGCCTTTCAACAAACTTTCTATTGCCTGCATTCATCACCGCCACAAAGTTTTAAATAGAAATACAGGGCGAAAATATACAATGATACAAACAGACAAACATTACTTCGACAATATACAACACTTATATATGTTCGATGAATATACTAAAGCACTTACCATTGTGGATTACAATTGTGTACCTCCGACAACTTGCTTGATTTCGCCTTTCAAATTTTCGCTAGCTGACTGCGCCGCGCCACCAATGACATTCACCGCTATATATAGCAAAGGGAGCATTCATGAAGTAAAACCGGCCCGTCAATGCCGCATTGCGACAAACAAAAACTTGATCCAGATTGACATTACACCGGTTTTGCCGGTATAAGTACATCATTAACATGAATACCTGTAATGTTTAAAATCGGATTAATGTAACGATTATGCGTTGTTATATGAAAGCAATCCTTGAAATCTCCAAAGTTTGTTTACCATTCAACCGCTCCAAAACTCTTTCATAAAACAATGAAATAATTGATTATAAATAACCTAAAAACAATGAAAAAAGAGTTACAGCTGACACGATTTTAATGTACCATGAATTCAGACATGAATTTCTTTTAAATCAGTTTTAGTTAGGCATCTCCTTTTAGACAAGCGCTACGTGATTATTACACAATTAATTTTTCATGGTTTTCTATTTCCATTATTAGAATTGTATTTCAATGGTTCCTTAAAATTCATAGAAAATTGGATTTAGCTGTGTATTTAGCCGCTATGCGTAGCGTATATGTTTAATAGTAGCAGAAATATGTTAGCAATGTTGCTGTATAAGATAAATGTACATAGGATGTGAGACTGAATGAATATGTTCAATATGATAATTGAATGACCACTAACTACAAAGATTCTCGAGTGAATTTTTACTTTGATTACAGAATTAACAATTTATTTAGTTATTTGTTGTTATCCGTGGATCAAAGGAACTTATTATATCGCTGTTTCAATTTGAACAATGACAGTTACAATGTCATTAATTAACTTTTGATGATGTTAACTGTATGTTAAAATTCAGTGGTACAGTATATTGTTGAAAAGATCAATTTGAATATCTCACAAACACGGTTAATGATTTAGGTGACAGATAGCAATGTTGTAGAATTTTCTATTTATATTTGACTGTAGTTATTTCAATTCAACTTGTACCCAGTCCTAATCAAACATAATTCAGTCGTGATTTAACTTTTTAAAATTACCTTTACATTCCTTGGATACAGCCCGTTTTATTGATAAAGAAACGTGTGCAGTGAAGAATGTAATATTCTTAAATTGTTTTAATTAAGTCGTGTTAAAATTTTTAATTATCATAAAAGTTTATGTGCACCAGAACTAGTGCATCCGATCACGAGTGTGCAGACAAGCAGCGCAGAATAAATTGAACATCAATTAAGTATTATACTAAACCCTAATAAGGAATATTTTGACAATAATCTTAAACCCTCGTAAAATCTTTATATTGCCCCACAAAAGTTGGACATAATGATTAGCTTACGAAGAAAATAATCTGCAGTCATGATATTGCCTCGCAACAGGCAGTTGTAGCAACCACTTGTTGAATTGCCAACAATGACTGGTCCCAAATGGTGCACTTCGAATCTGGCGAGAGTGTGACTACACCTGCGTGACTGAGTTCCGCATTGCGGCATATCGCCATAACGACACCGCGGCGGGCAAATAAATTCAGTTTGTGAGCGAGGAGGTTTGAACAGGGACATTCTTGATAGTAAACCCACGTCAACTCATTGAAAGCGCTTCTCGCTACTCGCACTAGAAAGTTTGCCGAAGTGGGGGGTCTGCGGCTGGTCACGTGACGTCGACGATAGGGTCACCGGTTATCAAGACAGCAGAGTTTCGTGTCCGTATCAATGGGTGTCAATCAATACAATGATTGACATGGTTGTTAGGTCGTGTTCACAGATGTTTCATACATGTATTGATATTATATATACAAACAACTGTGATTTTATCTATAGGCCTACACAGTGAAAATGCTTTTAAACACAACCATAAGCATATTAGATTATATTAGATTTTCTAACGTTATTTAAAGGAAAACATGAACTTCGTCAGCTTGACCCACAGGGCGTGTCCTGAGCTAGCCAGAGAGGCCTACAACATGCGGATGTACTCTGGGAGTTCATGAATTTTATGTTAGCTAATATCACGAGTCTTCTTATCATCGAAGGTCAAAATGTCATATTTAAATAAAGAAAGCCTGGCACTCTATATCTTATTAAGATATAGGCATTATATAATTACTAGCTATGCTTATTGTCAAAGTTGGTCCTATAATGTAAATTTTTGAGACAGCTCGCAACTGATATTTCCTGCATGGTCACAGCCACATGCAGCCATTGTTGAACACAGATGTAGGCCTAGATGCGTGGGTGAAGATGAATTGTGGTAGGCCTATAAACTGTCTAGTTTAATAAGCCGGATATTAAATTTGGGCAATACAGTATTCAGGAACACCATCACGACTCCCCCCCTCCCTCCATACAAGTATGTTTTAAGGGGGGGGGGGGGGGGGGGGGGATATTTAAGCAACCCCAATGAAAAGAAATCCATCTCTCTCTCTCTCTCTCTCTCTCTCTCTCTCTCTCTCTCTCTCTCTCTCTCTCTCTCTCTCTCTCTCTCTCTCTCTCTCTCTCTCTCTCTCTCTCTCTCCTCTCTCTCTCTCTATATATATATATATATATACATATTCAAAATACATATTTTAACAATTTCACGCCTTTAATGCATGGTCTCTGTTGACGCATTAGAACGTGATTGCATTTGAATCATATAAATGCGGTAATTAAAGAGTTAATTTGGCCTATACTCCCACCTTCCTTGTGGTTTTCTGTGGACACGTGACGACAAAGCGTTAACATCTTTTGAAAAAAAACCTCATTTTGTGTTTTTAATGATTTATTTTTACTATGGTTAATCAACTTCCTAGTCTTACGAAGTCATTTGTCATGTAACTGATATCACTTTTCACGTCGCTAAAAATACTAAGAACTTGTTATTAAACCATTAACAATTATTTTATCGTGAACATACATGAAATTTTGTATTACTCATTCACCTGGTGCATTATGGGAATTGCCACACAGGGATATACACATACACATGAATTGTAGCATAGATACCATGTTAACCATACCATTGTGAGGAAGATATAGTTATGAATTGATAAAATAATGAACAGTTCGTTTTTATCTAGGAAAGCAGCTTGTACATACATTTCTTACATCCAACCATTACACAAGTTTCATGTTGGATCGTCACGCCAATAATACGTTTCTTGATTTATATTTTGATAATTGTCAAGATATGTTATTTCCAAAGCTATTAGTAACCGCATTCATTCACACTGGATGTTTACGTATCCAGTTTATATTATAAAGATAAAAAATATCCCCTCCCAGAATATACTCTTTTCTATGAAAGTCAAGAGTGTCGGGGAAACTATTTGAAACGGAATAAAGTTCTTATTTATCTAAATGAATCTACTTCTAGTTACAGTGTACAATTTACAAGTATTCCCTCATCTAAAGCTTTTAAAAGCGACATGAAGCGGTACCTGCATGTAAATTCACGTAATATCATGCAACGGAGGCTTATCAACTCATTACTCCCTATATAGACACGTAAATGTTACAGGATGATTAAAAAAAATTCAATTTCAACGCGGATTCGACCCTTTCTTTTTATCCAATAAAATACGGGCTTACATACCGACTGACTCCTGTCTGAAGAAATATGGACCTTCATATGGGTGACGGTACTACAGACGTTCAGTGGCTACCGGAACAGCCCGAATTTACATTTTATATAAGGTTGTTGCTTTCAACAATCAGACATAAAAAACCTCCACCTGTAACAGAGGTTTCCGGGGAAGAAATGGTTTGACTAAGCCTGCGGGGTGAGAATGGTGTAGCCCTATATATTAGTATAAAACATACAGTACATCAACATTGGTGAGGAAAGGCGGTTTCTTCACAGAATTTCTGCCGGGGGAGATTGTGGCCGTAGGCCATAATTACAGAGACACTCCATGATTTTCATGGTATTATATATGACTTTCAAACGGGTGTTAAAACACCAAACATGATGATATTTATCCAACATTGCCAAATATATGATAATTTATAGTTTTTATTGAAAATCGAACAACACCATTAATTACATGGCGATGACGAAATCACTCTTGAATACTAGTAACATAACCTTTTAGGTATTATCATCTGAAATTTAATCTTCTACTGTTTAAGATAAGTTTCCATAACAACGTTTGATTATTTGACGCTCGTCATTGTTAGGTTTTCGATCAACAATTTGATATTATTACTCCCCTAAACCTATTACATTTCAGCAAGGCAATACTTCTTGGGAAAATTAAACTATTTAAGAAACTTTGGCATACTTGAATGACACAGCTCATGGGGTGTCTACTTACAGTAACAGAAGCACGTTTTAATAGATTTTTATTCCTTTAAAATTCCCCCTATAAACATTAGTTTATGCCAAATGTATTTTCTTCAGAGGATCAACACACAAAAGCAAAACCACTGGCGGACATTTTTAAGTGAACACCTTTTAATCCTTTGGGGAAGGGCAATTGATTTGCATAGATTAATCGACCATGACGCGTTAGTTTTTATAACTGATTTATTTGATTGATTGAAAATGTCTTGCAATTTGAAACATTTATTTTGATTTTGATTAGAAAAAACGTGCTACCGCCCCTTTATGAACTTGTGACTCTTCCTAATAGAGTATACCCTGTATAAAAGGATAAATACCTGGTGCATGTTGAGAAGACAGTTAACATATCTTTCAAATTGAGGTAGTAAGTGAAATTTCCAGAATTTGTGTTGCTTCAAATGGTTTTTTAAAATCGATATGATCCGTAGATGTACTAAGAATACATGATAAGCACCCCGTTATGCTTTACTGCAATTAAACTGGACCTACATAAATATGGCTATATTATCAATACTTACTAACATAATACTTCAATCTAATTGATCTCATTGTTACTTACAGATATCACTGTTGAACTATAAATCTTAAAAAACTAATAACCTTAAAAGCACGATTTCACGCGCTCAAATTGGCTATTTTAGTCATAGTAGGTTATAGGCACTCACTTCAGTTTCCTATCGATGCAAAAATACGTCTCATTCTTTCCAATTGACCTACAATCAATAAAGAAAAGATGTAAAGATGTACAATTTAAAAAAAACTGCGTTCAGTTGCGCAGAAGAAGGATCAAATATGGACTATTGTAAATGGCTTAACTTGTAATGTGTGCAGCTTTGGGATATACCTTAAACTTTGAACAGATAACAAAGGATGAAACATTGTTTATTAAGGCAATCCTGATACTTCACCGATTTCATAAACACAATATTGTCATTGTTGTTTGAAAATCCATAGCGGTTGTCGTATTTACTTAATGATTTGTTTGCTGTAAACAAAATATTAATATTTCCGGTATCGTGGTTCATGCGGATTTACTGCAATGTTGCACGAAATACTTCTGGTGTTTTAGAATTGAATTGATAAAATGAATACGTATATATTTGCCAAATAACTTACATTGAAGATTACCTGAGTGCGAGTTGTTAGTAATGTTGAGAGCTACAGTGTATGCATTATCTGTGCATTAGTTTACGTTCATTACTAACTATTGGTGTGCGTTAATGCATTTGTTCGTTCTGTATCCAATAGAGAAGTTTAATGGAAAAGTTTGAATATTGTGCGTGTGAGCGTGTATACCGCATCGCATTTTTTACTGATCTACTCATTTTTGCATAATGACTTACTTACGCCTACGTGCGATAAAATGAATGATATTATTAACTGTTTCAAAATTTGTTTCGGAGGAAATTATCACTTATGTAAGAGTAAAACGACGTAATTGTACAATGGGACACGGTAAACTTTCAATTATCATCGACAAATCTGGTAAAAATCGTTCAAGCTACAATACATCGTATTGAAAAGATAGACCTCTATTCGTATAAACAGTCTATAGTTTATAATCACTGACATTCATGTTGTGCAATTACATACCCTTTAAGGATTACCGCATTTGCTGTATGATTTTTGGATTTGGTCAAGTTTGTTTTTTATTTTATCTTGATGTGGGTTCATACAGTTTCAATCCTTTTGTTCAGAATCAATCTAGAAATGAATGCTAGATACCCTATGAAGGATCTTTGGACCGCATTACAACCATTCTGCCTTCTTATATGACTTCGACATGTATAGATTAGATTTCATATTGGCAAAACTATTTGTAGTTGTTTGTGATCAAACTGTTTGCTTATTCTTAATCTTATCTTAATCTTATGCAGGAGCTAAAGCTATATTCTTACGTGCCACGCTATTGAGAACGCTTGACATACATGTATGTGACTCAACAAAACCCGGAGTGTCATTTTATAGACGCATTCCGCCAAAGCTATGAATGATGTCATTTTATCGAAAAGAAGTGAGTATTATGACTAAGTAAAAATTAACAAAACAGTTAACGTCTCGATTCTGATCGAAAACCGGACAATGTCACGCGCCAATAAGTCAAAAGTTATTTTGGAAACTTAATCACAAATATAATTTGAGTTGATAGTGTTTTAAAGGTTACATTACTCTTAGTCATGTTCACTGGGCGTGTTATTTCGTCGTCGGTACACACATTAGGATGTTGTTCTATTTTCAATGAAAATAAATAATTATCATAAATTTAGGATTTTTGAAAATGTGTGATTTGTTGAATTGATATCATTACAATGTGATCTTGACGATCTATACAAGATATCATGGAAATCATGGAGGGACTCTTTAGGTATCAATTAGAAAATAGACAAACATGCGAAATTTTACCCTTAATTTATGCAAAATTTTACCCTTAATTTTGCCATCCGACCACTTACAAAAAGAATGAGCGAGCGAGTGAGTTATTGTTTAACGCCGCTCGGTACTTACAACAAGAGACATGAAAATTATTTTTTACCGATCTATATATCTATATACATGTATATCATACCAAGATAGGATGTGCACGTCACATATAACATTCGGCGATACAGACGTTTCATATCATGGTGGAAGATCAAACGTTTCGTTTCTGAAACTGACAATTTCTTCGCCTTGGACTCGTTTATCAATTGTTCTACTTCATCAAACCGACACTTATGTTGTACAAGAAACACTTGTATACTGAATGAAACTTTCGATTTTTATTTTTATCATCATCATCGTCAGCATCACCATCAGACCGGAGCGAGTAAAGTGATATCCTAAACATCTGCATGTTCCAGAAGACAGAAATTACACTCATCCTTGAAACATTATGCCATTCCTCCAATCTTCATTTCTCAGTCTATTTTTTAAATTGCAGAGCTATGATTTTGAAAATAACTGCATTCCTTGCTGTAAAAAGTACCTTGTTTTTAATTTGACCCAGTCATCATTTTCACAAATTCTGAAAAGAATATAATGAATATTAATATAATACAGGTTGCTTTTAATGCTTGTTTTAGACGAGAAGATAATTGTACAATTATACTATTTTATTCTGATAGAAAAATGATTGTTTAAAATGCATGAAAAGTAGTATAAGGTATAAATTGAAAAATTACCAATAACAAAACTTTTTAATTCTTATGTAAAACTGGTTCGAAGATATGCACACAATATGAACATTATAGCATGGTTATGACAGTTTTGATCTGACAAGTCGTTTGAGTCAAATGAACCAAAACACAATTAGACGTACAAATGTATTTACACTAGATCCATACAGTTGTTTAGTTGTTTTTTAGTGTAGATCTATTTCAAATTCAATGTTCCTTTATTCGCGAAATAAAAAACAGGTTTCATCATAAACTAATGTACGCACCATCATAATTGACTTGCCCATCCTGGTCGGTGTCGGCTTCCCTCATCATTTCTTCTACTTCTTCGTCTGTCAACTTCTCACCCAAGTTTGTCATCACATGCCTCAACTCAGCTGCACTGATGAAACCGTTTCCGTCTTTGTCAAACACTCGGAACGCTTCCTTCAGCTCCTCTTCATCATCTGCAGAGCCATTCTTCATCTTCCTCCCCATCATAGTTAGAAACTCAGGGAAGTCAATGGTTCCATTCCCTGGTGTATAGACTCAAAAGTTATGGTAACTCTCCCCAAGAGAGGCTGTAAAATCGTGAATCCTAACCGTCAATAATTATGCCTTTTGTAAGAAATGTTAATACTTATGTTAATATAACTTAATAGGTAAATTATACAACCTACGTTAATACGATCATATATGTAAATTTTACCACTTATGTTAATACAACCATATATGTAACATTTACCACTTATGTTAATACAACCATATATGTAACATTTACCACTTATGTTAATATAACCATATATGTAACATTTACCACTTATGTTAATACAACCATATATGTAAATTTTACCACTTATGTTAATACAACCATATATGTAACATTTACCACTTATGTTAATACAACCATATATATAACATTTACCACTTATGTTAATGCAACCATATATGTAACATTTACCACTTATGTTAATACAACCATATATGTAACATTTACCATTTATGTTAATACAACCATATATGTAAGTGTTACCATTTATGTAATACAACCACATATGTAACTGTTACTACTTATGTAAATACAACCACATATGTAACTGTTACTACTTATGTAAATGCAACCTTATTGGTAAATGTTACCACTTATGTTAACGAATCCACTGATATTTAAGTAACCAAATATATTAAAGTAAAAATCTCTTTATACAACGTTTGTTAATGTAATTACACATTTCCTTATGTATCAACGTATAATCACGTTATAACCGCCTTGAAGGAACATTTTTTCACCTGTTGACAGGATCTCTTTTCATTTCAATTCTAATCACATTTTTTATCTACTACAACCGAATACTACACACTGTTCTCAAAACACATGTCCATAGAGAAAACTAATAACAACAATTAAATTTATCTTCGGAAGATAGAACAATTCGTTCAAATCTTAAAGGGAGAGTAGCACATCTTTTTATTTCTTTAATATTCCCGAATAAACATTTCTATAATTTTCCCAGATAAACATTAGTTTTTGGCAAATGTATTATTTTCAAAGGATAAACAAAATCTCATTTTTTAAACCGATCATACATAGTCTTAGAGGAAGAATGAATTTTAATTGTAAAA
This sequence comes from Phorcus lineatus, assembly GCA_921293015.1. Taxonomy (NCBI): domain Eukaryota; kingdom Metazoa; phylum Mollusca; class Gastropoda; order Trochida; family Trochidae; genus Phorcus; species Phorcus lineatus. The sequence continues at coordinate 4,372,665 of OV121084.1, forward strand.
AACGGCGGTCATTTTTGTGTGAACTCCTCTTGTTCATATGAGATAGGGACATGGATTTGCATAGCTTAACCGATCTTGGTATTTTCTCAAAGACGTCTTGAAATCTTTTGATTTATTTGAAAAACAAGCAATTGTCCCTTTTAAATATAAAGGTGAAAAAAACATCAACATGCCTTATAATGAAATGATGAATTAAATATGCAACACGTTTTTACACGTTTCAAATAATAAAAGGCACTATCTTTACAAACGTTTATAATGAATATTAGAATTTCTAAGCATTTACAATTGATAGATGAAAACTTCCTTACCATCAGCATCTACTTCGTTGATCATGTCTTGTAGCTCTGCCTCTGTCGGGTTCTGACCTAGTGACCTCATGACGGTTCCCAGTTCTTTGCTCGTAATGGTGCCATCACCATCTTTGTCAAATAAACTAAACGCTTCCTTGAACTCTGTTAATCAAAGGTAATATGTCATTAAAAATATCATTTGAGTTATTGCTGTTTATTTATTCATGGTGTCATCTCAATCTTTGTGAAACAGACTGGCCGCTTCTTTGAACTCTGTAAATTATAATGTTTTTTGTCTTCGAAGATCCTTATTATCTTGTGTAAATGACATCCAATCGACTGTCTTTTAACTTTTGACCAATAAGAACAGGGGTTCACAAAAGAATAAAAAAACTAGAATAGAATACCCAAGATTTAATGAGACAAAATCAAGAACATAATCAAGAAAATTCATTTTTTGATGATGTTGTGTTGAGTTACTAGATATACTAATATGGATTTGCTCATTTTATAGATATTATGGTAATACCGTTAAACATGTTTCACTTCATCCGTACACATAAATTCTGTTTACTGTTATTTTTCACAACATTTTGGAAAAAGTGATTACACTTGGTAAAGGATTAAAGTAACGTAAAATGATTATCCTCCGAAACGTCACGCTTTATTACCTTATCAATCTATCTCAAATAAAATGCTTTATTTGAAAAGCCTTTTCAAGAATTATTCCATGGCTACATTTATTGTCCCAGGATGTGACTTATATATCCCCGGAATGTAATTTGTAGGGACTAATAACCTCTTATAAAATGTTTCTTATTTGAATGAGATGTTTAGAATGTTTTTAACCAGCCAACTAACTACTAATTATAAACACATCCCAATAAAACAATCACAATCGAAAATTATCCAAAGATAAAAAAAAGTCACAACTGGCGGGACTCGAACAATGATGTCTAATCGTTGGGGTTCTCCCTACTTTCAGGGTTCTCAATGTCTGGTAAGTTCTCGTAGTTGTGGTGTCTTACATAAATATGTTGGTCTCAAGAAAATCCTACAAAAGCGAATAAAAAAGCCTGAATCCACCCGAGGCAAAGATCTGTTGTGTGGAATGAACATTGTAACTGATTATTATAGTAATAATATCATCTTTAGTTATCGAAAAAAAATATTGATAAATATCCACTTACCTCCAATTTGCTCTTCTGTAAGCTGACCGGCCTGAAAATAACAATTTATTTACACGTTTGCATATGTCACATATGAATTGAAATAACATGTATTCATAATGTTATTAAAAATGTCACAATTTTTATAATACTTATTTATATTCTTGGAAACTATTCATAATCTTTACCAAATGTCAATTGCATTTCAATAAAGAAAATAACATTAATTTTGTAACCTCTATCTCAGCTTAAAACGCACTTAAAAGAATTCACGATATTGTTTAATCAAAATGTAAAAGACAGTAACGATTGATAACAAAGCTGGATCACCTACCATGTTGCTTGTACAAGATTTACCGGTAGCTCACTCGTCTGAAGTAAATGTAATGCTGTGACTGTTGGTATGTATGTTTAGATAGTGATTTGGTGCATTGCGGCAAATAGGCGATAAATATTTATATATCGTAGATCCACAAAACCGTTCTGGTCGAGTGACGCACTTTATCTGGTTTCAGAACCATGAAATGACCATATCCTGGAAACGGGACAAAACACCTCGCTATGTTTAAGAAACGACATATTGGTGAATACATTAACTATTGTCATAGAAAATCCATGTCCTTTAAGTAGTGACCATATAAGAGAGATTATTATCACACTATCGACAAAAGTACAAATGTTGTATTTTAATGGACGAGTCCAATGTAGGGTCCGATCCTACTCCCAAAATGAAAATCAAACAGCCATTCCAAGGTTTTATCCGTCCCCGAAATGTACATTAATTTTATTGATAATTGTCCTTTCAGATAGAATTTGTACTTTACAGATAGTGCAGTTCCAAATATAGACATGGTTCTTTTTTATCGTTTCGGAAATGTTCGCTTTCAACCTTGTGATGTGAAAATGGAGGCGCGTTTCCTTTGAATATAGATGTTGAACCCCACATATCTTGTATATGTGTAATCGTGACAACACAATTCAATTAATGAATGTTTTCGTCAACGCTATAAGTGAAGTTTTTGTTACGTACTATATATACTCACGGCTTACCTAATGAGTAAATTTGCATGTAATAAGGTGGGGTAAAATGTACCCCCTCCATATCTGTGATTAAACGTTAGATTCTGATTTATTATTAACATGTCGCAATAGTGCGTTACTTCTCTTGCAACGTTTGGCGTTAGACTCACATAAAGTGACCCTACACTACTGATATAAATATTTATTATATTTCGAATGATGAAATATGCCATTTATCGGTGAAAATAAAACCCGTATTTTCTCTGAGTGAAATAAAAATGGTATTCTACTCTGTAAAATGATGCAACAATCATATGACGTCGTCTGTGACGTCATTAAACAATTGAATGACGTCATGCAACAGCCGCGCTAGCAAAGCGTTTTAGCTTCTCACTTTATATAGTTAGGGTCATTTACAGGGTTTTTGAAACATAATAAATAGAAAATTTGACACTTCTCGTCGAATACCATGAATATCTCATCTCGTGAAGTAGAAAATCATATATTTACACTCGTGGCTCGTGAAAATATAAATTTCTACTTCACTCGATGAGATATCCATGGTATTCGACGAGAAATGTCAAATATCCTCTATTTATTGTACAATAATGAAAGGAAAGATAACATAACATAAACAATAACATTAATGCTTTTTCCTACGCGTTTACGAAAAAAGATCTTAAGTCCCCAAAAGTAAGAGCTGATGTACTTTTTGAAATGATATTTTAAATATAGATTTAAAATTACTCTCTGGCAAAACATTGCAGTTTATAACATGCCTAGTCAACATGATTTTTGATGATTAAAAAACTGCATGTAACATCACTTTACTATATTGAATTTCATTCAGGTAAATTTGTCTTTTTTAAGAAAAGGATGTACGCATAAATGTCTTTTAAACAATGAACACAGAATTTCTAATTAAAGCAAGCTAAAACAAATGACTTTTTCATAACCTTTGATATTGTGCTATGTCCTTTGATACATTAGATAGATATTTGCAAATAAATATTTGTTTGCTTGCAAAATGCTGTGTAACGGACCAAAGATAGTTAATTGAAAATTGAAAAACTTTTTCTACCGGTTGTCAATTTGTGATGTTACTTTTATCTTTGTTTTTCTATCTTGCTGTGAAATACACTCGAGATAATTGTGTAAGGTTCTGTGGTTTTAGGTAACAATCGTTTTCAAGGATATCGGCAAAGACTCGAAGAGTTAGCTGTAACTTATCACACAAACTTTGGCTAACAAAAACCAGAGACAATATTTCTGTTTTGACGGTACTACTGAAGGCCGGTTTCTGTAGGCTGACTGACACATCTAAGGTAGCTGATTTAATGACAGTAAAGATTAAATATATTTTCATTTTGTTGTCATACATATGTACCAAGTTTAACATTCACTATTTCAAAGAGTGAGCTAGGACTTATCAAACACTATTTGGCGAACAACTCTTTCTTGACAGAAATTCTTCTGGTGGTGTGAATATATATTTGATCTTTATCAGAAGATCTGTTGCGAGATAATTTGAAGAAATGAATGTAATATATTTTCATTTAAAAGTTTTCTAAATGGCTGTTTCTAATTTTACAATAAAGTGACATTGTAATAACATTATTTCGCCGCTTTCTAACAACATGACAATTTGTATTACTCATTCACCTGGTGCGCCATAGGAATTACCACACAGGATCGATATACACATACCCATGAATTGTAGCATAGGTACAATGTTAACTGTCTAGCGTGAGGAAGATATAGGTATGAACTGATTAAATACTGAACAGTTCGTTTTTATCTGGGAAAGCAGCATGCACATACATTTGATACATCCAGCCATTATACACGTTTACCACTGGATCTCCACACCGATACGAGGAGTCTTAATTTATTTTTAGGTAATTGTAAAGATTATGTTATTTCTGAAGCTATAAATGTAAGTTACCACATTCATTCACACTGGATGATTAAGTATCCAGTATATAATATAAAAATAAAAAAGTATCCTCTCTCAAAATACACCCCTGTCCCAAAGAACAAAAGGGTCGAGGAATCTATTAGAGACAGAATAAAGTTAAAAGTGAATCTACTTCTAGTTACAGTGTATATTACTCAAATGTTTTTTCTTACAAGACTTAACCAACATGAATCGCACTTGCTTGTAAATTCACGTGATGTAACGGAGGCTCAACAACTTATTTCTCCCTAGGCATGTAAATGTTACAGGAGGAAAATGTCTCTCGGTTCTTACAATTTGTAACGCGGATACCACCCGTTTATTTATCCAATAAAATACGGACTTCTGTCAGAAGAACTAAGGGCCATCGTACGGGTGAAACAACCACAGACGTTCAGTGGTTACCGGAACAGCCCGAATTTACAGTTTAAAACAAGGTAAAACATAAACATAAACAAATTTACAAAAGTTGCCGGGGTAGAAATGATTTGAGCAAGCCTACGGGGAGAGAATGCTGAAGCCCTATATCTAATTTAATACATACAGTATATCAACATTACGCGAGGAAATGCGGTTACGTCACAGAATTTCTGCCGGGGGAGATTATGGTCGTAGGCCGTAATTGTAGAAATGCTTCATGATTTCCTTGGTGTTCTTTTTGACTTTCACAAGGGTGATAAAATACAAAATATAATATTTGTCCAACATTGCCAAACATTTTCTTATTAAAAATAGAACAGTATAATTATTTGTGTGCAGATGATACACTGAATACTACTAAAGTTACCTTTCAAATATTATCAACAGCAATTTTATCTTCCATCTTTTATCTGTTTTAGAGAAGTTTCCCTAACAACGTTGGTTATTTGAAGCTCCTCATTGTCCGTGGTTTCGATCAACGTCGCGACTAAACACTGTTATATTTGCATCCCCCCTAACGTTCAAACGATATATTTCAGCAAGGCAGTACTTCTTGAGAAAAGTATTACCATTGTCTTGCAATTGGAAAGATTTAAAAAAAATATGTTCACCTTTTTATCTAGGTAAGCATGCTACTGTCCTTCAATCACCTTGCAGCTGTATCTTACCGACTATGTCCTGTATAGAATAATAAAAATCTGTTGTGTGTTGAGAGTTGTACACTTTGTGTTGCTTCAAATGTCGTTTCTTTTATAATCAATATTATCAGTAGATGCACTAAGAATACAATATAAATATATTATGCATTAAGTCATAGGCACTCACTTCAGCATGTTATAGTTACACAAATACTTGTCATTCTGTACATTTGACCTTCAATCAAATATGAAAGAGTTAAGACGACCGAAACGACATATGGACTTTTTTAATGGCAGAACTTGTAATGTGTGCAGCTTTGGAATATACCTTAATCTCTGAAGAGATAAGAAAGGATGAAATATTGTTTATTAAGGCAAACCTTATACTATATACTGATTTCATAAACACCGTAATGGTATTGTTGTTGGAAAAAAATGGGCTCGCGTATTTGCTTTCCGGCTGTAAACAAATTATTAATATATCCGATGTCGTGGTACCTGCAGTTTTATTGTAACGTTGCATTGAATACACCAGAGCCGCCTTTCACAAAGCAACCTTAACTAAGGTTAACCTTAACTCCCATTCGTTAACATTGTACTTAGGTTACCTTAGTGACTTACGATCACCTCAAGGCTCTGTGAAAGACGGCCCTGGTCTTTTAGATTTGACTTTATCACCTGAATATGTACATATTTGCCAAATTACTTATATGGAGTGCGGGTTGTTAGTAATATCGAGAGAAATGCATTATCTTTGCATTAGTTTATAACAAAATATTGGTGTGCGTTAATGCCTCTAAATCGTTTTGTCAAATATATATTCTTCACAACATATATAAAAAATATTAAAACGATAAAACAACATCAAATAGAATCCCTACTACAATATAAGGGTGCCTCTCTTGGTTCCTTCTGTATATAAATTTAGAAGATTAATTGAAAAAGACTTTAATTTTGTACATATAAATTCAGTGATACCGCAGTAATACTGCATTTGTTTACAAATTTATTCGTTCTTACATAATGTCTAAGGCCTTCTGCAAAAATATGAATGGAATTATTCACTGTTTTTATTCATTTGTTTCGGAAGATATTATCAGTTTACCTCTTAAACAAGAGTAAAAATATATAATTGTACAATGAGAAAGGTAAAATTTCATTATTATCGACAAATCTGCTAAAACGTATTGAAAAGAAAGACCTTTATTCGTATCAACAGTCTGAAGTTTATAGTTAGAAACATTTATGATATGCAATTACATATCCTTAAAGGAATTACCGCATTTGCTGTATGATCTTGGGACTTTGGTTTGAGTGTAGCTTCACCCTGTCGCGAGTTCATTCAAACACAATCATTTCGTTCATAATCAATCTTGAAATGAATGCTTTGTCGCCGATAAGACCGCATTACAACCATTCTGCCTTCTAATATGACTTCAACGTGTACATATTAGATTTCATAATGGTTATACTATTTGAAGATGTTTGTGATCGAACTGCTTGCTTTAATCTTAATCTTTTGCAGGAGCCAAAGCTATATTCTTACGTGCCAACGTTTGACATAGGTCACTCAAAAAAACCCATCATTTTATAGACTTTTCCCGTCAACACTATGAATGATGTCATTTTATCGACAAGAACTGAATTTTATGACTTAGCAAAGGTAACGAAACGAAAAAGTCTCGATACTATTCCAAAACCGAACAATGACGCAGGCCAATTAGTCAAACGTTATTTTGAAGACTTATTTGAAGCATTGAGAAAAAAGAATTTGAGTTGATAGCGGTTTTATTACTGAAACTAATGTTCATGAGGGTTTACGACTTCGGTACATACATTAGTTTGTTGTTCTGTTTTAATGAAAAGTAATAATTGTCATGGAGTTTTTAATTTTTGGAAATGTATGTTGTCTTAAATTGATATCATTACAATGATTGTTTGACGTGTTTAAGTGACTCAATTATCAATTAGATTGTAGAAAAACTTGCAAAATTCTACCTCTTGATTTTGCCATTTTCCGACCACTTACAAAAACAGAAAGAAAACTTATTTGTTATATTATTTATATAAAGTTATTATCATACAGAGTAAGGATTTGTACACTTAAATCACATTTGGCCATACATTCTTCGCTCATCATGGTGGAAGATCTAACGTTGAGTTTCTGATATTGACAATCTCGTCTCCATGGATTCTTTTATTAATTTGTTCTACGTCATCAACCCGATATAGTACGAGAAACACTTGAATATTTATTATAACACTTGAATGAAACGTTGGATCTTTATTATCATCATCATCATCATCATCATCATCATCATCATCTTCATCATCATCACCGTCATATTACCAAAGCGAGTTAAAACATTTCCAAGACATTGTCTTGTTGCAAAAGTAAGACTTCACACTCACACACATTCCTTGATACATTACGCCAATCCTCCATCTTCATTACGTTTTCAAGTCTTTATTTGAAACATGATTTTGATTAAGAAATGATGATAAAGATAACTTAATTTCCTGGTGTAAAAAGTATTTCCTTTCTATTTTGTAGTCATCATTTTCACAAATTCTGAAAAGAATATAGTGCCTATGATTAGAATACACAATGCTTTGATACGTGTATCATACAAGGAGATCTTTGTAAAATAACACTATTTTATTCTGATGGAAAAATGATTGTTCAAAAGGTATAAACAATAGTATAAGATGTCGTTTGGGAAAACATATCAAAACATTTACAGCCTTATGTTAAACTTGTTTCTTAACATGTACACAATATGAACAAAAGGCGAATGGAAATAGCATTGTTATGGCAGTTTTAACCAGGCAAGTCGTTTGAGTTAAATGAGCCAATAAATGATTAAGTAATACACTAAATCACAAACGACCCTAGTTCATTAGTTTTTTCTTTTTTTAAATCAATTCCAATTTTCACTCAATTAGGAAATAGAAAATATAGGTATAATCATAATCTAATGTACGCACCATCATAATTGACGTTCCCATCACCATCAATGTCGGCTCCTCTTATCATTTCTTCAACTTCTTCGTCTGTCAACTTCTCACCCAAGTTCGTCATCACATGCCTCAACTCAGCTGCACTGATGAAACCGTTGCCGTCTCTGTCAAACACTCTGAACGCTTCTTTAATTTCTTCTTCTGTGTCAGTTTCTTTCATATTCTTCGCCATCATTGTGAGGAATTCTGCGAAATCTATTGTTCCATTTTCTGTAAAGAAAAACCTGGTGTATAGACTGAAAGTTATAGTTACTCTCCATAAGAGAGACAATAAATTCTTGAAGTGCACCCATCAATTATGCCTTTTGTATGAAAAGTTACTGCTTATGTTAATACAACCAAATAGGTAATACAAACACATATGTAAATGTCACCACCAATGTTAATACAACCTTATAGGTAAATCTTACTAATTACATTAGTTACAACCACATATTTAAATGTTCACACTTATGTTAATTCAACCACATATGATAATTTTACGACATGCAAATGTTACCACTCATGTTGAAACAACCATATAACTAGATGTTACCACTTACGTTAATACAGCCTTATAGGTAAATGTTACCACTTATGTTTTTACAACCACATATATAAATATTACCACCAATGTTAATACAACCTTATAGGTAAATACTTCTAGTGACATTGATACAACCGCATATGTAAATGTTAACATTTATGTTAATACAAACACATATGTAAATGTCACCACAAATGTTAATACAACCTTATAGGTAAATCTTTCTAGTTACATTAATTCAGCTACATATGTAAATGTTAACACTTATGTTAATGCAACCACATATGATAATTTTACGACATGCAAATTTTACCACTTACTTTGACACAACCCCATAACTAAATGTTACCACTTACGTTAATAAAGCCCTATAGGCAAATGTTTCCACTTACGTTGATACGACCACAAATGTAAATTTTACCACTTATGTTGATATAACTTTATATGTTAAATTAACGACTTATATTTATACAATCACATATTTAAATGCAACCACGGATGTATATATTACCAATTACGTTGATATAACATTATAGGTAAATGTTACCACATATGTTAATACAACCATTTATGTAAAGGTTACCACTTATGTTAATGCATCGATATATATTAAATTAATCATATATACCACAGTAAAAATCTCTTTAAACTTCGTTTGATAATGTAATTGCATATTGTTATGTATCAGCGTATAACCACGTAACTACTGCCTAAGAGAACTTTTTCACCCGTTCACAGGACCTCTTTTCATTTCATCTCTTATCACATCCTTATCTGCTACAATCGATTACAACTTACTGTTTTCATGTAAAACACATGTCAATAGAGACATGTCTTCTTAACTAGCATATATTTACAACAATTAATTTCATCCTAGGAAGATAAAGCAATTCGTTCAAATCTTAAAGGTTAAGTAGTAGGTTTTTCCCCCGAATAAACACTTCTTTGATTTTCCCAAATATTCATTAGTTTTTGGCAAATGTTTGATCATCAGAGGATCAAAACATCTCATTTCTGAAACCGATTATACGTAGCCGAAAAGGAAGACTTAATTATCATCATAAACCACAGGCGGCCTTTTTTGGTGTAAACACCTCTTAATCATATGAGGTAGAAAAATTAATTTGCATAGCTTAACTGATCATGGCATTTTCTTTCCTTTTTCTTAAAAGACGTCTTACAATTGAAAATCTTCATTCTTGTTTCCGTGAAATCACTTTATTAATTGGAAAAAACCCAATCTACTGTCCCTTTAAAAATATGAAGGTGCAACAAACAGCAACTTGATTTTTGATGAATTATAAATAATGAAATATGCAACACATTTTCAAAGTTTCATACAATTTAAGGCACTATCGTAACAGACGTTTAAAAAAAATATTAGAAACTCTCAGCATTTTATCTTAGTTAGAAGCGTGCCCACCATCAGAATTGATCAGAATTGAAAGTGTATTGAGAGCTTTTGTCTTAATGGTTTGAGGTAAATCTTACCATTTTCATCTACTTCGTTGATCATATCTTTGTGCAGACCACTTATATGGTGTCATAAATGATAGATTTATTTATTAGATAAATGTGTTAATGTGCCTAAAAATTACCATCAGCATCTACTTCGTTGATCATGTCCTGTAGATCTGCCTCTGTCGGGTTCTGACCTAGTACCCTCATGACGGTTCCCAGTTCCTTACTCGTGATATTGCCATCTCCATCTTTGTCAAAGTTACTGAACTCTTCCTTGAACTCTGGAAATATATTGCTTTGTGTGAAAAAAGATCTAAAAAACAAGAAAACAAAAGTTTTTGTGTAAATGACTTTAAATAAACTGTCGTTTAAAATTTGACCGATGAAAATACAGGGTTTCCAAAAAAAACCCAGTTTAATGAGATATACAGTTGTATCTAAAAAAAATTCATAATTTTATAATTTTGTGTTATGTTACTTAATATACTTATTAGGGTTTTGTTATAGTTATTTAGGTGATACCGTTCAATGTATTTAACTACATCTATACAATGAAGTACACGATTTTATGTATATTCAACTTCTTTATTAACAGATCTGCGACGTTCGGTATAGCTCCTTATACCGTTTTCAAGCATATGGACAGAAAAGATGTATGGATGTATATGTAGGTGTGTTTACAGAAACAACAAATGGAGATTAACAATGAGATAACTGTCACGTTGTAACGAAATTTAAACTCAGACATGACCCGTTTATCAGGAAGACAGATAGAACAATAAAAATTATCAAGCCAATAAAAGTAAGAGAGAAGCAACGAGTGAATAAAGTGATTTATTTGCAGTCTAAACAAGACGATAACCGGGTACGACAACTGGCTAACCGTAATCACCTCAACAGGAGTTAACAACTCATTAGGGGAGTCAACTACCCGTGAATGACAAATAGACAAGCAAAGATTAGGCAATCACTGTAGCATCGCTAACACCCAGACCTTGAAACAACAGGACAAGCTAATGGTCGTCTTAACGAGAAAGCATCAATCAGACAAATTAACACTGGCGTGAAATAACAGGGATCTTAACAGGACACGGATGGACTAGATAGGGATGGATAAACAACAAACACACAATACTTTGGATGATCCCTTATCACTAGCTGCGTGAGTAAATAAATAAGACCACTAGATAGGTTTAGTAGGACTTAGTAGGAGATAATGGGAGGGAAGGAAAGGTTAACAACTGTAAGTCTTTAAAGGAAGTGATCACATACTCCAAAAAGGTGCAGAGAAAAAAACGAATATTAACCTCACCAATCCAACTTCAAAAGTCCCAGAAATCTCTCCATGTATGCTACATGTAAAAAGGCCGATAAATGGGGCATGAAAATACATTTGAACACATAAAAAAGAAGCCAGCGTCGGCGAATAAGGACATAAAGGATGAAAATGGATACATGAATGTAAAGTACATAATATGTACTATCAATATATACAATAATTGGTGACATTTAATAAATATACATTAGATGGGAGGCGTGCAAAAGGACGCACGCTCGAACCGACAATAACAATAACAATTAAGATAGAGTTTACATAATTAAGTTCGAATAAATACATCAATAGAGTGAGAGTACGTCAGAAACCAGTGAGTGGGGAGGATTAAGTGGGGATTAAAGGAAAACCTTGGAATTAAAGGAAAACCTTGGAATTAAAGGAAAACCTTGGGAGTAAAGGAAAACCTTGGAATTAAAGGAAAACCTGTTAAAGCATCAGTGATTGGTTATGAGAAACAGTAGAGAAGCCAGAGAGGGAGTATGGAATTAGTGATGAATTAGGCGGTAGTAAGCGGAGAGAATGAAGTAGCCAAGCTCCCTATTCAGAAATGGTGAATGGCGGCGAACATGTATGGATTCCGTGAGTTTTCGTTAAATGAAATCGTGTTGATTGATGGCAAGTGTTTCAATCATGAATTTACACCACGTTTGGGAACAAATGATTACTTGACGGGTAAGTTTACTAGCAAAGGGTTTAAAGTAAAATAATTTCTCTCCGAAAGGTCATGCTTACTAACCTACCTCACGTATATTACTTCATTTCAAACAGCCTTTTTGAGATCGTATCGAATGATTTCATTAATTGTCCAAGGATGTAAATTGTAAATCCTCGGTATGTAACTTGTAAGTCTAATATAACCCCATATGGCATATCCTCTTTAAATTGAGATGTTTACAATCACAATGTTTTAACAGCAAACTAATTATGAACGCAACCCCTATGAAACAAGAATTCTGCAAGGGGCTCGGCAACTTCGTCTGCAGTAGAGAACTGTTCTACACGCAGTCAGGTTTGGGTGCAAAGCTACACTGAATTTCAGCGCTGTACCACCCATGGTTTGCTGGTACCAGCCGGTGTTCGCAGGTTTAACCGCTATCCATAGTCACAATGGTGTTGCGGGCTTTCTCCCTGTAATGATACTAGCAGCCGTGATATAAGTGAAATAATCTTGAAAGCGATGTCAAACCCAAACTCACTCACTCACCTATAAAACAGACATAATCGACAATTATCCAAAATTTAAATTATACAGTTAACATGGCACAACCAGAAATCCTTATTTCTACTAGGTGGACACTCTATCACAATAGTACTGAGACGATACAGGCGGTGCATGGAATTGTCTTTGGTAACACGGGGTCCGTTACTCGATATATCGTGTATTCAATAAACTCTATATTGCCGCTATTGGCCGGTTAGTATCGATGTTCTATATTGCTATATTGATATCTAAGCTTGGACAGCGGTTGATGAGTAAGACAAACCACCCCTACTTAGATGCCAGAGCATGTAAACCATGATAGTCGGGAAACGCTCTGAGCGTTCGGGTCCTCGGGTTAACCCTCTTCTCAGGGTTCTCAATCTCTGGTAAGTTATCTTAGTTGTGATATCCTCCATACCACAATATTTTGATATCAACAAAATCGTTGATTTATCTTTCTATCCTACAAATGCCAACAAAGCCTGAATCCACCTAAAGCAAATTTAAAGACATGTTTTGTGGAATGAACATTGTAACTGATTATTGTAGTAATACCTGTCATTTTCAGTTCACACAAAAAATTGATAAATATCCACTTACCCGCTATTTGCTCTTCTTTAAGCGAATTAGCCTGAAATTTTTTTTTACTCTTTTGTATTATGTCACACTTGAATTGAAACAACATCTTTTTGATTTACAATTTTATTGAAAGTCATACAAATTCAAATACTTATTTACTTGCATAGTAAACTATGAAATAACTTCACCAATATGACGCATTTACTTCATTTCAGAAAATAATTTTCTTAAAATTTTCATCTTTACAGTTTAAAACGCGTCTTAAAGAATTCACATTGACTAACAATGTTGTTTAATTAAAATGTTAAAGACAGTAATGCTTGATAACGACGCTAAATCACTTACCATGTTGCTTGAAAAAGATCTTTAGGGTAGCTCGCACGTCCGAAGTAAATGTGGTGCTATGGCAGCGGGTAAACATGTTTACATAGTAATCTGGTGTATTGTGGCAAACAGTCGATAAACATCTATATATCGTAAACCGATCCACTATACCGTTCTGGTCGAGTGGCGTACTTCACTGAATTCAGGCACCATGAAATGACAAGATCTGCGAAACGGGAAAAATCGCCTCGCTATGCTGGTTACAAATTGGTGATTTTATTTATCTCTGTAATAGAAAGTTGACCAAATGACATATTTTATTACCACACTATCTGCAAAAGTCAAATGTCGTATTTCATTGGGCAAGTTCAATGTAGGAACCGATCACACTCCCGAAATCAATATCAGACAGCAATTTCAAGGTTTTATTTTTTCCCCAAAAAGTACATTATTTCTATTTGAAAGTTATGCCATTCAGATAGAATTTTTACTATCAAAGATAGCACAATTCCAAATATAGAAAATTGTGATGAGAAAATGGAGGCGCTCTCTTAAGAATGTAGATGTCAAACCCCACATGTCTTATATATATGTAACTGTGATGACACAATTCAACAAATGAATCTTTTCGTCAACACTATAAATGCAGTTTTTGTTACGTACTATTAACAACCGCATACCAAAAACATGTTCACATACCTGGGTATACTAGTCCAAAGATGATGAAATTTAGGATGCCTTTAAGGTATCGTGGCATTGCGAAAGAGAAACGTATAATGTTGAATTTTCAATGTAGATGTGCAGATCCATTCTTCTTTAAGGCGAATGTTTATCATTCCCCAATATTTACCGTGACAATTTATCCAGTTCTTTGAATTGACCAGGGATCAAAACACTTATTTTTATTTATATCTACAAAGTCATGTATACAGCTGCATACCAAAAGTTTGTTCAAATACCTGTATATCCTAGTGCAAATATCATATAATTTGGCATATCTTTGAGACATCGTCGAATTGCTAAAAAGAAACGAACTATTTATAATTTTCAATACAGAATAGAAAATCCATTGCACCTTAACGCAATCGTAAGCCATCATAAATAGTTAACCGTAATATTTTTTGAAGTGACCAGGGGTCAAAATTTCGAAAATTGTCATTTTTATTTTTCTCCATAAAATCTTTTATAAGTGATCAACATATTTAAACACAAGTCATGTTTGTTCGTTTGTATTAAGGCAGTATGATTTTGTTGAGTTTTTTCTCAGAGACTCGAAATGGACCATTTTAATCGAAATTTAAGGAAATCGATAATTCGAAAATGTGACCCTTCTGTCTATTTGATCACAATGAACACAAAATTTCTAATTCAAGCAAGCCAAAGCAATATGTGATGTTACTTTTATTATTGTTTTTCTATCTGGCTGTGATATACACTCGTGATAATTGTGTGAGGTTTAACATCACTTTCAAGAATATCAGCTGAGAGCATATCGAGAAAACTGGCAGCATTATTGGAGTTATGCATTGTGTTGAAACATGTCAGCATCGGTTGGCACTGCCTAGGGTTGGCAGTGATTTAGTGAAACATGACACCATAAAATCTATTCATGAAAATCGGTTAAAATCCAAATTAGTATCCAAAACACTAGTGAGATACCACAGATCTTCTCAATTACTGAAAATGGCAAGGCAGTTAGTGATTTCTTATCGGAGTACTTGAAATACTTTAACCTTTTCAGTCGCCCGCTCTACATAGAATGCCAAATTAGGTGATACTGTGGAATTTTGGTAGAAAGGAGAAAGACCTTTCTGTGTGTACTAAAATTGAAATTAATCTGAAATGATGAGACCAATTCTTTCAGCTATAAATGGAACAGCCAATCACAGGACACTATGAATATATGGTAGAAGTAAGACAGACATGTCTGCTTGTGCTAAAGTCAGAGACAACATTTCCGTTTTGGTACAAGTGCAGGTCGCTTTCTGTAGGCTGAACCAGAACTCTAAGGTAGCTGATTTTCAGATTGAATGACAGTAAGGATCAAATATATTTTCATTTTGTTGTAATATCATAAATAACAGTCTCTATTTCAAAGAGTTAGCTGGTGGTGTGAATGTATAAATGATCTTTATCAAATAACCTGTTTAAGATTGTGTGAAGCAATGAATGTAATATAAACTCTTCAAAAAAGGAAACTTGACATTCATGCGAAATTGATTTTTTCGAAACGGGTTAATTTTTTTCATGATACATACCTGTAATTGAAAGAAAGGCTTGCTCAAAAGTGTAAATATACCAAAAACAATGGCCCAAAAAGTTTACGTTGTGTTCAGGGACGAAAACGAGCGATTCGTCCAAATGCATTGTCTGCCAAAGCACGTCAGCATGGGAGCATGAAGGTTTACATGCAGACACGTCTGCTTTAGGGGTATAAAAAGCCATATCAGCCGCTGTTCATTCAGACTACACAACATCGGTACAGCGACCTGAAGAATGCCAAGACTGAACAGAGCGAAACGCAACAACGCTATTGGCAGACTGAAAGCAGGAGCGACGCAGCGAGATGTTGCAACACACTTTGGCGTGTCATGACAGACCATCTCTTCATTGTGGACCCGTTTCAACACCCGAAACAGCGTTGATGATAGGCCAAGGTCAGGCAGACCAAGGGTGACTACTCGGGCCCAAGATCGATACACCCGACTGCTACACCTTCGGGAACGCACCAGGACAACAACGTCAACAACAACGCAGAAAGTGTCCCGTTTTAACGCAACGTCATCTGGCGGAACGTCTCCAGTGGTGTCAACAGAGGATGAGATGGGCACGTGCAAGGTGGAGAACCGTTCTCTTCACTGATGAGTCCCGTTTTCTGCTTCGACGAAGTGATGGACGAGCACGTGTATACCGACGTCGTGGAGAACGTTATGCTGCCAACTGTGTTCAGGAGGTTGTCCCATTTGGAGGTGGGAGTGTCATGGTGTGGGCCGGGATTCGTCACGGTGTTAGGACACCCCTTGTGCATGTTGTGGGTAACCTCACAGGAGTACGGTTTAGGGACTTGATCCTACAGCTTTACGTTGTTCCTCACGTCAACGTCCATGGTGGTCTCTTTCATCAGGACAATGCTCGACCACATGTTGCACGTGTTTGTCAAGACTTTTTACAGCGTAACAATGCGAAGACATTGCCATGGCCAGCCAGGTCACCAGGTTTGCCACCAATTGAGCATCTTTGGGACGAACTGGATCGACGCGTGCGCAGTAGGAATTCACCACCCCAAACACTTCCAGGACTTCTTGCAGCACTTCAGCACGAATGGCAGAACATTCCACAGCTTCTTTGAACATTCCACAGGCTGTGATTGACAACTTGATTGCATCCATGGGTCGTCGGTGCCAAGCAATAATCAATGCCAGTGGTGGCCATACCCGATACTGACACTTGTGCACCTGTGCATTTCAAGATCATGCTTATTCTGAATAAAATTTACTGAACAGAGATCTTCAAACAGCGTTTTAGTTTTCATTTCAATGTTTAACTTGCATCTGTGGTCTTTATATTGAACTTTGAAAGTCAGTGTCAAGTTTCTTTTTTTTGTAGAGTATATATTCTCATTCAAAATTTTTTCGAAATGGCTGTTTCTGATTCGATGTTAATGTAACCTTGTAATAATATAATACCACCACTTCCTACGATTTCTGATGATGTTATCCTCCATTTTAACGTTCAGTAGTATTCCGCAATTCTCTCCTAAATTCCGCTTATTGTGGTTCCTTCATACATGTACATGTCAAAGACTTTCGGTCATACCTACATTGAGCTACAGTTTTATTGAATTCTCTCCTTGTAGACTTGGAAGATACTCCTACCCTCTCGAGGATCAAGCCTCACCTTTAGATTGTAGACTTGGAAGATACTCCTACCCTCTCGAGGATCAAGCCTCACCTTTAGACTGTAGCCTTGGAAGATACTCCTACCCTCTCGAGGATCAAGCCTCACCTTTAGATATTCCTGAATATACATAGTTCTATGGATTTACAACTTCTTTACTGAGGGATTGCGACGTTTCGGTGTAGATACTAACACCGTTATCAAGTAACTGTGGCTTACTTCACCGAAACGTCGAAATCCTGCAATAAAGAAGTTGTAAATCCATAAATTGTTCTCTATTCATCTCACCAACTTCTAAATGCTTCTCAAAAGATGTTAAGGCATTCCTGTTTCTCAGATACAAACTTATGTATGCGCTTAGAGCATGGCCTAGTGATGTGGTTTGCACTACAAATGACCTATATTACTCTAATCTTCTATGTCACTGATATTCATATCCAATCCATCTGTTTCACATCACGTGTTCTATGTTTTGAACTGTCCAATAGAGATGACGCTGTTGATACTTCCTGGTATATCACGTGAGCAGAGCTCTTCAAATAAAAAAACAACACATTAATACCTAATGTTTATTACAAGAATTATATGGATACTCAGTTATTGGATTGTGCATTTTGATTGAAAACGGCTATAATAATCTGTACATACATCTAAATAATCTATTTTAGTTAAACAAGGTGACTCGTTATCTCTTTCAACAACATTGTTTAAATAAAATTTAAACTGGTTTAACAATTCATTGTTTCTTCATCAATTTGCTTTTCCTCAGGTAACATCCGTGCTTTCTTTATCTTTATCATTTCATCATCATCATCTTCACAAATTCTGCAAAGAATAAAGAGATACATGTTATACATATGAACGAGAGTTCTGCTTCATAACATATAGATGAAGATCAGATTAACAAAAGAGAACTGTGTCCACAGAAGCAATCAACACTACAAGGGGGAACAAGTCAAGACCAAATCAGGATAGTCAAGAATGTAACCATCATATTATTAGAATTTGAATACTAAAAAGGGTGGGACTTCAAAAGTGTTAAAAGAATATAAAGTTTTAACAAACCTTCATAATTTACTCGTCCATCCCCATCAACATCTGCCTCCCTGATCATATCATCGACTTCTTCGTCTGTCAACTTCTCACCCAAGTTTGTCATGACATGCCTCAACTCAGCTGCACTGATGAAACCGTTGCCGTCTTTGTCAAACACTCGGAACGCTTCCTTCAGTTCTTCTTCGTTATCGGTAGACCCATCGTTCATCTTCCTCGACATCAGTGTTAGGAACTCAGGGAAATCAATCGTGCCGTTTTCTGTTGACAAAATAACGAAGCTGATTTATCCACACCAACCTCTTAAAGGTTTAGATAAATCTCTTGGTTTCTACCTTGCTTTTTATCAAAATGCTTCCCAGGCCTTCAAATCGTGAGGAATATTTTAAACCAGTCCAAGCTAGTGTACCAATCAGACGTCTATGTACAATGTACACTCTCATGAATAATTACAGTCAGAAAACAATCTTCACTTGAATTAGAAAATCTGCTATAAAATCAGAAAACAACAACGTTTGAATAAATGATTAAATAACTGTTTGTTTTAATATCGACAGTAATATCTTTTCACTGGCCCTTTAGCATTGGAATGACAACTCCCCCCCCCCCCCCCCCAGGTAATCTCGCTGCACTACAAGCATTTTGGACTTCATTTTAGTTAGATTGAATGACTGGAATAATGACAGCACTGTTAGAAATATGTAAAATTCATGACTAAAGATTTAATGCCATAAAACATGCCAAAATTCGCCGAAGAAATCGAAGAGACACTTTCATTCATTATTACTCGATTAAACTTGGTCATTGTGGATGAAATGCATACGGGTATATATAACACAACGATGTATCCCCGTTATGTATCAACTATTTTTAAAATAGCCCGGAAACAGTCTCCCATTTTCTACTGGATCAACGTGAAGACCTGATACAGGTTCTCAAATCAAAACCAATGTCTAAATCAAAAGTTTTCTCTTCGATATCTATTCATGTAGAAAACTTCAGTTAAAAGATCACCTTTACCATTTGTCAAAAACACAGGGAAATACAATAGCATATCATATTTTAATCATTTCATTGTTTAACCTTCTTTTACTAATTAGTTTTATTGCTTCCACCCACCGACATGCTGCAATCGAAATATAACAATTCAGCAGAAAGAACAGTTTTTTTTGCCAGTCTTTGTTTTACATGGTTTAAGGTAAATCTTACCATTTTCATCTACTTCGTTGATCATATCATGCAGCTCTGCCTCTGTCGGGTTCTGACCTAGTGACCTCATGACGGTTCCCAGTTCTGTGGTTGTGATAGTGCCATTACCATCCTTGTCAAACAGACTGAATGCCTCCTTGAACTCTGTCAATAAATCTTTTTTTCATAAGTTCCTTCAAAGTCGATAGAGTACCTAATTTATGAGACTGAATTCAAGAATTTTACGCGTGAAAATACATCTTATGTGCTGTAGGATATGTGATAAAAGATAAATCCATTGATACATTTGAATCACTTGATTATGATGTAGTTTTGCTTACTGATCTAGAGCTTTATTTCCTTAAAATGTAACTTTGATATTTTCATACTCGTACATGAGTCTACCTCAATGTTCGAATTTTATTAAGCTTCTAGTCTTCAAAAGAAAAAAAGGGGATATTATTTGGAAATGCTTACCGTTTACCTGTTCTTCTGTAAGCTGGTCACCCTAAGAGGAACAATGATTATTGAAAATGAACATGAAGATTTGAGCTATTATCTTCAATTTTAGATTTCTGCATTTATTCTTTATTCACCCCTTTCTTTTCAAAGGGCCCAAGTCAATTACGAAAATGAAAACTCATTCAAATTGTTTTTTCTCATATTATCTATTTTCATATCTGTGTAATAGCAAATCTTGCAGCGACTCTTTTATTATTAGGGAACTTTATTTCATATTTTATTTTTGACACATGTGAATTAATAAGTATCTGATAATGCATCAGCTTAGGCTGTATCACTTCAATGAATCGATAATGGCCGAAGCTCATTCATAACCTAAAAACTTATTCGTTTTTCTCAAAGAAGGATCCACAAGTAAATTTTTTAAATTTAACAGATTTATGTCTTAATATTAATATTAATTTAGGGTTAAAATCTTTTTAAATTAGGACTTACCATGGTGTATGGAAGAAGCTAGTCAAGTCCGATTGAAGTGCAGTATCAAGGTTCTGTGGTTGGGTGTGGACATGCACAGATAGTGAGTTAGTGCATTGCGACAAGCACTGAGGCAATGTTATTATATCACAAATGCCGTTCTGCTTGAATGGCAACGGTGTTGTCATAAAACGGCCCTTATTCACTGATCAGTCCTGCCGCGCAATGATCACTTAATGGAGTTAACGTGCATCCATATCAAAAGAACGAATGTATTGCCTTTATATATCTAATGTCAAACTATATAATGGACAAAATAGCTGGCGTGTTGTATTGAAAATGTATAGTTGAAGGTATAAATACTTTAAAAGTCAAAAGTGAATATTTTTCTATTTTCTCACACATTTGACGTTTTAACTGTTTAATTGTGAAATTATATCTTATTTAAACTATCACACAAGAAAAGAGAGGATGACTTACCATTTGCATGTATATTTCTATAAATAAAGGAATATTGAACGCATATTTGTCAATATAGAAGGTTGAGGAAAAAGAGAATTAAGAGAATATATATCGTGTAACAATACTGAATTTTTGTTTATGAATATGGAACAATATTTGAAAAAATTATTAATCATACTTATTTTATTGACAAATCATTAAAATCGCCCGCAGGGTTTATTTGGGTTGCAACCCTGTGTACTAGAGTGGAGTAGAAAGGATGGTCTTCCGCCTATTCTTCTATGTTCTATTTCTGTGTGCTATTTCATTATTGTTTTTACTCATGGCAATGTTTAATTATGAATTTAACAGTTCAATACTTTTCCAGAGATCTTAGTAAAGCGACTGTAAAATGATTGCTTAAGCAAGTAGTATCATAATTAATAATGTAATAAAATGTCAATGTTTGTATATATGCAAAAAACTCTTTCTTACAGGCTGTGCCACACAACAAAACAATAGCGATAAAGAAGCTCTGATAAGATACTTTCTTAAAAATTAGAATTAAATTTATGCCTATTTTATGTGAAGTTTATTTGATCTCTTTCAAAATGTGTTCTTTATTTTTCACATTTTAAAAATGTATTTTACAATTTTATGCGTGAAAGAAGTATTTGTTTGCTCGTGAGTAAGTGACTCTTAGGCTTAAGATTATATAGCTTTTTTTAATGCTTTCATTTTCGGAAACGATCATTACAGAACACATTTTTCGATTCTATAATGTTTAATATGTGCAATGAAATGCTGCAAGTACCTTAAAGAGCCACTCCGTGATATTCATAACATATTATTTACCTTTGATACAAATCTAATTGTCATATGTGGTGATATAAAATCAAAACATCTTAACTTTTCATGTCCAAAAGATATGTATATGACAAATACTGGTTTTCCATGAAAATCGAAAAACAGCCTTATTAATGCACGGAGGTGTAGATATCATGTCCAAAATACATGGATACTAGTTAAGTAACCTAACAAACACTATCAACTCCTAACTGCCCCTCTGGCTGTTTTAGATAAGTCTCCAAAATTACGTTTGACTATTTGACGCGCGCCACTGTCAGGTTTTCGATCACAAATGCGACGTTCTACCCTCCTATCGTCACTGAAAAAACCCAATAAGCTTTAAAATGTGTCTTTTTGGTTAAAGTCGATACTTCGCAATAAAATGACACCATTGATTAAGTTTGGCACATATGACTCCAACAACTCACGGAGTGACTCTTTAACAGAGTGAAAGAAAATAAGACCGAACAACCGTGCCGGGAAGACAGTACAACACGTCGTTCATGTCGTATCAGGAACGTGTCAGGCCCATTAGAGACTTAAACTCTGAAAAAAATAATGTAAAAAAAAGTTTCGAAAACAATATTTTCTCGGAATAGACTTTTACTTGTATTGTAAATTGGCTTAAATCGCCGTGCTGGTTCAGGGGTTGTTATGGTAAAGATGGATATATGATGAAAATAATTCGAATTATAACCATTTTTTTGCAATTAATCTCCCTTTGACATAACCAATTTAGTATGTGTAATCACTAACTCTTCAGAATAAAACCTCTAAAACCAAATACAAGTTTGAGCAGTGGGCTTTCTTTTGACGGAATACCCTCGGATCAGTCATGATCTATTACTTATCATATATGTATTTGATATATGTTTAACGCAATTAGGGCTTCACTAAGATTACTCTTTTCGAACCTCATCAAATACTTGCCAATCACCAACCTTCATAGTCGATGTTCCCATCCTTAGACTCGTCTGTAGCTGAGAACATTTCCTGGCACTGTTTATCTGTGAATTTCTCCCCCAGTCTTTTCATCATCTTCTTCATCTCGCCTAAACTGATGAATCCGTTCCTGTTTTTGTCGAACACTATAAATACACGCCTGATCTCCTCCTCTGTCCTCCTGTTTGTCAGCCATTTATCTAACACCTCCAGAAACTCTTCGAAATCTATTTCATTGTCTGAAAAAAATTGGTAATCTTTAAATATATTCACCCCAAATAAAGATCCATATGAACTGTTCCGACGTTATGCTTATTGTAGGCGAAGTGAGGTTTGAAAATGTTGACACTTCGTGCAATACTCAATCGTCCGCTATCTAGATTTTGAAACATCGTGATATGTCGTCAGGTGTATATGACTTCTATGTCTTATGATAAAACTTGAGAACAGATTGGTAGTGTAAGAGACAATGTGATCTTACAATCTATCTCGTCCAGAATGTCCTGTAGGACCGCTGTTGACACGTCGTAACCTATTGACCTTAGTAGGTGGGGCAGGTCAGAGGTCGCCATGTAGCCACTTCCGTCTCTGTCGAACTTTTCGAACGCCTTCTTGTATTCTATCAGAGATATGAAAATTAAACATCATAATCATAATCATAAATTCGGATGTGTTATAGAATTTCATTATGTAAGCATATGTAAACAATATGTTTTAACATTGCTATTTAACTTAGAACATGAAAGAAAATTTTCAATTACCGGCAACTTGCTCACTTGTGGATGAAGTAGCCTGAAAAATAAAACTATAAGAATTAAATTCAAACCACAAGGACACAATAAAACACTAGACGAAATCACTTACGAGTAGAATGATTAAATGTTCAAATTACCTGATCTATCATTCCAAGAATACCTGCAAGAAAAAAAGGAAACAATATCTTTTTCATTCTACTGTAGCTCTGGTTCACCTTATTATTCTCCGAACAAAACACGTCTCTGGAGATATTTTCCATATTTGGGTTCAACCAAAAACTCAATTTTAGTTTAGATTACTTGAGAGACACGTGTATCTAAGCGGCTGTTTCTAACTGGCAACACGTGTGCTACATTTATTTTAATGAGTTTTACTCAGGGATTTAATTGAAATCCCAGTTTAACTGTATCGTTTTACATGTATAAGCAAATTTACACATTAAATGATATTTTTTTTCACACGAGATTTTGATTATTTTTATTTGGAATTATGTACTAAACTTATATAGGCAATAGCCAATTTTCCGAATTTTGGTATGTTGGTGAAAATTAAACAAGCAATGGTAACAAACAAATAGTATTTCATTATCTGTAATCTAATTCATCGTATAAGTCTAATCTACTCCTGAGAGAATATATTTCGTTACAGATTATACGTATATTAAACCGACTAGGATAATCTACTCTTGTTCGTAGGCTTACAATTGTTTTTGGTGGTCAATACCCTTCTTAATCACATAAGAGTTTTTGCGAATTTGGCAATTAAGGATTTTATATTATAAGTGTATGTATATTTCAATTTAATTTCAAGGGTTGATTAAACGCTATTCTGTGTTCCTATGATACATGTAGTACACTATTTCAAACACATGTTCTTTAAAAACCGAAAATTAACCGTCAATATCGCAAACTTTTCAATATTTTAAAGGCTTAGCATTTCTGCATTGATAGTAGGTGAAACATAAGATGTTCTGTTTAAGGTGAATGGATATAGTTGTAATGTTGACATGACCAACCCCTTTGGTTACCCAACACTTATCACTACCATATTATCTAAATGATGACTTAACACCTGGGTGAAGCATTTTGACACAAAATAACAAAGGAATTGCCATACTGGAATCAGAACTTTTTCTTATTTAGTTATTTTATTTCATAAATGTTCATAAGCGTTCATTCAAAACCGCCCTTGTTCAATGCTAGGTAATCAATATGAACTGTCAAGATCCCGTTGCAAACTTGACAACACGCCTTCTACACGACTAAACACTTCACCAAGGTTCAGTGTTCAGTGGCAACAGTTTAGTGCCCATCTCGAAGTGAAAGCATGCGACTAGGGTCACCCATCTTGAACGGTTAGTACTTACCCGTCTATTTATGGGTTTAAGCTGTCGCATTGCGGTACTCTTTCTATTATTGAATGCCCTTTTGAGCACGTTATAACGACTGGGATCGGAAGAAACGGGTGTCACCTTATCAATATTGCAAAAATGGTGAGTTATTTAAATTTTAATTTGAAAGAGAAGTTTACATATCATTCTATATGAAAAGAATACGTAAATTCATATATGGATAATGAAATACTTACCATGTTCTTCGTGTATATTTCGTCAGTTGCCATGCAAGCTACACATCATAGAACTGTTTGTGTGGAAACTACGGTCAGAGAAAAGGAAAGTAATTGAAAATACATGATAAGTGTTATATGAAACTTTTTGTAATTACTTTAATCAGCTCTACCAAAACGTGAACTGATTTATCACTGAAAATTGTTTGTAACGATCATATTTAAAAATTAATATCATATTCATGAATTCTATCTACTTCAGAAACATCATGAAAATTTTCTTCCTATTTTTATGTCATTTTGTGGTTTTAAAAGTTTTTAAAGCGTATTTTCTTTGCATATTCCACTTATCAATACGAGTTTTCAATACTATAGATCTGCATGGTAGTGGGGAAGATTTACGAGACTCACCACTGACATAGGTTAAGAAATACAACTGCTAAATACGTCCATATCAATATTAAAAATAATTGACATATTTACCTTATCCTAGTTTATGCTATCCTAATGCTGTAGACACGGTTTATATACATTAATTACGACAACTACATGTAATTGTAAACATTTTCTTACCTGCCTAATGCAACATCTAAGAGTACAAAAGAAAACGGTAAATGAAAAACTGAAATGAGTGATAACACCAGTTGTTCTTAGCAAGCATGTGTTAACCAGCCAGTAGTAGTTGTTATCCAAACAGTGTTCCTAGTCCCGGCACCTTTCTTAATGATAATGGTCTTTCTTTCAGGGTGACCAAATGACAGAAGAACAGGTTGCAGGTAACCTTGCACATAATCATGTCACTTTCATCTTTATCTTCATCAGAGCCTATTGGTAACCTTGCACATAATCATGTCACTTTCATCTTTACCTCCATCAGAGCCTATAGGTAACCTTGCACATAATCATGTCACTTTCATCTTTATCTTCATCAGAGCCTATTGGTAACCTTGCACATAATCATGTCACTTTCATCTTTATCTTCATCAGAGCCTATTGGTAACCTTACAAATAATCATGTCACTTTCATCTTTATCTCCATCAGAGCCTACAGGTAACCTTGCACATAATCGTGTCACTTTCATCTTTATCTCCATCAGAGCCTATAGGTGACCTTGCATATAATCGTGCCGCTTTCACCTTACCTCCATCAGATCCTATAGGTAAACTTGCACATAATCATGTCACTTTCATCTTTATCTTCATCAGAGCCTATTGGTAACCTTGCACATAATCATGTCACTTTCATCTTTATCTTCATCAGAGCCTATAGGTAACCTTGCATATAATCGTGTCACTTTCACCTTACCTCCATCAGATTCTATAGGTAAACTTGCACATAATCATGTCACGTTCATCTTTATTTCCATCAGAGCCTATAGGTAACCTTGCACATAATCATGTCACTTTCATCTTTATCTCCATCAGAGCTTATAGGTAACCTTGCACATAATCGTGTCACTTTCATCTTTATCTTCATCAGAGCCTTCAGCTCAAAATGCAAAACATATAACATTGAGTTAAGTAAGCTAAAGTTAAAACTAAGTGGTGCAATTACTAATTTATATTCGCCATCAGATGAACTCAAAGATATTTATTCAGTTTTTAAAAAAAAAAATACATAGCAATATCTTAAATGATATATGATATCAATAATTTTCAATGACATATTTCCTTTGTTTAACAGAGTTTAAGGAAGCATTCAGTTTGTTTGACAAAGATGGAGATGGCACAATTACAAGTAAGGAACTTGGAACCGTCATGAGGTCACTAGGTCAGAACCCAACAGAGGCAGAGCTACAAGACATGATCAACGAAGTAGATGCTGATGGTAAGTTCTGGGCACATAAACACATTTATGTGATAAATAAATCTCCGTCTATCATTTATTACACCATATAAGTGGTCTGCGCAAAGACGAAGTAAATGCTGATGGTAAAGTGTCTTCATGTTTTTGAAACCAATAAGACACGATGACAAATATCAATGAGCTATCATACCAATACTAAAAATAGTAAACGTGTCACTGATATGTAAATGAATATTCATCGAATATTATACATATTGAACCAGAACAAAATTATTTCATTCGATTTACGAAGTACCAAAGTCGTTTTATTGGTTGAAGTTTTCAAAACGTGCAAGGTTGTAATGAACCAGGTTCATCTATCTCCATCTTCGAACACATGAAGCAGGATGTGTATAATTCTTCATTTTCGTTAACTTATATACTGTATCGACAAGCAAGACTTACCTGATGATTTAAAACACCAATCTTGAGCTATTCAAACCTTTTTTTATTTTCAACCAATAGGCAATGGAACCGTAGACTTCCCAGAATTCCTTTCGTTGATGTCTCGGAAGATGAAGGACAATGAGAGTGACGATGAACTACGAGAGGCATTTAAAGTGTTTGACAAAGACGGCAACGGATTCATAAGTGCAGCTGAGTTGCGGCATGTCATGACGAACCTGGGTGAGAAGTTGACAGACGAAGAAGTCGATGAAATGATCAAAGAAGCCGATATCGATGGTGACGGGCAAGTTAATTATGAAGGTAGATATCTATGTTAGTTTTTTCAGTAAATTTAAGTATACTGAATTCAATCAAATAAATAACATAATCATCAAAGTCGTAAAAACTTTATTATCACACTCAATTTGGCTAGCAAACTATTATTGCTTAGTAGTACTTTGAGAATTCTAGATGGGTTGACTAAGTCTAATACCTCACAATGATATATCTTTGAAATTTCCTATCACGAAGTTAATATGTCTGCGACTCGTCTTTAACAATTGACGAGGTCTGATTTCATCTTCCATGTTTTTTAAGTACTCATATGCATAACGCAATACCGTTCTTTAGCAAAGGTGGGCTAAAGCTAGCGAATATCAATAAGGTTTTGCTGGACAATATCTCCATAAACTTTCTGTAATGTGAAACCACAAAAGCCAAGAAAAATGAAGCAGCTATGGCGATTCTAGTTGGCTTGTACACTGTATCCACTTACAGGTTTTGTTGAATACTCACGTTTTGTGACTTTTGGTGTTTTTCGGAGGTTTCTTTTTGCATAGCGCTGATATCGCTCATCGGTGTTTTACTAGGCCACGAAAATCCTACTTCTTGTCTTTTTCAATTTCAATTGCGGTGAGTTTTACAATAAAAAAGTTAAAAGATATTCCATGCGTCTGTATTAAGGCAACTTTTAAGATATTGACTCTTACTTGGATATTCCTTTCTTTATATTTTTTAGAGTTTGCGAAAATGATGACTTCAAAGTAGATCATCAACTGTATACAACTTCCGGGATTCTCTGCCGGGTGCGCGGGCACCAAACCAATAACCTGATGATGACATTGGAACATACTCGCAGAGCTTGAAATAAAGTTCTCGATATGATTGTTCTTAGTTATTGAAAGTTTGCTTGATATAAATGACTGTCGTTTGTTTGAACTCTCACTCGTTATCTGAGAGCTATTGTGAATAATGGAAATTAAAACAAAGTTGTGTAAAGATTAGTTCCAACCTGCCCCTGCATTGTCTCCAAGAGGCAAAATAAAATGACTCATGTCCTACCTCCAATTATTAGTTAAAGGGTTGACAGTCTTTTGTGGTAGAACCATAGAATAATTGACAGAACCACGCAAATGGTTTACTTGAAAGGATAATAAGAATTATTTTAATGAATATGAGGTGTTTTTACACTAGGATGTCACCAAAAAAAGCAGTGAGTAGCACCTTCCAATAGTTGGATGTGACTTTGTTTTAAGTCAGAAATGGTAATCAAATTTTCATTTAACATTTAAACGAAAACATTGAAAGTTTATCACCATTGATGACGCAGCAATCCACGTAAGAATTTCCACGTGTAGTTTATCTTCATAAGAGTACATGATATGTTGTGTACCACATTGAAATTTTCAAAAATGCACAACAGACTGCATGGTCAATGTAAATATTTGGTTTTACAAAACATCACAATTTCAGTATGTATATGACACGATGCATCACCCAGAAATTGGTTTATGTTAATAAAATAAATGACACAGAAATTGATTATTTTACTCCAGGTAATATAAAAGTTTCAATCAATTGGTCATGACAAATTTATTCCGATTTCATCTTACTTCGTGGTTTAATAGTTAAATCACTTGGCTAGTCACAAGGTAACTGTGAATGGTGAATGATAGTGATATTCTGTGATTTTATCATTAGAATTATCTTCCCTTTGATTTGGAAAGTTTAATTGATATAAATATTTTTTTCATATTCATTTACTCGTCATTCTTCTTTAATCTTGAAGAATACATAATATAATTTATTTGGATTTTAGTTCAAGTAAAGATGGTAAAAATATAATGTTCACCTTGCGTCAAATAGTGATCTATAGCAAAATTTTGTATCAGGCGATCTTGGATAGTACTTTCAAAATATGATTGACAGTAAAAGTTAAAATAAGATATGTATATGTGATATTTATGAGAAAAAGAGAGACTGTTTACCTTGCTGTCACATAAAAACTATCCATTTATGATTGACAGCGAAATGAAATATGTTCATCAAGCTGTCTCAGGTAGTTTTCTCCGGTTCTGATTGATAGTAAAAGTTAAAGTTGAGAAGTGTAAACTTAATCCTATTTCTCAGTCACAAAAGAATCATACTCACCTTCTTTGAGAGACTAGAACTGTGGACTGTTTCATTACGTTCAAAGATTTTGTTTTTGCTTCTTGATCAGTGTCTGATAGATAGATATTTGCATTGGGTGTCTGTAGAAAAGGGAGATAATCGAAGGTTATAATTCAAGCACTTATTGCTCATGCATATACAACTGTACTCTTTCAAAATTGCTGATTGCTCAGGATATCATTCTCTCCCAACAGAGGTAGCTCCGTCATAAATTTTTATACATACATTTTTGGGAGAGAATGAGGATATACACGCACTCGAGCAAGTTTTGTAAGTCTGTCATGTGTGTCGTTTAAACAAGCGGGGCTATTCATTCTTGTTGATGAATCACAAGAATTGCCAATAAAAATGGTTCATATAAGGGATCACGTGTAAATATAGGATGCCCATTAATAGAAAGAACTTTTTTAAACTGGATGACTAATTGATGTTACAGTCTATTTGTAAGAAGCTGAAGGGTTGATATAGAATTTAGACTATGCAATTTGATTGATATAAGCAAAAAAGAGAACCCAGGAATAGCAAATATTTTATTCAAATTTAAAAGCAGATTTTACAGGTTAGAAATGTTCATTTACTTTCCTTTGCCGGTTACTTATTAAACTCTCCAAGAAAAACGTAAAATTTATATCCCTATAAGATAAAAAAATGTGTGTCAGATTATTCTAATAAGTGGTGGATAATTGTCATTGTTGTATCCATCGAAACAGACCAACAACATCAGGTTTGATTTTCATCTGAGACACAGCTCCAAACATCATCGTGTGTACTTGAAGGAAGCATCACTGGTAAACTGCAAACAACACAATCTCTCCCTACAGGTGACTTTCATTCCCAATTCACGATAATTTGTTGCAATGTTGTTTCTTAATTTTTGCTATTGCACGCCCATTGTCAACGTTTCTATCAATAAAATACATCTTAAGTTTGTTGATGACATGTCGTTTAAAGATATCCACAGTCTAAAGAGCCTTAATTTCTCAGAGGTTAACGGGCACAAACCAAATAATAACAGTAATATTTTACTCGTGTGATACCATACACGATATTGTTACATGTTGAACTCTTGCTCCAATCGGTTATAAAATGTCATACCAAGAAGCACACATTGAAGGCTTTCCTACTTGGATGTCATCATCTTCACAAACTCTGAAATATGAATCATAGATATGGGTTACTGTCAGACTGATTGTGTTGTTTCTGCATGACTGTTTGCTCACATACCTTTGAAACTAATTAAAGCTGTTCGATTCGTAACATGAAGTATGTGTGAGTGCAATTCACACAGATGTTGTTACATCCAAGGACTAACAAATTTAAAGGATCAAAACGTAAAAACTGAATGAAATCATTTTTGTAAGTAAGAAAGCTTCTTATTAATCATTTGGTAAAAGAAAGAGCGGTGTCATATGATCCATATCTGCATGTGAAAATAACAATTTAAACATTCACTATAAAAAAATTAATTCTTCTGTGACATCATCAAACAAATGTTTATAACGTCACCGTTGCTTGTCGTCAATAAATAAATGTAACGTTTCCTAGCTATTTTAAGAGATAAAAATGGTACAAAAGGGTAACATGTATAGTATTAAACAAATATTGACTTCAAGTGAGGTTAGGGTTCGGTTGATCCAATGATTTATAGACCTTTGACATGTGATATTCACAGAGGCGATAAATAAAGGTAGATAAATCATTGGATCAACCGAGTCTGACGTCTATGATTGTTTTATCATATGAAATAGGTCTTAAATTACAATTCTTCTGATATTTCCGGTAGACCGGGATTTCCTAAAGCTATTTTTATTCATTGGATGTGTTTGGATTGTTATATCAACCTCTCGCGATTCACACAGGTTGACATCGCTTGACGTCAAATGCTGTCAGGTGACCAAGTAGGCCAATCAGAAAGACGGAAATAATCCATTCATTTGATAATCTCATATGATGCATACTACTGTATAATATCTCGCTTCTGTTCGTGAAGCACAAAGTTCGTACTTGCTTCACGATGAAGACTTAATTGATACAGAAATCTTATACAAACGATTCAGAAACGTTTCTATAAAATTTCATAGTAATCTTTTTAAAACATTTTCCTGATACGTTTAAAAAAAGATCTAAAAACGTTACTAGAAATGTTTTAATACACTGTATAAATGTTTTCAAGAAACGATTTAAAACGTTTTGTGTTTGGTAGAGAATGACAAGCGGAATCACTGAACTTGTGTCCTTACAAGTGAAGTGTCCATCTTTGATCATTTGGCTCAGTATCATAAACAGTGCATTAAGACAGAGAAATTTACCATTATAATTGACTTGTCCATCACCATCAATGTCGGCTTCCCTAATCATTTCATCGACTTCTTCGTCTGTCAACTTCTCACCCAAGTTCGTCATGACATGCCTCAACTCAGCTGCACTGATGAAACCGTTGCCGTCTTTGTCAAACACTTGAAATGCTTCTCGGATTTCTTCTTCTGAATCAGTATCCTTCATCTTCCTCGCCATCATGGTGAGGAATTCTGGGAAATCTATGGTTCCGTTTCCTTCGAACAGAAAGTACAATTTGTTGGTTTGTAGTATTATCGTGTGTTGTCTTTCCAGACAATATTACAAAAACCTTGAACAAACATAAACCGTCCCATTTTACGGACTCAGATAACTTGGAACATTTACAACGTAGGCGTTTTTGCTGGTGAAGATATCGACCTCAAACCGAAATAAGAGTGAAATATGCTTTGTCATTAAGAAGGAAATTTCTGTACTCTTTGTCGGTCTTAAATCTAATCTAATCCAGAAGTGAATATACATGTAAGCCTGAAGTGATGTAGTTATAACCCCGAGGAATCTGGAACAGATTTAGAGTATACAGTGTACGTCATTTCATTAGTGTACTTATAATGCTAATGCTAACAGATTTGTCTTGATAGAGACAGAGACTTGTATTACCACAATCAGTAACTTGCTTTAGCTCGGAGTTTACCACAATAAGTTACTCGCTTTAACACGGAGTCAACTACAAGTAGTAACTTGCTTTAGCTCGGAATTCACCACCAATTAGTAAATTGCTTTAGCTGGGAGTTTACCACGATTAGTAACTTGCTTTAGCTCGGAGTTTACCACAATTAGTGGCAGGTTTAGCTCGGAATTCGTCATATTTAGTTACTCAGGACAGATAACCCGCAATTCCTGGCAACAATTGATCATTCTTATAGCATCTCACCATCAGCATCTACTTCGTTGATCATATCTTGGAGTTCTGATTCCGTCGGGTTCTGACCAAGTGACCTCATGACGGTTCCCAGTTCTTTGTTTGTGATTGTTCCATCACCATCCTTGTCAAACAAACTGAAAGCTTCTTTAAACTCTGTCAATAAAAGAGAAAAATCGTCATCGTTATAGTAAACAAAAAATATAAAATATTAGTCACATTTACTTATTTTGAATGTATTACTTTGACTTCATTGAATTCTGACACACAATGTGCTATTTTCGAGTAAAGATTCCAGCTTGTCATTCAACAAAAATCCAGAATTCTTTTTGGTTGGATTTCTAAGATTTTCCATGAAAGGTTCCACCTTTTCCACCATTGTTTGTCGATATTTATATAGTTACCATGTTAAGCGCACCGTATTGTTATTATTCTTACACGATGCATACGCTTGAAGTGATTTCGCTCTTGTCATTTAAGATTTGCAACAGTTATCTAATCATATAGGATATCTGTATTTATTATCAGATTTTTTATTCTTTTAATCGCCTCTGAGCAGGTTTTAAAAGGTTTATCTGTTTTAAACGTCAGAATTGGACCTTAACCAGTTCACTTTTGATATATCGATTAATCGAGAAATTCAAATGAGTATGGTAGCCATCTCATCTCCATATTTCACAAGTTTAAAACTTTTACAATGGCGAAGGCAGTCTATCCTGCAACCCTTCACACTGTAGCCGGAACTATTTGACTACCAATAGCTGCTTTTCAGGCTATTAATGACTCTTGTGTACATTCAAGGCTCTTCTCGAGCATAGGTAAATGTAAAGTTCGCTTTACAAATACACAATTTTACTAACGTTTTTTAATCAGCCTGTTAGTTTATACGTGAAAGAAAACCCTGGTAGACATTTATCAAACCTTAGAGAGGGAAAGTAAAGACTGAGATCTTGTAAGTTCTGTTTTACTTTCGTTCACAGTTACATTCAGGTGTTTTGAATGTCTAGTAGACACATAATTCCTATTTTCTCCCCGTCGTTTACATTCACTGCATTGGAACTAAAGTTACCTGCAATTTGGTCTTCAGTCAACTGATCAGCCTGAAATGACAAATGAGAAATGTTTTGATGATATCCTATGGGTTTTTTTTAGACAGCAGGTCTTTGTATATGCTTTGCATGTTCAAAGCAGTTGATGCATGCATTATTTTACCGCTGAGTAGAATTTAGTACGAATGGTAGACCAAAACTTCTATTAAAAGATTTTCATATGCAAAGCAATTGTGGCACTATTTTATAGAAAATCGCAAATATTTGAATATATCTTTTGATTAATCTAATTGATAATGTAAAAAAGCATAATGGTTTCAGTGGACAGAAATATAAAAATCAACGACGGTGATCTGGCCTCCAGCGCCTGGTTTAACTCTTATTGCATTCAAAGAATAAAAGGTCAATAGTTTTAACCATACACAACATCTTTTTTGTAATCAAGTGAATCAAAATGATAATTAGAAAAAATTGCCTTTGGGGTACCTGAATCACCACAGACATGTTTATCTATTAGAAACACACTGAGTTGTATTCAGTTTATTTCTCATCAAACAACAGAATTAATGTCAGCCTCACTTTTTTAAATCGTTTTGAGAAATAAATATGAGGATCTTCTTACCTCACCCGTGTGAGATACTGCAGTTAAATTTGTCACGGCATTATTAAACCATTGTGATAACTTGAACACATGAAGTAAAGGGGATTGCCGTTGTGACGTCAATACGTTACGATACCAGGAAGTTAAGTTTGCATTATCGACAATTACACGTGATAAATACAGGTGATGAATGGAACACTATATCCTTCTAAGTAATTCAATTTTTATTTAAACCGTCTTTCACGTGATAATCCGAAATCCATTATTCATTCAGAAAAAATAGTGTTCCATTGAATGTACTGACGTATCGTATTGACAGGGCTGCACCACTTCATAATATATTAGAACATGCATAAAGGCTATTAATACCTTCGAGGGCAATCATATCGGGGTTCATATTCTTGATACGATACCCTAGGGCAAAATGTCACTTTTTCCTTGTGACGTCACGTCCAAAACAATGTTTTGACGTCACAGTGTGCCTATGACGTTGCGTTCCAAATTCGCCTATGACTATGCTTGAAAGTTGATTTTGATTAGTTTCTTTGATTTCTCGACTTCTGTAATAAACAGAATACCATATTCGTGTCAATGACATAATATGTTTACGACACTCATGCCTCAGTATATTCCTCGCTCTCGCTCTGCAAATTCTAATATTAAGCACTCGTGTCGTAAACATAGTATGTCATGGACACTCGTATAATATCCTCTATTTATCCACTAGTCCATGCACAAGACGTTGCCAACATTATTACCCTGGTCTATAATCCAAACTGACATTTTGGTTGCTGGAAGGGCACCACTATCACACTGCCTTACCAGGGACCTATTTCTTACTTGGTGAACATTGTGAACTAAGTTTCTTGACCAAGAAGACACCACAGGTCTCTTAACTCGTGCGTGTCTCAGTTTCTGTCCTATAAGCTCAGATGATATCAGTCACTTAGATGTTAAAGTTCCTGTCAATGTTAGTATCGAGAAATCTACCAACATGGTTGTTTCACATACTCGCCATGCCTCACTGAGCAAGAGATTACTTTCTTATCAAACAAGCGTATTCGTATGTGTATGAGTGTAGAGATAAGACAGTTTATGCTGATGGATATCTTGCTTGGTCCGCAGTGATACATCATTCGTGCTTGGTTTCATCCGGATTTGTCGATTAATAAATAGATAACAAAAGTAGTTGTAGATTTTATTATACACACCGTTGTTTCATACGAAAGTGAAATAATTCCACTTTCTTAATCCTGTTTACTGTGCCGAATCAGTTCCCCCTATTTTCATTGCATAGATGGAGCAATACAAGGCATGAGTAAATGTTAAACGACTGTTAGTAATGTCTGTTGTTTTACAACGGACTGGCTACCTTAACGCATCTTTAATATAACATGTGTGGGGCTTCAAACACTGCCACTAGGATGGTACCATTTTTTTAATGGAAACTGAATCTAACATATCGTATTTGATAAGATCTATTTGACAGGTTATCATCGTATACCGCTGATCATCTCGTTAAAATTGACCATTGATAAGTATGTAGGTAACACTGACATTTGTCAGTTAAAGATATTAGAAACATATACCTATGGGCAAATCTTTCTACCATGGCCAGTTATTTCGTCGCAACTTAAAACCGATGAATGTATACGCAACGACCCTATCCCCTGTCACATCATGATTCAAACTTTACGACTTGTTTATCTCGATTTTTTAGATTTCAAATGATGGGTATATAAGCGAAGAACTTGATGATAGATAAGCACATATTTACCATGTTTGTAGGAGACTGTCCACTCGGTGTAGAGATCCAGAGGTTAGGTGCAGCTAACTACCTGGAGGGAAGGTGAAGATGAAGGGTGTGAGCAGGTATGAATACCTGTACCGCAATGCGGCAGTTAGACGAGTCCTATATAGGCCAAAGCAACACTGTCGCTACGCCTGACTGATCGACACTCAAAAGACATCCTGTCATTAACATTGATATGACATCACATCGTAAAATATGCAAAAAAATTAAGATCTCATGTCGAGGACTGCGGGCTGATAATCTCGTGAATTCGGTTAAGTTCATTTTGGATGTTAACTGTGCTTGGACGGATGCTTCTTAAGGTTGATAAATGAAATGTGTGTTAAATCTCTTGTGTATGTTGTTTCAATAAATTCTTTTTTTAGTAAATTAGGAATTTGAAATGTTAGGAAAATTTATTAAACATAACTGGTACCCAGCTAGTCAAAACTACTATATAGAACTTTAATTCTCTTTGATGATTAGTCTCTTCCATGTTTGGGTTTGTATGTATAGGCGATTGTATGCATATTACGAAGTATATAATACAGGACGCGTTACTATCAGTTCGAATGGTCTGTTCCGTCAGTAATACATTTCATACTGCATCAATTATAGGGCGATCGTTTTAGAATGTCAGCTGTAACCGTGTTAAATTTTAGTTAATGTGATCTCAAAACGACTTCATAATGGATCGAGAGGGATAAGTTTTCATATTGCCTCATCCATGCATGTGATACTAATGTCACCTTAATCTAAACTTAAAATATGTCAAGTTTCTCGTGATAGACACAAACATGTATTGCAAATATCATGAGTCAAAGGTAAAAAATGTAACCTAAGCAAAATTTAACCGGACGCTCAATATAATCGTGTTTATCTGAATGAACAATAATTGATAAAAACAAGACATCTGAATTCAGATTTTATTAAGATGTGCATTCATACATATATTTATCATGCTTTCACAGCTTCTCAAAAAATAAGATTTTAAGTTGACAAAACAGATCGTGCTATTCTTGTAGTTACTTGGACATCATCATTTTCACAAATTCTGAAATATAAGCAAGGGAAAACACATATAAAATCATTTCTGAATGGTGCTCGTGGAGTCATTTCAAACATTGAAAAAGTATATTTCTTATTAGCTCATATTTATTTATGTTTTAATTGTTTTTGTGTCTTATTTGTGTGCATTTTTGGCATTTTACATTTCAAAGATGGACACAATACGTAATATACACACATGTGTTACTTGATTTTGAAATGGTAGAAACTGGTTTACTTTTGTAAAAATAAAATGTTACCTTCATAATTGACTTGTCCATCCCCATCGATATCTGCTTCCCTGATCATTTCGTCTACTTCTTCGTCTGTCAACTTCTCACCCAAGTTTGTCATGACATGCCTCAACTCAGCTGCACTGATGAAACCATTGCCGTCTTTGTCAAATACTCGGAACGCTTCTTTAATTTCTTCTTCTGAATCAGTGTCTTTCATCTTCCTCGCCATCATTGTGAGGAATTCTGGGAAATCTATGGTGCCGTTTCCTGAATGATAATCATCATGATATTTACAAATTTATTTCGTACAACTGAACCATACAACACTTAATCTACTTATTTATTTGGTAAAACTGAACCATTCAACACATAATCAACTTATTTATTTCGTACAACTGAACCATACAAAAGAGAATGTACATATTTATTTCGTACAACTGAACCGTTCAACACATTATCTACTTATTCATGTCGTACAACTGAACCATACAACACATAATCTACTTATTTATTTCGTACAACTGAACCATCCAACACATAATGTACCCATTCATTTCGTACAAATGAACCATACAACACATAACACACTTATTTATTTCATACAACTGAACCACCCAACACATAATGTACCCCATTCATTTCGTACAAATCAACCAGTCAAAATGTACTCCTACCATCAGCATCTACCTCGTTGATCATGTCTTGCAGCTCTGCCTCTGTCGGGTTCTGACCTAGTGACCTCATGACGGTTCCAAGTTCTTTGGTTGTGATGGTGCCATCACCATCCTTGTCGAACAGACTGAAAGCTTCCTTGAATTCTGTCAATAAATGGTGTAATTGTTGTCGTTATTTGAAATACTAGTTTATCAAAATTGAGTAATAATTACTTCTACTATTTCTATTACTTCTATTACTTCACAGGTGGGCCTTTCCGAAGCTGACTGTCCTAACTGCCTTCAACCCTCCACTCACATTCAAACTGACTGAAAGGGATTTATTTTTAAAAGGGATCCATGTAACCCCTATATTGCAAATAACACTTCGTTGGTTCTGATTAACATGCAATTTCTTTATGCAAAAATAATACAATTGTTACACTTCTATTGCCAAAAGTGATGTACAAAAGTGAATTGATAATTACTGATACATATACCTATTCAAATACATGATTGTCCTTGGTGACAAACATAGCACATTCAACAACGATTGTGTTGTGAACTACTAAATGCCTTGAAAATATACTCTGCACTAAGACACTGCAAATATTGACGAACATACAACGATTAATATGAACATTAAGAAAAATACATGTACAGATAAGCACTGTCGTTCTTAACTACATTATCTTAAACGATTTTACTTCATGTCGAGTCTAAACTTATTTTCAGGGAAGATGCAAGCACCTCAAGTGTAAATCTTAATCTATAACTTACCAGCAATTTGGTCTTCTGTCAGTTGGTCAGCCTGAAAGAATATTCAGTGTTTCTTACTTTCTTTAGCATTCGACTTATTTAGCAACTTTCTTCCTAACTGCATACCTCGGTACTTGAGAAACCCTTTCTCTTTTCGGCCTATTTAGAGTATCCGCCGTGTTGTAAAATCCAAACAATAACATCCCCTCCATTACTATATTCCTATAAAGCCTATTTAAAAGCCTCCAACCATTTGACTCTCTGTGTCATACAACAGGTTCAACCTAACATCCAGTTAATAAATTGTCTCTTACCAAACGAATGCTAAAATGCTTCAGTATACACAAAATGATTGAAGAAAATGCAGTAAGTCATAAACGATTAGACATATTCTCTATGATATTACTAACATATGATCTCATAATCAGCTTACAAGAAATGAACAGAACATTGAAATCGAATAACATGTGGTTGTTACATATCTATACACATCACAAACCATCACATGTCAAAATAAAAATGTTTGGCAAATTTGGCTTTTCACACAGGGTCTTCAACCCCTTAAGACGCCTTTAATAAAAATCTTCAAGCTCAGAATCACTTTATTACTGTACCTAAGTGAAGTTCTCATATCTTCACCTAATAACCTTTTCCTCAGGACAGATCTAGTTTGTTTGAAAAATGATATACTTACATTGTTAACGGTCTATAAGATAAAAAAAATTGAAACAGAAAGTTTAAAGTTCAACATTATCAAGACTGAAACTTACATACCATGTTTGAGCCGTGAGTCAAATCTGGGCGAGTCGAAGAGGCTATGCGACGAACTACTCCATTGACAACACAACTTTTCTTTCGTTATGCTTGACTGGTTCAGCTCTTAACGTTCAGCGCATGTTGTATGACGGAGCGTAGATAAACTTCATAGCATGGAGTATTCATATAGTTGATAAACGACATTCTTTCTTCTTTAGCATGGAGGTGTAACTTTGGACGGTATCAACTTGGATGATACTAAAAATAAAGGACAGTATATTGTTATTTCAGCGAGGTCTCTATTAAACAGCCACGTCATTAATTGGTTGGGACATTACGACTCGGGTTTCTTATTGTGGAAACTTTTCCACGAAAGTCTTTAGACTCTATCGGAACATATGGAGAAATAAAGCAAATGCAAAGCAAATGGTTTCCCCACACACTTTGACTACCTTATTATCATAACAAGTGAGAGGGTCTTAAGAGAAAGACTGTGATTAGGAATACCCAGCGTTATAACCGTCATCCTTGTGAATCGAAAAGTGTTATAGTGAAGGAGCAATGCGTATTGGTATTCCCTCTTATTCATACCGGAAAATCGATTCAAAAATAAAGAAATCGACTCAAGCTGTATCTTTAATCTAAACGCGAGGTGCAAACATTAACATGTGAAGGCTTTAGTAGATAAATGACAGCTTGCCTTACCCTCCATTTATAAAATCAACGCTTATACATCTGAGAAAAGTCGTGAATCTGGGTACCCTTTCAACCTTGTGGTGAGACAAGAAACCGACAACTCATTTCATTATGTGCTTTAAATAGCCCTGTCACGAGTTTGTAACGTTTACACACTATCAAGTTTTACTCTTGAGTGATGTAACTATCAAATACCATTTCCTATGATAGTTTCAAGTTCTACTCTTTAGTGACGAAACTATCAAATACCATTTCTTATGAAATTTTCATAGTTCTTATATAACTTTATCCTCAACCACCGCTCCACTGCACCCTTTTAAATGTTATCATTATCGGTCTCCTTTTACATACATAATTGTATAAGATGGGACTGACTTCCTATTGATCTTTATGATTGTGTTTGTGAAAAAAAGCCATGATGTACCATGTAAATCTATAGGCAAAGGCTTTGTTATGTCTTTTTTTGGTTTGTGACAAAGAATCTATAAAGCTTTATTATATATCATTGATCAACTAGTTGATGCTTGGAAAATGAACGATCTTTACTAATATGAGAACAAGACATCAGAATCATGACGTTTGATTTCTAAAACCTTCGTATTCCTTTTGTTATAATGTGTGTGTGTTTTTTTGCAAGGGGAATCCCCGAGAAGGACGCCCGAGGGATGTCGTGGGAGGCGTGTTTACTGTAATCTATGAATGTAATCGCCACTCTGCTGTTTATCCAGAAACTTTTTATCAAACTTGTCTAGTCCAATGAAAAGAGAGCATGCAAATAAGATTGAAGTTTGAATCTAGTATAACTAAACTTACGAAAGTTAAGAAACCACTGTCAGTTCTCAACCTCACGAAACTAAACATTTTGAGTATGACCTCAATAGCTTTTGTTCAAGTACTAAATTTCAGATTCGTCAAAGTCACCGTTACATGTTATTGGCAGTACGTGATACATAATTATCAGTACATATCTTCTAAGTTGTCCAGTAGCCCT
Source organism: Phorcus lineatus (assembly GCA_921293015.1). Classification (NCBI taxonomy): domain Eukaryota; kingdom Metazoa; phylum Mollusca; class Gastropoda; order Trochida; family Trochidae; genus Phorcus; species Phorcus lineatus. Next base: position 4,414,719 of record OV121084.1, read on the forward strand.
GATTACATTTCAACATGATCTTCTGGTGCAGGATACAAACATGTTGACCAGTTGAGTATGTGAGGTATAACGTCGCTAAGAGATAGGGATAATGTTGGTCGTAACCGAGCAAATATAGACCTTCAAGGGTTGAAAATATATGAATATTCTGTTAAGACTACAAAAATCCAATTCGAATTTGCGAATATAAAATGGAATGTCGACATCGATATTATCATTTTTTAAAATTTCGATTTAATAGACTGAAACTTTCATTTATCCTGATCATTTCATAATCAATACAATATAGATTTCCAATCATCCCTTAAAAGGACAATCCTATCGGGGTATTTTTTTGTGAAAACGAAATTCAAGCGGACATTACAGTTTAAACATGCATTTTACTAGTGCCTGGTTACAACATAATGGTTGATTTAGATTGGACAACTAGATAGATGAGAGCCAAAGCCATCTGACTCTTTATATACAAGTAAGTATTCACTACTAATTAAATAACATATACATATAAACAAGGTACGACAGAGACTACGAAGTTTACACAGGGTGATCGAGCCAGGAAACCAGTATAGTCATTTCCGGTCCCCTTGCAGACACGACACATGTCATACCTTGTTTATGTTATATAGCTACATATAGATATACTCTTATGATATTGTACATTCAGAGTCTGGCGCCTGTGATGAGGGCGAATACTCGGTAAAAACAGACTGAGGAGTGAATCCATTCATCGGCGCTACGAGTGTCAAAAGCCTTGCCACAGCATTAAAAGACATTGTTTATTAGTTTTATCATAAAGTATTTGTAAATGTGTGGATATTCTTACTATATATATATATAGTCTGTGTCGACAATGTTGTAAAATAAAAAAGTTCAGCGTCTTTTTACAAATCATTTTCCTAAAAACAAAATCGCGGACTGATAGGCCAGGGTCTATTAATCACAAGGTTTGAATGGAAATAGATTCATATTTCTTCAACGGCTTACAGGTTTTTGAAAGTTTAAGTTTAACTCTTATGAATGCTGTCAACTTGAACGTTTTACACCATCCATAAGCCAGTCAACAAACTCGTAATGATTCGTAAAACTGCAATCAACATTCAACAATTTCGGCCACAGTCAATAAATATATATCGCTGATGTAGTTGCTTACTTCCACATTGGAATTTCATATTGATTATTTCTTGGTTTTAAAACTTTATCTTAAACTCTATTCTGCAAAATTAATGATAATTGTTCAACTTAAGATTGAAATAGACGCGTACTTTAACCAAATGGTTCCAATACTATATGTAATAAAGCTGTTAATTGAAAGTGAGGAACATACGGAAAAGGCTTTCATGGAAGATGGGTTGAAACTATGATTATATTTTAATAATAATAATATAATTTGATTATATGTTCATATTGATTATTTAAAACAATTATTTTTGAACGAAAAGCTCCTGCCTCATGTCATATTTCCGGTTCTCGTCATTCATTCATTTTTCTTTTTGAAAAATTAGAAAAACAAGGAATCACTAATGATTTCATTTTATTTAAATATGAATATTTCAACACATGATAATAACTATGTGATGCTAACAACATTTACGGATTCTGCAGAAGTTGTCTCCTTTTGTGAATTAATAAATATCTCAGAAACAGCCCCGGATTATGAATATTCAACAGCTATTGACAATTTTCAATGTTTATATTCCAGGTATGTACATTTTCAACTGCCTGTCATCATCTTCACAAATTCTGAAATGAGAAGAAAAATTGTAAGTAAATGTATTGCTGTGAATAAATGTTTCTTAGAATGGCGATAAGCAAACAAAAACGGTTGTTCACTAACGGCTCCAAGTTTGTCTGAGAGACATCTTTTAGTTCATTAAGATTCTTCATTGAAGAGGATAAATCAATTTTGAATTTTGTTTACTGGCAGAAAAAACAAAACCCAAAGCAATAGAGTTTGACGTATCTATGTTTAAAATGTCTTAATTATGTAAAATAAACTGCCCACCTTCATAATTGACTTGTCCATCCCCATCAATGTCGGCTTCCCTGATCATTTCTTCAACTTCTTCGTCTGTCAACTTCTCACCCAAGTTCGTCATCACATGCCTCAACTCAGCTGCACTGATGAAACCGTTGCCGTCTTTGTCAAACACTCGGAATGCTTCTCGGATTTCTTCTTCTGAATCAGTATCCTTCATCTTCCTCGCCATCATGGTGAGGAATTCTGGGAAATCTATGGTTCCGTTGCCTGTTTTGTTCAATGGAGAAAAATATATTTCATAATTGAAACCTCGGTAATTAAGATTTTGACCGATAAGATTAATGATAATCGTGATGAACATTTTTCTTATCGTAGCAAGTGTTTCCATTCAACAGACATAATTGTTACAGTTACAATTTAACGCCCTTACCATCAGCATCTACTTCGTTGATCATGTCTTGTAGCTCTGCCTCTGTCGGGTTCTGACCAAGTGACCTCATGACGGTTCCCAGTTCCTTACTCGTAATGGTGCCATCACCATCCTTATCGAACAGACTGAATGCTTCCTTGAACTCTGTTAATATAATTTAGAAATGTACACTTATGAACTCCTTTTGCAGTGTGGGGTTATTGTCGAGTAGGATTTTTGAAAAATTAATTTTAAAAACTAGAATTTGTATTTATCAAATTCATATGTCTTATTTTAATTTTATTTTCCATGTAATACGTGCAAATGAAAGTTTGTATGATATCTGAGCACTTAATATTCGTATTCCTTTTGTAAAAATTAAATTATTTCATTTGAAAACAGTAATCAAGTATGAACCCACCAGCAATCTGCTCCTCTGTTAACTGATCGGCCTGCAACCGAAATCGTCAAAGCTTGTAAATATTTATTATACATATTTATTATAATATTAATATATATGTATTATTTATATTTTTGGGGACAAGCTGCTTGTTATTAAACAGTACAACAGAGTTGTACCTATGTTATAAAGTTATATATCAATCTTACTTATTAACCGTTATGGGTGTTAACAGACTGTTGACCCTTAGAACCGTTTGGCAAAGAGTTAACGTATAAATGAAGTATGAATAAATGACGTGTAGTTACTGGATTTGAAGAGAATCTCATCAAGTGTCTTCCAATATCAAATTATCATCATTAATTGATTAGTTTTTACTTTTATCAACGAGTTTTGATATGTTTGGTATTTGAAGGTACGGGAGTGAGATTCTCTTAATCGTCAAAAATCCTTTTTCGTGACATGTCCATGAAAATTCATATCTTGGTAAGTTTTGATGATAAACAATCAATATTTTCCTGAAGAGAAGTTAAGGTGAGATTTTTGAATTCTCTTTTTTTTTATTATTCTTAAACGAGACATTTAGGTCGAAAACTTACATCTTTTACAAACAAAAGAAGATCGAATTGCAATTGAACGTGAACAAATTAATTTGCTATGCATGCAAAAACTCTGCTAATGTTTTAATACATTCGTTTTTACATGCAAGAGAGAAAGCAGGAGACATATACCAACATTAAGAACAATCTCGATATGAAATAAAGAAAGAAATAATAGACTCACCATGTTTAGTTTCGAGTAGAAACACTGCTGGGGGAAGCTATGAAACTAACCACACTGCTTTGAGTCAGCCTTTTCTATTGAGCGTGTGTTAGGCCTGGGTGATACGGATGACTGGATGTATGGGTATTAGTTTCCTTGCCAATGAAAGACGCCTTATCGGAGTATTAGCTTTAGATTACGTGTGCACTTAGTGAAGTCATAGGGTTGTTAGCCAGCTCTTTGTCGTGTTTGTAACGATTCTTTTGTGCAGGGTGAATGGGTAACAATGCGCTTAATCCTGGCATTAGTTGCTAGTTTGTGTTCCTATTGACAAACGTATCAATTTGTTCATAAATACATGTATTGTTGAAACGGAGAGTGCATAGAAACAAAGGATATATTAGCACTTGAAGTAACTTGCTGCTGTCGTCGCTATTGGTATAACATGTACTATGGAAATCGTACATAGAAAACAATGTTGACGATTGATTAACCATTTTGCACAATGACGAGCATTATTCCTGTAGCCGTCTTTTTGGATGATTTTATGATTGTGAAAAAAACTGCTCTGTTCTTTTATATGATCAAAATAGAGCAACTTTTAATCATTCAACATGTTGAAAGTCTTTTTCGTACAATCAGGTTGGAATTACGAAATAAGATCACCCTTTGCTCCAAAGGCAAAATGAAATTGATATATATTTATCTTTCTAAAAAGTACATTCTCTTACAAATATCCAACATCAGCGTTAGTCTCCTGTTTTGTTATTTTCTAATATAAATGCTGTAAATACCTGGAGAGCGATTTCTATGTTGAAGAAATCACAATAATTTCTTGAATGAACGAAGAAAACATCATCTATATGAGATGAAGGGAAATTCTACCCTATTCTTAACGTGTATAAACTTAATAATATGGTATTATTAACACATTTGCACCTGTTTCTGCAAGGATGCTAATGTACCTTAAAATCAGAAAAAATACTATCGACGATGTGTTATAAGAAACTTTATAAAGGTTGATTTTATGAAAACCCAGCAGTTATAGTTCCACCATGTGAAAAAAGTTCATTTGAATCAGTAATCTAAACATTTGCAGAATCTTTATTCTCATTGAGTCAAGCTGATAAAATTGGGATTATTTATTTGAGTTGTTGTGAAGTGATGCTCTGGTCGCTCCTGCAATGAGTTCGGTGTCAATGTTGTTAAATGATTTTGCAATGTTTTAAAACAACGATGTATTGGTGTTTATTTACAATAACGGTGGGAAAATATATGGAAGTTATGAAGTAGGTTAATTAGGTAAAATAAGGTTTTGCAAACAAATTGATGAATATAACGTGTTTGAATATATATTATATTATCATCAACAGATTTTCACAATTTTTGCAATGCTTTTCGTAAATTTCGTCGCTCAACTAATTGATTGAATGGGAATGGGATTTGATTATAAACCAGAATCTCGTACAAACTTTGTGCATGAATCTGCTGTTCACACGAGCTTCGAGATAATACACAAACAAAAACAAGTTTTGATTTTTATTTTAGATTTTTATGCATTTATCAATGAGAATCAACAGCTGCCTTTCATTGATTGAACAGGGGAAACACTACGGTACAGTGAACACCACTGGAATGAAAGTGTTTGTGAATAATCCTCAAAACGTAAAACAACTCCATAAGACTTTAGATTATCCCTATTAGTAAGTCTAACAAAAAACTCCCTTTTTCACCAACGGCGATGCGTCTACACAAGTTGTTCTTCTAGAACCTTAGCAACCAGTGTTTGGTAACCAGTGTACTTCGTGATTAATATGGTGTTATCAGTTTCGGTTCTTCACCAAGAAAGGTTCGTATTGCAGCTTACAAATTATAAAGAATACTGATTGGTTGCAATCGAACTAAGTTATGCACTCAATGACGTTTAAAACAGAAATAAAGCTAACGTTTTTTCACCTGTGCGATATGCTCATTTTGTGGCAAAATTGTGGTCAGTCAGAAAGAAAGACGTTTTCAATGTGACAGAAACAAGGACACTGTCTACAATTCCAATAGTATCCTGTACTGGGTTTTGCAAGAACCTCAATTGTGGCTCAGTTAAGGAAACGATAAAGTTCAAAGAAATTAATTGAGGAACCTTGGGTGGCAGAAATTCTGAAAGACAAGACCAACTTGTCAATCCTTGAAAGAAATACAGTGTACAGTGTAAAGTGTACTATCTTTAAGAAATACCAAACTTGTAAACTTCTACACAAAACATAAACCTTTTTTGACTTTGAAGAAACTTTTATAAAGAGGTGGGTGAGTTGGTGTATAACGCCGCTTTCAAGTGTATTTCACTTATCACACGCTGCTAGTATTATTGCAGAAAGCCCTTAACACTATTGGGGCTACACATTGCGGTGAAACCTGCGAGCATCGGCTGGAGTTGCGAACCATGGGTGGTACTACGCTGAAAATCAGTGTAACATGCACCCAAACCTTCTTTCATGTAGAACAAATCTGTACTACAGTCAAAGTTGCCGAGCTCCTTGCAGTTTAAAAAGAGAGTTATATTATTTAGAAAAGTGTTGCCCTCACTACCACATCGCAAAATGTTCAAGGTTTTAAATTGGAAAAGGAGAAATAGTTATACTTAAATGTCGATAATCATATATTGGGGTATCAAATGTATGAACACACAATGGCATGTAAAAAATCGTCACGTTAAAACCTCACTTTTACTGATACTGCATCATTGTTCAATATTACACAAGAATGCTGCAACACACTAAAAGTATCTGTCACCATCCTGTTAACCTTATACTTGTAGCGTCCCTTCTGTCACCCGGGTGCTCAGTCAGCTTACTTCGTCATCATCATCGTTACAAACTCTGGAGTCAGAAAACAAGGTTTAATGTTCTTGCCCAATGTCCCAATGTCCTTGCAACATTACTATCATGACATGATAACACAACCAACAATGTCATCACTAAAATTGCCACTGGATATTATCTTAAAATGAGTTCATGCAAATGAACGTTGCAAACCATTGTATACAGGCTAGAATTCATAACATCATAGGAACTTTGATAAACCTTAGCCTTACTTTAGCTTGAAAGAAAATGGATAACGTTTTATCTTAAAAAAGAATATTGCACGGATGTTCAGGTATATGTTCTGTATAAAAACATCCTTTATGTCGTCTTTTGCAGATTCGGCACGAATGGAAAAGCAACAAGACAACCGACACCGTTATCAACTTCATCACGATAAATGCGGCAACATCAACACATTATCATATACTTCACCGTAGTGTTCCCTTATATGCACCTTGCACGTCAACCATAGCGGCTTAAATATTACAACACATTAACTAACGATATCTGAAAACGATATCAATTATCCTGCTGCATAATCGGTCTTTGACGTCTGGTGCGGAAACGATTTTCTAAGTTGCATTACTACGGAAACAGATGATAAAAATACTTCTTGAAGGTTGAAAACAACCACAACCAAACAATATGCAAAGTGAACCTCACTGTTACCTACTGTCATCATGGAAAGTTCTAAAACTGAGCAACGTGCGGTTATCAAGTTTCTAACGAAGGAAGGGGTTAGTTTGGTTTAAACATATTTTATTCACAAGAAAAGGATTGGGGACAAGTTATCCAACTTAAAATGCCCTCTCCTAGTATGTACAAAATTGATGTACATAATACATAGTGAACACAGACAGCAGACAGCGAACAAGAGTAGAGTAAGAGTATCAGGGAGAAAAAATATTATTGCCAAATATTTGATGTCAAAGAAATCTATTTGTTTCATTGATGTAAGTTTGTACCAACATAAATAAAGTTTTGTTTTGACTTATTGACAGGTCTGCACTTCCCTCAAGCAAAAGTTTAAGATCTATTGTAAGTCCGGTAAAGCGCCGTAGTGAAAACATAAGTTTTTCACTCTGTTTGCTATACAATGTACATTGCAACAAATAATGATATACATTCTCAACATGATAACCGCAAGAACAACTAGCAATTGTTGAAATTTCACTTTTCAACCAGTATGACCAACTACCATCCACAGCGTCACTATGAAACACAATGACCACCTACCATCCACAGCGTCACTTTCAACCACAATGACCACCTACATTTTACCACCCACAGCGTCACTATCAAACCACTACCACCTACCAACCACAGCGTGACTATGAAACGTAATGACTACCTACCTTCCACAGCGTTATATTCAAACATAAGACTACCTACATTTTTACCACGTACTGCGCCACTATCAAACCACTTCCACCTACCATCCACAGCGTTTCTATCAAACCACAATGACCTACTAGCGTCCACAGCGTCACTTTAAACAACAATGCCTATCTGCCCCCGTCAATTTCAAACTCATGACCACTTGACGCCAAAAAAATAACTTTCAAACAATCATGACCCCCTAACACGAACCAAGTAACCATCAAACTCAAAAAGATTATACAGAATACCAGTAAGGAGAACGCCATGACACCGACAACAACATGGCCATCAAGAAGCACGCCATCAACCTACCGTCATAGTTGACCTGTCCATCCCCATCTACATCGGCCTCTCTGATCATCTCCTCCACCTCCTCGCCAGTCAGCTTCTCCCCAAGGTTCGTCATGATGTGACGCAGTTCCGCGCAGCTGATGAACCCGTTTCCGTCCTTGTCGAACACCCGAAACGCTTCCCGAACTTCCTCTTCCGTGTCCGTCTCGCGCATTTTCTTTGCCATCATAGCTATGAACTCTGGGAAATCTATAATGCCGTTGCCTGGAAACAATAAAAATGTGTAGAAAAGTGATTAATTTGCGGCTTATCTGGGAAAGCAAGACTTAACCAGAACCAAAACAAACAAAATCAGAACAGATTACAATGTGACTCAAGGTTATAATCATGAGGGTTTTTTCATTTTCAAGAAACATTGGAGAAGATCATTTCATAAACTTTATATCATTTTTACTAGATAAATGCTGTTTCGTGTTCGTGTTCCATGATAACGTACATGTACACATTGGCTTAGTTTTGGTTCAAATTTCTTACCATCAGCATCTACCTCGTTGATCAAATCTTGGATTTCTCCGTCTGTCGGGTTCTGTCCAAGTGACCTCATGACGGTTCCCAACTCTTTCGACGAGATTGTTCCATCACCATCCTTGTCAAATAGTCCAAATGCTTCTTTAAATTCTGCTCGAAAAAAGAATTTTTACTTTGTAATCTGGCGGGAAAGAAACTACCTGAGTTAGATTTGATTATTGTTTTGTTACTTGTTTCTGAATTGAACACTAAAAAATCATATTCAATATAATTACAAATCAAATGTAGTAAAATAAATTTTACCATTCACTGGATACATGATTATTGTACAGGCATGTTTTATGACCCCAACATTGGAAAACTTGGCCGTCATTAGTGACATTCATGTCATCGTCACCTTCAAAAATGATTACAACGTTAACGTTGGTGACATTTCTGAAAGATTTCGAAATGTTGGAAAAGGTTGCTTTGCGGAGTCTCCATTACGTTTTAAGAAACGTTTAGGATATAATTTCAAGAACCTTTCAGTAAATATATATGACGCTTTATACTTGGTCAGTGGTACCTAATTCACATTTGAACAATTGAAAACATAGAAATATATCAGAGATACGGAATCGAACACTCAAATGAGATGTTGGGTTATAAGAAAGTAAACTTACCGTCAATCTGCTGCATCGTGAGGTCTTCGAACTCCTGTAGAAAAGGAATGAGAAACATGAATGTGAAGTTGATACAACAAGTAGGTAAGCAATGGTAATTTGTTTTACCTGTATGCAACAAATTCATTATGAAAATATAAGAATGATAAATAGATTTTAATATTTAGAGTTCACAGTTTCCTTGCACAACATTTAGAAATATATTAGAAGGATGATTTTGTTGGTTTTTAACTTCTGTTATATTTGATAGTAGTTTTAAAACAATTACCGTAACATTGCACTGGTGTTACAGAAGACGTGAATAGAAAGAATTGTTTGCTCGTAAACTAGAATACTAAAACATGACAAACCTCCCCAAGATCATATTTCGACGACGTTCTCTCCATGATGCGGCGTGGACTGACTTACACCAAGGTTTGTGGTTAGATGAGGAGTGATCGAAGATATGCCTGCTTATCACTGGGAAACACAAACGCCATTAATTACCTAATTACAAAACGATTTTCTTCTCTAATATGTAACTTCTGACTGCACCATAACACGTGCATTGGCATTTATTTCTGATATTGATGGTACTTGTATCACACTGTAATAGTATGAATAGTTCGGCTGATTATGACGATTTCATAAGAAATTATATTTCCATCGAATATGCTTCAATATGTTGAAGTAATTGAATGAGAAAACAGCTGGAGTTGACCGTGCATATGTGCCCTTCCCATGCCGTGGTCGTTATGAACTTCTATCCGTCCATCATATGCCAAATCGTTAAACGACTGCTTCCGAGGCAATGCCGTGTACATTCGAACCTTTTCCGTCAGTTTACGTATAAATATTTCTTATATCAAAGGTGAAGCGTATTTTCTTTTTCCTCATTTGCAACTATAAACTGTTATCGAAAAATGTCTTCCTAAGACAAATTCGTTTTCTGGGTACCATATGTAAACTTTATATATATATTGCGAAATTTCGTCTTGTATGAATTCAATGTCATGCTTCATTTATTTCATCTGAGAGGAACATTGCTGATGTTTGAAGAATTTTAGAATATATATGATACTTATCCTATGATATATATCCGACCAACTAAACCAGTCACTTACTAACGTTGTATAATGACATCTTGTTGTATACAAATATTTTTAGTTTGAGGCCGTAATTTTGTTGAAATAAAAGTTTTTGAGTGACTGTAGGATCCCACCCGAATTATTTTACTATTTTAAAATGAAACTTATGGGTATTATATTAAGGCGGCATAAAAAGTGCGGATTACTCGTTCACCTTATTTGATTACTTTTAAAATCAAATACCATTTAAATATTTACAGGAGCGAGCTCTATATGACAATTAGGTCGGTCCATTTCACATACGTTGTACGCAGGTTAGAGTCTTTCTAAATCCCGCAGAGAAGACACTACATTGACTGCATATGTTAACGAAATCAAATAATTAATACCCCAAATTTTCTTCAATCTTAAGATTGTTTTCCGTCTGCTGTAGGCCTACTTTTGATAAGCACATACTAAAGAATATTAGTCATTATATAGATATCTATGTTGATGTAACGCTTGGTCTTTTTTCAGGGCACCCATTCAAAAAAATCTGTTACATGATAGTACCTTTTCATAATTGTATGAAAGAAATACATAATCATACAAAAACACAATTTCTTTATGTCCTGGCGTTTTGTATTCAGTCTCATTAATACTATTCTATCATGTCAAAAGAATCTTTTTCGTAAAAAAATGCCTTCTTTCTTTCAACTTTCAATGTCGCTTAACCTTTTTACAATGTGGCCAAAATGTTGAGGAACCGAGACTCGTGCGACCCAATATAAGCAGTAATAGTATCCCATATCATATCAGTCTATATGTCCACGACTTCAGATTTCTGAAACTATACACTCTGAAAAATCCTCCAAAGGTCACCAAATAAATAATTAATATAATGAGCTTATTCATTTTAAATTTGTACATTACAGGGAAACTGGTAACTATTTGTTTTTACAGAAAATCTGTCGAAAACATTTGAATGATTCGAAAGTCGAGTGAGATATATTTATTAGCCTCTGTACGTGGGCGAGGTTTTTTGACTGTCTTTAAACTAGTAAGAAAATACCCGAGCTACAGATTTTGTAACGATTAAAAAGAAAAGGGAGGTAATTTGATCCGGTTTCGTCTGGTTACCTTTAGCATTGCAAATTGGAATGCAACAAGCTCGCCATATCAGAATATCATCTTCACCGATGACCTTTCTTTTAAGCGATATCATTCAAAATTGATAAGTTCATTTTTAGTATTGAAACTATCGAGGCTCCGCACAGACAATTACAAAACGGACAGTAGCAGGTTTTAAGATATTTCAAGTGAAACGAAAATAATTTTTACCAAGAAAATGAGTTTTAATCAAAATGATGCAGTTCCGAATGTACCATGTTCAGTTAATCAACGGGAATACATTGCCCTAACTCACATGTTTCAAAGGTGAAAATGGTTGCCAATCGATCTTGAAACTTTGAAGATTTCGTTTAAAACTACGCATTACCAGGTTGACCTATGACAGTTACCCTCTGAAGATGATATATTTTGCTATTACCCTCTGATTAAACTGCCAGTTATTAATCTAATATCATGAGGCAGTATAATAATGTCTGGACACTTATAGTAATATTCCAGTAATATGCTTTAGATTAACCATTAAAGGATAGGCAAGCTTGGCCGTTCTACTAACCTCTTAACAATGTTCATCAATCCTGAAACACATACTATATAAGGATGTCTATTATAGGTAATACGTAACTCAATCATATGTCCTGTACATGTCCATTTTATGAAAAAATGACAAGAATATTTTTCCGTGATTTATTTTACATTAAAGTATAAAGAAATCAACAATTCAATGCAAGTTTACTGATATGAATAAGGACGAACATGTATCAGATTAGGTACATCGTTAACTAAACCTACATCATACTTACCATTGAAATAGATATTCAAAATGTAAAAACATTCTAAATAATGTATTTAGAAATTAACAAAACTGTGTGATATAACTTATGTCACAATGACACTGCTTGACTTGCATTTGCTATTTAATGTCTGTTTATATCTAATTCATTCTGATGTTACTGGGTTTTGTTAACATGTTTGTACACAAGTCTCTTTCATAATATGTACTTTATAGTTTTATTAGTCATATAATAAGAACGGTAGTCTGGAAAATCAGTGACGGTGGTAATAAAAGACCTCAACTTGAAATTCTGTGAAAATTAAAAAAACTTATCTTTCAAAGTAAATATATAATTCATTGATTGTGCCATATCGACAAAACATATTGAGCTGTAATCGCATTTAAGATTGGCTGCATAGACATAGATTCATTTTTCACAATTAAAGGTCATCAGAAAAAAGAATACGTTATCTAAAACTGAACATAATCAGCTCTTTTTTTTGGACTCTAAAATATCTAAATTAAAGAAATTGCAGTTTTAAAAGAATCCTATATTATCAACGTAATATGTGTATGTAACGTAAAGGAAGTTTGTCTTAAAGTTATAGAAGGTACACGAAAAGAGCTTCTACAAACTGTCAAACAAATATGTGTTTGTGTAATGAGCCTAGTATTGGTTCCTAGAATTAAAAACACTGTTGCCTTCAAAATTGGTGTACTATTTCACCATCTAATATTTGCTTGAACAGACCTTGATATTCGTACCACTAAAAGCATGAATTTGAACAGTGCAACTGATAGGAAATGTCATCAATAATACAGTCTCACAAATGCATGTACTTAGCTAATGCATTGTCTTCACATTTTAGTTTTAACTTCTTTTACTGAATAAGCACGTAGGAGTAAAATCTTAATATGAACAATTTAACTACAAACAGTGCACACAGATGCCTTCTGAAAGAATCATTAGGTATACAGGTTAAACGACTAGGTCACATCGGTGATATCGGAGATATGTCTGAAAATACATGGGTAGACAATGTCAACGTAATTTTTTCAGAAGGTTATATTGAATATAAAATATTAGATATCTAATCCAAAATTGAAAGTTATCAGTGAAGATTTGTGAGGGGAATAAATTGCACTGGTAAATGCTGTAGACGACGTGAAGATCTAGAAGATCTAGAAGATCTAAAGATGTAAAAGAGGAACGTTTCACCAAGAAACAAACATTTTCGGCGTATTTGGAAGCAAGAATGTCTGTCATGGACGAAATATGTTTTGCACAACACTGATAGCGATGATAATCGTACATATCGTTGTTTGATCGTTTTAGTCTCGTCCTTTCCACGCTTTCATACCTCCTCCACGGCAACCCGAATCGTCTTTCCAAAACCGGGCATCCGTCAAACAAACGTTTTTACGTTTCTGGTTTGCATTATTTTCATTGAGTATCACAAGATAGAGTTCAGTTTAAGCGTTCTCACAGTCACTCATTTCGAGTCGCGCTCAAAACCTGACATGCGCAGTTCAGCACAGCTGACTCTGCGCATTGAATGCCGGGACATATACCAATCCACCAAACACGTGATATTCCACGAAGCACAATGTAGCTTTTAGATCGAATGTATTTTGGTAAGGTTTGATGATATGCTTTTGGGGAAATCTTGGTTAAAGCATCTTCATCAAAACGGAGAACTCTGAAGAAAAATAAAACGAATTTAGTTGTTGGTAGTTCAAGATAACGAAGGATATTGTACTAAGTTGATTGATACATAGTTAAGTTTTAAATTAACAAAATACATACATGCAAATCATAGGTACCATTCATCTTTTAATATTCAAACTGAAGAAAATAAACATAGATTTAAACATCATGATTACTCAACAGTTATGAATTCAAATTATATGTAATTCTTTAATGATAATAATGATCACAGTCTCATGATAATGAAAACAACCATAACTTTACATGACATTTCAATTCACTAAAACAACATTCAAAAAGCTTATATCTTCATATGAAACCAATTCAATCAATTCTGATCATTACAGAGTAAAAGTGATGAATGATACGAAGAAACATTGAAGACCTCGAGTATTTAACTTCAGTTAAGTTCAGTCCTTTTCTGCATTTTTAACAGTTACATTCAACCAAAAACACCGAGGAAAGCCGTAGCAAATTAGAGATGGCAAAGTCGTTAAAAATTAATGTTGCTGATATCCTCGAAGGTTTCAGCTGTGCGTGGAAACAAATTAGACCAAACAATGCAAACAGTATTATTAATGAAGCTCTGGCGATGATAACCTGTGAGAACACGGCTACAAGACTCGCCCATAGCACTGGAACAGTTAATTAGACGTGGGACGAAATTGGGACTCCAGATGCCACACCCATCGTATCAATCAACACAAGAGGAACCCTGGAGAAATCTATCGTCACCATGTGAAGTGTAATGACCATGTGTTCCACATGTACTGATTGCTTTTTGTAACTAACTGATACCTCGAAATTACTATAACAGATTATGAATTTTACTGAAGATAACCTAGATCATACATTACATTCTATCTGCCTTTCAAAGTTATTACATGTTGAATGTATATCTTAAATGGCGTGACAAGATAGCGTGAGTTATTGTTCTCGATAACGTTTGTTTAGTGTCTCTGATAAGTTATAGCCTAAGTTATTCTCTTTCTAAAAAGTGTGTGTATTATGCATGGACCTCTATGGTCTGGTATCTGTTACACATTATCAGGGTTGTCCGTGTTCCTGAGGAGTTTCCCATGCTCTTATGTCAGTTACGATATATCGATTGGGCCTGAAACAAACCTTGTAGCTTGTAGTATTGTGTGACGTGATTACTAAAGTGTTACTTTTATCTTTTCGTGTTGTAATTCGTCTGAAAACATGCATTATTCCGTGATATATAGAGGTAATGTATTTTAAAGGAGGATTAGATTGCACAAAGCTGTTAATTACTACCAGAATTACATACATCTAACATACCCATGAGATGAAATATAGATAAAAGTCTTGTCTAATGTCTCGTCCCGTCTACTCAATGTTGAAGCAATCTTGTCAGAAGATCTTTCTATGCACGTATTTGCGTGATACTGTCGCAAGAAAATGCGTTTATCTATTTTACAGAAGTTAAAACTGCTAAAGTATTTAATAAAGCAGAATCATTCGACATTTTTTTAAATTGCGAAATTGACACATTAGAAATTATAAACCTAATATAATTGCTAGCGACGATAAAAGATCCAGTCATGTGTCTCAATTAGGATTTTTTTCAAAAACGTTAAATTGTGGTAATTTTGCTATCAGTCAGTATTCATTTACATTTGACATTTAATTTTAGAACTCATCAAAAATAGTCATAAAATGAATCATTTGTCAAATAGCAAAATCGCGGATGTAATATATTAAACTAGGAAATGATGATAATTCTATGACTTCAATATTTTCAATCGTTAATGTATTGGCTAGTTAATTTGCAATTAAGGCCTTTTCAGTCATTTACTGTTATATAATAGTATAGCTCTCCCACATTTTAGATCTGGAACAAATCAGTAAGGAAACTATTTAAGATATTTATCAATAACTAAGTAATCGTGCTACAGAATTTAACACTACAGCTGCATGCCAAAAGTTTGTTCACATACCTGAATATACTAGTGCAAATATCATATAATTTGAGATGCCTTTGAGGTATTGTAGTTTTGCGAAAAAGAAACGTATAGTGTTGAATTTTGAAAACAGATATGTAGATTCATTCTTCTTTAAGGCAAATGTTCATCGTACCCCCATAATTACCCGTAACAGTTTTGGCAGGCCATTGAAGTGACCAGGGGTAAAAATTCCGAAAACACTAATTCTTATTTTTCTCCATAAAATCCTTTATAAGCTATCAACTTCTTTAAACATTAGTCACATTTGTTCCTTAGCACAAAGTCAATGTGATTAGGTTTAATTTAATCTCAGAGAGTCGATATGGAACATTTCATCTGACATTTAACGAAATCGAAATTTCGAAAATATCACCCCTTCTGTCTATATCGATATGCCAAAATTCGAATTTTTGCACGAGAGACCAGACGATCCCAAAATGAGTTCTATTCCACACATGGACAGTGGGTGATCCATTGTCAGTTTTGCTGAAGTTATTCTATTGACGTTGAAACGAAACCTAAATTACATGCTATTTTCACTACGATACAGGGGTAAGCGAACAACTCTCGGTATGCAGCTGTTTATCGAAATCATTTTTCGTAAATATTGACCAACAGTAATTCAATACCCACTCCTGACGAATCATGTACCCTCTAAAAGGCACTCAAGGGAGGAGTTATGTCCCTTCAATGAAAGGTAAGCGGTAAACGCATTCAACAAATTTAAAAGACGGCAACTTTTTTTTAAAGTGTTATCGTTCATTTGTCAGATTAAGGGTCACTCAACCTTGAATGATATGGCGTTCTTGAAAATCCATAATTACGACGAGATCCGAGAAACGCAATTTTTATATTAAAAAAACAATCTTTTATAAAAGTAACGTATATACAGTTTTTAAATGAAAAAAAATGGCAGGATTAACCTTCGAACAAATCCAACAAATCATTTGTTTTATGTCTTTAGAAAATAATCCTTCAAAATGAGATATAATTGAGAATTAGTCGGAAGCCGATACGAGTCAATCGCTCGCAAGCCACGTCGTAACCTTTTAGTATCTCTGAAACCTTCTACAACTTATTAAGACATTTATCATATTAATTAACACTCGATCAAATAACACGGCATTTACTACCTCCTTTCCAATAATGTCCCTACCGACAGCAACATGTTTTGTCCATTGAAATCTTTAGATTGCCTGCTTTATATAACAAACTAACATACTCACTTTCTAACAAACTCATGATCGATTGATAAATGTAGGTGTCGACCTCCCATTTAACATTCAGGGGTGCAAAAAGTTGTCGACCTCCCACCTAACTATCATGAGTGCGAACAGATTATCAAGACATTTTGTAGTTGTCGACCTTCCAACGTAACTATCATGAGTGCAACAGTAGTCATACCTTCAAAGTTGATTTGTCCGTCGCAATTGGCGTCCGCCTCCCGGATGATGTTGTCTATTTCCTCGTTTGTGAGCGTCTCGCCCAAACTCCTGAACACGTCGCGTAGTTCCGCCGCTGATATCTTCCCATCTCCGTCTCTGTCGAACAGCATGAACGACTCGCGCACCATCTCCTCACTTGGCTCTTTCCGCTTCCGCTCCATCACTTTGACGAAGTCTGGGAAGGGTACATTCCCGTCTCCTGTCAACATGAACGATATCCCATAAATGTGTTTTATTTTAGACAATAATCATTATTTGTTTTCAATATAAATTAAGCCATCTCCCAAGTATTTATTATCATACTCTATCAAAGATTGAATCTCCATGTTGTCTCTTACATAAACCTATACACAGAAACACAGAAACCTATATTATCAGTGGTAACTACCTGTACTCTTCAGGTCCTCTTCAGGCGATGCAACTGAGCTGTTGTCAACGTGACGGGCCTTATGCGTATGTGCACATATCTATTTTCTTTACTCCTTAATTGTGTTTAAGATGCAAAAGGCATGTAAAAATAAGTTTTCATGGTTTATGTGTAAAATATTCTTAAAAATAAAAGACTGAAGATGAATCTTTGCATATCAATTCATTACCAACCGGTTGTGCACAAATGTGATCATCAGTGTATGATACTTGTTGTTGCTATGCATGTAGCGTCATTTTTTCATGAGCTACATGGAGGCTAGGTTAAAGAGGTAAGTTATTGCGTTTTCCATATAGCTTTATTTAATCAAATGTCATGAATATATTTGATATATGAGTGCAAACCATTGTTTAAACTAAACTAGAAACGAGTCATTGATTAGTGAAGATATCACTGTATCAACATAGCATGATACACGTAATAACGTTATTTCATTGTTGATTATCCAATATAAAGTCAAATTCATACTATAAATACTTATCGATCACTCTATCAAACACGTATACAGCATGGGGGCGAGGCTTCATCAACATGCACATTGACAACGCACGTCACACTGCTTGTACATGTATCTTATTATTCGTCCCGGAATGGTTTACCTCAACTATAGCTCATTAGTGTAATGGAAAATGGAAAAACGTGTTATTCTGAAAATGAATTTTTGGTGCAATTTACAGATAAATTAGTTATACAAGAACCAAGACAACTGAAAAATCAATGGAATTACCTATGTTTCACACCTGACATGGCAGAATCTCATGTAACATTCATGAAGACAGTGTTGTGTTTCCATACTTTTGGAGATGAAATATCCTTCCAACTTTTTTTATCCATACACAGAACAGATAAAGGTATATAATAAGTATATATACGTATATAAGTAGATATTTTGGGAAGAGCTAAATCTCTACTTGATAATTAATTTATGAATTTATAACAATTCATGTTGTTGACTAATAACCCGGGTTCTTAAGTTCGTTTATAGCTCTTTCCTCATAGTTCCAAGTTTTTGTCAAAACATACCTACAATAAATAAGAAGTCGATCGCTAAAACATATAACATCGGAGGCTGCATTTTATGATAACATATTTGAATAAACATTAGAGTCAATAAACTACATAACTTAACTAGAATACGAAGGGCATTCAGTACTGCCATACATAAGAAAAGAAAGATTTACAGGATAACTACTGCTTCATTGATTTGTGAAATACACGATGTAACGTAGCATATCCTTAATCCTGCTTCAGGTGGAAGTAGTCCCAATGACAAAATGGGATAATGTATACCTAGCAAAAAGGAACGTGTTAACAGAAGATAAGAAATCTTGCTTTCCATATAACTTAACTAAATTGTGAATCGTTTTTTCAGTTGGTTGAAGGAAAGTGCAACCCATGAAACGAATGGCGTTTTATTTAACTGACAATGGTATTCGAACCTAGCTTCTTAAACGAGACGTCTGATATGATATTGTTAACTTTACATTTTTCAAACTCAAATAATTTTGAAAGTTGACAACAGCATTATCCTTAAAGAAAATAATCAAATAAAGCGATGTTCAGTACTTTGCCACCACTTTATCCACCAAATTAAACCTGTTAAAGTAATAAAGCGTTTTCCTGGTTTAACAGTAGTCATTCTCATTAAAACCAGTTCTGACGTAATATTTGTTTCTTTTAATTTATTCGGATTTTACTGAGATTTACGGATTAACATTGTTTTGTTGTTGTTGTTGTTGTTGTTATTGTTGTTGTTGTTGTTAAGACATGCAATATTAATAAGTAAGGTACCAAAGTCTGAGTCGTGTAAAGCATGTTTCAAGTCTAAGCGTAAGGACTAAAGTACATGAAATTAGTGCGATGTTATGATAGTTTAAATTCATATTTGCAAGTTCCTGTCAAGTCATGTTTCTCTAAATACTTGCTTACCCCTTATGGCGACTCTGTCATAGACATAACATCATGGTTTCAACACAGGTAAATTAGACTTCCTTTATAGCCATTCAGGTGTAGATTTTTTAATACTCGAGAATGACAGGCATCATTTACATTATCTCAATAAAAGGAAC
The DNA here is from genome assembly GCA_921293015.1 of Phorcus lineatus. Taxonomy (NCBI): domain Eukaryota; kingdom Metazoa; phylum Mollusca; class Gastropoda; order Trochida; family Trochidae; genus Phorcus; species Phorcus lineatus. Next base: position 4,434,552 of record OV121084.1, read on the forward strand.
AAACTCGTACCCTACTGCGTTTTTTTATCCTTGTACTGCTTCAAGGGAATCAAGTTAAATGTATTTAACCATTTAACTTTCAGTAAGTCAACCAATCACAGGATCTGGAGGGAAAGGTTGCTCTAAACGACTCCTTTCAGAGGTAAGCAAAGTACGAGTTTTGAGTGTTATTTTAAAGAGTTTCATCGAGTAATTGTGTTTTTGTTATTCACTTTGTGGCTACCAAGATCTAGCTTACCCTCTTTATCTAGCTCATCGAGCATGTCCTGCAGCTCGCCCTCTGGCGGCATGTAGCCCAACTGTCTCATGACGTCACGCAGTTTGGCCAGAGTTAACTTCCCTTTGCCGTCCTTCTTCACCTCCTCGTAGACTTTGTTGTATTCTGAAGGCATATGCATGCGAACATTACCAACTTATAGAGAACGACTTAAATGTGGCAACTATTTTTTTGTTTCCAACACGAGAGCCTAAAGTAATAATTGAAAAAATGTAATGTGCACCTGTATATAGAGAATATTTAATTAAGTTTGTCAAATACGATGTTTATCTTATCGAGTGGTGGGGTTGGAGCTGATATTTTCACGAGTGGGGCAGCCACGAGTGAAAATATCAACTTCAACCCTACCACGAGATGAGATAAACATTGTATTTGACAAATTTAATAAAATATTCTATTTATTATATAAATTCTTTCTAGTTTTGTTGATTTTTAGTGTTTATGATTTATATAAACATTTCTTAACCCTAAAAGTAGTCCCGGCACAAAGAGGCCCTGGAAGGTTCACCAGCAGTGACGATATATTATATCGCTACTGTCACCAGTGACGATATATTATATCGCTACTGCGACCACATACAAGGTTTATTTCACTGATAAATCCCAGTATTTCATTGCTTATTATATAAAAAATGGCATTTATCTATCTAACTGACCTACTCAGAGCGATAAATACACCATAAACGTGAAGATTTTACTTTAAGCAACCAAAAAGCGCTTAACGCGACAATGAACGTCCAAATACCATGTCTTTCGGTAATTAATTGATATATAGAGGATATTTGACTAAGTTTGCCAAATACGATGTTTATTTCATCGAGTGGTAGGGTTGGAGCTGATATTTACCAAATACCAACTTCAACCCCAGCACGAGATGAGATAAACATCGTATTTGACAAACTTAATAAAATATTCAATTTATTATATAATTTCATTCTAATTTTGTTGATGTTTAGTTTTTATGATTTTACCAGCAGTGACGATATATTATTTCGCTACTGTCACCAGTGACGATATATTATATCGCTACTGTGACCACATACAAGGTTTATTTTACAGATAAATCCCAGACTTTCATTGCTTTTTGTATAATAAATTGTTATCTGTTCAGAATAATTTTATAGTATGACAATAAAATGTCTATTGCTCTAACAATAAATGCGTATTAGAGTTAATTATGCAAACTGATAATCTCAAATAAAGCTTTGCTCTCAGAAGTGAATACTGTCAGATCGTGGAAGTTTAACCAAGGGGACGTTATGAGAACACTTAAATGATCAACTGAATAGGGAGATCTAGACCTGCTTTCAATTACATGACCCCTATATATTTTTGAATAAGTAAGAATGACATATTCCAAATTTTCATTTCCGAAATTTTCATAAAATCGTTGAACCCATAAAGAAGTTTAATTCAGCTTTATAGGAAAAAATGATACATAAAAAAAATCATAATATTGACTTTAAATCCTCCTAAAAATAATCATAATATTGAATTAAAATCCTCCTAAAAATAATCATTCTGGTATTTTTTCATTCTTTTATGAATTGAAATCAAGTTCATCATCTGTTGGTTGTAAAAAGACCCCAAAAAATTGAAAAACAATAATAAATTATTAATTTATTACCTAGACAAAGGTTTTTCCATTGGGGTCAATGTTTCAATGGCACATAACTCTTTAAATCGTCCGGTGACCCCTAAATTTTATTTCATTTTTGAATTCAGCACATTGAAAAGTACTTATGTACCAAAAATGAGAAAATTCTTGAAACATTTGTTTCTGGGTAGACTATACCCTTAAATGAGTTCGGATATCGTGGCTGCTTCTCTGGGAATAAATAATTGATGCGATGCAGAACCCTTCAAAATATAACCTACATTTCCCAAAAATATCCTGTTTTGGAAACAGATATTTCTGATACTAAAAAGCAACAAAACAAGGTAAACAATTAATAATAAGTGTAACTATGATTTAAAGATCATCAGTTTATGAAAATATAAAAACCTACCTTTTCAGGAGATAGTTAATGAATTTCATGATTGAATTTACATAACGTTTGTCTTCGAACGTTGAAGTCTTTACTATTCAAAAATACCTTCCTGAAGATAGGCGCCTTTATTTTTATATCAAAAAATTTTTCATTTTGAAACTGACTGAATAGTTTTGAAAATATCAAAGCTGTTGAATACGACGATATCTTACCTTGCAGAGTTTCTGATGGTATTTCACAGTCATCAGCCTGTAGTGGAATCAGATAAAGCACATCTATAATTGGAGGTTTTTTTAAAACGATACCGAATATGCCAAACTATCGCTTAATCAATCCAAATAATCACTGTTCGATGGATGCAGGTGACTGGATATAGATTGAAAGATATTCAACTTTATAGTTTATTGATGATTGCAATATGAATTTGAAAATTACACGTAGTATAAATAGAGGATACTAAACGAACTTCCATTTAATACTATTTTTATTTAACGAGTTAATAATTTAGTATAAAGCAAGCGAAAGTGATTTTTGAAAAAAAATCATTCACGAGTTTGATAATAAATAGTGTGAAAAGGAAGAGAGTTTTGTATTGTAGCTCTGTTTATTGCTCGCCTCGACAGTCTTTTGAGACTCATTTTCAGCGACTTATAATACAATTAGCTGCCATTATGACGGCGGTGCTTACAATATGACGTCACAACCGCACACTATTGTGACGTCCTGCGTGCAGCGGTATTACACTAGTTTAATATTGCCGTATATATGTTACACTGCGGTATCTTAACATATTTTAGCAAACCATCACTAAAGCTAATGTAATTTTGTGATTTGATTTTAATTATTAAAAAGAGTTTGTTTCGTAATGCCAATTGAATATATTCCAAATTTTATCATGAGGATCATTTTTCAGATATCGTTACTTGTTATCTAGTTGTAATAATTTAAAAGCATACAGAACATCATATATTGAGGGTACTTTATTAAATACCCTATACAGATCACGAACATCTTTAAACCTATATATAAATATTCTTCTTGCGTACAGCTTATGCACAAACACAGAATTCTATGTTGATTTATTATTCATTTACCTTTGTCATAGTGTCTTGAGTTTACTTAAGTTTTGGATTGCTGACATTTTCATTATAATTTTGAATTTTATTGAACTTTCATAATTGCGTGGTGAGAATTAAAAAAGAGGACATATTTTAAGAATTGTTTGTCTTTTAATAAACCTTCGTACAAATGAAGAAAAATCAAAAAATCAATTTTCCAAAAAATATTAAAGATGTTTGTTGGATATAGGATAAAAGTTTGATATTTGGACTTTAATCAATGTAGTAACATTTAACCTTTTCACGGGATAATTAAAACTGCTATTGAGTGTATGTGGGTGACAGGCTAAGCTGCTATGATGTCTTTGGATAGGATTTGCATTGCGAGGACGATTTTGACCCGAAATATCAAAAATATTTTGCGAAGGCGTAAGATATGCATAAGCACAATGCATATTGTAGCGTGTTTAATTATGTATAAGAACATAATAAATCGTATCGTAAACGGTTTTTTTTACATAATTGGACTGAATTTCAATCAACAGCATGAAGCATAGCTCATGTTGAGACTTTGGAAAACAAGTTGTAATTTCTGGCTAATATTAACGGTAACCATTAGATGTATCATGGTTTTGAAGCTTCATGGATACCATGTAGTATAGTGAACTCTTTCAGTGGCATTCTAGAAGTTGTAGTTGTAATGAAGTACACGATTTTCTGGATATTCAACTTCTTTATTAACAGATTTGCGACGTTTCGGTAAAGCTACTTAAGCTTGAAAACGGTATAAAGAGCTATACCGAAACGTAGTAAATCTGTAAATAAAGAAGTTGAATATCCATAAAACCGTGTACTTCATCATGTAGTATAGTATATTGATTGTACCTTATATTATGATACCATGTTTGACTTGTACTGTGTATTCTTCCCTGATAACGAGTAGTATGCTATATCATTTACTATTTAGGGTGCGTTGTAAGTTAAATGTCATGTTTGACTGTGAGTCATTCCGGGAATCTTGAATTACAATATTTTCGTTTATATATTCATACATCGCTGATATTTACTGCTCCGGGTAGGGTATAATCGAAACATCCATAACAACATTTGGTTCGCTGTGTTTCACTTTCACTTGGTTTCCACTTTAACAGTATGTTTCGCTGTATTCATTATTCCGGGTACCATGTAAGGTAACATTTTGTTTCACTGGTAATCTGTGTCCCTGGTATGGTGAAGTGTAATATCGCATTTCATGGTTATTCAAGAGAAGTTCATTTTAAATGTCAGCACTTTAAACCATTAATATTTTATTGACTGTGTTGCTGTTAACACTTCCCATATTATCATTATGTTTCCAAGATTCAACTGAGCTATCTCAAAGACTCCTAGTCGGTTACTTAATTCCGTGATGTCTTGAAATAATGCATTCATCATAATCATTATATCCTTTTTCGATCTTATTTTACTTAGCGAATTACATATTTATGTACATCATATACGGTGAAAGTTCAATATATATATACATGTATACTATTTTTACATGATCCATATGAAATGAATACCACGAATAAAACTATTTAAGAGCTGAATACTATTGCTCAAGAGTTACCCAAAAGGACACTGACATAAACTTACCCATACATGTTTTTAAATTTTTATTTTTATATATATATATATATATATATATATAATATGTATCTAATAGCCTGCTGTTTCAAGTTTCCTTATTTTACCAATTGCTATCCCCAGCGGAGTGGCACATATTTCTGGAGGAGTCATAAGTTATTTATAATGTTTTGTTGTCATATTTTTTTTCACGGTAATTATCGTGGCCGCGAGAGATTGCGGTTAAGTAAGGCAGAGGAAACCTCTAAGGGATCATTGGACGATGATAGGCAGTTTGTACAGCCATCCGTAAACAATTGGGCAGAACGCGTAGATTTACGAAAACAATATTTACTTGTCGTTCAATTAACGAGCCAGACCATCTCCACAGAAGCAATATTTCACTTTCACTGATCAAGTGCATGTATCAAATTGTCATTCACAAAGCTACGTGTTGAGAAGTTGAATGGGAAAGATTGCATGATTCATAATAAAAATTTACACAATAAGTCCTATACAATTTTTTTAAAGAAACCCTCATTAATGGCAAAATTCACAATGAATAGACCTCAAAGCACACAATATTTTTAAAGAATCATTACATTGCACGATCATTTCTATTTTTGAATTATTTTAGGGAACGCCACGATCTAATGTTTCCTCCTGACATTAATCACGCGAGAAGACAGGAGCTACGTGAAGGTCCTGTGTAGTGAAGAACGTCTGTACTCACCATCTCAGCACGTGTCACAGATCAGTGCTCTACGGTGACATGAAGCTCCCCCAATCTACCCCACATCGACATGGATCGTTCTTCAGTGCCAGAAGCACCCGCGGAGTGCCAGGTATCCCAGATGTTCAGCATCAGCTCTATATTAACTCTCGGCTCCCTCCCAGCCTCTCAACCAATCAACTGCACTTCTCCATCAAATGAATTATTCATCCTACTTCTCTTTCACAGAAAACTGATCATGAAACATTCACTGAGTCTTTTGCAGAATGGTTTCTCTGCTGACGTCTCCTTTATGCTAGAACACGTGGGGTATTTGTCCTTGGACACGCTTCAACGGAGCAGAACATTCTTCTGTGTCTTTTTTTCTGACTGATTCTATTAATGTAATGTGTAAACGGAGACAGTTCTTCTAAATTCTAATGTAAATAATTGTCCTGAACTACAAGATGCTCAGTTATTCTCCGTTTGCATTGGATATTATATGACTTAATGTTCAAAGTTTGGTCATAAAAACGTTTCTTTGTTCCCATCAGTACTCTTTATACTTAAGCCCATTAGATTTTAATACACTTAAATGTGCAGAGAAGTTTATGAATAAAATATTGATGATATACTGATTTCGTTTAACTGCAATCATATTAAATGGCAGTTTAATGAATTAATTATGTCGTTCACTGTTTCCTTGAACGAATGTACGAAAACCCTTAGCTTACGATTGTCATTGTGTAGCTATCTTTTTATTATCTTGAATAACGAATTATTTTAAATACGGCGTTACCGACTGTGACCAGAAGCTGTTGGAACATATGTACACATCCACCTGTAGTTATTCGACGCTAAAAGAGTGGGTTCGAATCTTGGATTCTTGCAATTGACCTTTCTGTTTACTTAACTACCTTTGTTTGCTAGCATTGTTTGAATTATATATATATGATTTCATTCTCTGCAGAATATGTATCTAAAAGCCTGCTGTATCAAGTTTCCGTATATTACCAATTGTTATCCTCAGCGGAGAGGCACATATTTCTGGAGGAGTCATAAGTTATTTATAATGTTTTGTTGTCATAATAAAATATTGATGATATACTAATTTCGTTTAACTGCAATAATATTAAATGGCAGTTTAATGAATTAATTATATCGTTCACTGTTTCGTTAAAAGTATGTACGAAAACCCTTACGATTGTCATTGTGTAGCTATTTTATTATTGTCTTGAATAACGAAATATGTTACATACAGCGGTACTGACTGTGACCAGAAGCTGTTGGAACATACCTACACATCCACCTGTAGTTATCCGACGCTAAAAGAGTGGGTTCGAATCTTGGATTCTTGCGTATGACCTTTCTGTTTACTTACTACCTTTGTTTGCAAACATTGTTTGAATTGTTTTTTTTAAATTAAGTAACTCCATGACCTATACTAGGTATTTATTCTTAAAAAATCCTAAATCTTACACTTGGCGATTAGGTTTCTTTAAAATATACTCTTGATTGGATTGGAGAGGTCCTTTGGTACATGAAAGTTCATTCTACTGTTCTAAAGGGACTATGAAGGATTAACAAATAGCACAAAGAAAACGGCAAGTGATTTCGATCATCGATGGCTTGGTTTTGTGGAATATCACATCTAAGCTGCCAGTGGTACATCGTTGTGTTATGGTCTAATTCTGTACTGCTCGTTGTATATTTCGTAGCCTATCACTACAGCCAATAAACGATGAGGCTTGGATATAAGTGTCATGATTTGAAAATCATCGGACTTTGGTTGGTTTAATTCATGGAAGGCGAAAAGTCACGGACAAGGTCAAAATATAAAATAAAATAGAAATAAATAAGTCATAAAGCTGAGTGGTACGATAATTACTTCAGATCTTGTTTAATTAGAAGTTTTTGCGTGTGAAGTAAAGGTACGATATCATGGATGCCAATCAAAAATATGTCCATTGCATGTAACAAATGATCGTTGCATACAGCCATACAGCAAAATCACTATTCTTTATTTACAACAAACAAGTGCGAAATTGAATTAAATCACTTTTCTGTGAATGCAATTCTTTACCAAGAACAGGCTTCTGAAAGTTTATCTTAAACAAATTAAGAAAATTCTTAGCTGAGGCGGATAAATAGTTGATAGGTATTGGGATATGAATAGGAAGGTGGATATGGGATTGATGAGATAGGTGTTATTTCACACTATCTACCTGGTAAGTGGATAAGAACTTAATATCATGTCTGTTAACAATATAAAAATTAATAATTATCAATAAAGCTTTTTAAATTTAACCAATTTCCCCATTTTACTCTTAAAGAAACAGATAATTCTTGTGAAAAAAGTGTTCAATTTCGTGCAGACGAGAACATAATGTACAAGGTATTGCGTAAATAATCATTCGATTTTTTAAATTTCTGTAGATATCGAAAGACAATTTCATGTAGATGAAACCTTCATTTCTATGAAGATATACATTTACATGGAACAGGTTACAAAAGGTTTATAAATGACTTTAATTATCTAATGGCGAGGTTATCTATATTGGCTATTGGCAACAGAATTATTTAAAATGAAATCTGTTCAGGAGCTGGCGGTTTCAAATCATTCTTGTCATTCAGGGTCTTTCTTCGGCTCATTTCACGTGTGTCTTTACTGTGATTTCATCAGGGCGGCGAATTCTGTTTTTAAAAAGTAATTAAATATCCCACCTCAGAAAAAAAGTTTTATGTAAAAGCTTGAATCATGGGTTTCTTTTTTTCATAAATTTTCTAACATGGCAACCATGGAAATTTTAATCAAAATGAATGATTAAGAGTTTCCCCATGATTTACCGAAGGAATGGCATTGTACAGTAATAACCAAATGTCAGTGAGTCCTTACAGACGCTCATGTATGACATAGGTAACGATTTGACTACATTTTGTAATCCTTGTAAAAGGTTCTACATTCCTATTCCTGCACTCATCTAGGAAATATCACAATAATATGACAGACTATGTTTTCCAAACCGATGACTATCTTTTTAGCAATGATTTTCAGTCACCTAAAAGGAAAGGAAGATTATCAAGAACTGTTTTAAGGAAGTTAGATTTCAGAAGCAATAGATTAATATTTCAGTCATTTTTGGCGTAGATGAAATGGTTGGCTCTGTGTAATTCTTATCCTTTCATTTCTAACGTTTATCAAGGTATACTTTTTAAATTTGTTTATATATTCAAACTTATATATGCGACTGGAAAATATTCCAGGACGTTTTCTGTGTTCGAATAACCGGAGTCACGCATGAGCAAACGACGATTGTAGATCTTTTGTAAGATTTTTGGACAAACCTGAACAAGATAAATAGCAAAATAAACATAGAGACGTATCGCTTATAATCCATATTGAACGAATGTAAGATCTTAAGGTGACTCACATTATCTGTAAAAATTACAAATTCTTGTATTGTCTAGGCCTAATCGGCTAGTAAGTGAACTGTTAGCAGGGTAAGTGTTGGTGGCTGAGGGTGTGAATTCGAATCCGTATTGGACTCGACCCGAAAAACATATTTTCATTATTGCAGACAGTTTGATCCTAAATATAAAAATGGTACTTACCTTTATAGTTTATCCTGCCGTCCCCATCTAAATCGAAGTCTCTAAAAATTTCATCCACCTCTTTATTAGTCAGTGGCTCGCCCATGGTCGTGAGAATGTTTGTCAGCTCTTTCTTGTCCAAGTAGCCGTTACCGTCCCGGTCGAACACGTTGAAAGATTCCTGCAGTTCGTCCTCGTTGGGCTCGGGCTGGTCGTGCATCAGTTTAGCGAACTCTTCAATCGTCACCTTGCCGTCTCCTGAAATACGTGAGTGACATGTGAATTGGTTGTCAATTACACGGGAATTTTTGGCAATAAACTATGTGAATAGTTTGTCAATAACACGTTAGAGGAGGTGGGGGTGAGATGGGGTTTAACGCTGTTTCAACAAGTATTTTACTTATATCTCGGATGCTAGTATTATTGCAGGGAGAAAGCCTGCAACACCATTGTGGATATGCATTGCGTGTAGAACTGTTCTCTACCACAGACAAAGTTGCTGGGCCCCGGGCGGGATTCGTCAGTAACATGTAAATTGTTTGTCAGTAACACGTGAATAGTTTGTCAATTACATATGAATAGTTTGTCAATTATATATGAATAGTTTGTCAATTATATATGAATAGTTTGTCAATTACTCGTGAACACTTTGTCACATGAAGAGTTATATCATTACCGTCAAATGATGCCAAGATGAATCAATCGTTTTGTTCTCTCCACTCGGCTCTCTTGGTAGAGATATACCAGAGCCTGAGAACGTCTTCAAGGTTGAAGGTCAAGGACTTTGTCGAGACCCCAAAAAACTTTAATCTGCTCTTTTTATTTGAGCTATTATTCATTATTCCTTAATTCATTGTTCGTGCTCAGACAATCAGCTTCTTTTGTGTCGTCTAGTCCTACACGGGTATGTTTGCTGTTTGTATGTTTGTACTTCGCAATCAAATGACACCATTGATTTAGTATGGCATATATGACTCCAACAACTCACGGAGTGGCTCATTAACATGAATGGCCGAGCTGTTAAACTAGTTCTTCTTGAATTATCATTTCTATCATTTCTATCATTTCTGAACACTTATTCTTGCTATCGTTACATGTAGTTGACATTTAAGTTCATATCTACATGATATACTCTTGGATACTTAAATCTCCATGCATCGAGGTACAAACGATTTCAGTTATATCAAACTATTATCTTGTAAAAGGATATACAATAATGTTTGTGACATAGAGTATGTGTCATTTTTAAAAGGTAAACTAAAGTAAACGCCAAAATATAGTGTTTCCTGAGTTCAATGTTAACCATTCATTGCCAAAAAGATGATATTTACAGAATTTCAATTGTAAATTAAAAGACCACCATATAGTTGTAGCGAAGTCAAATTTCTATGCCCTTTTACAAATATACTTACCAATTATATGAACTTCTTACAGTTCCAACGATAATTATCTCAATGTCTTATAAAAGTAAATTTCTAACATTACCTTTGTGTCATTGGCGAGCGCCATTGTCCTGTTTTTGATCACGACTGAATTTTAAGAGACCACAAGTATTATACGATAACGTAACAGCACTCTCTTATCGTTTAGATATTTTAAAGTGCCGTACATTATTACCGATTCACGACTATCATACTTCATAATGAACGTCTAAATTCTCGATTGTTCATAACTTTACCTGAACAGTGATTTTGTAAGATTCGAAATCAGTCTACCATCTATATGATGCATGACAAATTCATAAGGCGTTGTGTCGGTGGAATATTCGTAATTAGATTTTACTTAGGTGTGACTTTATACATATAAATACACTTTCATGCATTCACACTCAAAAGGCCACCCAATTTATGTCTTATGAAATATATAAGAATACCAGTCTTTGGTCTTCATAACACATAAACACAGTTTACTTCTACAAACTTGCTCTTCTGTTGAAAATAATTTCAGACCAATTTCCTCGACTGATAGAATCCATAGGGAGTACAATAGCTAAAAACTATGTTTTTCCATTATATCTGATAAAAATGAAGTTTAAAAATTGCGGTTTAAATTTTGGATATTTTCATTTATAAATAAAACGTTAGAAACAACAAAATAAAGTAAAAATAAGTCTGAGCTGTTCCCAAATTTTGTACACCAAACAATATTATATGAAATGCAAGGCTAAGATTCATGTCACATCCAAATGAACCTTGTTTTATGAAAGAGAGTCCAAATGAGAACTCAAACCTACTGTCTATGTCCATCTTGTCCATGATCTCCTGCGCCTCCGCGTTGCTGGGGTTCTGTCCCAGTCTGCGCATCATAGTCTTAATCTCGTTCACTTCTATCTTACCATCTTTGTTCTCGTCAAACATGTCAAACTGCTCCCTGTACTCTGTAGAAATAATATACAAAATCACATACTTAACTATCTTTCATTTGATACAATATTCATTAAGCGTGTTCACGTTACGGTATCAATAGAGTGAAAGCGAGTTATATTTCAAGTCGTGCAAGAATTTAAGAAAAGAAAAAAAATGGAAGGGAGTATTTTGTCTGTTAGTGGATCACTGGTATAAAGTGAAAGATTTACTCATGCTAAACTGGTTAAGAATGATTACGTTACCTCATACACTGATGCTTATAATGGTTTTCAAAAAGTTGAAAAGCAGATAAAACATTTGTGAGGCCGGAAATTGATAATGATGAAAAAACATTGTCTATCTATTGGTGTTGTATTCAAAATATTTGTTACACCAGTTACACCAAACGCTATGTTACTTTCAACTTAACACTCTCCTTCGCAAAAGGTTCGGATTCAATTTCTTCTTTTCAATGGCTGTGATTTAGAGCCCAATCCATTCGGCAATTTCAAACTCTTTTGCCCGTGGGGAGGTAAAAAGTATACTGCCTGAGAGAGAATCACCAGTTACACACGCAGATCAAGCCTTGTTATATTGTAAAGATTTAAACCTCCCTAGACCATGGTTATGATGTAACCCTTCCTCTCTGTGAATACTGAAATGAAGACCTCTCTGGCCGGATGTAAAGATTTAAACCGCTTAATCTACGATGAGAATTCAGGCTCATCCTGACTGCGATTTTGATTCGTGGCCCTCCTGAAAATTATTATTATAGGGCCACACTTACATCCAAGACTCTTCTGAAATTGGTTAGGATTATGCGCCTTCCTGGCCAGAAGTTGGATACAAGACCCTTCTTAACATGCATATACTACTATCAACTACAGCCCTTTTCAACGGTTAGGCTTTCAACCGATACAATACGAGTTAGATGCTCATCAATATTTCATGCACTTCTCGGCCTTGCTGATGCTCTTTCCTTGAGTAGTACAATCGATGTCAAAGACGTGAAACAGTCAAACAGGCATAACTAAATAGTATTATCAAAACTTTTATGACAAATATATGTAAGTAAAGAAATCAAATCAGAGTGGATGTCTAACGATAACGATAACGTAGCCGGCTGTTACTAATGTCAACAAACGCCTCCTTTGTGAAAAGTTTTGATTATAGTTAGATCTTTCTTATAATGACTATAAACTGTGACATGTGTGCAAAATGAAACAACAAATTAAGCAAATGTAAACGTTGATTTTGACTTGGACACTTTCAGGTTACATCCTCCTCCAAATTCATTACTGATACTTTACCTGTATACAAGTTACTATGTTTTTAGTACAACGGTTTGCTACCTTTAATGTAATCTCTCCAATCACCTTTCTTGCTCATCTGAAAAAATAATACAGGCAGTAATAACATTACCACCTGGTTTATGTTCTAGTTTATCATAGTATAAAACAGGTACATATCACCTTTTAAGACGTATTGCAGTTTAAACAATTCCTACTAGAATACATACGCTATGGTTCAATTGATTACGTAAAATTGTATTGTATTCATAAGAAGACCCTGCTTTACTACAAGATTCGTTTTGACCAACGATTCATTGAATCTTTATGAACACCTAAGCGGATGGTATACAGTTTGTTGAGGTAAATATAATAACATCTCTAACATCGAAAAGTCGACAAGGTATGTTACCTTCGTGAAGATAAACTGAAGTCCAAAAGAAAGAACACACCCAAAGAGTTTCGTATTCTGATATTCTTTTGGACAAAATAGAATCAGTTTTGAATGTTTGAAAATGGTTCACTGTTAACATAAACATTAAAAATGCTCGAAAGTTTCCTAGGGTTTGTACTTTATTTTGTACTTCAGTTTATATTCTAAATCAGTAGACGCATATATAAAATTGTCAATCTACTCTTGTAAATTATCATTACACAAACGTTTGTGTATTCGTTGAATAAGCTGATATAAGATGATGTAAGTGAAGTACAATTTGCAATTGTTAAGTCATTTTCAGGTGGAAACAGTAATAGTATAATGTTAATATTTAAAAAACTTATGATCTTTTTATCTTCAAAAGACAGAAATTAACAAAGCATTTGAAGCGAAAGAATTCATATCTCGACAAGTGTTGATACTGACGATACTTACTTTTCGATAAAAGCCTTTGTGTATATTCCTGCAAGTGAAGGTAAGGCACTGAACGACTGTTAATGGACGTGTCTAGTAAGTATTACCTATATCTAGGACAGGTCAGACCATCTACACTCCATCCACTGACTGCCTATCGACTTATTTATTCGGGTGCAGTCACATATACAGAACATCTCTCAAGCAATTTGTATGTCTTTGTTCGTTGTAGGGTTATTCAGGGCACTAAGTGTTCCAGACTTGTCCACAATGGATCTATTCTTCTTAATTGTATAAACATGTTGGTTTATGAAATAATTTATTCTTTGTTTTATTTGGAGGCAGTTGTGTTACTAACATTTGTTTGAAGCTCTTGATTCCTATTTGTTCATCGTATTAATATTTTTGTTGGAGAACAAGGCCTGTTGGTGATAGTTTACGTTTCTATAACAATATTGATCAACTCATCGACTGCCATTGTTTTCTTTCTTCTTTTGTCAACACAAGTTTACAGTCAAGTTAACACTGTCTGTTGGTTCAGTCTTCGATACGCTGAGAACCAAAGGCCAAAAAAACGAAATGTTGAAAATGTGTGTATACCATGTCAATAACGAAGAAATATGATATTTGCATGACTGCTGTCAACATCATCGTGCAGGATAAGTAATTTGTAAATGTATATGTGACAAATGATGTACTACTGTTTAAAACATCATCACCATTAAGTAAACGGGAAATGAATATTGATGTCGTAATGAAAACATTGGGTAAACGTTCCAATAATTCCAGACTTACATTCTTTATCTGTTTCAGCTCCATCCGATGAATTTATTACCTCCCTTTGTTACTCTCATAAGCATCAGATACGCTATAGTTTGAAATAAAGTTAGACTTAACCCTAATCCTAGCCCTACCTTTCCCTGCACACTGTTTGAAACGGGCTTCTTAAGATTCTTGAGATTCTTGATAAGTCGAGAAACAAGTATATGGATGACAACTTCTTTATTCTGAGAACTCGACGTTTCAACACAACTTCTTGTGTCATTGTCAACCAAAGCACTGTCATCCATATAATTGATTCTCTCCTGGTTTCTTACTTCTTAAATGCCACTCAAAGAAATTCAGAGAAGTCGTTCAAAAGATTAACTATGATATAAAACACGACAATATAAAGCGAAAAAAGTTTATTTCAAAATGATCACAAATGGATTATTAAATGTTTGATTTTAGGTAAGCAAGGTTCTCAGAGGGATTCTGATTGTTGAATCATCTGGAGACCGGTCACTTTGTGATCATCATTTTCACGAACTCTGTAAGACAAAGACATTCATCTATGATGAATAAAATCACTTCTAGCATCAGCTAAAAAGATTTATTTTTCCAAATGAGCCAATGTTTCAATCGTTCCTTTAACAATAAAGAGCATAATAAGTCATTATCACAATTGAGATGCTTATTATGTGCGATTTCCGAATCCTTCAACTTGATAAATGGAAACATATTCGTCGTAACGTAACACACAAGAAAATAAATAATAGCTTTTAGTTTAAATTACCACTGTTCTAACTGTTGATTGGTAAACAAAATACACGTATGAACATATCAATTTCTTCAAAGGCTCCACTGAATACACACAAAGTCATTTCTTTATTCCAAACATCTGTCCATTTACAAAAAAAGTTATAGATTTCTTTAATCCAAATATCTATCATAACAGCTTTTTAATCATTTCTTAAAATCATCGATCTTGTATTAACCTCATATCATGAAAACTGGACCTAAAGGACATTTTTCAGTTAATCTCAATAAATTAAAGTATGAACCTAAAATTAAAGGTCTCACTAGACTCAATAACTAAAGCAGTCAGGTTAACCATTCACAAATCAGCGTGCTTTGGTAATTGGCGACTGCAACTTAGCGTATTCGTATCCAATCTTCAGTACTCGTAATTACAAATATATGTCTTTATCCCAATGAATTGCACTTGGCTCCCTCTGCTGGTTAAAAAGATAATTGTATAAAAGATAATTGTATAAAGGAACTTTAAGCAAAGGAAGCCACGCACGCCAATATGAAAATGAACATGTTATACTTGGTAGTACCAATTCAGATAGCTTATTTGTTATGTCTAAACAGAATTTGCAAAAATATGTAACCATAACCATATTGACACTAATTGAAGACTAAGGGTAAAAACAAACCGAAAAAATTCTTATTGATTTGATATTTAACCTTGAAAGTACTTCTGCACTTAGAAACATCATCAGACGTAGGAGACTAAGTCATTATATGTAAATTCGTCATTCGTAAATTCGAGCCATTTGAGATCTATAATCTGCGTAACGAAGTGCAGCAAAAGAATACCCATGTTTTAATGAGATTATTAATTCTGTCAAATATTCATTTTCAATTCAAAACCTATTGAAATGGTCAAAACAGCATCTAAACCTTGAAGAGCCACTCCGTGATTTTCATATTATATTTTTTACCTTTGATACGAACCTAAATGTCATATGTGGTGATATAAAATCAAAACATCTTAACTTTTCATGTCCAAAAGACACATATATGACAAATACCGGTTTTCCAAGAAAATCTAAAAACAGCCCTATTAATGCACAGAGGTGTAGATATCACGTCCAATATACATGGATACTAGTTATATAACCTAAAAACGCTATCAACTGCCCTCCTGGCTGTTTTAGATAAGTTTCCAACATTACGTTTGACTATTTGACGCGCGCCACTGTTCGTTTTTCGATCATAATTGCGACGATCTACCTTCATATTGTCACTGTAAAAAAACCAATAAGCTTTATAATGTGTCTTTTTGGTAACAGTCGACACTTCGCGATGAAATGACGCCATTGATTAAGTTTGGCATATATGACTCCAACAACTCACGGAGTGGCTCTTTAAGTTTGAATTTCATTTAATAAATCTTTACTTTTTTCAATTTATTTACTTTCAAATAATTAAATGTACCTGCTACACAATATCAAGATGAAAATCTGAATTAATATTCATACTCAAATGTGATAGTTCCACCATACCTGAATTGTATACAAATAGCTACACAGTTCTAGGGACAACACATCACGCTTCCCCGGCCATTGATCGATCACACATATAATAATTCATATGAATACATATACATAATAATTATAATAGTACAGAGCATCCTATTCAAATGACTATCATGATTGACCTCTGAAACTGACCATCATAATTGACCTGTCCATCACCGTCCCCGTCGGCTTCTCTGATCATCTCCTCCACCTCCTCGTCCGTCAGCTTCTCCCCCATGGTCGTCATCACATGTCTCAACTCCTCGGCGCTGATGAACCCGTCCCCGTCCTTGTCGAACACCTGAAAGGCTTCCTTCAGCTCGTCCGTACTGTCGGGGCCCTGCAGCTTCTTGGACATCATGGCCAGGAACTCAGGGAAGTCGATGATGCCGTTTCCTGAAACAGTAGCATGAAAATAATCATTGGAATCCAATGATTCTGATTGACAAAGACTGATTTTTAACGTTATCACCTTTCGGAGAATCCATGATGGAATTCATCATTGGAGTCCAAAGACATTTTTAAATTGACAGGGAGGACTTTTTATCCTTATCATCAATCGGAGGATACTTGATGTTGCTATTATCCTGCAAGACATACCTTGTGTAAACCTTTCTAACTTGTTAATGAAACATCGAAACAAACATTCGCGCACAGATGAAGCCCAGTTTTTATCTCCCGTATCATTTTGTTAAGGGGTTGTCTTGTCAGCCTTATCCACAAAGATATTGCTCTACAACGAGCATTAACAAATAACGGGAAACGTCCGCATTCAGCAAGGATAATCTTATTCGAAGCTTTACATCCACTTTGTAAAATAAATTTGCAAAATTTTGTGTGAACTTTTTCTATATTCTTATCAATTTAAAGCCCCAAACTTCTGATCTATTCAAAAGAATTGGCTGAATTTTTCCATCAAACAATTTAAGTGATGTGTCGATTGGCACATTTCTAAATTTCTCTTTCTGTCTGCATTGCCAGGGTCTCACAAGCTTTTGAAAACATTTTTCTGCAAGTGAATACAGTTCCTAAATACCTATAGTATGAAACAACCTCTATTTGGCTATCGTCAATAAACCATTTTTCACCTTTTGCAATTTTGCCGCCTTTCTTGAATACTATTATTTTCGTTTTTTTAATGTTTATTGCTAGCCCCCACTTCAAACAGTATTCCTTTAAACCATCAACATTTCGCTGTAGATTTATAACAGAGTCAGCAAATATCGCTACATCATCTGCAAACAATAAAATTGATAAATCATGAATAGTTTCATTAATAAATATGCCTCTCGAATCATTTGCTATCATATCCTTAACAAGTTCTTCTATATATAACAAGAAAAGTATAGGTGAAAGGACGCATCCTTGTATAACACCTGAATACGTATCAAATATATCTGCCATTTCACGTTTATTAGTTCTCACAGAAGCTTTAACATTTTCATACATATTTCTTAGTAAACGTTGGAGTTTCCCGTGTATACCAGATTGCATCATGACATAAATAAGTTTGGATCTATTTACGGAATCAAATGCTTTGTGAAAATCAACAAATAAGCAATAAAACTTTCCTCCCTTCTTTCGTAAATATTTATGTGCAAGAGTGTGTAAAGTGAAGATATGATCAAAGGTAGAGTGTTCTTCCCTAAAACCTGCCTGATGTTCTGATAAAGCTTGTTGGCTGGAAACCCAGAATTTAAGTCGATTGTCTAGAACAGTGGTAAATATCTTATTCAAAGTGTTCAGCAAGGCTATACCCCTGTAGTTATTTGGATCTCTTTTATCCCTTGATTTATGTAACGGTACAATTAAGCCAATATTCCAAGAAACTGGGAACACACCAGTCTCTAAAACGTACATGCGGCAAAAGCTATGAACTAATTTCTTCAAATGCTTCTACGGGTATGCCATCTTCACCTGGCGATTTCCCGGTTTTCAAGCTCTTAATGGCACATTCAATTTCGCTATCATCAATAATACTTCCCAAAAATTCATCTGCATTAATGCAGCCTTCACATTCCTGAGAGTCATGTGAGTTGAAATAGTCTGCGACGTGTTCGCCAAAATGTTCATCAACATGAGCGGTCTTATCATTAAGGAGTTCTTTAAAATAATCATACCATTCATCACCCGTTATATCTTGGTAAACGTTATCTCTACAAAAACAATATCTTCTAATTGCTTTTCAAAAGTTTCTGCAGTCTTTCTTTTTTGCAGCATCAACTATTTCATTTACAATATTTTGTTCATATATGCTTTTCTGCTTGCGACATAAGTCCCTACAATCCTTTTTGGCATGCAGATAGAAATAGAGTGCCTATAGTTAGTAAGGAATGGGGAATGGGTCTTATTTTGTGACAATAGTTGCCATAAAGGAACCGATAATGCAAGGATCGTGCTTATTTATCGCATATTCTAAAATTTGCCAAGATCCACATCAACGCACGTGCACAACACACAACACGACACAACTGACAACCAAAACTCAGCCTTGCATGTACTCTGATGGGACTAACTATCTCCTAAGCGTTGACGTGTTCTATATCCGTGACGAACACGGTTCTTGGAGTGCGTCATAGTTAAAAACGCTTAGTAAGCAGTTGATTGACTCATTAGGTCAAGTGGGCTATTTTCATATTTCATATTGCGCTCCTATTAAAATCTATAAATCGTTCTTAAAGCATTGGGTTAGGACTTTATTCTGACAGATGATCACCCATTCATTTATTCACTGAGCAATACAAAACAAGTCGTTTCATTATTTAGCATAATTTCGTTTTGAATTATGGTCGATTGAAAGTGATGCCAAACCAATAGCTGTTAACATGAAATACAATATCAATGATGAGATGGAAACAATAAAAGTCACTTTCAAAATGGTCATAGAAAATTCGTAGCACTATGGGCTCTGAAACCAAAAACGATTTCTTCTTTTAAAAAATTAATAAATGGTATTCAATAACATCATATCAAAATAATATTCTTGGATGTAATCTTTGCTACAAAGATTCATTGAAGATTTAAATGGGAAATCAATGTTTCAGAATGTGAATGAATCACTGACATGCAAATGATGTTACCATGGTTGGAAATATGTTAGCTAAAATACAATATGATCTTCCGAATTGAGTCATAACATAATTTGTATATGGATATATATATATATATATATAACAATTTGAATGATGTAGTTAGAACATAATCTTTCTATAAAGGATATCATTACAAATGTGCACTGTGGGTGAGCAATTTTAAGATGCCTAAAATAAGATAGACCGGTTTAGAAAACATTATAAAACGCAATATTTACTTTTTTTACTTCATTTTGATGAATCATTTTCATTCACAGTATGAAAAAAAAACCCATAACGTTCCTTTGTAATTGTTACAAATGTGTATGTAAATATGTTTTTACTCTACACGTGACTGTGCATTTGCTTATATTTCAATAAGTGTGAGCCAAAGATTCACCGGGACTTCGTAACCGTGACTGAGAATATGTTATCTTCATTAAAAGTAGTTCAGTTTCTATTTCACTTTACTAGTCACAGGGCAGTTGAAACATTGTTAAGACATCCCTTATTTTTAACATAAACAATTCAATTTGTCCAAGGAAAGAAAACTAATTAAAGATTTAAATCATTATCGTTATTTCATTTACAAACAAATTATTGTTAAAAGCAACCACGTCCACATTGATCATATCATACTTATCGATGGTCATGCTTGTAATGTATATAGTATTTTACTGTAGCAACGAAATATCCATTCATCAGCTTTTTAACAGCATTAAGAAACTAACAACCAATGGACTTACCATCAGCATCTACTTCGTTGATCATGTCTTGTAGCTCTGCCTCTGTCGGGTTCTGACCTAGTGACCTCATGACGGTTCCAAGTTCTTTGGTTGTGATGGTGCCATCACCATCCTTGTCAAACAGACTGAAAGCTTCCTTGAATTCTACAAAACGAAATATGGAAATAGACAAGGTTTCAGGCGATAAATGATATGTCTGATGTCTGGCTGTCATATTCGTCAGAATGTAAAAGAGTGAATTTAAAGTAAAGTACTTTTCGTAAGATAAATATTTCAAAGACAGATAAACCTTCATCCAAACGCTCTCTATTCCATGCCTTCAGTTCTGCAAGGTTCCAGGGTATTGAATCAGAATCCGACATTGTGACTCCCTGAGCGGGCTCTGGTGACATCATGTCCTACATTGTCTTATATACTACGGGGCTCCAGTCACGTATTGCTTCCTCACACGCTTAGCTTTAAAAACGTTGTATACCTTTTACTTGTATACTATGGTCATACATTATCGTTCCGGATATATCAGCATTATTTCACTGAACTTGGTATTAGGTATCTGATTTCCTTACTTTTGGTGAAATTAAAGCGGACATAATTTTTACAGAAAACAATTCTGTAACTAATGTTTTTGAAAATATGATATCCTTTTAACTACAGTATTTTTGAATTTTTGTTGAAAATATGAAATGGACTACAGTACCAGAGGTAAACGTAATTAAATCAGAACGGGGTTTTCTTTAAATTGAAGATGCGTTGACAGTTCCAACATCGATGAAATAAATATTCTGAACTATATTACATGATCCATATGAAATGAATACGACGAATACCAATATTCAAGAGCTGAATAGTAATGCTCATGAGTTGCCCCAAAGGACACTGACATGAACTTTATCATACATGTTCTTAAATATATATATGATGGTGGAGTTAAGGGCGACGTTTTGGTAAAAACCATGATCCAAAGGTGTTCACACACTTTGGCAGTCACTGGTTTTTGCTTGTTAATGGATTCTTTACACTATGGCTACGGATCATCGGGTTGATTAATTCGCTGTTTTGACCTCTCCAAGCTAATACATTTGGCATAAACTAATTCGGGGAAAATATAAGACACAAATCTCTCATGAACACGTTCTACTGCACCCTGATGTATGCAATGATATTTTTACCATTTTTCTTGTAAGAATTATTATTGATCTTTGGACGTCACCAAACAAGCTTAAAGTTTCCTCAATGATACATATAAGTGGAAAAAAGTTTGATTTGGCCATCATAAGCTCTCTTACTTCTTTACGGTGATCTTTATGCTCCTTACACTCGACACGATAATTTATGGTAGAACATAGATACTTGTGACATGGATGATTCTCTTTACTCACACCTACCATGTCAATATATTCTTTAGAGGATAGATATAAAGCTCCTTATGAACATAAATTTTCTTCAAAGTCCATTCAAAGAGTAAGTAACCTGATTAATGGAACATTGCCACAAAAGTCGAAATGTAATTTTACAACAATTTATTAAATGACTATTGTCAATTACCAGACTTATGAAAAACCTGCGTGATCTTGTCAACAATAATTTGCTTGGTATTTAATGAATGAAGTATGTATCAAGTTATCGACAATTAATTTTACCTGTCAATTAGTAATACTCTGAGGATGAGTATTCACATTTACGAATCCCCTGGTGACCTCCATATGCTTATTAATACATCTAAGTTAATTCTGAGATCGATGTTTACGTAGAACATCGTGTTATTTATAATGTATTATCTATGCTGACTGCGCAGTATCAACCCAGCAATGACATATCCGATACAATAACTCGACGTACACCTGGACAAAGTGCTCTACCTACCCTCCAGCCCTTCACCAGACAAGGCAAATTACTCACCAACTACCTCTGCATAAAACTAGATATGTTATACACCCGTTAACTTTTTCATTTAAACACTAGTTCCTTTTTATTGGGGTATTTATTTTTCATACTTATTTATGTTATTGTCTATGGTATGCACGTGCATAGGTGCTTATCAACCAATCTTGAGCTACTTCTGTTGGGAGAGAATGAGCCAAGTGATCAAGTTTGATTTTTAGCTTGAAGCAGAACAAAACTTTTGGTAATATTTAATATATTACTAATTTTTATTTATCTTTGGTGCAAAGTATGAATAACTGCAAACTGTTGATCAGACAAGACAAATAAATACCTTTTCTACACTTCATAAGAAGAAAATGCAAGCTACCTACAACAAATGCACAAGCCACCTATTCTGCCAGAGATAGCAAGGTCTTTACCTGCCAACTAATTAGCGGACACGGCAAGCTACCTGTCTCTTCCTTCCCCTATCTATCTTTTCATCAGAGAAGACACATTACTTACCCGCCACTTGTTCATCGGTCAAAGAACATCCTTCGGTGCTAACCTGTTGTTGCTCAGCCTAGATAAATAAAATATGCCCAAGTTTTCAAAATGAAACATCGTCACAAATGTAAGTTGAATGTTACTAAGTGTTGGATCCTTAAAACTATTCTCTACTGTTGAACACTTACTTTTGAAAAACGTTACTCGCAATAATACGATTTCGAAAGATTGACCCCAGGTCAATTCAACGAGCTTCCACAATAACGGTCCAAGTCATTGTCGTTAAAGACAATGTTAATATAATTCTTGTACTCATATTAGTGCTTTTCAATTTGGTCATCTCCGTTGGCCTTGACCTTCCTACGTCCATCTTCACAGGCTTCCTTACATACAGAATCGTGATCTTATGATGATATCTTAGCTTCGTCGCTGATTGGCCAACTAATACAAGGCAGAGTTTTACAAGTGCTACGTTTGATTTGATGTTGACGAGATAGGGTAGAATGGAGGAAGACTAACTCATGCTGTTTATTATTCGAAGTAAATCTCCCAATTATATAATTTTACTTTTAACGAAACCATCAAAATTATGTCACATCTTTGTGTTCAGCTCTGAAGGCTATCTCGCCTTTTACATTTCAAAATGATGATTTGACAGTAATGTCAAAATATATTATATTTTCAATGGTTACATACGTCATCTATCGGTGAAAATGAAATCGGTATTTTGACTGAGTGAAATAACAATACAATTCTTCTATGTGAAATAACCCTACAATCATATAACGTCGTCCGTAGGGTCAAAAAACAATTTAATGACGTCATGATATGGCCGTGATAGCGAAGTAATCTTGCTACTCCATTCATAGAGTCAAAGTCATTTACAACATTTGACATTCCTCGTTCAACACAATGTGCCACCTTGAAAATAAAAAATTCTACTTCAGTCGATGAGAAATACATGATATTCGACGATAAACGTCAAATATCCTCTGTACATTTTAAATATATAACTCTTCATGGAATGGAAATGGAAAATTCGTTAACCCTATTGTGGGAAGGGAAAGAAAACAACTCTATATAACTTGTTGAAAAGGTATTATTTTAAAGCAACACGAATGTGGTTACGAAGGTGGCATCAGTATTGTAAAAAGGTAGATGAGAAAACAAAATCCGTTTATTTATTATAAGAAAAGGGCAGAAATATCCTAAAAACATTGTACAAATTTGCAATTAAACCTTTTTTTTTTTAAAAATACCAAAATATCTTGTTAATCCTGTTTCTTGCAAGAATTAAACCCATCGGTACATCTAATTTGTTTCGCCACAGGATAATAGTCTTTGATAAAGATTGATAACATTATTCAGGTCAACAATGTCTGATAGATCCTCCTATTGCGCACCAAAGATTACCGTGCAAGTTAGGCCGATCATTTGTATGCGTTCTACAGACCCTATAGTAATAAATGCGTTTCACGGACACAAAGAAATCATTTAAAAGTTATTCATGTAAGTCACACTTTTCTTACCATTGTCAATTGCTCTTCCAGAGACGATTATCCTGATCGGTAGATAAATATTTAATCGTCCGTCTTGTCAAAGAAGGCAGAGCTCCGGAATGACATAGAAGGAATTGAAAAGAAGTGGAGAGAGGTGGGTGCCTTGTCGACTCCATTGTTCGGTCTTGACAACTTGCCGCAATGCGGTATACTTTCTACAAGGTTCTTATAAGGAGAAATTCTATCAATAGCATACGAGATCAGCAACCCTAGGAAGGAATTTCTATGTACATGCAGGTTTTACCCGATCCGAGGATTATCTTGAATATGTATTGGAACAATGATCCTTTGAGACAGTAATTCAAGCTGTAGTACCTAGGACATTCAGGCTTTATACGAGCCTGGTGTAATTCAAAAATGAAGAGCGTGTTCTTTATTCAGGAATAGCTTGGAAATTATGAATTTAGAATTATACATTGGTGTTTTACTGTGTCGAAATAACATGTGTCTGTGTAATTAAATTTGGATGCAGCAGGTTTATCAATGTTTATTGGAATCACTTATCTTCTTGTTCTGTTATCGACCTGGTAACTTTCCGAAAAAAATGGGTAAGATAGTGATCCAATTTTCGAACCTTAAAATGAGGAACCGTTTTTATTGATTACAACGGGTTTTAGTATTTACAGTGAAACGACTTCAATCCACAACTTCATCAAGTAAGACATCAAGATACTGTATTTGTCATTAATATCATAAAATATTTATCATATGGTGCGAAATCTCCCTTATCAGCTCACCATGCTCTTTCAAAATACACAACATTGATAAAATTAAGCTTTATTAACATTATAAATTTGCACACTAAAATTTGGTAAGTGAATATATACTTCACCAAATTGTGATAAATCTTTAGTTAACCGGTTGTAACTTTGAAACCTTCCAATGATCACAATGAACTTTCATTCCTCCTCTTGTTCGAGTTTTTAGTTTAAACTGAGTTTTGGAACACATGTTTTAACTACTCTAATGATGAAAATCACAATCACCCCCACGACAAACTATCCCTCGATCCCAGGAATTGATAAGATTTGAGGATTCGTACTTGAGTAGCAATCAGTTCGCATATTACCTGACCTTTTCGTATATATTCGCAGTCAATTCTTCGAACTTTGAGCAGTCGGGAATTTGTGACCAATTTTTTTAAACGTTTAAACTTAAACTTAATTAACCTTATTCGTAAGTATTTCCGTAGTGGAATCTGAGGTATCTTAACTAAGCCAAAATCGCTTAAGAATTCGTAAGTGTTTTTATTCATATGAAGTTTCGTGACATCGTTGCTCCTCCTCAAACCATCTACGGATCTATCAGGGATCATTTGAGTGCTGCAGTTAGGAAGTAAGAAAGATTTACGAATTCATTAATGTGTACGAAATAGCTACGAATTAATTGCGAATTTGACGAACCAACGTCAGTCCACCAGTTAAAGGCGTATGTTTGAATAATGTTACCATACAGACGTATCCTTGAAACCAATATATTTAGAATCCTCATTTGCTAATGATTGTGTAAATGCTAACTCCACGAATGAGAAAAAAGTCAGGCGAGGTCTAGGTCTATGCTTAATATCCTGATGATGAACCCAACCAATTCTCCGGGATAGACACGGACTCATGTCTGTTCTATTCTATTTGAACCTCCACCATTGCTCCTTACCGATACCCAGGTTTCTTTATCAGAAATGGATTCTTCTTAATAGGAGTGATTTTCTGAAATTATTGTTACGATTCTAGACAAATACTACGAATGATTCTTACTTTATCGTAACTGTATCGTAACTTTAACATGAGGCATCAAGAAATTTATGAGAAAAATTCAAAATATCACGAATCTGAGAAAGGGGCTTTTAGTCGGATTCGTGGTTATAGTTAAGGGTACATGTACCAGTCCTTGATGAGGCAATATGATGAGGCAACTTCCGGAATTAAATTTATTTACTCTATTAATTTACAGATGGAGCCGTATTCGAAGAGAAGTCGGTTTACAGAGAGTGTGCTTTACAGGTTAGGTTCGAAGAGATGAAGATAAAAGTTAACACGATATTAAATTCAAAGATAACGAAAACGAATCCATGACGTATTGGTCATACATTATACGACCTGTTGTCCATTACGATCTGTTGACAAGAAATACCCACAAGACATCAAGATACTGTATTTGTCATTAATATCATAAAATATTTATCATATGGTGCGAAATCTCCCTTATCAGCTCACCATGCTCTTTCAAAACACACAACATTGATAAAATTAAGCTATATTAACATTATAGATATAGATAGATAGATAACCAAATAGATATTCAAATTGATCACAATGAACTTTAATTCCTTTTGTTCGAGTTTTTAGTTTAAACTGAGTTTTGGAACACATGTATTAACTACTCTTATGAGGATAATCACAATCACCCCCACGACAAACTATCCCTCGATCCCAGGAATTGATAAGATTTGAGGATTCGTACTTGAGTAGCAATCAGTTCGCATATTACCTGACCTTTTCGTATATTTTCGCAGTCAATTCTTCGAACTTTTGAGCAATCGGGAATTTGTGACCAATTTTTTTAAACGTTTAAAATTAAACTTAATTAACCTTATTCGTAAGTATTTCCGTAGTGGAATCTGAGGTATCTTAACTAAGCCAAAATCGCTTAAGAATTCGTAAGTGTTTTTATTCATGTAAAGTTTCGTGACATCGTTGCTCCTCCTCAAACCATCTACGGATCTATCAGGGATCCTTTGAGTGCTGCAGTTAGGAAGTAAGAAAGATTTACGAATTCATTTATGTGTACGAAATAGCTACGAATTGATTGCGAATATGACGAACCAAAATCAGTACGCCGGTGAAAGGCTTAGTTTAAATAATGTTACCATACAGACGTATCCTTAAAACCAATATATTTAGAATCTTTATTTGCAAATGATGGTGTCAATGCTAACTCCACGAATGAGAACAAAAAGTCAGGCGAGGTCTAGGTCTATGCTTAATATCCTGATGATGAACCCCACCAAATCTCCGGGATAGACACGGATTCATGTCTGTCTAACTCTATTCGAACCACCACCATTGCTCCTTACCGATACCCAGGTTTCTGTATCAGAAATTGATTCTTCTTAATAGGAGTGATTTACTGAAATCATTGTTACGATTCCAGCCAAATTACTTTATCGTAACTGTATCGTATCTTTAACATGAAGCATCAAGAAATTTATGAGAAAAATTCAAAATATCACGAATCTCAGAAATGGGATTTTAGTCGTGGTTATGGTTAAGGGGCACAAGTCCTTAATATGATGAGTCAACTTCCGGAATTTATTTACTCTATAAATTTACAGATAGAGCAGTATTCGAAGAGACGTCGGTTTACAGAAAGTGTGTTTTACAGGTTAGGTTCGAAGATATGAAGGTAAATGTTAACACGATATTTAATTCAAAGATATCGAAAACGAATCGATGACGTATTCTGCGGACGTTATAAGACCCGTTGTCCATTACGATCTGTTGACAAGATATACCCACAAGTTGCGGACAGCACGCCTATTTTGTGTGGGCAGTGAGAGCTCCTCTGGATCTCCACTTTGATAATCGACCGAGTCGGGTTGCAATACCCCTGTCGGGTTGCAGGGCCCACAGTTGTTGAACCACCAGCCTGACAGGTGAATCTGTGCGCAACTTCCGGATCCGTCAGCATCATTGTCCCTGTCGATGGTGGAGAAGGGGAGGTTCTGTGTAGGGAAACAGTCTCCAAGCTCGTGGTCACGTTCTGGGAAGCCGAAACTATAGCTGAAGCGATAGTTGTCCGCTTCGTTTGTTATCTGTGGAAATACGATTTGTAGAGATATGAATTATTGTATTCAAACACTGCAATTCTGAGGATATCACTTCCACATTTTTGGAGAAGGTCCTTTATGCACGTATAAATAAGCTGACAATATGAAATAGAAAAACTATCTTCCAGTAAGCTTATCAAATAAAACTGCATAATAATAAAGCGTTATTTAAGGCTAGAAACTTATTAAGTGTTTCTTACATATTTTGAAAATAATGTATAATAGGTTCCAGAATC
Source organism: Phorcus lineatus (assembly GCA_921293015.1). Lineage (NCBI taxonomy): Eukaryota > Metazoa > Mollusca > Gastropoda > Trochida > Trochidae > Phorcus > Phorcus lineatus. The sequence continues at coordinate 4,463,146 of OV121084.1, forward strand.
GCTGCAAATAGAGTCGTTAACATTTCACTTTCTATGTTTTCCTTTGGTAAATGCTATATCAACCAACTTACTCTGAAGTCAACGTAGCTGTATTGTTGGAAAAGCATTGATCCTCCGATGACGACGTCAAATTTTAGATGCATTTCACGATTATTCGTGACGTAATGAATAACGTCATTTCCAACATAGAAGTTGTTCTCCAAGTCCCCGAAGCCAGTCTTGTAGTCCTCCCAGGTCCTTGTGAAGTTAACAGTAGGACGGTTCACGTCATTTCGGAGGATATAGGTTCGTCCATCAAACTTCATCTCGCAGTAGACTCTGAGAGGGTTGGGCGACGTGTCAGGGTGGATCCAGAATACCGCTTCGTCATTGGTGTAATAACCGGAGTCGAATCCCTCACTGCAGTCTTGAGTGATTTGTAGATCAAAAAAAGATATCAGAGTCTCAATGAGAGATTATCATTTTTATAATAACGAAATGTAATACCGCTTAAATGACCTCAGTAAATGACATTTTTAAAAATGTCTTTGTAATCTCAACTTCTTGCCGCCTCAGCGCAGAGTGAATTAGTAATGCGCGAGAAATGAAAAAAAGCCTTAAACCTTTTGAACGTCTTATGTTTTTGCAAAACATCATACTTCCGGTTTGGTTTGCAATCAAATGAAAATGTGATATTGAGCTTGGGTCCCCTAAGTTATTTTTTAAAACTGACCATTTTTAAGATTATCCTCAGTTAAACAACTCGTTCAAATTTATCAATTAAAACAGGTTTGTCTTGACTAGAATTGGTCTCCTTATCAATGAATTTAAACCAGTTTTAAAAGTTTAGGAAATAAAAAAAAGATAATTTAATATTTCAAGCAAGAATTATTTCAATTTATAAGGCAAATCATATCAGCAATACAAATAAAAGCTATTGTAAGACGTGATCAGTTTAATACAATTAACTTAACTTCAAAGGAAATTTCACCAATGAACGTTTAACCCACTCTTTTTGACTAACCTTGCATAAGTCTCTCACACCTGTGTCCAACGTAACCATGGAAACACTGACATGCGTCAGTCGCGATGTCGTAGAGGCCACCATTTTGACATGGGTGCTGAAACAGGTTTATTGATCCCAATACAATTTTTTTCATTCAAACATTTTCAATGATAATGAACATGACAATATGCAACATTCATTCAACTTAGAGGACCTCTAGAGAAATTCATGCTATATGTGTGAGAATATAAGTGAACATTCTGCATGAACACGCCCTTACAACATCAATGTAACTGTATAAAAATACTATCTGATTCAGGAGAAGGTTTCCCGTTACATGCAAACACATTGAAATATTCTTTAACTTTCGTTATCAATATATTACTTTCAAAGGATAATTGTACCAATTTGGGCTTCACTTATCGCAAAAGCAAAATATACCTCATCTTTTCAACTATAGGACTTTGATTTCTCTTAAATTCAAGTTATAATTTGTTGCAAATTTCGTGAGAATAGGTGTGCCATACATACGTATCACAATTCGTTGGTAAATGTCATAATATTTCTTGCCCTCACAAATTCGTATTTCACAACCATAATTCATCATTAATGTAATGTATCAAACCACAATTTACTTACAGCTTTGTTGTAGTGTTTCAAAACTGACAGACAACCACCATCTACAGGTAGAAAGTCCATGTTCTGGTGGCACTGTCCAGGAAAAGTCTCCTGGACACTGAAGGACCAGCACGTCTCCTCAAGACTACACAGACGGGCACACTCCAGCACACTGTGTACCAAGACTCCCCACTCTGTGTAGGTCCGACAGGAGTCAACCTCCTCGTACTCGTGCTCCTGCAGGACCGATAAAGCCTGCAGGAGGTTCACACAGGACGCAAAAAAGTACACTACTGCGAGATTCATCTTCATCCTGAGTATGTGTAGTTAACCCTGCTTGATGAACGTTTAAATGTTATTGAAGCTGGCATCCACTGCATTTGGTTCATCAGGGTGACCGTGAGTGTGTATATAAACTTTCATACACTTATTCAAGTGTCATTAGAAGGTAATTTTTAGCAATGAAGGTCGATTCCCTTTTGGAAGACCTGGCGTTCATATTGACGAAAGCAAAGTGGTATTGATGGACATCTTCTAAGGACAAATCACCATCCCTCTAATGTAGTCATAAGAGTTCATTATAGATTGAGTTTTTGAGGTTTTGATAGAAGATCTATATTTTGATATTTTTTACGCTGATTCATTTCCTTTTTTGTCAACTATCAAATGCTTCTTTAGATTCTTGGTCGAAGTGGGATCGTTAAGAATCTCTCTAAGATATCACGAAAACAGACTTTGCGGGGGGAAAAGTAAATATGCTTTCATTACTGAACTGTAGTGTTGACATACTCGACAAATATCTTCAAGTAACCTCATTTTCTGGTGAGATGAAATCCAATATTCGTTATACATATGATGCTGCACTCCATTCACTCATGGCCAATATCTAACACTGTTACTACTTGATTTCGACTTAAAGATTGTGTACCGATGCAGTAAACACTTTCGATAAATCTTGTATATTAAGATAACGTTGAATAAGAAGAATTATATTGAATTTTTTTACTTCACACTGTTGGAAAGCTATTCAATCAACTGGCTCAAGTGTGGAATAAAAAATACTTGGAATCGACGGTTCATGCGTTGCCATTAGTTAAAATCATTAAAGGATAGAGATTAAAGCGTCCTGAAATATATGACTAACCTTTTGAATCACACATTATAGTAGGAACTGACGTAGACAATCAGACATGTTTTTAATCTGAATGTTTCACCCTTACTCCTTCAATTTGCCTGCACAAGTACATCAAATCATTCACGCAATGAGTAGGACAAATAGTAACTTACAGCTCTTTTATCACTAGAAAGTCGGTTTAAAGAGTCTGTATATTTATATATCAAACTGACAAACAAATTAATGTTCCAAATGCTTTGTCATTATAACCTCAGTCTTAGTCAAGGTAGAGTTTCAAGATATAAGAGGAACTGAGCTTCCCGCATGTCTAGGTTAAGATGAAGATGAAGCAATTAGACATAGAAGACTTAGTTCAATTGGCTTTAATCATATACATCGAGCCATCATCATCTTTAACCGCAGCTAGAAAATAACTGAAAAGCTAAGGTCTCTATTCTTTCTCCTTAGGTGGTGTCGATGCATTTATCTTGATAAAGCACAGAGCTAATGACTTTATCGAATTACCACTACGTCAGACCTGGGAACGTTTCAACACTTACATTGAACGGTAGGATTAATTATACTTTTCATGATGAAATAAGAATTCACAATCTTGTTCTTTTCCATTCAATGTCTTTCAGTCGAATAGTTTATCAACATGAAATAAAAACTATGTCAGTAAACATATATTTAATAATGAAAATAAGAACATTATTTAAGTCGCAATTCACATCAATAACGTTTCAAGTAATTTCATAACAAATTCAATTTAATGTGTACAGATAATTGATTAGATATTCATTCAAAATGTTTAATAAAAATTTAAAGGTCTATATGTAGTTATCCAAGCATAAAATGTTTCATGTTAAATGTTGTTAAGCATTAAGTTTGTTAAACTATATTACTCACAATATCTATAGGCTTTCGAATTTATTGCTCAAAGCAAAACTTTATAGATTGATAACGTGTTATTATAGTTGATTCGATATCAAGCTACGAGTGTCATTAACTGAGATAGGTCTGTTTGAGACCTAAACCATGAGTCCAAGTGAGTTCGCGTGAGCCAGTTGGCATTGTGATAGTCACTTTGATTTCATTGACAGATTCGTAGCTTAATGTATCCATAATAGTCCGTATTTCAAAACTGTGGTATAAAAACGTAAGCTGTAATCAAAACACTTCGTCCTTCTAGATGTAAAGCTGATCACTGTCCGTGAACAGGTCGTTAGTGGTCCGTGTTTGTATGTAGTTGCTGCACATTCTGCTGTTCACAGCCAGACGCAAGCATCTTCCCGAATTCTGAAAATAATATTTCGAGTGTGATCGATTTATAGTTCCATGACATCAAATTAGGGCACATAGAATTGGGTTCCTCTAACTTCTCTCGCTACTTTCTCTTACATGTACCAAGGCCTTCAAACAAATTCATTATACTAACCTTTGAAATAAAAACTCCCTACTGCCTGGTCAATACAATCTGTCAAATACACTATTTTTCAATTTCAACAACCCATTAAAAAAATTAAAAATATGAAACGCCACCGAGAGTCACCCTTTCCCCCTCTGACCCCCTGAACTCACCAATGTAGTCTATCTGTCCGTCACCGTCCAAGTCCGCCTCCCTGATCATGTCGTCAACATCGTCGTGTGTCAGCTTCTCTCCCATGGTAGTCATGATGTGTCTCAGCTCCTCAGCAGTCAGGTAACCTTTGTTATCCTTGTCAAACACCTACAAAAGTGAAGTAGACATAAACATTTGTAAAAATATTACCTATGTGCGATCGCCATTAAAAAGTGTAGTTGAAATATAAGCTAAAAATAGTTGTTAGTAAATCAAAGTTACCTCCCCTGAAATCATTGACGTTTATTGGCAACTTGAGGACATATGGCGTCCATGTGTTTCAGCATATTGCTTCAAAGATATCTGAAAAGGGGTATCTTTTATTCTTTTGATGAATTGAAAATTATAATGACCACACTCTCTCCCCAGGTTAATTTAATCTGTCTTCCCTTGCACCAGCTTTAAAGAATACCGATTTAAGATGATTCAGAATTGTATGGTTGTGAGTAACGTTTATTGCAAACTGAGCATTGTGGGCTGTCCCTAGGTCTTTCGCTTCTGCGTTGCCCAATATATTTCTTAGTCAAAATCCACTATGGTGTCAATACAAGGACGGCATCAGCACCCACATGTGTATATTGTATGAACCAAAATATATCTCCAAACTGTAAATGAGTTAGATGCCTCACAACACAACACCAATATGCATTACCTTGAAGGCTTCCTTGATTTCCTCCTCCGTATCCTGGTATTGCATCTTCTTCGCCATCATCGTCAGAAACTCGTTGAAGTCGATTATACCGTTTCCTGTGAAAGAAATGTCCAGTCACCAAAAGAAAGATGTCCACATTTATGTCATCTGGCGTTTAAGCGTTCAAACCACACATGCCGTATAACTAAAAGGCTTAGAGGCATTGCTGCTTATCTTCGTCCTCTGCAAAAAGGGGTTTGTGATATTCAGTTATTTCATGGATGGTGAAATGATTTCTTTTATTATGTGAGTAAATCAGAATCACTCAAAACGACTGACCATTCTTATTGACTTATCCAGCCTCATTAGGCTCATTTAGAGTTATAATACCTTCAAAATATATCTCATGAAACCTTGAAGACACTCTTGCTGTCACCAGTTGTTTAAAGTTATTCATACAAGAATCTTTTGCTCGCCAACCTTATCGACGGTTTAAAGTTATTTATATCAGAATCTTTTGCTCACCATCCTCTTCAACGGTTTAAAGTTATTTATATCAGAATCTTTTGCTCACCATCTTCATCGACAGTTTAAAGTTATTTATATCAGAATCTTTTACTCACCATCTTCATCGACGGTTTAAAGTTATTTATATCAGAATCTTTTGCTTCTATAATTACCATTTTCATCAACGGCTTAAAGTTATACATGTCATAATCTTTTGCTCGCCATCTTCATCGACGGTTTAAGTTATTCGTGTCATAATCTTTTGCTCGCCATCTTCATCGATTTCCTCGAAACTCTGAAGTCAACCTTACAGTCATCAGTGGTTTAAAGTTATTCATATAATTGTGTTTTGCTCACCATCTTCATCGATTTCCTCAAGAATCTCCTGCAGCTCATCATCAGAAGGGTTCTGACCCAGAGATCTCATCACGGTCCCGAGCTCCTTGGCGTCTATAGTCCCGTCCCCGTCCTTGTCGAACATCTTGAAGGCCAGGGTGTACTCTGTGGAATGTAAGTGACTCTTGAATAGGTTTAAGAAACCTTATTTCTTACTTCTAGCAATGACATATAACTGTGACGTGAGTTCACGTTAATTACAGCAAAACATTGTTATGACCCAGTAGCACCGTGAGGCAAGACTCTTCAACTTTATGATTCAATGTACTCCATATGGTCAGAATATCGTCAAAACCTACAACGTAAACGTATTCTAGAAATTATAGCTGGTCTCACTAACCTATATATCCTGGAACAAAGACTTTTTAAGAAAGAGATGGAGGAATAATTTTATTTTGACAATGTCACGGTGACCCACCTTCTATCTGTTCTTTCGTCAGCTCTTCAGGGATAGACTGCAATATGATATCAAGCTGGTTACATTATCAAATGGTAATGATAATTTTTTACACCAAGTATCACATTAATTGTATATTCTTTATTAAGAAACACCACAGAGATATCTCTGTCTGAATTATTCATCAATTTACTAAAGTGTATCACTTAAGATATGAAATAATATCGGAATGACTTTCTATCATTGTAATGTCAATTTAATGTCAAGTTAAAAGTGGAACAAAATTGCATATAGAGATAATCGATACGATTTGTTATTCATTGCAAAAACGAGTGTGACAAACGCCAAGCTTGTCTAATAATAATGATGACAATTCAACGAACCAGTATCAATACATTTCACATATGAAAATGAATGTTAACTAATACAATTACTGCAGTGTCTCAAATTAATCACATTAACTGTAATAATTCAACCTACCATTTTCAGGATTGGGATTTCTTTCACAAGTAGGTCAGCTCCAAACAGCGTATTATAGAAGCATTAACCGTAAGAAAGCATTAAGTAAAGGTAAGTCAGACCCAACGTGCCTATGTTTGGCTCCCAATAACAGCCACACAAATATTCTTTGTTAGTATTGTTCGAATACGCATATATATTCACCCACTGGTGTGACCCTCAATGCAGGAATATGTTTGTATGCATGCTTTGAGTAAAACTCAATATCTTTTACGTAGATCTAATGCATTGTACCGAATGTACAGTGGTTCTAGACGATGAAGTTACAACGTGAAACCATTCAGATGAATACCCAGGGGCAATTAATCCCCGGGAGGGTGTTGACAATGGAATAGTTCCGATGTCAGAATACGTAAAGAATACGATAGAGGAATACATTACATTGTAAACATCATCGATTTGCAGAGGGCGTACTCATAGCAATTTGATCTCACAAACGAGTATGTTTTTATGGTTCTAATGCAACTGTCGAGATGAATTATAGATAGAGCATTGAAGCTTGAAGGAAACAATGTCTTTGACGATTGTCATGGACACTATACTAATTGCTGAAAGACATGTAAACAGTTACCGATGTGTATAAAACCTTTATTTATCTCATAATTGTTTTTATAGTAAAATAACTGAAGAATTCAGTAACTGTAATGTCCACATCGTGTGCGTGAAACTTGATAAAAAGAAATAACTTATTTTCAAGACTGAGTTACGTTAAATGTTTTTTCCTCTTTTATATGGAACAGGATGAGAACGGTTTGAATGAAAAGTTCATCCGTATTTCTTCACCTGAATCATTTAACGTTTGTTCTGGTCATCTGTTGAAAAAGGAATGAACTCGGTGGGTGCACATCTTCCTTGTCTAAATATTGGATGTTAAAGTCATAGTTAAAACTTACAACGAAGTTAACTTACATCCTCTTAAAAAGACCAATTTCGTTTGGCGATAAAAAAACTTATCAATAATTAACTGATGCCAAATCAAATACATTTTCTGTGTTCTCTTTGTAAACCTTTTGTAAAAAATACTTCATTGTCCCTTTATATCTGCTCTGGAATGAATGAATATCATATAAGATTAAATTTCTAAGTTGATTTTTATTTAGTATTCAATGTTAAGCTTTAAGATGTCATGGTTAGTGGTTTCATTTCCTTCCACTCGGTTTGCATTGAGTTGCCTGATGATTTCCAGATTGGATTACTGCAACAACCTTCATTTTGAACTCTCAGAGGGACGGAACTCCAGACACTAACAGAAAGTACAAAACTACTCTTACAACGATTCAAGACAATATCAACCCTGTACTCTCATCATTGAATGGTTCCCACTCAATTTCTATCTTGTCTTCAAACTGCTCTGTGCCGTGAACACATGCTTACAGACACAAGCCCTGAACATCTCCATGCGTCTCCCTCACCAGAAATCTCAAATCAAAAGGACAACAACACATCTAAGGTCCTACCGTTCTCCTCTCTTTCTTAAGCAAGAGGTCCATCCTTCCTCTCAATATCAATCACTTTTTTATTTGACATGTCTAAAATCAAACTAAAACATTCTCACAAGTATTCCCGTAAGCGCTGTTTAGATATTTAATTATGCTTTCATGTGGCGCCTCGAGCCTGTGCAAGCCTGAAAATGACGCACCGAAATATTCCTTAACATGGTATTATCATTAATCCAAGCGTACCCTATAAATCTCCGTTTCCATACATCTTGTTGTTAGTTGCATCAAATTTGAGTCAAACAATGCAAAATTTTATGATAAAATGAATGTCTCACCTTCATTTTTGATTTCTTCATGATTGAGGTTTCTACTGAACTCTCTCAAACTAGCCGCTGATTGCCTTAGTCTGGACGCAGAGCTTGCACATTGACCAAGTGATTAACCTATTGTTCAACTGGGTTTAGTAGAGTTATTTATGCTACACTTGTTTACAAGATTAGGGGTCAAAAGACATTACATACATGTCACATTAGTTCTTATATATGCCTTTATGAGAAACTTATTAAGTGAAATTGATTCTAAGACCAAATTGATGGTACAAGCCAGAACATACGAGTTTTCAAATAAATGTTATTCTTCAATCACAGTGGTATTCAGAAACAGCAAGGTTACATAGTGATTTGAAAATGTCTTTTATCTTTTAGGTAACAAATAATCCAGTTTCATACATCAAAATCGCAAGTGACAAGTTTCATATGACAATGCTATGAAATTGAAATTTTATTTCATTTGATAATATGAGACGTGATGTTTACTGTACTGGAACGTGAACTGATTAAAACATAAGAAGATATTTGACATTTCTCGTCGAATATCATGGATATCTCATCGAGTGAAGTAGAAATTTATATTTTCACGAGTGGCGTAGCCACGAGTGTAAATATATGGTTTTCCACTTCACGAGATGAGATATTCATGGTATTCGACGAGAAATGTCAAATGTTTTGTTTATTATGTTTCCCAAAACCCCGTAAATGACCCTAACTATATGAATGGAGAAGCTAAAACGCTTCGCTGGCCCGGCCGTCGCATGACGTAATTCAATTGTTTCATCACGTCACAGACGACGTCATATGATTGTTGAATCATTTCACTGAGTAGAATACCATAATTATTACACTCAGTGAAAATACGGGTTTTATTTTCATCGATAAATGGCATATTTCACCATTCGAAATATGATAAATAAGAAGATTATAAAGTGGAGTAGTAAGCAACCATACCATTGAGATAGGTACAAATATACCCTCTACAAATGCAGGTTTTTGTTTCTCGGTGGATATATCATGTATAACGATTTTGCTTAGACAGCAATTGCATCATGTTAATCTAATTTTGAAGGAAACCTTTAGAATGGCTTAACTGGTAAATGTTTGAATAAAATGTCTTTTGGTTGAGTAAATGACTAAATAGTAAAGTACATAGAGGAAAGTAAAGACGCTTTGACCCTAATCATGAAATCATCATCATCACAATCACCACCATCATCATCATCATCATCATACTAAAATTTGTATATGCCAATATCCAGCGCTGAGAGTTGTGCTCAAATGCGTTGTTTCCACTTGCTCATTGGATATCAGTCTTCACAACACGTCACTTACAATCTCAACTCCCCGGGGATCATACAACACGTGCAGACCCAGTTAATGTCACTTATAATCATAAGAAGGAACTCATTTACAGCTCACAGTATGTTGTCCAAGATTATTTCACGTAAAGCATTTACTCTGATGCCTTCAAAGCAAGCATGTTATGGTATATTGATCGAATTAGCAAACACGAAAACATTAGTTATGTTCTTCCTTTACTACGTACATTATGTTCTTCCTTTACTACGTACATTATGTTCTTCCTTTACTACGTACGATGTATCAAAACACTTCAAATTACTTCATATTTTCAGTGAAATACAAAGGTGGGTGAGACACAATAGTAAGGACGTAAGAACAGTCAGTCTACGTCGCTCGTTTGTCAAATTGCAAAAGCAAAGATAAACACAATTATATTATCGATCTTTATTTTGCCTTAACGAAATAACGAAAGTATGAAAAAAGATTCACAAGTGTGGTTGCTCTCCGTTGGAAGATGTGCGTAAGTGAATTCATCGCATCATTCGAGCTACGAAATCTGAAAGAAACCAAACACAGTAGTTAGTCATGTGTAGTTGACTACCTCAAAATACATCTATTAATGAAACAATATCACTATATACTTATGATATGTCTAATATAAGATCTATCTTTATCCAAAGTTTATTAGTGTAAGGGATCAATTCAAGCAATCAGTTATAGAATTTGAAACAGCATTTTGTGTAACAACCAAAACCGTTTTAGAATGGCGAAAATTATATTTCCTTTTGGACAAACAACTACTTTTAATAATCATATATATTTGAAGAACTATGCACATGAAATATGTTCCCATTTTCCCAACCCATTAGCAAGACACTGAACAGTCAAATAAGCATTACACGGGCCTATAAATAGAAGTGACACACGTTAGATCATTAATCAGATGAATTAAATCCTGAATCTGTAAGAGGTTTATGTGCTGCATCGGTGACCTCATCTATAACCAATTTGACTAGCCTAGTTCACTATAGTTAAATTTCTGCTTAGAATATACCAATTTCAACCCACCTTCATACTCGATCTTCCCCGTACCGTCTATATCTGCCTGCCTAATCATCTCGTCCGCCTCCTCGTCAGTTAATAGTTCCCCCACCGTAGTCAGCATGTGTCGCAACTCGGCAGCACTCACAAACCCGTCCCCGTTCTTGTCCAGCACCTTGAAGATGTTCACAATGTCCTCCTCAGTGTCCACAACCTTCGGACGCTTGACCATCGCGTTCAGGAAGGACGCAAACGTGATCTGGTTCTTTCCTGAAATATAATTGAAAAGGGAACATATTATCTAACGATTTCATCTATAGAGAAAAAATCGAACATTTTTATGTTATCTTAAAAGATATTAGTGGCAATTTTCAGAATAGTGGAACAAATCATTAATAATCTCCTTGTCAGTGGTGAGGAAAGTTGTTACAGAACCCGTAATAATCTGCTATGTCTGTTATAACTAGCTAAATGGATCTTATACGGCTTACTCCTACGTTTTATCGCTTCGCATATGTATTAATCACTTAATATACTCATAACTTTGAAGTAATGTACCATGCGACGTCATAACAATGGTGAACCTACTGGAGAAAGAAAACAGGAGCAGATCAGCTGAAGTATCAAGAGTGCTTAAAAACATTTTTGTAATGCTTAAAGATTCTGCTTTACTTCCAAAGATAGTGCGTTCCAAGTTGAAACCCAACAGAGGGCTACGGATATGTTGTCATTCTATAGATGGATATTTGCGGGTGTATATAGCTGGAGACTCAGGTGGCATTTTATATCAGACCATCTTCTATGGGTATAGATATCTCTTATATCGTACTCCTGTTCATAGATCACTGGTTATAAAGGAAGAAATTAACCGGGCCTGGTCATATTGGAGGCCTTCTTCACTGCTGGATAATGTGAGAGTGGTAGGGTAAATTCCCATTCCAATACAGATACATTTTGATATATAACCTGAAAGCGGTTTAGTTGGCTTAGAATATGTATACTCTCAGGCAGTAGAGGATGAACAAGAACAAGAACAATATTGGTCCTGATACCAAGGTAATAATGTGCGGGCGAGTGTGTGGTGAGTCATGACCATGTTAAAGAGTCTTGTACAATTGAAGTGCCTTTATCCAATATCATTGTCATGGAAAACCTGACTTTTCGAACGTATGAAGACAGTTTGATCAAGGCAAAAAAACCGTTGCAAACAATATCTAGATTATGTATAAAGTATTGATTAACGGAAACACAGGATATGTTATTGGAGTCAAATTTGTCAAAATTTATGAATGATGTTAATCTTTTGAAAAGCATTTGTTGTTTCAGAAAATTACAATCATAGAGCTCATCAGAACAGTACAGAGACAATAAACAGGTTTATCGTGTAATTTGTGATTGAAAACCGGACACATAAAATCGACTTATTAACATCCTTTTGGCTGTCTTTGTACCATAATTGAAAACAGGAAAATATCCTAATTTGGGCAATTTAGAGATAAATGTGCAAGTTTAGGGAGAATATTCGAAATTGATTTGGGTTAGATGGTATCTTGGATTTATCTGAGTCACATAAAACATACTCTATTCGACAATGTTTATTGTTGATATTGTTGAGAAAAAAGATGAAATCCTCATATAAATTACATTTTACCTAAATGCAAGTGACTGAAATTAATCATTCCATACCCAATTTTACACAACAGATACCTCAGTTAGTATTAAAACTTTATTGTCTAAGTTTCATAAGACAAAAAAACACAAAAATAACAAAAATAACAAACAAGAGGTCTAGTGAAAACGTCGACTCCATTTGGGGTTTAACACTACATCATCTAGTAATATCTGCAGTGTTGATGAGTATATTCTTCAAAACGGGTTCCTGGCGTTATGGTACTCAATAGGGACCAGTATATCTAAATCGTAATTGTTGATTTTTGAGTATTCCATGATTGATAAGCAAAACAGTTCTTCTTCAGCTCAACTCTTTGGCGTGTTATTCATTCTTCATCATCTTCACAAACTCTGAAAAAATAGTTAAAAACATTACGTTAATTTGAACCAAATATCTTATTGACATTATTGTAAAAAATGTAGATCTAAAGTTAGTTAACATTGGGCAATTAATTAGACAAATCACCAATTACTAGAGATAAGATTCTGAATGAACCCAAAAGTAAATTGAGTATTATTTGTTTGTTTATTTGAACCATCGTTCGATAATCATTATATGTTACAGACCATGCCATTTCAAAATGCAGGTTTTTCGAATTTGGGGAAATAAAATGACAAAGCCATAATGGGTTCTTGAAATGCAATGCAGTTGTTTCACAAAAGTTTGATACATCACGTGCATACCTAGCAATTTACATAATTAAATTTGTGTTTGCTTAAGTTTGACTCATTCAATCATTCAATCTTTTCCTGCCAAAACTTATGAGTTTTGAGTAGATAAAGAAACATAATGTTCCTATATAATACTCAAATATCATATTCATTTTACCACCAGAATATATTTGGCATGGAATTGTGAAACGCTGGTGTCCAAAACAGAAAAACTGAATTTTTATAAATTTCTCATAAAATTTTTATTTCAAAATATATTTTACTTATATATCATTATTTAGTAATTCATTGATTTTTACCGGAAACTTATTTAATATCTTATTGAAGAAATATGAAAATTTCATTGCTTTTTTTCATTTTTACCTCATGCCTTTTTTGGGTTATGCCAGAATTGAATCGTGCATACCACATATATATGTACCTTATATATGTAGTGTAGATATAAACCCCTTATGTATAGATAGAAAAGTATGATCTGTAAAGATGTTCTGATAAGAATTGGGGAGGTTTTCAATATTTCCTAAAAGATGATTTTGCATAGGAAATTATGATTAGTGTAACAATCTTTTGTTCAGAAGCTTTGTTCAGGGGCAGTCAAATCGATATTAAATTAGAATACGTTGTGAAACAGCAATACAATTCCCGTTATTACAAATCTGAAAAACCATATCAATATTAATTGTTCCATAACAATTGCACTCCAGCAAATCAGTCATGAGGCTAGAAATCAGGAGGCACGATTTGATATTTTAACAGGCATCTGGTTGTTTGAATGCATGGGGAATGTATGGAAACAGACAAGGCCACTACAGAACATTACTTAGATCAGATACGAGGATCAGATACAAGTGAAAGGTTCTGTGTTATTTCAGTGGTATGTCAACATAGAGACGCACCTGCAAAGTTGACCTTGCCATCTTTATCCAGGTCGGCGTGGTAGATCATCTCTTCTATCTCTTCATAGTCGATCTTATTGCCGAGTTCCCTCATACTAGCATCCAGTTCCTCTACAGAGATAAGACCATCACAGTCCTTGTCGAACACGTCGAAAGCTTCTCTTAACTCCGCCTCCTCATCGTAGCTGTTCAGACGCCGACACATCATCGTCGTGAACTCGTCATAATCTATCTTTCCGTTTCCTAGCAACGAAATAAAACGCGCCCTTGAGCCAACCGTGTCCAAAGGCTGAGGGACGTAAAAATGTAATTTCGTTTTTAATCCTAATTTTCAAGTTCTTATGTCACGATTATGGAATCAAAAGATAATTCACCATGATTCAATATTTGAGTGACATTTACATGCGTACAAATTAAAAAGCTAAATTTCTAGACATCGACGATTGTACGGTTTTTAGATTTGAGCATATCCGTGAGGAGAATCTTTTGACTAAAAGGAAGCTGTCTTGCTTTTCTTTTCATCATTAACTTGGAGCTTAGCTGTTTTCCATGGGACGTTTAATTTTAGCGACCTTTGGATTACCAATTAGCACGAATGTGAATGATACTAATGTAGGTATTCAAGAAGCACAGTGACTCATCCAAACATCTTTGTCGAGTTGAGTTTAGCAAATTAAACAGGGCCTAGATTTTCGAAGCTCTCTTAGTGCTGAGATAATCGTAAGTACCATACTTTAACTTTAGCTTAGGACAGTCTTAGCACTAAGAGATCTTCGAAATTTGGGCACTGTTGATGAAAGCTGTAAAGGTTCTGGCATACGGCTTACCAAACCCATGTTGTAAAAATCAAAAGAAAAACAGTTATAGGGAATACATTACCATCAGCATCTACTTCGTTGATCATGTCTTGTAGCTCTGCCTCTGTCGGGTTCTGACCTAGTGACCTCATGACTACACCCAATTCTTGGCATGTGATCAACCCATCTGCATCTTTGTCAATGTACGCGAACGCTTGTTTGAATTCTGAAACAAAATATGAAATTGTCAACATTGCTTGCCGACATACAAAATCTAAACAGTTAATTAAACTTCTTATTCTATCAATGCACTTAATATTGGCATTTTGATAGCTTTGACATCTATGTCATTTAATATTTCAATATATTGATTCGTTATAAATATATATATCATGTACCTAGCATCTTGAACCTAGCGGTCATAATCTTTGTATATCCTTGTTACACATGACAAGTTTGATAAACGACACCTTATCATTAATTCATAACTGATCTTCTAAAAACATATACATTATTGTTTTTTTGTTGAACACAACGCATTTATCTTCCAACCTTGACATTACATACATTTGAACACCTAAATACAAAAGCTTATTGAGTTAGACCTTTTTCCTGCTTTCTTGCTAAATAACCCTGTCTCAATCTTTCACCAGGTACAATACACACCAAGAATTTCATTTAACGATTTGGAATCATATCTTGAGCGGTATATCAATATTTTACGACTGTGGCAGCTGGTTTACAACGACAAACAATGAAGATCAATATCTCACGTTGTTACAGGCATACAGGGTTAAACTTCACAAGTCGAACTTCACGAGGCAAAAACAATACCATCAACGAATAGCAGTCAAAACGAATAACAGTTAAAATCTCACCCTTCAAATCTGACCACTGAAACTCTCATTGTCAATAAATATAAGTAAAAAAAACTATCAGTCAAAACCTCTACTTTCAAACTTAACCAGTAAACGTCTTTTTGTCAACGAATATCAGTCAAACCCTCGCCTCTCAAACCTAACCAGGAAATTTCTATTATCAACGAATATCAGTCAAAATTTCACCTTTCAAACCTAACCAGTAAAACACTCATCGACAACGAATATAAGTAAGAGAAACCTCAAGAGTCAAACTCGTATTGTCAACAAATATCAGTCAAAACTTCGCCTTACCAACCTCACGAATCAAACTCTTATTGTCAACAAATGTAAGTCAAAGGCTCACCTTTCATACCTCACGAATCAAACTCTCATTGTCAACGAATATCACTCAAAACCACGCCTTTCAAACCTTACGAGTCAAACCTTTTATGGGAACGCCTACCAGTCAAAACTTCCCCTTCAAACCTCACGAGTCAACCCTAACAGTTAAAAAACTACCATTTTAACCACATCAGTCATATCACGCAATGCCAAACATCAGCTGCTTAACCCCCCTAGTCAAAGTCCACCAGTTCAACCAAACCTCAAAAACCAAATCACACTGCCTAATCCTCTCCAATCAAACGCCAGTAATGAAACATACCTGAAAGCTGCTCGTCGGTCAGATTCTCTACCTAAACATAAACAGAAAAATGCATTTGTAATAATGTTCAGAGTGAATTCAGAAAGGTAAAATCTATAAAATTGTTTGAAATATACTCATTGCCTTAAATAGGAGTAGAATAAGAACGTAAAAAGAACTATGAATAAGCACAAAGAGCTAGCGAGTTAACCATTTTTGATAACTTGAAATTATTCATAATCATACATTTCTAACAAAAATATCAATATTATGCTTAAATCATAAATATCTGATAGATATCATGTTTGGAAAGTAAATAGTCACCAGTTGCCAGACAAATACACACGCACCATTGTAAAGTTGGTTTCTTTAAATGAATGTTAGTTCACTTTTCCTAAGACAAAGGGTTGCATCACGTGACTGTCTAAATGAAATGTGGGCTCTACAACGTTATTTATTGTTAGCCTATATTAAGTCGTGAGTGTTTGGATTTCTTCGTGTGCATGTTTAACTAGGTTTGATCACGCACATAGGATAAAGACTTGACTCCAGTTATAAATGGCTGAATAAATTATATAAACTTGTCATTGGTTTCTTATTTTTCAGGCAATGATAATAACCAATAAACATAACGATGTAAGGGGAGATAAGTTTTAGTTCCATTGTTTTATACAGACTTACTACCACCTGTAGTCTATAATATTGTATTAATGTAATGATCTTATTATAAAAGACGTTTGTAATTTTCTATTCCTTGTACATAAACATATAAGAAATGTTCCCATTCAGCATGTGAACTAAGTTATGAATTTGGTCATGAATGTTATCTATAGTCTTTTCACATTAAGACTCAAAATGTTCATTGACGTACTCGGTTTACCAGGTGAATTGAACGATTTTAATGTGATACATGTACGAAACTAATAATTTCGTCATTAGTAAATCAAACATACAATCTAGTCAACATATTTCGTAGCATAACAGCTAGTTTTGCCTAGAATAATAAAACTAATGGGAGTAACGACTGTTTTCTTATATAAAAACGACAGTAACTTCTAATTTTTAACTTACCATGTTGATTTCCTCTGTTATGTTCCTCACTTCTGAGACGTTAATAACTATTCATTCCTCCATGTAAAGCCAAACTGCATGTGAACAATGTAAGATTCAAGTCAAAGGATTCTGTGGGTAACGACTGACCTTTCATCGGAGAGAACTCACTAAGAAAGGTTTCACGCTTAACCACAGTTAGTCAGTGGCCCGACCATGAGAAGAAAACTTGGAATTGTTTGAGAACAAACATTTATTCATAACAGCACTGTGTTGATCACAGATATGAAAAGCCTTTACGGAGTATGGTCTATAATGTATGGATTTAAGGTTTCATAAGTAGATCAGATTTCAAACATTCCAGTATTACCAGAGAACCTTTCATCACATGTCATAAAGATCTTAATGAGTTCTGTCAAGAAGTAATAAATGTTTAAACAGTTACTGATTGTCAATTTTATCAATATTGGTGGTCTGGATTCCTACTGAGTGTACAAATCGTTACAAAGCTGGAATTCAAATTGAAAATTTAAGCGATATCAATGATAGCAAACACCATAAAACAAGACTTACAAACCTGTGTCTTTTATATATAATCAACATAACAAGTTAAGGACAACTCCATACGTTCAGATTATCATATGCAACTTTTATATAGATATATAGATATATCATACACATGAATACACATGTACATGTACCAGGTGTTATCTAGTAGTTGAATCATTACATAAACTACAAATTAATTAAGTATGGAATATGGGCACGATCCTTGAATCATTGTTTTGTTTACTTGTATGCTTCGATGTTTGTACAGTTTGGTTAGCTACATATCATTGTCACTGAGATGACGGATAGAGTATCCGACATTGCTTTGATTTTCTGTCATATGATATATATATATATAGGAAGGAAAGTTATATATAAGAAAGAGTAAACATCGGATGCTTCTGACTAGATCAATCTTATTTAATACAATACGATGAATTCATTTCGACCAGGACCAGTAAGTACATGTATACATTATTATATATTCAAAGACAAAAAATGACACATAGCCAACATTACTCCAACATGTGTTATATATATGCATATATTTATATCTGTGTGAGAGTGTATGTAGTGCATTGACAGACTGCTGAAGTACAAAGGGAGCTAACTCGCATAAATGTTGCAATTAAAAATCGAAGTGAAAAACTGCAGTTGTGATTCAATGGATGTCTTCCATGATTGTTTCCAGTTCTTTTTACATATTACAATACAACATTCACAGTAAAACGATTCATTTTCTAAAACTTGTTTTTGGCATAAACAGTTATGTCGTCAAAGATTTCTTATTCCCTGCCCCCCCCCCCCCCCCCCCCCCCCCCGCCCTCCCATCCCTTCCCTCCAACTTCATACATCTAAAGTACGTATTTTTGTAAATTGTAAAAAAATGTTGCTTATCATGGCAACCATTAACTTGCCTAAATGGGTAATATGTTCTTTAAGCTTTATTTTGTATAATTCTAACTTCGACTTCTTTTTAACATTTAACGCATAAAAGTCTGATAGCATTTTTTAAATGATATTTATACTTAAGGAGGAATGGGAGCCTTTCACGTTAACTTAACGGTTATGAAGCCTGATATTTTATTAACATTTTACACACAGACATAACTGCAGATAACACCCAGACAGTCACGTGATGCAGGTAGTGATCACCTGTCTATTTTTACCTGTAAATTGACTCAGAGTGTGCCGCAATGCGACAAATATGACCCTGGGTCATCTCCCAGGGTGCACCTCGGTTGTACACGCCTATTGACTATTGAAAGAAGGAAACTAACATGGCTAGGCTGTCTCGCGGGATCACTGTAATTATCTACAGTAGTCAGACACGGCGTATAAAACCTTAAGTTCATTTCCAGCTAGTTTCTTTTCTTTAAAGATACTAATAAATAGTAAGGCTTGAATACGATCCAAAAGATTAAATTTCACCTTTAACGGAAACGTGTTTTAACGACTTAATCTAGTCTACCTGACTTATATTGACGTGAGGAGAAAGTAACGTGTCGAGAACAAGACCGAACAGGTTAACGCTGCATGGAGTTGTCCGGACAAGCGCTGTGGAGAATTTGTGCCTTCTTTGCTGTTCAATATCGTTTACTTATGGTATTGTAATAAACCAGTTATGTATAGGCAAAGTATTTATAACGTTATAAAGACCGTCTCGTGATAGCTAATGGAATGTTCTTTCTTCATAAATGAGGAAATGGTAATCACATTTTTGTCTCAATACACATATCGTATGTGAATGTAATTTTTTATGCAAAAAAGTAATCATGGGCACTTTTTTAAGATGCTGTTGAGATATTTATTGGTGTTCAACTTTTTTCATTGGTGACACACATACGGCGTATATAATACTAGTGAAATTAACGTATATGAAGGTATTATATAGATGTATAAATAGACACCCATCATCCATAGATGATGACAATATCTTTTGACATGTCACCTTTGCTTTATGACACCTATTCAAGAGTTAGTAAGTGTTTATTCGTGATTTTAGAAAACCATGGGTTTTCTTACCTCAATCACTTAAAGCGTAAAAAAAGAAATTAAAAGTCTTCTTTTTTTACACTGGTCGAATTGAAGAAAATTGCTAATGGAAAATGGATATAGATTCATGTCCACTCTAATGACTTTCGACAAAAACTGCATACCTGTTCTTTAAGGTAATGTGAATTATATAAGCTCTAGGTATGATAAAACAGCAGATGAGATAATCGGTGAAATCATGTTTTACAAGAAAAAATAAATTTACAGTCAGTACAGAAGAAGCTGAACATCGATAATTTCGTATACTTTTATTATGTTTCAAAAAGCACTCAAGCAATTCGTTATTACTACAGGACAATTATTTCATCTACACTTTATGCATCACAAATGTCACAAATAAAACTCGATTTAAAAATCTTTTTTTTTATATGAATCAATGTGACATAAGAAACGTTCGCATTTACTCTTATATAACGAAATATAGTAAACAGTCAGTGAAAAGATTTTATATTGCACAATTCCTCGTTGCCAGCGTCTCGGTATTGGAATGAATACATACAGAAGTCTGAGAGTATAAAATTGTACTTCAAAACAGCCTTCACGGCCCGTTTTACCAGTGGTGGATCCTGCATCTTCTAAAGGGATTCGAACCTCCAGACCAATCCACCAACCTTCCCTCTTACCCCTCTCCCTATCAGTGTCCACGAGGAGTTAGTCTTTGATGAGCATCATTCGCACGAATTCTAAAAATAAAAACGATTTTCTCAATGTTCATGAAGTTGTGGTAACTTTGAAAGCAGAACATCTTGTCTACCGCTTCACGTGTAAAGGGAGATAATTCTGTAACCGATGTGGCTTGATTTACTTCAATCAGTGACAGCTAGTAAACTTAGCTGTATCAGCTTTGATTAGATACATTTGTTCACATTTTTACATTGGATTGATCGTCTTCACAGGTAAACTCAGAATGATTCCGGTAACTTCTTTATAACTATTAGGCATTTAAGTTGTTAGAGAACAAGTATTATGGGAAGTCAATTTATTAATGCAATGCATCCGACGTTCGATTGTAGATATAAAAACCTAGAATGTTTGAAAATTAACGAATCATGCAATGTAGCTAAATGCTTCCAGAGGTATTTTCTTCTTTAAATAAGCTGGTGGGTTCCATACTTAAAAGGAAGAATCCTAACGTCAAACGACATTGTTTGATCTTCCATTCAGCATCTCAGATACTTGCATGTTTATCAGCGAAGTGTATTAAATATTAAGCATTTCTTGACCATCTGCAAATATGAGTCAAATAGGTTGCATACTGCCAATGGGGTTACAGTAGCATCATCATTTCTTCAAAAACTACATCTATCTATTATGATGTATTCTTAAGAGGCAGCTGGGATTAATATTCACTAACCAATGTTGATGTCAACCTCATTCATCTCTGCTCAAACCAAATATTCGCTGCATGTCTTTTCACACCAGCGAATCAGTTATGGAGCTTAGACATCATTTAATGTCTAATTATGAGCGGGCATGTGTTTGGGAGAAATGTGAAATGTCACAGTAAAGGTAACTCAGCATGGCCCTTATGAAGCAGTAGTCACCTCAGAAACGCAGCTACAAATTGTTAGGTTAGATTTGGTTTAAATGAGATTGGCTTGATAATAAAGTACTGGTTCTATCCTCGACACTGAGACTGACGGATTATACAGTTCCTCTGTGTAGCCTTTAAAAATCACCTATCTATGTATTACTGGGCCTAACAGGATGCATCCACCTAAAAGGGTTTACCTTCATAGTTGACCTGCCCGTCCCCGTCTATGTCCGCCTCCTTGATCATGTCCCGGATATCGTCGTCCGTCAATTTCTCCCCCAGGTTGTTCATCACCTGTCTCAGGTCCCCGCACGAGATGAAGCCGTTCCGGTCCTTGTCGAATATCTGGAAGGCGACTCTCACTTCCTCCTCCGAGTCGGACCTCGCACTCAACTTCTTCTGCATCATCGTCAGGAACTCCGGGAAATCGATATTGCCGTTTCCTGTTGTAAGCGATTGGATTTTAAGTCAGGGGTAGTGGAAAGGGGGTTGAGTGAGTTGGTGAGTGAGTGAGGGTTGGGAGACTAGGGGATGAGATATGAGTGAGGGAATGAAAGGATGAGTTTTAGGGGCGAGGGACCAATAGGTTAGAGGGTCAGTGAGCAAGCGAGTTAAGAGGTGAGTGGGCGAGGGAGTTAAGGGGTGTGAGGGGATTAAGGGGTGAAGGACCAGGGGTCGAGATGTTGAGGGTGTGAGTGAGGAAGTTAAGGGGGGAGTGGGTGAGCGGATGAGAGAGTTAAGGGGGGAGGAGGCGAGAGAGTTTTTTGAAGAATTGTGTAAGATAAAGGACACACCCCCTTAGCTTGTTGAAGGAATGGAGGGATATATGAGTATATGTGATACAAGGAATGGAAGTATAACGCGGATTAGTGATAATTTTGTTAAAGATAACTTCATTGATATTTTGCATAGTGAGGATGAAGAATTGACAATTATGAAGTTTGTTCAATTAATCTATAACGAAGGAGTACCAAACATGTGATGCGATATCGAATTACTTTCATAAGTCATATCGAATTAAATGTAATCGAATAATAAGTCAATATCTATCCGTATAGACATAATCAGCATAATGCTTTTCGAAAAGGTAACGTGTATTACCGTCAGTGCCCTTATTCTAAGGAGTGAGTTCATTCACTGTAAGACCTAGCTTATGAGACGTGTAGATATGATACATAAAAGTTCACAGACCATGTATCGTTTTATATTTTCTACAATGTCTGTTAACTATTAAGTACCATCAGCATCCACCTCGTTGATCATGTCCTGCAGCTCAACCTCTGTGGGGTTCTGACCCAGGTTCTTCATCACGATCCCCAACTCCTTGGTGGTGATGCTGCCGTCTCCATCCTTGTCGAACAGACCGAACGCTTCCTTGAACTCTGGGAAGGAGAGTCAGGTGAATAGCGTAAAAAAAATTGTAAACCAACAATGTACGTGCATTTCCAGAGAGAGGCTGTAGTCAGTTATTGTATGAATTCTACCTTAACTATAAGATGTCAAGAAGTTATTGACATTTAAAGTATTTGATTAAACATGAAGAAATATGATTTATAGAGTAAAAAAATGTTTCCCCACGATTTATTTGATAGAATGAATGAATTTGTAAATAGTAGATATTAGTAAGATAATTATCATCTTAGGTTTGTTGTTTATTACATTGGCTTAATACTATAATTATAGTTTCTATGGAAAGCTGCTTTTAATGCAAAAAATTGAGCTTTAAATCTATACTTCAATACCTGCGATTTGCTCTTCGTTCAGATGCTCTGCCTGAAATATGATGACATTCAAATGTCAAAAATCAACATTAAAAACAATGTATGATGTCAAAACTTCACAAGTATGTATTGCGCAGTAAAAGACACCCGATACTATTGATACGGT
This sequence comes from Phorcus lineatus, assembly GCA_921293015.1. NCBI lineage: Eukaryota > Metazoa > Mollusca > Gastropoda > Trochida > Trochidae > Phorcus > Phorcus lineatus. Next base: position 4,486,662 of record OV121084.1, read on the forward strand.
TCTCCCTGTGAAGTATTCTTTCAGGAAAACCCTTTTATTGAAAAGTTTACAAATTATAAACATAAAGGGGCACTAGCTTGTGTATTATAAATTTCGCTTCTTCAAATTCCCCCATCCAAAATATACATTTATGCCGAATGCATTATCTTCATAAGGTCAAAAGTTTCGTTGTTCAACCCGGTAATCGGTAATCGAAGAAGAAAGGTTCAAGTATCAAGCAAAACCTGTTGATGAAAATATTATATTTAACCATTTAATATAATGGATTCGCCAAGTTTAACAGAAAATGTTACGTTCGTTTTAGAGGTACGTTTTTTTACTACAAAATAGCCTTGTTATTGGTAACAGTTATTTTCGCTTATTTTATTTAAAACCGTGCTACTGTCCCTTTTAAGGGTATATTAAAAGGTTCAAGAAACAATCTAAATAAATGCAATTTCGCGATTTTTTATAAATCAAATCAGTGACCTTTGAATACAGCATGATTATCAAACAGTTTATCAATGTGATACGATACAAATTACAAATAAGTCATGTTAACTCAATACATCAATCAACTTTCAGGTACATGTGTAACTATTGTGGAGAAGAAGATAACGTTAATGAGTTGTGTGTACAAAAAGACAATTCACGGAATATTCCAATGTGAAGAAATATCACATACCTACCATGTTTATCTGAAAGTCCTTCCACGAGTGACGTCCCTTTACTATAATCTGAATGTCGGTAAGTTAAGGCACCACCAAAAAGTTTCTATCGCATTCAATGATCAATTCATATCTTTTATTATCTCGCTATTATCCATGGCTAGAGCCTCCAAGTGTAAACCCTTTCTTAAACACTACGATTTGTAACCCTCGAAGAGAAGAGATATACATTGGTATTAGTCTCTGATTCTATTGACCTGTTTATCTCCTTCGTCAATATAATGGACGTTGAATGTATTCAATACAACTATGTTCGCACTCGACGTTAAGGGCAGATACTGTGCCTGTATCCGTGATATTAACGCCCCAATCATGTTCGATAATCGTCTTTTCAGGGACTTTTAGGCTGGATTGCAATTACCCCGTGAATCACAAGTTATGCAATGCATAACTTGAAATACAAAGATATCATCGTTACACTGCTTTCAAAAATTCAATACGACTCTGTTACACAAACTAAAAGTTGCCCAAATTCTTATTTCCTGATAAAATGTACCAGCGTGAAATGTTCCAATGCACTACAAGAAGAATGGTGAGACCTAGCATAATGTGATACCTGGCTCTTCAGATGTCACTCAGGACTGAATCGTCCATTTCTGTGTATATAAGTTGCCTTTTAATATGTATTGGATAAAGTCGAACTCGCAATGAATCTCTTTTTGAGACAATTAACCAACTAGAGATCTTCAGTATTGCTAGCTCATGTTCTTGAATTATAAAGTTTCTGGGCTAATTTGCCATCTGATTAACTGAATACACAATGCTGTGAGCAAAGAGTTTGAAATGCTAAGCATGTTCTATATTAGACGGTAAACACAGAGGTTATCACTGATTCAAGTTTGTTCAAGTGATCAAACAGATGTTTCTCTGACGGCATAGCGAACTTTTTAAGCGTCGCCATGGCCGTATCCTTTTGACGTTGAAATATACTTAGGCAGTTCAGAATGTTTGAAAAGCTTTATATAACTGTTGAGTATATTGTAAAAACAAAGAAGTATTTTTTTAAATATTTTTTTTAAACAAAGAAGTTGATCATCCCTAATGATGTAGAAAGTCTTTTAACGCTCGCAGCGCCAATGATTGACTTCAATTATCATACATTGTTATGTGTTTTAGATCCTGCGCTCTTACTTATGTAGTTGTCGAATCTAAACCAACCAAAATATCTCCTTCAGCATCACGTTTCAACTAGGTTATGTTTTATTAATATATCACTAAAAACATTAATGTATGAACTAGAATGTCTTTTTGAATTTCGTTTTCACAATATATACCCCAATAGTACTATCGTTTTTAAGATTGTGTGCTGTTCCTCTTGTGTGCCTACTTACCTCAAACATTAAAGTATGTTTATAAAAAGATGAAGTCTTAAGTAACTCATCAATTCGTGGGTTTCCATCAATCAGCTGTCTTGTTTGTATGTCAAGTAAAACGAGTGCAGCTAAAGTGCATGTATTTATCAATTTATGACTCTCTTCCCTTGCCATTTCAGTTACTATTATTTTGCAAAGTTAATGTCAAAATACCGACCTTTGTCTTCCAACAAATCCAAATAGCTTTAACTTTTCCTTTGATAAAATTGAAAATATCTAAGGCCATGAACGGCCTCCTGTTTTGTGTTACGTCTTCTTCACAATTTTTTAAACCATTTAGACTCCATTCAATGGCTAGGTTATCTTTACAATACATGTTTAGAGCTACATTTCAATCAAAGAAAACACACATAGTAAATTTATTCAATGAAACATTTATTCAGATTTGCTCTAATTAAAGTCCAGAGTTAGGTGTGCTGTAGTGTTTTCTGTCTCAGCTCTCACAATCATTGACTCGCACGCAGATGAACAGTTTATGAAATAATCCGATGTTAACAGTCACCTTGTGATTTTCCTGTCATCATCTTCACAAATTCTGAAAACAAATTTATTGTTCAAATTACAAACTAAATGGACAAGTTCATTTTGGGGGTCCTATAAGGCATACATGTATTATAATATATTTTATAATTTGTATTTACACTAACTTTGAAATATATTTACCTTTTTTACTAGGTATTTAACCCGAGCTAAAACAAGAAAATGGTCATTTCACTTTTAAGTGTCAGATCTTACTGGTTAGGCAGACACTTACATACACAGAATCTCACTCTTGTGCAATTAATTAGATCATCACGAATTCATTAAAGCAACAATTAATTGTTTGTTTATTCAGCTTGCGTTAATATAATTGACATCAGAAGACACGAAGGTAAGCTTTTATTTAACATCTAAAGCAGTGTTAGTCAAAGCACCCAATGTTTTCACTTGGGGTAAGCAAAGGCTATCGACATAATTTCACAAAGCCCCCTTAGAATGAGGTGATCGTAATTAAATGTTATTGTCATGAGATAATGGCACCATAGCAGTAAGGGTGCTCTGTGAAACTGGACCAAGAACAGTGGCTCATAATTTGATAGTTGATAATGGTTATCATTTTGAACAAAGTGTACCCTATGCAATCGAGGCTTTGCACAAATGAGCCAATACGTTCCCTTTTAGCATCGTTAATCAAGTTTGTCACTTGCAGAGAAAAGATACATTTAATTTAAGGGGCTTAACACAGATAAGACTTCGTCATTAAGTTCCACCAAGTTCTACCCACCTTCATAGTTGACCTCTCCATCCCCATCACCGTCTGCCTCCCTGATCATCTCCTCCACCTCCTCCTCGGACAGCCTCTCCCCCAGCTTGTCCATCACAAGCTTCAACTCTTCTGAGCTGATGTGGCCGTCACCGTTCTTATCAAACACCTTGAAAGCTTCCCTCAACTCTTGCTCCTCATTGCCCGGTCCGGCTGCCTTCTTGGCCATCATTTCCAGAAACTCGTCAAAGTCAATAGTGCCATTGCCTTTTGGGAGAAATATAGGTTAAACGAATTATTAAGTTATTCTGAAGATAAATGTAAATTAAAGAAGAGAAGAATTTAATTTTGATTGAAGGTGCCAATAGTACCTGTACAAATAGACCTTCAAGAGTAATTTCAGTTTAGTCCGTATCGATACAAATGTATAGGTAACAAATTAGTTTCCCAAACGATTTCATCGTCAGCTTCATCGTCATGTATGATTTGACATGTACAATGCTTACTGCATCTGACATTTCGAATCCCTGAGAAACTTGACTGAACGAAACCTCCAAGACTATAGACCTTACCATCGGCATCTACCTCGTTGATCATGTCTTGTAGCTCTGCCTCTGTCGGGTCGGAACCAAGTGACCTCATGACGGTTCCTAGTTCTTTAGTCGTGATGGTGCCATCTCCATCTTTGTCAAACAGACTGAAGGCTTCCTGGAATTCTGATAGAAGAAGATGTAGTTCAAGTGTAAGTGCATTTCTATCTCTAAACGTAATCGTTTGTAAAAACTTGAGTGTTTTAAAAATTCACTTGTTTGAAAATAATTTTGTAACACAAAACTTTCATGCATTCCACTTCTATATATCTGTCGACTACTTTGCTGTTCGAACTTAATTGTTTGATTAGCTTATGAAGGAAAATGTATTAATTTTGAATATATTGATTTTATTCTAAACGTGTATCCAAATGACATCTTACCTGCTTTCTGTTCCTCTGTGAGTTGGTCCACCTGATAAAGAATAAACATGTACGTAAATATGGTTAACATATTTTATTCATTTGAAAAAGAAAGGGATTGGCATACAAGCTGAAAGCTTATATTAATGCCGCTCCAATACATACTACAATGAGGAAACCAACAAACGTATAGCACCTTCAGTACGTAGAGCTGCAACACAATGAAAAATAATCTAAGATATACAACATTATAATGGCATTTTTTTCATACAAGCTTAGTGTCAGAATTATCAACTTATTTGTTAATAAATCTATAGGAATCAGTCCTTGGTGATAAAGAGGTAAACAGGCTGTTGCTTGTCAGATAGCTCATAATTTCCCGAAAAATGTCATAAAATCATTCTCTATGTCTGTAGCGCAGGTGTGGACATTGGTGTCTGTATGTTTCTGTTACGTAACAAATTTTATAAACGTAACCGTAGCGCAGGAATTGGCTTTTTCTATAATTATCATAACCCGCCTTTAAACCATTTACTTACATAACATAAAAACATAACATAATATAATTTGCAGGATATTTGCAATGATGAGCAAATCCTTATGTGTAGGGACACTTCAAATGTGGACCTGATAGGGACAGAACCGCCATTATTTATTTCGAATTACGTTAAATGAAATATAACGCTGCATCAGCTATTACAACTAAGTAATGATAAGAGACAATGGTGATTTGATTTATGAAAATTCCATAGAATATCAACAAATTTACAAATAAATAAACTGATCAAGACTGATAAAAAAAAATCATCGTCATGTCCTCGCAAGCTTAAGGCTTTCCATACATGTAGCAACGACGCATGCCTACTCCTTGGTTTCTTATTGAATGAATGTACCTTTTTCTTTGTCATTTCTAAAGCAATCAAAATATTACACTCAGTGACATGTTTCGACATATATCGTTTCCGTCAAAAATACAACTCCTGTAAGCTGTATAGTCCCTAAACCGTTGCCTTTAAGCAAAGACTATCACAAAAGTCCTGAAACATAATGAATGATGAAATTCTTAATTATTGTGAAAGAGTCTTTTTAAAAACGAATAAAAACGAAATTTAAAAAACGAAAGATTTAGATTTTTTAAAAATAACTTCCTTTAGTACGTTTGACACCTCAAAGATTGTCATCAAAAGGAAACCTGAAAAATGAACATTCTTTAAACATTCTTCTTACAACGAAGACAAAAAACTGTAGAATGTTATTACTCACCATAATGAATTATTCCTACGGGTACCTCTCCTCGCGACCTTTCGCCTTGACGAGTTGTGTTGTCAACACACACTTGCCCCGGCAGTTACCTTTATATAAAACTAGTTCGGGCTCTTGCCCCAAGGATTGTTGGACGACAATGCCAGGCTGAATGTAACAATGCTTCCAGCTACGCTCGCCCCACACAGCTTTCCTGTTCATTTATCAGGCCTATGGACTTTACTATTTCTGTACACACATGAGATCAAAGTTCTCCATATAAATGAAAATTACTCTTTCAGATTTCCGATATATTAAAAGTTAGTTTCTACTGATCTAGAAAGCCATACGCTTAGTCTCTGCGGATATTTCAGCGGTTCAAGAGGTAATCAATTTTTGCTGATCGTGAAGGGTTGATCTACTTACAGTTTTGTTTTGAAGCTGTGTTTCATTCGTTACTGTGCCACCCTATGCTCGTTAGATGAAGCTACCGATCGCGGATTTCACAGCAAGTCATATTTGTTGTTGTGGTTTTCTAATCCACGCTGCCATTACTTACTAAATTCGTGTTATCAGAACATGTTCTCATCAACTTAGTGTCATTTACCAATTTCATATTTACTTCAACCTGGTTTAGTTACGATGTCATTAATAAAAAGAAGTAAGAAAATTAATAGACCATTTTATTTCTTGTTGAAACATAACATAAGGAACCTTTATGTTTAATGTGAAATATATCTGATACGCTTTACACCATGAACACTATCCGTTTGTGAGTGAGGATTTTTAAAAATATGAAATTAGAAGCCGCGTTCTTGTTGTAGACTAACTACGATGGTTTGTGATGACTCTTCAGTGGTGCACCAGTTGCCCAGAGATTTCAAAAAGCTATTGCGCCGACATCATTTTTACAAATTCTGAAATATAGCAAAAATGAAAACATGTGAATGGTTAGGAATAATAATTGTTGAGAGTAAAGGTGAGTATGTCCAGTATTCAATGACAATATGGGGTTATATTATAGTGTTTTAACAATGCACTGTTTGATTGGATAATTACTAATGAAAGTTAATAGTTGGAATAGTCACTCGTTAAGAATACTTCGATTATGGAAGATGGTTAAGATTGCTTTGTAATGCGAATCACCCAACATGACTCTCACCTTGATAGTTGACCTGGCCGTCTCCATCTATGTCCGCTTCCTCTATCATCTCATCGACTTCCTCCTCCGTCAACTTCTCACCCAGATTGGTCATCACATGCCTCAACTCATTGGCGCTGATGTAACCATTGCCGTCCTTGTCAAAGACCTTGAAGGCTTCCCTAAGCTCCTCGTCATTGTCAACCTTCTTCGTCTTCTCCATCATGCCGAGGAACTCTTGAAAGTCGATGGTGCCGTTTCCTGGGGAAAGTTAAATAAAGGCCTATGAACTTAAAATTGTAAAATTGTAAACAAAAGCCGTCAAGCAATAATTGCAGTAATCAGAGGCGCCATCGTTTATAAATCATTCAAATATCATGAATACAAACTTCAGATCAACGAACACATATTTTTTTAAAGGAATAGGTCAAGATCTGGACATCACTAAAACTTCTATGATGTTTATATTAGCCTGTGTTTTCTATCTTTTACAAATGATATATATGTTTGATGAGCATGGGTCCTTAGTTCATTAACGGCGAGCACGTTGCAACTAGTCAACGACTTGCTTTAACGCTAAATGACCGGCTCACTATTGGGACAACAAAAGGCACTGTAGACTTGAAGAGTGATTTCTTCACAATCTGGACTAGTTTATACAATGTTAAGCCATTCCTTTAACGTCACGAATAACTTTTATGAGATTTTGCATTTTCCAAATCACTACTTATCAAATGTTTAAAGAACAGTGAATGCTTACATCACAAACTTAATTACTGTCAAATTTTAAAAAAAACAATGGTAGTTTCCAAAGAGAGCATCAATGTCAATTTATGAATACCGTACTCAATGCAGCGAGAAAGAAATTGCAACCAAAATGCTACCAACCATCTATATCTACTTCGTTGATCATATCCTGTAGCTCGCCTTCTGTCGGGTTCTGACCAAGTGACCTCATGACGGTCCCCAGTTCACCGCAAGTTATCGAGCCATCATTGTTTTTGTCGAACAGACTGAACGCTTCCTTAAACTCTGGAAATAAGAATACTGTCTTATTTACTAAATGTATTAATTGGGCGTTCTTGAAATCATGGAGTCTTCCCTTAGCTTGCAGGATATGATCTTCATCCGGGCAATACAGCAACATGAATGGTATTATAATGATTCGAATGATTTGTCCATAATAGTGACATTATATACGTTAAATTAGTTGTGATTGTTATGAAAAGCCTGAAAAAGTGCCGACACTGGTTTGCACTGGTTAGAAAAAAACTTATCTACAGTAGACGGAATAAAAGTTGGAAATTGATGGTGTTTGTAGGGTTGTATAACTAGTATTTGTCATGTATTTAAGAAAGAGAGAGAGAGGTATTAATTGTATCATGCCCAAAATATTTCCACGACGAAACAAATATACTGTAATATCTTCTTATTGTTCTGTCTATACAAATTTAAGAAAAACGTACCCCGCACTATACTACTATAAAAATCAAAGCAAAAGAATTTTGTTTGGAAGGAGTCATGCCTTAGGTCACATACTACAGATCGCCCTTGCGTAGGACCAACAATTCATACACCTAATTAGGATAGATATATTCAAGTTTATATTTCTAATAAAAATAATATTCTCTCGTACAGTTCCATGCTTCAATAAGCTAAAAGGGTGCAGTGTTTTTCAGGTCCGGGGTCGAACTGCTAAGTGTTCACATATGTACATGTATGTACTGTATGCAGCAATCAACGTACATGTATTAAAATTACATATGGTGTACTATTCACTTGACCTAGGAGAACACAATGATACATCATTCCTCTATGTTGTGTTCGGCTTCATGATGGAACTGCAACTTTATATTCGATTTGTGGTACGAATGGCTTTTACAATTAACCACCACTTACATCATATACTTGTCTAAAGTGTTTGATATTTTGTACAGTTGTTCCCCTAAATGATGCTTGTAAATATAACATGTTTATACCCTGTGTCTAAATCGCTTAAGAAATACAGAAATGAAAACAATATACATCACACTAACAAGATATGTACAACTAAATAGTAGGGCATTTACGTTCTTAACGTACTTCAGTTATTATATTGAAAATATTATACAACTAATTACCTAACAACTGTTTTATTGTCATTATAAACATTTCTACCGGACAAAACTTCGTTGGATTTCAAAAGACTCACAAAAAGACCTTAGGCTTTAGGTGAATTGTGTGGTTAACTGACAAGAACGCACCTGCTATCTGTTCCTCTGAGAGACCACTTGACTTTTCGTCCTCCTGGAAAACATCATTTGACTTTGAGGCTCACACCAAAAGGTTTGTCATCCATCGTTTAGTTGTTTAAGGTTGTTTTGGCAATAGAGATATGGAGTTCAAAGGGGCAGTATTAAGGTTTTTGAGAAATAACATTTCTTTAGCTTGTCCCCAATACTTAATAGTTTACGCCATATGTATTATTTTCAGAGGGTCAAACATCCCTGAATGAACTCAGTCCTACGTTATCGTAGAAGAAGATTTCAAGTATCAAGCAAAACCCACATTAGTGTGAACACCTTATAATCATGTGAGTTAGGAAAACTGATTGTAAACCTTAACCGAACTTTTCACTTTCGTTTAAGGACTTTGTCATTATTTTAAAATAAATGCCTTGTAATTGATAAAATTTGTTTTACTTTTCATAAGATGCCCTTTATTACCAAGAAAACTTGTTACAGAAAATGTAATTATATAAACATGGTAATACTCTCATACATAAAAAAAAACATATCAAAGCATATCAATTGGTATTGTACTGACGTTAGTATGGAGTGTGTAGGATACATCCGGGATAAAAAAAAAACTGTTGACGACAAATTTATCCCCATAATTAGTTATCATGTATTATCATCGCAAATACTTCAATAGCGATTCTTTTTGAGCTTTTGTCACTTCTGTGAAATGCATTACTAAAACTCGGCCCTCCTGTATAACTTACTTCATTATGAATAATTGGAGTCATCTAATAGGTACTTATGTTACATGTACCTGTCACAACCATCTCAATAAAACATTATATGTGTACATATTAACCTGTAAAGTCAGTAAAAAGAAAATCAGACTTTATGTTTCAATATGAATAGATATATATTTAAATTTTAATATTTTCTATATTGAATGAATATGTTGCACTATAGAATATATTATAGAGAATATTTTGATATTAGAAGGCATGATAAAAGAAGGCTGAATATTTCATTAAAGATTTTTAAAGGTTCTGTAGTAGGTTTTGAGGAAAAAAGGAATTTCACAAAAAGGGGGAAAAAATATCCATAGATGACATTGTAATCTAACCAACAGAAGCAGTTCAAAGCTCAACGTACCATGTTCGGTAAAGAAAAGTGAATCATTTCCTAAATTTACAGATGAATGGTTTCAGTAATAGGATGTGTAACATAAAATATGGTTTCCTGAAACTGATATTAAAGGAGATGATTAAGTAACAACCGAAACTTGCTACAGTGTCTTAGTATGCAATTTACTCAAAATGAAAGAGGATTTACCTGCGACATTATGCTGTTTTCAAGTCGATTTCCCTGTAAGCACTGTCGTCAAATGACGAGACTTTCAAACACCTCTCGTTTATTGTTGAACCCCATATGAATACATATCAGTTATATATACAGTTACTATTCATTTCTTTATCAAATTGGATATTTGACTCAGTGTATAGAATCTTTTATGATAGCTTTTGAATCGTATTAAGATCGGGTGTAGTCGTAACAAAGAAATGCATGTAATAGACGTCCAACACAAGCAACATGTTAGTTTACATGCAAAGCCCTAGAAGCTTCCATAGAAGATACAAAACAAAGTCAGTGTGATTTCCAACTCAGCTGCTTGTCACATAAGTTGGTTCAAGAGTTATTGTGATGTCTGATGGATCGTAGCGTTACTCCTTAACCCCTTCTGTAAAATATGTGTGACATGTAAAGCTTTCAATACATTTGGTTGCGGACTTATTTATACTGACAGGTCGTAAACTCAATTTCATTGAACACAGCGCACCCTGTTTGCTCAAGCGTGTATCAACAACTAATGTAGTTAATCATGACTCTAGATTATCTTGCAGAACATTTCGTGAAAGCTGTAACATGTATATGTGGCATAATATGACAGTTTCACTTAATATATACTAGTAACTTGCAAGCATCTCACACGGCTCTGTTTTCAATTACCTTTTTTTCCATTTAAAATTGTAAATCATTGTGTGTCATGAATTCATTTTCCAATCAGCCCAGGTTACAAAACGTCTACAAGCAAACAATTTACCCCCAATTTCAGATTTTTAAAAAAGAATTGTTGTTTCATGTCAGAAACCCTCCAGGTATTCTGCTAATAAATAAGGCAACATGTAACAGCTGTTTTGTGGAAACAGAACGTTGATTAAAGGTTTACTCTTTTCAATTGTTTTATATCAATAATATGTTGTTAAAGAAAGAAGCCAACATCGGACGCAAAAGCTGATAATTATTGATAATCTTCATGATTTCATGAGAAAGTCGAAGTACATGATATTATGCGAATTAGAAAGAACCTAAAAACTTTTAGATTTGAGACATTTAAAAATTGTTAAGAAATTCAGCAAATTTAAATACCAGTAAACCCTAGTTAAAATGCCACCATTTGTCCAATAGAAATTATGGCACTATATCCAGGTTGGCATTACACCCAGCTAAGGCATTTATAAGCATGTTGGCTACAAAGATAACAAGTCATTAAACAATAATTAGTCAATTAATTTGAGGCAAGTAGAGTGTCACTCATGTTGTTCATGTCCATTAACCAACAATTAATGTACCTATACAATGAATTTGTTCCATGCCAATTAACCTTAATTAGTCAAAACTTAAATAGTGTGGTTTCATTGGCATTATATTCAGGGAAAACTGACTTTTGTCACATAAATAGTTGCCAAATGGCACTCTATCCAGTTTGGCATTATATCAAGTGAAATATAAGTGCAGGAAATTCGTTCTGGCAAAAACATGGCATTAGATGCAGTTTTTCATTATAACCAGGGGCATTTTAACCTTGGTTTACTGTATATAAATTACCTCATCTTGAAAATTGAAATTTGAAATGTCATACGATTTACTACTTACTTACAGAATTAAAAAGTAGCGAAGTCATTGCTTGTTTATTGAACAATTTATGTTCTACAATGTTATTTTTTTTCTATGGTAAGGTATTCGTACGCTACACGGTAACACATAGCAAGGGGTGTTCAAATGCAAAATCGGGAATGGTTTGAGGGAACGTTCATCACAGACAAAAAGTGCAAACTGAAGACACCAAATGGAAAAGCATTGGTTTGTCTTTCTTTCTTAGAGTAGTATGCATTACCAGGAGAGCCAACTTGACGTTTAGATAGATCTATTCATATGCACATTCATATAGCGTATTATGATATAAAACTCATTTGTTCTATGAGTTGAGACAATGAACATTGAATTATCATTCCAACATTGCTTTATTATTTATTAGCAGAAGACAGTATTTAAAAACACGTGGAGACTTTTAGATAAAAAGAAGCTTGGCAGGGAGGTAGCGAAGTCACAGACAGATATGGTTGCCAATGGGATGTCCAAACCATTTCATCTTTTGTTTAGCAATGTGATCAGCGCCGATCAGCTATTGTACAGCAATTTTCTGATGAACGCTGGAAAAGATTAAGGTTTTGTGTTAGAAAAGTGTATTTGCACGAATATTTGAACATTTCATACATGTCTAAATAATAAACAATTACTATGAAAGTCAGAAAGTCGAAAGATGAAGCGATATATGACATGCGTTAAAGGAGAGGGAACAATAAACCTCAGGGAGATGGGATAACGATAAAAAAAATAAAAACAGATGGAGTACATATCATGGAAAGAGAATGAATGAAGAAGGAGAGATTGAGAGAGATCGTGTAGGAAGATAAGAAAGAGAAGATAAATAAGATAAGATAGAGAAGAAATACAAAGGGGAGTAATAACAGAGAAACGACAGTACAGACAGGGATAGAGCCAGAACGACTGAAGGAGACGAGAGAGAGAGAGAGAGAGAGAGAGAGAGAGAGAGAGAGAGAGAGAGAGAGAGAGAGAGAGAGAGAGAGAGAGAGAGAGAGAGAGAGAGAGAGAGAGAGAGAGAGAGAGAGAGAGAGAGAGAGAGAGAGAGAGAGAGAGAGAGAGAAAGAGAGAGAGAAATACACCAACGTTTCCTGAGACAGGAGAATCTCAAGCCATATCTAGTTTATACACGAGTTCCTACCTTCATAGTTGATCTTCCCCACACCTTCACTATCGGCAAACTGGGCCATGTCGGCAGCCTCTGTCTCGGTCATCTTTTCCCCCAGCGTTGTCATGGCAATCCTGAGATCGGTTGAATTGATCAGACCACTTCCGTCCTTGTCGAACACTCTGAAGGCCTCCAGCAAGTCTTCATCCTCCTTCGGTGCATTCAGTTTGGCAACAATCGCTGGCAGAAAGTCCTTGAAGTCGACAGTTCCTTCACCTACGGTTTTATTGTTAGGCACAATATGTCTTAGCACATGTATGTTTTAACAAAATTTCGTGAACTTTTTGTTGTCTTTTGAAGAATTGCATGGATATCAGATTTGAACGTTGTAATTTATCATATTTGATAAGCCTAGTTCAAAGACAAGTTAAACATATAAATGAAAGTTCAATTTTTAAATTACACTCCATTTATATCTTAATTCACATATTGAACTGATTTTAGATTTATATCTTCTTCCTTCAATTCTTATATTTGACAAAATCCACATTGCGAAATTCTACAAAAGAGCAATATTCTTAATCGATTGAATATAATGAAGTTATAATCAAGGAAATTGTGCCTATGCTTTTCTCTCCACAATGCACTTTTCATCTTTATGCTTCTCATTGGGAACTTTGGGATTTTAGAATATAAAGAGGAACTATAAGACGCCGCCAGTAAATAGGGTTAACGATTTTGCTAGAAGTTAAAGGGAGAGTAGTTCCTACCATCAGGGTCCATCTTGAGCTCCATGTCCTTGATCTCCTGCTCAGACGGGTTGAGACCCACAGACCTGACCACAGCACCCAGCTCCTTCGTGGTGACCACTCCATCGTCGTCCTTGTCAAAGTGGCTGAACACTTCCTTCACCACTGGAGAAAAGACCATACTTAAAGAAAAGACCATACTTAAAGAAGTAGCCTATCTTGTGATATAGTCTTGTTGAAGTGGCAAAACACATCCTTCACGACTGGGAATCGAGAAAAAGATTATAGTTACAGGACTAGCCTATCTTTTCGTATGGTCTTGAAGTGGCTAAACACATCCTTCACGACTGGGGATCATGAAAAAGGTTATAGTTACAGGACTAGCCTTTCTTGTCGTATAGTCTTGTCATAGTGGCTGAACGCTCCCTACACCATTGGAGTGGAAGGGGAGGGGGGGGGGGGGGAACAAACAAAGATCATAGTTTAAAAGGAATTTTATCCTTGCCATAAGGTGTGATAGACGTGGTTAAACACTTCCGTCCCACATTTAGGACCAAAACAGGTCATAGGTACAAAAGCATCCCTATCCTCATCATCTTGTAGAAGTTTTGTAAATCTTCTTTTACGCTAGGGTGGGGATTGGGGGAAAGAAGTTAGATGTGATCATAGCTAATGAATAGCTTATCTTGTCATATAGTTATGTCGATACGACGTCTATTTCCTCCACCAAATGGAAGAAGTGACCGGGAAATGTCGCAGACACTTTGTCTAAACCTGCATTCATATCATGGGATACAAAATGTAGGTTCCGGTGTGGTACAGTGTAAACCCTGAAAAAAGTTATTCGTTGTTTAGCTAATATATATATTGATTCAAGTATTTGAGTATCTAGCGTCAAGGATTTCACTAAATGAAACTTTAACTTTTAAACCTTGTTTGAAATCGTTTTCCAAAGAGTCCTTGTATCAAATATCAGGATTATTGATAATATACCGTACACTTTTATGAATGGTTGCCATGGACAACGAGGGATGCAAGAAATATGATCAGAAGCGATGTGTGCATCGTTTCCTTCATGTTTACCAACCTCACATTGCTATCAATAAAGATGTTCATAGTGCAAACATTGTGTTCTTTTTCATCACAAGAACTTCAAAATTATTCATTACTTTTCAGTGAAAATGGAACACTTTTTAAATCACGAATGTCGGGGAGAAGAATTATAAATGTAACTATTTAGTTACTTGAACATTATTATATTTATATATTTGTAAAAATATACTAGCTACCTCTCGCTTAAAGAGCCACTCTATGAGTTGTTGGAGTCATATATGCCAAACTTAATCAATGGTGTCATTTGATCGCAAGGTATCGACTGTTACCAAAAAGACACATTTTAAAGCTTATTGTTTTTTTACAGTGACAATGTCAAAGTAGAACATCGCAATTATGATCGAAAACCGGACAGTGGCGGGCGTCAAATAGGCAAACGTAATTTTGGAGACTTATCCAAAACAGCTAGGAGGGCAGTTAGGAGTTGATAGTGTTTGTTAGGTTATATAACTAGTACCCATGTATATTGGACGTGATATCTACAACCCTGTGCCTTTATAAAGCTGTTTTTAGATTATTCATGGAAAACCAATTTTTGTCATATATATGTCTTTTGGACATGAAAAGTTAAGATGTTTTGACTTTATATCACCACATATGACATTTAGGTTGGTATCAAAGGTAAATAATATGTTATGAAAAACACGGAGTGGCTCTTTAATCTAACAATCGTAATGAAACGCATTAATGGAGATATTGACATTAAAAGAAGAATGTTTACTTTACCTGAAAGGGCTTCCGGCGAGATTTGATTTTCAACCTGTAAATGATAAATATTACATACATATATTGACATACTTTGATATATAATTTCCTCTGGAGTAGTTTTTCTTTGTAATTTTTCTTTGAAAGCATCCAGTTCCGGATGAAAAAGGGTTAAACCATTTTACAAATTAGTCAATAGTTGTACCAGAAATATGCACATTCTTCTTGTGTTGATAAAGATAATCTGTGTCGGATAATGTCTGTTTTCAAATAATTGATATTGTTTTCTTAACAACGAATAACTATATCAAAAAACAAATGAAACTTACCGTTCTTATGTTAGACATGTTTTGATGTAGGTCTGTAAGGCATAATCGTTGTGGTAGTGAAGTTGAACATATTTTAATGCTGTATTTCTAAATAGTTCTATTGAATCGTTTAACCAGGAGACATGGATCGTCTTTGTGTGCAATGTTATATCAACTTCTGAACAGCCAGTGTTCAATGCTCACATTTAGTGTATGAATTCAATGGCCTGTAAGTTAAAAGTGTTACATTGAGTTTCTATGGCTCTGTCATTAGCTTAAGGAACAACGTACCCAGGTTCACTAAAATGTTAATACATGTTCACACCTTTTGATACCCATAGTGGAGTCCTTTGTCCGTCCGTGTTGCCACTGAATATGTTTCTTTATGTTCCATGATCTATCTAGTGGTATCAGCCCCACTGTAAGTTTAAACTTCTGTCCATCTGAAAGTTCGAACCTGTTTTAACACATATCTGTCGTGTTTCACTTTACACTTGTAATCTGGTAAAGTATTTCATTATTGTTTTAATGCATTTCAACTTTGTCTTTTCAATAGTTGAAGTATGCATTGATTTGAATCTTTAAAGGGACACATGATTATGTTGAATGAGTAAAATGTGTCAATCTTTATCATTCCTGTCAATTTATCGAGAACTAGTGGTTGTTGCTTAAAATCATCATTCTTGTTTTAATCAGTTCTGTATAGTGACAATAAACAGGTTCTAATCGTGATTTCTGATCGACAACCGCCAGTGACTCAAACGTATTATTGGAAACGTATATAAAGCAGACACATACATGTATACATACACTGCACATGGGTTGCTACAGAGTAGGTTATTCAACTAATACATTTGCAGATGGGACGCAGAATTTTGACTTTTATTTAAATGTCTATCCCTTTTTTTCTATTATCATTGAAAACAAGAAAATATCATGATTTGGATATTTAGAGATAGAGATGAAATTTTAGGGAGAAGACTCGAACTGAACTCTGGACAAATGCTATTTTGGCGGGTTTTTTAAGCCACATACACATATGATAAAATATACTATGTGTCACTTTGAAGGGTTAACTGACTTAGTTGAACAGGACTTTGAAAACGTTGTAGCAATACCAAAGTTTCCAATACTGCTTTCTTCATGAATGGTTATAACAGCTATTGGTGCACTATTGCACTACGTCACTGCTGTACGTGTTTTTTTTAAAAAAAACCATTGTCATACCTTCATTGAATCCTTTGAGAGTCAGTCGAAGGATTCCCGTCAAACGTGTCAAACGTGTAAGTGTCTATAAACTTTCAGAGAAGAATCACTTGTATAAATTCTCGATATTTGTCATGATCATTCGACATGGGGGTTCGAGTTTAGGAAAGTCCATTCCTTTTACACTTTTAGACTTATAGTCGTCGTTTGGAATGTCTGGCTTAACACAAATCTAAAAACTGCAACATGGTTGTACTTCACAAAGCTGGCAAGGTATTCTTATCAGCCGATTGTTATTGATCCCTTACTCGAACGAAATGTTTTATCCAGTGCAGTTGGTTTTATTAAACAACATTTTTATATCATCTTTGAGCAGTAAAAGGGAAACCTCTAGTGCATGATATAAGTTTGGTAACCCAAAAGGCCAGGTTCCCTGTTACAGTCTCATGCATATTGTTACTATAAAAAGTATAGTTTTATTATGACCTATGGCGAATATTTACGTAAGGGATAGAGTGAAAAAACATAAATATTTACAATGTTATATGCATGATAATGCATGCAAGGTACCATTGGATATATACATCAGAATCTATCGTGTACAGGTGAAGTTATAAACTTTTTTTAAAGATTAAAATCAACCAAATCTGTAATGCCTCTAAGAATACAATCTTCTTCATTGTACCCACACGATGTTCATCATATACCTATGTTCAATATATAAAAGGCATTACCTACAAAATCTTTTTTCTCAAAGTCCATAAAACACCACATCTTAAAGAACTAGATTTTCTACTTACTAAACAATTGCTTATATGAGGATACAATGCGAATAAATTTCATAATAAGTTGAAAGAAAAAAGTCACTGCAGGGACAATTCATTCTATGCTGTACATATGACAGTATTGACTCAACATATTATCAACATATAGTATAAATTCAATGCAATGAGCTTCGTTTTAACTGGTTTAGAAGTTCATTAGTGTTTATCTAAATATCATTTTTATCCTATCTCGTCACGCGAGACTATGACATCATGAAAATATTTCTTTTTACTCTCATCTATGTGATGGACATGGTATACGGTGAAACAATATAACAGTGTCGATGCCTTTAGCAGATTTGTATATTTCCAAAAGGTCCATCGTTCAGCATTTACTTGGTTATCAGCTTCGCAAATTCTGAAACAAAGACGTATCACAATTATCTCACATTTTTTCTTGAAACCATTGGCTATGAAATCTTTGAACACTGTTCTTCTCTTCTCACTTCTCATTATTTCTTTATGAATAGAAGGGTTAACAAATGGGCAAGGTTTGCTACTTCCTTAACAAATCTGTTTTGTTAACCTTTTGAAATACTTTGAATAGATTTAATAATAAAATCTAAACAGTTCGTTTAATCACATTAACATTTCTACTTTACACTGGGTAATATATGTCAATGTTTTGGATGTTGTGATCCTTTCTGCGTCATTGTATTAAAATAATAAAAATATTAGAAATAAAAAATTACCTGAACAACATTACGATATGCAGTTATCAATGACATATTTGAATCTGTCAATTAAGCCTGGATTATGGTAGGATACTTACAATACCTTAATACAATAATTTTTACCAGAAACAGCATAACGATATAGATAGCAACGGATAGTTACAAATTCAAGATTATGTGCTCCACCTTCATAGTTGATCGCTCCATCCCCTGACACGTCGGCCTCTTTAATTAATTCATCCACCTCTTGTTCTGACATCACCTCCCCGAGAGTCACCAAGGCTTTCCTCAGATCCGCAGCGCTGATGAAGCCGTACCCTTCCTTGTCGAACACTCGGAGAGCGTCCTTCAGGATGTCCACAGGAGACAAAGGAGTTCCACGTTTTCGCATAAGGTCCAGATACGCATCGAAATCTAGCTTCTCCTGGCCTGCGAGTTGGAATATCACGAGTGTATGTTTCATAAGAACTGGATGTTGAAAATTAGTGTTCAGAAGTATCAGATAGAACAACTCTCTAACTGACGTCGCTAGGTGTTGAGAGCAGCAAAATAGATTCATTGAATAACGTTTGTATCATTGAAGTAAATATAACATACATATTGGATGCACTAATACTACTATTAGATTCCATTCATTCCTTGTAAGAAGGTTGAAGTCAATAACCCTGGTATGTCAAAACAAAATGATTTTTTTTCTAATGGTAAGAAAACAGAAGCATATTGCATTACTTCTCTGAGATACAGGAGATAAAGGCAAATAATACACTGATCATGAGTCCCTATTCTCGAAACGTAATGAATTCTAAACTTTGAGTGTAATTGTGTGTTATGAATGTTCGTATACGTTTCGGTAATCGGTCTTTTGTAACTATATTTAATGTCAACATTGAAAGAAGATGTGACTGTTAAGATAAGTTCACAAGCATACCTTTTTCATTAAGTTTAGTGATTAACTCGTCAACCTCGGCCTCTGTAGGAGAGTGTCCTAATGCTCTCAGCATGCTCCCGATATCCTTGCTTGCAATGGTTCCGTTTTCCTCAAATAGGTTGAATGTTTCTTTGTATTCTGTGTAGTAGGTAAGCAATAGGCAGGGACCGAATATAGTATAACCATTGCAATTATGGCAATGCTAAATTTCTACAATTTTGTGAATCCTGTCAGCTGGTTCCATCATTAGTATAAAGTTATCTATTACACGAATGATTGTTTTATCTAATTTCATTTTAAGCAATCAATAAGTTCTTAAGTCTTATTGAGTTGACGTTATTGATGTTAAAACTCTTCTCTAGAAACAATTTGAAACTTATTGGTTAAGTTCTTATTAGAAATATACACACTAGTGTATATCAACATGAGTTGATATTTTAAAATTTTCAGAAAAATGATATGCCTATCATATGAAATGTATAAGATAGGTGGTAGGTGAAGTAAAAGCTACACTAACCTTCAATGAGCTCTTCACTTAGTTCCATTTGGTCAGTTTCGTCTTCGCCCTAAAAAAGTATTCTTCTTGATTGAAATGAAGATTGTGTTTATAGTTACAATCTGGTTTTTAATTTTGAATCCTTTGTTTGTAAGGAAAAGAACCGTAACTGTTTGTGCTAAAGTACATGTAATCCTTAATTGAAGCAACTAAATCAAACGGTATTTTCTAAATGTGGCATTATAACATGTTTCGCTCATCTCAAATTACATGATATTTGCACTAGTATATTCAGGTATGTGAACAAACTTTTGGCATGCAGCTGTATATTTTAAATTAAGTTACAACTAAGCAATTGAGAGATAATCTTAAACTCCACTATGAGCAGGAGTTGACTTTAAGATTCCTGAGTCCGGTATCATTGTGACGTTGGAACTACCTGTAACATTGGGACGTCACAACTGCGAGCTTTTGTGACGTCATACGTGCACAGGTATTACCCATCTCTTTGAAGTTGCCGTATAAATATCACACTGCAGTGTCTTACCGGGATAGTTTTGTGGCGTTATGATGACTAGATATTACTGTTACATTTCAAAAGTATCCAATTACTGACAAAACATAAACTTAGATAGAACTCCTACCTGAAGTGTGTCTGCCATGTTGTTGAGTTTACCTGGATAACATTAACTGATTTCATACAGTGATTTTACTGCGAGAGCTATTTGAAGTCGCATGAGTTTCATAAAGTGGACTGACTTGAACATTGAGGGGTTTCAATTAGGTTCGGTTCTATTCGCCGACATTGAATAGAGAACTTCACACACTATTAACACCATTTCAAGCCATACAACTCATTGTCGTCACCTGATCATTTCACTTCTGTTGGTTTTGGTTTGTGTACGGTATTTGCAGCGGTGTGGGGTGGTTTGTGTTTAGCTTACGAAACTGCTTTGAGTAAATATCGGTCCATTTAACAGTAATGTCGAGGTAGTATTACTAGTACGAGCCTGTTTTAATAATGAAGACTCTTTAATCAAAGATATCAAAATATAGTACTTTGGATGAAATAAGATTCTGATTTACCATTGCGACAATAATTCATCATTTGGAATTTATATCCAAAAATAAAAACGTTAACAACATCTGAAGTGTTTGTAATTTTTCTTTGTATAAACCTCAAAAATAAAAACCTTTCAAGTTTTAAACTTAGTACGCTGTGCATCTGGGTATTCTTGAAAATCAGTATTAGGTTTGGAAAAGATGCTTATTTACATAAAAGTAACCTAGAGGCGTCTTACATCTTTTAAACAAATAAGTAGACATGGTACTTCATACTGTCATCTCATTGTAAAACATTGTTATTATTGTAAATATTTCTTCATGTGGACACGCTATGAGTGTTTTGATATATGTGTATTTCCGTCAATCTCACTCAGAAATTACTCCCGTTTTACAAATATGTGAGAGTCATAAGTTCGTTTAATTATCTTCACGGTATACCATTTGTGATGATAGACATTGTCCATTGTTACCCAATCTTTTGTGCAAATTAAACAATAGATCTACTGTTTTTCTTTGAAAAAAATTATCGACACATATCTTGTTGTTAAGTAATTGGAATGAAGTCTGCGAAATAAATGTCAAATTTCTACTTCATTTAACATTATATTTCATTGCAAAAAAACACAAACTATTTTGGGTTTTTTTATTTTTGATAAATATACATTATTCACACCCAATGTGTGTATACATTGTAATCATGTCGACCTCACGTTGATCCGATGAGATAACATCTATATATGTGATAGATTCCGTTAAAACATCTTATCAAGAGGACTGTGAACCTGTGTCAGCCAGAGGGTAAAAAATGTTAAGTTTTGTGAACGAATAAAATCCAGTCACATGGGATGATGAAAAACCCATACTCCGAGATAATGACAAAAACCCTATTCTCAATAAGTTATGTTTTGATCGAGATCATAAAGATTTGTGAGTCAATGTAATGTAGCATAGTTGTAAGTTCAAATGAGCACTAGCTACACCAAACTGGTTGGTATTCCAGTTGAGGTAAGTGTACATATGGATTTGGCACAACATCATCAGGGCTTTTGGTTAAGCATCTTCACGAACTCTGAAAAATGGAATTGTAACTAACACACTCAAAATGATCGATGTTATTCGAAACAAAATATTGCAAGTTGGTAATGATCAAATGTTAATACTTCGACATTTCAACTTCAACATAGAATTTTGATATGCATGAAAATTTATTTAAATAATTATTAACAAATAATGAAGAAATAGAAAATATCAAATTACAATTTTAATTTGTTATCATATGATTAACCGTTTTGTTCTTATAACTCTTCAATTTGTTTTTAGTTTGGAGGTTGCAATTTGCAGAAATTTTGAAATTCAATAAGTGAGACAGAATGAGGATGAGAGAGAGTAGGAGAGACAGAGCGATAGAGACAGAGAGAGACTCACATGAACGGAGACACACAGAGAGACACACAGAGAGACAGATAGAGAGACAGAGACAGACAGAATCATCAAACCAACCTTCATAATTGACATAGCCCTTCCCGTCCCTGTCGGCCTCCTGAATCATGTTGGCCAGTTCCTGATCGTTCAGGTGTTCGCCCAGGTTCATGAGGACGTGCTTGATGTCATCCGGCTCGATGGTGCCCTTGTTGTCTTTGTCGAACACTCTGAAGGCTTCCCGCATCTCCTCGTCGTTGTTGTCGTCCTTCATCTTCTTGGACATCATCTCACAGAACTCCTCGAAGTCCACTGTTCCGTTACCTGGTGGGTGAGGGGCAGCGAGGTGTAAACAGTTCCAATAATATGAAGTAGGGGTATTCAAAACCTAACGCTACCCTATCAGCAAACAGGAATCAGAAGCTTATAGTAATGTTTCTCCTATTTAATGCAGGTGAATATAAATGAGTCAGGAAAGGTTAGAATCTACAGGCCGTTGAAATTTGGTTCACGTGAATCTTAATGGCCTGGACAATGTTTATCCTTTTTTTTTTGTTGAACTCAGGCTAATTTTATTTAATTATTAATGAATGTTTAGCTCTTTAGTGTTTTCGCTTTCGTATTGACATACAGTAATGAGTAATATTTCAGTAAAGAGTCACAGACTTATCTACATGAAATGTATGCTGTACCGCCATCTTGTGAGACAACATTTATGATATCAATTTGTGGTCTCTCGTGCAAAAGTTCGAATTTTGGCATGATGAAAAAAGACAGAAGTGGTCATATTTTCGAAACTCAAATTTCCTTAAATTATGATTAAATTATTCCATGTTGCCTTGTTGAGAAAATAAATCCTACATGATCACATTGACTTAATGAATAAGAACAAATATTACCCTGGTTTATAGATGTTGATCAGCTATTAAGGGTTTTCTAGAGAAAAATAGAAATTAAAGTCATCCAAATTTGACCACTGGTCGCTTACATTACCTACCCAAACTGTTAAGGTTAACTTTTGGGCATGACGTTATGATACACTGGATCTTCACTTCTGTATTGAAAATCTTTTTCGCAATGCTATGATGCCTTAAAGACATTCCAAATTACATTGTATTTGCACTAGAATGCGCAGGAACGTGAGAAAACTTTATGTATTCAGCTGTACATTCCCTGACCTACCATCAAGATCCACCTCGAACATCATGTCCTGAAGTTCCGCCTCTGTCGGGTTCTGACTCAGCAACCTCATCACGGCTCCGAGCTCCACGAAGGTCACACTCCCGTCTCCATCCTTGTCGAACAGACTGAACGCTTCTCGGAAATCTGACCAAATAACAATTTGATAGTGATGTAGATTCCTGGCAATTGTGTTTCTAATACATATCCAGGCCCTCTTGAACATATTCTACACACTGTGTCTTGGACGAAAATACTGTTTTAGAGGTATCCACCGTTTAAATAATCTTAGTTTTGTTAAGTTTTTTTTTTAATTTGTGTCTTCTGGGAAAGAAAATATCGTAAAAAGCGACAAGTTTACAAAGTTTACAATTTGTCCGATAATGTTATTTCGTTATGTTATATAGTAACAACTTCAGTCATTAACCAGCAATATAAATGAGTTATATCAAAAAACATTGTAAACATCTCTTACCAGATATCTGCCTCTCCGTTAGCTTGTCTAGTGGACTTGCCTATGGACGAAGAGAAAATTGATTATATTTTCTGTTATTCAGTACATAACCATATATAATGCTATGGTAAGAAGAGTCCAGTAAGCAAATAAAAAGATTAAACGACAAGGGTTAAATATGTTATTCATAAAATTAAATCACATTTTCGCCGCATGACATATCAAAATTAGAATAGTGTTTGTAACTATGTTCACTTTGGAATAGATTGGTTTATAAGTCATGAAACGAACAACATGAAATGTAAACAAACAGATCACTGATATCTTTGTATACTTATAGTGTATAAAACAAACCATAAAACAACGCATTAACGACGGACATATGCGGACAAAAATAGTTTTAACTACGCTTACAATGTCAGAGATCTAGTGAAATTCGATAATCATTTCAATCAGAAATATCTTAATCAAGAAACGTGTAATATTCAACTCACCATTGTGTCATACAGAAAGCAATATCTATGAAGAAACTCTTACCAGTCCGACTACAAGGTCTGGTGATCAATCTATACAAATATTGTAACAATAACAGTAAACCCGAGTGAATGATAGCAAACCTTCATTGTCTTCTTGAAAGGAGAGTGATATGCCTGACCCGTCTGGCCGTCCATACAACATGGCACAGGAATACAACCCTCACTCTCGCTCAGGCGTACTCTAGTCACATTCCTCCCTGACAAGACCGGGTTGCCCGTTACCCGTACAATCGATACATATATGTATATGCTGTTGCTGTGTTGTTTCCCTGTTGTAGTACAACTTTTCCTCCCTTTTTCTCATTTTTTTTTCGTTATGTCATATCTTTGTTATTCGTACAAATATAATCTATGATTGGTGTTTAGATGATAAAAAATGAAGACAATTGTTTTGCTTTATAACGTTATATTCTCTCGGTAGACGTTGCAAAAAAAATATTTCTATGCTGTTTTAAAACAACTAGACTTCCATATGATCGCAAAATAATCCTATCTTCATTATCAATATAACACCTGTTTACATCTATTAAGACTCTTACATGTATGTCCCTTATCATTAATAATAGTTTTTATAACCTTTCTAATAGCATTTCATATAGCAAATATCACACATTTTTGGCTCCAAGTCAATCCTTTTTCACATATATTATGCTCGGTGTCTTTTACCAATCATTTACTTACCACATATCTTATCATACAGTCACACACAGCCTCAAATCAATGAAGAACCATACTGAAATGCATTGATCCTGTCAGTTTGGCTACTGACTACGGATTGTTTATTAACATTGATTTGATCTTCAGCAAGTTTATAAGGTACATAATACAGCTTATATCGACTGATGAAATGAAAGTAACAGGGCTGATACGCTAGAACAGAAACCGTAGAGTATTGTTATATACAATGTGAAGTTATTGTCATATTCGTACAATATTGAGATACCAGTGTATTGCCATAGTTACGATAGATAGATACGATAGCATTGTCATACACATTATTAGGTAAGAGTCATAGGATGTATCATCATTATCTTACACATTATTAAGGTAGTCACACACAAATTGTCCGCCGTAAATGGACTCTATAAGAAGGTATAGATGGACTAGCAAATTATCGTACTTTTGTTGGCTGGTTTTCATTTCGGAATTTTTTTTTAAACAACGATCATATTCTGTGAATCTGATGTTGAAATCTAATTTAAATGTTTAAATCATAGAACTGTCAAATGTCGATATGGCTCTTGAAGATCACTGAATAATACCACAATTATAACCTATACATGTAGCAACACTTTCCCCACAAGCACAACCATAAACACTGCTATAATAGTTAAAGCGAGGAAAAGCGCATTTGGAAAGGGAATTGTCCATGATGTAATATGTTTTACTCAAACAGTCTTATTTTCCCTTTTTGAACCTGACTGTTTCCCCTAGGTAGTGAATCTTGTTGACGGTCATGCTCGGACTCAACTCCAGAACGGACATCAGTGCCTGCTCCAGTTCCTGAAAGTTCAAGGTCAAGAACCTTTGTAAATATCTTCCGCCTCATGAATTTTTCGTTGTTTAAGAGTATCTTTTCAAACAATTTCAAAGTCATTAAAGGAAATTGCTATAAACCTGTGACTCTAGTCCATTTTGTCATAATGCAACACGATTATCACTAATGTCTAAATATCATAGGAAACATTTGAAATACATTTAATCTATTGATTGTCAACAAAAGCAAGGCAATTTAACACATGAAGGTAGTGCGTGAGTGCTGACCTTGTCATACACATCCGCTGTAACCTCAGGGACAAGTTTTGTCGACTTATCTTTTGACGTAACACTCTCATCTTGCACCTGTTCCTGCAAGTTGGAAGTTTAGTTTTAGTTTATTTGTACATAATATGTTTAAACGGCGATATATGACTGGTCTAGGTGAATGTTGAGTGACGATCGACAAGACAACATCGTGAATCCACCCCGAGAGTGACTAAACAACATGGTACCTCGCTAAAGATGGTATCACGTTAATTGGATATTCGCGAATCCACCCCGAGTGATACTTAAACAACATGATATTTCTTTTTAGCGATACATGCAATTGTTTTCATGACGTAATTATTTCTCACAGTGCGTCGAAACAACAAAACTGATAAGTTAACCTTGTTATATTTGGGACGCTTCATTCATTTACTTTCTAGATTTAGAATCAAACTTTTAATTATTTGCATTTGCTAAGAATAAGACACAATTGGAATGAAATAAAGGGCATTTTTGAAGGGCATTTAGAAGTGATATACTTATGAAGCAAGACACTATTTTCTGGATGAAAAGTTGTTAAATCCACATTTTAACAATAAAGATGTTATAATCATGAAAATATTGTATTCCTTACGGAATAAAATGTTTGGTCCAAAACTGTTATACATTATATACAATTGACGAAAATGACGTCAATGGCGAATATAGTTCCAAGGTTCTATAAAAATCCCTTTAACCTAATCACAAAATTATATATGTTTATGGATAATTCCGAAAAACAGTTTTGTGGTGAATATTATATATTTGATAACACACTGGCTCGGTGATCCGCGAGGTCTCCCTTGAGAAGTCAGGGGGAGGAGTGGGCGGGGCAGAGGTAGACACGCCTTCTTTGGATTCCTCGAAGGGTAACGCCCCCATGAAGGGATCGACTCTGATCCATGGTCTCTCGTACCATATCTGTATCAGAACAAGAGAATGCTGTAGTGATAACCAATCAGATGGTGAGTGATGGTAAATTGCTGCAGTATTTCGACTGGTAAAGACAATTTACCTTTGAAGTCCCCTTAGTGTTAGTATTCAGAACTAGAATATCCTGAAGATCTGGTATTATATTTGTTTATAATCATTGTCATAACAATAAGTGCATTGATTGATTTGTTATTTCAAATGTATCGATTTGAACGGCATATACAGCGGCATACCAAACGTTTGTTCAGATGTTTGTTCGTTTGCATTAAGTCAAACTTATTTTGCCGAGTGTTTTCTCAAAGAGTGGAAATTGAACATTTTAATCGAAATTTATGGAAATCGGAAATTCGAAAATATAATCCCTTCTGACTATTTAATCCAATCTAGTTAAAACTAGATGTATTGATCCGTAATAACGGATTCGGGACGTATCATACTACAGCTAGTTTTAACAAGATTGTATTTAATATTATCATGCCAAAATTCGAATTTGTGCACTAGACGATCTCACAATACGTTTAAGATTTTTAGACATTGACAATGGAATATGCTCTTTCAGTTCTGCTTAAGTTATTTTCTTGACGTTCGAACCAAACCTAAATTACATGATATTTGCACTGAGATACAGTACGTAGTAAGTGAACAAACTTTTGATGTGCAGCTGTATGTAATGCAATTGACATTTAAATATATCCTTACTATCCCTTCTCCAAATAAACGCCTTATTGGAGAAAGAATCTAGCCACTTGAATGAAATGAGGTGAAGATTTAAGATTATTTCACTTATATCACGGCTGCTACTATTATTGCAGGGAGAAAGCCCGCAAAACTGTTGTGGCTATGTATTGAGGTGAAACCTGCGAACTAAGTCTGGAACCATGGGTGGTACTGCGCTGCAATTCAGTGTACCAATGCACATTGGCCTTATGCGTATAGGACAGTTTCCTATTGCAGACCAAACGCGCTAACCACTGCGCTATCCCGCCCCGGATGATGTGAAGATGTAAATAAAACCTAACGCTAATGATTTGTAGATACGACTTTTACTATAAATTCATAGTATCCACAGAAATTTGATGTGAACAAAGTCAAAAAATTTCAAATGTCATGATTAAATTGCTGAATAGATGACGTATCTACAGATTTTACTTTAAGAGCAGGCGTTAAAGGGACAGTAGCACGTGGTTTTAGGTAAAAAAAGAAGTCTCACTTAGTGTTTTAGTGTGCTTATGGCCCTTAAATGTTCTACATGCCTTTTCCCGCGGGTCGAGCTCAATGATCTCTGTGACTCTGTCCACAAAGTTCTCGGTGCCAGTAGGATACTCTGCGAAGACGTATCCAATGTACTCGCACCTTCCCTCCTCCACTATCACCTGTCGCTCTGCCGCCTGCTCGGCCAGCTGTTCTGGTGACGGCAGTGACACCATAAATGTCTCTACTTCAGGGGACGGCTTCTTCTCCACTACTATCTGGAAGACGTTTATGAAAATAATATGAATTATTATTCTATTATGTATGGAATAAACAAAATCTGGAGTTTGGTAGGGTTACAGAAATGACTATCGTGATAGGAAGGACTAAAACAACCATCATATCATTAAGTTCTTTATCATGAAATATATATTTTAATATACTTTCTGTACTTTTTTCATCACTCCCAACACTCCATATTCTTATGATAATATCATTATTAACAATAAACAGCTTAGGTCAGCATATGCTCTTACATTTTTTTATTGCAAATGCAATCAAGATAGATATGATATATTATTGAAATTCAAATTAATGTTCGTTGCCGTTTCTTAATAATAATAATAATAATAATAATAATAATAACTTTCTTATACCGCGCATATATCCATGACAAAGCATGCTCAAATTTTCTCTTACCCTTACAAATTTATCCGATTGTGTTGGTGATGAATCAAAATTTCTTTATTGAACTTTCAGTTATTAGTGTGAATTGAAGTAAATACCTTTTTGGGACGAGGTAAATTGATGGACACGACCTTCCGGTCAGTGAACTTGTTTCCTCCTCGGCTCCCTGTTGTGGAACGTGCATCTTCGAGCTTCGAGGTCTTCCTTTGGGCGATGCCGACAATCTCCTACGGTTCAGAAACAAACTCTTTATAAACTTGCTTTCTGCTCGTATCCCCAAACAATTTAAGGCAATATGTGTGTGGAGGTGCAAGTAGAGTCTCTCTGTTTGTTACGATTTAGAATAGATTAAATAAAACGTATTTTTCCTGGCTTTAATCTAAAAGTTCTTCTATTATGCTTTATACTTAAATAAACCTTCATCCATGTATAATACATATGCTGAAGGATAGTTTCAATTAGAGTGTCATAAATCTTCGTGTAAGACATCAACATTTGCGTTTTTAATAATCTTGTAACCTATACTTTTTACCGTCGATCAGGACTAATCTTACAGTAAAAGAATATGAACATAAATACTTACCATTGTAAACTTGTTAGGTATCTGTTTACAAACAGGTCATGCAGACTTGTGACACCTGTATGAAAGCATGGGCCCCTGACTAAACTGCAGACACTCTCTCTGTGAACTTGGCTTTGTTAAAAGAAAGTAAGGTTGTGTCTGGGCGAAATCACTCGATACAACCAGACAATCAGATCATTCACCTGCTGTTCCGATTCAAGATCTTTACAAACACTCTGCTTATGTTCTTGATATGCAATGGTAAAAATGAATATGATTTGTATCTCGGGTACAAATTCTCCCAATTATGAATACAGTTAAATAAATCCGATTTGATCATTTAACTGAACATACAGTATAGGTGTTAACATATTAGCACAGTTTTTATGGTTCATGGAGTGTTTATTGTTGGTGCCAGCACCTTATACCTTTGTAATTCTTTATTCCTAACAGATTAATGAGGTAATCCACACACTCGGGAGTGTCGGCCATTGACACTTTACAAGCACGTTGATTCAGATCTTGTTTCTCGACATCGCATTCTAATTACAATTACCATAACAGTTTCCTAACCTTTCTCTTAATACCTGTTTCTATTTGTTTTCAATGTCGCTTAGAGGTATGTAACGTTCTTGAGTGGTCCTTTGGAAAATAATAACCCATAAATCTGTTTTGGAAGGAGAACGTTTATTAATGTAATAAAAGTAGTTACCGCAATTGGGCTTTGTTCTTTGATATATATATATATATATATATATATATATATATATATATATATATATAATAGGTTCAGAGCAGAATATGAATATTGTTGTTCTGCCTTAATTGACGAAGAGTTTGTCTTATATACACTTCGTCGTATATTCAGTTCGTTTGACAACATACGTGTTACAGCTGAACGCGTCACACACCTTGGGGATTATCACACCTGTGTGAAATCGACTAATCCTCTTTAATAATTACCTGTTGCAACACACAACAATCATGTCAAGCGAAATATTTTATTTTTCAGGATCAGTTCATCATTCAAACCTTTCTTTTGTAATCCCAGTTTTAGCATGCATCCTGATTTACCAGATCAAGAATATATAATCATGATATAACATTGCAAATGAAAAAAAAAAGAATCTAATTTAAATATTACAAAGCAAAGCGACGTTTATTCATTTCGTGCGACAAAACACAAATCGTACAGAAAAAATAACGTTCTGATAAAAGCTTATAATGAAAGACCATGCGTAAAGTTAAAAGAAAGACTTCAAGCTTCAACAACAACATCAGTGATAAGTATATGATAAACTAAATAATACAAATAAAAATCTAAAAGCGTTCTAATCTCTTCATGGTAATTCATTTACCAAACAAAGTTTTAAAGCACTTTCTCCCTTTCTCTGGAGATAAAAAAAATTACAATCTTGATACCAGAGATACTGCAACCTAGTTGATGTATATTTGCCTTTACTTATTCAGCTTTATATCGGCTTTGTTACATTCAAAATTTAATGATTTTAACAAATCGAAGACAAGCTATGAGCTAAAGAAACAAATACGTAATGCCCAAAGCATAAAGAATGTTCTTTTTATTACATGCATACTTTTTCATTTCAAGTGTATGATCAGTAAACGACAATCGAAAATTTCATATACATAATATTGAATTGAAATCTGAAAGAATACCATGCGTTATCAATGATGTGTGGTGTTTCAATCACTTCTTCTAAGTTATTTGCTACTTCAAGTCATATGCAATACAAATATTGATTTCTGGCGATTCTACAGGGTATACAAACTTCTCTCTGAGACTCTGATATAGGTGTAAGCATAGACGCCAAAATTACGTGATTAAAACAATGTGATAGTGTTAGTTAGATAACCTTGCTGTCCAGATAAATAACACAAACAGCCTATTTCTAATACAAGCGACTATTCCACGGAGTTCTGCTATTACGTTTTATCATAAGGGACAAGAACAACTGATTCTAGCATTGACTTTTGGACACAACTATTTCAACGATATGACATTTCAGTTATCACCTTTTCTTTGATAAATCGTTCATTGACTACACTAATAGACACTATGTAAGAACAATGATGTCTTGTTTGAATGTTATTGTAATGATCACAATTACTGAAGCATAAATATCCATGTTTACACCTTTAACTATGTATCAAATTACGGAAATGTAATGAATAACTATACATCGAGACAGTTTACGATAATTGGACATATATATATTTATATAGTTGAATATAAAGAGCACCATCAAGCCTGTATGTTTTATGAAAATGATATACAAAGTTATACAAGCTATTGACCAAAATCGGAGACATAACACATAAATAACGTATATTTCTAGGGTCTGACAAACAGACTGTTTGTAAATTATACTCGGAAGCATCTGTTGACGACAACTACATTGGCTGAAGACAACCACAAACATGTACTAAAGAACCTCATGCTCATGTAGATTAAAAACTGTACAGATCGTTTGTTCTTGTTCAAGCAGTTCTTGGAGTAATTGACAACGACAAAGAATTATAACAATCTTCTAGTATCAGAGAGGCATAGAGCATTTACGTATATAAGGAAGCTGCATTGCTGCAATGCGCCAATTTCATTGTTCGATTCCCCTGAAGTAAGCTGACAGTTGACAAAATCCAGAAGGCTTGGGAGAGCCAATGATTATAACAATGTATGCCTTGCAGTAAAATTTGCTATTTGAGCACGTTTAGTTATTCGTGACAATGACAAAAAATCCCAAGCTTTAACAGTTTCTGATAATAACATATCTACGTTATGGTGGGGATCAGCTTCACCAAGAATCGGTTTGGAATTGTAGATGTCCGTGTGATGAAGAACGTTTAATTTTCTGTACTTTCTGATTAGCACATCATGGGTATGTCCCGGGAGTTCAAAGATCAGTAACAACGACTGAAAGACGGTCTGTCTCGTCACCAGTCGGGTATGGGACGTAACTCATCTCGCCTCGCACCTGCAACTGAAAATAGACTCGAGTTTTGAAATAATTTCCCTCTTAATCTGGAAAGGAAAATCAGTTTAAATATTATGTATCCCGATAGTTAATTTTGAGAAGAAGGGTTACCAGTTTTTAAAAGATGCTTGCTTGTGTTGAAGTGTATAAGATTGGATACTCTGCGATTTTTTTGTGACCTTCGACATTTTGAATATGTTAAGAACTGTTTACCAGCTTTATGATTATGTCTACGATGTTTAAGGTTTTAAAGGTTTAGATAGACAAGTGTGTATACAGAAAGCTTGACCATATTCTAACATGCATGATGACTGGCTGAATAAATCTAGAATTATCACAACTGTTCTGAAGTTACACTTACAGCTGGAGGAGGTGCAGCATCTACAGTCTCCATCTTCCTATCGATTGACTGTTCATTGTAGGAGGGCGTGGAATGTTCCATGGTGGACCTGGAACTGACTGTCCGTCCAGTCACTGAGCGCTCATTATAACTATTATTAGTGGAAATTGTACTTCCAGCTAGGTCGGTATGTCTGTCTTGAACAAACGAGGAGGCTTCAGAACTGAAAACTTGGGTGTTTGCTACAATGGTGCGAGACTCCGATACCTTTGTGGAGACCGGTTTTGGTGCTACACTGGGTGGACTGTCGTCGGTAATACTCGTCTTCTTGGCAGCACTGATCTGTTGATATCAATGTTGAACATTATAATTTCATTTTTTGGAATAAGCCAAATTAATTTTGGCCTATAGCATTTGTACTTCTTCAGAATTGAAATGTCTTACTGTGCATGTGGAAATAAATGATGAAACCTCGAATTGAATGTAAGAACGATTATCGCAAAATCTAATTAGGAAAATTATCTTAGTGATTTATTCGGAAGAATAATTAAATTGATTTATGTTCTTACTATTTGTTTGGTATTTTGTGTAGTTTTCTTAAAGGCATGTGCGCACACCAACCTTTGTTAAAAACAACGTTTGCACTGGTAATACATATCTATTGCTAACGATCCGCACTCAGGCAGTCTACCCTGTAAGTTATTTAGCTAACATGTACGTATTCAGGTTATAAAATTGATTCAAATGACCGATCGCGAATGTGTTCAATGCAATGTTGCAATAAATCCGCATGAACTATGACATAAGAAACATTAAAGGTTTGCTTACATCCAGAAAAAATAGAGAAGGGCAGCCGATATAGTTAACAATTCTGATATCATGCTTATAAAATAGGTTCATATCAAGATTGGGTTAAAAACAATAATATATAACCCTTTGTTCTCAGTTCAGAGTTTAGGTATATTGAAAAGGTGCACACATCACTAGTTTTTACGTTTTTAACTGACCATATGTTTTCCATTTTTTGCACAGCTGACCATAGATTTTTTATATCTATAATCCGACAGACACACTTTTAACATTTTCATTATTGATTACAAGAATTGATTATAAAGAATGATAGGTATTTTATTGGATCGATGGAAAGCTCATACGTTTGTCCACATATGCCTTAAAATGAACCGAAAAAGCGTGCTATAGTGCCTTTAAGCTTTAACAACATCAACGTACCACATACGATGACCTCTTCCTTGCCTGGAAGGAGGGTGGTCTTGAACCTGTTATTGATGATGTCCTCGTAACCTCTCTCTGTAATTCAAATTTATGCATGAAAAATTGCATGAAATAATATGTATTTATTTTGCTTTTATTCTACTCTAATTTGCTTTATGGAAATAAATCAGACAACAGCTTATATTTGTTTAATTTCAAGATGAAACAAACCTACATCATTTTATCCAAAAGAGTTGGTAAATGTACCTGAGCCGATGATGCCGCCTCTCTTGGATTTCGTAAGACAGTTTCGTCTGTGGTTTCTACAGTTCTGGTGTTCATATCTACATTGCTGTCACTGGTCCCCATACTTGTATAACCGCTCTCTTCGCGTCCCGTCTCAACACGTGTATAACCCGCGTCCTCATCTCGCGGGCTACGTCTCCCCCCTGGATACCGGGCCAAGCCGATAATGTCTCTCGCGCTCATCTGGGTTACAGAGGAATATCATTATAGATTAAATTAATCACTTGAATATGAATTATATAGGCTAAATTCATAAATTGTTTTTGTGGAATATCATAGACAAATGAGGTAAAGGATATGCTAAATGTAAAACTGGTATAGAGAAAAAATATTTCGACTAAATGTGTAACTGGTATATTGAAGAAATCTTTGGTCTGAACCGATCATGACTTCGAAAATAGATGAGAATAACTAGATGAGGAAAACTATTCGACAAAAAATCTGTTTAAACAACGTTTAAATTCATTTCGTGCATCCTTTTCATTGGGTTGACAACGACACAAAAATCCTTGATGAAAACGTATTTTTAGAATAAAAAGTCGTCGTCCATTAAGGCGTTATAATTAGGCGGAAACATTGATCCCTTATGGTTTTAGTTCAAGAATGATGAATGTTTGAATAAGAATCATAAACTAACGGGCGTTGATCTCGTCTCTGTAACATTATAACGTTGGCCAGTTTTACTTCCGTGGGTTGTATTACTATAAGCAGTAGCTGAAGCACTCGGCCCACTGGGGTAGGTTATGTGTGTGCTTCGGCTTGACTCTGTCTGGAAGCGGATATTCCTTCAATTTTAAACGTTAATTCTAAGATCCAATTGTTAAGTTGATAAGGTAATCTTATAATCAAAGTATTCATAAGTGTATTGAATAAGAAATCTGTATCATTTGATACTTGATATTTGCCTTTTCAAACACTAGCCTATTCGTCTGATAATAAAGCTAACACAAGTATATAACATCGAGAGTCATTACCATTATGTACGACAATTGTTTTGCATCACAATCCTAATCAACAAATGGAAATTGAATTGAAAAGAACAATCGAAACTAATATTACTTACAACTTGTGGATTGCCTCCAGCGAATCTTCCAGTAGTCGTAACTGTATATTTCTCCTCCCCTCCTCTGCTACTTGGTCGATGTTGAACCACAGTGGTATCCCCGTTATCAGCAGGAACAACATCAGCGGTAGCATATGCCCCTGTCGTGACCCTCATTGCTGGTGCTGTCACTCTCACTGTCTCACCGGACTGCATCAACTTTGATCTCTCGCTTGTCTGAAAACACGAGTTTTGATGATTCAATCGGACATAAACGGCCATACAGTCATAAAATGCATCTTGCGTATCTACATCATGGTCATCAATTAAATATAATAGTTAAAATTGATCAATTGCATGATTTTTTAATATTTTTTGGTATG
This sequence comes from Phorcus lineatus, assembly GCA_921293015.1. Taxonomy (NCBI): domain Eukaryota; kingdom Metazoa; phylum Mollusca; class Gastropoda; order Trochida; family Trochidae; genus Phorcus; species Phorcus lineatus. Next base: position 4,522,677 of record OV121084.1, read on the forward strand.
ATGGATGGAAATAGTTTGGTTTCGCATCTTTTCATCTTGCTCTGTATTTCACTAACCCATAGAGCGCAAGATCATCGAAACTGCCCCAAATCAAGCACTGAATCAGACCCAAATTCCGATCATCCTGTTGCTACATATCCAACTCGCATTCATAAGTTTAAAAATTTACACATTCTTAGAATAGGTCAGAGACTTACTGAAAAGGATGTTCTTTCTTCTTTCTGGATCTGATCAACACTGGTGTCCCCTCGCCATGCAGGCGCCGTGGTCTGGGTGCTGTAGACCAGGGTGGGTGTTCCGCTGGGTTCATTCATCTGTTGATCTTCCATAGAGGTCTGAGACCACCGCCTTGTTGGATTGGACACAGTGTCCACTGAAGTCTGAGACACCCTCTGGGTTGTGTTGTGTGCTGGTTCTTCTGGCGTGGTCTTCTTCTTGGCCGCACTAATCTGTGAATAAACCATGGAGTAAATGTGAATCGAGTTTTTGTCATTAAACATTAACTCTATATACATTTTAGCTTAAACGTGTTCTAAATTCACTTTAACCTTGTATGTTCTATATTGTTTTTTATTGCATATTATTTCTAGCTGAGTAAATCAACAGCTCTGATAATCAACTGTTGCAAAACGCCAACTTACCACGTATGAGGATCTCTTCCTGGGTTGAAATAAGCTAGGTCTTGTACCAGTTATAGATGATGTCCTCGTAACTTCTCTCTGTTTTTGAGAAAAAGTAGAATATTGATTATTTACACATGAAACAATGAAGACTCCTGGTAGTGTCAAGCAAGAAAAAAATCAAAATATTTCACAAATAGATCTTAGTCATGTCATATGTCTACTGTTATACACCCATCTTATATGTAATATCATTTGGTAGTAAAATTACCAATGAAATGTAAATCACGTTCAGTTTAGCGTAAAAAACGGCTTGGATAACATAAAAATTATCTTTATTTAATATATTTTATTACAGTTGAAAATGTGATAAACATAAATGCAAAAATCTCACAGCAGTTGCTTCAGACCCAGGACCTTTGTTGCGGAGAACAACCTCGTCCGTGGTCTCCACACTTCTGATATTTGTATCCACATTTCTGATATTTGTATCCACACTCATTATATTTGTATCCACACTCCTATATCCCGCCTCCTCATCTTTACGAGTGACTTGACCGCCTTGGGCTGAACCGATGATGTTCTTTGTGTTGAGCTGATAATGGTTGAAAAAACTTTCATTTTAAATGGTATAACCTAAAAACTCATCATAATTCTTTTCAAGAGAAATATGTGATGACGGATAAGATTTTTATTATACGTTAAGAATTAACCGAGTTTGTTTGTAACTTCTCAATTGCTCAATATATATATATGTCTTTTTAAATATATAAACACATTTTTTTTTTACTATATTATGAATTTCCTTTCATATGGTTTGTCTTTGTCCACCAAACACCATCCGTGACCACTTAAAAATAAATCATCTTCAAATATGATTCGTCATCCAATATGATTATGTGGTACACAGAGAAGCCCTCCTATTGGGTATATTTTTCTGGATAAGAAATGCAGCTTACTTCTTGAGGGCCGACGCCATATGACAGTGTCCTTTGTGCTATTACCGCAGGGTCCTCAACTTTAGTTGCGTCAACTTCGTCGTCAAGGACACCAGGGGAGACAACCCCGCCCATTTGTGTACGTGACGATGTTGTACTTGATGTGTGGGTTGATATGGTAGCAGACCTGTTAGGGTCCACATAGCTCGTCTTGTCACCCACCTACAAAAATGTAGGTATACAGAGGTTTCTTGTGAGATTGTTGATATATGTTCCAGTGTGATAATGTTGTATTTATTATTTAAACAGCAGGACAGATGGATAGAAAAGCTCGTTTCAATCTTATTGTAATTAGATCATGACTCCGAAATAACAGATATACATTTATTCTTCTGTAATGTTTCAATGTGTTAATATCATGTAATGTACGATCAATCCTCTTGTCTTGGAGAGAAATATACAAGAATTGAATATCTGAGCAGCAACTTTTAAGTATGGAATACTTACCGTCATGCCAATCCCCTCAGTGATCTTGACGTCCTGTCTAGACTGCTGGGAGGGAGCGGTCACTGAGGACAATGTCCTCGACTCAACACTGAAAGGCTTCACACTCTGCACCGGCACCGTCCGAATCTTTACTTCCGGTTCCGGTGTCTTTGATAAATGAAATAACCACTATATATGTGTCACCTCTAAAACCCATTCAAACACTATGGTTGGAGATTCATAATGGTTAAACTAATAGATTGTGTACTTCTAATCAAATTGGGGTGTCTTATAAATGGAATGAAACGTATATAGTAAGAGAGAGAATGAATCGCTCGTCGATGAATACAGCTAATGCCAAAGAAAAAAGCGTGTGAATTCAAACTATACTTTGAATATGAAACAACGGTTAGAACGTGCTTCATGGATGAAGAAAAATCCTATTGATTTCAAATATATATTAAAACCTTAGCCGTGTTAGCTAAAGTTTATAATCCATCCAATACATGAATTTAACATTGAGGTTCCATTGAACCACTAAACCAAATATCGTTAACATTTGTCACAATGTAAAAGTCGGACGAAGGTACACACAGCGTAATACATTGACCTAATATGAAAGAACTCATTGAATTATTGTTGAGGACTTGTTTCTATTATCTCTTGATATTTGATTTTTCCTCTACGACTAAAGAAGATCAGGTCTAGAAATGAGATGATTCAACCCTCCGGATATATATATTTGGCATAAAGTAATGTTATTTGGAGAGATTTGAAGAAATATATCTTTCCAAAAACGTACTACAATCGGACCAATACTAACCGAAGACGTCCCAATCTCCCTGGTAGAAGCAACATTCTCGTCTGCAGTCTTCACACTAGTATCGGTGTTCACACTGCCATACTTATTGTCCTCATCTCCAGGTACTGCAGTACGTTGACCACCAGCTGGAAACCGGGAGGACCCGATGATGTCTTTTGTGATCTAGGTTGATGGGTATTATTTATATTTAATTACCTTAAAAATCTTCCGGATGGGCATCTGGCATTTTTATCTGTCTCTTGCTATTGGTATTGAAGTAGTTGAGGAGTTGTGTTCGTCAGTAGTTTTTCATATATTTTCACAAATAGAATTATCTAAATCTCGTCATAGAACAATATAAGTAGTTAAACAACACTGACAGGTTTAAGATACCATAATATTTCAAATATAAAACGTCCATAGAGAATATGAATAGGCTATATATACCATAGATAATACTTTATATCACATGGATAATGTTTGAAAAATGTCAATGAAAAAAGGGCTTTTTCATTATTATTATTAGATTTTCAATCTTTTGATAATTTGCATACATGTACATACAGACAAAGTTTTTGCATCTGTGTTCGTCTGCTGACTGTATCCTGTCCACGCTTGACCAGGTCGGGGTACCTTCACTGACGTCACGCTTCTAGGGGTCGCCGAGAAGGGTTTAGCACCGAATAGCATTGGCTTGGGTTTGGGTTTTGGCTTGGGTTTGTTTTCGTCCACCTTGAATAGAAGTTAAGATAGAATGAATGAAGGTTGTATGCATGTTTCTGGAGAAACCAAGCTTTGGAGTTTTTGAAAGAATATAAATAGTTAAAGATATTATGATATTAAATTTCTTCATTTATGTTTCGTACCTAATATTTTTCTCTTTTTGATTAAACGAGGAATCATATCTTTTAACTTACATCAGTCAAATCGCTTGATAACCTGGTAGGTTTTGATAATGTCGGTGGTTTGACCGGTTTGACTGGCTGAAAGTTCTGAACGGACTGAACAGACTGAACGGACTGAGATGCGTTGGATGTAAGCTGGATCTCTGACGTAGAAGAGTCAGTCGGTTTTAAAACAGAAGCAATGGATTCATCTGCTTTAAAGGTGGTTGCATCTCTTTTGACCACATCAATCTGAACGTCTTGAACCGGTTTATACGATATATCCTGTGGAACTGATTGACAAGACTGTACTGGTAGTTCCTGTGACTGGGCTGTCTGAACATCACCCGAGACTGTCTCAGATCTTGGTTCGGGAAGGTAAGGCGGTGGACTCTCAGGGGTGATCGCGCTGGATTTCTTCTCAATCTGATCTTGAGCCAGAGACAAACTTCGTGACTCTTCTATCTGAACAGTTTGGCTGATATGCCCTGGTGCCCTTAAAACCTGACCTGATGCCTCTGAGGTCGGTCCCGCAGCTCGAGGAGCCTGTGTCGCTGGTGTTTTGCTTACGTTTTCATACCCGGAAACCGATGCTATGGGTTTGGTACCATCATATGAAAACACGACTCCACGTCCAATGCATATCTGTCAACGGAAAATTACACACAATTATTTGTAAGACAGCAGTGGTGCATTGTATACTATAAAGTCTCTTTTGGCATCAATGGGTTGTCAAAGCAGAAGATACCGTTGAAAGAGTGCCCACACATTAATTTACAAAATAATTTACTGAAACAGTATTAGTGTCATGAAGGCTCAATACGTAATAATCGCGACGTTAAAACAGAATGAAATCATTTACCATGCAAGTGATGCAGAATGCGTTTATTTGAAAATAATGCGTTTTGGTACATTTTCTCAATGTTTGTATTTATCTGCACAAAGAAGCAGCATTTGTTTTATGATACGATAGCTTTAAAACCTAATTCAAATATCAAATATGTCAAGCATACCCTGTCAGCTGGGATGACGTCCACTGTCTCCATCGTTCTATCCACAAACGTCGTGTTCTCCCCGTCGCCAACACCAGGTACCCTGAAAGCAACATCGTCTGCTGCTGGCCTATGGACCTCACTGACTATTTGTGCCTTGACCTGGGACTCGCCCTTAGGGTCCGTTGGAATCTAGAACAAGATTACACTCTTTATATCTGCTGTATAGATAATTAATTGGATCATTTGAAACGGAAGATGTACAATAATCAAAATCACATAACCTACATCGATTCATGAAACTTGTTATTGAGTCTAACACTGATGATAACTAAGGACTGATACGTCGAGGACCTCACCAACGTTGAAGTTCCAACAGTAAATAAAAGTAAAACAATGTCCTAGGTTTGCTAGGGATAAAAATAGCTCATACTCTCAGTTTTTATGTTTACTTAGCTCTTGTTTAACCAAAATTATAGCTTCTGAATTTTCGAAGGCGTTATTATACCTATCACTCTAGTGCAAAATGTATAATCCTTTACTACACTTTACTTTAGTGCAAAAGGGGGTAATGACTCAAGTATTCCTTACAATAGCAATTTGTGTGCATTATGTAAAACTTGTCAGATTTATTACTTGAAAATAATCTTTTGCTTTACTTTACTTTTGTAAACTTAGAGCTAAGAGTTAATTTATTTGAACTCGATTGCTCATAATAAAGACGAGAGGTCACAGAGAAAAATGCTATTTTAATCTGCTTCTCAGGAACTGAAAGCCAATGGAAACTGAAAGCTAACTCTTTGTTAGATAACGATTGTGAATGGTGGCTTTAGTATTTATCAAATGATGAACTTCCTTAATCTCTGTTATGGTCGTAGGTACTTGTGAACTTCCGATGTCAAAAGCGAAGAAATATATCATAAAAATCTTTAATATTTTCATTATACTATTATCATTTATTCCTTACTGTATAGGAAGATCAAATGAGAGATACCGTACGAATTTCCGTTTATTGTGTTACGAGGTTAAAATTTCCGGGTCAGGGTATATAAATGTTTCTGATCGTTGATAGGAACTGTTCAAATCTTGTGAACATCCATGGTACAACTTTTATGAGATATTTACTTACTTACCCTCAGCCCTCGTTTTCTTTAAAGAAGACTAACCTTTTGTCTTGGTGGTTGAAAGGGGGATAGCGGTTTCGCTGGTATTTGCTTCACTGTGAAAGATTTTGCCACTTCTGTTTCCGGTTCACGCTGATCAGAAAAGGATATAAGTTCTTGAAATTGGTTTTTTCAGTACATAATTCGAGCATTTAATGATATCCGATAGTTTGTATTAAACATCTTTTAAAAAAACATGTAATCACTTTCTTAAGAATGACGATTACTAAGGAGAATATTCTTAAAAGAGATCTTACGTATTGGGACTGATTTGTTGCCAGCGGTTTTACTGCAATCGGGGGACCTTCAATAGTCTTTGTCAACACGGCGCTTGATTCGACCTGAACATGGCAAAATAGATTTATAATGTATATTAAATCAACTATTTCTCATATAGAAAATTAGGTTATTTATTATAGGGTACATGTTTAGGGAGTGACAATGAGAATAACATGAGCTTCTGAAAATTTTTTTTTTTATATAAATCAATATTATACAATGTTTGCAGTAATTATTCAAGAAGTTCACATTTATAAGACTAATCCGTGGCTATCATAGACATAGGAGCAAGATAATATTTACAATTAGATAATGTTAATTGTTTTACCCTCATAATAATATGACACTTATCAGTTATATTAATAATTATGTAAGGATATTGATTGAAAATTCTCTCAGGGGTTCTATGATATTCGTTAAAGATATGAAGGTTTTTGGTGTCATCGAAAAAATGATTGAATGAGCCTCACCTCAGTTTGTTTGATTTCCGGTGGTGTTTTCACCACATTCGTGAAAGCCTCAACTGTCTTTGAAGTTTCAATGTTCTGCTCCACCTAAAAAAACATCGAAAGTCATTGATCGTGCCTACAACAAAATAACTTAATTTTATAGTTATAAAGCAATCGTTACAATTTTCACAAATGCATTACTTTCTTTTGTGACGAGGTAGGTAAGAAAGGATAATATTTAACAGCTGACATATGTTTAATTATCGTACATTGCAAATACATGCGTTTGCATACAAAAACATTAGCCTCTAGGTCAAAAAGTCGGATATTCATAATTTTTCGTGAAATACATGAAGTTTTATATCTAAAGAAATGTACTTCAATCTTCATCAACCCAACATTTAGAATGTCAATCAAAGAGCACTGCACATGGTCTTACAGTGCAATTTCAAATGGTTGTCCATACCTTGGTATACTTTACTGGTGCCCAGGCTCTCGGCCCTGATGACGTCATTCCAAATGGTTTCGTCATAACAATTGGTTTCATCTAGCAAGACAAACATGTTGTTTAACAAAATGTCTCTAAGACCATAAAAATTATTATTTTCTTGAAAGCATTTTGATAAAAATTGGAAAGAATGTCATATTTCATTTTTTTAAACGCTTAATTATCTATAGACTGTTTGTCCGTATTAGCAGAAAAAAATTAATCTGTTCTTCACAATGAAGGCCTGTGTATTGAATGAAATATTTCTAAAAAAGAAAAAACAGTTTCCATACATATCTAACCTTAGCACTGCGACTCACAACAGGCTCCACCTCCATCTCCGCGGTGCGAGTTGTCTCTGATGCTGTCTGGAATCAATATCATGGCAAAGATAAAGAATAAGGATTGCTAAATAATTATCAATAAAACTTAAAATATTCAACCTTCTTGGTGTAACAATCTTTGTGAAAAGTGTTTGAATGAAGTACTGACTTAACTTTTGTTCTTTCAAATGTTTTGATTTCTTTAACTTCAAAAAGCGCTTTAAGAGCAGTTTTAAAATGAAAAAGAGTATTGACTATTACTATCAATTTCACATTTTAAATAAGAGTCAACGGTCCAAGGTTTTCAAATTTCCCCGTTGACCAAATTCTATCAGAATTATGAGTTTCTTAGTGTTTGTAACCCTTCTATGAAATTATTTAGAGTCGATTACATGATTGTGACCTCCTGATTACTCACTTGTTCAACTCTGTCGATGGTAGATGCAGAAGGCATTGCCACAGTTGGAGGTGCTTCCATCGCCCGTGTCATCGCCATCTTCAACAAACAGAAGAGAATGTAAACGAACTGCTTTGGATATAGGCTGGATGTATAACTATAAGAGCTTTTTATACATATCCTATTTACTCAAATGATGATTTATCGACATGAATTTGATGTCAAAATAATGTTCATATGAAATCTCTGTGTGATCAATCCTGTTTTCAAGTTTATAACATCTATATTTTGTCTAGAAAAATACATCTACTAAAATAAAATGTATATATTAATGATTTTAGACCTCATAGGATTCGTTTGAATGATTCATAGACACTATTATCAAGTTGGCGTGTTCTCACATTTGTCTTAGATTCAGTAGTGACTTCAACTTTGTCCTCGGTTCTTGCAAAGGTTGTCTCTGGTTTCGCCGGTGTCACATCCTGCTTCGCCAGTACGATATCCTGTCTCTCCTGTGTCACATCCTGTTTCTCCAGTGTCACATCCTGTCTAACCTGTGTCACATCCTGTCTCTCCTGTGTCACATCCTGTCTCGCCTGTGTCACATCCTGTCTCGCCTGTGTCACATCCTGTCTCTCCTGTGTCACATCCTGTCTTGCCTGTGTCGTAACCGCTCTCTCCAATGACACATCCTGCCTTGTCAGGGTCATTGTCTGTCTCTCCAGTGTCGTATCGGGTCTCGCCTGTGTCAAATCCTGTCGAAACTGAATCCCATCCGTTCTCTCCATTGTCGCAGTTTGCCCTCCTAGTGTCATTTCCTGTGCGACATCCGGTCTTGCCTGTGTCATTTCCGGCCTCGGCAGTGTTACATCCGCTCTTTCTAGTGTCACATCCGCTCTCATCGGTGTCAAATTCTGTCTCTCCTGTGTCACGGATTGTCTCTCCAATGACATTTCCTGTCTCTCTTGGCCTACGTCATGTCTCTTCGGTGCCATGTCCTCTGTCCTGTCTGGAACAATAGGTCCCCTGACGGAGGACACAGGGTTGTAGGAATAGCTGGCGGAGACGGGTCGAGCAGCGACCACTTTACTCGGGACTCGTGTATCAGGGACCTTCAACAGATACAAAAATGCGTTTCTTTCATTCATCTTTACAGCCTCCCACTCTTTGCATGCATGCATCCCTGTCGTCCTACACAACCTTATATGTCATGTAGATTACTATGTGCAGTAAATCACGAATAAGGGGAAATAACTCAATATAAATTGGATAAGTAATATAAACTTTGGCATTAACGTTTTGTGTTTTATATGTAATGTATCAACGCTTCCACAATAAGTTACAGACACAAAATACCCTGTGAGTATATTGTTACAGCATCGTTAACGCGTTGACATGAGTCTCTTCACGCCATTATATCATGATCGTTTTACCTAATTATGTTAATGCATTGTGATATCAAGCACTTATAGTAATGATGCATGACTTTCGTTGATGCCCTGCTCCTGTACAATAGTTGTACGAAATATAAAAAGCCTCACCTCATCACGTGACCGTTCTACCAATAGTGATCTTGGCCTGCCTCGACTCATCTCGAGAGGTGGCAGTTTCTGGAAATATACATTGGTCCATATATCAAATCGTGGCATAGAAACATCCACTTATAATCATAACATTAACCATTCCAACTATAGGACTTTAGATTTATTTTTATCAATTAACATATATATAAGGTAATGTCTAAAGTGTCAAGATATATATGATATACGGCATATAGGTAATTATATACAAATTCCTTAAAGTATAAAACAATTTGCAATTTAACATACACTGTGCTTCATTTTTCACTTTGTAAGAACATATTTTGATAGAAGAAATAATTCTACGAAAATGTCCAGGTGATTTAACGTGTTTCTGTCATCGAAAATCTCTATGGCTTTTGTTTCATATAAAAGGGTTCAGACTGATTAAAATCGACCGTGTTCCGAGGAATAAAAATTTCAAAATAGGAGAGGATAGCCTACACATATAGAGTTCGAATCTCGGTAGAGTCAATATTTTGAAACTTATATTCCTCGGAACACGGTCGATTTTAATCAGACTGCAAAGGGTTCTAAGTAAAGTTAAATGACAGACACATTGTGCTTAATTTTAATGATAGATTTTTGAATTCATAATTAGTTATTAGTAGAGGTCCTGAGATACAGGTAACCAGACTTACAGGTAGTACGAGCATGTGGCTGATATCCAGCGTGCTGTACTCCTGTCCTTTGGGAGGGGGCGGCAGATCAAAGAGGTTCTCGTTTTCAGTGGTTCGGGGCGAAGGTGTGGGCGCTGGGACTTGTTCTCCACCTGTTATGTTCACCTGTAGATTCAACAGATATCACACACTCTATAACATTATATGAAGACATGTTATTTTGAAGTATTTACTAGAAATAAAGCAAAATTGACCTCTCAGTTTTATTTTCATAATTATGATATTATGACATTATTTCTACGAATCCATGGTTAATTGTCAAGTTTTGGTGTATTTTCAAACATAAAACTGGTGATTTAGAAGAGAATAATTGGGATTTTGGATGATTCGCGCAATGATAGAATGATTGATATGAATGAGATATTGATGGAATGACATTGAACGAAATAAGGTTGAAGAAAATAGGACAATGGACGCCTCCATCTTTATCTACATGGAGTGTTTTCTATCAGCAGTCAATAAAACGGTGATGTATGGTGTGAATAAGGGTTCAAAGGAAGAATACAAGAGAGCAACAACATGCAGTAAACGAATATGACAACATGAAGTGGCTGATGTAGAATTTCCACTCAGGTGTATAGTGAGTGACGCGGAATCAGGAATTTGAGCAGTTTTGATATAATCAGAATATGCAAATCCTAAATATCTGAATCTGTAATATCATTATCATATAGAAAAATTAATAGAATACATGAAGTGAATAGACTGTCAATGAGTGTGGATATGGATAGACTGAACAAAGTCACCTCGGCAGTGGTGGACTGTTGACCCACAGAGGCAGAGGAAGCATCAACTAGGACCTTACTGGATCGGGGCCTTGGTTTTGGTGGTGTGCGTTTCGCTCTCATGGTTGGTTCTTCATCCTGTAAAAGAAGTACTTGTGGCGGTTAATTTCCGCCACTCACGCTTTTCCTCTTTCAGGATTCCGATTTCATGAAATAAAAGGGTCCCTATTGAATTAGTCAACCGTTGAAGTCGGACCAAGAATCATTTATCAACGCTGAATAATGAAACAGAGGACCATTATCAACGGAAGCAGCTGGTCCCCTTGCAAGAGACTTCCTCCACTTCGCGTTCAGTCTACTGAACAGTACAAATGGGAACCTGAACACGTTCGAGAGGCTTCATCGATGTACTTTTCGTTCAGTAGAATACTACAATTTGGGCTCTTTTATTTTGCTCTGTGATTGATATATGCATGGTATAAGATATCTACTATATGTATTTTCTCCACTGACTTTTCGGCTTGCAAGAAGAAAGATATTATATCCATTAAGTCACGATGTCATATGTTGATATGACGCTATAGCATTTACTCGCTAGTGTCTGCTCATACAGCGATTGGACTATAAATAAAACGAATGGTCCGATAAGATGTGAGTTCAGATTTCAAATCAACACAGTGACTCCCTAACTCCCACCGACTGACTAAAATAACATGAGTGTGTTGATACATTTTATGAATGACTATTACCTACATGTAAGTTATATGTCCAAAACTCTATAATACAAAGCCAATCAGTAAATATCTCAATTTATCTAAATTTTCATAAGATTAAGAACATGCATCAACACACAAAGTTTATCATTGGTCAAATCTATCTTTCTGTGCGCCTTTGCTTTACGGCAATGTGTTGTTACTAAGGCTTCTGTACAGTAAATGGTCGAGAAACAGGTCTTCACTATAGACATAGCCAGTGGATGTTTACATAATTTGCACGCAAACACCGTCCATGTCGTGGTAAAATGGTTAAATTCAGGCCACGGATCATCTTAAAAATCTTTGGAAAAAAGTTATAGTCGGATATCCGCTATGAGTTGTATGTTACCGATCACGGTGCCTTGCCAAACTTCATAACTGCATACAATATAGTAGTTATTAGTATGAAATCTTCTTGAGTTGTTTGTCACTTAAAGAGCACGTCCTAACGGAAATCGGCCAGCCATGTTTGTCGGGGAATGACATGATAAAATGCGCTGTACTTATTTCAAATCTTTGTAATAATCATATATATGGATAGAATATCCACAAAATTATTAATGATTTATGATAAGAAAAATCAGCACCTGTAATGCTGTAGCAAGGCTTTTCACACTAGTAACGCTCATGAATGGCTTCAATTCATATTTTTGATATTTATCAAGATGTCATATGTAAATATAAATCAACTAAAATGTTACCCGCAGTAACATGTTTCAACTGACTTATGTTTTAATAATGAAAGTACTAATAATACATGTGAACGGAATGTCCCCTTGAACTTTGTATCCATTAATAATACCCAATAGGACTGACATTTTTACAAGAATATTGAAAAAACGTATCGATGGATTTCTATTGATGAATGACCAATGATTGAACTTCAAATCTTACGTAAACAAGGTATAAGTATTTAATAAAAATTTCATATGGATGAGGCTCTCAAAAATTTTGTAAGTATTTCCTATTTACCTGCGAGAAACCTGCCTCCTCAGATGTCCGTGTCGTTGAAGGGTGTCCCTGTATCTGGGCGTAGCTACCCGTTTGTGCTATGTTCTGGACTGAAGGTGGATCATACATAGATGGTGCTGTTCTAGAAGACATGTCGGAGGAGAATGCCAGTGGTTGGACTTGGAACATCTGGCTTCGTCTAGTCTGCACCTGCAGTTTGAACAGCTTCAGTGACATAGTGTTCTCTGATATAAAATGTGAAGTATATATTCCAAACTGAAGAGAAAGAACTTATCATCTATCAGACTAGAAACGTTATCTATGCTTCTTTACAAAAGGAGAAATATCGCGTTCTTTTAACTTGGTGAAAGTTGACAATTGTTTCTGTATTTTCATCGAGTCTTGATACCGTTTCTGTATGCTACTTACTTGTTGGGGCTGATCGACTGGTAATGTTTCCTCCTTTCTATCGAGATATTGTTCTCTACCAATGGTACCGCTTTGAACCACAGTACCATTTATCCGAGCTCCACCTCCATAAGCCATGTTGCCCCCATCAACAACACTTTCCATCACAACTGTGCCACTTTGAACAGCTCTGCCACCATCAATTATAGCTTCGCTACCATGCGGACCACTGTGGACCCTTACAACACTATCCACAGCGACTTGGCGTGTGTCTGCCACAATATCAGGAACTTTTGGTGGAGGTGGCATTGAAAGGGACTGGCCCGTTTCTATACCAAACACTCTATGTTTCTCTTCCTCGCCCATCTTCACTCTCTCAGCCTGAAAAATAGAGAAAGGATATCAAAAGCTAAGATTTCAAATATCATTTCTAAATAATAGCTATGCTAACCGTAGATAAGGTCCCACTGTGTAATACTGAGCAAATGTCAACACTTCAACCCTGTAGAGACTTGAGCTTATTTGAACTTGAAAGATTCAATACGGTAGTATATTGTGGTGTGTGTTTTCACTTCCTTGTTTCGTATTATAATCATCCATTTAAAAAAAAACTTTTCATTTCCTACTGTAGCATATAAAACAATAGAAAACAGCGCATAAAAACACTATTGAATATAATCATTTATATTCATTTTAGTTCGATTTTGATTTTTGATAAGGCCAGTTAAGAAACAAAACTGCTCATAGCATGTAACTCTGTATTACCCCAACATCAATAGCCCCATATCTCGATGTTCTGTCTGCCATCATGATCTTCGGGGTGTTCATTGATTGGATAGTTCTAGTAGACATCTCAGGGGCCATTGATTGGCTAATCCTTCTTGAGATCTCGGGACTTTCTGCTGATCGGGTAGTTCTCATAGTGACCTCGGAATCATGCACTGACTGATTCGTTCTCATTGTCACTTGAGGAGCGTTTGCTGATTGGACAGTTCTGATCTGAATGATGAAAAACATATTACTTTAGATGAAACATTGCTGAGGGTCTGAAACACCTTCATTTTGTGTATATGTAGTTATGACGTACTAGTATATGGGCTAATTTATACACCCTCAGCAAAAACATAGCAAATAAAGGTATGGTAAAACATATATAATTCACAGAATCAACGTTAAGTACACATGTTTCCACTTACCTCCAGGTTATCTGTAGCGTCTGATTTTTTCTCCCTGTAAATTGATCCTTCCAGCTTCGAGACGACGTTTTTATTCACGTCAACGTTAATGTCGACACTTGGTGATACAATGTCGGGGACATCGTTCATACGCCATGTGTCCCTTGATCTCGGGGCGCCAGCTACTGGAGCCTGGTATCTCGGCCTGAATATCTTCCTGCCCAGGAACAGCTAAGTATAAACATATGAGTTAATGTTATTTATTGCAGTCTATCATTAATAAGTTATTGTGTCTATTATTAAGTTAGGTGACTCATGTTTAGTGTCACAAACATAATACAAAAATGGTTAAATATACATATTTGATTCATATTTATTATTGTAGTTGGCATATTTCACAAAGTAATGTAGAATAAAGGAATATAAGAATTGTAAATGGCACTAAACAAGTGTTAAATTACAATCTTATAGACATTCAATTCTATAGCGTTTGCATTGACAAACTTTTATCAATAATCGATTCTAAAATATGTTTCATTTACACCTTTTTTCTTCGTTACAAGATACAGTTCAATGCAAAATTAACATAAGCATGCTTGACCCGAAGAAATATGTGCGTGAACGTGCATGTAAAAACCGACAATGTCATCGCAACCATATAAATTTAATTAATGTATTGCCACATCTCGAATTTACATAGCACATACTCATTTATCTATATCATCGCGTATTCTAAAGTAAGACACGGTAGCAAAAGTTAAATAATTATCAATATTGGATTTGAATGGTATACATTATTTTATTTTGGTAAGTTGATACAGCTCACTTTATATGTTATGAGTCAATTGCTAAATTATAAAGCACAAGTTCACAATTAAGCATTTGTCAAAAGATAGACCTTCTGCGGTTCTTCTCCATAGATGAATTCCATCCTTCGATCGATAAACGTCTCATGTCCAATCTCCCCGGCAAGGAACGGTCTACTCCCATCATAGCTTTGTTGAACCCGGAAAGACGGATCCTGATGATATGAAATACACTTTTCAATAAACGTATACAATATATCTTCGTCATGTCAAAGATTTATAAGCCTTTTCTTTGTATGGATGAGTAAAATAACACCTTTTGTACAACCATTCATACAAGGTAAACGAAACGATGGTCATCATTCGTGCCTTACTGCCATTCTGCGATTTATGATATATAATTTCATTAAGATTGGCTTGAAGCACTGGCTCGAAACGTTATCATCCACGAAAAATGTCAAACAGAAGAGAATCAGCATTCAAAGTCAGAGTGACCCCTGTCCTCCAGCTATGATAACACAGTGTCCAGGCAGGTACCCTGGCTCAGGTGGACCACAAAACGAGCTGAGACCAGTGCCCTCTTGTTAGGGCACTTTAGACAGACCAAAATCAATCCATGAGACTATCAATGTGTTCAACTGGTTATGTGCATTCATTTTACCTTCACGCTTGTTTGCAAGTCGTAAACCCATCAAACATTTCACATATGCGTTTCCTTTATTGAAGAGTATATTCAGAACAAGGGAAACCTATTCATACAACTGTCTTATGTTAGAAATCATAGCAATGAGATACTTTCTTGGATATAAGGGACATCTTTTCTAGACTTTAGTGAATCCATAGATTACTATCATTGCTTCAGGATTTTTGTGATTCAATTTTTTTTGTTACGTATGTATTAGTATATGTGACAATATTAATAAGTAATTTACATATCAATAAAATATAGTAGGTAAAAATATTTCATTTCAAGAGAGCACTTCGGCAGAGAATCACGCAAAAATCCCTTGGTGTATTGATTCGTTGATCCCCGGTAACCATATACATATATTGTATATATATGTGTGTACTACAGATGTAACATGTGTATTTGCAACAGGTTCGGTGAGCTTGAAAGCGTTTGCTGCAGCATGTGACCGCTGTACATATAAAGGACGTGTAAATGCAATTAATGTGAACAAAGGTTCGTTCTTTCCAAAGTACTTGATTTAAAAGTCCACAAGGTAAACTTGTATCGATCACCTAAAATAAACTATTAATCATTGAAAATAACGTCGAAACATAAGAACGGAAAGATGACATTCTTACTCTATAAGGTTAGAACAGTGATGCGTCGGAATCATTATGAAGCAATCTAAGGTACAATGTAGGTATGTTAAGAAAGTCTTCGATAACGTTTATATGCAGCTGCATATCAAAGTTTTGTTCCCTTACTACTGTATCGTAGTTCAAATATCATGGAATTAAGGTTTGGTTTGAACGTCAATAAAATAACTTCAGCAGAACAGACAAAGGATTTCCAATTGTCAATGTGTAAATAGCAATTTTTTAACTTATTGTGCTATTGTCTAGTCTCTCATGCAAATAATTCTAATTTTGGCATGATTACTTAGAAAGAAGGGGTCACATTTTCGAAATTCCAATTGCATTTCAACTCTCTGAGAGAAAATGTCAGCAAAAACATATTGACTTGATGAAAACGAAAAAACATGATATATTTAAGTTGTTGATCACTTACAGTGAATTTTGTAGAGAAAAATGAAAATTACTTTTATTAGAAATTTTGACCCAAATCACTTCAGTGAAGCTATTACGGTTAACTGTTGGTTATGGCATACGATTGCGTTGCAATGGATCTTCACTTTTGTATTGAATATTCAAAACTATCCGTTTCTTTTTCACAATGCTACGATGTCTCAAATACATGCCAAATTACATGATATTTGCACTACGATATGCAGGTATGTGAACAAACTTTTGGTAGGCAGCTGTACTCTTCTTTGTACTTTTTCAAAACTTTTCATACCAATGTGTGCATACAGTTATATAAAAAGGTAAGCTAACGTTTACAAAACTCATCATTCAATTTGATTTATAAACATCACATGCTATATATATATAGCTATAAATAACAATATTCGCAGCATTCTTGTTTCAGTCCTTCCATTACTGAATATATATCAATACTCTAAAATTGTCATCAATGTAGTCATTGTATTAGAACCATGACATTGCTACCAGGTGTATATGAAGATTGTCACTATAATTCTGTATGATATTTATGCGAAATGTATCCAGGTCGAGGAGAAGTGATTGCCATATTACAAAGGCCTGCGCTGGATAAATCGATCACACAGGTAATTATCATCGCGGTCAATGAAGCACAACTGATATTTATAGACATTTATCGATCGAGTATGCGTTCACATTACAGTGATAACATTTCCATATAATGAAGAATATTAGTAATGTGATACAACGTTGATTCCTTTTGAGGTATAGGTATAATGAGACGGTGAAAAACATGCATTATTACACTCCAAAACAAAGCAACAGAGGCACGTGCTATATTTAACAAGAGCAAGGCATCAGGTACAATGCCTGTGTCGCGAGTTGGTGTACGCCTGGGATGGGTTATCAGTCCCTTACTCTTACTCTGACATGGTCTGATGTACGTAGAATGTAGGTCACACAGAGGTTTACATTAAATCTCAAATATAAACCGCCTTGGGCAATCAACGATCTCACAAAATCCTCTGTGGAATGATTTGAATATAAATTATTTACGAAAGATAAAATTCACACGGGCAGAGCTACAAGGTAGAGACTATGACCTCATCAATAATTTACATACAAGTAGACATAGATATAGAGATTAGTACATGCAATAAAGGAGCACCTGGTAATATGACACTCACCATGTTGACTGACTAACGCTTGATACTTCCTGCAATCACACCGGATGTAGACTCCTACAGCATGTTAAACCTAGCTAGCCCACTGTAATGTCGTCCTTCCCTCTCTCTCACACACTGCTACAGAAAGATAAACACATTTGAAGCAATCGTTTGTCACTCTGACCCGTGGCTTATCGTCAGTCATGGATGACGGTATAGAGCTTTATTTATAACAGGTGCTCGGATTGACGGGCTATTGCAGTAGTAGTGCACAGATGACAACTTGCAGCCATTCTTTCTCGTGTCCTACAGAAGTAAAGGCCTTTTCGAACACTTAACACGTGTGTTATTAATTATTAATTAGCATCATCAACAGTCAGGTCGCTAGAAGATTACGGGTCACTTGCACGAAATACCTGCAGAGGTGATCTTTATCGAATATACCAGTATAACTGTATAATATTGTGTATTGATTGACATTGGCAATGTCACTGTGAAGAGGATCTAGTGTGTCAATATTTGTTTATATTTGTTCATTTGATATGTTTATACTGTGCATATATGTTCAGGTGTTCATATTTACTCAAGTTATTCAATTGTATGAATTTTAATCGTATTATTTTCTCCTAAAAAAATCCAATTTCACAAAAAAAGTATCTAATTGATTTTTACTTGCCTACGGGTTGTGTTGTGCAAACTGAACATGGTTTGTGATGGTAATGATAAGGGGTGTACCTGTCACTTAAAAAAGAGCGATGATTGAACAAAGGCGTCACGGTTGAGTGATCAGGTAGGCCAATCCCGCAACCATGTGATTGATAGTTTTATCGATTAGCTTGAAGCCGGGTTCAGATGTCAGAGTTCACGTAACGTGACCTCAGATGTATCCAGGTAGTCGATAAGACGAGGATTACGTGGGTAGTTAATCACACAGACAAGTGTATTAACCTTGCTTGAGTTACCCATAACACAGGTGTGTAAGCAATGATATTCTCCTTGACTGACCTCTAACATGTTACACACATTTCCTCTTTGATTTCCTGTAATTAATGCTTCATATACAATACCATCTCATCTGTTGTGGTGTCAGTTATACCAGAAGTAGATAAAACGATTAACTTAATATATTTACTCAATTGCTGCTCTACTAGTCTATAAATACACGAGAGCTAATTATTTACAACATTTATCGAAACACGTTTTTTCATCGAAAACGTTTCATTAAGAACAACAGCATTGCAACTAGATTTCCTTGTTTTTGACGTAAAAGAAGTTTGAACCTAGTAATAATTCGAAAACATTGTGATGTCACTCGTTTGTTCTCTCCAGAGAATCGTTAATCTACTCTCAAAAGGATATTGTTTTCAAAATAATGTTTGATTTCTAATTATGAAAAAGTAAAGATCCAATAATCAAATTTTCTGATAGACATTTTCCAACGTCCATACCTAATCGTCAATAGATATTATTACTTTATTTAAGCAATGATGATACCTGTAGTATCAACAAAAGATTAATGAAGAGCCTATCTGTCAAGTGGTACAATTGATTGTATATCTGTACATGTCTTGATTCATTCATTCGAATGGTACATTTTAGTCCAGCCATCTTTTAACAATAACAGGTTGAATATGCACTGTTTGACGACTCTTTTTTTCCAAACATTTCAGTGTAATGCTCAGCCATGATAGTATTGAGGGCGTTTCACCTGCAATAACACTAGCAGCCGTACGTGATACAAGTGACATTTTCTTGAAAGCGGCGTTAAACCTCAACTCATCTCACTTCTTTCCTTATACTCTGCACGTTAAAGTTGTCCTCGTGAAATAAAAAAACACTATTTCTTTTTACTGTATTTTTATTGAAATTTTTAAGAAATAACACGTCTTTGTAAGGCTACAAAAGAAAAAAAGAAAAAGATTGACGTTTCATCTGGTTGGTGATAACGATTAGTACATAAGGAAGAAATTCGTTGAAATGCTTAACCATTAATAATGACAAATGATTTAACAGAACAAGTCATTTGTTAGTTTCATATTCTATAGATATGAATAAATAAATGAGTATATAGAAGATGTATAAAATGGGGGAGATATCAAATAAAACAGGTTCTGAAAGAAAGTTCGGTGGCCATGGAGCTATGTTTCTAAAAGTTTGACACATATTTTAAGTTTTATAACAAATACTTGTAAGTATGTCCAAAATAATATATTTGCCTAATACAAATGCATAGATCTTGAAATCTTGAGTTCAGTGGTGGATCAAGTAATTACTATATTTGGGAGTGGGACAATGGCGAGAGGGACCCTTGGAATAAATTTTATCGGTCAGTTATCCTAAAACGCTTCTGGATGTGCAACCGACTTTACTGACACCAGTAGTCGGGAGGAAGAGAAGAAATGTTCTGTCAAATATTACGTTTGACCATGTTTGGAAATTATTTAAGAATAAAATCTTATGATTTACATTCAACTGTTTATCCTGTTAGTTAATTAATTCACTCAAATTGTACAGTAATTGACAGTAATGATGTTATAAATGAAAAGTATATGTGATTTCAGTCCTTTGCCCGATGTCTCGTGTGGTTAGTTGGCTTTCATCATCTGAACAAACTCTGAAATTCAAATAACAGAACATTTATGATTAACAAATGTCTGCTATGCTTACAGATTACATAATCGTTCAATGATAGAATAGGGTCATAAAAACTTATGTCGTTTCTTTTAAAAACAAGAGTCGATGGCACATAATGCAAACTCCTAGGAATATTATGGATGGACACATCTTGATTAATCTTTTTCATCAAATCGCCATCATAAACAGTGAGATTTACCTCCTGTAAGATTTTGTATGTAAGTAATAATTTTTAAGCAAGCTTTGTTTTAGATTAACAATATTTGTCCATGTCACTGTGACTTTATTCAACGTTTAAATATTCTAATGTAATTCTAATGATACCATAAGAAACTTTTCATGTAAAAGTAATTGTACTATAACTGCTCAGGTGACCGTGGATCTGTATATAATAATTCAAATTAGCTGAATGCTACAACCTCCATTATTCCATCAGAAGTATGCTTTCCTTTACCATTTCAATAAGTATACCTGAGCTGTCTTACCAGAAACTTTTGAAATCAATTAACATTCATATATTGTACTTATCACAAATATCCAACAGGAAAACATTAAGAATATTAAACATCTTAAATTACAGAGAGTCGTTAACTTAGCAATATTTCTATATTCAAAAATAGATGTAGTTCGCTGTTGGTTTTCTTGAGTATGTTTCAATATAGATTTATAGAACTTTCATAGAATCATGTCCACAAACCTTCATAATTTATTTCCCCATCTCCATTCTCGTCAGCCTCTCGTATCATCTCCTCCAGTTCCTCGTCAGTGAGTTTCTCCCCCAGATTCAGCATGACGTGCTTCAGCTCGTCCTTGCTGATGGTGCCGTTCCCGTCCTTGTCGAACACTCTGAAGGCCTCGCGGATTTCCTCCTCCGAGTCGTGGGCTCGCATCTGGGTCGACATCATCGTCAGGAACTCCGGGAAGTCTATTGTGCCATTACCTGCAGTGTGATGACATTAAGAAAGTTAAGATATACTGCGTAAATCGTTAACTCCATTTATTCATGTCTTTTGTATTGTTATTCTAAGAGTATTATGTAGCACCTCGAATATGAAAAATGAATATTTCGTTGTATACGACCCAATATTCGAACCTTTCGATAGTTTTTAACTAGTCGCCTTATACGAAGGGCTGATAGCAAAGATGTGAATGTTTGTCTGTGAGAACCATTTGAGGCACACGATTTTGCACGGAAGATTTGCTCTGCACGTGTGTTGAAGGAGCAACTTTATGAAGGCCGGAACCTGATGTTCTATAACAGCTGAGTGAACTCCCAAATTTGCATTATAATGAATAATATGTCACTCTACGAGAGTATACCTAATCTTTGAAGCACCTTAATTCAAACTTTCGTGACATCAATCATGGATTAAATGGTACAATGTATTCGAATTTTTGGGCAAACGAACAATTATTTCAATTCCTTGCTCCTCATTTCTTTTCCATTACAGGGCGGCGTGATAGCGCAGTGGTTAGCGCGTACGGCTTCGGTTCGTGGTTCGAATTCCGCCAAGAGTTCGGAGACTTTCTCTGCAGTAGAGAACTGTTCTACAACGCAGTATGGTTTGGGTGCATAGCTACACTCAATTTCAGCGTAGTACCATCCCTAGTTCGATAGTTCCAGCCGATGATCGCAGATTTCACTGCAATGCATAGCCGCATTGGCGTTGCGGGCGTTCTCCCTGCATTAATACTACCAGCCATGATATAAGTCAAATACTCTTAAAACCCTTAATCAACTTACTTCTCAATTACAGAAAGACACTAGATTTCCATTATGAAAAGCGTATGATATTGTAAGTGAAATATGTACAGTTATACGAACAATTATTTTCAAAGCTTTAATCAAAAACAATAAATATCGTGTCAGAGTCAATCCCGTTCGACTACATCAATATGAGAATGCTTTGAAATGCGATATGTTTTACTAACTGTTATTGACTGTATCTGCATGTAGGTATATGCTCTATACTCAATTGAGATATGATTGTATGTTGATAAAGGGAGGTCTGGCGGGTCACGATCTGTTTGTACACTACACACCGTCTTTGTTACACACACAATCGGTAGAACGACACTGATGTTAACATAGCTAGAGTGTGAATGCTTTTATTGAAAATGTACATATGGAGTTTTTGTCAGTACGTAGTGATCAACACACTACATAGTGGATACTCAAATTAGTGTCAAGTGTCACGTTTGCCTCATCCAGTTCCTTAGGTAAATTGTTATATTTGAATGTCAAATCGAACCATCGCCACGGATGATATATTTGATATTTAACAATATATTAAGAGAATTACCGCTTTACATTAACATTACGAAACTATTTTAGCCTTTACAAACCAACTATTCTATCCTACCTCAAACTTTGTCTAACCTTGGATTTGTTCAGTACAAGACACTAAATCTATCATATTTTCTTATTGTATCTGACATGTCCTTCTCATGTACCATTGGCTCGCAGTGTTACGAGTAGCCTTTTATATCTGGGTTGTAAGCATTATAAATGTTTCTATTGGTTGAATTAAACAAATCTTATTCACAGAAGTGAAATGAATTGGACACAAGTTATCAAACTCTCTACATAACATTTACATTTAACATTGACATTATGTATACGGTCAGAATAAAGAATACATTACAAAAAATACAGAAAATAAAGAGAGAGAATGAGGGAATTGTGATTTAGTGGCTCACCTTTATCTCTTTCTTTCTTGAATATACACATGCACATGTTTGGATACAGACTCGTTTTCTTTTATCTATTTTTCAGTACCAGACACTAAATCTTCCTTTTAATGCATCTGACATTTCCTTCTCATGTACCACTGGCCTACGGTGTCATGAGTAACCTTTTATGTCTGGATTGTAAGCATCATAAATTTATTTACTACTATCATCAAAAAATTAATCTTACCATCTGCATCTACTTCGTTGACCATGTCTTGTAGCTCTGCCTCTGACGGGTTCTGACCTAGTGACCTCATGACCACTCCAAGTTCCTTACTCGTGATGTTACCATCTCCGTCCTTATCGAAAAGGCTGAACGCTTCCTTGAACTCTGCATAAAGGGCAATAGGAAAGATAAAGTGAAATTTGATGAATTATTCTGTCCATCAAAATACAAATGCATTCATTAATTTCATTTCATCTGCGTTACAAATCATTTATTTACAACATGAAATCAGAAAGGGGAGTTTTCACAACAGCAGTTTTAACCTTCAATCCCAAGCATGTGCACGGCTGTGCAAGCATGTACAATTGATTCAATACAACCACTGTAACTTTGTACAAATAATGATTATCAAAAGTAATTGAACAAAACAAAAAGTGATCAATTACGAAATGTTATAATGCATAATCTGATGTGACCAAGTGTTAGATAAAAAATTGTCATCTTCAAATATGAGACGTCAGAGATTAAATCTAATTGAGATTTTTCGCATTATTTTAGATATTTGAAATGAGAGTTCGATTAAGACACATTCGATATAAAACCTCAGGAGGGAGTAATTGAATCAACATTACATATCAGTAATCGCGTTCTCGGTCTCGATTTCACAAGGGTAAACAACGGTATGTACTCAACACATTATAAACACCTTTACAACTTCGCAGTGACGGTTGGCGTGACGTCATTGGCAAGAAGGTCGTTTCTGTGTACGTTATCATGATGAATGACTATATCCCTTTTAATGAATACGTTTATTTTGAAGCCACAAAATTACGACATAGACTGCATTGCACTCCTTTATTGTAGTTACCCGACAGGCATTGCTCCCCTGATTACATACCTGATATCTGCTCGGGCGTTAATTGGTTTGCCTGGGGAGAGAATAGGACATATACAGCTCTAAAGGTTATAACATATTTCATCATATATGGACTCAAAAGTTGTAAAAACGATCTTCTAGAAAATCACAGGGATGGAAAAAAACATTGATATATGTTAAATTCTTACAATAAATGTATTGTACAATGACAATGTCAAGTCCAGTGTCATAAACGACATTAAGACTTTAAATCCTTTAACATAATATATTTTCGTAAAACAAAAGATTATATGAAATAATAAACTTTTTAAACTTACCATTTCAGAGCTTAATAAAGTGGCCCTTACGAAGGTAAAACCGAAGGTCCTGCAGAGTGTAAATCAGCAGGTAATCGGCCCTTTGTGCGAGGAACAGACCCCCTGATTGGAGTCAGGTAACAGGACCCGGAGTGACACCCAACTGCTGCACTTAATGTATGTCTTCATGCGTTTAGAACCTTCACAATACAAACCTTATGATCAACATGTTCCTCCAGATCACAATGGTGATACTCGTTGATATTGAGCGCTGTTTTCATATGGCGCATTTGAGCGACACCACTTAAACAATGTATGGTTTTGGTGACAATCGATGCTTGAAGAAGCGTATCGGGCACTTGAGTTTTAGTAGCTTCCATTATTACGCTGATTGTTAGGGGAGTTATGTTATTCAAATAAGCATAATCAGAGATCGAAGTTTATTGAATTTTTAAGTTATTGAAGAAGGGAGGTTTCATGTTTCACGACTTTGAAAGTTAATCAAGCTTATCATTACATACCATTCCTACATGTAGGTTCAATTGTTGGTAGTTTTACACCATCTGAAGTGTCAAATGATATTTTCAATTCATATGAATAATGCTAACGAGAAGAACTTAATGCATGCTAAACACAGAGAGTCATTTTTCTTCTTCAGGAATCTCAAAACATTAAATGTCAAGTACACGTTTCTTGAAAACCTATTAACATAAGATCAGATGAGATCTAGCTTGTAAATAACAGATCTTTAATTTGGTCCGATTTATTTCAATGATCTACATCTAGTTATGAATAATTCACAGTTCTCTGATAACTCAATATCTTATGAACACTTTGTCTAGGAATTTCTGCACTAAAAGGTGATAATTTGCCATGTGGTCCGTACCTTGTTATCTGTTATTTATTCAGGCGGTATATAGCCATGGATGCTAATGTTAAAGAGGTTTAACCAATAATTACATGTTCTTTTCAAAAAGGATTTTTTGTTTATCTTAAAAACACTGTTTTGCAATTGGAAACATTCAGTTCACTTTGTTTACCTTTAACTTGCTACTACCCCTTTAGCATAAAGAAGCAATGCGCACTTTTTAAGCGCTTAACTTAATGACCAAACGAAGCTAATTTCTGAAGGTAATCAATCACTCTCTGCATGTTGAGAGTGCCCTGAAGTTAAAAATATCATCGTTTGTGGTGCATGGATAACGATTAAACAAATCAAAACAACGACCTTTTTCGAATCGTGTTTAAGTTGTTTGGGAAAAACTATAAATTCCTTACGTTGTCAAAAACTTGCAACCGTCTTAGATGACCTTCATCAAGTGCATTGAATATTGAAGATGGATTTCGTGTAGGCATAAATAGCATCTCTATCATATTTGGATGTTAAATTCTTAAAACTGCTGCATTCTGCATTATAAGGGTAAGTTTTGTCTAGAGAGCTTGCCACTACATCAGCGAAGGATTTTTTAATTTAAATAAAGATTAAGGTTTTTTTGTTATTTTTGGATTGAATTATCCATTTGTTATTGTAACATGGAAATTTTATATTGTAAACATCTGTGCAATTATATCTCTTAACAACTTGAAATTAATTTTGTGATTAATTTGACGAAATTGATACTGGTATTACTTCCTGTTAGTGTGGTATGTTCATTTCAAACTGCACTAATTGCTCAGCCCTCCGCCAGCTACCAGGTATAGACGCTGTTCCTCGGGAGGGGGTGTCATTGATACTCTATGCTTCGATTATCAACAATAGAACCACTTGTGAACAAAACACCATGGATCTAATGATTCCTTCACATGTTGTTTGGTGTAAAATATTTGTTCATGGTTGAATGTTAAGTCAGTTACCAATCTCGTCGACATGAAAACGAACACCTAGGCACGTGCGATGTCTTTTTTAAAATTTTTTTAATAATATGTATTGTAATATTCATTTTCATTGATTGTCTCTTAGATTGTATAGCCTCTTGGTGGCTTGTACATCCTTTAATGTATATCTATATGTGAAAGGTTTTATTGAATGTACAAGATGAGACAAAAATAAACAAATTCTCTCTCTCTGTAATCCTACGTGTCTCGAGATCATATTTTAAACGTGTTTAGCTGTTCCTATCCATGCACACGCCCAACTTGGCTGGTAACCTTCAGGTTGTACAGAAGTTAACCATAAGCATATGGCACCTACAACATTACACTCTGCGAGTTTGATGTATCTTAAGAGTATTGTCCGCCAGTTACTAAACTGAATAAACAACTTTTAAGATGTACTAGTAAATACCTGTCAGGTCATTTTAACAAAGTAATTTTATTCCTTAAGTACAATTCTTAAAACAAAATAAAAGAGGTGTTAAACTGATGCCTTATCTAACAATAACCAAACTCTTATTTCGCAACTTTGATCATCTTATCCTTTTTAAACCTTAAACAACGTGCTTCTCTTTTCCACGCTGTGACCCTGGGTACACGGTTGGTAATGAATGCTAAGTTAAAAAATTGTAATGCTAAAAACACTTTAGAGGTATATGTGTTGTTGAAAACAAGGGTCTAAGAATCATTTAAAGATTAGGCACATACTAAGCTAATTCCTTTTAAATAATAGAAAGAGCCTGATAATTGATTACATTTTTATTTTACATTTTTTAAGTACGTAGCTACTTATGAAAGCGTGATGATATGTATATGTAAGACTTTGAAGATGCAATCTGCATCGAAAGTTATCATGGACTATTGATTATTGTTGTTATATGAAAACGTTTATTAAAAGAAAGATTGGTAACGTTTGCAGATTTATTTAGCAATGAAAATAAAGAAAATAAGAAGCACCTACAGACTATAACTACTACATTCACATGTCTGGTGTTCCTGAACAATCGTCTAAATTGATATTCGAGTTTCTGCAGTGCTACCTGATGTTTGATGACCCCGTCCCTTCACGTACATGTACCCCAGCAAGCAACTAGTCTAGTGTTAGTTATTTAAAGGCTTAAGCATTATTGATAAATTTACATATACGAAGTTGGTTAATTTGTTGGGTTTATTATCGACATCCTGCAGCTTAAAGGCAATATACAATTTTCCAACGACAATGGAGAATGGAGAATATATTTGATAAGAAAAATTCTTAAAGTTTCGGAAAACCCTGTGATAATTGGTATCAGAGTCATAACGTTGCAAGACATTCAAAAATGCTTCTAAAAGAAGGACACAGAAACAGTTGAATGGGGAGAGCTGATATTTGCGTTGATTTTGGAGAGTTTTCTGTGTGCATCATGGATATTGTGATGTTATATTTCCGGAGAGACATATGTCGCATACCAGTATGGTATACACTGTCCAGCTGCTCGCATCACGTGTTGTGTACCAGGAAACCATGAGTCACCCGCCGGATTTGTTTGTCCCTGTGTCTACATTGTATGTATCACATTTAAAATGGTTTTCTGTCTTACGTACGTCTACCTGGAAACCCGTGAAACCGAGTCTGGAAAAATGGAATTAGTAACTGCATTGTGTTCAAAGAAAGTTTTATTAAAACTATACTAAATCTTTTCAGTCTACGATAAACTTACATATGTAATATATTTCAAATGTTACACTTGTATAGGAGCGGGGCATCATGTATACACAATATATGTAAGGTGATGTCAGCTGGTGTGATTTGTATCCTTAAATGATTCATTCAAATGTGTATGAGTGTTATAAACATACGTTACTTGATCGTGTTTGTCTTTGAAGGACATGACCCAGGGCGATTAAAGGTGAGGTAATACTGGGTTTTACACTTATAAATTGCCGCTAGTATTATTGTAGGGAGAAAGCTCGCAACACCATTGTGGCTATGCATTTCGGTGAAACCTGCGAGCATCGGATGGAATTAGCGAACTATGGGTGGTACTGTACTGAAATTCAGTGTAGCATTGCACCCAAACCGGACCTGACTAACAGTTCTCTACTGCAGACAAACTTGCCCTGGCGGAATTCGAACCACGGACCTCTTGATCCGAAGCCGAACGCGCTAACCACTGCACTATCCGCCCCCTAGGACATTCAGGACGTAGTTGTGGTCAAGTATATATCAAACGTTTTCAATGGTTTTCAAATATCAAGAAGTGATTAATGTCCTGAAAATTTGCAATTTAATGTTAACAGGTTCAATAAAGTGACAACGCGTAAATATTAAAGGTGTGATCGAAAACCGGACAATGCATTAGGCAGTAAAATGTGCAATGTATTTTTGGAAATTTATCTTTCTATAATGTAAAATTTGGTTCAACCTGATAGTGTTTAACAATTCATATGATTAGTTTATTTTTAAAAAACAAGAAAATGTAATTTATGACGTATATGAGAATGAACCGCTAGTGACATGATTTGAAATTCAATCCGCACAGGGGTATTTTGCATGTTTCAAAAGCAAATAAAAGTTTATGAAACATAGTTTATACTCTACAAAGTACTCTAGCTAGTTGATGTTTTGATAATCATGTTCAACTGATAATGGGTGTCCTGACCCGGAGATCATCTGTTGGGTGATATTATCTGATACAGCACTTATTTTAAGTTTATGGCTGACACACATTAACGATTGGGTCAGTGGTTTTATCGTACAATTATCTACCATCTCTGACATTACGGTTGGGTAATCGCCAAGGGCTTTTCGTACCCTATTTTCTCGCGTGCGATGGTGAGACGGTTCGACGGTAGAGTCCCCGTCCATGAGTAAAAATTGAAATATGTGTTAAATGTCTGAGCGTTGACAGTGAAGATGAAATAGTCTAAACATGATGTACTGTCTGCCGTTACCGATGGAAATGTAAGAGGGATCTAGAGCTAGATATCTACTAAATATGTTGTCATACGAACATATATAGGTATTGGAACAAGTATCATGTTAATCATATTCTATTTGACCTAAATATCGCTCATTTGTTCAGTAAACGTACGATTCCATATTAAAGCGATAAAGCAATAAATAAAAACAATTGTCGAGGTGAACTGAAATGAGAGTGGTAGTAAGACACATCCTTGCCACCGCAGGTATTCAAATCCAGTTGCGTTATTCGGCCCTTACATTCCATCACTGTCGAGCCGGGAAGCTGGGATTGGTAGTTTAGTCTATAGATTAGTATACCCATCTCAATTTCAAATTCAAATGTTTTTGTACCAGATATAAAGTATAAAGAGAATTTTAAGCCAGATAACTGGAACTATGTCTGTTTTCCTTGTTTTAAATATGATAAGTTTGAAAGAAGATATCTTTATTTGTTTTAATTAATGTGAATGGCTACTGCCATTCGTTTATAATATTCAGATATAACTGTGGACTTTTTAAGAATCTTAAAAGATGATAATGAATGTTTTAATATGTGTGCGTGTGAAATATTCTGATTCCCTTAGACCTATAATTAGTCCATGTGACCACCGAAAAGCTCAACGGCATACCCTGGATAGGTGAGTGTCATCAAAGGAACGGTCTACATAACTGGAATTTGACACGGTAGTGTCAGTGACGGTCTCTGAATAATCCACAGATATCGTACTTCTTACAATGTACCTATATTTACCTATATTTACACTACAGACACTCTGGTTGGGATTACAGTCAATAACCGGTGTTATTTTTTTATTGGGACGCGCGTTTTCTTTCAGCCAGACTTTCTTATTAAATATTTTCATCCAACTTCAGAAAAGTTCCCGATAAACTTTCCTAGATTTGGGTTCTTAAAACTTAGGCTCTTCCGAATATTTGATTGTAATTTCTCTTTTCCTTATAGGATTATTTTCAGCGGATATTCGGTGCATGTCCCAAGGAACGCAAATCCTAATTATTTATGTTCGACATTCTGTGTGTGAAACTTATAGTCCTACACTGCACAAGCTAACTTGACTTTATTGTGGCTGTATCACTACCGCAGAAATGAGCGGGAAAATCTCTGAACTAGATAAACCGGCCTACTGCACATGTATAAATAAGTATAAGCTGG
Source organism: Phorcus lineatus (assembly GCA_921293015.1). Taxonomy (NCBI): domain Eukaryota; kingdom Metazoa; phylum Mollusca; class Gastropoda; order Trochida; family Trochidae; genus Phorcus; species Phorcus lineatus. The sequence goes on from OV121084.1 coordinate 4,553,167, forward strand.
TTGTGTAGGTTTCCCGCCAAGTCGTCACTTATGCCTTATATCCTCATTCACATGTCAAGTTCGAACAAAGTTCAAGGGGTAGATGACGTCAAACATTCTTGTGTCGCTGACAGCATCCGATTGGCTGAAAGTTGGCGCATTGCGACAAGTCTCGCCCGTACAACCTGTTTCAGATTAGACCGTTTACGATCTGTCAATAAAAGCACTGGATTACGACCTTGACCTTCTGTTTACGAAGGAAGAGATGCGAGTTCAGACGGTTTTAGATGTACATGTACACGTCAATTTTGAATTTAAGCTGGACCTAAAAAAGGTGTAATTAAGGACGTATTGCATGATACATATATGAAATGATATGCTTCCTCAAAACAAACTTACCTAACAGCTTTCCATGAAGAATAAATCATAGAATTCCGTGTATAATGAATAATGAATATGAAAGAAGACAACACATTTGAGAGTCTAAGAGAATGTCGTATTTTCGAATATATTATCTTTTATATGATTAGGGGGCAAATAGATCATTCTAATGATGGGAATACGTGTTAATGTTTTCAGGTTATTCGTATATCCTATAATATAAGATTGTGGCTATTTCCCTGACCACAAACTGTCAGCGCCTTGTAACGCACGTCACGGCGCGGCTCGTGTTTGTGCATTTCTTGCCTTATTATCTAGATCACCAATTTCAGCTACCGTGCTGTTTATAGATACATACAGGTTCGGATATATATGTCCAAAACACCTATGCTGATCAGAACCTAAATCTCTTTAGAATTTTGTTTTTTTATTTCTGCAGAAACTTATTATATGAATAAAGTAATATTTGCCTTAATCCTGAGAGTTAACAACTCGATCAAAATCGAAGCAGTTAAGTCATATGGTAATTCTTGATGTTTTAACATTATTGAATAAAAGTTCTTTCAAAAGCTCCAAGATGACAATAGAGTACTGAAAGTACCTTATTATATATCACAAATAGCATTACTTCTTTAAAACTATCCACCCTTTTTTCATTTGTTTTGAATTTTTTTATAAAACGACCATCTGTTTAACACAGGGACTATCGTTTCGGAAGAGGAGATTTTCAAACGGGTTTGAATCAACAGGCATTTGTATTTTAAGAAACGGGCATTCTACAAAGATAAAACTAAGTAAGTAAACAGGTAGTAGCTATATTTGTACGAAGGGTTTCTTTTGTTGACATGAACTGTGAGCATTGCTTTGAAGTCATCATTAGGGCGAAGTAAGACAAGATAGTTATTCTTTATCCAACAGTCTCTAAATATGTGTGTTTTACTGCCATAACCTGACAGCGTACAATGTTTTCATATCTGACCAAGATACATATGTACACATCACGTTGTGTTGGATATTCAAATCTATTTCTATGAAACGCTGACAGTAGGCCTAGGCATATATGCCTAATACATGAAGTCATGGTGTGGTGTCTATAGACGACATACAGTGTAAGGGAGGTAATTCGGTTCTATTTGACGACTACAGCAACTGACAACCAACACTCTCCGTTCACGATTCTGTGGCCTTTGTTGATAACTATTAACATACCTTTTACTAAAACAGTTCTAAACTAAAATAAAAACTCGGGGAGGAGAGGGTGTTGTTTTAAAAAGTTCATGAAATACAAATGTAGCACTAGCTGTTCAAAATAACGCCAAGGACATATTTTATAGACCTACTTGATAAATGTACGTAGGTAAATGTCCCTGTCTCGTGCTTGCACGAGTGTTAATAGCACCACACCTCGATGATTTATTAGCTACTGAAAGACAACAGTTCCCAATTGACCGGTATAATCCTTCAACGCTGATAAACCTTTATTTACAAGGCGATTTATATGATTTATACTCAAGTGAGTACATGCTTTTAGCATTTTGGACTATTTATGGGTCAACGACACAGTAATGATTCTTGAGATCTTGCGTGGGAGGCCATTATTATTGTGCTTTTGAAAGAACGTAAGTTTTTTAAGTGTCAGCTTATGTTATATGCAAAAGCCATGCATATCAACATGACCTGTACAATGTTTGAAACCGACAGACATGCTGTTTACATAACACGGTTATTTGTCTTGTAAAGATACAATTGAAACCATTCAACATTATCTTGTTTTTATTCGATGGAATATATCTACATACAACAAATTAATCTATATCAAAGTAATATAATATAAAACTTGGACCAAAATGCCTCGGTTATTTAGTGTTGAGACAGTTTTTAATCAATCAATCGACACCAACATTGCGCACAATATATTGATATTGTATTCTTTTCAATTGATCATCTTGAACCGCAAAGCATCAACACAAATGACATTATTTTTTTTTAATGATAACCTAAAATATTATTATAAAATGAACAATGCTTTGATTTGAAGTTTATAAAATCTATCATTTTTCCAAATTTTGCCAGATTTTCCATTTTCTATTTTCTGACCGATGTTTCCTGTATTATATTTTCTGATTGATATTTTTTTTCTCCAGAACGCTATGCCACGATCTACATTTTAAATGACTGTCCTCATTGCGATGTTACTGAAATACCAAGTGTAAAAAGGAATAAAAACGCAATCTATACAGTCAATTAACAAATACAAAATAAGATTTTTCGGGATGTCGGTCAGGTTTTGTGACACAACTTCTTTAAATCATAAGATTATTGAACCATGTACACTTTACTGACTTTTTATTCTTTTTAACAAAAGATATAAGTATTTGATAAGGCAGTACTTCAGTAGTTTGCCGAACAATTCGGGTCACAGGCTCAACAGTGTGACACGAGTTGTCTCCCTTCAAAGTCTAGTCTCCAGTGGACGCATCTGGCTGTCATTATATATTAATTTGGTTGCACTGGTACGCAGATTATAGTAAGCAGTGCAACATAGTAATAGTATCAATTTACGAACAAACTAACGATCTTATTTAATACGATTAATACGAGGTAAGAATCTTTTTTTAATTACTGACGGCTATGTTTTGTGGGTTTGACAAAGCAATATTGTAAGGAAATGATCGAACGAAATGCTTTATGGTTGACTGATGATAAAAAAAACAATTTTGAGATGGGCCCTGCATGCATTATGTACGTTTACATGTCACGTAAAAAAGATCAGGATTATGTTGTCAGCGAAGTGATTATCAGAGGAAATAGGTCATACTTCAGTATTGGGTATATTTCATCCTTAAAAAAACGTTGCTGCAGTGTCAAGGTAAAGCCCAGGAAAGCCTAGATTAGTATGGAAGGGGATGTGTGCCAAAAATGAAATCCTGTAAACTCGTAATTCGCAAGTTGTAACATGTTGTTCTCAACCATGCACTTCTCGAAAAGACAAGTCCAAGTCTGCAAACCTAACATTTCATTCCTGTAAAACTCAACTTTCTGTTCTCAACTTTATAAAGTTCAAATGTAATTTTAGAAATGTTAAAGTCGAAACTCATTTTTGTATTTCAAATACGAGGGATATACACATTTAGCAATGCTACAAATTACGTTTTACAATTGGTGAATGAAAAATGAAGAGTTGTAAAATCACCCTTTGGAAACAGACTTTTGCATCTGGAGTTTTACATGAGTTGCATGGTTATGATTGCAATGTTCCGAAATACATCTGTACACGATTTCGCATTGACCATATTTGGTAGTTTAACGAAGTCTGCCGATGATTTCCGAAGATGATCGGTATTTGACAACAACGAGACCTCCCTGATCCAAGCTCCATGCAACGCTTTGCAAGCTTTCCGGATAGTGTTGAGTTGAGTCCACCTCAATGCGCGGAGCTTGGGCATGCGACCTTCACCTTTTGTCAAAGGTCTTAGTCAATTATTGATCTAGATAATTTGTTTCTACTGTTCACCTTTTGTAAAAGTTCTCAGTGACTCGCGTACGGTGTTTTTGGACCCCTAAGGCAAATAGCAACGATTGTAATAGAACAAATATCATTTGCAATTAATTCTTATCTGACCATTATACCAAAAATATTTCGTGAATACGTCATTCTCTAAAATATACCCGTGTTTATTGTAAGAAAATTTCCGAACTCTTTTCAAAGCCCTCAGATGTTGTGACGTAGTCAACGCATATTAACTTTTCGAGGGCCGATTTCAATAGTTCAAAACACTTAATCAATTTCGTAGCATAACAATTTTTTTCAAAACTGAAAAGTATCATTTTTTCAAAGTACATGTTTATTGTTTAGTTGTTTGGGGGGGGGGGGGGGGGGGGGGGGGCTGAAATTAGGGATTTAAATTGCTATCTCGAGGGGGGGGTAGAATAACGATTATACTTTATAGGTAATGACAGATTGTTTATTTAAGAAAAACTCCCGCTTACAACGTCGTAGAGACCAAATACAGGCAGTTAATGTTCACGTCACTCACAAAGTCATTAGTGCCTTTTGTCAGATGGCGCATGAAACTTATGATATTCTATTTTTCACACAAACATTGAAATAAAGAGCAAAAAAGTTGTTTTTTACCCTACGGGCCTGAAAAACACTGGATAAAATTCAAGATATACACTACGTGAATCGATAATTAACTATCAATTACGATACAATAGTCGTGTTTTTGTTGCTGTGCCACTTGTCTTGATGCGAGAAATCTAAGTTGTACACCCCTAAGTTATACGTATGGAAATGTATAATCTTGTATTTCAAATAATTGTTAGAATCTTAACATCTTGATGATAACAAAGGTATTTTGATTTAAATTGTATCTGATATCTGAATTTGCAAGAGCTTTTCGACTTAAAAATGGGCAAAATAGCCTATGTATCGAACAATGACCTGATGTTCTCTGGCCAGGCAAGGCAAAAATTGATAGACCGTTCGCTTATAAGAAGACCCTATAATAACTGTTGATCGGGCGGAGAGTTAAAAATAACATGTCACATGAAATGCCAGTCATTTGATTTTGACATGTTCTTCAATTAAATTTGTTCAAACTGTTAAAAAAACGTCTGGTTTAGAACGTTCATAGCTTTAAAACATGACTTTAAACGGTATTAAATAAATGTTTCTTTTAACGAAATAATATTTATTGGTTAAACGACCGAATGAAAGACTAACAAAGGAAAAAAATATTCTTTTCAATGATTTTGGAACTTTCCCCTTACTTTACGTTGCGTAGTTATTTTTCTAACTATTAATTTGAAAGAATAACATGCCCGTGTTTAAGGGTAAAGTGGGTGTACAATATAGATATATTTTTTCAACCGCTATTTGTCTTTGCGAGACAAGTATGCCGTTGTTTCATTATTCTAAATCCAGTCTCGTAATTTGGTGAGTTTTTTTTAACCAACCTAAATATCTAAAACGATATTTTTTTAATAGTGAATCATCTCGATCGATGCAGTAAGTTGTGCAGAGATTTAGTGTCCAGTAAAGTCTAACCCAGAATTAAAGTTCATAATATTCTTTCGTGAGATAAACCTCGTGTAACCCTTACGAAAACAGTAGAAACAAATTATCTAGATCAATAATTGACTAAGACCTTTGACAAAAGGTGAAGGTCGCATGCCCAAGCTCCGCGCATTGTGGCGGACTCAGCTCAACACTATCCGGAAAGCTTGCAAAGCGTTGCATGGAGCTTGGATCAGGGAGGTCTCGTTGTTGTCAAATACCGATCATCTTCGGAAATCATCGGCAGACTTCGTTAAACTTCCAAATATGGTCAATGCGAAATCGTGTACAGATGTATTTCGGAACATTGCAATCATAACCATGCAACTCATGTAAAACTCCAGATGCAAAAGTCTGTTTCCAAAGGATGATTTTACAACTCTTCATTTTTCATTCACCAATTGTAAAACGTAATTTGTAGCATTGCTAAATGTGTATATCCCTCGTATTTGAAATACAAAAATGAATTTCGACTTAACATTTCTAGAATTACATTTGAACTTTGTTAAGTTGAGAACAGAAAGTTGAGTTTTACAGGAATGTAATGTTAGGTTTGCAGACTTGGACTTGTCTTTTCGAGAAGTGCATGGTTGAGAACAACATGTTACAACTTGCGAATTACGAGTTTACATGATTTCATTTTTGGCACACATCCCCTTCCATAGATTAGGTATATATGTTCGAAATTTGTAGTTGTCTCGATTTGGGATATGTTTTATTTTTTTCCCAGCATTTCCTTCAGATTTTCAGTCTTAAATTATGAATAACCTAAAATTACCACGCTATAACGTTTTGAAAAATATTTGGCATATCTCAAAAACCATTTCACCTGGCTGTAGTAAAGATACGTTTTTATAAAAATTCTCAAAGGGCGAGTGTCAATCTAGAAAAGCATAAAACAAGGCATATATCAAAATAACTTTTTTATAAACATTATATTTCTTCGTGTTCATTTCGATTTTAAACTGCGCATGCTCAGACGCCAAGTGTCCATCCATCGCTACTGCATAATCATCTTCACGAACTCTGGAAAGAGAAACAGAAAATTATATGTCTTTAAATATATCAATAAATAATCCTCTTTTTAACCTGGTATTCACAAAATTATTTGAATAAGGAATTCTATCTTCGATATTCATGTAAAGTTGTGTTTGATCTTGTAAAAAAATTAATGAAAATAATTGAATAATGATAAACTATAGAAAAAAAGATAAAGGAAGCGTAAGTTATGTATGCCAAAAGACGAACTGATATATTTTGGTGTATTAATGTACAACTTGTACATCATAATATTGAATGTATTAACTTACTAAAAGATATGATTGTAAACAAGAAAAATGATGTAAAAACAAGAGAAACACATAAAGAGAAATACAAGTATACTCAAACAGCTAGCGCCCTGGCCCTTACAGTCATGTTCATACATTTTCAAACACACACCAGCACATCAAAACACCAAGTACATCCAATACCTTAATTACATCTAGCACTTCAAACACAGCAAGTAGTTCAAGTACCTCACACATACCAGCACATCAAACACATCAAGTACATCGAGTACCTCACACACACCAGCACATCAAACACATCAAGTACATCAAATACTTTAATTACATCTAGCACTTCAAACACATCAAGTAGTTCAAGTACCTCACACATACCAGCACATCAAACACTCTAGCACATCAAAACATCAAGTACATCAAATACCTCAATTACATCTAGCACTTCAAACACATCAAGTAGTTCAAGTACCTCACACACACCAGCACATCAAACACATCAAGTACATCGAGTACCTCACACACACCAGCACATCAAACACATCAAGTACATCAAATACTTTAATTACATCTAGCACTTCAAACACATCAAGTAGTTCAAGTACCTCACACATACCAGCACATCAAACACATCAAGTACATCGAGTACCTCACACACACCAGCACATCAAACACTCTAGCACATCAAAACATCAAGTACATCAAATACCTCAATTACATCTAGCACTTCAAACACATCAAGTAGTTCAAGTACCTCACACACACCAGCACATCAAACACTCTAGCACATCAAAACATCAAGTACATCAAATACCTCAATTACATCTAGCACTTCAAACACATCACGTAGTTCAAGTACCTCACACATACCAGCACATCAAACACTCTAGCACATCAAACACATCAAGTACATCAAATACTTTAATTACATCTAGCACTTCAAACACATCAAGTAATTCAAGTACCTCACACACACCAGCACTTCAAACACACCAAGTACATCAAACACATCAAGTACATCGAGTACCTCACACACCAGCACATCAAACACACCAGCACATCAAAACATCAAGTACATCGAGAACCTCAAACACATCTAGCACTTCAAACACATGACAAATAACGAATGAACACACTGGACAATTGCGAGACATATATATGTAAATACATCGATACATATACACATTTAAACCTTCTTGCTCATAAACGACAACAATCGAGCGTCATATATACTTAGTTACGTTCATCAAGTTATATAAACATTAAGAATAAAAAATTTAAAAAATTTGCAAAATAATATTTTGATTGTAAAGTGCATTATCCTTATAAAGTTAGTATCCATTTTCAACATTTTTAACTGTTTGATTGCTATTTCAGAAAGCTTAATATTGTTTAAGTAATATAGTGGTCGACATCCTATTTGACAGGACGTTTCAGGAAGTCTATTTATGCACCTTCTTACGGAACCTAGATAAAGTCTGGAGAGATCATGACACAATCACTTCGTGTCATATAAACTCTTTTAAAGATTATATTAAATTATTTCAACTCTATCGGTGCTCATAACAATGATGTTCCTCTTGACTCAGGTTTTAGTTACAAATCTATTTCACGTCTTTTATTTCTAAATCATCTTTTATGCTTAGTTCTGAAAAACATTTTCTTAACGCCGAGAATAGTGTGAAGCGTTATAAAATCTGAATCTAAAGGCCGGATTCTAGTCTTTGATCTAGCTTAACAATTGTTTTGTGTTATACTGTAAATGGCAAAGAAACGATTTGGAAAGACCTCTTACATACTCATTCAAAAGAGGTCGTTTACATTTACTGACGACAACACAATAAAAGACAATAGGAAGGAGCTACCTTGAAAATAGAGTAGTAACAAAGAAGCAAATGGGTTGTATACATATAGTCGAGTGGTATCTATTTATTGTTTAACACTTATTTCAATGAACAGTCGATGTGGCATTGTTAATTTTTTTACTCAATTTTTTCATTCATAGGATTTAAACTCGCACTAAACGCAACTGAATAACAATAGATTCATATACCAGAGAATTGAAGACACAAAAAATTACAGAAAAAACGTAAACACAACAAAACATATTATCGAAACATCGTTTTAATAGATGCCCTATTGCACGATCTATATGTATAAGAATGTTAAACCATCTGAGCACACGAACACGACATCCCACCTGAAAAGCTGATCCTCCCGTCCTTATTTAAATCTGCCACTCGAAACATGGCGTCCAGTTCTTGTTGCGAGATTTTACCGTCCTCCAATTTCAGCATGACTTCACACAACTCCTTTTTCGAGATATATCCATTGCGGTCCTTGTCAAACACTCGGAAAGACTTCAAGAGTTCATGTCTTGGGTCACGTGTCGCATGCGTCATCATCACCACAAACTCCAAAAAATCTATCTGCCCGTTCCCTGAAAAATTAAATCACTTCAATGTGTATGATTGTAAAACATTAGCAAATAGGACCTTCAAGGAAAATCACTTATGTTCACACCTTCAATGAAAGTTAACATTGCTCATCGAATGCTGCAATTATCTAACAGTGAAATATTTTCTTAATTCCCGCACTCTTGACCTAGGAGAACTTACCATGTTTAAGGTATATATTTAATGAGATCCAATGACTTTTTATATAGAATACACCTTAGGGCGAAATAACATATACCAAGATTTTGAAAACAGTTATCGAAACTTTATTGCAAACCTATTCTCTAATATTAAGTCAATACAAATCATGCACCATATGCAAACCACACAAGTAAAATGATGATTCTTGCTTACAGATAACGAATGTTTTATTCCCTGTTTGTCTACTTTTGTAAAAAGCTGTGCTTAAAAGAAAATGGAGATACCAAGAAGTAAGACAGACAGACAGACAGACCTACAGACTTAAACATAAGAAGACTACGTATCAAAGAAGAATAACACGGTCAAGTGTATCCTGCTCCAAACAACGTGTAGTGATAATTACATCAGTTTACGATTTAAACCTCAGCAAAACAGGAGAGCATGATTTGACCCTTATTGTGGACAACCAAAATTCAATCATTTATATAAACGTGTTTTGCTATGCTGCAGAGTAAAGTTATATCAATGCACAAACTGATAATCATAAATCTCACCAAAAATAGTTTACTTCAACTACAATCTCAACAGGAGGAGGTTAAATTTGCAAAATTACATGAGGCGACATACCGGAGAATGAATTAAACACCGTTGTATCATGACTCACCGTCCTTGTCCACCTCCCTGACCATCTTTCTGAGTTCCTGGGGGGTGATACTCCCTCCCAGCTTTGTGATCACCTCGTTCAGTTCTCCCTCGGAGATGTACCCGTCCCCGTTCTTGTCGAAATGGTTAAAGGACTCCTGCAGATCTTGGGATCAATAAATGTAGGTGATTGATATGGGTGCTAGGACAGACCATGCATGTCATTTTTGTATCAAATGTCTAGAAAGGTAGGATGAGTACATTTTTGTAGCTCCTATTTCAGAGCAGCTGGCCTTTGTGTCACGATACTCGAACGTTGGAACTTGGTTTAGTCTTACTCTTATCTTTGTCTGTAGCTTACTCTTATCGTTAAGCAGAAGTGCATGGCACCATCGAAACCATTTTGGAATTACGATTCTCGAACCTCTTCGACTTAATGAATCTGGCATACTCCTAGTTTATTGTAGTTGCATGGGCACCATATTGATACAATTTTGCTAAAGCGATCCCTTACCTTTACTTGGTAAATATAGTTTGCTGTTATTTGTAGCAGAACGACAGGGCTAAAATTACAATTCTTAGACCTTTGGGATTTAATGCATTCAAGTTTCTCGTTTTTGGTTAAGGTCATGGCATAGGTATTATTTTGGCATCACGATTCTAGGAATGAAGAGGATTGAGCCATTAAGGTTTATCTTACTTGCAGGTAAGTAGGCATGGAAGGAATAACAGTGTGGTATCACGATTCCAGAGGTTCTTTTGGGTGTCGCATTTAGCATATTCTACTGTTTGCTAGCGGTAAAGATAGGAACGAAATCAGTTTAAAATATAGCGCCGATTCAAGTTAAATTCCAAGAAATATGTATTTACCATGTTACATATAAATACTAATATCTACAATAGAATCTGCAATCCTAAAAAGAACTTGGTTCGCTTCATTCCTTCTCCAAATTTAAAAAAGCTTTCTTCCAGTGTAGTATAACTTTAAGGACCAAAACTACTGAAGAGAAGCGAGTCGCTGCAAACAAATATCTGACGATGAGGACACAGTGAAGTCATTCGTCTATAACCTCACTGATTGGATTATAACAGTTCATTAATACTCACGCACATCTTAAATATGGTAATACATACTTAGAATTTCCCGTTTGTATTGAATCTGATTAATAGCTACATTTGCTAATCTGGCATGTTCAATGTCAGATTCCTCTGAGGTAGATACATAATTGGTAACGAGACAAGGTTCTCAAGAGACCAAGGTTACGTAACATACTTCTGATACTGACGCCCCTGCTGTTATCACATTTCATTTACTCAAGTTGTGCTTAATTAATGACCACGAGTACATCTGTACCTGTTTTGTCATAAAATCATAACTTTTAAAATGTCCAAGATGACCTACCATCGAGCCCTCGCCTTGACTTTGACCTTCTCTGTGACTGCAAGATGAAACCCGTTTACCTTATTCATTCGGCCATATGCTCAAACAAGTTTCAAATAAAAATTCTTATATATGATTTGAGGTTACTTAGCACGTGAACAGTTGTTAAGTTACAAATTCACGAATAGATCAGACATCAATGATAAATACATTTTACGTTATTCAAGATGTCTTTAAAATGCATGAAAATTACAAATTTGAAAACTTACCGGGTCCATGTCCATACCAGGTTATATAGAGAGATAACAGCTATTGTATCGTAGCGGGATACTGTTATCACTGTGTCATGAGATTGTCTTCACTGTTATCGTGTCGGTGAATCAGGGACGAGTTATTGTGGGAAGATCTTCTTCGAATAGCGTTAGTTCAGTCACGCACAATGATTATCTCCTGATAACATTAACATCTCTGTTGTTGTTTTATTATTATTATCATCATTATTATAATCACTGGTAGTAGGAGGAGGAGGAGTAAAAGTAGTAGTAGTGTCATGCTGTTCGAGCGTGCCTCCTTTTTCCCGCCTCCCAACAAAAGTATTATTATCAAATGTCATTAAGTATTGTATTTATTGGAAGTAGAAATCATGCACTTTCCAGCCATGTATCATTTTCCATTAGTCATGCCTTAATTCGCCGACTTTGGCTATATTGATGTGTTTTAATGTATTTTTCATGACCTATTTACCGGCCTTTTAGCATGTTGCATTAATATGTCAACAACTATGTTATTTATATTTACATGTTCTTGCGGAGGAGTTTGCCCCCTTTACAATGAGCTAATGTTTGTTGGCTTAACTCAGGTAGTTAGGTAGGTTAGCCTTTTTAGTGTAGCCGGGTTTTTTTCGGGCTATCCAAAGATGTATTAGACTGGCTTCTCCGACGTCCGCACTCCGGCTTTAAACTGGCTGTTGGGTTAGGCCTGGCCTTTAGCCGCGAGGTGGCGACACGTGGCAACAACAATAAAGATATGCTATAACTATCCAGCATTCTCATTTATTTAGACACTAAAGTAATGATCTCTTGGGATAATCTAAAGTACCTATTCGTCCCTTTTTATTCCCTATCCGTCCACCAACCGAGCTAGTTTTATGTTAGGTCACGCTAGTGTTGATCTGTTCTGATGCACTCACGTTAAGACGGCATTTAGACTTGTTGTGATGTTTCAAGGTCTGAGTTGGCATTACGCTAGAGTTATTGTTTATTCACGGGTAGTTGACTCTAATTAGCTGTTGACTCTTGCTAATATATTTACGGGTATTATCGAATAAACCATTTTAATAACTCACTACTCCTGTCTTAGTTCTGTTGGCTTGATTATCATATTGGTTTATCTTTCTGCCGGATAAACGGGTCTCGTCTAAATTAAGATTTCGTTACACCGTGCCAGTAGTAGTAGTAGTAGTAGTAGAAGTAGAAGTAGTAGTAGAAGTAGTAGTAGTAAAAGTAGTAGTAGTGGTAGTAGTAGTAGTGGTGGTAGTAGTAGTAGTAGTAGAAGTAGTAGTAGTGGAAGTGCAACTAGTAGTAGTAGTAGACGTAGTAGTAGTAGTAGTAGTAGTAGAAGAAGTAGTAGTAGTAGTAGTAGTAGTAGTAGAAGTAGGAGTAGTAGTAGAAGTAGTAGTAGTTGTAGTAGTAGTAGTAGTAGTAGTAGTAGTGGTAGTAGTAGTAGTAGTAGTAGTAGTAGTAGTAGTAGTAGTAGTAGTAGTAGTAGTAGTAGTAGTAGAAGTAGTAGTAGTAGAAGTAGTAGTAGTAGAAGTAGTAGTAGTAGTAATGTATGGATTTAGTATCACTTCACTACGGCTTGTTCTTCACATAGAGGTCGCTTTACTGATATATCTAAACGACTACTTTGGTACTATTGGGAAATGTTTTTCTCGGTTCTTGCACATTTGTGAAGAAAATTGTTACATGTTTATCGTCCTTATCTTTTAATTGAAACCGTCTCGCTTCTCCCAATGACCCTTGACTTGCGAGAAATATGTGCGCATCGCAAAAGTGAAATAAGCAAAACTCACTTTGATTGCGCCCAATAAAGCTTCACTATTGCTGGGTGAGAAAGCGTGCTAGGTGTCACAGAGGTTAAATGACCGATTCTAATTGTGGAAAGGGTTAACATAATGTGCTTACATGCACGACGTGAAGTAAATATGAAATGCCACGCGTAAGCTCAGCCAGTCAAAACAACAAACACTCATTTTAAGAAGCATTCATTCGAAACACATTAACATTGAAATACAAACCCAAACGACTACTTCACGTAAACAAACATACATATCTAGACATGCACTCAGTTTCGAATATGCGATAACTCACTTGAAACGGGCATCAACATGAATACACACTACAGACATACTCGTCTTCAACCGCACACACACGAGCACTAACCCCTGTATTTGATGGCCCCAGTCCCGTCTAGGTCTGCCTCCCTGATCATCTCCTCAACCTCGTCATCGGTCAGTCTCTCCCCCAGACTCGTCATCACGTGTCTCAACTCCGCCGCGCTGATGTAGCCGCTTTGCTCCTTGTCAAACACAGCGAAGGCTTCAGCCAGTTCCTGCTCCGACTCCTTGTCCTTCAAGGTGCGCGCCATCACCGTCAGAAAGTCCGGGAAGTCCACCAGACCCTTCTCTGGCAATGTGGAACACATGGTAATAGATTGAACGTTATCTGTAGGATGAAGTTGTAAAGACACAGATATCTACATGACCTTTCTCTAGCATTGTGGTGACCATCATAGTATAGTGAAAGTTGTCTCTACAGTATAAGGTCAGCTTTTGCTGCAATGTGGAAATCTATAGCTAGCCGTTGGTTTGTTACAAATGTCTTCTACTTGTTGTAGGTGCAGTTCGTAACAACACACTGCTAGGCAGGCTTCACACTGCCCCATATATGACAAAAGATGTTAACATGACAAAATTTCGCACCAACTGTGCTCCGATTTTACTTAAAAACTCATCGTTATCCGAGACAGATCCGATGTTGTCAGAAGGAAATACTATACAGATCCAATGTTGTCAGAAGGAAATACTATACAGATTCGATGTTGTCATAAGGAAATACTATACAGATCCGATGTTGTCAGAAGGAAATACTTTACAGATCCGATGTTGTCAGAAGGAAATACTATGTCAATAACATTACACCCGACCGATCATAATATTTAACAGTACCAATTTTGCACGAATATCACACGATGTCAACACTATTTCTCATTGAGAGTACGATGCTTATGCGATTTTATCAGGCAATGTTCACATCACGGAGGGGGTAAAACGGAGATTTCAATTGTCCAAGGCACTTCATTTATTTTAAAGACCCAAGTTCGACATGAAGGCCAAAACCAGGTAGAGAGAGAAGGCATAGTGGGACAAGAAGTAATGAAACAGGAATGGCAATCAGTTTCACAATTTCAGCTTAAAGGCCTATAAATGATATATTGAATTGAAATAAACAAAACATTGTTTGAAACGTTCGATATCCGTAAAAGCAAAAGGGCACGTTTAACAACTGATTTTGGTTTTCAAAGTTTCATTCATAATTACCCATTTTTTTCGCATCATAACCAGATTCGTGGCGTGAAATTTTTTATAACTTGAAACATATACCTAAACCAAACAATTATATGTAGATATTGAATAACCTTCAATCTTATACTTTATTACTTATACAAATTACAAAACGCGATGTACGTGGGATTAAACCTGGCCCATAAGCATTCAAATGTATAGAATGAGAAGTACTTTATTGCATCGCTGATTGCACAGAAAGCTGATGTGAGTGTCTATATCATCATATGCCTTAAAATAGCCAAATAGAACCGAACAAGCGTGCTATAATGCCTTTCAGCCGTTAATACAGTTAAGGTACGCATTCAGTAAGACTAGAAATCAACAATACACTATGAAACGGCAAAAGCAAGGAGAATTTATTAAACAGATTATTGCATTATTTGTGAAATAAATTAGTCTAGTATAGTCGCTGAAGCAAACTTGAGTGCATACATGTACAAATTTCCCCTTGATCTTCCTGCACATGACCTCAGTATCATGACCTCAGTATCATGACAACAGGAAAACATTTGATCTTTGGAACTCATACCTACTTACCGACAATTCGGAGCCATCGAGATGTTTTCCTAAAACAATCGGGAATTTCGTAAAGACGTCTGAACCAAACGCTCTACATTTTTTCCAGTTTCATTGCAAAAACCGAAGAAGGTGAAAACTTTCACACAAAAATTCAGAAATCCTGTACGAACTTTCAGTTTCATTGTTCATACCTGTCTCCATCTTGCCATTCGTACGTCCATTGAGATGCCATCTTGTAAATTCGTCTTGAAATCGTTTGTCCATCGTCTCTGTCGGGCAGTTTCCTCTTGCGAAGGAAACAAAATACTGCCCGGTTATCATAAGAAGGCAGCACGACGGCTTACAGTCTTAAAAGACGACATTTAGTCTTCGTGATCCCTGCATAATATAATAACGATCGTTTTGCTTTAACGATTCCGTCTCGGTGGACTTCCTGTATGATTCTATTTCCGGGTTATTATATGTATTAATCCTCGATATTTAGTACAAAGAATTTCATTTATAAACGTGTATAGCTCCGTAAATAGAATTTGAATCAAGACATATTTTGTATTACTTATTGTATATCAAACATACGAACTTGCATTGCCTAGTCATGACCAGCGGGGAGTTCCTTAGTTATTCCATATTACATTCTCATGTGAAAAATGCCCTATTGTACCGATGAACAGGCGAAGGCAATACGAAGAAGACACCAAATCCTCAGATGTCAACCTGATAGCTGCGCGAAGGGCACAATGGAAACGCGAATGCACTACGAAATTGGCATGTAAAATCTTTTGCTCGGTCTCGAAAATATCGGTGAAGACACGATGGTTCACGAATGACCCAAACGTTTACGAACGTTAACGATTTTGCCTATTGTCAAATTCGTATATACATCTTTTATCTAATTCCGCAAAATGTGAAGCCTGCCGTTTGGAGTACCTATGGTACCACAGCTAATGCATATAGTACGGTATCATACTAAGTTCACATAGTATAAATCGATAATGCAGTCCAATATTCCTACAACAATATTGAACTAGAGTCATACCACTGTACGCTTGACATCATAAATCCTTTGTTGATTTGACATAAAAATACCATAATCCCGTCACAATTGTATTCGTATTCGACAACCATTGCAAAATAATTGACTTCAATCCATATGATGCCATATTTATCACACTTGGAAGATTTCAATTCAATCTCTTTCGCTCACTTGATATCAATTCAAAACATTGTAAAATAAAATTATAGTATTACTTGGATTGCATTCAACGTAAAAAGTTCCTACTTGTGTTCTCAACCTCGTCAGTAATGACCTTCAGCTCCGCCTCGGTGATGGCCCCTCCCAGAGACCTGATCGTGACCCCCAGCTCCTTGCTCGTGATCGCTCCGTCCCCGTCCTTGTCGAACAGACTGAACGCTTCTCTGAACTCTGGCACACATGTCATTCTTTAAGGCATTGTTCTTCAAGTTTTACTGGGGAAGGGCAAGACGCTTATGGTTCATATCCTTCGATCAAAAAGGGGTTCTTACATGCCAATACCATAAATGCAATGTTTCTCCTAAAAGTTGAGATGTTCAACTTATTCATTTCTTTGTTGATTTATGTTTCATTTTGATGGTTTAGTTTTTCTACATTGGTGGTTTGCTCAATCATTTCTATCAATACTAAAGGTACATATCTTATAGCACAAACGATTTACCGAAACTTCACATATAATTTCAAAAATCTGTTTGTTACGTTTCACAATTTCTGAATGATTTAGCGGCCCTGTGATTGTTTCAATTTATAGAAGGTGAAAATTAAAGACAAGATCACTTGATACGATCCTTATTTTTTCAAACACCATTCATTCATGTCATTGTTTCAAACGTCGACAGAAGATTTAGAGGATGGTTCATATAAACAAGTTAATTGTTTGTAGAGTCACATTTATCCCTTTAAAGAAATTCGAAATGTTATTCTTAGAATTGCTCACCTTCAATTTGTTCTTCTGTGAACTGGCTCTGTGTAAAATACAATTTTTCGAATAAGTGAAATATATTTGATATTTCCAAACATTTAAGAGGTCTTGTTCACATTTCAGAATCTTTATAATTCTTATGTATTCTTACACTATGGAGCTGATGACGAGTAATTCAATTTCGCGTAAAGTTATTTTTTTAAATGTCAACTTAAAAGTGTCTAATCTAGGTGAAATTATTTTTTTTCAACTTTTATTTCTATCGTTAAGATTTCTTATCTACTCAAGGTAATTAGTGGAGTGAATTATCCTCTTCTTTGGCTCTCTCATGTATGTTCTAATTGATTTGATTATCTAGATTAAGTTTGACTTGTCGACGATGGTCTTTTGGAGGCATATGATAATTATCCGAGGGATGTACTCCATCACAACTTAACTGTCGACATCTGAAGAGCTTAAAATAGTTACTTGTGTTTTCGACAAATGTGAATGGCCACGAACGGTTATTTCAAAGAGTCTTTGTACATTAAACTTCAACTCGTCTTTACCAATAAGGATGTATTCACATTGCGAATTATCAGGTAATTTGCTGTGAATAGTATCACGCATCATGGTCATATATTTATCTATGTCACGTTTTGGACTTCCTGGTTTTGCTGATACTTCCGATTTTACCTGATCTTCGTCAGACTCTTGTCTATTATTGGTGCATGTAGCATTTAGGACGTGATATTTAATTCTGTCGATTACCTTTATCGGTTGTCTCTCTTATCAGAAACCAATTACTCGATTCGTTGTACAAGTTTAAGCAAAACAATTGATAGTTATTATCATCATTAAATAATTTTGATATAGGACTTTGTTGGTTTTCTTTATTCGATTTTGGTATTACCGTTCAAGTCAAAAATATTGTTAAGAAATTAATGACGAGTTAATGAAATAATTGCCAATCTGCATCCACATTTGGTTTGGGTTGGTATAACAAACTTTAGAATGCGTTATTGCTAATTCGCAATGGCTTCCCATTGTTAAAACATGTACTACAAAGTTTTACGATTAACTATTAGCGATATCTACCAACATCACTTTAATTTCAGTAATACGATTAGTTTTAAATTGATTTTATGGTGTTCATAATTTTACATCAATACACACCAGAAATATTTAAATATAATGATAGAAATTTTATAATGTTCAATAATTTTGGTTATGGTATATCAATTAAAGAAAATTTCGCTCAAACATCAATTTATACATTTGTGCTGGTATTCAATAATTGGAATGGTAAACACGTTTTAATATCAAATATGGCAATAATTCAGACACGGTTTCTATAACAGATGATTTTCCTTAATATATTTAGAAATAGAATATCGATATATGTATTTGGCAGGATGATAAACTCACCATTGTGACTATATCAGCTAAACTCCGTGTCAGAGTCAAAGGATTAAGTAGGTCAATTGTAGATAGCAAGTTACAACAACGTTAAAATCATCCGTCAGGGAGAAGTCATTGCGAATGATCGACGCGTGATTGACAGTTGTATAAACATGTGCATATTTCACGTGTGTCATGCATGCATTCTTCGCATAATTCCATGTCCATTACAATTCCTACAGTTCCATTTAATAATAAAATGTTACTCTGAATTATTTATATATTTCTATTATTGTTTCAGCGCTGTTGATCAACCCTTTTCAATGACATGTTTAACAATAAATGGATTGTTATATTATATATTAGGTTTAATATTATTGATAGAATATGAACATCACAACATAAGAAATATTCAAATTGTTCATCCTGTATCCAAAACTCTCAATGATATAGAGGTTGATTCACGTTTTATGACCAAATTATATCTCAAAAGAAAATAAAAAATATTTTGCATCTGAGAAACGCCACTGACACTTTGATCTCTTTATCTAAAGATAAAAATGAATTTGAGATATGCAAATGACACGGGTCATGGGTCAGACGCTCAAGTAGCGTTTTGGCGACGTCGAGATGGTAGAAGAGATATGATAATTACTTACTAAAAAAGGAATAATTTATTACAAGGATACACTCATAAACTGAAGTAATCGTTTATTTCAACCTGTAGATACGAGTTATCGTAGAAATTTCAAAAGTAAACTTTACAATAATATTCTAAATGATATCGTTGATATTACTATGACGTCAGTATGATTTACGAATGTATTTTCGTTAATTGAATCATTCAGACGTTTTCAGAACGTAATTCCTTCAATTTAGTTGAGGTTGAGTAACATCACATGTTCGTTATAAATTTCAAAACAATTCGATGAAATTATCTCTTTAGGTGATGTGATATACCTTTAGCTTGGTAATAATACTCAGACGAGACAATAATATAACGTTTGGAAATATTGTACACGCTTGGATGTCCTTTTATCGTTAACACGTTAAGACTTTCTGCAGTGAACTAAGGAGAATGGTGGAACTTATCACATCTTAAATTCACAGGCTAAGATGTAGCTGTTCGTTGTGTTAGAGGAGTTGTCTCCCTTTAACTGTGATATTGTCCATGTTCACTAAACTAAATAGTTTCTATAGCGATGTAACACTTGAGCACATTTCCATTTATGACTTGCAAGATTGATATATTGTCATTATTCATGTAGAGTAAATCTTTCTTCAGTGTTCGCATAGAAGCATTGTAAAATGGATTCCACCCACTGATTGGACAGGATTCCTG
Organism: Phorcus lineatus; assembly: GCA_921293015.1. Taxonomy (NCBI): domain Eukaryota; kingdom Metazoa; phylum Mollusca; class Gastropoda; order Trochida; family Trochidae; genus Phorcus; species Phorcus lineatus. The sequence goes on from OV121084.1 coordinate 4,573,310, forward strand.
GCAATAAAATATTCTGCAATCGTAAATTCTTTATTACGATATATGGTATTGACACTTTATGTTGATTAAACAAAACGCCTTTTATAAAAATCAATAACATGATTGCGATTGATTTGATCGAAGACGTGTATGTTATTCTAATAAGATGTTCAAAGTTAACTAAATTTATAGCTCCAGCTATATTTTTTCATGTCCTACATAGATCAAATCAATAATATATACTATAGTTTGTTCTAAAAAACGGACCTGTAAAGTAAATTTGTAAAGTGTATTGAAGAAAAGTGAATTGTTTTTAAGAAAAATTGCCTGCAATGTGTAGAGATCGCAATAACAGTTGTCAGGACTACGGGGATATCTATAAAGTCGAAAACGCGGCTGCCTTCCCGTTATTCAGAAGCGGTGACTGGTTTGGGGAAAAATACAAGATTAAAATATACACTTCAATAAAATTAATGCACCACTTGTCTTTTAACTGACTGTCGCGATATAAATTAATGATATATGAGTCATACTGAACCGATTCATCGTCTAAGCTTAAATACCAAATATAGGAAAACCAAAATCTCTTTAATAATTACCATATGATCAATGACATTCAAAAATAGGCATGGAAGCAGAACCATTAGTAAACCCATATAGTGCGGAAACAAAGTTCTCTTACTAGAGAAATCGAGATGACTTTACCCAAATTACTGAAGACACAAAGGCAAGAAAGAAAAGAAAGAAAACATGATTGTCACACAATTATACTCAGCTACTGAATAGACACTGGAGCTGTCTGAGAGATTCTGTACTGGTTTAGTAAATCTCGTGTAAACTAAACGATCTGCCTGATATGTTCGTGAAGAACACCGGAAATATACACCCGGACAAAAGTTAAGCAACCCCTTGTTTTTTTATCAGCTAAAATTGTCTGATAAGAAAGAAGATTATGTGTCAGAAAATGTTTTTTCCATCATTAAAAAACAGTTTAACAAGGAAAGATCAACTCAGGTAATGTTTTACTTCTTTTTCATATTTGCATGAATAAAATTCTGATGTTTTTGTGTCCAACAACAAGATTAATTTTACTGAGAAATGAAAACCAATATTGGTTGTTGTTATTCCATTCTGTCAAGTGTATTTATCATACTTCTAGTAACAATATTTACCAAAATAATATGCTTACATTACATTGCAAATTAAAAAAAAGCAACTGAAATTCAATTCATTATCATCTTTAAATATCTTACTAAATATTGATTAACGAATTGAAACCAAAGCAAATTCTATCGATATTCCTATATCGGTTCATTGACAATTTGTTTGTAAAAGATTTTTTGAAAAGATGGTGAAATTTCATGAACCGGTTAGTTCCTTATATAGGGCATGAGAAAAGATGTTTGATCTGTGAATGTCAGCTTCGTGACAACAATGATGTTTCTGACACCTCAAACCCTAAGTGTATTGTATAGTTTCCGTACAAGAGCAATAGATACTTTTGGTTTTAAAAGATCAGTACCAGTGGATATTGCGTCATACTTTCTTCAAATGTGTTCATGAATTTTTATTCTTAGAAGAATTATTTTTTTAATCTGCGATAAACGTTTCGACCATGATTTATTCATTTTAATGATATGATTTGTGTACCCAAATATCACTTTTAAGTTTTGAATATGTAAGGATGCGTAATTGTTTTTAAGATTCTTTTGGTGTACATATAGAAGTCAACAAAGACGCAATCTTGATACGACTCAAACGCATTACCTGGGTGTGATCTAGTACAAATATTGTATGAATCCTTCACATCACCTCAGCGAGGCGTGTGTCACTGTAGCCGACTGGAGAAGCTGGTTTCTCGAGGGGCGGATTCTTTACATATCATTCAATGGAGCGAGGAGAGCAGTATAATAACCTAAGATAATCATCATACGAGGCTTCGCTTGACTTATAAAGGCTGCGAGGAGTTTATATATACATATGCAAGTTCTGGGTTCATTGTTGAAAATGTGGTCTGCATCGGTATGAAATATAACCATATAGACAAACCTACATTGACCTAACACGAGATGGTGTATTTAACTATATCGTTATATTTCTAATAATTTCACCTCTTTTGTTGCAAATGGTTATTTTTCATTGTGTCGCTTGTTTATAAGGTAGCATAAGTGATCAGAAGTAATAATTCATATTTGTATTGTCGATCATATTTATACTATTATAACCATGACAAATGACTTATAGTGTTTCTAAAACTTCTGAAATTATATAAATCAATTCAATACAAATTTTCTGTATGATCATTATGTCATAAATGATAGCATTCAAAAACATCTTAATGTATCATTTAGTGTATTATCTTGATCAAACTAAATACCATTATTAACTGAAAGATACAATTACGTTCTTTAGACACAATTATGTTTTCTGTGTAATTCTTTTGTACCATTAAAACGCACCGAGTCAGTGGAAGTGCTCACACTTAAATGGGGATGTGTCCCCTCGCAACGACTCGAGTGACATTCCAGCTTTGCCTCTACTCGAGAAAAAATGAACTGATAATGATACGGCTTCACAATCGCATTTATCAACTCGTTTCACTTGCCGACCGAGGCTATGAACTCTCGTTATACCGTCATAGAAAGGAAATGCCGTTTGGCAACTTAGTAAACGTATCCCATTATTAAGTAATGATCTATTCACAAAACTTGTTGAAATAAAGGCAGAACTTCTGCTACGCATTTTCTGCTACCATAGAGTACCAACCAGTTAAATCCCCGCGTTACAACGAGGAACGTTGGTAGACATATCACTTGACTTGACATCGCCGTCCAGCAAAGAACACGACATGGTGAGTTGAACCATTATTTTATCAACATCAGTAATACTTTCTTCTAATATTTAATATGTAGGGGAGTTACCAACATGTGGAAGTTTTATCATCTTTAAGTTAAATAAAGAACAAGGGCGTGGCTTTGCCGGATGAGACTCGCTGTGTTATCAAGTTGCCGTGCTTCAACTTGCAAGGTTTACTGCTGGCGTACGATTTGTAATCTTCAACCGACTCTCATGTTTGAAAAGGTTACTCGTGTGTAGTATCTACCATTGGTGTATATGTATTCATTTTCTCAGCACTGTAAACAAGTTTTAGTGAAGTTTTAGACTTCTGTTCATCATAATTTAGGCATGACGATGTACATGTATGAATAATTATGGTAGATATGAGATATGTGATACATCACATCCTGTAGTATCACAATCACACAGAAACAAGCCTAGACATCTTCACTGTCCTCAACACTAAGCTAAAGATCAAATAACTATTGAATGTTTAAATACTAAAGTAAATAATAACTTAAATATGACGATATGTTTGAATAACTGCACATACATCACATCCTGTCGTATCACAATCAAACATAAACAAGCCTAGACAACTAGACTGTCTACAACACAAAACTTTAATATCAAGTATTTGTGGAATGCTAAAATAACACTGTACAGAGGACCAGGACCTCGTTAAACAGATGTCAGATGCCACAGTCATCCACGTTCACACTTAGGCAGCTTTATGAATATATGAATGTTGGTATGCGTATATGTGGTTGAAACCTCCAGACACGTTACCCCGCCTTTTTGAGCAGACTAATGCCATGTACGTGCGTATAGAAGCCCTCATGTTTAGAGCACACAAGTGCAAATAGAAGCCCTCATTTTTAGCGTTTACACGTGCGTATAGAAGCTCTCATGTTTAGCGTATGCACATTCGTAGAGGAGCCCAAGGGTTAAGCGTGTATATGTGGGTATAGAAGCCCATAGGCTTAGCGTTTACACGTGGGTATAGACTCTCAAAGGTTAAGCGATTACACGTGAGTATAAAGGCCCACAGGTTTTGCGTTTACACGTGCTTGCAGAAGCCCTCAGGTTTTTCGTATTCACATTTTTGTAGAAATGCTAAGGTAAAGCATATACGTACGTCCGTGCAGAAGCCCTCAGGGTTAGCTTTTACACGTGTGAATAGAAACATTTAAGGTAAGCATCTTACGTGCGTTCTCTTCTAAACCCTCACGTTTAAGCGTAAACATGTGCGTGTTAAATCCATCAAGTTGTTCGTATATAAACATGCAGAAACGCCCAGGGGTACTTTATACACGTTTGTGTTGAAGCCCTCATGGTTAGCCAATGCACGTGCGGGAGTAAGTCATTAGGGTCAGCGTATACTGTGTGTATAGAAGATCTCAGTTTAATCCAACCCATGTGCGAGTAGAAACCCCAAGGGTTAGCATTCTTGTGGTTGTAGCAACCCTACGGGTTAGCATTGCATTTGTAAAAGAAGCCAAGAGGTTAGCTTTCAGGTTTATCCCATACACGAATGAGTGTAGAGAAGCCCTCATGTGGAGCACATATACATGCGTGAAGAAGGTGAAAGGTTGGCCAATACACGTGTAGCAAAAGCAGCAGAACCAGTAGAAGTCCTCAAGAGTGATGTGCCGGTAAAACCTAATCTGTACCTTTTACACGTGTGTGTTTGATTTAAACTATGCAAGTGCGGTCAAAAGAGTTGCATACGAAAAAGATATGTCAGTCAACGATTTCTACAAATCCCTGCCTGTAACCCATGAACAGTAAACACGATGTTTTTTATGTCCACGGTGTACCTTTGAACAGCTTTGCATTGTTTGTATTTATCTCTTTTGTAGTCAAATCACGTTCCTTTATATTAATACCATTTCTGTACCTTTTTTCGTATTCCAACCTATTTCTTCCATTTACCTGAATCTATTCAAACGTTATCTAAGATGGATATCGATTCAAGACTTCTTTTGTAAAGTCAAAAAACTCAAAATGTTGTTTGTTTTTAAAGTAATCTGAGAGCAAGAGTTATTTAATCTACCGTAAAAGGTGAGAAAGCTGCAGAGAATTAAAATTTACTTTTTTACAGTAAGAAAATAACTTTGTGATCTTAACCCTGTTCCCACCACAGTTAGGCTAACTATTGCGGTGCCGATTGTTTGGTGAGCTGGTCACATGACCAAACAGGCCCCCGAGGGACAGTACATCCCCCGTTTGTGTGGGGGTCACCTATATGACGTGTGTCAATAGGATAATCCAGATCGACCGGTCAGGTGAGACACAGCGGTCATTGTTGACGCCTCGCTATAACGCGCTTCCGTCCCTACATAATCCGATCCATTTCTTCTGGAGTTTTTAGTGTAATGGGTGATTTTATATGGAATGCTTTTACTTTTATCTTACCATTTTCCTGTAACTTTTTGCCCTTTTTATTATTTTTTACAACTAGATGATATTGTCAAAAAGGCCTGCTTTATCAGAGCAATGCATTGAGCAATTCCATAGGTAATTTTGCAATTTATATTTAAGATTCTCACAAATAACTGGTCTTGTAAATGCAAATCAACAGACACGTGCACGTCCTGTGTTTACATACCAGTAACAATAAAAGTGTTTACGATCATTTAGTCTTAATTCCTCTCGCTATGACCTTTTGTTTACAATCCAAAAGCTGCTGGCGAGTATCGTTACCTTATCATCTGTTGCAGAAGTCCTGTTCAAGAACAACCCAGATTTTACAGCATTTTCGATTATTCAGTCTCTCCCGGTCCTCAATCGTGTGGAATATTCGATCTTATTAACCCGATTTCTATCTCGATCAAGGTTAAAGGCTCTCCTTTTACGAGGCTTCAAGTATATTATGGTAGAAACTATAACTCCTAACTATGTTTATGTCTGTCTACACGACTGACGTTTCAATGACTTTGTGTGTAACATAAAGTTATACTTTTAAAATTTACAGTTCATATTGACTTTACATGAAAGTATATGCTAGTGCCTATCTTATCATGAGTACTTTTATACAGATAAATTTCCCTTTCATCTCCTCATCATCGTTGTCGAACGAACACAAGAGCAACCATCAAAATCTTTAAGATTTCATCTCTATATACGATCTCTCAAATTAATCCTGGTCCCTCAAACGTGGTTTTTTTATACTGCCCTGTATACCATAGTTGATGCTTGTTTGCTGATCCATATTCTGTAAATTTATAGATGAAAATATAATGACAGCAGTCATCAGGCAGTTCATAGTGACATGTATCACGTTGTGTTTAACGCCCTGCACCTTTTGTTTTATAATGACCCGTATGACGTTGTTTGTAATGCCCGACATCTTATGGTTTACAATTACCCGAATCAAGTTGTATCTTATGCCCTGCAACCTATGGTTTACAATGACCCATATCACGTGGTGTGTAAGGCCCTGAATCTTATGGTTTATAATGACCCGTATCACATTGTGATTTGTGCCCTGCATCTTATGGTTTACATTGACATGTGTCAAGATGTGTTTAATGCCCTGAATCTTATGTTTTTTAATTACCTGTATCACCTTGTGTTTAATGCCCTGCATCTTATGGTTTAAAATGACCCGAATCAAGTTGTATTTTATGCCCTGCAACCTATGGTTTACAATGACCCATATCACGTTGTGTTAAATGCCCTGAATCTTATGGTTTATAATGACCCGTATCACATTGTGATTTATGCCCTGCATCTTATGATTTATATTGACATGTATCAAGATGTGTTTAATGCCCTGAATCTTATGTTTTTTAATGATCTGTATCACATGGTGTTTAATGCCCTGCACCTTATGGTTTTTTAAGGATCTTTATCACCTTGTGTTTAATGCCCTGAACCTTATGTTTTTTAATGATCTGTATCATGTTATGTTTTATGCCCTGCATCCTATGTTTTATAATGACCCGTATCACCTTGTGTTTAATGCCCTGCATCTTATGGTTTCTAATGATACATATCACGTTGTTTTTTATGCCCTGCATCTCATGGTTTATAATGATCCGCATCACGTTGTGTTTAATCCACTGCATTCTATGGTTTATAGTGACCATTATCACGTTGTGTTTAATGCCCTGCATCGTTGGGTTTATAGTAACCTTATCCCATGCTCCCCGTCACAGAGAAACCCGTGTCTCTCATCCACGTGACCTGAACAAACTGGATGCACTAACTTTATGGATATATTTCTTCAAAAAGAATATATATATATTCTTGAGCCCGCTTTTAAACAGTAATCGACAAATCAAGACGCCGTAAAGGCTTTTTACGTATGTCCGGCTATATGTAATGTTGGCAACATAATTGCCATTTTCCTTGAAATCGAAAATCACTGGAATAATATTTGCTTGATACTGACTTAGCAACCTAGCCTATATTGAGTATGTAAACAAGGAACCTATATTTTCTGTGGTATCATTGTAAAATATGACTTTCCCTTGAGTTTTAGCTGGTCATAAGTTCAAAAGGTCGGTCGGACAGGTGATCTTATTGGATATTATTAGATGTTCCATGTCGGACCAACGGCGTTTTAACAGGTTGCTATCTAATAAGATCGCTCTCATGTGACAATCACAGTTTGTGAACTCACCATTACTTCCCCCTCGACACTTATAGACCTCTCTATTTTAGAGATATATATATATTTGTTTTTCACGACAAACGATTGTTTGGAGGATTACTTCCTTGCCAACAACACTATAACCTATGTCGAAACATCGCATATTCAGATTAAAGAAGTTGAATGTACATAGAAAATAGTTTGAACTCTTCATTCTCTCACCCACAGAGAGCGCTCCTTCTTAACTATTTGTCTTCTGTTTTGTCACTGACTTCCGACAGGTTTCGCTAGCGGCAAAAAATGATAACATAAACTATCTTGCGTTATTTCAACAAATGAAAACACCGCTTGTATACATGTTAGTTGTCACCGAGCCATATGCCCTGATTCATCAAATAATAAATAGGGCGACTGTGATCTATGAAGAATATTCAAAGCGCAAAGTGCACATTAGAATAAAATTTAGCTTTCCCGAAGCATACGGCAATATAAATGAGGCTT